>OX344755.2:9409374-10659374 GCA_947034885.2 Thuidium tamariscinum
TCAAAGCCAAAACATGCTTTTCTAGCTTCTTCATCACGATCCATGCTTTGCCCATGACCGGATGTTTTCCATCAAACTCTCGAAGAGCCACCAACACAGGCTCTACCATATGTACGAAGTTGAGACACCTCCTCCAGAACTCGTCCTTTCGAACCCTACGTCGAACCTTTTCTGCCTTATTGTGTATTGCAGCGTTCGAGGACCTCACATATTCATTCCACTGCGGATCATGGACTGTAGATTCCACGGCTTCCTTGACCTCGGCCAAACGCTCGATCATGAGGAACATGGTCGCAAAACGTGTCTCAATGGGATTCTTCAACATGAGATTAGGAGAATGTCTTCGGAAAATGGCGAGTGGCATGTGATGCATGCGAATGAATTTCACGATTGATTTTGCTTTCTTCACCATTTTGACCATCCAAAGTTGCTTGCCCCAATCTTCAAGTAGAAGGTCAAGTGCATGCGCGGAACAACCTTGGAAATATAGGTGAGGGAATTCGCGAGTAATTTGAGTACCAGCCAAACGCATGTTTGGCGCATTGTCCGTGCAAACTTGCACCACATTATGTCCCCCCACCACGTCAATGTAATCGATCATGCAATTAGCGACATAAACAACGTCTTTGCTTTCGCCTGTAGTGTCCACCGATCCCAAAAATACTTCTCCACTCGTGCACGACAACATTACATTGATCAATGGCCGATGGGTGACATTGTCCCATTCGTCAGAACATATAGTGACACCGTACTTGTGGATAGGCCCCCTTGTCTTCTCCGCTACCAGTGCAGCCACTTCCTCCTTTGTTGATGTCATGAGCTTCGTACGTATGGCATTGTAAGGTGGAGGTTTGTAAAGAACTCTGGACTCGGAGGTTGATTTCACGGCATCCACAAAAGCGGGGTGTCTCACCACATTGAATGGGATATTTGCTTCATAGAAAAACTTCGCCCACTTCTTGTCTAGTACTTGCTTTTTGGATGTGTCCATCCCTTCTTGTACGGATAATTGCCTCAGCGGTCGACTATGGGTCGAAGAAGGGACAGGCGCCTCTGATGATCGAACTTGAGAATTTTGGCCCAAAGTATTTCCTCCCCCTCCACTAATTGAGATTGAAGCATTGGGTAGTTCTTGATCACGTACCACCCTCGTTGGATTCGATGACAGTGATGTCACTTCCACATCATGTTCCTCTTCGTCTTTGGAGACCGTAGGAACATTCCTCCCACAATTGAAAAACATAGCCTTCACTACTGCACTGGCCTTGTTGCACATTCTCACTCCGGGGAGGGTGTCATTTCGTCTATAACCCAAGTGGAAAAGCAAGCGATCCTTGTGGTAACTAATCTTCGTTTTGCAGAACTTGCATTCCACTTTCCCATCCTGTTGTAGCATGTACCAGGATTCCCATTGTGTCCTCCCCCCTCCCATTGCTCCCACTGGTTCTTCACTTGAAACTGCACAAACAAAACAGGTTAGTATTCTGTTTGGATGTGATGTGGAAATAACACTTACTACTTTCACGGCAAGTGTTCCTCCCACACACTCTTCTTGGACTTCACTCTAGTGCAATGGCTGTGTATCAACCAGGTCATAAGAGCAGAGATCAACAAGGAAAAGTGACCTTCAAATACACGGCTCGTGCTATATACTATGAAGGCCTGGCAGCAGTCGTCCAATCGACGGCCTGTCCGTATTCGCACTATGGACAACCGCGGACGCGACGTCGTGGCCGTCCTTGCAGACGCTCTGGCCGTCCAACGGACGTCCCGCTGTCTAGACGACGGCCTGGCCGTCCCCGCAGCGTGGACGGACTCTGGACGCCGTGACCGTCCGCTGAACGGAAAACTGTCGAGGCGACGGCTTGGCCGTCCCCGCAGCGTGGACGGACTCTGGACGCCGTGATCGTCTGCTGAACAGAAAACTGTCGAGGCGACGGCTTGGCCGTCGCGCCTAAACCCTAAAGCCGGGGACGCTCTGGCCGTCCACGCGACGGCCAATCGTCGAGGCGGCCGACAGGCCGTGTGCGCGCTGTCGACGGACTTCATCCGCGTTGTTGACGACGCCGTCAGCATTCGGGACGGCCTCTGACGCGTCCTGACTCGTCATGACATCCGGATGGGAAAAGACCACGTCACGTCGGGATAGACAACCCTGATATGCAGAGTCGTCCACGCGCTCGGAATGAGTTGAAGTTCTTGAACCTAGATGAACTTCGAGTTGAGTCTGTCCCTCATCTTCCACAATCATTCAATGGAAATGTACTTTTTGAATTGCCTCTTCTTTCGTCTCCATCATCTTCCTCTGGTGGTTTATCCAGATTGCAATCCTCTTCCTCTGTAGGTCGTTTACTAGAAGGCATGGATCGTAGGTTTGATGGACACATGTGGACGCACACACACACTACAAATATTGCTAATGACTTTGGTCTGAAGTTTCGCTATTCTTTTTGTATTGGACATCTAATATGCGAGAATCCTGATTGCCCTAGAGTGCGACGTGGTGGAGACAAAAACGAGAGTGAGTGGGAGGGGTCATCACCTGTTATCTTTGTTGTAGGGAATGAATCGCCTACAAAATCCATTGTTGTATGTCGAATCTACAAAGTGTCCCCTTCTTGCAAGTCATTATGCCCTTGTCGCATGTATAGGGTCTTCAATTCTAATGGTTCTGGAAGAGCTTGTATCCATGTTGGCTATCACAAACATCCCGTTGGAAGGGGTGTTTGTCGTGCATCTATTGAGCGGACAACATCTTTGATAAGTCAGGAAGTTTATAAAGCACCGTCTACCACTAATTTAGCCATAAGTCTTGCTGCTAGCAAAGAGTTCCTTGCATCTGAGTTGTTTCAAAATGAAGAACTGGAGGGCAAGCCAAAGCCTCTCAAAGGTCAAGCACTAGAAGCGGTGATGGAAAAGTTTCGAATACTCAGTTCACCGAGTATTCGAAATACAATCTCCAATTTTCGTCACACTGCAAGTGGAGGACCTATAGAGAACATCATATCATTGAAGAAGAGAAGTGCATATTCCTACATCCAAGATAGTGTGTTTCCAGGCCAAGGTAAAGAAAAGGTTTACCTTTTCAAGATGTCTGAAGAAGGTCCAGCAAGTGGAGTGGATCTTGTGAAGAGAATGCAACCGGGTGGAGATCTACAATCATCTTGGTGCATGTTTGACCATGTAAAAAGGGTGAAGGGATGGACAACGATGGCTGCACATGTCTATGATGCTAAGTTTTGTCGAGTTCTCACCATTTGTGTTTGTGACATGATAAGTGAAGATGCATTGTCACAAGAGCAGATGTGGAGATCTCTAAATTCTGTTATGGCACGCCACGGTATTCCATCTCCAAATTTTAAGGGCTTCATGGTTGACAACGCAATGGCCAACTGGCATGCTGTTCGTGTCATTTATGGAAGTGGCAACAAACAAGAGCCTATGCAAGATCGGGAGCGCTCGTGTTTACTTCATTGGACGACATCTTTGAATAGATACACTGAAAAGCACATTCAACCTCAATTCCAGGAAACTCACAAAAGGCTTTGTAAACAATACAAAGATGCTAAAACAATGGCCGAAGCTGAAGAAAGATACTTTGCAATTAAAGGATGGTGGCATTCTTCAAGGGCTGCCTCCGAAGATTCCCTCCGAGCTCTTGATGATTGGCTTGGTTTTTGGCACTTTCGCTATCGACAGTGGGGTGAATTTCTAGAGTTGGTAAGTTATATGCTTCTTCAGTTTTCTTACATTTTAGACTAACAACTCAAATTGTATTCAAGAAAAAATGCCTTAAGAGTTAGAAATTCATGTCTTTGAAATGTAATGACTTCTTTACAAAACTCTAGCAATGTACAAATTAGACATGTTGTCAATTGGTTTTGAATTCAATAATAGGCATTTCAGAACCTAAGAAGCCTTACCACATGAATGTGAAACGTTTCTTGTGGTACAGAACTTGAGCTTGGAGGAACTAGCAGAAATGCCTTCTTGCAACCTAGCAGAAACAGTCCACAACAAGTGGTTGCAAATGTCCGGAAAGAGAGGTACTTGCTTGTACATTGCTACTACAGATGACATGATGCGAGCTATTCAACAATCTACCAACTACTGGGCATACCTCCAAGGATATGCATCTGGCATTGGCCCCAACTTGGATGAACTTCGCCTTCGAGCTGCAAGACGAAGCAAGAATCCAGCTAAGTTTGTTGAGATTGTTGCCAAACTTCCTAGTGCCCAGTTATTCGCTACGCGGGTCCCACATTTGGAAGGCGAAGAACTTTTTGGATTCACGGAGCGCAAATTAGATCTTCCACCAGGGGCGGACGGCGATTCTCACCGCCACGATACAGTTAACTTCTCAGCACCAATGGTTCAGACTCGCTCAATTAGAGCAAGGAGAGAAGCAAGCACATCAACGCCAATTGTGAGAGATGAAGGTGAACCAAGCTCGGTATGTCCACATGCTACTAAGGTTTTTGAAACCGACTGTAATCCTTCTTTGTGGCACATTGCTAGGTGTAAGAAAGAAGGAAAGACTTGTCATGCCGTTCAAGTTGGGATGAAGAAGAAATGCAGCGCTAAGATAAACATATCAAAAAAGAGTGGAACGGCAGCACCTACCTACAATGGCCGCATGACTGAATACGGAACAAAGGCCATCATCAACTTTGATTTCTTGTTCTATGCAGATGATCTTTACCGTTGTGTAGGAGGATCTAAGGTGAAATGGGTTCACGACTGGCCCGCTCTTCCAATTGTATAGCCCGTAGCAAAGGGAACACATCTCACCAAATCAAAGATTCTTTCCTTGGAGGAAGCAGGGTTCCAACTACAAACTGAAGAGGTAGGCAATGTAACATTCCACCTTTTTAATGAAGACAACGCAGAGAAAGGTGTGTCTTCTCTTTGTCCACCGCAGCTGGATATAGATATGCAACCATCTGACTTTGATGTGCATCCCACAAAGCGATTGGGGAGGACCATTAGGCGTAACCCTAATGCACCTACAGTTGACCACCGGAACAAGTGGGAGACAGCACGAAATTTGAAAGCTGTTATTCAATCTGTAGTTGTCATTCCATACCTTGGATATGGGCAAGTCATAACTTTAATGTCAGGTATCTTTCCCCACCAAAAGGTATATCGGGTCACAATTTCAGACTTCCCTACTTGTACCTGCGAAGACTTTGTTACTATGAGTTCAGCTGCACTTGGTAGCAGGAAATCATGGGTGAATTGCAAGCATCTGTATTATGTCTTCAGATTTGTATGCAAGGCCAATTCTGAAGATGACAAGTATATCCATGCTCCAAGTTTGAGCTTCAATGAAGTGAAGTTACTTCTTCAAAATAGCAATCTATAGATGTTGCATAGACATCTAGTAGTAGATAATGAAATTACCACCAATTTTGTTTAGAGGTGGATAAGTAATGATTCATTGTCCTAGCTCTAATGTGCTTCAAAGGCTAATCACTTGAAAGCAAGAATAGTTTGTTCAAGGACTCTTCGAACTTATTTTAATCATTTGTAAAACCGTAAACATAAAAAAAGTACATAAAAAAAGATGAATTCAGCAAGACTATAGTGTGTTGTAATTTGGGTGAAGTATTACAGTTCTACAAATGATTTGGGAAGATGCTCTTTGGTTCTAAGGGACACATTATTGTGGCTAAAAAACATTGTTGAAGTCATAGTTTCACAATTTTGTAGTGAATATTAATGGCCTTTCAAATTCTGAATAGCTCTAAATGACGGAAAATTTTGTTGTTGCATAAATTATTACATTTCTACAAATGACCTCTAAGATGGCTATTGGATTCTGAGGAACATTGAAGTAGTTCAAAATTAAATAAAAAAGCTTCCAAATCAACAATACAAATTCTAATAATCTTAATAAATTAATGTCATTCATAAACTATAAACCTAAACCAAAAAAATTAAATTTTGGAGGATATATAATGCCATATTTAACTACTTTTGGACTATGGAAAGTCCAGAAGTAATTTATGGAAAAATCTCCGGATGCATGGGGCTCCCGATGTACTAAAGTTATGATGTACTGTTCATCTGAAAATCCCCCAATGAACTTATGTAATGTCCATCTGGAAACCCCCCTCTGTACTAATGTAATGTTCATCTGGAAATCCCCCGATGTACTAAAGTTATGATGTAATGTTCATCTGGAAATCCCCCGATGTACTAAAGTTATGATGTAATGTTCATTTGGAAATCCCCGATGTAGTAATGTAATGTTCATCTACAAACTCCCCTGGCTATGTACTAATCATGTAATGTTCATCTGGAAATCCCCCAATATAGTAATGTAATGTTCATCCGCAAACTCCCCTATGTACTAATGTAATGTTCATCTGGAAATCCCCCTCTGTACTAATGTAATGTTCATCTGGAAAACCCCTGATGTAGTATGTATTAATGTTATGCTTATCTGGAAATCCCCCGATATAGTAAAGTAATGTTCATCTGGAAATTCCCCTGTACTAATGTAATGTTCATCTGGAAATCTCCTGATGTACTACTCTAATGATCAGCTGGAAAACCCCAATGTTAAGATGTCGTAATGAATACAAGAACTTCATATCCACTGATTTCCTATACAGTTTTACATATCACTCACACATGGAAATTTTTAATGTAAGTATGGTTCATTTGGAACTCCCCTGATGAAGTGCTCACATCCAAAAGCAAGCACTGAAATTCAAATGGACAACGGGTTCTCATATGCCATAGACAATGCAACTTCTGTTTATTTTGTGCTATGTAAGCACTTATTGCTTGCATAGGATAAACAATTATTAACAATGCCTTATTCCATCTTTGAAGTGTTGTAGGGAATACATTACTTGACAATTTATAGGAAGCAGAAGCCTACAGTACATTATATTATAATAATAGAATCATATAAGTTCTGGCGGTTGCCATTAAGGAATAGAACAAACATCATATACTACTCTGAATTTCATCTAGAATTGTCACAATCGGCAACTACCTACAATTAAAAAGATCAGATAGTCATATGGGGCAATGTGCAATGAAAATGCATAATGGCAATTCAATGTCGCATACACAATGCCAACCGGAGATCTCCCGATGACTGGTATGAGTCTACCCTGGTTAGCAATCAAGGATCCACCTCATTTGCCCTATTCAGATTTGCCAAGGCAGCCTCTCTACTCTTCTTAGGAATAGTTCGAGATTTGGGGTCTACTACCTTGGACCAATTTGCATATACTACGCAATTTACATCAACCCAAGTGGGGACTGTATTTTCAACAACCCATTTACCACTCCAGCAATTCCGGTACCTCAATTCCAATGTCCTTTCAGAATTATCCGGTCTCCAGTACTGTAGCAAGAACTTCCCGTTATTCATATCTTCCGGCACTCTACATACGTTGGACAGTGCTCTTCCTTGCCAAACAACACAAACGGAGGGATCTTTGGGTCTAAGAAGAACCCATGAGCCTGGACGTATGTCCACCCAAGGATTGAAACTTTCCTGTGGAGCTTCATTTGCAGGCCCACAGTAAGGTTCCGGTTGATCTACCTCTGGAATCACATCCATGGGATTCACGCTTGACCTTGGTTGAGATACATCATCCCGCAACACCCTCCAATCATGTTGTGGCCAGAAGCCTTCAACTAGAGCTGGAAGGCAATCCGGCAGCGGATTGTTTAGCTCACGTACAACTCGATTCCAGTAATCGACATATGGACCAAACGCGGTTGCAAATCCCTGACATTTTGACATTCCATTTTGCCAGTACTGGATGTACTTTTGGAGCCCGACCAACATAAATCCTTTGTTCAGTGTAGCCTTCCGTGCAACTTCAAGAGCCTTTTCTTGGTTTCCTGTCTCCTTAGGAACTTCACTGCCCCACATAGGCTTGAATGGCACCGGCTTTGGACAACCTCGAGGGAGCATTGCTTGACCATGCCGGTCTTTCTTCCACAAGCACTGAGCAGGTTTATCAGATGGTAGCCACTGCAAATCAACTGCTGACTTTTTATATTTCATGACAAGGATTCCATCACCATCCTCATAGAATCTAAATAGATGCATCTCTCCCAATCCAATAATTCTAGCTGTGCCACTGCACAAGTAACCTTTCACAAAGGATTTAAAATCCGCCACCTCCTGTATGACCTCTAGCATGAATGACAATTCCTGAGATTCCATGAAGGCTTTCATGAGGTCAGCAACGACAAACGTATTCTTACTCTTCAAAGCCTTGGACAAATGGCTAAAATATGCATCTATGTCCTCGTGAGTGTGTCCAACTAGAAGGAAACCCGCTTGAATTTCCTTGAATACCCCTCTTGCTGTAAGCAAAGACAAGAATGCCATGAGATATTGGTTCTTGTTATCCTTGGCAGAGTTATCAAGCTGAAGATATAATTTTTCTGGAAGGGGGATAGATCCACGCCAAGCTGTTGGATCTATCATTTTTAGGGTGTCCATACACCTAGATTTTCCTCTGAGGAGTGCCTCAAACATTGAATTTGCCAACGGATAAGGAAAGAGGTTACCTGACTCCTGAATTGGAGGACCCTCCAAACGGCAAAACAATCTGGCCAAGGATGAGATTGTAAAGTTCGAGTCCCCCGGCCAACATGATGGAGCGTAATGAGCGTAAGCACCATCTCCATGACCATGAACTACCATACCAGTTACACTGAACGAAAGCTGACCTAAACCTTGAGTGGCCTTAGTTGTCACCCGCATCCTCGGAAGAGCCGTTTTAGATGTATCCATCTTATCATGAATAACGCATAACATCTCCTGAGGGTTCCGTTTCGATTCTTCACGCCAAGACCCATACAAGCGACGACAAGACGCTTAATGATTAAGATGTTCAGTTCGTTGCTTCGTGAACTCCACAAACTCGGGGCTTCCTTTTGGTGATTTCAAAAGAAACGCCAGTAACTGATCACAAGTAGTACATTTCGCAAACGAACTGCCAACAGGTTTAACCGCGACATTGTTGAAGTGCTCCCTTTTCAATCTACTAATGGTTGACTGGCTCACTTGAAGAAGACCGTAATCCGCATTTAACTGCATTGGAATAAAAGCACGCTTCAAAATCAAAAGCAACAACAGAAGCTACTGGATAAGAATGATTCTCTTCCAAAATAAATCTATCGGGAGATCTCCCGATGTGACAATATATCCGGAGATCTCCGGATGACATAATCCATTCGAAAAGAAGCTAACTGACTCAGAATAAAGGTTCAAGTCATTGAACTACCTCATTGGCGTTAGCTTGAACTCGCTTCCAATTATTTCCAACAGGTAGAAATTTCAAAGTGTCCATTCTTCCGTTTCCAATGCCCCGCATTTGGTGTGGCATTTGATCAGCAGTTTCATCAATGATTGCTTTTATAGTTCCTGTCACCTGGACGGTTCGAATTCTCGGACGCTAAACCCCTTTGTTCCCGTGCGTTCCCGAGAGCACGCCATCATTGTAAGCATCTATGTAATTGTGGTAGGTCGACTTTGGAATTCCGTGAATAACGTACCACGTAGTACCACAAACTTCAACTCCCTCCAAAGTAACATACTTCCACTTCCGATTCCCGTCGGCACTATGCAGTTGTCCGTCCACAGCGATCCCGTATTCCCGACGGTCTTCAAATGACTTCAGGTAAAATTTCTTCCTCACCTTCAACGTACTCTCGTGATGAAACATTTGGCAACATCGATTGGCGCAGCATTTTTGTGAACTAACCTTTCGAATTTCATCCTCTCCAGTTTTGCGAACATACTGTGAATCCGGTTGATCAAGCTTGGGTCGACGAACGATGAAGCAATAGGGCGACTTCTTGCGACCACCTAGTGTGAGCGCTCCTAACTCCACCCTTGTAATATAGTTTTTTCTAAAACAAAACCAAGGCAATTCAAAAAGAGTTCGTTTAAGGGGAAAGCTCAAATTAGCTTAGTGTTTTAATTAAATAATGTCACTTTGTAGATAAATTTCTCTTTCTTTTTAATTTAAGACATCTATTTGTTACCACAAATTATGTTAGTAAGGGATAGGGTAAATGGCTTATCTTTATTCCCTGACATTAGTAGTCCGTCAATTAGCAATTTCTAGGTTTCATCCCACTATGTCTGTAAATCTATCCTCTCAAACAAAGTCAAAGTACATAGACAATAATCAATGGTCACATTCAATTGTCATTTTTCAATAGTCGTGAAACAATAGCCACAATGTTAGTATTCATTTTCAATAGCCATTTTCAATAAGCAGTTTTTCAATAATCAATTTTCAATTGTCATTTTGCAATAATCGCTTGTAACAAGTAAACATTCAATAGTCTATTTTCAATGGTCATGAATCAATAGTCAATTTTTACACATACAAAGAAATGGTATTAAGATTAAAATTGCATGATGACAATGTAGAGTGCATAGAAAGGAATGTAACAATCTATGAAAGTTTGAAATTGAAATAGGAGTACAATAACTTGACTTAGATGGGAATACAAAGCTACACACAAAGTAAAACAATCTATCTCATAACTTCTAACTTAAGTTCCAAGGTATAGAGCTAAAGAAGTCTCATATGGACTACTAACACTATAACATGATAGTTTTTAATTTGCCAAAACTATAACTAGTTAAGGTATGGATTCTATCCACAACAAAGGTTCTCGATCTTTTCTGCAATTTCAACCACATAGAAAAATATTAAACCCTAGCATACTTAAGCAATGGGCAAATTCAATAGTCGTATGTTCAATATGATCTTTTCAATAGTCAATTAGTAGCGTGGCCATTCAATGATCAATTTTTCAATAATCTTTTAACGTGTAGAAACATGTTAATCATAGCAATAATCGTTTCAGCAATAGTCTTTGTAACCGGCTCAATCAATGTTATTCTTCATTTAATCATTAAACCTAAATCTACTAGTCCCGAAGGACCGGTAGAGTTCCTTCACTTATCTTCACATATTGTAATTCAATATTTGTATCAACTTTATATAATAATTAATTTATTATTCTCACAATCTCTCGGTATTAATGCTTCCAATTAATTTAGTTCTCTTCACAATTTTAATTGATTATGTAATTAATTTACCTTACAACTTCTCTTGGAGTTTGCTTCTTTAAGAATTATTTATAAAATTAAACTTCACCAAATTATCACACAATGCTCCGCAGTTATTCTCTCTAAGAAAAATCAAATCTATGTGTGTTCTAAATTGCTCACAATTAATCACTCGGCAATAAGTATTAAGAGTCAATTATTATAATCAATTGGCCAACCGGCTCTTTCTTTAAATCACAAAACACTATAATAATTAAATTATAAATTAACACTCTTAAATTACTTCCACAACAAAGTACAATTTAATTCTCCACTTAAAGAAATTATTTGCATCACTCAATTTTATCAAAAAACACTACAAGGAACTACAATGAAAGATCTCGCAATTTATCTCACTCAAAATAAACAATTAATGCTTTAAACAATTGCAAAATTTCTCATTACACTTAAAGTTATTAGACATTAATTGTCCTTCCATTTCTCTCGGCAATAATAATAAGAATTATTTTAAATTGTCTTCTCTCAATTAATACTCAACAATAAAACTTTAAATCAATTAAATTGCATTATCCTCACAATTAATACTTAAAGAATGACAAGTAATAACACATCAATTATCCTTCACAATAATTAATAAATTCCAATTACTCTCCAATCTTCACTTACAATTATAAAAAATTATCAATCACACTTAATTAATTAACACATACACAATTGCCCTCACGGCAAAGCACAAATGATCACACAAAATTAATTAACTTAAGCTCACACAATGAACACTCAAGAAAATACAATAAATTCACACAATAACACATGAAAACCAAGAATGCAAGAGAGAGAGAGAAAAACAAAAACGAAAAACACTTATAACAAAATTAAGATTTGAAAAGACATGGAAGACACCACTCCAACTCCAACTACCATAACTATTTTTAATTTCATCCATTCAAACTAAAAACTAACAAACTTAATTCATTTCCATTCATTTTAAATTATCCCGTTAAATTTTAACCGTATTCACACCATAATTACAAAAATGAACCAAAAATTAAGTTAAAAGTCTCACAACCCTCGAGCTAAGAGTTTTTCACACGGGTCCTGTGTCTAATTGAGTTTTCTTTCTAATTGGGTGAAAAAAAAAGCCTTCCAAGCAATGAACTCTTTTAGTCACGTCTTTTAAGTGTTTCTAATCTAATTTTGTGGTTATGATTCGATCTTTTTTAGTCTAAAGTTCAACCAAGTGACCCTACTCTATTCTATAGCTTTGCCTAAATCTAATTCCAAGCGTTTGGTAAAAAGAAACTTAACAGTAAAACAATGAGAATGAAAATCAAATGTGAGCGGTTTACCTCCTCTGCGTAAATCTCCATGGTCCCGTCGTCAAACATCATCATGTGTAAATATTCCCCTACGACCTCGCCATCGAAATCATCCCGACTCTCCATCTAATCCATAGTAAATTCCCACAACTGTTGGTAAATTTTCTCCTAATTAAAAGAAACCACTGGAAGTTATGTAGGTTCAAGTTAATTGCACATTCTCTCTTCAATTCCTAATTTATTGGTAATTGGAAAATGTCACAATATTTTGAATCTCCTAAATAGTTTAAATGATCAATGGAAATTCTATCTAATTGTTAGTATTATTATTCTTGGATTAATTGAATTAGAAAATTAATTGAATTACGAATTTATCTTAAAATTAATTGATTAGCAACTTAATTGAATTACAAATTTAAGAATTAAATTTCACCTGATTTTGAAGTAATGAGTTGTTCTTTTGTTTTCTTTCTTTTGGCTTTCGTGAATTAATTAGAATTGGAATATTATCACCAAACCTAATTAATTCAATTTCTTGGTAATTCCCAGCGAAATTGGTTGTCAATTAGTTTGTTTTTCTAGAATTAATTTAAATAAAGAATTGCAACCAAATCTTTTATAATCCAATTAATTTTAATTTCTTTTAAATTCCTAAAGAAATTGGTTGTCAATTTGTCTTTTTTAATTTGGCTTATTAGGATTAATTGGAATAAAGAATTGCAACCAAATCTTTTATAATCCAATTAATTTTAATTCTTCTAAATTCCTAAAGAAATTGGTTGTCAATTTGTCTTTTTTAATTTGGCTTGTTAGGATTAATTGGAATAAATAATTGCAACCAAATCTTTTATAATCCGATTAATTTTAATTTTCTTAAAATTCCTAAAGAAATTGGTTGTCAATTTGTTGTTTTCCTTTTGGCTTATTAGGCCTAATAAAACAAAACTAACAAAATCCAAACCTTCTAAGAATCTAATAGCCAAAGAATGTAGAACATTCCAAAAGATCGAGAACAATTTCAATAGTGTTATTCCAAATAAATGAATTTTTTATTCCCAAAGGTCAACCCCCAAGAATAAAGAATCCCACTCTATAGTGTTATTCCAAAGAAATTAGTTTTTTAATCTAATTTGTCACGGTTAGGAATCTCACAACCTTAATCTTCCACCTAGTTCTCTTTCTTTCTCATTCTTGTTGTGCAAAAGTTGTTGCAATTTTGAGAGTTAGAGGATGGCTATGGCGGTTGAGTTGTCAATGATTGAAGACCATCTTTAGATGTTGCAAATTTTGAGTTTTTTGATGGAAAATTGAAGAGAGAGGTTGGGAATTTCCCTTCCAATTTCTTTTAATTTGGTCAAAAATTTCAATGTTTGCAATGCCAAAAAATATTTTGTAATCGTTGAACTTACTTGTAAAGTATGAGTTGTGGTTTAGTTAAGTGGATTGAGCTCCTGGACTTCCCCGGCTACCCCCTGGCGGCTCCCGCTCTGGCTCCCCCGCTCCCCTCTCGGGACACATGGCGGTTGGTGGGTGGGCGGACCCCCTCCCCCTGCCCCGTCAGCTCCCGCCACGTGGCGCGGCGTGATTGGTGGGGGGGGGTCGTCTTCCGTTAGTATTGGTGTTGGACTGCTCCTTCGGTGCTGGACTAGCTCCTAATTCACTCTTTTTGGGGGATTTTTGGACTTAACTAATTTTTGGATAACTAAAACTAACTAATCATTCAATTGAACTCTCTAGGATTTTTGGGCTAAACCAAATACGAGGAGGGTTTTGACACACCACTTAATGACTCATCATTTTGGGTGATCCAATAACGTCTTGCTTTAATAGAACAAGAGAAGTGGTTAAGGTTTCCACTTGGAAATGCTAATAAAGGGTTATGAGTGAGATACCAAGTCTTCCCTTATTCTTAGCATATACCCAACCTTGTGCTATCTTTTCAACTTCAATTGTTTAATTGTTTGTCAAATTTCTTGTAAAAGGTTCAAGGCTCCGCCGTTTAAGAAGGTTCCAATAGTATTTTGAGTACTTTAATCGCAAAAGGAGGTGCACATGACAGTGCTTAACCGAACTTTCACTTTAAGTTTTCAAAATTTCCAGTATTTCAAGGTTTTGCAATCAAAGGAGGTACACATGACAGTGTTTAAACCGAACTTTAATGCTTCACACTTGAAATTTCCACTTCAAGTAGCCAACCAAAGATTGAAGATTATCCTTAAATGCAAACTAAAAGTCACTTGAAGGGGCCCTAAGCCTTCAAATTTCAACAAAATACATAAAACTTGACCAAACCGTTGGTCCAAGTAGTGCTCCAGCCACGCCGGTAGCACTTAAGTGAAATAACAAAGTGTCGATGCGAGAAATAAGGGTACTGGCAACCTCGAGGGGGGCCCTTATATACCCGTGGTTGGGCCCCTCTCGGTAATTGCCGGTGAAAACACTTTGTTACTTCTTATCCTAAACTACCCTAATGTAATTCCAAAATATTAGTTGTTTAATGGTGAAAATTTCTAAAAACATCCCCATTTGGTCAAAGAAATCTTGGCCAAATCAAATCCAAGATCTTAACCCAAAATATTTTGGAATTAACCCTAATTTACGTAGATATTTTGCAAATTAATCCAAAGTCATTTCGAAAATTGTCTTTCTTTAGCCCAAAGATGGCTTTTTACGCAAGAAAGAGATCTTGACCAAATCCAATCTTTGATTTTCCAAGAGATATTTCCAAAATCACTTCTAATTAACCGCAATTAATGATTAAAAAGTCAAACTAAGAGCTGACCCTCTCTATCTTTTAGGGAACAACTCGAAAAGGAAAACCGTGTGCGCCATTGTCTTCAGAAGACCCCAATTAGCCAAAGGGACCCCTCACCCCTCACTCCTAGGCCATTTGCGCGCCCAAATTGGAATTACGGTAACTCCAATTAAAAGTCAAAAATCTAACTTTTAGGATTTGTGCATTTTGATGAATCTGTCAGGCCAGGGTTGTTAGGAATATCTGTGAGAGTAAGGAATGACTCCTTATTTGCGACATTCGGACATCATTCGCTCCTGATACGCCGGTCAACCCGCCGCCAACTTGTAACTTCCAGTGAATTTCGATGTCGATGCCGGTTTTGGTAGTTGGGAATGTCGGAATGTCTTCAAACTTGACCGGGCGCTTATTAAGCACATAAAAACCTATCTTAATTTTTAGTGAGATTTTACCGCATCATACGTAATTTCTATGATTTTACGAACATTTCTATGTGCGGTTGACTTCCCATGGAGTCAACGTGGAATTTCGGAAAAATACGAAATAAATTGGGTAACATCTAGGGCAATCCTAGATTCTTGGTGTAAGTCCCACGCAACCTTGCACCTTTCTAATTTTAGCAATTTGGAATTACTTTGCCCAATTGGACAATTTAATTCCCGATGCCCGGGAATCTTGGACAATTGTTTGATTCTTGTTCGCTCCTGGCATGCTCCTACCCTTGGAACACCTCTCTGTAGTCTTCAATCTCCAATCCTCCATCTTTTGCCTTGTGAAATTCGAATTCTCCAAATCCATTGTAGTGGTTTTACCTTTAAATCCAGTTTATTCCAAAATTGAACTTAATCCCTGGTAACTCTTCTAGGCTCGTAGTAGACTCTTTTAGCTTAGTCAGTATGTCGTGTGCATCCTTAAAAGTTTGACTTTGCACAGACATTCGCTAGGACTGACTAACTCTCTATTCCTTATTTCTCTCGGAATTACTAAATCTTTGCATAAGCTTGCTTTTGAGACTTAGAATGATTCAAATTTCTAGGATTAGGAATTTTTCACCTTCTAAGTTGGTTTTCCACCATTTTGGCATAGACTGACACCAAAACTCCCTCAACACTCTTTTTATGTCTTTTTCTTGAATATTTTGACTAATTTTTGCTATTTAATCACGAAAAATGGACCCAGAGTCCTGAGTGCCATCTCGAGGGCTCACACCTAGATAAGCTAAGGGGTCCTGAACTTCCGGATGGGCCCGAAAGTGGTCAACAATCTCCATCAACGACTGTCCATTTGGGAACCAAGAATGCAGTAAGGGCCACCGAGCATGACTCATTATGGTATCCTTGTTACCAACGAAAACGTCGAGTACAGTAACACCTACAAAGCCCTCACCGAGTATTCCATCTCGGAAATGATCATCCGCCCTAAAGCAGTTTATTCGATCTGATGCTAGGAGCATGCCATCCGAGTCTTTGCGATGCACCTTAAGACCCATCCAATCCTCTAGACGAATATATTGATCATCATCCATCGGGGGATCTCCCGATGGGCTCATTACAGCATCAGCTCTCCATAACACTGTCCGACCAAGAACATCAGCTAAAGTTCTAAAACCCCTTTGGCAAGGGTCAAGTCGCAGTTCCTGAGCTTCTAGATTGATCGTCTGAGGCTGTAGTAGAACAAATACGCAGGGCTCCATGGGGATTTGAACTCCAAGCCACTCGCCTTCAGGACGGGCATCCACAATTGATCCTTCCCCAACCTCACCGTATCTCGAAACAAGCAACTTCACTACATCACCGCTCTTGACTGGTGAAGATGTAGCATTGGACTCTTCAGAGTCCTTCTCCGTGAGGTTTTCACCTGAGTAAGAGAATGATGCATCGTCGAGGGATTCATAGGATAAGTCCATATTGAATGTCTCACTGTCGTCGTAAGCCATAGCGGAAAGTTCCTCGAATAGCTACTGAATCTGAAAACATCGTCACGAAACAGAGGGTCAGAAAGGATGTGCCAGGTATATTATCGCCATTGCCTCCATCTACACAATCATCACATTTTCAAATATCTAGCCAATGCAAACAAACAAATTGATTGCGTATACAATTAGCCAAACTGAATCCTACTTCTTTTCAATCTCTGAATACAATGGCTCATTCCAAGCGTAGAACACAATATGAATGCAGGTGCATTGTTAGATGAAGGGCACTCAAAATATCCAATGACTACTAGTACCCGGCTAAAAGAAAAAATATCTTGGGGATGCAACATAGTCTGCTTCAAAACAAATTATCTGGAGATCTCCCGATGCAACCATTCAGACACATAATCGTAAAAGTATCGGGACAGTTCGCGATACAAAAAAAGTACGAGCATTCAACACTTCGAGATAAGTTGGATGCCATCCGTGCAAGTGGATCGGACACAATCCTTCGATGACCTCAAGATGCAGCCATTTAGAGGTGTTACCACTCAACCATTGGAAGATATCTCCATGCATTCCCTGCGAGAGTAATCTCCGGATGGAAATGCTCTCAGAGTTTATGACTCGCGTATCGGGAGATCTCCGGATGGAAATGCTCACAGAGTTTATGACCCGTGTATCGGGAGATCTCCGGATGGAAATGCTCTTAGAGTTTATGACTCGTGTATCGGGAGATCTCCGGATGGAAATGCTTACAGAGTTGATGACTCGTGTATCGGGAGATCTCCGGATGGAGCCAATACGTTCACACATGTTCACGTATGATACTTCATCTCCATATGCTGCACCTATATGCGTATTATTCTGACATACTTCTGTATGGGAACGCGATACTCAATAATTGGTAATACGGGTTCCCATACTATATGTACTAGTAAGCAA
This sequence comes from Thuidium tamariscinum, assembly GCA_947034885.2. Classification (NCBI taxonomy): domain Eukaryota; kingdom Viridiplantae; phylum Streptophyta; class Bryopsida; order Hypnales; family Thuidiaceae; genus Thuidium; species Thuidium tamariscinum. The sequence goes on from OX344755.2 coordinate 9,427,383, forward strand.
AAGGTAGTCAACCGACCGTAATAAGGACAACCATACTACCATCTTCTACAATAACCTAAAAATGCCTCGAATTCCTTGGTACTGTTCTCCAAATACATGCCGGTGATTGACTAAGAATTTGATAGTTATCTATAGTTGTAATCTTTGTGCCATGCACATGGCATACTGATTAAGCCACAAGAGGAATACATGCAAACTTAGAAACGAGAGGCAAGGTAGATGCTCATGGTGTGTAACATTGCTCAGTAAACAGCTAGTGCTCATGCATTCATCAAGGGACACGAATGCACTATTCAACATAAGTCATGAGACAAACAACTACTGAAGCATTGCATTGCCGTCCTCATATCCTACTCGTTCTTATTGTTCATTGATATGCAACATCTCCAACTGCATTCAGAAGAACTCAAGATTATGAACCCTCAAGCCATGAAAGTTGAAGAAATCATACCTTGTAATACTGAATTCACAAGAGAGCTTCGTGTGACCCCACGTCCAAGTGCTTGACACGCTGCACTATACGAGCTCCAAACTCCTGAGCTTCAACGAGCATGTTCACGACTTCGCATGTGCAAAAGAGCCAGCTCTAGCGAGCTGGGGGCCATGACCCCAGTCCGTTCGGATTCGAGATCCGTGCTTCCCACCACAAATTTCTATAAGAGATAGGAATCTTATACGTTCAAAATTGTTGACTGTCATCCTCAAGTTTCCACTGCATTGACCAAAAAGAGGATCCCTCCGCATGTGGTCTCCTGATCCAAATGTTGACCGCATTCTTGGAGTTGGTGCAACACTACTATCGAGGAGCATCTCCAAATGTGCACCCTTGATGATAATTGCTCACTGCATTCACATTCACATTAATCTAACGCTAAGTCGCAAAGTCACATAATAATGCTTGTCATTCTGTGATCTATTCTAACTGTTGACTTTAGTCTCGAAATTCGTGCAACTTGAAGACCTTGGAGAATTTGCACTCGGCCTTCCAATTAGAATCTTTGGTAGATTCATTAGATCTGCAGCATTGAAGTAGGGGTCGGTTGTGGCATTTTCTCTATCAAATAAAGGGCCACATTTAGCACTTCAATGTCTTTTAACTCCATCAATATTAACCGCTGGTTATGTTTTGTTTCATTATCTTATAATTAGGCTGATCTATATCATAAGTGGTAATTAAAGGAAAACACATTTCATTTTGAAGCAATATTTTCAACATGGAATAACTACATGTAGTTCAGTGAATCTCTTTATCAACACTGCGGAATTTTCCATCTACATTTAATTATAGAGAAAACAAATGCAAAAGATTCATGATGACATTCCAGTGATAATGATTAAATGGAAATTAATTAAGAATCTTGGATTCACCATGTCAAGGTGTAGATTATGTAGGAAACAAAGACTTCCCGTGCTGAAACTTCGTTTAGAAGGACGACGATGTATGCCTTAGGATTTATAGCAATTAGAGTTCGGGAATTTGGCTTGCAATCTTTGGAAAATTCAGCCAATTAAACAATTTTAATTACAGTTAATTGACCGCGCATTCCTTTACGGTCCTTCATATCTAGGAGCACTCTAGGATGCTTCAAGGCTTTAGGGTATAGGGTCCACGGTTATAGGGTCCTAGGGTTTAGGGTCCACGGTTATAGGGACCTAAGATTTAGGATCCACGGTTATAGGATCCTAGGGTTTAGGGTCCACGGTTATAAGGCCTTTGGCTTCTGGGTATAGGATATTAGGGTTTAGGATCGTGGTCTTAGATTATAGGATCTATAGTCTTAGGGTTCAGGGTTTAGGGTTCAAGGCTTACAGTCTAGTATTTCAGATTATTCACTCTAAGGGTTAGGGTTGACGATTAAATGGACATAGGCATACAGTTTCATGCTCTAGGATCTATGCTCTCATATTCATAGTGTTGATGTTCCAGAAATAATGTACTAGCTTCAATTTTAAATGTAAAATTTATAAAGTAGGGTTCTGGAATGGTTTAGAGTATGAACTTCAGTGAATTAGAAATTTTGTATTTCGGGGGTTTTGAGATTTCGATATTTGAAACTAGGGTGCCTATTTAATATACATTGAGTATTAGGGTTTGGATTGTGTAGATATTATTGTCTAACTTGAGAGTTAAGGTGTTTTGGTTTTAGACTCTAGAGTGCTCTTAGGGTTCAATTTTTTTATAAATTTATGGCATGAAGGATTTAGGATTTGAACAATATCATTATTCAATTTGTGTTTAATGTTATGAGCTCAGTTTTTTGGTATTTTGAAATGTCTTTGGATTTCGTACCGTCCCGCTCTTAGTTTCATTTGATAAGAATGAAAATGATATTAATTATATTAAATGGAGTAAGTATACTTCCTATAATTATTTACAAAATATATTTTAGCATTTTTGGAAAAATAAATGATTGCAAAGTAGTTTCAATGAATCTTAGTTGAATAGTTACATGTAATTTGGTGAAAATCATTAGACTACATATTATTCATCTCATTCATCTAGAGTATCGGGAAATATTAACCCTTTTGATTGAATTAATTTTCTACATTCTCTTAAGTGATTATTAAAAACAAACGTTCACATGTTTATATAATTATTTAAAATATATAGATAAGTATTTTTATCCTAAATGCAAGCCTGACATCATAAATTATAAGCTTGTTATGTTGAAAAATTATAGAGAAGTTGGAATGCCATTAGACGTTCATATTCTATGACAAGTTTCAACTTCAAAGTCAAAATTGTCTATTTCATTTGTGGTTCACAAAAAAGGGCACCCTGCCATTGTTTGCGCAAATTGCCAAATCTCACATACAACTCTAAGCCAACACGATTTAGCGACAAAAAAAATGGGGACAAGTTGGAATGCCATTAGACCTTCATATTCTATGACAAATTTCAACTTCAAAGTCAAAATTGTCTATTTCATTTGTGGTTCACAAAAAAGGGCACCCCTGCCATTGTTTGCACAAATTGCCAAATCTCACATACAACTCTAAACCAACACGATTTAGCGACAAAAAAAATGGGGACAAGTTGGAATGCCATTAGACCTTCATATTCTATGACAAATTTCAACTTCAAAGTCAAAATTGTCTATTTCATTTGTGGTTCACAAAAAAGGGCACCCTGCCATTGTTTGCGCAAATTGCCAAATCTCACATACAACTCTAAACCAACACGATTTAGGGACAAAAAAAATGGGGACAAGTTGGAATGCCATTAGACCTTCATATTCTATGACAAGTTTCAACTTCAAAGTCAAAATTGTCTATTTCATTTGTGGTTCACAAAAAAGGGCACCCCTGCCATTGTTTGCGCAAATTGCCAAATCTCACATACAACTCTAAACCAACACGATTTAGGGACAAAAAAAATGGGGACAAGTTGGAATGCCATTAGACCTTCATATTCTATGACAAATTTCAACTTCAAAGTCAAAATTGTCTATTTCATTTGTGGTTCACAAAAAAGGGCACCCTACCATTGTTTGCACAAATTGCCAAATCTCACATACAACTCTAAACCAACACGATTTAGGGACAAAAAAAATGGGGACAAGTTGGAATGCCATTAGACCTTCATATTCTATGACAAATTTCAACTTCAAAGTCAAAATTGTCTATTTCATTTGTGGTTCACAAAAAAGGGCACCCTGCCATTGTTTGCGCAAATTGCCAAATCTCACATACAACTCTAAACCAACACGATTTAGGGACAAAAAAAATGGGGACAAGTTGGAATGCCATTAGACCTTCATATTCTATGACAAATTTCAACTTCAAAGTCCAAATTGTCTATTTCTTTTATGATTCAAAAAAAAGGGCACCCTACCATTGTTTGCACAAATTGCCAAATCTCACATACAACTCTAAATCAACACGATTTAGAGACAAAAATAATTTTAAGAAGTTGTATTGCCATAGAATGTTCATGTCCTTTGAGGAATTTCAACTTCCAAGTTCTAAATGTTAATGTTTTGTTTGATTCCCCAAGAAATAGTACTTAGAGCTTTTTTCCATTAATTCCAAAATGCCACAACAAATTGGAAATCAACAGAATTTATAGACAAAAGGAATTTTTAGAAGTTGCAATGTCATTATAGGACATGTATATTGTATGATGCATTTCAAGTTCAAAGTTGAATTCGTCAATTATTTAATTGATTCTAAAAAGAAGGGTACCTTGCTATTTTTGCAAGAATTTCCAAATGCCACCGTCACGCAATTGGAACTTAATGTACGAAAGGGAATTTTTTTTTGTGCAAGTTGAAATGGCATTGGACACTCATGTCCTATGACAAATTCCAACTTGTCACTTGAAATTACCTTTTTTTTATGTGATTCCCTCCCAAACGGTACCCTGCTATTATTTGCACCGATTGCCAAATGCTTCACAAATTTAAAAATAATTAAGGTTATGAAGAGACAATATTATTTTGTTGATGTTGCAATGTCGATATGTCCTAGTAAGGATATTTATGTTTCATGACAAATTTCAAGCTCTAAATTGAGTTGGTCAATTTTTTATTTGAATGTACTAACACTTCTTAGAAGACTAATTCATTATTTATTTTGATTCAAAAAATCGATGCATACGGCACTATTTTTTCTTTCTTTGATGAATACAAATTGTTTGCTAGTGTCCTAGAATTGATTGTATTTCTATTTCAAATATATAGAATCATTCTACATTGCGGATTTAGAATAACAATACCTTTTCTTTTCCTTTTCTAGTAGAAATGAATCCATTTTAGTATCACACCATTTAATGTAATCTTAAATAATATTAACAAATTTAATTTGATTTTGTAATGATTATTTGAATGAGTTGATTTATGACATCAACATTTTAGGCCCACTCTATTGACTCTATGTAAAGTCCAAAAAATTGAATGCAATGATGTGATTAGACACATCGGGGCAAACCCTTGTTTCATTTGATTTCATAAATATTTCTACCTAATTATTTTCAAATATCTATAATTGTAGTATCATTGTTGATTTAAAGAGTTAGCTTGTTTAATTATTTTCCAAAGTTAGGACAATGAACCCAAAATAATTGTACTATTTCAAAGTGAATTTATATTCTCCGACATTGAAAAATTAAAGTATAATTATCTCTCTTGACTTCAATAAAATATTCTATTTAATTTTAAATTTTAGAAGGAAGATGAAATCGTTAATTTCCAACCAAGGAGCATAGGTCTGACTAAATTTGACATGGCTAACAAATATTTATTAGTTTAAAATATAGTTGGTTTTATAAAATAATCGATTGGTTCACTAGAGTTTGGTTTGTTGACTATGTGGCACTTTCTGCAAACATTGGAAAAAGAAATATTTCATAATAAGTTTTGAATACATCATATAATTTTTTTCATCTTAATTTTTTTTCACTTTCCACGTACCTTTATTTTTTTTATCCACACTTTGTCTTAATGTTACATATTGTTTGGGTGCCACTTAAGACGCATCATTCAAGAAGCATTTAGATAAATGTGAACATTCTTTATTAGAAGACAAATCCCTTTGGATTTAATTTTCAAGAAACCCCTATCTAGAGATTACTCAGTCATTGATGTAATTTTTGTGGCATTTTAATTAAAACAACAACCTATTGCCCTATAAGTAACATCATGCATGTGGGCTTATCATGCATGTGGGCTGCTTAGGCTTCTAATCCCACTTGATGGCAATCAATGGCTGTAATGAACTAGCCATCAAGTCGTGACCGGCAGTGGGCGGCGCAAGGGAAATCACCCCGCGCTGGTCGCTCCCCGTTGCCCCCAGACTCCCGTTAGGTTCTCCCTCTTTTCTCTTCACGCCGGCTACATTTTTCTGAGCCGAAGCTTTGTATCCGCTCCTCGTCCTTGAATGTGTGCCTTGTGCGAAATCCGTAGTTGCAGGAGTCTCTAGAATTATCACGTACCTTGTTTGCAATACGTTGGAATCACGTATTTGCAATACGCCTGTCGGGGCCGGCAGTGTCGGAGGGCACGCTCGTGCGGTACTAGAGGGCGCTTCCGTGGTGCAAGGGTGCTTGCGCGGTGTCGGAGGTTCGTGGAGGTACGTGGAGCTGCGGAAGAGCTCGGCAGGTCACTGATCGGAGGCTGCGAGGGAGTGGATCGGGGAAGAGCTCGGGAGGTCGAGAGGCTGATCGGAGTCTGCGAGGGCGTCGTTGATCGGAGGCTGAGCGGGGCCGGAGCGGATCGGAGGCTGCAAGGGCGTCGCTTGTCGGAGCCCATGCGCCTTAGCTAGGGCGCTTGTGCAAAAAACCAACTTTAGGTATTACTTTCTGCGCCACGCTTGACTGAGTGTTTTCGTGTGCAACTTTTGTGTTTGAGTTCAGGTGCAGGATTCATTGAAGTCTCCATGCACTTTGTCTGTATATTGCAGTTTGTGATCAGTGTGGTTCACGGAATCACAGTGCGTGGTTTTCACTCAGGGTCTTGTTACTGCTGTACATGTTCATTTGAAACCTTGTTCCAATTATTGATTGAAGCATGTCTGATCGCATTTTTTTTTGCTTAGCCTTACTAGCAAGAGTGTAAGAATTGTGTACTACACAATTCAGTCTTAGTTAGTTTCATTTCTACATTACATTCTCTGGAATGGTCACACTGTCAGGGTTTTCAATGATTGAGCTTCATACAAAATAAACTTCTCTGAATGTTCAGCGTAGGGGTTTGGTAGCGGCAGAACTTACTTGTTCAGTTGGTACTCTCAACATTGTTGCCAGTCATGTGGGTTTAAGGGTTCACTTGGAGTACTTCTAGTGACTTTAAATGTGGCTTGGATCCGATGACTGTAACTATTATACTGTTCATGTTTTCTTTCTGTGGAAGTAAAATACGTTTGTAACATCTTCATGCCCTCATAGTGACTACTTGTCAACGCTAGTTGATTCAATGGATCATTCTGAGTTTCCTTCTGCGTAATTATTGCTTGTGCACAGGAGACAGTTCAATTCACATTTCAACCACTTGTTGGCCTGTTGCTGGGGCATCCTTCAAATTTACACGATGGAAGGAGAGTCTTCACAGCCTGCAGCAGAACTCCCTATGTGGGACAACCCGTGAGTGCCCAGCAACTCAAAGCTATCTAGTATGTATAGTTACTTAGTCTGTAGTATTTGGGCATAATTGGAAGTATCAGGAATCCCTACAGACTCTTGTATTCGGATGGCATAGCATGATTGCAGACACAGATTTTCGTATGCATACTGTTATAGCACATAGTATCCTAAGTCCTAGTAAGAGCTGAAGTACTAAAGCATTCTGAGTAGACCTCTTATTACCGTGCATCTGGAGAAATCAGTATAAGGCCCTATTACCGCGGAAGCAAATCTCTCAATGTGTAAACGATTCTAGAAGAAACACCTATTACCGCGGAACGGGAGCCCCCCCGATGGTCCTCAGTCAATAGAATTGAGGGCGCAAATCATCTGGAGATCTCCCGATACGTAGGCTGAAGAGTTTTGTTTACAGAATAAATGAAGGATAAAAAGACAGTACTATCGGGAGATCTCCCGATAGTAGAAACCTACATTGAGTCAGTAGTTACCCTATGACATCGTGCGTAATAGAAGATAAAATTCCTCGAATAGTGCTTTGTCCATCCAGAGATCTCCCGATGTTGTCTAATCCAAAAGTCTCATATCCTCGATGATATATACAAATCATAGGTCTGAGCTCAATACTAGGTTCTGAACTCAAATGAAAAGCGTAGAAGTTAGGAACGAGCCATTGTGACATCCCGCGGTGGGAAGACATGAAAATGCAGTACGTGTTAAATACTATCCAGAGATCCTCGGGCACAAGTTCATATACGCTCCTATATGAATGCTATCGGGAGATCTCCCGATAGTTTCTTTAGGCATTACAATGGTTTTGGAGTCCCTATAGAGTACCATTTACAAAGTAGGGTCGCAGTTCCAACGGGAGATCTCCCGATAGATTTTTTATCTAGAATGCACGAGTGGTGCCGCAACCCAGAATATGGAGGACGGTATATGGCTTGAGGAATATCGCGAGATCTCCCGATGGCATGCACTAGTACAGACATCCGGCATTCTAATTGTCTTTACACTTGTGAATGTCTGTGTGAAGGGGATCACTCACATGTAGTGTTGTTCACTAATCCGGGAAGCCTTCAAGTACAGTGGTGACATCGGGAGATCTCCCGATGACTATGGTTGGTAGTCTCTTCAATATCTAACAATTTTCCTATCGCCTGATTGCAGAGATGTTCTGTATTCTGAAATACCACCAAACATGAGCTCTAAAAGGCTTGCAGCCTTTGTTGACGGATGGGTTCCTCCTTATAAATACAAAGGGGACCATCACCCGGTGGGTGTTTTCAGGTGCCGCAACAAAGTTACTATATGGGGCCTTGAGTGGAAGGTGGATCAGGATAAGCGTGTGACTATTGTCCCTACACTAATGTACATGGACAAGAAGTCAACATTGTCCGGGCTAGACGTGTTGGAGATACAGGGTCTGAATAATTCCACAGCTCTTGTGGTAGTTCAGGAGAAACTGGCCAAGTCCAAGGGCAATATAACATTCGGGTTAATTTTGGACTATAGCATGATGAAGAAAGAGTTGTGCGTAACCGTTTCACAACACGGGTACTTGTATTCAGCATCTGGCTTGTTTGAGTGGACTCCTGAAGAAATGAAGACCCAGTGGAACATCATGGACCAGGACCGCAAAGAGGCGAACACACCAAACAATACCCTCGCAATAGCAGCTCCAACAATATCACCGGCAAAGAAGGGAACAAAACGGAAAGCATTGGTTGGAGCACCAGAGGACGATACTATGGATGATAGTAATACAAAGGCCAAAATATTGAAGACTATCACAATTGAACGATGTGTGGGCTTCACGGATGCTGAAGTAAAGAAACTGACCAAAGGGCAGATGTCGGCAATGCAACAGCTTTACAAGAGGGTGTTTGGGGTGATGTATAAGTGGGGGAAGAGACCCCTAATGGACGCAAGTGGTAAACCAATTTGTGTGCACTACAAGCATTTGCATAAGGCCCCACCAAGAAAGATTGTTTACAGAGGTATTGAGAGGGCTAGGTTGGAGGGGATCTTAAACCAAGTGCGAATTGAGGCGGACTACGACTCGGAATTGAGGCACATTACCGTCCTTCCCCTCAAGCTTGGTCCGTATGGTGGAGATGGTGCTAATACAAGGGTTTCTTTCTGGGATTCTGCTCCGAATAAAAGAGATCTAACAAGCACAACGAATTATTACATTATTGGTGGACAGCACACAGTCGAAGCGCACAAGAAACTCTTGGAGTTAGGAGAGATCCCAGAGTGTGATAGAGTGCAGGCATCTACCTTTGAGATCATTCCAATTTGGGCACCAGTAAGTGCTACCACTCATGGCAGTGATGATCTTGTGTACCTATCCTGGTCACTGAACCAAAACATAGCTGGTCAACAAAGGGAGCAATGTTTCACGCAGCAGCTTCTGAACGCTCGAGTGAAATGGAGGGATATGAATAGTCTACAACCAGCTTTGAATGGGAGAGTTCACTCGGCTGAGTACACGGTAAGGAGTACCCCATCCCTCTAATGGAAAGGATTTTCACTTGTACATTAGTTGTGGGGGGCTCTAAGCATCAGGAGATCTCTCGATAGTTGCTGCTGCTTGGAAAGGATTTTCACTTGTACATTAGTTGTGGGGGGCTCTAAGCATCAAGAGATCTCCCAATAGTTGCTACTGCTTGGAAAGGATTTTCACTTGTACATTAGTTGTGGGGGGCTCTTAGCATCGGGAGATCTCCCGATAGTTGTTGCTGCGTGGAAAAAGTTTTGTCCGTGATTCTCTAACTGATTTTGACGTGGGCCTTGTACAGAAGTTCCATCCTGTAATGAGCGCAATCTTTACGGGAGTGAAGCACAATGACGCGGTAGACCTGCGTATTCCGCTTCTTTTCCTTGAAAACGATGACGATGTGACGAGGTGGATAAAGATTGAGGAGAACTACATCAATCAACGCCTTCCTAATAGTACTGGAGATTACGGAGGTCCAAAAACCAAGCGGAAGCCGCTTTTCCAAAATGACTTCAGGCCTCTATACGGCCTTTGCCCAGAGGATGTGAACTACTTGGCGACCTTGGTGGAGAACGAGGAGGTATCGATGAAGAGCTCTAAGGCAAAATCGTTAGAGACTCTGCAGAAGCTCCCTACCCTCGTTCAAGCAACGGCTATGGAGAAGCAGGTTAGACTTATGAAGAACGAGCTCATGTGCCAGTATAAATCGCATCCGCTTCCAAGCAAGAGGCCTGAGTACATCCCATACATTGTAGATCAGTGGGATGCGTTTGCAGAGGAGAAGAAAATCAGCCGCCGTGATCTGGAGCTGTGGGTTCATAAAATGAATGACTATGAGGAAGGGCAAGAATGGTTTAAGGGTCGGGGGCAAGCTCTGAACAAAACATGGGACCCCGAGGACTGTCCCCGCTTTCTGAGAGACCTGTGGAAGGCACATATGAGTACCGATGAAGGAATTGAAGTCAGCCCGGTTTTAGCATCCACTTTTGAAGATACTTACATGTGCATGTCCATGGACGAGAGCAATTGGAACATTAGTGGCATCCTCGCTAACCCTGTCGTGAAGAATTGGCGTGGAGAAAAGAAAAGGCATCTCTACGTATATTTCTTTTCGAAGCAACAGCGACTGGATCAGCGGCAAAGAAACTGGAGGACCATAAGCTAAGGAGACTTTTCGAAGCACTAGAGTTCAATGATGCGAGTCAGAATACATTGTTAGCTAAGTCCCCAGTTGTTCTCTTTACAGATGCCGAAGGCTTCCATGAGATACTCATTCATCTGGACGCCCGTAGGCGAGAGAAGAAGAAGATATGGGATTATCATGTAATCCACTATTTCTCCAAGCAAGGTGACAACTTTCCGAAGCCTGCTACTGGGACAAGATTCAATGTCTTCGTAGTTTATCTATTTGGATACAATGAGGGCCAAAGTCGGAGGGATTGTTTCTCATGCTTCTTCCCTGGAATCAATCCTCCTATGAAGCCATTTTACGTCTTGGACGACATAGAGGATGTTTACACGTATTGGAAGCGCCCTCGTCTACCATGGTTGAAGATTACGACTCCTCTTGCGCTTCTCCGTCATCATATACATGACAATATGGTGATTGTAAATGTCAATGGTGGGCCGGAGATTACATTTCTAGGACTGGTATGATATTAATTTTCAACCCAGGACTCATCTATCGGGAGATCTCCGGATGCTTATTTCCTCAGAAGGTTTGTAATCATTAGTATTCTAACTGCCTTTTTGATGTCAATTCAGATTGCTCATGCGAAGGTGCTGGAGGTAGTTCAATCAGAGGATACTGATGGAACACGAGTCGTAGGGAAACAAATTTGGGATGAAGTCCAGAAGAATCTCGCCGAAGATGCTCCACCTGAACGTGATGTGCCTCAAGGCTCTATTGATCCAGTAGACATTGACGATGCAGATTCGCACGAGACTACGGAACCTTCAAATGCGGAGTACTCTGAACATAGCGAGGAGACTGGTAGACCATTACAGATATTGAAGGTTTGTCTTCATTTTCTATTACTCATCTATCGGGATGCTAGCTTTTCTTTTCTCATGTTTCCTGATGTGGCTGACTATCTATGTTCTTGCGCGCATGGCAGGAGAAGTCTCCAGAGCCGCCGCTTCGTCCAAAAAAGTTGAAGAATCCAAAGCGACCCAACCCAGACTCAGCCCCCAAGAAGGCAAAGCGACTCACAAAGAAGAGAAGTGTGAAGTCGTTGATAAGTGGCTCAACGTCTGGAGGGGATGGTGCGCTATCTAATACTGTAGGTGAGCAGTCTACGGCCCTCGGAGCAGAGAACCCTGGAGTCGCGGACCCTACGACAATCTTGGTTTCATGTTCCAGAGGAGGAACTCCTTCAGTGCCTTCTGCTAGCCAAGCTCTTGAGGATAACCAGTCAGAGAAGGGAGATCCCTCTGTTGAAGCCGCCGGACAGATTGAACATGAATCCTTGAATAAAGGGACAAATGATGTACATGTTGGCCGCAGTGGCGTTGCATCGGGAGATCTCCCGATGAACAATGTAGAAGTGGTCCTCACTAGCGATCTATCGGGAGATCTCCGGATGGCAGAGGACACAGAACTCAACTCCGCTCCCATGATGGCTGAGGAGATTCGGAATGATGCAATGACCGATTTGCCCCCCTTGAGTCCAGAAGTGGCCGTGACTGTAGTGGTGGAAGAGGATGTCACAATCGCCAACCCTAGAGTCCCTGTGGTGTTCTCAGATAATCTACCCGTGAAGCTCGGGAAGGGGGTAACCGCGGTTGTCATGGGAAAAGAGGAGGTGTGTAAATTAAGGGACGAGTTTCAAGACGTGTGTCTTCTTCCAAGTATGAGTTTAGATTCTCGCGGCAGCGATAGGAGATCCCGGTACATTGAAGCTTGTCGACTTGCAGTTTGTTCTACTTACCAAACGATTTATGACATTGTCCTTGTACAGGACGCTGTATCTGCACAGGAGGCTGCAGGTTCGGATGCTGCACGTTTGCCTCAGGTAGGCGGCGGCGGTCAAGGAGTGGTGGCCCAAGAGGTTACCGATACAGGTGCTTCAGTTGGCATGAATGTTTTTAATGGGATGGGTCTTCTCTCTCTGTGTAGCTAGCAGTTCTTTAGGATGTCACTAACTATATCATGATTCTTTTTTTTGGCAGATGTGAGAGGGGATGGGGCGACGAAGGGTATGCCGTCTATAGAGGTATCCCCCCGACGGTATACAGTGATCGTGGACATGAACGGAGTTCTCGTACACAGGTTTTTTTACAAGAAAAAACACCACATAAAAAGAAGACCCGGTGTCACAATTTTCCTTGAATGGTTGTATGCCAGGGCAAATGTAGTCTTCTGGAGCAGTGTTACAAACCGTACCATGACGGGTTTGTTAAGAACCGTGCTAGCAGATACTTCTTTTGGGGAGGATGATGTCCATGTCCTCTCACAGGTTGATTGTGCGGAATCCTCGTATAGGACCAAAGAGCAGCCTGAGAAACCAACCTTTTTGAAAGAACTGAACACCTACACGCAGACTGCTGGTTTGTCATCTACAGAGAACGTACTTCTGATTGATGACAGTCCCATGAAAAACCTTCTTAATGATTCTAATAACGCCATCTTTCCACAGACTTGGAAAGGTGATTCAAAGGACAATTTCTTGACTGGGCATCTACTTCCGTGGCTTGACCGTTTATTCAAATCAAACGAAGCTGTGGTTCATTTTGTGAGGAACAATCCATTGGATGGCTGTCAGAGTCCTATAGATGCGGTTTCGAGGGAGGGACATGAGATTCTGAAGGCAGTGGTTGGACTGTAGTTTCTTCAAAGGGTAGCTTCATCCGGAGATCTCCGGATACCTAGTTCTGCTTATTCATGTGATGTACTAGTGCACAGTTGTAGATGTACAGTACTTTCTGCGGCCTTAGTTTAGTGGAATTTTGGAACCTGGTGGAACTTGTATATAGACAGGTGTTTGACATTCCATTGTATCTGTATTTTTAACTTGTATGTAATTAAAATGAAAATTTACACGAGTATTACTGTACTCTTAAATTGAAGTGGGACATCCAAGTCTTTTTCTTCCTCTGTTATGATTCATCTGGAGATCTCCCGCTATTAGTTGCTTGCGTTTGCATTATTTATACCACGAGAGGAATACGGTCAGAACATTATTGATTACGTTGAACTTTTATTGGTAATCAGTGATGCCTTTGTAGACATACACTAATTTATGACTTTAATGGTTCATAGGCAATTGCAGATAGTGAATAATATCTGCATTTTCCCCGACCCTACAACCGGTCTCCTAGGTCCCTTGGTACGATTTAATGTCCTAGAAATGAATTCCAAGTTTACTATCTTGAACAGGAACCTATGTGTCACATGTGTCTAAGTATGACTTCCTCCATGTACATCTTATATACTCCATCGTCTTGTACACTTCTTAGTCGCAATTGTCTTAAGCTCATATGTAACCCATGTTTATCGGGAGTTCTCCGGATGACTGGAGGTCTTCCTCTGCATGTAGAATTGACTAGTGAATGGGTCTTGGCAGAAGGCGTTGCTCGTTGTATTGACTAGTGCGCTGTGCGTTGAAGGTGGTGTTGCGGATCTCCCTTAGGATATCAACATATTGGATGGTTTTAACGAATTTTTTCAATATCTTGTTGAAAGTTCTCACTGTGGCTTATGGTCATGCATGCGTGCTTTAACTTTGTTGGAACTTGTTCGACGTATTTTACGACAAAATATTATAGACCGATTCCTTTTCATATCTAGTGCCGAAACTCCTGACAAGAATGACCCCTATCCGAATCGTGTAGCAATGGTGGAGTATGTTTTAGGTAGTCCTCCATTGCGTAGGGTTCTTTGGAATCAAACTATTGCATTGCTTGAGGTAGACCCTCTGAACTAGCAACGTCCACGCGTTATAGGACCATGGATACATGTAGGAGATGATGTAGATCTTATCAAATTGCAATGTCCCTACTATATGGGACCAGAATTGAATATAAGGGGAGTAAAATACCATCAAGTGCATTAGTTTGGTTATTATATAGGCACCTGTTTGTGATTTCTGGTATGAAAATTAATAAAATATGTTGAGTCTTTGTTCTCCTTCGAACTGTAAGTAATTCTGGTGTACCAAATGTTTGGATTCCGCTTAGCCTTGTCATTCACTACATTTTCTTGTACTGTTATGGGAATTGCATCCGGAGATCTCTCGACCTCTCTTTTCAAATGCCAATCCACTGAACCCTGAAGTAAAGCTACTTATGTGAGTTGAAGTAATCCCTAGTTCATTGCCTTGGTGCAATCCAATTGGGACAAGAGAATTGTTTAGATTTATGTGAGTTGCAATTAGGTTTAGTCTTTGGTTTCTCGCAACACTAGGACCCTCCATTATGTGCTGTTCCCTTACATCGGAAAATCTCCCGATGATTTACCTCAAGTATTACATATAACCTGATGAAGTTCGGTGTACTTCCCTAATTACTTGAACTCCAAGAACCTCCATACTGTGATATTCCCTTAGATTGGGAAATCTCCCGATGATTTACCTCAAGTATTACATATAACCTGATGAAGTTCGGTGTACTTCCCTAATTACTTGGACTCCAAGAACCTCCATACTGTGATATTCCCTTAGATCGGAAAATCTCCCGATGATTCATCTCAAGTATTACATATAACTTAGTGAAATTGGATGTACTCCAACTCCCCAAATCCCCTAAACCCGACTTCTACTGAAAAATATAAAATCCTAAAACCCTACTTATATTGAAAATCTCCTGATAGTACCATGACAAAGTCCAAATTTAACACCAAAGTCCAAAAGTAGTTAAATATGGCATTATAGCAAAATTTAAATAAAGACTTATTTGTATGGATGATGTATGGATGATGGATGAATGAATGATGGATGATGAATGATGGATGGATGATAAATGGATGACATATGTAAGGTTCATTCATATAGCATGTCTATGGATGTAATAATCTTTGTTGAAAAAAAATTCAGTGTGTATTTGTAATATAAAATTTACAAAGTTTTTACTAAATTCTTCCTTTTTTAGATTTCTGACATTACTATTTTAGATCTGACAAAACTATTTATTATTCTGACATGTCTATTTTTAGTATATATTCTTGTTATGAGCGCTCAAATCTAATTGCTCATTGCTCAATGCTCAACGCTCGCCGCTCCCCGCTCACATGGTAGCGTTGTTGGGGAGCCAACACTTTGAAAATTTGTAGAAATTACATACTCTATCCGAAAAATCTAATTTTTTTTTAATATCCATGATTTTCACTTGCTAATACTAAAAAAATATCATTTTTAAAAACACTGCCTCCAACTATGCTGAATTCCTTATTTGGACGGTTTTGGGTATTTCCACCATAGATCTTTTTTAGAAACTCATGCTCTCCTTCTGCACAACTCTAGAGACTTAAGTAGGTGGTTTCAAATGCCTGAGCAGTTTTCGAACCTCCTCCTATAGTATAGCTTAGACAGGCCGTCTCAAGCGTTTGGCCAGTATCATTTTCTCAACTCAAACTTTATTAAGCTGCTTCGGCTTGCTAAGTTAGAGCCCAAAAAAGCCTACATGGGATACTTTCGAAGTAGCTTACGCAAGCCTCCAATCTTGATTTGTGAGGGCGAAATTCTTACTGTTGCATTATTATACATTTTGCAACCTGCAAGAATTGTATTGACGACATAATCTGTACGTGCCATATGGATACCGTCCTCGTATTACCTGAAGACAATTTCAGCATTCCAAGAGTACATATCCAATGAAAAGTGCCTGCAATCCTTCGGAAGGATTCAATGTGGAATTAAAGAAGTAGCTTTAGAATGAGGAGTACTGTAGCTCTCGAATTTCGGAATAAAGTATCTCTGTCGAACTACCTACTTCCAGAACCTTTCTTCTTTCCATAAGGAACTTTCCTACCAGGCTACCATCGATCGAGACTTAAGATAAGCGGTGCCCACAGTTATGACAGCTTTGCCACGAAGAAAAAGAAATTAAAATCATAGATTTCAAGCTTCTAGATCCACTTTTTTTTTCTTTTTTTTTGTTGAAACAAATGGAATTCCATTGCAAAACACCGAGTGCAAAGTAGCCAAGCCCAACAGGCTGGACAAAAACGAAGAGGAAAGAGAGAGGAGGAGAGACTACATAAAGAGACAAGGATCAGGTACGTGTCTAGTCCAAACTATACTATCAGTCCACATCATCGCTTCAGCTTCCAACAGTGTATCTTTGGCACCTGTCTCCCGAGGAGATTCTATGCATTCAGGACGATATGGCACGTCCTTGGGGGAGCTACTTGTTGGGTCATATGGGCCTCCAGAAACAAAACTCTATTTGACCAAGAACACTGGCCCCCAATTCGTATCCATGCTGCTTTGTGGGAGGCCCTTCTTGATGCTGGTAGGGCAGCACTCCTTAAAGCCAAACGTCAAGCCAAGTGGCGTCCCCAACAGGCCAATAGGATCTGGTTTAACTTTGATGCAGTGTGAGGTCACTCCCAGTGCTTGCTACTGAGTGGGTGCTAGGTTTGACTCATTTGACCCAACTTCTTCGACAGTTCGACACTACTGCTGTAGCTTTGAATGTGTGATGGTACAATCGGAGAATACGAAGCAGTTTCGTGTAAACGTCGACTGGGTCCCCAAATGGGTCCCAAAGCTAAAACGTGGTCCAAAGCTTCAGTTGAGGATCAGGAGGATGCGTCACACTAATTACAGACAGCACACGTGCGTAACCAAAGAGTATCCACACTACAGTACTGACAGATGCCACATTCTGACCAGCCAGAGGCACCCCCACGTCCCTCCGACACAAAAATAACAAGTGCACCTCAAATTTATCTCCTTGACTTTGTCAATGAAAGGGCTTTTTTGTCAAGATTTTGGTATAGAATACAAAGTGAGAACCATACCTTCAATCGAACTTTCGGTGATGCACAGTACGAGTAGTAGTCCATTGCAAGCTAGAGCAGTGGCCGGACTATAAATAACAACTCAAGAATCGGCATTCTGTAGATGTGTGAGTTTCTGCGTCATCCATCAGTTTTTGGATATAAAGTGGCTTGAGCTAACTGGTTTGATCCAGAGCGACGTACAGCTGGGTCTCGATCTCTGGAGCAAGGGTTTTAAGGATGAAGAAGATGTCGCCATTGTTGTTGTTGCAGCTTCTGCAGCTGCTGGGCCTCCTCCACACGTTGCTGTTCCAGAATGTCGAAGCTGTTGTGAAGGGGGGTTACTGGCTGGGAGGCGAGTCGTTAGACAACATCAATTTCAACTTCCAAACCCACGTGTTCTACGCCTTTGCGGGAGTGGATCCGAAAACATACAAGCTGGTGCCACCGGACGACAATGGCCAGATTGCAACGTTCGTGGATTCCGCCAAAAACTCCAATCCTGCCGTGGTGCCTCTTCTGTCCATTGGGGGAGGAGGGGGAGGAGCGGCACTGCTCGCAACGTTTCGTGAATTGGTGAGCACCTCTGCACGGCGGAAAGTCTTCATCGACAGCAGTATTAAACTGGCCAGGCAACATGGCTTCGAAGGGCTGGACCTGGATTGGGAGTCGCCTCAAACGCAGCAGCAGATGAAGAATCTGGCGCTCTTGCTGAAGGAATGGCGCGCCGCTACTGCTGTGGAGTCTCAAGCCTCTGGGAAGACTGAGATTCTCCTCACAGGTAAGGTACTGCTTGTGGGCTATTGTATTCTTCTGGTTTCCAGTTCTCCAATCACTTGAATTAGTTTAATCTGTTGACCACAGGCACCGAACATATTTTTTCATCAAAGTAATGAATTTGTTCATAAAGAAATCAAATTTGAAAATTGTACTCGACAGTACTTAACAATCTGACTCGACAGAAAGCATGCCAGGTTCAAAACGTCAAGAAGAATCTTAAAGTTGTTCAATTTAAAGGGTTTCTTGGTACTTAATTAGGATTGGAAATTGCAAGTTCATCTAAGAACTGCTTTATTCATAAGGAAATGAATAAGACGCACAAAAAACCCTATATTATTTGACATGAAGTACTTCAGGAAAGGGTGCCAAAACGAACCTTAAATTTGTTCAATTCGTGAAGTTTCTTTGTATTTATTACAGAAAATTGTAAATTCATCTCGATGGTATATCTGACTCATTTCAAAATTAAATATCTGTGATTTCATTGAATAATTAAGAAAATCACAAAAATTATCATTCCTTTTGAAAATGAAAATGCTCACAATTCATTGGCGTTATTCTTGCAGCTGCTGTGAGTTACCAGTCAATCCTGCTTTTAACCGGCGACGGGAACCCGACCTGGCCAATCGACGCATTTAACTCCTACTTGGACTGGGCCAACGTGATGAACTACGACTATCACGGCTGTTGGGAGCCCGACATCACTGGCGAACACACAGCTTTGTTTGACCCCAGCTCTAACAGTAACACGGACTACGGAATCTCGAACTGGCTTCAAGCAGGCTTACAAAAAGAAAAACTCGCTCTGGGGCTTGCTTACTACGGAGCAAGGTGGAACCTTGCCAGTCTTAGTAATACAGGAGTAGGTGCGCCAGCCACGAGCGCTGATGAACCAATTTCCTACAAAGATATCGTGGTGTACAATGAGGGAGGCGCTACTGTTGTCCAGGATTCGACCACTGTCAGCATGTATAGTTACAAGCCTGACCTCACTTGGATCGGATATGACAATCCGGATACTATAGCTGCTAAAGTTCGCTATGCCCAAAGCAGAGAATTGCTCGGTTTCTTTGCTTGGGATCTAACTCAGGATACGGAGAATTGGTCATTGGCTTCAGCAGGTATGTTGACTTCACGCCTGGTACTTTCTGAACATCCTAGAGTAGTTCTAGACCAAATTGATGTCTACAATAATGTAGCTCAAGTGCCAAGAAACCAACGGGCTGTCAAAAAAGTCGCTCAATTCAAAAAGGTTGATAAACAATGCTTGAAAGTACTGAAAACGACTAAACAAACACGTGCAGTTCTAATACTGTTCAGAACATATCAGACTTAAAAATTGAGACACTTAAAAAAATGACGAGTATAGTGATTTCTTAAGTTTTTATGGGGGTCGAGGATTGATAACTTCTTTGGGGTCTAGTTGCAACGAAATAGTCTAGAATTAACATCACTTGTTACTGAGTTGCCATACCTGGCTGCAACTGAGATCACCGGTCGATCATCCTGGTTTCTGAAGCCACAGGGTTCTGATAAATCCTTGCTTGTTGATGGCAGCATCCAATGCTTGGACGGAAAAGGGAAAGCACTTCATGAGCACATATTCGGCAATAAGATGAAGAGATCTCAAACAACATACAGCATAATACTGAAGCAACAAGGCCGACTTCCTGGATGGAATATTGTTACATCGAAAACTATGTATTCCTTCACGCTATACAAAGCTCACTGGTGATTCGCACATCAGTTGTCAAAGTGGACTCCCCACGTCCTTTTTTCTCAATTTCAGCATCTATGTCTCCCGTAGACCAAGTTTAGGGCGAACAGATTGAATCTGACTAGTCACGCGTGTACACAGGCTCTGATTTGAATACGTCAATATGTTTTCCACAAACCAACACACATTCTTGTTTCAACTCTATCTGGGCCCTTCAAGGTAACACCTTCGGCGCTGGAATTTTATAATTGAGAAGATACAGCAATATACCACCCGCAACAGCAACATTCAAAGACTCGAAGTGCCCTGGCATAGGAATAGACACCCGTTCACAGCATCGGTGTGCATTTTCTGAAAGTCCTTGTCCTTCGCTGCCGAGAATCAAACAGAGAGCTTCCTTGCCTGCAGCAATAGCAATAGAAGAGTCACTGTCGCGATTGCTTCCTGGCCCATATTCCAGAGTCTCAGTACCTGTAGCTATCACGGGGTCATTCTTCTCATCAGGATGGGCAGCATATAACGTCAATTTGTGCATGCAAGCGAACGACTGCAGCTGAGACCAGCGACCGGCGGCAATAGGTAACCTAAAAGATGCACCCCTTGAAGCTCGCAGTGCCTTCTCATTGAAGGGATCACAGCCGCCTGGTAGCATGAAAACCGCATCCTGCAGAATCAATAGTTACCAATGAGTCAGCAAATGTTTACTGTCTATAACTCCACGAGCAGTGGTATCGAATTTGGCTAAATTTTGGAAAACTTCTACAAATAATTTTCATAGATACGAAAACTGTGAGTACCGGTGTTAGAAACAAAAATGTCCCTTACAAATGAGAAAAAATGCATGACGTTTAAGGATTAACATCCAGACCTAACAAAATATTTGAATTTGCTTAGGGAAAACTAAGAAACGTCGATGGAAAGTACGTGGACACCCGACACCTGAACTAAAGAAGCACCATACCCAAGCAAATGCTGCAGCGGTTCGCAGTAATGTGCCCAAGTTGCCTGGATCCTGTGAGCACAACCATTGAAGTTAAGCACCATCTTTATCAATGCATCTCGGTCCCTCAGTAAACCAAACCCAATGTAATCCTTTCTCATTATACGTGATTGCCAATTTCTTCTATTGTGGCGTGACCTAAGCTAAGGGATGCAAAACATATGACGGACCATGAATTTGATGCTATAATGGAGTCTGAAATTAACTTGTTTGCACCAATGAATTGACACGTTGAGACCAAATATGAATCATCGAAAGGCACAATTGTGAATCTACAATAAAAAGTGTGAACCTAGTAATGATCATTAAGGATTCATCAGAGAGTACGTATTGGAAGCTTGTTATACTATTCAAGGAGGCTTATTTTCACCATTTGACACTTATTGATGGCACTTCACGCATCTTTAGAGGACAAATTTTTTGTCCACGAAGGAATATAAAGTAATTCTTCAAGTTCTGTTGTAGATCCAGAGCCTCATTATTCTTGCTCTGGATTTCAAACCCATCTCTCACATTCCAAGAAAAAAACAATAATCCTAAAAGTATCCCGACAATTTGATTCGAAGTGCGTTGTCCACCATTTGCTCCCATCTATCCATTGATACACACATTCTAACCAAAACATCCACAGCCCTTAAAGGATCAGTTTGTGCACCCCTTTCCTTAATCGCTACAAACGAAAGTCTAGACAGAAAAGTTGATCTCACCTGAATGCCATCAAGAACCAACACACGCCGAGGAGACGAAACCCAATTCCCAGCTTCAATGTCGCCAGTACTGTCCAAATTGCAGAAGGAGGAAGGCAGGGCCAGCACGCCAACACCTTGAAGACCTTCAGTTGAATCCACACCGGCCACTTTTCTCATCACCGGCTCACTCACATACACAATCCGCTCAGCCCAGGAACTCAAATCCGAACGCGGATTTGTCAGCTCCAACACCAGCAAAACTTTGATCGGTTTCAACAAGCTTTCGTTTCCTCTTGTAAGAACATCGCATATCTCCCTTCAAAACACAAATGCAAAAATTCCTCAGCTCCAGCAAGAACCTAAACCCTAAACCCTTCTTTATTGTGAACCCTCATTCCCTCCGTATTTTGCTGTATCCATAATTTGTGGCACCAGCAACACTGCGGGCTAGAGTTTCCAATTGGAAGAATCTCACATATCTCCCTTCAAAACTCAAGTGCAAACACTCCTCAACTCAAGCAAGCATTATTCAAAATCTTAAACCCTAAAATCCCGAACACTGAACCCCGAATCCTAAAATCCTAAAATCCTAAAACCCAGAATCATTAGCATGCAATCTTTAGATTCAGCAACAGGACGAGGCATTTCCTTACCTCAATGGCACTGAACCTACGACCAAAACACACCCAGCCGCATTGCGATAGCTCGTGTTCTGACGAAGCTTCACCAAATGCTTCACATATGGGTTCTGCACGCTGGTTAAGGTCTCCAGATGAGATGCAAGCTCAACAACTGAATTCCTGCGGTCTCGACTGTCCCCAGAAGTCTCTCTGCTCTTCATTTCAGCATCTCTGGAGGTTTGCAATGGCCTTTCACCGCTTCTGAAATCATCCTCAGAATCTCTCATTCTGTAGATATCCTTAAACCCTACATGCTCATTTCCACCATACCCTGAGCTGTTGTACCCTCTTGCTTCCGTTTGTGGAACATGAACCCTCTTCTGCGCTATTTCTAACCCTCCTCTTCGCGCGGAATAATTCGCCTTGCCTGTCGTCGAAAGAGAATCCCATTTCTGCAGTTCCTGCAAGGGGAAGTGCTGAAACCCAGCCATGCCACCGTGCCCGCTGCTGCTGCACAAGGCCCCTTTCATGGTGCACAGATTGACGAGGTCTGGTATTTGAGAGTGAATCTAAGGCATAGTTGGTGAATTCTTGCACACTACGTCCCTGTTGCTAATTTCCGAAGAACTCACAATACAGTTTGGGATAGGATCTCTCACCAGCTGCTCCATATCCATGCGAAGCTGTAGATACCAGTGAAAGGTAGACCTAAAATGTAGTGTGGTGGTACATTTTTGGTTTTAGGTGAGGTTTCAGGTGATTGTTACACTCGATTTGCAGACTTTCGGTAGTTTCACAGAGCTTCTGAGGCTGGATTCCAGAGATTATGGTTGGTTTCATTGATGGTATCTTCCTGAGTGGGAGGAAATGCTGAATCCTTTTTCTCTTCACTCCTTGATCTTGAAATCTTGGTCAACTAGGTCGGTTTCTTGAATCGACATGGTCTTCTTTTCACTCCAACTATTAAATTGGGATACTTTTGTAAGCTCGTTAGTATGGATTCCCGCATAGCTCATCAACACGGTTCGTGAAAAGTGGGAAACTTTTCTTGGAAGGATTCGCTCTTTCTAGATATGTCCACGGAACTTCAACGAGACCAGACAGTAAACGGTTATTCTGGCCTGATTGATTGATGGGTTGAGTGTTCGGTAACAGTGAAACATTCAGCTGAATTTCGGGTTTCGGGTTTCGGTTTGGGATGACGAAGAGGGATCACGTGACTACATTTGGCTATGAGGTAAAGCACGAAAGGTTAACGAAGGTTTTGGGGTACGTGCTCCCATGGCTGTCACCGGAAGAGCTTGCGAATCTCGCTCTCACATGTCGCGCGATGGCCACGGCGGTGCGGAGCCTCACGCAGGGCCGAGTGGCGGACGCAGCGCAGGGGCTGGAGCGCTGGCCTGTGCCAGTTCGCAATGACTTGGATGCTTGTCGCTACCCTTGGTTTCGCTACACCCCCTCTTGCTGCCGAATTTTGAATTTCCGGCATCGTTGGGGTGGAGAATCAGCGGAGGATCAGGAGCATCGAGATGCCGTCATGCGACGGTGTCAGGAGGACATTGGCATTTTCCCGTTCTCAGGAATCCTCAGTTCTGTGGGATGCAGGTGGGCATCGCTTTCGTGACCCTGAAGATTGTGTAGGATTTTGGGTTTAGGGTTTCGGCATTTCACATCGTCCCTTTAGAATTCCTATGTTGTCAGATAATGTCTCTGTGATCCTCGGCTCTGTGGGATGTAGGCGAGCATCACTTTTCGTATCCTGGAAGGTTGCTAGGGTGTAGGGTTTTGGCATCTCACACCGTTGCTATAGAATTGCTATACTGTCAGATAATGGCTTGTGTGCCTGAGATGCGCACTTCAATACTCCCTCCGTCTCATAATAAGTATCGTAATTGAACGTCATGTCTTTTAAGGCCGGGAGTGAGCAGGTCATATCGAAGGATTTTTCTATCCAATTTTATTTAGGTTGCAATGAACACATGCAATGTTCTTCATGGACTCCTTTGTTATAAAATTTGGACCCTTCTGAATTTATGCTTCTCACTATATGATCAATGAAATTTGTGTTCAAACGTTCTGCTGACACTTATTTCAGGACGGAGGGAGTAGCATTTAGTACATGTGGGCTTTACTGAAATGTATGTTTCAGTATGTGGGCGTCCTCCATAGCTGCTTCTACTTTTCTTGACAAGGATTTCAATTTATTGAATCGTTTTGCAAAGAGTAGGTGCAAGCACAGAATATTCTCAAAGAGTTGTCTGAACAATTTTGTAATTAATGACCAGTGAGTCCAGATGACGGCTTGCGGAGGCGCGCACGTCGATAGGATTTGTGCAGTACATGTGTGCTTGATTTAGTATCTGGTTCAGTATCTGGGCTTCTTCCACCAATAGCTTCTTCCCCTTTTTTTGACATGGTTTTCAATATTATTTCAAACTTTTGTCAAAAGTGAGTGCAAGCACTCTGGCATGTATCTGAACGAAAAGAAACCAATGAAATGCAATTCAAGATCTTCAGGCTTCGGCAATCCTATGCAATCTTGCTGAAGTTGAAACAGATTATCAGAGATGAATGTCATTGGCATCTTCACTTTATCATGGCTGCTACTTTGCTAACCGTCACTATCTTGATTATACAGGTGTGCTGACAATTGCGTTCTTGCTCAGCAGAATCAAGGTGACGGTAAAGCGGAGGATGAGTGCACCTGTGGTCGCTCAAGCAATGGATCGAACGCGTATGACGACGAGTCCAAGCTGCAGCTGCTCAAAGAGAGAGTGAACATTGTCTCATCTGAATGTGAGAATGCCTCGAAGAGCGATTCTGTAGAAAGCATTGCTGATTGTGAGCCGCTGGTAGAGTCAGATGATGATGACAGCGATGTGAATGAACTAGGGCCTCCTCTGATCTTGGAGTGTGGAGGAGCGTGTAGCTGCAGTGCAGGTTGCTGCCTTCGAGTTACACAACAGGGCCTTTCTGTCCGTGCTGTGGTCGTGCGTCAAAGGCTCACAGGCTGGGGTTTACATGCTGCTCAGCACATCAGCAAAGGATCATTTGTTTGTGAATATGCAGGTATGTTTCGGATCTCACAACGTTTAATTCTCATTTGCATGTGATGGAGAAGGATAACACTGAGAGGTAAAGAATACTATTTGCGTCACCACGAAGCATTTAAAACAAAACGTAGGAGTGTGAAGTTGGGAAAATTGTTATAGTGCTGTCGAGAGATCTTTGGGTACAAGAGCCAAATCTGTTGAGCTCCAATCTTTATGACGTTGCATGAATTTTCTTATGCGATTTCAATCTGGGAGGTTGTAAGTGACAGTAAACTAGCCCGCTTCCATTCGAAGAGTAGGGGTCATTGATATTTAGCGGATCAATGCTTACAACTCGTGCTGATAAGTCCATCTAAACATATGATTGCTGTTGATGAATTGCTGCTAGAGTCGCAGGCTTCCCCCATTCCCTTAGCTCGATGACTGGGGACGTGGCCTCGTCAAAATCCTCCATCTAGCTTTTCAATGAACAGGTTGAAACTGATTTCATCAAGCACTGAGACTTAGAATGAGAGACATGAGATTTGCATAGAGATTTTGAAACTTGTGAGCATTATAGCTTGCCACCTTATTTTTTGTGCTAAGAGAATAGGAACGAAGTGCAAGGGAACGCGATGAGATTTAGGTTTCGATGAGTTTGCTGAAATTTCGAGTTAGGGGTGTTAAGAATGCAAGACTCACGTTCTGCAATACTAGACAATTCTCAAACCAGATTTGAATACTCTACATCAGGGCTAGTAATCTCAAAATGGAAAGAACGACGATTCTTGCAGCTGAAGTTGCGCTCTTTGACTCGCCTATTGGATCACTATTAATAGCAAATTCTCTGATTTGCAAATGCGCAGGTGAATTGTTAACAAGCGCCCAATCCCGAGAGCGTCAGAACGCTTACGATGATTCGATCTCCACCGGCAAGTCTAGATGTGGGTCAGCGTTATTGGTTGTGAGGGAATTCATGCCCTCCGGAGACGCCTGCGTTCGTCTCAACGTGGATGCCACTAAAGTCGGAAACGTGGCTCGTTTCATCAACCATGCTTGTGATGGAGGCAATTTGTTGCCTTGCCTTGTGCGAGCCGCGGGTTCAGTGATCCCCAGATTAGTGCTATTCGCCAGGCGAGATATAAAGGAAGGGGAGGAGATGCGGTACAGCTATGGCAGTTGCGGTGGAGTGTTTGGGAAAGTGTTACCGTGCTATTGCGGGACTGTTGCTTGTTTTGGCACCCTCCCATCTGATAGCACTTAAGTTAATGCATACTCCCGCTCGCCGAAGTCTTTACTCGTACAGCTTTCACCGATTCTTTCACTTGTCGCACCATCGCATACCTTCAGGATATGAGACCAAATCCGGTCGATGATTGTTTCGACTTTAGCAGGAGTGACTTCAATTTGATGTTTGTAGTGGATGGCATATTGTAATCATATGCCCCTGCGAAAAGAATTGGGTATGTGTGTGAGTTTGGTCGTATCCATCTCACCAGCTGCAATAGATGAGTTTTTTTCTGACATGTTGAGGTGATTCAGAGATCTGCTTGTGTCTTTACGAGTTGATTACAACAAAATGCAGAGTGACCTTCAGAAATTTCATGCAACTGGCACCCAATTACTTGGTTTTGTCCACAAGAAAATCATCCGTCCTTTCCAAAACACTTTGCAACACGTAACGTGAGACTGTTCGGTCTGCTCGCCCAGGGTGAACTTCAACACCCGTAGTATAGAGTACTTGATCATCATATATACATGAAAATTCAAAGTATACAATAAATTGGATTTTTTTGTACACAACATGTACCATCTAATGTTGTTGACTTTTGTTGAAATTATAGCTTGCATTCAATCGGGCATATTGGAAATCATCATTTGCAATTGCTGTAGAGATACTTGATCCCATAATGTGTATTGGCAGCTATTGTCACTTTTGAGTTCATTGTGTGACCATTTGTGCATTACATTTTTCCTCATCCAAAAAAAATAAAAATAAAACAAGCTAGTAAGTAACACCCATTCGATTGCAAAATTCAAATTTGACACTAAATCTTCAAAAAATGAGATTTCACAGCATCATGAGAACACATACAATACACCTTCTCACACAATTTAAAAACAACTAAATAGCAAGTCGCAACCGTTAGAAATCGGCCAGTCGAAGCAAGTCAAGTGCAGCTCTCACAAGCAACTCGCACCATTTCAAGCCAGTCGACTCAAGAGTAGGAACCATAATTCACGGAAGAGACACTAGTTGCGATATTGGAACCTAAAGAGATGTATCAAATTTGCACGTATTACAATGACTAAATTTTTCAAGATGCTCATTTCAGAAAACGGCAAATATTATCCAAGATATCAACATTGCATAATCTAGAATCTTCAATTTCTAGCAATTTGTTGCAACACATAAATTCCTCAATGTTGCTTACAATCTTATGTCTACTTCGGTCCTCCCCATGACATTGTTTGGTAGGCAATTATTGCATCTTTTTGGTACATTGTTTGAGTTGTTTGCATCATTTCTTGCTTGCTTTTACTCTTGTGTTGCAACAAATATTTGACTATCTTCCAAATGTTCTCTATGGTGAATTAAGAGGCCAAACTAATTTCTTCATACCATGAGCTTGCCTTCACTTCTCTAAAAGTTGTGTGATATTCAGAAAGTCTTCACAGTTTACAATTCCAAATCAAAGTTTGAGGTTTGGAAACTTGTCTATTATTGAGTACACTAGAGCTTCTTAAATTTCATGAACCTTTTGCCAATTGAATTTGACTTTTAACTTTGTAAGATTATTGGATGCATTTGTACATGTTTAGGAACTAATTTTAGGTGTACACATGTTTTATGAAGAAGTCCCCTTCAAAACAAAAGCCATGTCATCATGTCACTAATTTTGGCATGGACTTGAGATAGGATTGATCATAGAATTGAAGTGAATGTAAAGTATGAGCACTCATTACCAACCATATCTAAACATCAACACTTAAAACGTGAGCCCAAGTGAAGAAGGAAGACATGGTAAATTGCTTATAAATGAAACCATTGGGAGATGTCAATATTAGAATCGACAATTTGAAGAACTTTTGCATTTGTTGCTCTATCCAAAGGATTGACACTATAGCATTGACTTTAGTTTTTGAATTTGAGTTTCTAAATCCTATCTACAACTACATTCATATTGCAATACATTAGATGTTTTTTGAGGGTTTAGAAGATTGTTTCACGCCCGTTACCAATGTTGTGAACAATCAAAATTTTTTTTAAAATTGAATTAATTTATTATTATTATTATATGACGTGGCAGTCTCTCGACCACGTCCAGTTGCTTATGTGGTAGTTCCCACAGCATTCCCACAGTCGATACCTTACAGTCTTCTAAATTGCAGAAAAAACATCTAATGCTATACTATGTAATCTTACCTAGTTAGGGTTTGGTTGGAGGTTAGATGAGGGGTCCAACTAGCTAGTCAATAAATTAACCTAGGATAGAGCCTCACAATTACATTGTTCTTGTTTTAGTACATATGTGAACTCAATTTATAGGCAACCTTATTTGCTCATGCAAGGTACTCTACTAATTTGAATTCCAATCTCTTCACTTTTAGGCTAAAGGTGTTTTTTTTACTTTAGCACACCATCTCTTGTAATTGCTAAAAAAAATTATTGCTCCTTCATCCACATTCTAGTTAATTATTGCAAAATTGCAAGAAGTGGCCCTAATTTCAATGGAGCCTAATTTTAAGACCAATGACTTTTTCAATTGGATGAAGAAATATACATTCTTTAGCATGACATGTTTTAAGGTAGGAAGTCCTTAAATGGAACACATTCTAAATGTGTTCCCTATTTAGCAATGAGTGACATTTTCCTTGAAATATCTATCTTAACCCTTGAAAGATGATTATGAAATCATAGATTTTGATACTATGGGTATCACATGTTCAAAAAAATCCAAAATCGTTCATTACAAGTCAAAGTATTGTAGAAGATCTCCCATTTCCACACAAAATTCCAAGGATGAATAGTTGCTCTTTTGTCCCATAGTGAAGGTTCTCCATCAGCCATTGGACATTTGACATCTATGTTGACGTTCAAGGTTAACCCTAGCAGTGATGAGGTAGGTAGGCTTAAACGCTTCATTTAGATATTTTCTACCTAAGTATGCTTTGGCATTAAGAAAGGTGCGACCCCTAATTTAATTTAACATAGTTGATCCAGATCGAATCATCCAACACTAGGGTCATGTTTGATAATGTGAGAGCCGAGCCTGCACTAGTGATCCCAAAACTGGCTAAATTTCACTCAATTGCTACATAATTTCTTCATGTCTTCAGTGTAAATTCAAAAAAATCTTCCCAAAATGAACATTTGGCTAAAAACCTAGGATCACTGGCCTGCACTTGTGAGAAGTAACATTTCTCGTAAGGAGCCTCTGCCTTCACATTACCTACAGTAGTTCATACGACTTGCTCCCTTTCTAGCAGCAGTACGAATGGAAGCATCTGAAGAGTACTCCATTGACCGTCGCACGGGTCACAGCATGGGTTGCGCACACCTGCTGACACAGATATCCAACTACTCAGCATATGTGCGCACTTCCAAGTCTGCAAATTCTCTGTGTCGACAGAGAACTCTTCCTCTTCGCACTGTTTTTTGATGACCCAGAGAAACCATTTCCTTAGTTGTTGAGTACCCGGATTGATTGTGAAGCTCTACCTGGGGGTTGGCGATGGCGCTGAAGGAAGTGACGGTGGCCTTGGACTGGACCCCCAACACCAACCATGTGGGGTTGTACGCAGCGCAAGCTTTGGGGTTGTACGCCGAGCGGGGCCTGGCGGTGAAGTTTCTGAGCCCCCATTCGGATAACTACGAGACCACTCCTGCAGCAAGAGTGGCCAGCAAAGATGCAAGTAAGAAAATGAGCTCACGATTTCACAATTGCAGTCACGCGACTCTACTTTCTTGAGTTTCTTCTCTTTTTCAAAATTCAGACATGCTCGATTCTACACCCATAGAAATTAGAAGTTGTTGGCTATGGCGAGATGATTCTGGGCCATTTTTATGCTTGTATCAATGTGCTAGACCCCTCGTAGAACATTCAATTCGTGTAGCCTGAATTTGGCTCCATTATTGGAGCATAAGTCTTGAAGTCTGAGAACTCCTGTTGAATTCTCGTCGTGCGATTGCGAAGTGCACTCTCTCAACGGATTGTCACGTGTAATGCTTCATTGGTTGTCGTTTACGTTTTGGGTAGAAATTAGAAGTTGCTTGGCTATGGCGATTTGATTCTGGGTCATTCTTATGCAGACTTTTGTATCGATGTACTAGACCCCTCGTCGAAATTTCAATACGCGTTGCCTGAATTTGATCCCATCTTGGAGCATAAGTCTTGAATTCTGACCAATTCCACTCTTGCAATTCATTGTCACGCAAAATGCTTCAATGGTTGTCGTTTACATTCGCTTAGAGATCAGAAGTTGGCTATGGCGGACTGATTCTGGGTTATTCCTGTGCAGCTTTCGGATTAGGGCCCTCGGAAACACTTTTCAGCTACCACTCTTTGCCCGAGAGGCCGAACCTGGTCGCCGTCGCGGCTGTCTTGCAGGAGGATCTGAGCTCCATTGGTAAGAGTTTCCAACTCTGTATTGATTAACAAGATGGGTAATGATTTTGACCTTTGAATTTGTTTTTTCAAAGTATCTATCACTTTTACCCCCTCGTATCCATCTTCCTGTAGATTCTTAATCAACTGTTCAAAGTTGGTTATAATCATCAAATAATAAAACTTTGAACCTTCATATCATTTGAATACAGCCTCGAAATAACGCAATTCTTGATGCATTGGAATCTTCTTTCATTTTCTAACAAGAACTTGAAATTAAAGATCCAAGTTTTTTTGTGTGCGACTTCTGCAGCGACGCTGAAGAAGAGTGGGATTTCCCGACCACGAGACCTGGACGGCAAGAGGTACGCTTCGTACGGGGCTCGATACGAAGGCCGCATCGTGCAGAAGTTGATCCAGGGCGATGGCGGCAAGGGCGAGTTCCAGGAGCTCGTGCCTGCCAAGTTGGGTATCTGGAACACGCTGTTGCAAGGCGAAGCGGATGCTACGTGGGTATTCAGTGGCTGGGAAGGCTGCGCTGCCGCTCTCGCTGGTGTTCAGCTCCATGAGTTCAAACTCTCTGACTATGGGTAAGGGTCATGCAGGGATCTCCTTTCAATTCCCTATGTAGCCATGTATGCTGCACTTTCGATAACCACATAACATTTGGCAGAAATCAAGATCATTATGTAGAATTCCCAAGTTGTTTTGGAAGTGTAGCTACTTTTAGCCTAACCGGGAATCTCCAGTACGTGTCATAGTTCAAGACTTGTGCTCTGAAATTGGAGGCAATGTGGAAAATGAGTTTTGAAATCTCTGTGAGGTGCTTGCACTGTTAGAGTTCTAGTGTTGGAGGCGATTTGGAAAATGCGGTTTGAAATCTTTAAGAGGGGCTAGTTCCTAGAGGTTTCTGAGTTCAAGAGTTGTGGAATTAAGGTATGGCAATATGGGATGCCCAATTTGGAATCTGTAAAGGGGGGTTAGTTCTTTGAGATGAGATTCTGGAGTTTAGAATCGTGTGGGGCTCGACTTAGAAGCTAATGAACGAGCCAGTCCACTGAAATTGTGAAGTTTGACAACACCTATTTTGAGACGAATTTCTAGAATTGCACAAATGATAGAATTGCATGGCTGAAATTGCAAACTCTGGCAAGCTCTAATGGGATCAAGGCACCATCCCTCCCGAGTGTGGAGCTTCAGCTGTGACCCGATCTCCTCTCCTTGCTTGTGTTTGTGAGAATTTCGTCCTTACATGATTCCCTGATTCTATGCAGGATACCGTATGGATACAGTCCTGTGGTGTTTTGCCATCCCGACACCGTCAAGTATGTTTCACTCTTTCCCATCAGAACTTTCAATTCGGGTTGTATGATTAGGTTAAAGCAACTGGCGCACGTTGCTTCAGGGGTATAAGCACTTGCAACCGCACTTTACAAGTGCATATTCCCATGAACCAACTTGCCCTAGTTAATTACCTCTCGAAAAGAACGGTAGATATCTTCTTTTCGGCTTTCTTTACTGCATGCGTTGTGGGCCTTGTATGTATGGCCTGGAATGATTATTATGGGTCAATTCATACCACTTTAGAACCGTGTTGGATTTGCAATCCCCTCTACTGTAGTATAAGGAAGCATGAATGAAATGAAAACAAGAAAAGCGCAGGTTTGCAATCCATATCTCATTGTTATCCTTTGTCACTGAATCCAGTGAAGTTATTCTCCGTAAGCGCCACTAAAGAACACAATGCGAGAAATTTCACTGTTCTTTACGTCTGAATCTATTTCCTTTGATGAAATTTGAATCTACAGGCAATTTTCTCACAGTGGGTTTTCATTGTGCAGAGATTCGGTGGACTTGCTTGTGAAGTTTTTGCTTGCAACAGAGAGAGGGTTTGCATGGGCAACTCTCCAACCGAGCGCCCAAGTGGCAAATACGTTTCTGGTAAGCGTGATAACCTCATTATTTGTTGGCATCAAAAGAAACTCCATAGTAATTTGCCCCCAAAGACTCTTTGCTCCTTGTATTTAATATTGCACAATCCGTAGAGAACTTCGGTTTTGCGAGTTGAACAAGGTGACAAAAGCAACTTGCTGGCATAGATCGCGAATCTTGATAAATGCAAGTTTTTTGACGCAAGACTATTAGTTCAGTGTTTGCTATAGTTCAATCCCTTGAGAACTTTGGTTTTGTATGATGATAGAAGAACTAAATGACAAAAAAAATAATATGCTAGCAGAGACTTTGAATCTTGCTTAGTGTATGACCTCTTTATCATATGGATGGTGCACTACTTAGGGGCCAAATGGTATTCTACAACTTCATCTGCAAAGTTTGCTTAAGCCTAGATCCTATTCTCTTCATCAGAATCAGAGTTTCATATTTGTTTCTAGTTGTCACCTGTAAGGGGAGCGAAGTCAAGGCTTACGATCTTTCTAAAGTGGCTCATTGGAAATCTAGTCGGAGGTCACAATTCTTGTTTAACGGGTAGAGACTGTAAAACCCAGCCTCCAATTCCTCTCTAAATACGGAGCCAAAAAACCCTACTGACCAAGCTCGGCAATTGCGGAACATTTTGTGACCACCATGAGTTTTCTTTACTTATGAGCACAGATTGCCATGTTCGTAAAAATGTTGTTTTCCAGAGCGCCAAAGTTGTGATGCTCAAATGTTCAGAGTTCTAGGAACTAGGAGTGGCATATATCTGAGGTTGAAACTATTGAAACTCCAATTTCACCGAAATCCGCCATGTTAACAAATCCGAGGTTTTTACAGAAACAAGTGAAGAAGGAGCATCCAGACTTGCCAGAGGAGACCCTCACTCCACAGCTGGTTCACAAGTCCGTGGATTACATGAAGAACTCGTTTCTCCGCCAAGACGGACACTGGGGACGCATGGACTCTGCCGTGTGGGAGGCGTTTCTGCAGTGGCTGCGAAAGGAAGGCTTGCTCACTTCTTACATTCAGTCACGAAAGCCAGTTCCTGGAACGAGTGTCACCTTGGATGAGCTTCGGCAAGGCAACGTAGGTTCCCCAATCCCTGAGGCCCAGATTGATCTGGACAAACTCTATACAAACAGGTTTCTCGAGCTTGGAGGACAGCAAAAGAGCTGAGAATCTGATCCTTGGGATGCTCGTCCTCCAGCTTGTTGACGATGAGTCTAAACCCTAGCCCTAAAACCCTAACTGTAAATCCTGAAGGAGAATACACGAAGGCTCTGTATCTTTGGGGTAAACTACTCCATTCCAGATCAAGCCCATTGTAGACTAAAATATGTCAGTAGTGTATATTTCCAAATTTAGTATCTCTTGCAAATGTTCTTGATATAGGAGGTTTATCCTACAATTGGACCCAAATTTCATTTTGTTTTATTGCAATGTAGTGAAGAATTAACACAAATTATGTAAAGATAGGTTGAGTGTAGAATTGGTGTTGCAAGGGTTGGAATTTTGGTTGCAAAATGATGATTTTGTGAATTTTATGGATGGGGGCATGAGGTTAATACACACAATTAAGGATTCACTTGTTCTCACAATCTTGAGGGTTACATATAGATAATCATTGCAATGAAATTGAAAATTAAAAGAGTCACATTAGTTTGCAAAAGGACAAGTGTTGATGAAAAAAAGGTTCATAACATTTGCAACAAAGGATTATAGAGTAATATTTTGGAGATAGTTGAGCTCACCTTTGTGAATAAAACCTCTTTGAGTTCATCTCTTTCCTTTGTAAAATAGCTTATTTTGTGTGAAGGCCAAGGAATAATATTTTTTCAATTACTTTAACTCCTACAAGTGTATTTTTGATAATCTTATCATTCACCAATGACAGTTTTTTGCATGGTCTACAATGGGAAGCTTTATTTCTTTGCTTAGATATCCTATAATGTTTGTTTTTTAAGAATGAGTAGACCAAAGTATTTGTAGAATACTCTAGGTTGTTTTTATGCAAAAATAAGTTGTGAATCTAACAAACATGAATATGTGCAACAATGAAATGGGTTGCCTTAAGGTAACTACACCTTATTGTGACCCTTTATTAAGGCGGACCTATGTAGATTCTTGCCTAAAATGTATTCAAGCTATTTATGAAAGTCTAGGTTAATTTTGAAACGCCTATATCTATAGCACTTTCAAAAATTTATGGTTTATTCTTTTGTTGCCCAATATATGCTAAAGAAGAGAATCTAGAAAACTCTTTTGAACTCTATAAAAAATTAGGCAAATTAAAATAGGAACAATGTTCAATTGCTTATTGGGACACATTTAGATGTAGTTACTTCACCTTATTTCATGTCTCTATTGCAAGGTATACTAAAAGAGAGGCATCAAAATATATCAATGTGGTATTCACATCAATGCACAATCTTCCATGAAAGAGTTTTGAATTATTACAACACTGCAATCCTTATTTGAATTAGGAGATAAACCCAAGACGTTAGTAGTTCCTTTCCAAGGATGTAATGATATAGTTATAACATATATAATCTCAAAACAAGAATTGATATGATATCATCATGAGCTCCCTTTGATCTCTGGAGCCAAGCTCAAGCATTTACATTTCCACAATGGATGAGAAATGTAGGCTAATCTTTAAAAGTAAATAGACTACTAAATTTGCTCTTGGACAATGGAGAGCAGACCTTCATGAGTCACACCAGCGAGGCTAGTAGGCTACAAAATTGGGCATACAGCTAAACACAGATTTGCAAATCTGTGAGCTAGTTTTCATCATCACCATCCAGCTCTAGCCCCACAAATTCTGTTGGTGAAAACAGTAGGTACTGACTTATGAACACTATTTGAGGCAGAAAGTGCCTGTAAATGAGCCTTTACTTGCAAGTATCAACATTTCACATTTGATTTTACGCCCCAAAAGGAGATGGCCAAATACCATGACTCAAGAAAGAATCAGGAGATGTACCCCAATACGTCAGGAGCGCTATTCAATTTTTCGAGAATGTTCTGATGTAACGTTCTGATGTAATGCCCTTATGTAATTGACGAATTATGCAATTCGCAAAACATAAGGTGATATGATTCTGTCATGACGTGCTGTATTTTGCACATCATCTGTCATCGACACAAGATCACTTGCAAAAATCAACAATGCACAGCTGATTATAAACCTGAAAAGATGGAATTTCGAATCAAAATTTCAAGTCCTCAGGGACACTAAGTTCTAACAAATACAAGCTCACCGACATGAGAGCCATGCCAATGAAAACGGATGCAACAGCTTGCCGTCTGCCCGCATACTCCAGAGCCAGCGGCACCATCTCATGCAACGTGAGAAACGCCATGATCCCGCCCACCCCCGCCAACAAACCCTCCAATACATGATGCGGCATGCTTTGTGGAAACAAAGTGGCAACAATGATGACTCCCAGAGGCTCAGCCAAACCAGAGAACGCCGCTAATTGGAAAGCTTTCCATCGGCTCTGGGTGGCGAAGTAGATGGGAAGCGCAACCGCCACCCCTTCCGGAATGTTGTGAAGCGCAATCGCCATAGCGAGACTGATGCCCACCCGTAATCCTTTCATGGATCCCAGGAAAACTGCAATCCCCTCCGGAAAGTTGTGCAGGCCGATCCCCACGGCCGTGACGATGCCGCTCATGAGCACCTAACACCAAATCAGTTAAAAGTGCACACAAGGTAACCACATTCTAAGCTCTAAGCCAAATTCTTACTACTATCAGAATGCTCAGATTCTATTTACTCTTGTTAGCCAATCAAACAGGGTTCCAACACACCAAATAT
Organism: Thuidium tamariscinum; assembly: GCA_947034885.2. Classification (NCBI taxonomy): domain Eukaryota; kingdom Viridiplantae; phylum Streptophyta; class Bryopsida; order Hypnales; family Thuidiaceae; genus Thuidium; species Thuidium tamariscinum. The sequence continues at coordinate 9,464,105 of OX344755.2, forward strand.
TACAGTAATTGAATACAATATACAGAAGTTACAAGGTTCTTAGATGATCTGAAATCGACACGAATTCTGACGTTGAAGTGGTTTACATTCTCAAAATCTAATCCGAACTCATTGATTATGGAGAGCCGCAATTAGTTATACGTTGCAATTATATGTGGTTACCTCATATTCTGAACATTATCTTATCTTTTCACAAAGACAAGCTTCCAACACATCCATTTTGCATCTAACATGGTGATTCAAGCTAGGGAGTAGACAGCTACCCATAGTCATTCCCAGTATCGTACATGATCATTGATGTGCGAAAACAGCTTGATGAGAATTTGAAAGTCATGAGCACTTTTGATGAATGTAGGTAAGTGATGCAATTAGGTGAGCTTCCCTTATATTCAAACCATGATAATTTTCCCACACCTACAACCTTCAACAGACCCATTGTGCTTCTACCATGAAATTCAAGCTAGAGGGGTAGACAGCTATCCACACACAATCCGAAAATCTTCTTTCAGATATCGTACATGATCATTGTTATGCGAAAACAGCTTGATGTGAATTTGAAAGTCATGTGCATATTAGGGTTACCTGCTTCCGACGCTGGCGCATGAGGAGTTGCGCTTCTTTGGTGACTCCTTTCTTGTTGGCTCCCTTGTCCATGGCCGCGTTCTGGGACGGGGTTAACGACGGTTCTGGGATCAGAGTGACGATTCCAGCGAACATCATCACTCCGCCGAAGAACCAGAGATTGGCGCGCGGGAAGCCGATGGCGTTGATGGCGTTGTGCATCAGATCGTTGAAGGAGAGCGTGAACATGAGCCCCGCGGCCAGGCCTTGCAAAACGCCGAGGCGCTTGAGGTTAGGAGTGGGTTGCAGGACGACCACGAGGCCGCCAAGAGCTGTGCTGAGCCCGCCCACCATTGTCAATGCGAGAGCCACCCAGACTTGAGAGCCGAAGGAGACCACCTCTGCTTCGGATTGGTCTCCCATTTTGCATCAATGGCGGGCTCACAGTCTCACACGGTGCCCGCCACTTCGACGCTGTGGACTAGCTCTGGAAACCCTAAATTGAACACCCCATTTTCATTGCCAAGAATGAGTGCCCCGATCCACCCTCGGGTAGAGAGATTTCTAATCTGATTGAAGCTCAGCAACGAGAACAGTGTCCTAGTAAAGTCGCGGGCAGTGACGAAATCCATTGCGGCATATAAGAGAACAATCACACAGAGCTTCTGTATAAAGTATTACTGGAGCTCGAAACCCTAACTTGCGAACCCCAATTCCATTGCAAAGAATGTAAGAACTGATCCACCCTCACGTAGAGAGACTCCTAGTCTAATTGAAATTCAGAAACCGGAATACGACCAGGAATGTCAAGACAGCCAATCCTACTTGCGGCATAGAAAGAACAATGAGGAGCAAGCACATAGAACTTCTGTATGAAGAATTCCTGAAAGCTTGAGACCCTAACTTGCGAACCCCGATTCCATTGCAAAGAACGTAAGAATTAATCCACCCTGATTGAAATTCAGCGACGGGGCAAAACTTAGTGACGTTCCAGTTCGGACGAAATCCATAGCCGCTTGCAAAGAAAGAAGAGCAGCAATCACACAGAAGGCTGCCATCCTCTTTCACCTGCTCCTTCCACAAAGGAAATATACTCTGATGTGCTGCAAAAATTGCGTTGACTGTTAACAGCAAGGAAATTGAAGAACTTACAAAACCAACGATTGATGGGTGTGTTTGAAGGATCGCAGACGCAGTGTGAGCTGACGATAATGAAGCTCTACGATGAGAGATCAGAGAAACCAACTTCAATATTTGGTCAGCAGGATTCGAGACCCATATCCTGCGAAGCAGAAGCGCCAGAAGCTGACCAAACTGGTGGCAGAAGACACCAGGGGAACACGGTCTTAGGTATGTTGTTTCGCTTATGACCATGTAAGGTAGAAGTACCTATTTATGGCTTCGTGGCTTCATAGGCTGACCTATTGTGGACAACACTTGAATACACTATTTATCAAAAAAGATTCTCTATTTTTACCTTCTCATCCAATCATCTCTCTTTGCTTAAGGAGAAGTGTCAATTGTCAAAGCTAACCATGACAAATGAGTTTATGAGATGGAATGGGTCCTAATGAAAAATCAGCATTTGTATTGAATAAAATACCCACTTTTTGAGAATTTTTTTCTTCTTCTTGTATTGTTCCTCATCCTTATGTTTGCACACACGGAGCTCAATTTCACATCTTACATGCTGGTTGAAATGCTTAAGTTATCCATTATTGGTACTTCTACCTTACACAGAATTCAGAAGATTCTTTTTCAGAATGATCTCACTATCTCAATGACCTGATGACCGGGTCAAGCGTTACTGAGGTGCTAGATTAGTAGGCTGTTTTGGTGCGCGGTACAGAAACACGTGTCGGAAAGGGAGTGAAGCGGAGAGAGAACGCCAGCCTAGAAACCATCTCGCACACTCCACTCAGTCTCTGATTCTGATATCGCTCCCTCAGCTCTTGATTTACTCCCGTTCATGAACCTGCCCACGCCCTGAATCTGCGCCTCATCCTTCTTATTCTGGGGTATTGTACCTTTCTGTGCTTTGAGATTTGTAGTATCTGTGCGTGGTGAACGTTCGAAGCAGCTATGGCGGAGAATACCTCTACTGGTGATTACGTGAAAGCGCCAGAGTCAGTGCCGGTGAGTTCGCTGCTTGATCTCTTCGCGTTGTTTATTTTCATGCTAGTTGAATTATCTCTTGCTCTCTTTTTTTCCGGTTTTGAATCGTGCGAAGGTCCGATGCATGACCTTGTGTGTGTGTATGTGTTCTTGTAGCCTGCGGTACCTGTGGAGGATCAACTGGGTCAACTGAAAATTGCCGCCAAGGGTAAGATCCACGAGTTCGTCGACAAATCGAACCAGGCAGCGAATGATCCCGCCAACAAGTGAGTATTTCTCTCGCCAGGAAAATTGATTTTCTCTCTGCCACTGGCCTCAAAGAATTGTTTGGTGTCTTATAGACCAGTGCAAAATGCTTTTCCTCTTCTACGATTTCTTGCTCCTCATGTTTGTAGAATTTGTCTACTTGGAAATGACAGGCGTGCTGACGAGTTAACGATCTACGTCAACTGGTCTCACCATGGGTCGTTGTATCTTGTGTTGTGATGGTTGGGTGTTTTTTCTTTAGAGTTAGTATCGTGAATCTGTTGGAAAATGCGAGACCGTGGCTTAAGCTGGCGGATCCTAAATTTGTTTACTATTGATCGACCCAGGTTTCTTTCAATTAACACTTGCATAAGAAACCACCATACTTAGTGATAATTATCTGATCTCCATAGAGTTTGGCTCTTGCTATCATGAAAGTCACACTCGCACATACGTTCGAATACTCACAGTGACTCAAATATTATCTCCAACCTAACATGTTGCACTGGGGTCTACATCTTCACTTCCTATCGGGTGGAAGGACACAAACGACAGGTGTAGAATTTCAGGGTTTAATTATGTATGGCATGTGGGTGTTTTTCGTTATGCAGACCTTCTGATGGGGGGAAGCTACAGCGGGACGTGGACGCCACAGCGCAAGACGCCGCGAACAGCTACACCAAGGCCCTGAATCAACTGGGCGAGGCTTTCACCACGTTGGAAACAACCGGAAAGCAAATCGCTGGTCAACTCGGAACAGCCGGCGGGGAGACTGCCGCTGGCGCACAGGGTCTGAACGTTGCCGCTAGGGAACACGCCCAGCTGCGCAGCGAAGACGCCAAACAGAAGGTCCAGGGTGGGCAATCCGCCCTCCAACAGGGCATTGCCAAAGTGCACGACGCCTTGTCCTCCGGCATTGCTGCGGCGAATCAAAAACTGCAAGAAGGAGGGGCTACGACTACCACTACCACTACTTCCAAGGATTTGAACACGCAGTCTCCGACGACGTTGCTCCAGTCGTTGGGGAACGTGATCTCTTCGACTGCACAGTCGGTGAAGGATGCTTTCGTCACGCCCTCTCCGACTGCTAATACAAGTCATGCCACTCCGACTTCGACCAATTTGCCGGTGACGCACCCCTCTGCGCAGTCGGCTTCGGAGAGCGTGGGCCAGACTGCGGCTGCGTTGCGAGATGCCGTCAAGAGCACTTGGTCATCACCTGCACAAACTGGAACTCCAGTGAAGGACACCAGTGACAAGACCTTGCCAGGAGGTACTGCTGCGGAGTAATGTGGAACTTCGCTTCCTGAATTCAGATGGGTTTCGTGGTTGTACAATGTGTATGTGGTAATATTTGGCAATTGCTAGGTGATTTTTTGCTTCTTCTATTCAGAGGGCTTTCATTTGGATTATGGGTATGGTAATATGTGGTACAAGGTAGGTGGTTTTTGCTTGGGTGAGATCCCACGCTGGGTTAGATGGCACAGTGTTAGATATGGTGCTTTAGTATTTGAATACTATTGATTTCAAAGCAGTGTACTGTACAGCCCATTGTCTCATGCGATTGTTGGCATAGAACTCTTTATGTCGGAGTATACGAGCTGTAAGCAACTGGCTGAATAAGTGCTTGGTACAATATATACAAATCAGCTTCAAAATTTGGTGTAATGTGTCAAGTGCTTTCAGAGTTTATGCATTCGGTGCTTGCAAATTGTCATGTGTGGTGATTCTAAAAGGCGCTCATCTATTGAAACGAGTTCCGTCACCAGGGTTACGTAAGAACGAGGGGTTTTTTTTGGCTTTTTGGTGTCAAATTGTGGATGAAAATAGAATTGTGATTACAGTGTATTGATGATATCAATGCACAGCCAGTACTAATGTGATATTTTCTGTCCAAAAAAAAGCCCTGGTAGGAACCATTCCTGTGGTGCTGAATGGTTTCTCAGTTTAGAATGGAATTTCCTCAAAGTCACTGAAAACATTTTTTACGGTAATCAAAGAATAACTGATGCATTTCCATGAAAGAAAGAGTCATTCCTTACTGTGATTGCATAATTCTTGACTCCATTGAGTTCAATTAGTATTGTTGTAACTGGGACTTATGAACTTTCATGTGTACAAATGAAAGTATTTGTAGAAATATTTATTGGCATTAATGGCCAGTAAAATAACAGTTCAGATGTAAGGCAACCTACTGCATTTGTTAAGGCAGCCTAATTTCACTATTTTGTGTAGATCATGTTATGAATTTTTGTACTCCAGTATAACATATTCTCAAGATGACAAAGAAAATACTATTAAATTCTTTGAGCATTGAATCTGACGAAAACTCTAACCAGCACTAGTGTCAGCGTTGAGCAATGGAATTAGCCATTAGCAACTCATGATCTCCACCAAGTAAAAGCTGGATACTAGAATAACGAGATCCTAAATGACACTCGGCAGCCAGCAATCCTGTGTCCTATATTTTACAATAATCTTAACAGACAATTTTTCTGTCAAGAATCTCTGCTTTCAGGTTTCTTTCGTTTCCTTTCCTTCAACCTCTTGGGATCTAAAAGACCTTTGTCCACCAAAGACTTAACTTTTTGATCTTTGCGAGTCTTCACCTTCTCTTCAAATCCACTATCCACAATCTTCAACATAGCAACTCGTTTTGCCTTGTATACCTGAGGGAAGTCGACATTCAGACTACGTATGAGTAATTAAGTATTCAAGACATCTTAAAAGTTCCTGAGACAAACCCTCGACAAAGAAAGGGAAGGTACAAAAATTGTCAAGGTACCGTACCTTTGTGATAGTCTTCAAAACCTTATCTTCTTCCACTTCGTATTCCTCTAGTTTTTTGCCTAGCAATTCCTCAATGTCATGTACTAGCTCCACATCATACTGCAAATACAAACCAATGGTCAAAATAGATGCGGAACAGAAAACTGTTACTACTTGTTCGACAACCAACATCGATGTTAAATAAATATCACTGCCTCACATAAAAAGAAACAAACCGAGATACTAGAATTAACAAAATCGTTAATTTTTCCACCACTGCCATAATTAGTGTCTGAACCTCAGAAGCCATCTCAGTACACCCAACAATCAACCAACGCCAATTACAATAAAGAAGATTTCGATAACCTTATAACCTCCTAACACAGACACACAGGTAATTTTACCTGTGTAATCAAACTGACAGCACTCCCTCCTCTTCCAGCACGGGCTGTTCTCCCAACTCGATGTACATAATCTCTAGTGAACCTGATTGATACAATAGGGGTAGGATCAGGCTATGATCAACAATAGTAGCACATTCTGGAATGCATAACATAATCTAGACGAGCGAAGTCACAGAGAATACTCTGCGTTACTCTAGAGAAATAAATATCACTGCCTCACATAAAAAGAAACAAACCAAGTTGCTGAGTCATACAATTTTTCTAGTTTCACGAGACATGAAACAGTAGGTTCAAAAGAAGTAATCCGTTACACACCTGGGAATGTCATAATTGACTACCAAGTCAACTGTTGGAATATCCAGGCCTCTACTTGCCACATCAGTAGCAATTAATATAGGCACCTGCCCAGACTTAAATCTACTCAATGATGCCAGCCTCTGTTGCTGAGTCTTCATAGAGTGCAATGCAGTAGTGTCCACTTCCAGCTCTGCCATCATCAAACTTAATAAATGACATGTCCTGCATAAGCAAAAGTTCATAGATTAGATTTAACATAGAGAACCTGCCACAGGACATGAGTACAGACCATTCCGCTTCCTCTCAGCATCTGCGGTCACGTGCATACAAAACCGAATGCCGAAAAAACATCAAAAATATTTTAGTGAGAAAATTCGTCACCACTACCTGCAACTGGAAGCAAAGATGATGACCGAACGTATCTTTCGCTCCTCCAAAGAGGACATGATGTGCATAAGATACACATCCTTCACATTCGCAGGCGTCAAGATGTAGTGCTGTTGGAGAGCTTCCACCGTTTTGAACCCCTCGTAAGCCTGATAGAAAAAAGCCTTATCCAGGGAGACGTCATGCAAAACTTTCAGATTCGTCGTCATTGTAGCAGAAAACAGTAACGTCTGGCGAGTGTCGGGCATGCCCTGAAAAACAGCTCTGAGCTCACTTTCGAAGCCGACATCCATTAGCCGATCAGCCTCATCGAGCACTAGAAACTGCCAAAGAAGTTCCAGTAAATTAACACAATAAGTCAAGTATGTCCATCAAAACAAAGAAAGTTTCCAAAAGATCCTACTAAGTAACCTAAACTCTTGAGAAAAATCCAAACGCAAAACTACCTGTTTAGGTTTATCTAAAGTTTGGGATTTGGTTCTGACAAACTAAGCTGGAATTTCCAGAATCATTCATTAGATGATTCCATAATTTGTGGATACTAACACGGTCCTCCAGATAATCGACTTCAGGGGATCCAAAGCGTGGCAAGCTTCTAATAATCCTACTAAATAATCAAATTCTCGACAACAAAATCCAAACCCTAAATCACTCGAAGACGGCTGGAATTCCGGGATCGTCTTGAGTGATACACATTAACACAGTACTTCAAAAAATATCGAATTCAACGAACAAAGAGCAAACAAAATTTCTGCTATGTTGGACTTAATTTTGACAGAAACCCGAAACCCTGACATACCTTGGCTCTTGCGAAGACTGCTGGAATACCAGGATCATTCATAAGATGATCCCTCAGACGACCAGGAGTTGCAATAACCACGTGAGGTCGCTGCATGAGAGCTTTGGCTTGCTCTGTCATATCCATCCCTCCCACCACCACTGTACTCCGCAAATTGATTTCGGCTCCTAAGGCCTTGAACTGATCGGCGATTTGAAACGCCAATTCTCGCGTCGGCGTCAACACGAGCGCAAACACACCGTAAGGGTTCTCAGTCAGCTTCTGGAGAATCGGAAGCGCGAACGCGGCAGTTTTCCCACTCCCCGTCTGCGCCAACCCGAACACGTCCTTTCCCGCTAGAATCTGCGGGACGCAACCCTGTTGCACCGGTGTCGGGCGCTTCATCCCGAGTTCCTTGCATGATCGCACCAGCCAATCTGTTAACCCTAATCCTTGGAACGAAGTGATTTCTTCCACCGGCTTCGGATCTTCCTCCACAGATACGGGGACCGTGACATTGTGCTCCTTGCTGATGGAATTTGAGGACACCTTCTTCGATTTCCGTCTCGAAAACAAAGGTGGTGCGTTCGAACTCTCCATGGCCAAACCTCAAACAAAAAAGCCTCAGAACTAACCACCCCAAACCCCCAAATGGACTCTCTATGGCCAAAATCTATACACTTGCATTCGCAATCCTAGATTCCAATTCTAACAACCCATTCCCGGCACCACATCCCTCCCAAAATTACTCAAACAATTAAGTTACAAGAAGACGATATCACAGTTTCAACTGCTGTGCTGACTCAAAAGCCTTAAACCCTAAACCCTTACCCTAAATAACTCTGACGCAAAATCCTGTTAGATCATCTCACTGATTCATGTGATTCATGAACACGTGGTCTTACAATTCTCCATTTAGATAGATGAGCCAAAAGTGGTCACCATCATGTCATTTTGAATATCATATAAAAGGAAAAAAAAAAAAAAGTCATTAAAAAAAAAGGATTAATGTAATGTGAGAAATAGAACCTTAAAAAGTGGTTTTTGAAAAGGTGGAACAATTAATCTCTTGTAAATTTCACATTTAAGACTTCCCATGGTTGCATTTTTGAACTCTCAACCATTGTCATGTCAGGTGAGACCATGATCACCTTAATTTTTCAAAGTAATTAAGGTTGGCTAATAAATATATTAGGTCAATTATAAATTTCAATCAACTTTTAAATGGTTACTATTGGCATGTTCCTACCTTAGATTGGTACAAATACCCCTCTCTTTCACAATTATAATATATACTTCTTATGTTTCTATTTTAAAGTTTAGAATGTTTAATTTGGAGTTGAAGATTGTTGAATTAGAAGAAATGATACTAAAAATTGATTTGTTCTTTAAGGTCAAATCAAACATCAAGAAGACATTAAGTAGTAACAAACATTCCAACCATGAACCTTTGGCAATACACAAAATCTATTGCAAATTGCACCCTTAGATGTTTATTACATTTGACATCCTACAAAATCACCTAGAGATCTTTTTAATTTATGTAATTGGAAAACATATATAAATTTTTTAATCTCCATAAATAAAAATATTTAAAAATCTTGAAGAGAAATGATAGAGTCTAAAAAATTTTACAAAAAAACTATTGAATCTAATAGTTAAGGTTAGCAAAAAATATTTAGAAGAACAAATGCCAAAAAATTTGAAAATTTACTTTTCAAATAAATATATTTTATATTGGAAAAATGAATTTTTCTATTTTCCAGCAAATGACAAATTAAAATCTTAATTAATCGTTTGGTAGAGTATTGACCTCAAACATTGTATATAATATAACAAATTGTTTGATTTATAAAAAAAAGATGATAGACTTTTGAATGTACCATATAAACCTTATTAGGCCATATCTTAGTATTTTGGATCAAATACAATATAATCAAGTGAAAGAAGTATGAAATTGTCTTATTTTAGGTTATATTCTAATTTTCATATTTTAATCTCTAAAGGACCAAATTGCGTTTTTTGGCAACATAGCAATTTTAGGCAGCTCACTATGGATGGAGTTTGTTTGTTTTTTCTTTGAAATTTTCACAAAACATGCACCCAAGGAGTATCTTTAAGGCCCAACAATTTTCATAACTTTTCACTACATGGTTAAAAAGTTATTGCATGATATGTGATTTTCTTCGTTTGGCGGGTAGCCCGGGCAAATCAAAAAACTTATTCAAAAAATACTTTTTTAAGAAATAAAAATTTGAAATTAGTTCTTTAGATTTATATAGACATGGAAAGCTTTGAATGATGCCATTTGGATTAATGAATGAAGAGTTTTAGTTTGTGAGTAGTTTATAGAAAGTTATGGAATGTCTACTCTAAAATAAACTTTGAAGTCCTTTATTCAATTTATTCTTTAATATTTTTCAAAAAAAATAAAAGCATTGGGTGTAGATTGTTTATTACAACATTACAACCATTGGGATTGGCATTTTTTAGTTAAATAAATAAATTGTTAACAATTTAGTATTTTGAATCATTCTCTACTTCTTTCTACTTACTATTTTTTTTGTACATGTTATACAATTCCAAATGATTTGAAAATTTTCAAGAATGTAGCCAACTTGACTTGAAAAACACTATTATCTTGCAATCTACATGGTGGAATTTTTTGAAATTTTTGGTACATGCTCTCAAACTAGCTCACTTTAAGATCCTATGGTTATATTATTCTAGAAAAAAAAATTCTTAAAAATTTGGTAGTTGTTCTAGAAATGACAATTTTGGAGCAACTTTGGTAAAAACATAGTCAAAAACCTTTAGGGGTTAAAGTTATATTCATTGCCAAATTTTTTATTTAAAAATTAGGTAGGTAAAACTATGATTTTTTCTTTAGAATATGATAGTTTTTGGAAAAACTTTAGGATTACCTTATAAATAACCTTTTAAACAACTTTTCAAGTCTCCAACCATGACAATTCCTTTCTCAAGAAGTTATTACTTCTAATTTGATTCATCTACATAGGAGCAATCAAAATGATGAATTTTTGGTCAAATACATTGCTCATTTATGGGACTTCATTCCAATCTTGCACAAGACAATACACTAAAGCAATAGAATTGAAAGCCACACGAATAAAAATTTGTAGATGAAGCTATGACTATTTTGGCAACATTTTTTTATTTGTCTTTCCTTTTCCAATATAATAATCATATGAAGGCCTTGCTCAATGCCTTGTTGAATAACTTTGCATCAAAAATGCACTTGCAACTCAAATTTTAATGTGATTGCACTCCATTGCTTTGAAGGATCTATTTCTAGACAATATCAACATTCTATATAAAGTTACAAAAAACTCCCCCCATTTTTCAAATTGATTCCAACAATTTTTTTTGTAAGCGGGTCGTTGCAAGAAACACTTACCAGTTTTGGCTCAAAATGGCCTTTTTCCATGACTCTTGTGACTTTTGGAATAATTTTTTTTAAATAAAATAAAATATGGATAATTTGAAGAGAAATGAGAATATTATGTCCCTTAAAATTCAGACCTAAGAAAATTGACCTCTAAAAGTTATGCACAAAAAAAGGATAATGCAAAATACAATGAAAATAGACACTTTTTTCTTAAAAATAGTAAAAAAATTCAAAAAATAAAAATATAAAACAATTTTTTTCCTAACTTAAAGATTCTTCTTTTCCAATAAATTTCATCTTCAAAAAAAAAAATTTGTGTTCCATACAATTGTACCTTGGTAGTGCACTTTGAGCACATGTGGATATTGGACAGTTTAATATTTTCAAAAATTATTTTTAGGGATTATGTAACTATACTATAGGTCCAAGAATGCCAATTTTCAGCTCAAAATTTTCTTTTTTGGGTCAAAAATACAACTAAAACCCTTCAAAATGGCCAAAGTAGACACCCAATTAGGAGCAATTTAAAAATAGTAAAATCATTTTGAAAAAATTGAAAACATTACACAACATGTAAAATTTTTGTGTGCACCTTTGTTTCAAATTTCAAGTCAAACAAACAAAAGATGAAAAAGCTATGAACAAAAAACTGTCTGATAAAGGTCAAGGGGACAAAAAAAAGGACAAGTGTTTCTTGCAATCATCCAAGCTCTAATATTTGTATGAAAACAATTTGAAAATTCCAACTTCAAATTTTTCAAAGTCCCAAATCTTCTAATAGTCATCACCATAAGTACTTAGAGAAGATTTCTAGTCAATTTTTCATCCTTAGCATTGTGAGGGGGTTGGAAAGAAACATCAATGTATTATACAATATCGATGATACAAGTTTTTTGAATCTTGCATCAAAACAGAAAATATATACCATCAAGATATTAGTATTATCTCTATTAATAGCCAATTTTTGGAGAATAATATGTATACTCTAAGTCATTTCTAAAATGCTTTAACCCTTACAATTGTGAGACCATTTTTTCATCAAAAAACATCCAAAATTGTCACAAAGAGGAAAACAAACTTAATATATCTACAATAAGAGCTTTCACTAGACTTGTATGAGAATGTATGTAAGAAATTCTAAAATCTAAGATCAAGAAAATTGCATGATATTTGTAATTCAAGTGAAGAAAAAAAAAATTTGCACCTTGCATGACTATATTATAAGACTTTGAAAGTTCTTAGCTTAAATTTTTGCACTACAAATTTTGAATTAAAAACTTTCTATGTTGAAGAATTGAGTTGAAAGTCTAAAGTAAAAAACTCAAAAACTCAAAAAAAAAACATTTGATTTTGCATTCTTAAAAAAAGTGTTAAATAGATGTAGGTATGAAATTTAAGGGAAGCGGGGGGGGGGGGGGGATTGTGAGAATTGGATCCAAAAATAAATCCAATACATTATTTTTTCAAGAAGTTTCTATGATTGCCTACAAAAAAGAAGCTATGCAATTTTCACGTCATGAATCCAAATGGATTGAACTAGGAGGTCTTTGTGCATATAAAAGTTCAATCTATGAAAAAATAATTATTTTTATTTCAAGTTTTGGTGGGTTTATCTTTTGCTATGTGGAACCCTAAAATTTAGGCTTAGGATGACATAACTTTTGCTTATAGTTACTAATTGAAATAAAAATTATATTCCTCCAAAGCTAATGAGTTTGTCTATTTGAAAAAAGAATTGAAAAAATTAATTCAAAAATTGAGATCTTGGGAACTTGTCCAAACTTTTACTTGCTCTTAGAATGAACAATGGGACTTCAAGGGTTTAAGATACATAAGTTTTGTTTCTAACATTCAAATTTTTTATCATTAGCTAGAATCACAACTTTAATTGATTTGTGAACAAAGGCAAATGATTCAATCATAAGAACATCAATATCAGACAAATGTTAATATAACTTAGGCAAATCATTACATGATTTTTGAGGCCTCCGAAAGACTGCAAGTTTCCAAACTATTGAAACATTGCAGGAACTTTGGGAACATTATGGGGAATTTTGGAAAGTATACCACATAAGTAAGCTTTCATGGTCAAGATACTATCACATTAGATAATACTAATTAATTTATTGATTTATTAATTGAATTTCTTTTAATCAATTTTCAATTATTTAATACATTGTAAAATTTTGGAGAAAAAAAATTCAAGTTTTTTTTAAATGTATAAAGTCAAACCAACAAAGGCTGGTTCATTGTGGAGGGAATAGTTTTGGAAACATGCCGAAAACATTCTTTTAGAGGGTTGAAAAATCTTGTAATGATTGAATGTTTTGTGCTATTATATTTTAAATAAGTTTGAACTCTAGAAATATTATTTTTGAATTAAAAAATATAAAAGGTTAGTATGAAGTATTATGTAGAGGAAAATGGTTGAAGTTTGTTTTTTAAAATCAAAAAGCTATTAGAAAATAGTTTATTGACCACTCAAGGTTGAAACAGTACTTTTAAAATCATTTTAGAATTCAAATGTAGTAGGTTACTAGTAGAAATCCACATTTGTAATATTAATTATGGTTTAATTTGTATTAAATCTACATTATTTTAAATACAAAGGAATCATCTAAATCTTTTTTTTCTATATAGATTTTGATTAGTGAGAGCTATGATTACTATGTCTTTTCTTTGAATCTATATCCTAAGATATTAACATAGATCATGTTATGAATCTCTTAGTATTGGTCATTCAACTAACTACAATGACACATGTCAATTGTATAGCATGCATGCAAGATAATTCATGTGTCAATTTCTTCATTGTTCTTAAATAAGATTATGTTGAAAGTAACTTAATTTTGATCAAAAACTAGATTTGCATCTTCTATTGGTTAGAGTCACTTTTGAACATTTTTAAAATTAAATTGTTTTCATTCAATCAAATATAAAGTACATATACACTAGCAACAAATATTTTAAGTAATTTTTAAATATATGGAATACTTTCATCGTTCGACTTGATTTATGTTGCTCACCTCCAAGAGGACTTCGGTGAGACTTTGTTCATTTCCGAAAACATTCATTGTGGGAGTAAGAGATTCCTTGGTGTCATTGCATACATGATGAATAGTGCGACTGAAGATCCGGATGATTTCAAGAAGGAAGGTATGCATTGTGATATTGACTTTTGTCATAATTCCATTTGTTAATGAGTTTGTTGCACTGTAAGAAACTCATGTTTTAGATGACGGATTTTAGGTGACATTCAATGTAGCAACATGTGTTTTTACGTCACCAATTATGTCCGCCACCACATCAAGATATGGTGGCGGACATAATTGGTGACGTAAAAACACATGTTGCTACATTGAATGTCACCTAAAATCTGTCATCTAAAACATGAGTTTCTTATAGTGTTGCAAAATATTAACTTGTAACAATATTAAGAAGTTTGTGTTTTTGTAGTTTTGAAGGCTCATTTCACCGACTCATGCTCCAAGAGGTTTGAAGTGCCAAGGTCCTCTAGATGAGAACAAGGAAAAAGAAAAAGCAAGACTGAAGTGTAAGACGGCGATCAGAGGGTATGATGACTCAGTAAGTCACCAATTTGTCTTGTTTTGCCAAAATGTGTTCTACTTGAGATTGCCATTGCAAAATGTGTTCTTCTTGCTTTTTGATATTTGTGAGTCAAGGGAATCCTTGAATGCAATCGATTATTAGTTACATTAATTTTGTTGGTATATTTATGATGTAATGTTTGAAGATTTGAATTTAGTAATTATTGTCTTTCATAAGACTAGTTCAATGATCCATGTAGTGAGTTACTAAAATTATCTTGTAATGTCCACTATGTTTCTTTGCAAGAACCAAAGATGTTTACAAGAGACTCTAGCCAAACTTTTGCATTTGGCATAGCATCAACCTTGCTACAAGTTGGAGTGGCAAAATTGTTCGAGGCAACTATGAGGGCCAAATTGTTGTTGTTAACCCTAGAATGCCATGATTCATTGGCAAAGTGCTTAGCAGTGCTGGAAGGAGAGAAATTTCAGTGATTATATAGAAGATGCACAAAGTAACCAATGGATCTCGTCTATCAACATGTCGATGACAATATGCGGTAGTGCAATTCAAGAGACGATGGGTATTCTTCAAGATCATAAGGTCTGACCACTAAAACAGAGGCGTTGACCTTCATAGGCAGCAGGGATGTTCTCAAAATTTCAGCTTGTATTAAGTATTGAGAGGTACAAAAAATTACAAGAAATATTGTAGCATGGTAGGCTTGAAGAGTAGAATGATACAACAATAGACTCATGGACTACATATCAAAGTTTGTGAATTTGTGGACCTTGCAAAGAAATGGACTTGCAAACATAAACAAAAATTAGTTTTTAGATACTACCCCAATGTAGGCTAGCTATGACATGCCCATTCAAAGACCTACTAGTACCATTGGAGCTAAACCAGAAACAATGCAATAAATGAGTGATGAAGGAAATCAATAGAAAATGCTTGAGGGTCTGACACATGAGGGTCAGCAATAAGACATTCCACCACATTCCATTACATACCAAAAGTACTACAAGTTAGGAGAAGGACGAGGTTGAAGAAAGCAACATACAATAGTAAAATGCTGCCACATTCTTCAACAGCCATGACCTAAAAAGCACAAAGCAGACCTTCACTACACTTGAGCTATAGAGAATATAAACAAGAAATTGAACAAATAGTATGAAACTGAACTTAGTATGAACTCAATATTCAAACATTTACAAAGAAAATGGTATAGTTTTTGTGATGCCTTCACCCCAAATTATGTACATAGGTTTTCTTTTCGAAATCATGATACCCCTTCAGCACAAGAGATAGCATACAATTTTGACGTATATGGTTTATGTAGTCTTTACTTCCCTTTCATTGTTGGTATCACTTGTCCATTGTTCCAATGTTCAAAGTGCTGACTCCCCCTACCGATATTGTGTAGGTAGTGTCATCTTTCTCCAGACTTGAATCTACAACAATGTAAATAAATAACAATTGGTTGGATAAATTTAGAGCCTGATGATCAATTGCTTGTCAATTCATCTGAATTTTCTAGAACTATTGAAGGCCAAAAGAACTGTTATCAACATACACTCAAATTTATAGGAAATGGTAGTACAAACAACAAGTGCAATGGCAAATTACATACTCAGGGGTCATTTACTAGTAGAAACCCCTGTTTAATGTGACAAGGCCTAATTTTTTTGACGGATTTTGCTAGGCATCAAAAGTAACAACCCGTATTTTTATGTCAATAAAAATGTTCAACACAACATCAATGCTAACATAAAAACACGGGTTGTTACTTTTGATGCCTAGCAAAATCCGTCAAGAAAAATTAGGCCTTGTCACATTAAATAGGGGTTTCTACTAATGATTGACAAATATGTGAAAGATGGAGAGTTTGCTTAGGAGTGATATATAATTTATATATCAAATAAATATTTTCATTATAAATATATTATATTGATTTACACTTGTCTCAATTATCGTATTTTTACCACTAGTATTTAGTGACCATCTAAATCTCAAGTTGTCTTTGTTAATTCATAAATTACATGCTTTTTCTTTTGAACCCTAAATCAATATTACAACTTCAAAAAAACAATAAGATTTCAAGTTTTGAATGCAAATTAGTACTTTGAACAATGTCAAACAATGAAAAAACAATAGATCAACATACAGATGAAGTAATTGATTGTGGGTAACATTAAAAAAATAATCAATTAAAAAAATCTGGTTCTTTATATAGATTTTAAAATTAATATATGAATGCCCCAAAATTGAAATACTAATTTCAATTATTAAATGAATAATAATCAAATTGTAGTCATTTCAAAACCAATGATATTAGTATTTAGATCTTATATATTGACAAATGCATATCTTTTATTTCTATTTTGCATATGCATTATGTAATACTTTAATCTATATTTATATTATATACAACAAATTTAGCATAAATGTCAATCACAATGTAAATGCATCAACAAGTACTTTGAAATTTGGATCTTCAAACAAATTGATTAGGAAACAAGAGATAGATAGGGCATCGAACATTGCTAAAGATGATTACAATGTTGGTGCAATAAAAACTTCCAAAGCAATTGATCAAAGTAAAGAAAAGACCTCCCAAGTTGTAGATGATGCAAGACTTCATTCTAATCAAGCTTTAAATAATGTGGCAAAAACATATGATGTAGCAAAAAATAGCACTATGCATGTAACAATTTTTAAAACTTTTAATTTACAAGCATTTCCATTAGAAACCAAATAATGATAAAATTCAAATAATCTCCCCAAACCTAATCAATTAGAAATCTTGTTCTTGTAATAGACATTCATATGGTAAATGAGTTGTTCTTCATGTATGGTATCACATAACATTCAAGATTTTTTTGAGTTTTAATAGTTATTTTCCTAATATAATTCTCATATAGACTCTCATTTCAAATACCAAGTCCTTTTTTATTTTATCTCTATCTTTTGAGTCTAATAGATCTTTTATTGATTTTTTTTCACCATTTTTTTTCGTGATGTTTTCAAATTGCAATTGGGTGTTTTGTTCTTTCCCAATTTCACCAGCTAACAATGAACTAACTAGTGATACTGCCCAATTATATGTATATTTGCAGACTACAAATGATGCAAGCAATTATACACAAGGTAAGGCAAACAAGACTTCTGAACAAGGAAAGGGTTTATTATCAGTTGCTCTTACTTCAACAGTGGTATCTGCAAAGAACCTTGTTGTTGACAATGTTGTAACTGCTAAAGATTCTACACACGATTCTTCCCCCAAATCATCTGCTTCAAAACAAAACCCAAGTCAAAACATTGAGATTGATGATGCCAATGAAATCATGAAAGAGAAAGCCATGGATACAACAAGCGCTTCGAAAGGCGGACTCGTTACCTCAACAATCAATTCAGTTGTTTCAACGGCGATTGCCGTGAAAGATACAGTGGTGAATAAAACGAACCAAGTTGTTGATGTTACAAAAGATACGTATCATAACGTTGCTCGAAAAGTGGTGGACACCAAAAATACCACTGTGGAGACTGTTGTAGCTGCAAAAGATTCTACAGTTCATGGGGTTGTGGCAACAAAAGATTATACACAAGGTTTGGTAAGTGATGCTTATCATGATGTCGTTGATCTTGCATCAACTGCAAAGGAGAATGTAGTTGCTGCTAAAGATACTACAATTGATGCAAAAAATTCTACTGTTCATGCTATTGTTGATGCAAAAGATTCCACGGTTCGATGGGTTGGGGAAACAAAGGATTCTACAGTTGGTATCGTAAGTGATGCTTATCGTTATGCTTCGAACCTTGCATCAACTGCAAGAGAGAATGTAGTTGCCGCTAAAGATACCGCAATTGATGCAAAAAATACTACTTTCCATGCTGTTGTTGATGCAAAAGATTCCACGATTTGTGGGGTTTTGGCAACAAAAGATTCTACAGTTGGTATGATAAGTGATGCTTATCGTAATGCTTCGAACCTTGCGTCAACTGCAAGGGATAATGTGATAGCTGCCAAAGATTCTACGAGTGATGCTAAAAACGTTGTTGAGGATGTTGTTGCTGCAAAAGATTCTACGGTTCATGGGGTTGTGGCAACGAAAGATTATACTGTTGGTATGGTAAGTGACGCTTATCGTAATGCTTCGAACCTTGCATCAACTGCGAGAAATAACACAATCGAGGCTAAAGATGTTGTGATCCATACATCTTCTGATGCTTTGCACACTGCACGAAATAAAGTTGCAGAAGCAAAAGGTTTCACAGTAAACAATGGTATTAAGGATACTTATAATGCGGTCACAGAGAAGACAGCACAAGCGAGAGATGCAACGTATGACAAGGCAAAAGAAATATATGATGACACTGCTGATAAAACTGCACAAGCAAGGGGTGTAGCTTTGGGGGCCGCAAAAGATACATATAATAGAATTGCCAATACGGAATTTGCACAAGCTAGGGATGCAACTTCGAATAATTCTGCAAAAGATGCACACAGCACTATGATTGTTGAAAAGACAACACGAGCAAAAGATGATGCTTCTAAGTTTGTGACTAAAATTGGCAATGTTGCAAAAGAACAAGGTAAATCATTGTATGACAATGTTGCAAGAGCAAGTGAGGAGTTTTATGACACAAGGGTAGGAGAAGCAAATGCTTCGAAAGAGGAAAGTGTAGATTTTGTTTATCAAGTGAAAAATAGTGTTGCAGAAAGGGTTGAGAATTACGCAAATATGATAGCTAAAGGAGCAACTTCTCATAAAGATTCTCCATCATCAACACCAAGAAGGCAATAGTGAATTAATAAAATTGGTCCAACTTACACTGAATCTAATTTGCAGTTTAGATCAAGTCATGGTGTGAGATCAAAATTTTGCTAAAATATCATTCATCAATTTTGGAAATTAAGAAGTCTTTTTGTTAAATTAGCAATAATCCAAAATAAAATCATTGATCAAGAAAAATTTTACAATTAATTATTGCTTTGAAGTAAAAATAATTATTGCTTTGGATACCCATGGAACAAAAAATATGAATTTCAATAAATAAAAAATTGTAAATGCATTGCTTTAGTAAATTAGATAGAGAATGCAATTGAAGTCATATCAAAATTGCAAATGCAAATGCAATCAATGTAAAATAATAGGTGAAAAGATTCATCATTCCAACTCAATACTCCTCAAGAATATTACAACTTTTGATGAAGTATATCCACTTCTCATACATTTGTGTACAAGGCTTCACTTTAAGATCATGTATCAAAATTTAATTTGAGAAATAGTGGATTGATACTTTGGTAGACTGATCCCTTATTTTAGCCTTTTGTTTGGTTGTTGATGTAGTCCCTTTCCAATGGATAGAGTATTTACACCTTTTTTTGGAAGCATATGTTTATATGCTTATAGAGGATAATTAGAAAGTTGTCTACAAAACATTGAGTCAACTCAAAATAATAGACTTTTAAACCTTTCTAATGCTAGCATTCCCACAAAAAAGACATTATTCTATCTACTCCTACTTCACTCTAAAGTTCTTGAGACACCACCTCATTGTGCCTTTAGAAGTTAGGGGTCTCAACAAAATGTGCATTTGTCAATAATGAAGTCTTTTAGAATTAATCTAATATCATTTTATATTCAAGTTTATATTGCTACATTAATTTATTGAATCATTAAGTTATTGTAAAGGTTTTTTAGTGAAGTTAGAAAGATGTGACATTACATATGTGGGAGTTATTGAAAAGTTTTTCAAGATTTAAAGAGTATGCATGTGAATACTTTTGCACTCTTTCAAGATTCTTAGGTCCTTGTGAGGTGATTTCACCCAATATTGATCAAATCAACATTTGAGAATTGTTCCTACTTAAATTGTCAAAAAAATTGTTGAATCTTGGCTCGGGAGTTATAAGCAAATACCAAATGGTTCTTGAATTCATTTTTTAGACAAAATATGAAAAAAATTATGGATTTTAAAAATACTAAAAACAAGCTTATCAAAATTGACTCTCTCATTTTTATAGGACTTAAATTTTAGGCTATAATCTAGATGGGGCAATTTTGCCTTAGGTAGCCACCTCATTTTTGACTACTTAAGTAATTGAGCATATCTAGAGTGCAAGTATGTTGAGTGGAAAATTTTCCCTATAAACAACAATAGATTAACAAGGAGACCATAATTTTTTATAATTATATTAATTTTCCAAAACAAAATTACCATAAACTTTTTAAGTGAAGATTCTATTCATTCCATATTAGTCATATAGATTGTCCTATTTTTGATAAAAGGTTGGTTGCAAAATCAAGAGTCTAGTAATGGTAATGCACCATATGTGCACCATAACTAATCATTTTCTCATCCCTCCCTACACAAAAAGACAACAATTTCTATTGCCAAAATGGAGGTGATTAGAAATGGGTTCACTCTCCTAATTCATTTTCTCAAAAAACCCAAAGAAACTTCGGTTTTGTATGGTACACCTTGACAAAAACAACTAAGGTTGAGGCACCAATAACCAACCATGCCCAATGTCCAACTTGCAAGGGTGCAATATTTCCAATCAAGTCTAGAATAGATTTCCAACTAAAGCTTCAAATGCATTTTTTTGGTCTTTTTTGAGGTGGAGACTAATAACATTTTGACACATATCTTGAATTAGTGAGTGAGGAAGTAGCCAAAGTAGTGAGTAGAAAAATAATTCTTGAATGGTTTGTAATTGGAAGACACTAAACATTAGCTATTGACCATGCAAGTACTTTTATTTAGCTCTCAAAATTCACAGTGATTACAATTTGGGGAATAAAATTCTAAAAGTTCTGCAATCTCCATATGTCCTATCTTTCTACATGGGAAGAACTTCCACCACCTCATTCTATGCACAAACTCCTCTGAAGTTGGTGAAATGATTGGTAACTAGTGCTTCAACCTTAATAAGGGAGGAGGCTCAAAAACCACTTAGGTTCAAAAATTGCCCACCTTCTCAAATGTACATTAATTGTACATGTTGTTTCATCTTTGCAAGAATGTACAAAAAGTGGCCAAAAAATATGAAACTTGGGTTAGATGCCAATTCCAATTGTCTTTCAAGGGTAATTTCCTGAAAACTAATTCAAGAAGTTTCACCTCCTCAAAATTCAGTTTCAGCTCTTACATGGGTGCTTTCTGGACCTCCTCCCTTACCTTAGTGACACAGATTCTAAATGAATCATGATAAATGTATGACTTTAGACACATGGATGGCCAGCCACTTGGAAATTGAATGGCTCAGTTATTCTGCAAAGGCCAATTCTGCATAGGCTTTCTCTGAGTCCATGAAGCACAAAACAAGTGGCATAAGGATAGAAACCGAGGATTACAAAACATTGTTCAAAGGAGGCTCACAATCCCCACACAACTTTGTTTCTGCACAGCAACAAATGTACAAAATATATGACAAAGAATAACTTAAGTCAAACAACCCAAAGTTGTCAGTCACCCAACTCTCACATCTACTGAACCCTCCTAATGTGTGGATTTCGCAAGAATCTATCAGTCCACACTTCACTGAAAATTCATTTCTTGGCGGTATGTCTTCATTCTACTTGCAAATGGCTTCTGTCAAACAAGGTTTACAGTTGGTGTGAAAGCGGAGTGTTTTTATTGGGGTCTTAGGAATGAATTTAGACCTACTTTTGGACTGGATTTACATTACAAACATCACCCCTAACACCAAGTGCAACTATACCATTAATACCTTTTTGGCACAGCTGATCGAATGTACAATTCATTGACACATGAACATGTGCACTCCCTTGGAAATTGAATGACAAATACCTTTCAAAGCTCTCTGTCCTAGTAACCTAATAACACAAACAGAATACAGGAAAGGCGAAAATAGGGATTAAAAAGCTGATTGATTTGGCTGAGATCAAAAGAAGGTAAGGTACCCATGTGGGCACTTAATTTTTATGATTCTTGTGACGGGGATGGGGGAGACTTCTGATGAGTCTCGTAAACAGGTTGATCCGATGTTGCAACAGGGAGCCCTGCTGCTGGCAAAGGCGGACACGATGCCACCAGTTGCTGTTCCCGACCTTTTTCCAATTCTGCCGGGGGCAATGGCGTCGAGGTTACAGGTGGAGCAGGGCGCGCAAGGTAGCTTGGCTGATCCTCCCCAGCCATGACCACGAATGTCAGCTCCACACCTGCATCTGATGCACATCGCTTGGCATGCTCCTCCACCTGGTTAAGGAAATGCAATGTCCATTAAAATTGGGCAATGTCAATTATCTTCTGACGGACCGCTAAACTCCAAATGCTGATAACATCAAGTAATGCTCACCAAAGCCACATTGTATCTGAGTGCCTTGGTTGATGATGCTGTGGAATAAACAATGTTTTTGAGACTCTTGGCTCTCGAGAATCTCTTAAGGTGGGTACACCTAAAAGTGCCACTTTTTGGTACTGTGCCTAATAACTATTACTAGTCTGATCAAATGTTCATATAGTCTTCTTGGCAAGTGAAAGCACGTTCCAATGCACCAAAAAACGCAGCATTTGGATACAGTATGCAAAAGTTATTAAGGTTCAAAGTCTGTTTCTAAAAGCGCTCCAGCCAAATAAGTATATAATGGAATTCAGAAATGTACAGCAACTATAGATGGCACTTTTAGGTGGGGTGCAGTTTTAGGTGTACCCACCTTAACAAACATAACTGCGGCAAGTTTTGGCTAGTTTATACTGACCTCTGGATTTCAAATGAGGAGAAGGATTTTAAGGGTTACAATGGTCTTCTGCCTACCCAACGAGGCAAGGATGCATTGACCTCAAAACACTAGGGAGACCTAGCTTTATGTTGTGGCACATTAGGGGTAACAAGAATGGCAAGCTGTTGTGCAACAGTGTACAGAAGTTTAAACCTTTGTGAAACAACAGATCTATGACTGAGGTATGCAAATGAAACACTGAGCTATGACACAATGACAATGAAAAACATACATGAGGGTCACATTCACCAAGGAAGTGCCAACATTAAATCCCCACATTAAATTTTGAGAGGTTCGCATCATTCTAAATCAATCATAAGATGACACGGTGCACTTTCTGACAAAAACTTATTAGTTTATGTCAAGTTTGATCCTGGTGGAAGGTAAGGTAAGAGGCCCTAGCTGTTTGTTTTATATGACTGGCTGTTTGTGGCACTTTGCAGCCACTATTTACCAATGGAGTACTGATTTGAAATGTATACTACTAGTGAGACACAACAGCACAAATAGGGTGGCTTCAAAATTGTGGCACAAGTTGGGCTTCTTCCCTTAGTTCCATTCCTTATTTCTTCAAGAACAGTGAAAGACTGAATCATTTAGTGGAATTTTTTGTCCTCAAAAAGCATTAGATCAGGGTGGAACACATGTAGTATTAGTGACTTCCAATGCAAGATGTCTCTATGAGGGACATATTGAATAGGGGACGTCTAAGGTGCCCGAGTATATTGTAAAGGGATCACTAATACTACATTATAAACAACCAAGGTTAATCCATGACAAACATCAAGGACTCAACAGGCCCAACAAATGAGTTTCAAGGGAACAATAATTTAAAACAAAGAATGCACCTATTCATTCAAGATTATGATATTTTTTGACTCGACTACCTTGGTGATATGTCTCATTCTTTTCTAGAGATATTGATACTAATCCTAGATATCGTTCATTCATTTCAAGGTTGGCAAGAGTGAAAGTCCTCAAAGTACCTCTTTAGCTTCGGCCTGTGTCCTCAGCATCCGCACTGTCTCGCGCTCCGACGCTGCTTGCGCTTCCAAGTCCCCGCGCATCGCAGCGCGCCGGGCGCGTCGCCGGCGACACAACACCAGCACGAACAGACCCAGCACCGTGAGCGTGAGCAAGCCCGAGCCCACCATGATGAGCACCAACGCCCACACCGGCAAATTGGAGCTTCCGCCTGTCGACGAGGACGCCGCGGATGCCGATGTGGTCGCTGAGGGACCGTCGACGCCGTCGCCAGGTCCGTAGTATCCATAGTCAGGGCCTGGCCAACGGCCTGGCCCTCCGTAAGTATCCGCCATTGGGGTCTGACGCTCTCCTTGGATTCAATCAATTCGACTGCGGTGGTGGGTTTTTAGATCAATTGATTCTACGTGAGCTTCTGCATCTGGTGGAGACAGAGAAATCCGGGATGGTCAATCGACAAGGAGAAATTGAGTTGGGGTGCGGATGCGAGTGATTTTTTCTATTGGGATTTGCTCCGTACGTTTGGACTAAGGGTGCGAGTGTAGAGATTCTAAAGATCACTGTGTATTCTTCAAAATGTGATAATTCATTGATCATATTCCATCACTCTAGCTGTACAAAGGATTTATATTATCCAAGACTTGACCATGATCTTTACGAAAATGGACTCTTAAGAGGTGAATCCATGCATTGAGATCCTACATATGGCACTCTGTTATATCATTAGAAGTCTAGAAGTTGCATTGAAATGTGAAAATTACATCAATCTGTACACAGGATTTACACCAGCGGCTAGACCAAAATTTTCACTCGTGACTTAGACTGTAAAATGTCGTCTGGACATTTACATATTAGTGCAACAAATCTTCAGTGAGGACTTGGAATCACCAGCCCGGGCAGTCCGACTTCAGCGATGATGAGAAGAGGGCTAGCTATCACTACTCCCCTAAAAATTATTTCTATTTTAACGCGAAATTCGCCAAGATATCATTGTTACCTACCTTGCAAAATCTCCAAAATAAAAAATCATAGCAATATATTCATCGAGATCACCCACCGACGGCAACTCAACTCCGTCCGGAGCCCAGTTCTAGACATCGCCAAAGGCTCATTTCCTCATTGCCGCTTGCGAGGCTCAGCATGTACAATTATCCACCGCGAGCAAGCTCTGACTAGCTACATCGGAGTCACGAAAACACGCACTATTGTTCCACAACCGGCAGGATCTCGATCTCGATCTGTGAACGTACTCATTGTGCATTCAACCAAAGTAAAACGGACTCGACTAATTAAACAACCCACCAGCTAGTGTCTACCGATCGTATCCGAAGTTGCATTAATTGCGGCCACCAAAGGTTGATCGATCGATCGAGGAAAGTACACTTGCCTGAAGAATTAAATGACAAAGCCCGCGGCAGATTGCGGTGAGGCCTTTCTCCAGATCTGCTGCTCCATTCGACCGTACCGTCACTGCTACCTGGCTCCGATCCGAGGCGGGCTTGCCACACCGAAAGCAACCGGGGATGATCTAGAAGACAGCGACTTGGTGAAGTTACAACTAAGTCGGCCTCAGATCTTTGGTGCAGTACTGCACATCGGGAGGATATTCGTGAAGAAGAACTGTGCAGTAGGAGAGGTAGTAAACTCGGGGGCCAAAAAGGTTTTCAACGATTGCAACCTTTCATCTGTTTGCGTCAAAATGCAACCGAAAAGTCGTGGACACGCGCCGTGTCAAGCGCCTCGGGCAAGCCAAGCCAGGCATGGTACAGGCTAGCTACAGTAGCTTGTACCTTGGAAATTAAAAGCGAAAGCCTCCGTGTCCGAAGCGCGGGGTGCCTGGTTCCAAGGGAAGCGTTCACGTGTCGGCACTCACTGTTCGCTTCATTGAAATTATTAGAGCCAGCTTCCATGAGCCGGGCCGGTCGAACTTGCAAGGGAGAGCTACATTCAGAAGTGAGTGATGACACTTCTATGTGGACCCGGTGGGTGGGATCTGGGTGGATTGGCCCCCTCGCTCGGCCTTACCATGTTTTACCAGAGGTGCAATCAAAACAAAAAGCCCCCTAGTTTGGGCCGTGATCACCCCTACTTTCTTCACCCCTTAGCTAATTTGCGGTCTCTAAACGCAAATATGAATTCAAAATTTGCGAAAAAAAATTTGTGTGAAAAATAAAAAATTACAGCGTTTTACCCAAATGGCCGAGCGAGGGGGTCAGTTCTCCCTGCCCGTGGGTGGGGAGGTATCCAGTAAGAAAAACACACATAATGAATCTCTTGAAGTTCGCTCAATCTTGACCAATCGCCTCGTCCACCAATATCGATGAAACTTGAGCTCCTGCTTCTCTGCTCATCAAGGCCGGCAACACAATCGGTGTGAGAAGCTTGTCTTGTAGCACTTTTGCTATCGGCCTGACTCACACGGAAGCTAGGCCTTATTACTCTCACTAGGTCTTGTCTAGCCCTTTTTTCACTTTTTGAGAAAGTGCCAAGATGGCAATCACTTTAAATTTGGTGAAGCATTGTATTTCTACATTCATCCATCTGTAAGATTTAAAAAACATTTTTTCATCATATTCATACACTTTTTCATTCAAATTTGGTGACTTCATCCATATTTTAAGAAAAAATTTGGTAAAAAAAGATTACTTATTATATCTAACAAAAAAAAGACACGTATTTTGAAATGGTGCAATTTGGCCCCATAGTGCTGGAAAAAAAGGTCGATCTTGCCATACTTCTCTAAAAAGAATTTAAACAAAGTAATATTCATCTTGAGAAAGAATCTTTGCTCACTTAACCCTTGACTTGAAGGACAAATTCTAGCGTCTATGAAATCATACATTTTGACACTGTGGGAATCACTTGTTTCAAAAATCCAAAAGTGCTCATTGCAAGTCACAGTATTGTAGAAGATCTCCCATTTCTACACAAAATTTCAAGGATGAATAGTTGCCCTTTTGTCCCACAATGAAAGATTCTTTGTCATCCATCAAATATTTGGTGTTTGTGTCAACGTTCAAGGATTAAACCTAACATGGCTTCATTTCTAGAAGACACTAAATTCTCCATTTGAAGTGGATCCAACAAGGTGGATTTACCTTGAGAATTTCTTTTAATTTTTTGTAAAGAATTTTTTTTTCATATTCTAAATTCATATTTGCAATTAGAGACCCCAAATTAGGTAGAGTAGGTCTACAGGTTATTGCATGAAAAACTTGTACTCCGTACTATTTTCTGTCACATACTTTTGATTGATTAGTTTTTTGGCCATTACTTTTGCATTTTGTCTCCAAATGACTCAAAATTTGTTGACAAGGTACTTATGACTAATGTACACTTCATCCAATTTTTTGGAAATTTTTTCAAAATGCTTTGCTATCCAAAAAATAACCTCCAATTGTACGTCACACTTGCCAAAATTAACAAATTTAAAGTTGAAATTTCGATGAGATGGTCTTCTAGTAGACTTGTAGACATCCTATGAAGGATTTCCCAAAATAAGCAATTACATGTCATGTAGAAGTCCACAAAGTAAGCCTCTTTCTATTTTCATTTTGCAATATTTTGGTGGTTTTTTTGGTAGATGACCATTTCAATAAAAAATTTGCAAATTGACTACTTTTATTCTTATTTTTTTAACAATTAAAACACCAAAATATTTATTTCCTTGATATTTAGTACTTTTCTAGTTCTCCTACTTAGAGAATTTTTCTATGAATTTCCTTTAGTGGTTACCTTCATTTTATAGATGTATACATTGGCCATATTTTCTTAATTTAAAATTATTTTTCTAATTTTAAAGTTCTTCAAAGAAAAAAAAGGCATGAGTACTATAAAACACAACAAAATTGACAGGTGTTTTGTACTATCAACCTACAATATATTCTAAACATGGCACAAAATAGGGGGCTTTTTGACTTTTACCTTGAAGAATTAAAAAATTACCTTGTTGGACCTACTTCAAATGGAAGATTTAGTGCAATGCTTCATTTCCTACAATCTACATGAATGCAAAATTTGTTGAAATAGTAGCTATTCTACAACTTTGGCACTTTTATAGTTTAGATTGCATAGTCTAAAATCTGTGAAATCTATTCCTATCCTAAATGGTGCTTCTACAATTTAGAAAGGGTGGTCTAAAAAACGGCATATGGAATATTGCCATTTTAACGAAATTTCCTACATGGGATCTTTCTACAAAAATAATGATATGTAGTATTACTTGCACTACTTGGTTTTAAAAAGCGATAAGTTTTTTGCTCTCAATGAATATATTCACCAACTATGGTTACAAAGATCTCCTCTTTGAATGCTCGTGGGATCTATGCTCTTTGTAAAATATTCATAAAGAATAAAAACTTATAAAGCTCACTTCTAAAACAGTTAGTATGGATAACACTAAATAGCATTATTGGTGTAGTGCAAAGAGCATTACTTACAAGAAGACAATACTAAAACATACTATTTACCTAGGATGATTAACCCTAAGAACCAAATTGCATTTTTTGGCAACATACCAATTTCAGGTAGCTCACTATGGATGCAATTTTTATTTTTATTTTTTTGAAATTTTCACAAAACCTGAACCTAAGGAGTAATTTTAAGGCCCAACAATTCTCATAATTTTTCACTACGTTGTTTAAAATTTATTGTATGATATGTAGGTTTTTGTGTTTAGAGGTAGCTTGGGTAGTTTAAAAAAATTCTTAAAAACTCATATTTTTAGGAGAAAAGAAATTTGAGATTGTTTTTTCAGATTTATATATGGTTGCATGGAAAGCTTTGAATAATTCCATTTTGATTAGTGGAACAAAAGTTATGAGGAATTTTATTTTACATGCAATTATAGATTCACCACTTTGAAATAAACTTTGAAGTCTTCCATTCAACTCAATTTTAATATTTTTGAAAAAAATATTATTTATAACAATATTACAACTATTGAGATTGGCATTTATGCATTTTCCAATTCCATAATTAAGTTATCAACAATTTAGCATTTTGAATCATTTTCAATTTCTTTGTACCTACTTATTATTTTTTTCCAATGCATTGTACAATTCCAAATGATATGAAAATTTTCAAACATACATCCAACTTGCCTTGAATAATGAATCCAAAGAGTTAAAACTATTTTAGACCATTTTTTCATACAAAAAAAATAGCTTATCAAGTGTCATAAGAGGATTTTTGGTTGTTTTAGAAGAGTGCAAGTTCCCAAGATTGTGGGAACTCATTGAAATTTTCCACGTAAGCAATTTGACATGACCAAGCGACAGGAAAATTAGATAATAATATTTAACTAATATTTTAATATTTTTTTGGAATATTTTTTTTATTTAAAAAATATTTAAAAATTATTTTTTAATCTGATAAGTAGTAATTGGTTCACATATTGGAAACGGGACTAAAACCTAGCCTCTTAGTTCACCTAAAATCTCCTCTTATGACTTATGAGTTATCTGTTTTTTCATAAGGCAAAAAAAAATCATTTTTGTCAATTCAAATGCTAATATCTTCTAAATTACATGGTGGAGAATTTAAGAAATTTTCACATCTTAAATTAGTTTAATACAAGATTATACAATTGTATGTGTCCAAAAATGTTTTTTTTTGTAAAATTTGATATTCATACTAAAAATGATAGTTTTAGAGAGTTCAAATGAAAACATACCTTCAGGGTTTAAATTGAAAATTGAAAATTCTTACTCAAATTCCTATTAGAATAACTATCTAACAACCCATGTTTTTATGTTAGCATTGATGTTATGTTGAATGTTTTTGTTGACGTAAAAACATGAATTATTACATTTGATATCTAACAAAATCCATCAAAAAAAATTAGGTCTTGTCACATTAAACAAGGGTTTCTACTAGTGCTCATATATCATGTATGATATATGACTAATATGTATGATGCCCCAAGTCTTCATAAATCTCAAGACCAATTTGTCTAATCTATTTACAAAAAAAACAAGAAAGTCAATAGCATTTCTAGTAATTTTTTGCTGAAAATTGCCTTAAAGGTCATTACTTATAATTTGATGTCTAGGACTACATTCAAAAATTCACTTAAAACATCCCTTTCTCTTGTAGTGAATCTAATAGTAAATGAAAATATGATTCACTGTAAATTCCAAAAAAATCAATTACAATCCAAAACAAATGAAACATTTGACCATCTATTATTGGGGAATTTTTTAATGGCAAATTGAAGGAATTACTTCATTGAGAATAAATAATAGAGATGAATATTTTAAATGAATTCCATTGTTTGTCATGAATCCTCAAAGGATATGGGACAATTTGAAGATGTTACAAATCCTCATTGTCAAATGCTGGAATTGTGTTCAAAGTACAATTTCAAACTTCATTTTAGCATAGTAGAATATATTTCTTCAAAAACCTTTGAACCAAAAAAAGTTGGGGAATCAAACTAAGTTTGAATTCCAAAAATCCATTTGAAGATTTGAGACTCTAAGTACAAGTTATAGGCAATTTCTATAGAGGATTTGGAAGGGACATATTTTTTGGTCATTTTCAAAATGTATCTATTCTAATTTTTGTCTATAACTTTAAGTTTGATTCTCAAAACTAAAACAATTTTTTTTGGAGGTAAAATTTAGTTTGATTCCCCAACTTTTTTAAAGTTCAAAGTTATTCTACTATGCTTAAATGAAGTATGAAATTCTACTTTGAACATAATTCTTGCTTTTTACTTATCTATGAGTGATTGAGCTTTAGTCTCCTAATACTAATTTATATATCTCACATGGGTTGTTTTACCTCCTACTAGTGATTTCAGTTTTCCTAACAAAAAAATATAGTTTTCAACATCAAAAGGTAGGATCACCTATTTTTGTTTGTTGCAATGCCTAATAGATTTTGAAGCAAGATATTTGCCTCTTGTTTCAACATTGTCACCAAATGAATTTGTCCCCCTAACTTCAAATTTTGCCAAAAAAATGGTACAATAAATAATTTTGAAGCCACCTAGGCTTTGGAACAAGGAATTTTTAAAAAATCACTGCCTCTTACCACCCACTTGTGTAAAGAGCTTATCTTCCCCTACATGTTCACTTAAAATTAATAGCCTAAGAATCCATGTAAGACAATTGATGGACACTTACTTCTCTTGAAGCTAAAGTTGGACGTATCCTTCGGTTTCTCAACTATGTACCGACAAGTGCATTTCAGGGCAATTAAAATCCACTTTCACAAAATGTAGGAAAGATGAAAAATCGTCATTTCACTTTCATAAGTATTTCATTTCCTATACTCTTAGTGTTTCATTCCGTTATATGACCTAAACGCTAAAATTAAAACAATAATTCAGTGATTTCATTTGGCTGATTTTCTATAAGCCGCTGGATCTACCGATAAATGGTTTTGTGTACAGTACAGTCAGGTCCAGCTCATTTACGAATTCTTGCATACACAGGGAACAAAACTTCACTGCTGCCAATTTTGACGCCCTCCCAAGGGCAGAAAAATTATTTTTTTAACATGAAATTTTCTTCACAAGATCCTCTCTATGTTAATAACACATTTGACAAATTTCAAGGTCAAAAAATTTACCAAAAAAAAGATATTTAGAATCTACTAACATGTGTAGTTAAGAAAAAAACTTCACTACTATCAACTTTGACACTCTCCCAAAAATTGAAAAAAAAAAATTTGGCCATGAAATTTTGGTCATGAGATCACCTCTATGTTAATTATATGTGTCATAAATTTCAGTTTCAAAAAATTTATTCCAAAAAAGATATTCGAAATCTACTACCATGTGTCAATATAAGGGACAATTTCACTATTGCCAACTTCGATGTACATATTGGTAGATTTCAAATATATTTTTTGTGTGAATCTTTTGAACTTGAAATTTATCTTACATGTTATCAACACAAAGATGATCTCATGAAAAAAGTTTCATGGCCAAAACTTTTTTTTTCAATTTTTGGGAGGGTGTCAAAGTTGGTAGTAGTGAAAGTTTTTTCTTAACTACACATGTTAGTAGATTTTGAATATCTTTTTTTTCAGTGAATCTTTTGGCCTTGAAATTTTCCACACATATAATCAACATATAGATGATTTCATTCCAAAAATTTCATGCCAAAAGAAAAAGTTTTCAATCCTTGAGACATTGGCAAAGTTGACAGCAGTGAAAGCTTACAACTACACATGTTGATAGATTTTGCATATCTTTTTTTGGGTGAATCTTTTGGCCTTGAAATTTTCCACATATGTTATCAACTTAGAAATGATCTTGTACAAAAAATTTCATAGTAAAAAACTAATTTTCTGCCCTTGAGAGGGTGTCAAAGTTGGCTGTAGTGAAATTTTCTTTAACTGTGACTGCAAAAATTCGTAATTGAGCTGGACCTGACTGTACAGCACAGTAATCAAACTAAAATCCAGGAGATGTCAGCAAAATACTTGATGAGGTCATGCCTGTACCTGAAAGACCCCGGATGCCTGGCCGGGATCCAGAATTCCACAGCATTTCTGCAGAAAAGCAGGTGCACATGTCCGCGTTGTCTAGTGTAGTGCAAGTCAATTGGTATACAGTGCACTATCAGGCACTGTATAATCCGTTCACATTAACCCCAAACCAAAAGCAAATGTTCCGTTGAAAGTAATTGGACATCTTCAAGAGTTTTCTTAATTACATGTAAGCGCTTTCAATGGGTAAGTTGAGTGCTCAACTACCCTGCCCATCCGCTTTCAAAGCTCAATGGTTTCTGCTAAACTAAGTGACAATTTGCTATACTACAAGCTGGTGCGTTCCATCACAAGCAACCTAAAAACTAAAGCTCTCTCCGTTGAAAAGATGGCCAAGGTTGAACCTGGCAAGAATGGGACTTGTACAATACACTGCGAAAAACTGTAATCGAATCCTTTCCGTAAATATGAGCCACCCAAACTTCTCATTGGCTCCTCGCTACAAAATTGAGGTCAAACCTCTACCTGAAATTTTTTCCTAACAATGATGTCACATGAATTAAGATAAACCATCCCAGCCCTTGGCCACCATGTTGCTCTCCAAGTCGTTTTTCCTGAGAAAAGTGGGTGAATTGGATCCAGGAACACGCTGGTAGCCACCCATAAAGAGTATAAGGCTGGAAGCCTGCAGCAGCACAGATCGCCAAGCAACCAAGATTAGCTTGTGATTGAGAAAAAGAAGATCGAAACCCACACGCAGACGTTAATCCTTACTTGAATTGTCCTCATCGTAATCAAAGCAGGACTACTGATTCAACTTAGTTAAACATGCCAATGAACTCATTGTTTATAAATGACCAATTCAATTGAAGGTTCATGTCCCAAAAAAATTCAGATGGAAGCTAACATAATAATCAACAGAATCAGTGAAGAACATTGCATGTGGTGGTCAAAAAATGAAGAAAAGAAAGTCCACACAGAACCTACTCAAAAAAAGAGACTCAATTTGGCGTTAAAAGTCCCTTACCCCATCCGATCTATCAAAGAAGAGCTTGCGACGAGCCTGACACCGTGCTTTGTAAGCTACGACAATGTGTGCCAGTGCGAAAACAGCTGATGTAATCAAGAGCAGCGGCCATCCCCTTTTGAAATTCGCATGGAAACAGGCCTTGACCGACAGCATGACGGCAGTACCAATCCCGGAGACAATGGTTACACCCAAGTAAGGGCCATGGCAGAGGCTCGGAACTCCACAGACAGCATAAACACCTGCACTCAATAGAACATGCACGAATTAATGAGTGGAACATAAAAAGAATGAAACCCTAATTGCCATAGCTGAAAAGGAATTGGAGATTGGTTGGTTGGTTGTTGTTGTTGTTGTTGGTGTGGTGTGGGTGTGGTGTGGTGTGGGGTGGGGGGGGGGAGAGGGAGGATTGCAAAAAGAGAAGGTGCACACAAGACTTACATAGAGCAATTAAAGAACGGCCAAAAGACAGGAGCGGGATGTCGACGAGAGAACCACGGAAACTGTACGTTGCCCAATCTGCTCGGAATGCGAAACAAGATGAGCAGCAGGTAAAGACCGAGAATACGATGGCGATGTCGAGAATAGAGACGAGCAAAGGTCCGCAGGATACGAAAAGAGAGCCCAACATGTTGACGAGAAAGAACAGCATCCGCCCTGCTCTTCGAAGACTCTCCAGGCTACTACTCCGCCCTGCACCTTTCCCTGCACCCATGGCTCCTTCCTCTTGTGCCAATTCCAAAATCCAAAATCTCTAAAGGGTGTCACGTACAGCTGAACTCTTTTTTTCTTCTTTTGGTTTCCTAAACCGCCCTTGAAATTACCTCCTCGTTTAGATCACACAAATGTCGTACTTTGAAACCAACTCGTAGGATTCAGAAGTCCATCGGTGTCGTCAATGCCCACCCTGAAATTCGCATCACGTATTCAGTATTAGATATCATGGAATTCAAGCTCCACCTGAACAACGCGTATTTTCACAGACACAGGCGACTAGAAGTCGAATTAGCAACTAGCAATTCAAAGCCAACTGACCAGTACATGTTGAAGCTCCTGAATTCCTCACCCCGCACCGACCTAAATCGATCTCAACCATGCCCTAGCTAATTAAGGCTACGAACCAAACGATCTGTAACTACAAATCCATCCTAACAAGTCCACACGCTACACGATAAAAAACCCAAAAAAAACCCACTACTAACCAATCGTCCTACAGCACTAATCAATTGCAAGCAACAACACCAAAAAGAACCGGACGACCCAGTGCACACGCACAATCCCCAAACCACGACGAAACTAACAATTCTCAAACCGTGAATAACAAAACGAACTGGAGCCCGACAGAAACACACCGCCGACGCAGCTAACGTCCTGCTAAAGCAACCCAGCAACAATTAACTATTCCACTCGCTCACCCGCTATGAAGCACTGGCTCGCTCGCTTCTCAACCTTCCTCACGGTCGCTTCTGTCCATGCAAAGCCTCCTCCCCTTTGATCCTGATCGAGCGAGCCAACAAACTACAATATAAAGCACAACCCAAGAGCCGTCCTCGGTAGTACGTATCACCAGCAATTATCACTTCCCCTCGCGCTTCAATCCATCAAATCATCTCGAAGGAATTCCATGAGGCTCCCCACCCACCCCCCGCTCGAGACCCAGAAACCAAGAAATCTCAACAATTCCGACACGAGACCCAAAGAGACGAGGCTGCCCTCGGTCAGACAGTCCAGTGCAACGGCTGAATTCCCACCTGCTCCGAAACTCCACCCGTGGAGATATATCGCGGACACGGCGAGTAGCTTCCCGAAGGAATTTTCGCTGAAAATCGGAACATAACGCGACCAAACGTTCGGGAAAGTCAGTCAAACCCTCTATTATTTGCAGCGGACATGGACAAATATCAGTTGAGAGGAATCGAGGAAAGAATCCGGAATAGAAGGAATCGGGTAGCTTCAGTAGACTTGGAGATATGGCTTCTAGATGGCAGCTGTGACTTGGTGCTTGCCAAGGAAATTGGGTGGAAGCAAAGGAGAAGCGGGGTGGACAGGAAATTCAGCGGGGAGGGCGGTTCGTTGGGGGGGGATGTCATGTCGGCGATGGGACCCCACGTGAGGACGACGGAGCTGCGAAGGAAAGAGCCGTTGGGCTTCAGTTCGTATTGGTGAAGAAACCAGCTATATCTTTAATACTCGATCGATACTTGGGCAATACTTGGGCATACTTGGGCATACTTGGGCAATACTTGGGCAATACTTGGGCTGTATTGGGGATACCTATAACAAAATTAGGTGATTTCTAGGAATAATTTGACTATGTTTCAAAATATAGTAATGATTTGGCTATTTTGACACCAAGAAATGAAGAATTCGTTTACAAAAAATAGCCAATGTCTTCTAATTGTAGCCAGAGGGCAAAAAATTGTACTTGGATAAAACACTCATTGGATTTTTTTAGAGGTTTGGGGTGGGTGGGGTTCTTTGTAGTTGGTCTTAGGCTTCTTGTTCGAAGTCAACAAACATCCAAACATGAAATTTATTAAAAAAAACAAGGACTATTCATTAGGTGAGATTCAAGGCAAAAAAGAGTCATTTTGAAATTGTTCCCTTGGCAGTTCCCTATGCTATTTAGGAATTGCAAACTAATCCTAATAACTTGATTTTATGAAAAAAGAATTCAAAATTTTCAAAAATTATTCAAAAATTAAAAATTGAATTAAAAAATTTATTTATTTAATATCTGAGGTAGCACAGTCTCAACTACGTTAGATTGTTGATGTGGTAGTGTTTTTGAAGTTCCCACAATCTAATAACTTGCAATCTTGTATTAGACTTGACTCTCTCATACTGCCATAAGGAAGGGAATTGTAAAAAATGGTTTTGAGAAAGATGGAGTTCATCCCTTATAAATTTCGCATTCTACCACACTTCTTTTTACTGTTGGAATGTTGGAGGATTCAAAAACATTGAATTCACAAAATGTGATCCTATTTTGTTTGCAAAATCACTTTTTCAAAGCTAATCTTTATAAAATATAGTCAATTTTTTGCAAATTTCACATTGTCCTACCTAGTCAAATTTCAAACAATATATCTAATTAAGATTGATTTCTATGACACTATAAATACTTTCACACTTGGCCTAGTTATAGTAGTTGTGTTATAAGGCATTCTAATGTAAAGAAAGGAAATGGCATGCACACTTGTAGCATGTTCTTAGTTCTAAGCCTATGTAGAGTGTTGTGTGTCAAGTCTTTAGAATGCTTCTACATCAATGTGGGCATCAATGTTATGGGGACGAAGTATTTTAAGCAAAGTAATCATATCTCACAATAATATAAAACCACTTTAGTCAATAATATAGATTTCAAAGGTAGAATAGAGATGGTATATAAATGTGCCTTGAATTGTTGATTAAGCAAAGACTTCAAGAGCATGTTTTTGTATTTACAATAGCTCCTCTACAATTTGTTTCATTTGGCATTACATTGCCTTCAACCATTTTCCTCCCTTCTCTCCCTGCTTCTCTTACA
The DNA here is from genome assembly GCA_947034885.2 of Thuidium tamariscinum. Taxonomy (NCBI): domain Eukaryota; kingdom Viridiplantae; phylum Streptophyta; class Bryopsida; order Hypnales; family Thuidiaceae; genus Thuidium; species Thuidium tamariscinum. The sequence goes on from OX344755.2 coordinate 9,501,355, forward strand.
ATATGAAAACTATATATAACAATAAAAATGATGTCACCTTATACTTAGCTTTCTTTTTCATTCTCAAAAGGCCTACTCACTTCAAAGAAAATATGGCTACTACATTTGCCAAGTGAGTTGCAGTAATTAAAGGTTGCTAAATTCTTCTTGTAGCAAATTGTTATCTATTACACCATAAGAGCTATGTGGCACCTTGTTGCAAGAACAACACAAGAACACTAATTGCTATTAGGGATTCTTTATTTTAGCTAAGCATAGAACATTTGAACACCACAATCACTTCTATGAACTACAAACCTCTTATAGTGCACCTCTTCTTACTTCAAACTTACAATATTAGAATTTGTAGGTGGGTGTCAATTTGAAGAACATTCTTTGAAAAATAATGTTGGAAGTTGACATCTATAAATGCCCATTCATTACACCTCTCTAACATGCAAAAAACTCTCTTAGTACATAGTCCCCACACCTTGCACTAAGAGAAGTTCTACCTATAGTACTATAGTCTACCTTGAACCTTGAACAATCTCCTCACTATGGTTGATTGCTCCTTCATCACCATTCATTGACTATTTGTGTTGCTTACCAACAATACTAGCTTATGTCAAGCGGAAAAAATATCCTAAGACTAAAACCTTGAAAAAATAAAACTATCCTAATCTATCCATAACTTAAATTAAATTGTTTGTTTTGTTAATTTATTTTGTTGTTAATTTATTACAATGAGATTTCAAGAACTCTACATCCTCTAATATCTTCCAATCACATTCTTGGTACCCTCGGTTGGTACCATTGGAAAGCTCTTAGCAAAGAAGGATGTATAAGCTTGGCTTTTTGGCATTCCAACTCATAGCCCAAAAGATCTTAAATTTTGAGTCTCATAAATTAAAAAATTAGAATATTACTTTTTCATTTATTTTGATTGTGGCAATGACACAAGGTACACTAGTCCATACCTTAAGTTAGGCTATTTATTTTGTTTCATTTGTTTGTTATGGTGAAATCTTTAGAAAAATGCATTTTATAGTTGTATTCTTGGTATTGTTAGAAAATCCTTTGCAAAAAGGGTGCATGGACTTGATATTGTGACATTTAGACCTTTGGTGTGAAGTTATTGAATTTCAAAAAAACTTTGAATCATAATACTAAAAATAATTACTTTTACTTTTATAGTGGTTATGGCAACAATATATACAGGGTACACTAGCCAATATATAAAATTACCTTTTAAAAAATATTTAGGCATCATATTTTGTTTCTTTAATATAATGAGATGTCTCAAACTGTGCATTTTTCCGTTCATATTTATGGTATTGTTAGAAATCTCTTTACAAAGAGAGGTGTACTAATTTTGTTTTCTAGCATTTTGAATAATGATAGAAAAGATAATAATTCTTCCAATTTGTATGGATTAAAAAAATTAGGACAATGCTTTAGGTTTGTTTTAGATTTTCAAATGAACGTAATGTAATTAATTTAAACCTTTAGATAAAATAAAATAAAATAGAATGGAATGAATGAAAGATGAATGAAAGTCTTATGAAAATCACAATATTTTAAATATTATGAAAATTGTATGGACCATATTATATTGAATTTATCATTCAAGGCTAGGTAATACTAATTTAATTTATGTAGTGTCTAATTTGAAGAGGTGAAAAAGATAGAAGCAAGTAAAAATGATTCTCTTCAAATGTTTCTAAGAAGTGCCTATTTTTTCACACACTCTTGTTTGAAATTTTATACCTTGATAAAAATACTAGAATATAATATTTACTACCTATTGTCAAATTTTAAAATGTGAATAAGTATTTGAAATCAGATCCTTTAAATAATTGAGAGAAGATTGATAAAGAAATCAACCAACTAAAAAATCAGAAAGAAATTTGTAAACTTATTTTAAGTTAGATGGATATTGCAAAGTTTCCTAGCAACAAAAAATAAGTTTGGATTTCGTAAACAAGGTAGAAGTATTTAGAACTTTCTTTTTTGTGGACATTGTATTCTTCTATTAATTCTATTCTATTTATAAAATATGAATTTAAAAAAAAATCTTTGCAAACATTCAACAATTCAAATATCACAAATATATTTCACTCAAAAATGAACCTCACTAGTTTGGGATACTTTACTATTAGTTGCTTTAGAAACAACATGAGACCTATTATTTGGTACATTATCAATTTTGAAGCTAATATATTAAAAAATATTCAAGGTATAATGGCATCATTCTTTTGAAGTGCATTATATTACAACTACTAGCTATATGGTACTTTGTAATGATCATAATACACAATTTATAAATCTATATAAGGGGTAGTCTAAAAGGAAGTCAAGAGGAAATCTACATAAAGAGCTTCTATTCTCCATTGTAATTAGACAAAATAATGAATGTCTCATTTTGAATTGTTAACTATTTGTTCACTCCAAGTCAAATTTGTAGTAGGCAATTTTTAAAGATGCATTGCATAAGTTTAGGAATATAATATTACATACTCGATTACATTTGGGATTTTCAATTTCCTTTTTTGTTTTTCCTATTGTACATGTATGATTCACTTGTAAGATTTGTTTGATACAAGATGTTTGTATATGTGATGTTTATGTAGATTGATCTCAATAGTGGTTAGTATGTAATATATTGTATTATTGTAATTTAGTGTATTAATTTCTTAATTACAATAGGAACATGATTAAATAACTCAAATTTCAATTTCTACTACTATAGGATGCAAGAAAATGGGCAAGAAGTAGAAATAGAAAAAAACTAGGAACATATCTATTGTAAAATAATACATAAATAGTCTCTATGATAAAATAAAAAGTTCCATCCACCTATATGCGGAATACAAATAATGGTGATAAGGACTCACATTTGAAGAAAGCAATTCATAAATTACAAGAGAGTGTGTACTTGTCATTTCATATTTGTTATAAAAATTTATACAAACTTTGAACAAAGTAAACATGACATTTCTATAGAACGTAAAACTTTTACTTTCAAAAACCTTTACAAGAGATACATGTGCAACTTCAAAATTTCTATGCAGAAAATTTGTTACAACTATTTTTAAAGAAAACCTAGCACGGTCTCATGAATTCATCTATAGTTCTATTCAACCTCAAAAACTTTGGAGCTCTAAATCCTAATTTCTAGAGTTGGATCTATACTCCATTAGCTTGAATCTTCAATGACCTTGTTATCCTCTTGCTCTTATATTCATGCTCAACACATGCTCTTATTCTCATGAAAACCACAAAGATCATTGGTAACATTGTTGGATGCTTTCAAAAGCAATACAATTTCTCTAAAGCACTCGTGGAATTTGAAGGATGTAAAGACAAGGACTTTCCATACAAGCACAAAGAAAACTAAAGAACAATAAGAGTTAAGATAGAGACATTCATTGCTCCATGTATTTGATGATCACAACAACTCATGCTCTACCACTCCAATTTTGGAATTGTCCTTACAAGGAATATGTTTCATAATTAAGATATGTGGCACGAAACTAAATTCTAAGATTTTTAATACTCTAAATAAAACATATGAGTACAATTCCTATTGAGAAGGTAAATTGAATGAAAAGTGGAATAAGATAATCAAAACAAGTAGTACAAAAAATGAACAAAACCAAAACAAATAGTGAACAACAAAATTCTGTAGTCAACTCTATACGAATTTTGAAACGAAGAAACAAGAAACCTTCAATTCTACTTACAAGCAACAAAAACAAAATAAGATCCTATTGGGACTGAATCCTATAGAGAAAAAGTAGAAGAAATTGGTACAAGGAAGTATCAGTGTGGCAAAAGGAATTAAAGGCATAGCAAAAATCCTACCAAGCTAGATTGATGATCAGATCAATGGTGGTTCTAAAAGTAAATTTGAATGGAGTGTTATAGATCTATGTCAAATGCCTAGAGAAGGGCCAATGTTTCTCGATGGCTATCCCAGTTTCCTCCTAAAAAATTAAATCAATAGCTCATGTAGGTAATTACTTGCCCAATCTATAATTTTTGAAGGCAAAGACTAGACAACATGATACTGTAATGACAAAAGATAATGAAGTGTTTGGATTTGTAGTTCAACATTTGTTTCTTTTAATCATAATAGACTTTAAAAGTAAATAAAATTTTAAATTTTAAATCATTATACTTAAATTTTACATTCTAATTTTTAAATCCAAAAAATGAATTTCATTAAATACCATTGATATTCAATTGACATTCAACTTTAGAAGGAATTTAAATTCATTTTCTTTGGATTTTATTGATAAATATTGGTTAATCTAATGGTAGATTTGACTATGTAGATATGATATATAGGTAAATTTTTACAAGTTTTGTTTACTAATTTGCATTTCATAGTGCATGAGAACTTTTTTACAATTTGGACAACTCCAATTTTCAGCGCTTAGAATTTCTTAAAGTCTTGACTTTGAAAATTCAAATTAAATAAATTTACTTTACATTATGATAGTCCCATGCACTTAGTATTGAAATAACATTGACCTTTACTAGGATTTAATTGAATATTATTCTAATTTTGACACACATTGTGAGTTTGTGACAATGTTACAACTATGCTTAAATCGACTAGCATTGAATTTCATGTTTAGAAAGGTAGATCACTTGCTTGATATGTGTTGGTTACCAACTTGGAGATTTTTGAAATCGTATCCTAAACTTCTAATTCAAAGATTGCAAATGAAAAAAGATTAAAAAAAAATTAATCAATAAAATAATTATTTTTCTTGCACTTGACTACATTCTTTGGTTGCTTCTTTTGATAAAATAAAGTTTCTAAGGGACCTTTGGTAGTTTGTTTTAAGAAATTTCTATCATTTTCTAAGACAAAAATGATTATGAATTTTTCAATTGCATATAGGGAATTACAAAGCAAGACAAAAGAAGGTTCTATTCATTAACAAACTTAGCTTGAATGATGTGGGTCACCACCATGTAAGTTGTTGAAAGCAAATGAATGTCGTCTTAGGCTTGAACTTTTGTTTTGCTTCAGCCACTAAAGGCTACACAAGGCCTTGTTGTTACTTTGAAGTGCCATTGCGATGTTGTAAATTCTTTTTGCTATGGACAATGAAGGCCAAACAAGGTTGTCATTAACTTTGAAGTGTCATTGTTATGCCAATCAAAGTCCTTGTGATATTGCAGTGACATTATATGTCTTTTTTAATGCCTTGACTAACAAAGGCCACAAAATGCTTAGTTATAGCATGAAGGATCATTGTCATATCATGAACTCTTTTATTCCACTCAATCAAGACCACACACATGTTGGATCAATGAGGGTATGTGTATTATTATACTAGCATTATGTGCTTCTTTTATAGTCTCATAAAGGCTACACAAGGCTTAGTCATTTCTTTGAATTGAACATTATTCTTGTATTTATTTTACCTCTAAATGCTTAAGCCTTTTCAAGTGTGTTTAATTTGACTATGAAAAAAGAGCATTGGCTTGTAGTTATTCTCAATAAAGTAAATTGTTTTATTTCAATAACTAACCATATTAAGGTCATTGCAAGAAATATTGTCCATTTTTTGTAGCGTTTTGGAATTCGACACTAATTTTTTGGGGAGTACCATTTAATTAGAAGAACAATTTTTTTAAAATATGAAAAATATGTTCAATGTAAATACCTTAAAGAAGAAGGTACCCTAGTATGAAGGAGAAGTTTAGGAAAATTCTCTAAGTAGGAGAATTAGAAAAGTGCAAAATCTCATGAAAATGGGCATATTTACATTTTAATATGTAAAAAATAGAAAAAGTTATTTTTATTCAATCTAAATTTTTTTCATTTGGGAATAGTTGATGATGATGAGATTTCACCAAAAAAATAATCTTAGTACCATTATCAATGTTTAGAAATTGCATGCAATGGGAATGTTGTTTGCATGCATGTGGAGGACATAAAATAATGTAATTTTAGATGAATTTTTTTGGTAGGATTATGATTTTCTACTACGCAAATGCACGATGCAAATTTCACCTTTAGATCATGAAATTTGGAGACTCCTAAAGTAGTAAAAACCCCTAAACCTCAATTTGTGAGAAATTAACAAAATTGAATTTTAAATATAAAATATATTTTTTAATTTCCAAAATAATAAGGTATGTAAAAACCATCAAGTTAGAGAGGGCCACTAATTAATTCATGTTTTTAGGTCTTTGGATTCAAAAGTTATAGCAAAAAAGAACAATATCACTCCAATTGTGACGGAAAATAGGACCAGTGTTTCTTGCAATCACCCCATATAGATGTTTAAAGAGCTTTTCTATGTCTCTCTTTATCTCTCTCATTCAAAATTGCATAGGAATTGTGAGATTATAACAAGAAAAATGAATATTTTCTATTTTAGGTATGTTGCTTTTGCTTACAATGTTTTTTAGAAATTTGCATACAAAAGTTTTTTGGAATTGGAGGTGATATGAATAATTACAAAGAGGAAAAACACACTAAAATGTACTTCCAAGAAACTTAATTTCATATAAAAAAGCTATCAAACTCATAACACAATCGACCTTACAATTGTTGACATGCTATTTTGTTTTTTAAGTAAAAATCTCAACTTACTCCAAATCAACAATTGAATACTTAAATTTTCAATGGTAAAAGTCAGGAAAAATATTTTCAAAGCAAACGGATAAGTACAATTTTTAAATCTCAAATCAAGTGAAATTGGCCAACTAAAACCTCTAAATAAATAAATATATACTTTTCTTAGTGAAAAATGAAAGTTTTCAATAGTTAACCCTAAAAAATGTCCCAATTTTTTTAAACAATCACAAGAATTTGATTGCCTAAAATGAAATGAACTTGAAATTTCAAATCAACCATATATAGTTGATTGGGAAATTAGAAGTTAAGGCCTTGTACTAATTAGCTAATGCAATGACATTATATGTCTTGTATTTTTGAATGGATAGACATCTAATTTGCTAAAGCCTTAATTAAAAAATTGAACCAATGTCCTTTTTCAATTTTTAAACATTTTTTTGAAATTAAAGAATTGAAATACTAATATCACCTTAAGTTATTAAGAAAATATATGAAATAATCTGCATCTTTGTCAAAGTCATATCTATATTTGTATCCTTACAAACAAACCCTATATCCATATTCCAATTTTCTTAATTTTAATGATTTGTGCCCCTAGCCCATCCATAGTTTGAATGGATTGGTTGGTTTTTTAAAATAGACCCTTTTTAATTGGGCTATGTAGTCGGCTTAATTTCTTGTGCTCTTGCCTTTTATTTTTCAAAGTTAGATAACTATGGATTTTTAGATGAATGTAATAAAGTTATTCTATACTTTTGTAAAATTTTGGATGAAAGTAAATAGAATGGATGAAAGTCAATGGAAGTTAGATGAAAATCATTACATATGAGGTGATATGAAAATAGTGTACATATCAATAGTTAACTATGTTAGTGACCCTTGATAATTTTCATAATTGATTCAAAAATAGTACAAGTTAGATTTATTAGTTTACATATATTGAAATTATTGAATAAACTTTTGTAATAATTTATTTGGAGAGAGGAAAGAAAAAGAATAAGGAAAAAAGATATCCTCTATAGCTCTTTTTGACAAAATGCCTTTTTTTCCATTCACTTATTCTAAATTTTCATTTTGGTCAAAACATTTAAACATTACATTTACCACCTATAAAGAAACTTTAAAACTATGAATCCATATTTCAAATTAGAGACCATACATTAGTTGACAATGTTATGAATAACAATTAACTGACAACAAAATTATAAGCAAATTTATACATTTATTCTAAGGTGGACAAAAAAAACTTTCTCAAAACTAATATTATTTAGTCATAGTTGGACCTTGCAAACCTCATTAGAAACAAAAATAAGTTTGGATAGGGTAATCAAGATAGAAGTATCTTAAATTCTCTCCTCCCATGGATATTGTATTCTTGCATTATTTCTCTAATATTTTTGCAATACAAATTTTCAAAAAATCTATACAAATATTCACATTCAAATATTACAAAGAGATATCTTGCCTCAAAAAAACTTTTCTAGTTCAAAAATTGTTCCATTTAAACATGTCAAACTTCAAAAATTAAGTGAGACAAGGAATTGAAAATCACTATATTTAAAACTTAAAATTCTAAATTCAAAAAATAATTCTTTTGTGAATGTTAATGATATTCTATAGACATCTAATTCTAGAAGGAATTTTCAATTTTTATTCCAAATATGATTGATAAATATTGGATTATATAATGGTAGATCCAATTACATGGATATGATCTATAGGCCAATGTTTACAAATTTTGCTTTGAAGTCAAAATTAACCCAAAAATCTACCACATATGTAAGTGGCCTAAAATGATCATGTTTTTTAATCAATCAAGTGCATTGATCACTTCTACAATATCTTGGAAAATCATCCTTCCATCATTTTTTGGCTTCATCATCTATACACATGTAAATCAATTCTCTAAGTTACATTCTATAGCACATGTCTATGCTTTTGACAATTTGAACTACCATAGTGCTTGGAGTTAGAGTTTCTATACGTTTTGACATTTGAAAGTTCACATAAATTAGTAAAATAAATTAGAAAATATATTTTTCTTTTTAAAATTTATTATATAATTCATTTTTCAATAACAAAAAATGATCTCTAATTGTAATTTCAACTCTATCTATCTATATATATCAACTTAAGTGATTGATTTTAAATATGAAGGTGAATTTCTTTCAATAGTGTTATCATTGTACTTTGCTCAATTCTCTTGGTTGTTGTTTTTGGTATCTAGAAAGTTTCTAAGAAACCTTTCATTGTTTATATATTTAATTTGATCATCACTTAGGACAAAAATATATAGAGACTTCTTAGCAACTATTGGTAGTGTAGATTGTAGAGTCATAAAGTGAGATGAAAGAAGTTTCTATTCATTGGTGATCTTGACTTGAATGGTCAAGGGCACTTGTCCACTTTAGAAGTCATTGAAGGTGAATACCATACCATACTAGCACATTTGTCAATAAATATTTCATGAAAATGATGCCTGTTCTTTTGGAAAAGTACCCCCCTTATGTTGTCTAATATTTAGAAATTGCATTTTGTGAACAAATAACCTCTTATCCTTTTTAAAACCATTAAATGAAGTATCTAAACCTAATCAAATTCCCATACTTTTTTTCAATTTTAAATGGTTGCCTAATTGGTATAAATTAACTATTAGTCTTGTTGAACATTTTTTTCCTAGTTTGAATAAATATTGATGTCATTGATATTATTGTGAATTTGGGTATAGTAAAAGCCCATATTAGAACAATGTAGGGCACCACCTTAGGAGTTGTTGACAATAAATGGAAGTTCAATAATGCAAAGACTTTTTTTTGCTTTGGCCAAAAAAAGGTCAAGGTCACCACCCTAGAAGCCATTACACTAAATAAATGTCCAATGATGTATGAACTATTTTTTCCTTTGGTCATTGAAGGCCAAAAAAGGCTTACAAATTGTGTCATTGTCTTGTTAGACATAGTCCTTAGTGTGTCGTTTAGCCTTCTAGCAATAATTGATTGGTTTGTGTGATTGGCATTTAATTGTTTATTCCTTTGCAATTGAGTTTGAATTTGTGTAATAAAAAAATGAATGAAAGGTTTTCTATTAATGAAAGTGAATTTTAAAACTAGCCTAAAATATATTCAAGTCAAAAACAAAAGTACTACAGGTTTTATTTTTGAGAAGACTTAGTTTTCAATTATCCATTATTTGACATAGCCCTTTACCTCTTTTTTAGGTGGTAGTAGTTTTATGAGCATATTTAAGGTGTCAAAAAGTATTTAAGAATTCTATTTTTTTTTGTCTTTTACAATGGTTCAATACACTCTTTTTTCAAAAGCTTTGATTGGAAACAATCAAAGATTTGCATAAAAACAAGGCAATTTTGTACATAATTACTTTCATAATCACAACCTTGCAACCAAGTAGAAAAGTTGAAAATATAATAAGTATGACTATATGGTTGGTGGCTAAAAAGGCGACCTTTTAACAACTGATTGCAATTTCGGAGAGGCTAATTAAACTTCTTGAAACAATTTTCAAGAAATTTATGTAGGAAGATAAATGGAATTGGCATCCAACCCAAGTCATTTCGTATTTTTTAAACTTTTGTAGAATAGGTACAAATTCTTGAAGTTGAAATGCAATGGTTTCTTAAAGTAACCCCTTGCTAAAATGTATACTTTATGTACATTGAAGAAAGCAAAATGTATCTGTGTATTAGTGGTCACTTTTAAAGCCACCTACCTTATATTGAATGGTGACATTTGTAGTTATATTTCAACAAAGTAAGGTGGGTACATCCAAAATTACACCATGCCTAAAATTGCCATCATCACTCTATTTACATCTCCAAATTCAGTATATACATATATTGAAGAAACAAATTTTGAAAACCAAATTTGTAACCTTCATAACTTGTACATATAGTATCTAAATGTTGCACTCTTTGGTGCATTAGAACCTCCTTTCACTTACCAGCAAGAATTATGAAAATTTAAGTTATCTAATAATAATAGCTATAGTAGGCCCAACAATAAAAAGTAGAGGTTTGGGTTTAGCATCCATCTAACAAGTGAGGGATCAAGTATAAATAAAGTACTTAATCTCTATCTACACAATCAACTATATGTGGTCAATTTGGAATTTTAGGCTTAATCTTAAGTAGATAGTTAAATTCCTTTGACCATTTAAAAAAATTTATGTATAGTTTTGAAGGTTAACTATAGAAATTTTTTCATGTTTTATTTGAAAAAAGTAAATATCTGATTTTTGAAAGTTCTATAAAAGCATCAAAGTATGATTAGTGGAAGAACAAAGCTTCCCAATTTAGCCTCTTGAAAATTATAATCTCACAACTCCTATATAATTTTGCATTCAAACTTTGTATGCTTAATAATACAAAAGCTTCACATGATTAAATTTTAGAAAAAAAATTACTTAATTAGAGATAACTATGTGTTGATGTTCTTTTCTCGTAGTCAAAACAGTCTTGGAAAAGAAAAGCAAGGCATTTAGGGTTAATTTTAGGAATCGCAAGAAGAGGATATTAAGTAACAATGTTTGGAAATGGAATGTTGTTGCGGATGCAAAAATTTGAAAATTATAGAATGCATGCCATTTTTAAAATACCAATCCATTAACCACTATCTTCTTTGAGTTTCTTCAAGAAATCTCCTTGATTGAACAACATAATGCAATTGTAATAGAGCTTGGCACTAGTCATAGTGCCTAGCACTAATATTAGTGCCACACACTATTACTAACAATGCACACTTAACAAAGCAAAATGCCCCACTACATAGGCTCCTATCCTTGCCTTCGAGGGGCCTTCATAATATATAAACCCAATACCAAATGGTTAATGTAATACCCACCAAAAATAGGGCTACCATTGATTTTGAGTGACATTCTAACTTCACTTATCAATGACGACCCTACATTTGAGTGGTATTAAATCAACGAGTCCTTGTCCCTTATACTAAAACTTGGATGCCAAGTATATAACTCAAAGACACTCCTCTTCCTAAATTTCATGTCACGAAATTCAATCTCAAATTGTGCCGGAAGAAAAATGTAATGATCCAAAACCCAAATTAGTGACGAATCGAATTGATTTTATTGGGACTGATGATGGGTGCTGATGACCTAACTTTAGCTCACAAGGATAGCGAACCACGTGATGGATTATGCACTAGTAGTAAGTAACGAACTCGAGCAGAGACACTAGTAACGATGCTCGCCGAAAGCAGAGTTGCTAGTGACAATGCTCAGAGCATCAGCACAGAAAGAGAAAGAGAGAGAGAGACATTAGGGTTTTCTCGATCTCATTAGGGTTTCGTCGTTGTCAACGTAGCTAGAGCTTCAGCTGTGCAGCATGCTACATTTGCAGGAGTTTCTGGAGCAGTGGTCGGGGGTCGCCCAGACGGAGGTGAAGGTCAAGGGGACTTTGCGCCAATGGAGGCAAACGCTGTTGGCGGTGAAGACGACGTCCCAGAACTGCCCGTGGTTGCGCACCAGGTTTTGGCACACTTTTTTGGCTTCGTCGCTCATGTCCTTGGGCACGAAGCCCGCGCGCTGGATGCGGCGCGACCACCGCGAGTAAGGCTCGTTGCGCTCGATGCGCGCGACGCCTTCGCAGGCCACCATGTTGAGCATCATGGAGCCCGCCTCGTACTCGATGATCTGACGCTCCTGCGTATCCCGGCCGGCGTAGCCGCAGTCCATCATCTCGTAGAACAACCACCAGAAGCTCATGCAGTTCTGGAACCGGGGCAGAAACTCCAACGGGCAGTGGTCTGAGTCGTTGTCGCTCACGACGAACACGTGAGGGTTGAGTGAGAATAGGAAATCTAGGAACTCGTCGCGGGGAGGCAGGAACGAATCGGATAACGGGGAATTTCTCGGAACCTCCGTCACCTCGTCAGATAAACGGTGCAGACGAAATTGGCACACTACGGCTAGAATCTGAAGTTTCCAGCCAGCGAGCAAATTTTGGTCAGTTCACTCTCCTTCAAGTTGAAATTCTAACCGTAATCCAAGCCAGATATTTCACAGAGAGATACACACGGGACACATTAAGCTTTGAGTGGAGTTCCTATTATTAGACTGAACTTTTCGTATTGGTTCTTGTTAGAAATTGCAAGCAGATTCATGGACAAGTTGTACAGGTTCAAAATTCTACTGGTAGATGATCTAAAATCGACACAGGATCCGACGTTAAGGAGTGCATATTCTCAGTCAATATGTACTCAGCGTGCAAGATTTTAGGGTCGTAGTAGGTACGTGTTGTAAATGGGAACCTCGACCTTAAGCACAAGAATTCAACATTGAGTGCAGGAATGCAGGTGTTCGCGAAACGAATTTTATGCAAGGAAGTGCGTTGATGAGGAATTTTACCTCTCCGTGTCTAAGTCGCAGATCTTTCTTAGTGACGCATTCCAGCGCCTTCCCGACAACATTCACTTCCACATGCAGACCAAGGACACTGGCGAATTTGACCAGTCGCTTCATGAACTCCGCCGCTTCCGAGTTCACCGAATTGGCCGTGTTCAAGTTAATCTCTTCCCTGCGCCGGTCCTTAATCATGGTGATGCGCAGAATGGAGGGCGGTCCACCCGGGCGGCTGACGAGCGCATCAATGAAGATGGGCCATTCGATGGCTTTCCCAGCGCCGATGTCAATAAGGTGCAACCGGCTCTTCCCCGCGCACACTTCGAGCAGCGTTTGGCTGCAAGCTGAGTAGCAGTTCTGGTGCCAGGGGACGTGTTCATGGAATTTCACCAGTGCACGGTGCACCATTTTCGGGCCGAAATGGATTTCCTGGTCGTGGTGGCGAGGACGCAAAAACGTTTGGATGGCTTCCATTTGATTCGTGACTCTCATGTAGAGGGCTCGGAGTCCGTACGCTGCGAATCGCTGGTTCACATCGCCCCCAACCGACGCCAAATCGTTCAGGACCCACATGAGATGCTGCGTCCGGGTGATGTTTTCACTGGCGATAGCCGATGCACAAAGGTTCAGGAGCTGCAATGCCCACCGTGGTTCACTGAGCTGTCGTATGGCGGACGGTCCCGGCTCCATTAACTGCGTGAAATCGTTCTCCATAGTTTCCCCATTGAAAGCTGCAGCACCCGCCGTGGAAGCACTGAACGATTCTCGATGCTCCTGCAGCTGCTGCTGCGGGTCCTTATAGTTATTCTCTGGGCGAGAGGATCTCTGCCCACCTGCACTCGTCACAACAGGAATGCCTGAAGTATTATTCTGGACGGCATATCCGTGTGAAATCTGAGTGGGGGCTACTCCTCGCCAAGACGGATCTTCGGTGCTTGAGATTCCGTCCGAGATCGAATCCTCGATGACCATAGTCATCATATCGGTAACCCTAACCCGGAGAGGATACGATCCCTGATTGGAATTTTGGGCGACTTCGTGCTGAGCCTGCCGTGAGGGAAACTCCTGTGTCTCCTTCCGCATGGGTCCTTGTTCAGTAGAAGTAGACGCTAAGCTAGCGTGCTCACAACTTGAAGAGCCATCGACCCCGACATCTGGCAAGGCCTGAGAGAGTATAGCCCAAGTGTTGCCATCTGCTTCGGTAACGCTGCAAGGACTCGTGAGTTTTCGGAAACCCGGTGTTGGATTCCAGGATGTCGAGTCCGGTAAATCATTCCCGGAAGGCTCGAAACCAAAACCCTCGACCATGCCAATATCGCCGGGAGCAATATCGTACTCCGGCATAGATTCTTGCGCGAAAAATTCTGATTCCAAGTTCGCCCAAAGGTCGTCGTAATGCAGCTCAGGGGTGGGGGGTATGCTATACAATCCTTGAACCACCTGCTGAGCTTGCACTTGTGCTTTTTCCATCTCAGGCTCATGGTAACCTGGTTGCGTCGCTGCATCCGTCACAAATGGAGAGTGATTGGAGAAAATACTTGTCTGTCTGGGCTGCATTTGTGCAAACAACCCTAGGATGAGCACCATCATTTGAATATAGACAGTTTCAATAAAAAAGTATTGCACCACTTTGATTTTGACTCACATTCGACAATGAGCAGGCCTACAATACAATGTTATCGCTATATGGAGGAGACCGACTATAACCTGCTCAAAGGTTTCGTTGTTGCTGGCCACGGAGAAGCCAGGGTCTAGCAAAAGCGACGGAGTCTCAGGAGAGCCCTGCAATAAATCATAAGAAAACAATGATCATTGAAAAGTAGCACAGAGCTGGAATTAGCTACGCCAGCCACATGCTCAGACTCAGGTACTGCAAATTCTACCACAGTTTAGTCAACAAATGTGGTGTCTCTCAGGCTATTATCAATACAATGCACATGGTCACAACTCCTGTCAGAACCAGGATAACAATAGCAATACCGCGTGTGCTGGGAAACCTCAACAATAGAGTAGTGCGCAGGATTTCAATTAAAGTGACTCACATGATATACATATTCTAGACCTGGGTGGCCGTAAGGAGAATAGGTATATCGTGAAGCATGATAGTTTTGTGGAACACCAGGCGTACATAACTCGCCTCCGGTATCGTCCCACCTTTGTCGGTCTGATATATTCTGACCATAAATCCCCCAATTTGGAGCTGGCACTTCAATCGCATTTCCATCGGATCTATGAACAACAAATCGATACTCAAATTGGTGCACCAGAGTATTGTGCTTCTCATATTACTGGTACTAAATATCATATTACTGGTACTAAATATCATCAAGTTTCGAACAACATGTCGACCTACGAAACGACAAGAGCAAACCAAAGAAATGATAACCAAATGATCGTTTTTCTGCTATTTCTGGAATCAAGTCTAAAACAGAAGCGTATTGATGTGCGGAAGTGTGGATTCTTACAGGGCAGATAAGGAAAAAGGGACTCCAGCATTGGGAGGAGCATTTGCATTCAACTGGATCAGAATACA
The DNA here is from genome assembly GCA_947034885.2 of Thuidium tamariscinum. Lineage (NCBI taxonomy): Eukaryota > Viridiplantae > Streptophyta > Bryopsida > Hypnales > Thuidiaceae > Thuidium > Thuidium tamariscinum. The sequence goes on from OX344755.2 coordinate 9,516,843, forward strand.
CATAACGAAGCACCTTTAGAAGGTTAACGGACAAGCTCATACAGATGAATAGGCTTGATCCTGTAAGCCAGGATATCAGCTCCAGATAAAGTAAGCATACTGAACCAGTAGGAACTTGGTACCATCTCCTATACTGACCTCTACTACAAACAGCAACTCATTTATTCAGAGACTTGCTGGACTTATTCGCAAGCGATGTAGCTGTGACGTCAGATCATTGAATGGGAGATGGGGTAGTCTACCAACACATAGAGTGGTCTACAACCTCATACTTTGAAATTGAACACTTGAGAAATGCAACCATAGTTATCTCCACTAATTTGGTCTTGTATCCAGAAAAATCTCTCTACGGCTCTTATAATTATCAAAAATCACAGTCCCACATATGTTGAAATGCTTAAACTGTAGCAAATAATATCTTCTACTAACGTATCAATAACATATCAATAAGTAATCGGAATTAGGGTAAACGATTATACCTGCTCCAAATATGAGACCTGAGGGTCATCAGCTTTGCGTGTAGCCTGCAAAAAAACAGAAAACTGTGTGAGGAATTAGCAAGCCACAAAATTTGGTTTCGTGAGAGACCCTGAGTGCCTCGCAATAACACGTACTGTTTAACCACAAACTTAAAGATCACCCCCATTTTGAAGGGTCTGAAATGGCCACCTTCATGATGTCAGCAGTCACAATGAAGTTATTAGTAACCCCACTATCGACTCCAATGCCTGGGTCAATGTGGAAATGAAGGCGTGAGAATCGACATCCATGGCTGCATTATATGCTCCTGCATCACGGATGCGGTCACTGCCAGCTTGTAGAGAAAATTGCCTCGTTGTGGTTCCCAGCTCTGACCTGCAGTGTGCCGCATTGCCAATTAGGTCAACCCTGTCAAAATTCTGGGCATCGATGCCAAACATTGGCGTAAGCTCGGCATTAAAATAATGAATAAATAAATCATCTTAAAAAATATAATATAATATAATATAATATTTCGTTGGCACTCGAAACCCATTCTTTAGCTTCCGCGGTCCCCAACATACTCCGTGTGGATGGAAAGTCCGGAAATAAATTAGAAATGTTCTAGCAAAAGAATTCCGAATATCCCAACTACAGCGACCACAACTAATCGCAACCCCACCCTTAATGGGTTAATGTAATAAACTCAAATCTTGGACAATAAATACATCTTAAATTTGAACATGAAAACCACCTCAATATCAGAAACCATCAGTAATCATGTTGATTCCAGATCATATACCGATAATACAGTAAACCCTTGTAACTTCAAATAATGCACTCTTTGGTGCGTTCTACGATGATTGAACTACCCCCAAGAACATTTCGAAACCTGATGTGCTCCCAAAATGATTCCAAAGCCTGAAAACTATTTTGAAATAGCAAATTCGCGCAGTACTAAAAGCGTCGTACTCATTAGGTGTGGCAATCCCAAACCTAATTCTGAAGCTCAAACACAGCGAAGGGGAGGTCTCAGACTTTCAGACATGGCGGATGCTGAGACTCCACTGAGATACTCTCAAGCTCTGAGTTCGCAAGCTGCCCAGAGCACGACGACAAACAGAGAATGTCAGAACACACGAGCTCTCACCTTCCTTCACACGAATTGCAAGTGATCAAACGCTGCAATTCGCCTCCCTCGGGACGACGGCGGGAGGGCCACAACGACGGCGATGATGCATTCGTGAGCTCGAGATCTACCCACAAACTCTTTCGCACTCGACTCCGGTGATCGCGTCCTGATGTAACGTGGCCTCACAACGTCGAAGCCCAAAATCCAACCCGGCGGCAACTTGGGACGACGGCGACGGCGGCTCCAGGCTTTGCAACCGAGAATTTCTTGCATGACAGGCTCGCCACGGTGTGAGACGGCGCTACTCACTTGGAGGACCGTGGAGCCAAGTTCTCCTCGGCCAGACTCCCATAACGTAGTTGGGCCACTTGCAAAACATCTCTTGAAGGAAGCCCAAAACAAATGGGCGGGCGCGCAATTCTCTTACCGCACGACCATGTCCACTACAGTACCAACTTCCTCCTGCTCCAGACCCAACAACTGAAGACGGACTCGGGCCGGCGCAAACTGGCTTGAACGCTTGGTGTTTCAAAATTCATCGGCCGGGACTCCAACACTACGAACTTACGTTCCTCACTCGGTGTCGTCGCCGGGTTGAGGATTCAGGGATTGGGGAACCCCTAATTTCAGCCCGTACCAACTTGCCGAGCAATCCCCCCCAAATGCCCTTCCAAAATCTACAAAGGCAGCACCAGGCCTCCTCATCTCTACGTTCTCTAGATATCTCGACGATATGCGGCTTGGCCCCGGCCTTGGTAGCGTAGATCTTCTCCTCCTCCTTTCGCACTACAGTAGTGTATCCCGGAATCTAGATGCGACAGGGCCAAGTGGTGTACTCGTCAGGGAATTGGATCCTGCGACTAAGATCTTGGAAGATACGCGCTGGCTTGTACAAAATTGAAGGGCCCGGTGACGGACAGCATTCTTCGGTCGCTTGAGTGGGTTCCGGCAGTTTGTTGTTATTTTATCTTGTTTTATCTTGTCAGGTTGGGAATACTAAAAAAATTTCCCATGCTCAGCTTGCCGTGGGGACGGGAGAACAGGAGAAAAAAAAGAGAGGGGAAAAGAAAAATCTCACTGTGCCAGGGCCGGAAATCCCTGCAACCGACCCGGAGGGTCGTGTCCATTCGATGGAAGGGATCGGACGGCGCTTCTGTGTCGTATGATCTCCTTCTATTTTGAGGCGCCGGAACCAGGTACTCGATTTGGGCGACCACGGGGATCGGGTGTGGACGCGGCGATGGGAGGTTACCGTGGGGGGGGGAGGTCGTGCACTCCACTCCACTGAACCCCACTCCACTCCACTCCACTCCTGGAGTCAGGCAGTTTATTAGTGGGATTCTTTTTTTCTCTTTTCTTTTTTGACATTTTTTTCCCCTTTTCTTTTTCTTGTTTCTTTTTCCTTTGCGGGTGCAAATTAAAGGGAGCGGGAGCTAATTTTGAGGTGGGTGAGTGGAGTTTGATAAGCGTTAAGCTGATTTTGGATGCTCCGTTTGCCTGTTTTGGGATCGAGCCCAGCCTGGTCTGAACTCGCTGTTGGCAGCGCCTTCGGCGTGGCTTTCACTGCCGTTGAATTTGAGATCGAATGGCGAGGCTGTTTGTCAATCGGGAGGACGGGTTTTCAGCGAACTGGTGACGTCTTGGTGACCGAAGCAAGCAATCTACTGTTTGGACGTTTAACTAAACTTACTTTCGGTGTGAGGGAAGGAATCGGAATGAGTTCATCGAGTTGGGGAAGGACAGTACGTGGGTGGGTTGCTACTGACCCGATCGAGACAAACTGAACGAAACTGCAGAAGTTGAACTTCTTTACTGTATTATCTGTGGCGGACGGATCGACCCTAGCTAGCTCAACAGTGCCTCACGGCATGCACGAGTGCACAATTCTTGTTGTATTCTGAAACATTCTATGGATTCTTTAACTCACTTAGGAGTCCTTGTGTGGCATGTTGGACGTACGTCTTCATAATTTGGTTAGATATGATTCTATTGCGCATGATCTTCTCGGACAATTTCTTGATTTGAGTCTATCATTCTCTTCTACGACTCCTTGCCGGTTGGTGCAATCCCAAGTTTGATTCAAAGGTTGGATTGCTTTTGGAATGGAAAATAGTTTACACACGTCTCGCGGCCAACCATTCTTTTACGGTTTATTGGAATGCTAAGAAACACATCCCCCACACACCTCCTTATTGAGGGTTTTTTGATGGTACAAACAAGCAACTAGTTATATACAATCTAGGAGATCTCAATGTAACAAACAAAACTAAAACAAAAAAGCCTATCTTAAGAAGGTATGGATGGTGAATTTTGTTAAAATGGTGGTATTCCAAATGCTATTTTTTAGACTGTGCAATCTGAACTAAAAACTAACATCTAGGACATATATAGATTTTCAAAAATTTAGGACACATATAGATTTTTAAAATCTACGATAGTTTTACGTTTTAGACCCTACGATCTAAAATATCTTGGATAGGTATAGATTTCAAAAATCTACGACAATTTTACATTTCAGACCGCACGGTCTTAACTGTCAAAAGTGTCAAACTAATGCAATACCATTGTTTTAACAAAATTCGCCATATGGATATCATCATTTATAGAATTCTTCGTTTAGATTCCTATTCAACATGATGAGCACAAAAATAAGGCAATTTCTTTTGTTGAAGTTTCCAGCAAAGAAGGGAATACTGCAATATGAATCATGAAGAGAAGAGAGCATTCATATGGTCAAAAATGGAAAATTGTTTGTTGATTTGCTTCAAATCAGAGTGTGGAAGATTTAAATTTAAAGAGCCACCAAAAATACATTTTTATCTTCAACATTTGAAAACTTATACCATAACATTTAGTAGCATTAGTTGGCACTGCCTTTGGAGGGTGTGGAATATTCGACACCCCAACAATGTTTCATCAGTAACTATTAAAAGAAATAGACAAGTGGCGGATGGAGAGGCTATTGGGGTGTGGAATATGCCACACCCTTCACTATAAAAGGAAGGCAATGCCACAACATGCTATTGAATGTTATAACAATTGGTCAAAATTACAGTTTCATTTGATTTGTCATAAAAAGCATTAGATAAAACACATCATCACTTTCTCTAATTGCAAACTTTTTAATGCTCAACAAATACTAAATATTTTATATTTTTTTATACTATTTTTTTTTATGATAGTGGTCTTAGTTTTGAATATTTAAATATTTTTTCCACTGTTCTTTCAAACATTGCCTAAAAACAAAAGCCCAGTAATGACTAAAATAGTTGATTGGGTCCTTAGAATTTATTTGTTCCTATTAAGAAACTGCCAATTTCTTATTGAATCTTAGTAGAAGTCAATATAATACACTAAAATATCCTAAAATTCATTTTTAAGACAACATATGAATAAATTATGAATTTTTACAACGCTAAAAAATTAGCATTCTTACAACAATATTGTGCATATTAAATAGGAATTTGTAAGAGTTACTTAACCCCTAACTACTCAATCAACTATATATAGTCAATTTGAAATTTCAAGTCCATTTACTAGAAGAAAATCGAGGCTTTTGCGACTGCGGTTAGCAACTAGTTTTGTAGTTGCATAAGACGTTTGCAACTAGGTGATAATTTGGAACTTGCAATTGCAGTGGACAAATCGCACTAGTTGCAATGTAGTTGCAAAATCGAAAAAATTGTTTTTCATTAGATACCCTACGTAGAACTTCATTGATGAAGTCTTCTGATGTGGAACTTGCTTTTGTGCACCTTGTGTGCAACTGCTTTGCAACTAGTTTGGGATTACTTTGCAACTAGTTTGTGACTGCTTTGCAACTAGTTTACAACTAGTTTGTAACTTATACATTTGTAGATTTATAGATTTTTTTATCTTAATGATTGTAGATTTCAAAAATTAAATCTCAATGATCTGTAGATTTTAGAATTTTAGATCTAGTTTTTTTTAGATTATCAATTTGGTATTAAATAGATTTCACAAGTTTAAAAAACTTTAAATTTCAAAAGTTTTAAAATTTCTTATAATTTAAATATTTGTAGATTTCTATAAATTGTAGAAATCCTACAAATTGTAAAAATCAACAAAGTGTAGAAATATTACAATTGTAATATTAAACTTTATTATTAAAGATGGTATAACTTACAGCTCTTATCCATTCAATCTAATGGTACTCTTGACAATTGAGATGGGACAATTGATATTAAACTTGATTTAATTATTTTCTAGTTGTATTTTAGTTACAAAGTAGTTGCATTCTAATTGAATTGTAGTCAAACTTAGATTATTCCCAATTGTAGTTTGACACACTTGACTCTACAAAACCTAAAGTGGTCCATGTTGACAAGTGTGATGAATTTTGGATGTAGAATACATCACAAAAATTCTTTTGTTAGATTTCTATAATCCAAACTTCAACGTGCAACTACTTGGCAACTACATGCAACTCGAAACTTCAATCTACAACTACTTTGCGACTACTTTGCGACTACTTTGCGACTATAGTAATGTAAACATTAAATTTGGTGCAAATACAGAGGGTTGTAGTTGCAGGGAAGTCGCGTAGGACACATGGTTGCATATCAGTTGGTTGCGGCGGACGTGATTTTCTTCTAGTGATTTCTAAATGAATAGTTAAATTCCTGTGACTATTTTAAAAAAAAATTCAAGCAATTTTAAGGGTTAAGTATTGAAAACTTTCATTTTTCATTGAAAAAAGTACATATTTGATTATTGAGAGGTCTTCAAAGGCATACATGTACTATAAGTGAAGCGTAAAGCTTGCCAATTTTTCTTCATTTCCTAGCCTTATGCAATGTCATTTAATTTGAGATCTAAAAAATTCTACATATCCATTTGCTTTGAAAATGGTCCCAATGGAAAGAGGAAAGTGTTTTCATGATATTCACCATTGAAAATTTAAACATACAACTATTGATTTGGAGTTATTTGTAATTTCTACTTATAAAAATAATTGCATTTCAACAATTGCAAGATGGATTGTGTAATGAATTTAATAGCTTCTCATGTGAAATTAAGTTTTCTAAAAGTGCATTTTAGTGTGCTAATACTTTTTGTAGTTGTTCATGTCACCTCAAATCCCCCCATAATATATTTATATGCAAATTTGAGAAACATTGTGGGAAAAGGTAGCATACTAAATATAGAAAATGTCCTCTTCTCTTGCTATAATCTCACAACTCCAATGCAGTTTTGTGCTGAAAATTTGTGTACTTACTAATAAATAAATTCTTTAAACATCTATGCAGTTAGATTTTGGAAAAAAATGAATTTGCTTCACTAAGGATGACTACAAGTCCATGCACTTTATTCAAAGTCAAAACACAATTGAAAAAGCTTGGGCATTTAGGGGTTAAGAAAGAGGTCACAATTGGATTCACGCACTTAAATAGAAAACTCTCCACCACTAGAATTGTACAATATTCAACACTTTTTAATTTTGTTCACAAAAATAAAGCCACTTTTGTAATGGTTAAGTGAAAATGAAGGAATTGTACACAAAGTCAAATTTTAGACCTCATTGGGGCATAGTATAATAGCTTTCTTCCAAAAAAATTGAACTAATTGAAGTTGGAGAACCAACCTAAGATTTATCTCCAAAAATCCATTTGAGATTTTGAAGCCCCATTTAAGAGTTATAGACAAATTTTAAAGGAGTGAAAGGGACATTTTTTTTGACATTTTCAAACACCCTCTCTAAAATTTGTGTATAGCTTTTAGGTGGAGTCTTAAAATCTCAAATGGAGTTTTGGAGATGAAATTTAGCTTCATTCCCCAACTTTTTTAAGTTTGAAGGTTTTTATAAAAAAGATACTCTACTATGCCTAAATGAAGTCTAAAATTAGACTTTTATCACAATTCCTGCATTTTCACTGAACCATAAGCAATGAAGCTCCTATTAGTCCTAATTCACATATCTCACATGGTTTGTTTTACCTACCACTACACCAATTGTATAACAAATTTCTCTCTTCTCTCTTCATAACACTTGATTGGCTAAGTGGCTCAATTGAATATGAGACACTAAGCTATGTATGTGGCACAAAAGGTACTTCATAGGCCAACTTTTCCTATTGGAAATCATGTGTACTCACTAAAAGAAAAGCAAGTTGCAGTGAACAAAAAAAGTGGGCCAGATTTTGTTGACAACATGTTTGTAAACACAAAATCTGCATTCACCATCAACAAAATTTGGCCCACATTTTTTGTTCACTACAACTTGCTTTTCTTCTACTGACTATTGCCTTGTAATCTATTCTACTACTTGGATGTATGGATTGACAACTTTTGTGAAATTCACATTGGCTGACATTGCAGCAAAGGGTGTGCAAGGATAGGAGAAAAAGAGAACTTTAAGCCAAAATAAAGCAATTTGTGGGGTCCTGAGAAGACTATGGAGCGGCCTTCCACAGGCTTGCAATTTGTTCTAATGGTAAACTATGAAGTTGTGTATTTAGATAAAGAAGAAGATTTTCTATTGAATTTACAAAAAATTCCAAAGCATAGATGGTCTAGAGGTAAAGAGTGAAAAAATCATTGAATAGGGAACTCTACCCAATGAGGTGGAGGCATGTTTTTTTTAGCTCATCATGGTTTATACTTAGTGACAACTACTAGAATATTTATCTTGCATTTGAATTTGAGCCATTTTTCAATTTATTTTTCCTATTGTGCATCTTTTCTTGTGTTTTTTCACTTTACCATATTTGATCTAAAATTTTGGCTCCAAATCTATGGCAATTGGCAAATTTATTTTTTTCATATTTTATAAAATTTTAATAATGAAATGGTCATTATTGCAAGACCATTTCATCTCTCATTTTAGGACCTAAAAATACAATATTTGTTTTCATGCATGTGGAACTTAGTTACCTCAAGCATGAGTGTAGGATGTCAACTTTTTAAAATGTTATGTGTCCAAAAGAACCAATCAAAGCGCAATTTTAGTCAAGCCAAAACATTGATTTTCTTGAGGTTATCTTCACTTTTATGTTATAATCTTGCAATCTATGAGTTGAATTTAAATCGAACTATTTTGAAATAACAAGGATTTGGCTTTCTACAAGATGCTGTAGTTAATTTTACCTAAAAATTGTGCATTGCCCTTTGAGCTTCAATTCTTCATAACCTATGAAATTGGGATCCAAAACACCTTGAAAGTTGTTGAAATTTTTAAGGATTTAGCATCTTGTTTCTTTAAAAAATTCAATAATACTATAATGAAGGAATTTACAATATTGATTTGCCAAAAATGTATTCGAGCAACATCAAAAAAAATTAGGTGAAAAAACTTTTTTTTGTTGTCCTAAGGACTTAGATGAACTCATCCAAAGGATGTTTTGCATCCTTGAAATGTTTCAAGATTAAGATGAAAACATTCAAAACCATTGTCATACCTTTTCTTGACCAATAGACTTTTATAGAAAGTGTCTATAAAAGTGCCATGTAACCCTGAAGATCCATGCGTCTTGAAAGTAGATGTGCCTTGGTCATTTTTAATTGCAACCATTAAAATAATTACATGTGAAATTTGATTAAATGAAGAAAATGAAACTTGACAAGTTTTGTTTCTACTCCGTTTCAAGAAATTTGAAAAATTTGAAAAATGGAAAAGTTATTGCAATTGAAAGCTCAATGTCAATGTATTAGAAAATTAGTAATTTAGTGTGGTGTCTTTTTCATTCTTTTTTTTCCTTAAAATTTATCTTAATTTTTAAATATATTTCTGATTGTATCTTTCATTTATGATTAAAAAATTATAGATTATTCTAGTATATATTATAATTTATACAATATGGTGTTTTCATCAAAAAATTTGGAAAAAATTCCATAAATAGAAAATATATTTTCATACTAGCAAAAAATATGAAATTTATATAAATTTATTGAATGAAAGGATAAATTTGGTTTGATAGCCAAATTTGACTTCAAAGTCTTTGTTGCGGTTGTTTTTAGTGTAAAAAATGAATAAACAATTGAAAATTCTTCACACTTTTTTCCATTGATTTATGCTACAAAAATAATAACAATTATAAATTTTTTTTAAACAAACTGAAATTTCCTATAGTAATATACAATTCAAAGTTTCAAGTAATAGAAATATAAGATTTTATTTGAATACAATTTCCAAAAGAAAACTTAGCTTAAACAAGAAAGTTTGACCACTTCACAATGGATTAGCTCCTTCATGGTTTAATTGTTCAATTAATTATAGTTCGTTGACTATTGATTCTCAACAATTTAGTATTATAACCAAGTGGTGCAACAATGTTTTAGACTGAAGAAGCTTCTACTTAGAAAATTCATAATAATTTTATATTTGATCCAAAAGTTCTATTTTGTAATTGGAAACCTATAATTTTCAATTGCTAATATAACATAAATGCTTTTTTTGTCTTGAAAAAGGTGCCTTCAACTAAGGTAAGTCTACCTATAACAAGCACATGGAGTGGTTTCTCCTATTGCCATTAGCAAAAAATATTTTTCAATATAAAGACAAACGTAAAAAATGAAGGAAGCAATGAAAACTTTATTTTTGAACAAATTAAGAATTTTTTATAAATCTTTGAAGTGTACAATCCAATTGGCCCAAAAGAATCTCTAGAGTGCATGACCTATTAAAGTGACCTATCACTCCATGACCATCTTTCAAAGTATTGATTATGGCCACAAATCAACCCAATGAAAATGAAATGAAAATTGAATTTGGCAATTTCTGCCACTTTTCAAGACATTGTAGTCATCATCCCATTCATTAAAAAAAATGAATCATAACTTGATATAATGTAAACCTTCCTATGACAAGCAAATCTTCCATGGCAAGCTCCTAGAGAACTACCCATGAGATGCTATATCAAGTTCTGACAAAAAAAATTTAATAAATGGAATTAAGACTACATTAGGTTGACTTGCGGCCATAATCAATGCCTTGGGGGAAGGTCATGGAGTTACTAGTGACTATCATAGGACACTTACACCTTTCTAATGTAAATTTGTCATAAAAAATTATTTTTTTAATTGCTTCATGTCATTGCCATGAAAGATAATCTTGTAACCATGTAAAAAATGTTGTGCCTACTTCAAGTGGTAAGATGACCACTATTGAAACACTTTTTGTAGTCAAGAGACTCTTTTGGACCAATTGGGCTGCACTCTTCAAAGATTCATAAAAAATTCTTACTTTGTCCAAAAAAACAAGTTTCAATTCTTCCTTCAATTCTCACATTTGTCTTTATAAGGGAAAAAAAATCTGTACTTTTTTTTTGCTAATGGTAACAGGACAGACCACTCGTTCTGCAGTCGTCATAGGCAGGTTTACTTTATGCTAAATTGCTTATTTTGACGCTTTGCAAAGTTTTCACCTTACATGACGTTGATATTCAGATACTGTAATTGGGTGCAGGTTGATAACAAAGCAAAGGCCGCAATAGACTGTTCGAAAGGAAAGGTCACATTTGTCATGCAAGCGAACCACATAAACATGGACATAATAGTGACAAATGGCAGTTTGATCTACTACCCAGTATCGAGTTGAACAAAAATTTTCCAGTTCCGTTGGCAAGAGGGACAAGTACAGTCTAGGCAAACAACCTCTTTAGCTTCCGTTGACATGAGCCCCCTCCTATCTAATAACACTATAAACTACATGCCAAAAACTAAAGAATCTGTTGCAAGTCTGCATCTTGTCGTGCAAGCTCCAAGAGCATCGGATCATCGAAGAATTTGTTGATACTCACATCTTCACTCATACCCTGCACCATAGCCACCAACAGATGAGTCAAAGAAAATCGGCTATCTCTCAATTTGCAGTTATTTAGAGAGGGTTTATCCACCAAAAGAGAAAGTACGACCTTCAACTTGAAAACAATTCAAAGCGACAATTCATGATTCAAGAGAGTGACAAACCGAACTGAACACAAAAGGAGTGACAAAATCAAGGACTAACGTACACTTGTTTGAACCAGTCCTGAGGACAGGCAGAAATATAGCTTTCATGGCTAAGAGATAGTTATTTGGAGCCCACAGGAAAAGATGGCAGGACATGAAAACATAAACAGGTTAAGTGGTCTTGTCCATTTAACCATTTTATGTGTTGGGGGAATTTGGAGCCATCCACAAAACGGTAGAATGGCCAAGACCACGCATACGCAGCATTTTCAAATAAGCATCCACGTCTGGACAAAAGTAAAGCAACCGTAAGTTCAACTGGTGGCAGAAAAATGGAATGGTTGCAGGAGCGTACCTTCCTACGCCTAGTTTTAACCATAAACTCACGAGCCAGGTGTTGAACTGGGGCTGGCTCCAGCGGTCGCAATACAACTGACTTATCAAGAGGATCACCGGGTACAATTGACCAATGGTCAAAAACTGACATACAAAAAGCTTGTCCTTGAGTATGGTACCGAAGATCAGTTTCAAACCCAAATGACTCGATCACTGGTAAAAATGCCTGTAGACCAACACCATCGTTAGTCTCTAGTGTAGCAAACTATCAAACATCTAATCCTGTCCACGGTAGTGAAATGGAATCAATTAGAAAGCTTTGGAAAAGCAGAATCAGTTATCAAGTCCAAAATGTGAGTGCAGCAACTCATCTAGTCACCATGATACCGTTTCCTCAACAAATGACTGAAAAGTCACATGCAATTTGCAGAAGCACACTAATGATCAAATTCAATTCAATCTCCCAATGTCTTGTTGCACTGAGTTGTTACCTTCACGATGTAAGCTGGAGTACCAGGCTTTGGTACGTCTGCAGTGACATGCCCTCTTCTCCTAGACAAGACCGTGTAAATTGCGGACATACAGTCTGCAGGTGTTTGTATCTGCATCAAACCAAACCTAAGAAATTTAGCAGCCAACCATTGACGGAGATCAGCTACAAATCACAGAAGCCTACCCGCATTAGATTCACAAAGTTTTGATGAAAATAGAAATTCGATTCATCTAGTCCTCATGTTGAGTCAATGCCAAGTTGATGCAAAGAGTAACGCAAACCGTGTTGTTATTGTGATGTCAGTGACCTTGACATTATCTTAATATTGATCTAAAGTTAAGTTAACATCAATTTATTAGTAATAACTTAGTGACTCTAAGAGGGTATCTGTTGAGATGCACGTATAATGCAATATTAGAATGGCCTGCCCATTGAATTTGACTAATAAAAGCAACAATGTACCTCCACAAAGTAAACAGGTTCCATGAGCCGGGGAGTTGCCATCAGGAAAGCTGAATATGCAACCCGTCGAGATGTTGGAATAATCTGGCCACCACCCCGATGTAATGGCTCTTGTGCAATCGTGGCGTCTAGAATTTTGAATTTCACATTGCGTATCGGTTCATCACACAAAGGCCCCTCACGAGCTCCCCATTGAAATCTGGCACAAGCACGCAACCATATGAGACTTCATACTCTGTACGTATGGCTCTGTCCTAGTTTGTTGAAATAGCTCTATGACAAACAAGTTCAACCTAAATAATTTGCAGCAGGAAAAAAAATCAAGTCGACTTGGAAGATTCAAATTGCAATACCAACTGCAGCACCAAGTGATCACAAGGAAATAACCACATACCCTTGTACAATAGAATCTTTTACAGAATTCAGAAGGCCTTTGTCCACTTCACTTGGTAGTGTGTCGTCAAGCAAAATGTTTGGACCCTGCAGCGTAGAAAAGTGAGAGAGTTAAAACACGAATAAATGACCGACATCTTCAGTTGACTCGCATGTACCCAGGAAAATAATCAGTTGATTCACACACCTGTTTATCTGGACCAAAGGCCCAAATTGATCGTGCTGCTAAAAGATCCCAGTCATATTTCGTCTGGAAGAAATCACCCAACCGCTTCCGAGGCCAATCCAACGATACTATACCACTTTCGATGTCCTCTGCTAAGCCCTTTTCTAAAGGTTCTGCTATCTGAAAACATCACTTGCAATATTAATACTTGAAAGATTTTATTACCATGTTCCAAAATAACAAAAATTAACAACAAATTAGCTGGCCTCGACCGGTTAACTGCCGTAGAAACTTCAAGTTACTATGCACAGGCGAGGAATTTACCATAGTCAATTTGTTTTTCTTATTTGGCGTTTCAGCAAAACACTTCAAAGATGATGTTTCCACAACAGTCTCACAAAATGAAACAACCGGATCAGCCACCTGGTAGCCACAGTACCAGCACGCTGTCAGAATGATCACTTCCATAGGTATTGAATCCAGAGTACCGATTTCACAACAAAGATTACAGCCACAACAATAGTCTACAGTCCAATTCAAAATATAAACGATCAGAGCAGGCAATCAATATCCAAAACGAAGGGACCCTCTAGAAATCACTGCAAGAATAAGCACAATGACCAATAGGTACTCGTATGTCAAAGAATTGGGTCAAGGAGGGAATATAACATACCTTAACTTCTACTTCTGAGTACAATTCACGTAAATCTTTCATAATAGAGTCCAAGAACATTTCGCCAGTGCCCAATATGGTATGCTCCCCCGACTCTTCAACCTTGGTAATTGCAAGAGGGTAGCTCTTGCTGATCTTCCGAAGCCCCTCGACCATTTTAGGAAGCTCACTAGGATTCAGAGGCTCAGTGGCAGTCTTCACCACTGAGAGAGTATTGAACTGCAGCGGACGGAATATATACACGTCCTCATCGTAGTACTCATTGCAAAGCGTTGCCGTCTTGATAATCGATGCATCAACTCCTTCAATCAGCACCCAGGATCCAGCAGGAGCCTCGGTAACTGGGATACGGTAGCGGGCTTGGTAAACCCAAAGCTTGGTCACCTCCTTCACGGCCATGTCTTCTTCATCGTCCGGGGAGTAGCCTTCCCCAAGCACCCTCACCGATTGCCCAGTACGAATAGTACCACTTACCACCCTTCCAAATGAATCAAAAACACTACAATCAGGTTTGGGATAAAGCTTGGTGACGTTGACCATCAATGGTCCCACTGCGTTGCAGTCTCGCATAGATTGTGCAAGGTCAGTATCCTGAGGACCAGTGTACGTATGCTCCACCTTTGTCACCGCACCATCTTTGGCTGACGGAATGTGTTTCACCAGCATGTCCGTGAAGCCTGTCCCAGATCCAAACACGGAACTGCATGCTAGCTTCAGGAGAGGCTTCACATTTAACTTGTATGCTGCGTTGCTTAGAGTGACTCCTAGCTCAGCCAAGGTCATTTCCACGCTTTTACGATGCTCTCCGATCACCTGAATAACAGAGCCACTGTAAATGATAGAAAAAGTCGGGATCTGTGTACAGTAGAGGATAAAGGTAGAGGGTACTAAAACCATTAAGGGCCTACTATATCTCCTGTTACCAAGAGCAACCCATCTCTTCCCATACGTTTGGTTGGCCTTCAATTAGCAAGTGGTGTAAGTAAGACTTGGCCACTCTTGTTTCAATGGAAGTGAGGTTGTCTTCTCCCCCTTCAAAAGTGGTCTAAAACCTCCCACATTTCATAGGAATTCATCATACATACTGATTAAAAAATTGACCTCAAGAGAGTTTGGCTACTGTACTCGAGGTGATCTCTCCGGCGAGTCATATAATGATCCACCATGAAAGCACACTTCTAAATCTCTTATATTCAATTCAAACTACCTCACGATTCCATCCGTCATGTTCTCAACCACACAGTTTTTCATTCGTTTGTTCTCGCTAAGCCCCAACGACATCCAAAATCTTCTCAATGAAACATTTCTGGTGTTGTTGCATTGCAACGGGCCTACGGTAGTATTGGTTAAAATGCTTGAAGTGACGGAAAGAGCATCCTCTACCAAGCATTTGCAGAAAGAACAAACCTGACTGTAAATCTTGTAGAGAGGCTCCAGGATGAACTGCACAAACGCACGCTCTCCCCCACCAGGTGGTGGTTTCTTCTTGAACGAACGAGTATCAGAATAGTAATAGGTATCACCCCACAGTTTCGAAGCAAACTTCGCAGCATCAAAGGGAATTCCATGTAGCTTGACGTATAGTTTCGCAAACGACAAAAGAGTGAAGGACCAGCCAGCAGTGGCGCTTGCAAAACACACGTTTCCATAAACTGGATCAATTAAAGGCACCCCATCCACGCCAGTCGAATATGAACCTATCAGGTTGTTGATCTCCTCCAAGGTATGTCGAAGCTTGTGATATGCATCTGTGGGAGGCAGCTTCAGCTCTGTTATCAACCTATCAACCTGCAAGCACATCCAGAATCTAAATAAATACTCCATAAGTGTGATTCTAAACATCTGTTTGGCAACATTTTCAATAGAATTAACAGCGAAGCAAAAACTATCACTGTCAGAGTATCCTTGATAAGTATCTGTCGGTCACCGTTCAACTGAAGATGATGGCTTGCGCTCGTTGGCATAGCAAGGCCTTCACGAGTATAAATAATAAGAATATTGACAAGTTCGGGCACATGATAAAATATTTACGAAGAGGAGTTTTAACCCTAAACGACCAAGAGGCCCTAATATGACCTAGTCTTTTCCAGTAATTTTGAGTGGATCCTACGAATAATTTTTTTAATTTATCAATACGCCAACACATGCAATGTTCGTCATCGACTCTGGTGATATAAAATTTATCCCCATCTGCTGATATTTCGATCAACAAAATGATCAATCGAATTGGTCAATTAAAACCAAAAATCCTTAGTCCATTAGGGTTTAAGAACCCACGCACCTTATTAATAACCACCACAATAGGAAGCCTCTCCTGCATCGCATGTCTGATTGCTCTCTCTGTATTGACCTGCTCTCCACACAAATGCAACAACAACATCCCTAATTTGTATCAAACAACAATAAATCAGACAAACTTCATATCAAAAAGAATAACCCCACTTAACCTACTAGTATCACACAAATTCTCATAATAACGGCACATACCATGACACCTTCCACAGCATCCACAACAAGCACGGCCCCATCCACGAGCCGCAGCGCGGCCGTCATTTCATCTGAGAAGTTCACATGTCCCGGCGTGTCCATGATGTTGCACAAGAATGATTTCCCTGCACTGTCTTCCAACACCAGCGACATGGGCACAGTCTTGATCGAAATCTGCCTCTCCTGCTCATCAATCCTGGTATCAGTGTACCTCAAGTGTTTCTCACTAGTAGGATCCAACGTGTTCACGTCGTGCGTTTGTTGAAACAACATGTCCATGATGAGCGTCTTCCCATGGTGGAGGTTCCCTAGCAGGGCCACATTCCGGATGAGCGTCGGGTTGGCCATCAACCCTAGTAGAAACTCCGTGGAGACGTAAGTGCTAACTTCCTTCGCTATGACCTCGAATTTCTTCAAGTTGATAGGTTTGATAATAGGCTCTTCCAGCGGCTGCGCGTCCTCGTCCATGACCAGAGTCTCCACGCCCTCGCCGTAAACTTCCATGGCCGTGGGGTAATACTTCTTGTCCTCCGCCAACACCACGGCGCCTTCCGTGTCCATCGCGTCGTCGCCATCGTCGTGTCCATTCTCCAACCAAGCATCGTCATGGCCATTCTCCAATTCTTTCTCAGCTTCCTCCGACTCCGAATCCAAATGGTCAGAGTCTTCGTCGGAATCTAAGTCAGGGCCAATGTAGTTTCCGAACTCATCGTACAAGCTCTCGTCCATGACACAAGTTCCCTCCAAACCCCTAAACCCTCAAAAAAAATTCCTAACAAACACCGCTTCCACAACCACAGAAAATGCAAAAATCTCTGAAATTCTGCAAAAAAGAAAAACCTTACGTGAAGGTGAAAATGCAAACTCGGTTGCTTACCCACAACAAGAGGCGAGCACGAAACACAACAAACACACAGTAGCCTCGCAGGAACACAACTGCGAAGCCCCTCCCCGAAGAAAAAATAATTCCATCCATTCATTTAACCTATTTTCATCCATCCATTTTGCTACAGTTTCAGTACGATTTTTTTGAGGTTTCGCTTTTGTTGTGTGCTTCGTCTCCAAGGTTTGTGAAGTATTATTGGATCCGGCCATCGGACTGTTGTTGTGATTGTTGTAAGCTCCTTACAAGATTTTTGTGGTTTGCTGCGGCAAGGAAAGGAGCGGGAGCAGCCATGAGTAGCATTGGAACAGGGGTAGGGTTTTGAAACCCCCAAAACACTCATGTACTTCGTTGTGACCGCAATGGAACCTGAAATGGCGACATGGAACCCTAGGAATTGTGCATACAAGCGCCTCAAGGTTTCATCAAGATGGTCGTCTTGATCAGAGTCTAGGTTTTGATTTGTTGTTGTGTTTGTGTGGCAGTATGATTTGTCGGTGACCACTTTCTCTCCCGATGGGCGAGTGTTTCAAGTGGAGTATGCCTCCAAGGCGGTCGACAATAGTGGGTATGCATCGATTTGCGAGTGATTGTCTTCTTTCTTTGCATGCGCTCGGGATTTGACCTCTTCTCTCCGTTCGTTTAGGTTTCCGACACTACGATGAAGCTCTGCGCACTGTCTCGTGTGTCACAGAATTAGGGTTTTGACCCGACTTGATCAGTTACCGCTATGTAATCTATTGACGAGTCGATTTTATCAATGCTTTTGCCCCGTGACGCCTGATTTAGTTTGTGCGAGGTGAATGTAGACTTGATTTTCTTAGATTGTCCCTTGGGATCCGACCTATGTGCACAGTGGGAGAATTTCTGTTGAAACTTTTTTGGTTACTGCAAATTGGACCCGGCGCAAGTCGTTTCATAATATTTGGGAGTTATATGTAATCAGATATGAAGTTTCAAGTCGTTGCGGTGTCTGTTCCGACACTTATTCCCTTGACTACGTTTATTCTGATCTTCGTAATTCTTTAAAGCCTTGCATGAGAAGTTTAGAACCAAGCTACTCTCCACAAGTGGAATCTTAGCATGCGGCATATTTCATCGGTTGCTGCTTGAATGGTATTTGAGTAAATTTGTTGGTGTTTCGTTTAAGGAGCCACGTGGAATTGGGAGACAGCCTTTGTCTTGGAATTATCATGCAACTTAATGTTACTGTGGATGTGCAGGACTGTAGTGGGCATCAAGTGCAAGGACGGTGTTGTACTGGTACTACATACAATCCTGAACAATAGTTCTGCTCCTGCGTTCACTTTTGTTCTCTATCTGCAGGTGGAGCATATCGATTTGTGGAAGTTATCAGATGTGTCCCAAAGCTGATCTCATGTGTCTCTTGTCGCAGGGAGTAGAGCAGCTAATCTCCTCCAAAATGTTATTGGAGGGCTCCAACCGCAGAATTCACGCTGTAGACCGTCATGCGGGCATGGTAAGTTCGTCTATGGTCTAATGTACCTGAAGTTCAGATCGGATCTCATGTTGTTTTTAGCAGTTTTGAGAAGGTCATATGGGACATCCTGTCCAATTTTGCCTATTTTTATATTCCCACATGCAGGGTTCTTCGCTGATTCTGGTGGTATAAAATTTGGCCCTATCGTAAGCGTTCTTTTCACAGTATGATCAGTTGCATTGTAAATTTTATCACCATGAAGCCTTGGTCTTTTAGAGGTGAAGTTCCATTGTTCTTAATCCGGTAGATAATCATGTCTACCTATTTTCCAAACTGACTCTGTGGAATTTGTTTTAGGAGCACGTAAAAAATCAATTTACTGATAGCATGAAAGGCAAGGTTGTGACTTTTTAAATGTATTTTGTGTATGTTCCAGAAAGGTCAAGTGAATTGTCTTTTCTATGTCTATTTGCAGGCGATGGCAGGTTTAGCCTCCGATGGTAGACAGATAGTAACTAGGACCCGCAGTGAAGCCGCCTCTTACAAAAGGTACTATCATGCCGGAAGGCTATGAACCTTCATATATCTCAGGGACCTCACATGATGCGCACTAGTTTTTCTGAGCTGTGTCCCTCACTTGAGAACTTTAAGAACTAAGAATTATGTGCACGTTTTCTGCTTTTAAGGAGATGCGTTTATGCCGTCCTAACATGGATTACTTGTCACAGCTCTTATGGTGAGGAGATACCCATTGGAGAACTATGCGAGCGTGTTTCAGAATATGCCCATTTGTGCACACTCTATTGGTGGCTGAGGTATCATTCACATTTTCAACATTTATCTAGACCTGGAAACCCTACTTCTGTGAAATCTCTTGCAACTTCATGTTGTGGAATTTAGCTGGTTTTTTAATGGTCAAATACAAAATAAACTGAGACTGCTTAATGAATATGATTGAGTTTTCCTGCGTGTGTTTTTCAGACCTTTTGGTACATCGGCAATTCTGGGAGGCTACGATCGTGACGGTCCTCAACTTTACATGATTGAGCCCTCGGGTGTGTCCTATGTAAGACTCTTTTATACTCAATCTTTCCCCAATTGGCCATCCTCTTTGTGTTTTTTGAAGTGGCAAGGTCTTTTGGTGGTCGTTTTTCTAATTTTAGCCTGTTAGTGCTTGAAACCAAAATAAGAATTGTATTTTGGAAGCTGATGGTCAATGATGGTAGCATCCTCTGCTGCTAAAAATTAGTGCATGACTTCTTCTAGTGGTGTATTTTGTTATCTTCCTTGAAGTTTTCCTAATGATTCTCTTCAACTCCTATAGATACGGATGTAGTCACTATTGGCCATTTAGGCGCTTAGGGGTTTATAATACCAGATTTGTTGTGTTGCAGCGCTATTTCGGAGCAGCAGTTGGGAAAGGTCGGCAAGCTGCAAAGACGTATGTTTCCGATTTTCACTTGCCCGGTTTCAATTTTTGGTAGTCGGGTACCCCTTGAAAATTATTTGGAAGAGCAAATTGAGGTTGTTCGCGCTTACAAATAGCTACAGTTTCTAACACCTCTAGTAACCGTGGATTTGGGTGCGTTGCAGTGAAATTGAAAAATTGAATTTGACCGAGATGACTTGCAGAGAAGGGGTCATTGCTGTTGCCAAGATGTAAGTGAACCTCCCACTCTTCAATTTGATATCCTGGACCCGAGTTAAGTATGACAAGTCTTCGAAAGCTTTCGAATAAGGCCTTGACCTACGCCGTTATATTCGTTGTCTTGATTACGACAGTTTGTTAGGCGACATGTTGTATCTCCGTCACATTTTTATTTGCATTTTGGTTCTTTCAAGGTTATTCACATCTATGGTTTGTGCTTGCATTTGCAACTTTCCAGCATTTATGGTGTGCATGATGAAGCCAAGGACAAGGCTTTTGAGTTAGAGATGAGCTGGGTTTGTGATGAATCAAACCGCGAGCATCAACGTGTAATTTTTCCATCCTTTCATTGTCCCATTATTTAATGCCAAACAATCTTAAGGACACATCTGTTCTAGATTTTTGCATACCGGTGTAACTTCTCTGTTATAATATGCATTTTTGCGCACTTTTTGCATAATTTTGAGAATTGTAAATTGCGGACACTAAGAATTTTCTAATGCAAGCATTGATTTGACGCTTTTGATGTGCATTCAGGTTCCAGCAGATTTGTTGGCTGAGGCGAAGACTGCTGCGAAGGAGGCACAGGAAGAAGATATGGATGCTGACTAGGATATATAACATAAGTGTTGAAGGAGGTTGAAAGGCAGATTGTAGAGTCAAGTTTTGTCCATACATGGATATGCTTTGTTCATTTTGAAATTTGACTCAATTGCTGATATAGCACATATGCATGACCAGCGTCATTTGGTGCTGTTTTACAAAGTGACGGATTTATTGTTTAGCAGAAATGAATGGCGCACTAACTGCATTGTGTAACTGATATTTAATTGTCTTTGCTGTCTGATTTGTTTTGGGATTCTCTCTGAAAGGGAATCATGGAAGTGTATTTGGCTTCAGATGCGTGCAGTAGTTTGTAATGTTGGGTGAGAATGTAGATTCTCTGATGGGGCTGCTTTCTTTCCAATGAAAGAAAGTCCTTCAAAATGGAGACGAGTAAGGCAAGCACCAATAATCAACACTGGCATACTACCTCCGACCCTCAATACGAGTCCTTCGGGGATTTTTTGGTTGTTTCAAATTAGTTGTCTAATTCTAGAAATGCACTACAAATCCTATATCAGGGTTGAAGATGTTTTTAATTTGTTTTGTGTTCAGCTAATGACAGGAGACCTAAAACTTTAGTATATTACCAACTTCGTGGAAACAAAAATATTGAAATGGTAATCTCTACAACTTGAAATTGAAAGGGTATAAAACCAACAACTTCATGGAAACAAAAATAATAAAATGGTAATTTCTACAACTTGAAATTGAAAGGGTCTAAAACCTACTCACTGAGTTCTCTTTGTGATCACCTACATTTGATCGGCTTGCATTGTGGGATACCTTTTGCGTAAATTCAGAAATATCAGTCTTGTTTCGTGAAAAGAGGAGTCAGTTTCTTGGTCTTTTCTTCTTCTTTATTGTTTAGGAGTGACTTCAACTTTTATTGCAATTGAGAGGAATTATGGAATTGTTCAATGCTTATATGCATGTAAATATTTAAAATATCAAATCCTTGATATTTTCATTGCTACAAGAATTGATTGTCCATGTATTCAAAAGGGGCAAAAAAAAAAAAAAAAAAAAGGCTAGTAATATGTGTCTCAAAATGTTTAGTGGTTGCTTAAAATAGTTTTATTTTGTAAATTTTGTTAATATAAAAAATTTACTCTCTAAAAATATGTCCCTTTAAATTAAGTTTTGAAATTTTTTGACAAATGTTGAAGTCTACCTAAGTATATAATTAAATTAAGATTTAGAATTTATTTAAATTAGTGTCATGTGCCATTTGTTTTACTTAAGTTGTTTTCATGTTCATTTTAATATTTTTAGTGGTTGTATTTTGTTTCAAATTTTTGAATGGATTATAATGGATTGAAATATGATTTATTTGGATATTGTTTGAATAAATTATAAAATTTTGAAGTTTTCAATAATAAAATTCTAATTATGAGATTAGACTATCTATGTTTTAGGAGTACTAGACTTGTACAAAATATATGATGGTTCAAGTATATTTGATTTTATAGAATTTTGAATTATCTGTGAATTGATGTGTTTGGATGTGACTTGTTCTATTAATGGATGACTTTTCAACTCTAAAGCCAAGAAAGATATTGAGATTTGACTTGTTTTGATGACATTTGATTTTACCATCAATGGATGAGTTTTCAACTCATAAAAAAGAGACATAGAATAAATGTATTTGGATGACAATTATACCATCGGTGGGTGATTTTTCAATTGATAAGAAAGACACTAGAAATAAATAAATTTGAATGACACTTAGACTATCAATGGATGACTTTTCAACTCATAAGAATGAGGTGTGTTGGATAGAAATATTTAGATTACACCTACAAAATCAACAGGTGATTTTTCAACTTAAAAAGAAGAGCCAAAGAGCCCTAGAATGTACATGTTTAGATGACACTTAACTACCAATGGGTGATCGACTTGTCAACTCATTGTAAGAAAGGGACTTTGAGTAAGCAAACTCCTTTGTCTAAAATGAAGACTAATTTTTTGATGTGGAGACCTCAATGGTCGTAAGTGACAAATTTGGACATGATTTATATTGTTTATTGATGTCTTTTCAACCAAAAAGAATTAAAGTGATCCATGCATATGTAAATAGATTGTATATAGAGTCACCCAAGTTATATATTAAGATGGTACTTCATATTTGATTTCATAAAGTTCAAAATTGTCTCTTGATTGACATATTTGGATGAGATGTGTTCTATTAATGGGTGGCTTTTCATGTTAGGATGGCTTTTATATTCGGTAAATGGGAGAATATTTTATAAACAAACCAAAAAGGACTTCTACACAAATAGATTTCTATAACATTTCAAGACTATAGGTCCAAATGCCCTTTATCTTCAAGAAGATAACCAACTTTCCACATTTCTTGAAAAAATGACACTTTCTTGTATGGAAAAATTTGACCTTTTAGTAACCATTGACTACAAGGGAAGAGACTATGCATTGACAAAAGCAATGGACGAGAAAATCTAAATAGGTAACTTACTTGAAAATTGTGCTTGTTCTAAAATGGAGAGCCAATCGTATCCTAGTTGTTTTTTGAAGCCTTGCAACTACACTTCATTTGATTGCTTTAAAGAATAGCACTTGGCTCTTATGTTTGATCTCTATGGTTTAAAGGCCTCATTCCTTCATTTATAAATTCAAAATTTCTAAATAGCTAGTGATTCTCAAAATTTACTACATATTCTTAAACTATATTCAAATATCAAAGCAACAAGGAAGTACAACCAAAGATTTTGATCATTAACTCCTTAAAGTCCCTACATCCAAAAAAATTAGATTGTAACTTTGAAGATATTTAATTAGTTATTTAGTAATAATAATTATTATTATTTAAAAAATGAACCCTGACAATACATGTTTTTTTGCACTTGAATATTTGAAGAAATAAAAAAATTCAATAAATTTATTGCAATTGCAAGGTCATTATGTGTTCAAATTCAAGTTATATTTTATAATACATTTTTTACTTGTATTTCTTTTAAAATTTTATTTTTGAATTGAAATTACAAATTTTTTTCCCATTCTACATCAAATTGTTTTTTAAGATATTATAATTCATCTAATTTTATTGAACATTACACAAGAAATAGTCAGAATAATTGTTAAACTACTATTTAGCTCAAAAGATGAAAGAATGTTTCAAGAGAAAATAAGTTTTTTAAATAAAAAATAAATGCAAAATGTTTTTGAATAAATAATTAAAATTAAAACTCTTATAATCACTTCATTAGATTTTAGCATTTTGCACTTAAAAAGAAAAAATTCTTGTGGAAATTACAGATGCACAATGGCTATGCCTACTACTTTTGAAGACTAGTAATAAAATATGTCGAAAAGAGTGAAAATCCAATGTGAATTTCTAAAAATTATATGTTTCATTTTTTCATAGATGAAAAACATTTTAAGACAAAAATATCAAAGGCTTATACTAGTCTTTCTTTCACAAAGAACTTAAATTTTTTTTATGTAATGATAATATAACATAGAAGTGTTAAAAATAAAACCAGAGTCATCATAAAGTCAAACTATAGTATTCTTTAAAGCTTAATTTCAAGAAATGGTGAGCCCTTGATATACACCATTCAAAACTCATTTCCCTTAAAAGAATTAAAAAAATAAACTTACATATCATTCAATTCACTTTCTAATTCCACCTCTCAAAAAACAAGAGTACTTCCAATATTCTTTACATTATATTTTTACCAAAGAATTTGTCTACAAGATCTTTCACAATACACTAAATGTGCTATATACCTTCAAAAAAATTTGAGTTTTTTTTGAATTTTTAATCTAAAATGCTAGACTAAAGCATTGAAGACTAAATCAATACAAAAATTGAAAGTCCCCAAAAAATACAAATCATCCATATAAAAAATCACAATTAAAATAGAAACAGAAAGTAATCAAATAGGCATTTCTTGCCATTGTTGATGAAATTGCATGCAAAATTTCAACTTCAACACAAAAGCAATTTTTCAACCACCTCTATAAATCCTAGAACTAATCCAAACATTTCCTATGGCCAACCTAATGCAAAAGTTGCACTAGCACCTAGCACTTAGCATTCTAAAGTATCTCCTTGAATTCAAATCCAACTCTTAGATTTCTATTATGCTATAAATGAATGAAGGCAATCACCACTCTCAATTCAAATTTCAAAAATAGTGAGCCTCCATGGGACCCAAAATTGTCAAGTAAAATATTACACTTCTAAGACTATTGGTCTTGTACAATGATTAGGCTTCCAAGACCACAATAGTTCACTATTGGAAGCATATTCTAGTAGTGAAAAAACTTGTAATAAGAAAAAATCTATAGCCCATGATTGTTGGTCCACTAAGGTTTCTACAACCTTTGCCAAGTGTTGGAGTTCCACAAAAGTCACTCAATAGTATGTCTAAATTCCAACATTATAAAGCCTATCTACTCAATGGCAAATATCACTCTTAACGTAGTGTAATCAATAGTTTCATTTTTGGAAGGAAGATCAATGGCATTTGGGGAGGGGGCCTTCTTCCTACTCAGATCCTAAGATAGGCGTTCAACAACTATTGATTCTAAAAGGAAAAAAAGATAATCAACAACATCAATGGTTTCTCATTTTCATTTTCCATCCGATGGTGGGGATTTTTCAAGCAAGACGGGAAGGTAGGATACAGCTACTTGGCAGTTTTCAAGGGATAGTAAATTACCTTTCATGAAAATTCAAAAAAATTTACTCATTTTACATAAGTAGGAGCTACTTCAACTTCTTGGTCTTTTCTTCTTCAAATCTTTGTTATTGCTAAAAACACTTTCAACTTATTTTGCAATTAGGAGGATGTATTGTTCATTCAACATAGAATAATTCATTGCTACAAGCAATAAAATATCTAAAATACTGAATCCTTGATATTTTCATTGTGGCTACAAAAATTGGCTAGTGCTATTCATCCTATTATTGGTTATCATTGGCAAATGGTAGCATAGACACTTTTCTAACAAACAACTAACCTTTTTTGAAAAATAATGTTTAGTGGATGCTTAAAATAAAGTTATTTTGAAAAAAGAGATTATTCAAAATTTTATATTTTTTGAAAATATGTCCTCTAAAAGTTCAGGATCTAATTTATGAAATTTTCTCACAAATGGGTCATTGCAAGAAAGACCGACCGATTTATGTAGCGTTTTCCACAGTACTGCTGAAATTTTCGGGAGTACTGTATAATTAGAAAAACAATTTTTAAAAAATATAAAAAATATGTTTTATGTATATACCTCTAAAAAGAAGGTACCCTAGGAAGGAAAAGTGTAGAAAAATTCTCTAAGTAGGAGAACTAGAAAAGTGCAAATTTTCATGAAAATAGGTACTTTGACAAATTAATTTGTAAAAAATAGGAAAAAGAATTTTTTTTAAAACTAAAAATTTTCAATTGGGGAGAACTTTATGATGAAGAGATTTCACCAAAAGAATGATCTCAAAACCATCTTAAATGTTCAAAAGTATGCGCGCAAGAGAGGCCTGTTCGCGCACATGTAGAGGAAAGAGAATAATGATTTTTGAGAATTCCTTTGGTAGAAATATGCATATCTAGTATGGAAATAGGCCAAAGAAATTTCAGCTTTAGATCATTAATTTTGAATGCTCTCCAATACTAAAAACCTATAAACCGCAAAGTGTGACAAATTAGCTTAATTGAAATTTAATTATAAAATGATTTTTGAAAATTTCTGAAAAATAAGGAATTTGATTGTTGTCATATCAAAAATCTTTATTCAAAATTTCAAGTTAATATGGTTCATACTTTAAAAGTTATTATCAATAACAACTTCGACATTCAAAGTGTGACGCAAAATAGTACCGGTCTTTCTTGCAATCACCCAAATGTTAATCCGTGAAGGTCCAACAACATTTTGACAAAGAGATTTTTCAATGAATTGTGCCACTTTGATATTTTCTTGCTCATAAATATGCTTGAAATTTTTTATTTTAACCATACAAAGGAGAAGACTACTTTGTCTAATAAACATGGACTTGATTGTGAAAATTTTGATTGTTGGATTTTTAGATTACAACAATTATGGATGATCAACTTCATAGGCAAAAAATGCAAAATGATTTTGGAAAAAAAACTTAATAAAAAGTTGAATAATGTTGCTTTATCCCCAAAAAATTGTCTTGGAATCCAAGGCAAATGTAATAATTTTTTATTTTAAAATTTTAAAAATAAAGAATTCCGTCAAATTTGTACACATTTTCAAACAAAATAATAGAAAGCCAAAATTGACCAAATTGGATCCTAGATTTTTTATAAAAATTATATATGTGTAAATTTTTAAAATTTAACAATAATTATTATTATTTTTGGAACATCTTCAAAAAAAATTGGAATCATTCTAATTATTTTGTGTTTTTAATCACATTAGGTTGAACCTTTTAATTTTAAAATTGCTAAAAATAAAAATTTGGAAAAGAATTTCTTCAAGTCTTATTTGTTCGTAAAGATTAAAAACTGGAAATCTCCAATAAGATATTTTTTTCCACCTCTACTACTCCTTTTATTGAAAAAACATTATATTTACTCCCTTTTTCTAGTAGACTACATTTACTAAATAAAATTTTAAATACTTCTCACATTGAAATTTTGAAAATCAAACAATGCAACAAGTGTCTAAACTTGTTACTCTCAAAGATCTCAATTTAGAAAATATTGAGATTTGTTTCACCCTATTGAAAATTTGCCATTGAATATTTGAAGAGGATACATTATGTCGCCTTAGTCCTTGAAGGATTGAAGTCCACCCAAATATTGATCATATATGGCACTCACATTTATGAATTAACATGCATTCAAATACATACAAATATAGATGTAGTAATTGTTATTCTTTAGGACTCAATTAAAGTTTGGAATCAACTTAAAGTATCGGTGTATTTAAACCACTTTCAATGTTGATTTTAAAATTCTTTTTTGGTAATATTTTTTCAATTTTGAATGTATTACAATGTATTAAAATATGATTTATTTGGATATTATTTGAATAAATTATGAAAATTTTGAATTTTTTTAGTACCAAAAAACTAATTATGGGAATAGACTATTGATGTTTCAAAAATGTTAGAAGTACAAAATATTTGGTCAGTATAAATATATTTGATTTTATAGGATTTAGAACTACCTTTAGATTGATGTGTTTGGATGAGACCTATCCTATTAATGAGTGACTTTTCAACTCTTAAGCTAAGAAAGAGACCGAGAATTGACATGTTTTGATGACATGATTGTACCATGAAAGGATGATTTTTAGTGATAATAGAGAGACTTGGAGCAAACTTGTTTGGATGTTATCTGTACCATCAATCATTCATTTTCAACTAATGACAAAGAGACCTAGAACTAATATATTTGGATGACAATTGTACCATCATAGATGATTTTTTCAATTCATAAGAAAGTGATCTAGTGTAAATTTATGTGGACATCACTTGGACTATCAATGGGTGATTTTTCAACTTGTATAAAAGAGACTTCAAGTAAAACGTATTTGCCTATGACACTTGGACTATCAATGAGTGACTTTACAACTTGTAAATGTGAAGCTTGCTAAGTAGACATGTTTTGGTAACACCGACAAAATCAACAAGTAATTTTCAACTTGTAAAAAAGAACATAAGAGTGTACACGTTTGGATGACACTTACCTATCAATGGGTGACTTCTCAACTTATAAGAAAGGAAATCTAAATAAATGAATTCCTTAATTTTTAGATGTGGAGACTTCAATGATTATAAGTGAAAATTTTATATATAATTTATATTGTTTATTGAGACTCTTCATATCATAAGAAATTGATTCTTGCATATACAAATAGATTGCATAAAAAATCATCCTAATTACATGCTAGAATGGTACTTGTATTATAGACTAATATTTTTTTCAAGTAGAATTTTAAGGATCTTTACCAAAGAAATGCTAAGAAACTAGCCACTCAAGAATAGTGGTAATGTATTATTGAATAGTATTATTGTATTAGGTCTTCAATTGGATTAAAAAATTACTTTATAAATCATTATTGAATAAGTGGCAATATGACCGTGGTAAAAAAAAAATGTTTTCTTTATATTGTAATAAACTTAATGCTCTTAAAAAATATAGTAATAGAATTGTTATTAATATTTTATGGGTGAATTTTTAGCACAAGTTGCTCACATCTAATACATGCATAATAGGTATGAAGAAAAGGGTCTTTTAAGAGAAAAATACAAGAAAAAAGCATAATGAAAATCAAAAAGACCCCAAAAGTAGTATAATAAATTGAAGGCAACATAATACCAAAGATAAGAATTTTAACCAATCACTCCAAAATTCATATTCAAATTATTTATTTTGAATTTGAAATTATATATTGAAGATTAACCCCTAAAGGTCGGAGACTATGTCTTCACCAAAAACACACCAAAATTGCCATGTCTACTTCAAGCACCAAATTTTTGAAAAAAAACATTTTCAGACACATGTAACCGTAGGATCTTATAGTACACTTGTGTGAAAAGATGTGGAAAAAATTTCAGAATTTTTCACCATATAGATTGCAAGATATTAGCATTTGAATTGACAAAAAACCTATTTTTGTCCCTGCAAAAAAGCGGGCAGCTGCACTTCACAAGGTCACATTTCTATGAAAAAATGTCCAAAATGGTTTCAACTCTTTGGAATCATTCTTCAATTCAAGTTGGCTACATGCTTGAAAATTTTCATATCATTTGGAATTGTACAACATATAGGAAAAAAATAGTAAGTAGAAAGAAGTAGAAAATGTTTGAAAATACTAAATTGTGAACAATTTATTTATAAAAATGAAAAATGAAAATCCCAATGGTTGTAATGTTGTGACAAACAATCAACATCCAAATTTTTAATTTTTTTTCAAAAATATTTAAAATTGAGGAAAATAAGGGCTTCCAAAGTTTATTTTAGAGTAGAGAATCCATAACTGCCCGCAAACTAAATCTCTTTATAACTTTTGTCTCATAAATCAAAATGGAGTGATTCAAAGCTTTCTGCATATATGTACATCTAGAAAACCAATTTCAAATTTTTAATTTTCAAAAAAAAAATTTTATAAGAAATTTTTGGGCTGCCCGCCGACCAATGAAAACTACATATCATGCAATAACTTTTTGACCATGTAGTCAAAAGTTATGAAAATTGTTGGGCCTTAAAGCTACTCCTCGAGCACATGTTGTGTGAAAATTTCAATGAAAAAAAATAAAAACTCCATGCGTAGTGAGCTGCCCAAAATCGCTATGTTGCCAAAAAACGCAGTTTGGTCCTTTAGGGGTTAAAAGCTTTTATACTAAAAATTGCATTTAATAATAAATATATGAATCCAATGACCAATTGTGAACTTAAATTAAAGCTATAAATTTTGTTGGTATATCAATTTGAAAATTCTAAATTTTCCTTAGATTCTAAAACACTTGACAAAGTCAAAAATTGAGGGTCTTCATTCATATATAAAAATAAATAGAAGTCTTGAATTTTGTAATTGTTAAATACAAAAAAATTCTAATATAATTTTCTTGATCTATCAATACAATGTAAGCCTTGAGATCTTGAGTTATGGCATTGTAATATTTTTGATTGAATTAGTTTTATGATTAAAATTTTATTGAAATTCTCATTTTGCAACAACTAAAATGTAGTTGCATAAGCACTTAGGATAAAACAAACCTTATCAATTTTGATTATATAATTAACAATAATTTTAACCTTATTTTCGTTCAATTTCAATGAAATAATGATGTAATATTACAAAAGTCCTTTCAAGCAATTAGAAATTGCTTGTGTATTGTTTAATACTAATTGGTGGATTGATAATTTAGAAGGCATCATTGATTTTAGTGAAATTTTATTGATTTGAAAAGGAACTAAGAATAACTTGCATCATTTCAAACAATTGCTACAACATGAAGATAGTTTTAGTTTGTATCTCTTAAGCACAATTGTGTCAAAAGATGATTTTCCAATTAATCAATTCATTTTTGCAATGAATGAATGATGAGATGTACTTGTGAAATTTATTTTGAATCCCCTTTTCATACTTATATTTTTTGGAAGCTACTATGATAGCAATTGATATAAGTTATAATTACAATAATCAATACCTACATGTATACATCTTACAATATTAATATTCCAGACTCTATATATCCACATGTATTGACATATTGTGCATATTTTGTATATCATATTCTATAAGTATCATATTTAATGTATTGTATTCCATATCAGAGATCCTACTCTTAATGACCAAGATTGTTTCTTGAGATGACTCAATGAACAACTAGATTTTTCCACTAACCCATATTGGTGGCATCCAAAAGGGGGGGGGGGGAGAGGGGGTGCATTTTTTTCTCATGTGGATCAATGGTTGTAGGTTTTTATTTTCTCACTACATTATCACTTATAGTTTAGAATAAAGGAGAATCTATTGAATACTTTCGAGAGGAGCATGTTATAAATCCAAGTCAATGATTACTAATATCATTAAAAGGGAGCCTAACTTTTTGGAAACTATTAGTGACGTATTTTAGGATCCACTCTCCTTTGAAATTTTCATTATGTATTGTATACAATACTAAATATATATAGTATTCTTTACTTTGCATCATTTGAAGTTAATTTCAAAGATTCAAAAGTTCAAAAGGCAGAAAGTTCAAAAGCCATATGATCTTAGATCACAACTATTTGTGAGGTTCCTAAATGTTGTTCCTTTTTCTTTTCTTTTCATAATTGTATAGTATGTATTTATTATACTTTTGTTGGCCATCTACTCTTTATACTAAGATTATCTATCGATGAGATTGTATTTTCTGATTATAAGATTTAACAATACCAATGCAAGGACTTCACCAAATACTTGGACCAAATATAGTACAGGCACCCATAATTGATTAAATAATCAATTTTAGACATGATCTAGAATAGTGTAAGTCAAAACAAATATTTTCAAAGGCACATTGATACAAAATGATGGGAATTGCAAAAAAGCTCATAATTTTATCTCTTGAATTGAAATTACTATGAATTTTGGGAGGCAAAGAGTATGCTAGACCTATAATTCATCAATGTTTAGACTCTTCCAATTTTGATTATAAAAGAACTACCTTTCCACTCATTGCTTTCTACTTTCTTGATTACTTATGTATCATAGATTTGTTGGTTAAAGTCTTCAAAAAGTACAAAATTACACATTCCAAGAAAAAAATCAAAAATTTGTTTGAGCATTAGTTGGAAATACAACACCCTATTGATTGTTGATGGGGCATTGATT
This sequence comes from Thuidium tamariscinum, assembly GCA_947034885.2. Taxonomy (NCBI): domain Eukaryota; kingdom Viridiplantae; phylum Streptophyta; class Bryopsida; order Hypnales; family Thuidiaceae; genus Thuidium; species Thuidium tamariscinum. The sequence goes on from OX344755.2 coordinate 9,549,241, forward strand.
AATTATGGGTGCTTTTACCATACCATTGTTGGAAGGATTCTATAGGTTTAGTACTCTACCATCTAATCATGACACATATTACTACTTATTGCTCAAAAGTACTTAACAATCTAAATCTAATTATAACTTCAATCATGAAATTTGATAGTGTTTAATTATTGTATAAATAGAGCCAACCATTCAAATCTAATCATTACCTTGATCATGAAACTTGACACTATTTATTGTTCACATAGACTTAACCATCTAATCCTAATAATTGATATTATTACTATTCTAATGACATTAGATGAAATTTGAAGGCTTTAACCCCTAAAGGACCGCAACTATGTTTCCACCAAAACTGCTCTAAAACTGTCATTTCTAGGAGAGCTACCAAATTTCAGAAAAAAAACATTTTTTGACACATGTAACCATAAGATCTCTTAGTGCACTAGTTTGAGAAGATGTAGAAAAAATTTCAGAAATTTTCGCCATGTAGATTGCAAGATATTAGTGTTTGAAGTTACAAAAATCATTTTTTTTCCACTGCGAAAATCCGGGCAGCTGCACTTCAGAAGGTCACATTTGTATGCAAAAATGTCCAAAATGGTTGCAACTCTTTGGATTTATTTTCCAATTCAAGTTCACTACATTCTTGAAAATTTTCATATCATTTGGAATTGAACAAGATGTACAAAAAAAATAGTAAGAAGAAAGAAGTAGAGAATGATTCAAAATACAAAAATGGTAACAATTTATTTATTGAATTGAAAAATGCCAATCCCAATAATTTAAATGTTGTAATAAACAATCTACACCCAATGTTTTTATTTTTTTTCAAAAATATTGAAAATTGAGTAAAATAAAGGACTTCAAAGTTTATTTTAGAGAAGAGAATCCATAACTACCCGCAAACTAAAATCCTTCATAACGTTTGACTCATTAATCCAAAAGGAATGATTCAAAGCTTTACATGTATATATAAATCTATAAAACCAATTTCAAATTTTTATTTCCAAAAAAAATGATTTTTTCTGATCTGCCCAAACTGCCCGAGTTGAGAAACAAACAACGTTTTATGCAATAACTTTTCAACCATGTAGTCAAAAGTCACGAAAATTGTTGGGCTTTGAAGATACTCCTCGTCCACACCTTCTATTAAAGTTTGGTTCCAAAATATGGAAATCTGTAGCCACACGCACCTGCCCAAAATCGCTATGTTGCCAAAAAAGGCATGTTGGTCCTTTAGGGGTTAAGAGATTGCAAGTTCTTGCAGTCTGGAAACGCAAAAAGTATAGGAATTACAAGAATTTGATGTAGTTGTGATTGTGCCACATCATTTTTTTTTAATTTGAAATTTTTTTGGGCTTGTTTTTGCATTTAAAAAAAAATGTTGGCTTGACAACAGTTAACTATTTTAAGAACTATTTTGGAAATAGACCCGAAATGAACCTTTGGAGACCTCAAATTTCATCTAATGTCTATACTTCTACATGACACCAACAATAATTAAAATGACTATTTTTGATCTTAACATTAATTTAAACACCATTAATAAGGAAAAAAATTCTACATCTAATTCAAATACACCACCTTTCTTTCATTCAAAATAACAAGATTCCAAAATATTATTGAAAGAACACCACTCATGTAATTGTACATTAAACTAACATTGTATACTCCTATATTTTCAATCAAGTTTTATCTTTGGTTCTACATGTGAGAGTACTTTGCTCGGGTGGGTCACTTCCCACATTTTAAAAACCATATGGGGCATAATATAGCATGGATTTTATTATTTCAAGGTAAATTTTATAAAGGATTTACAAATAAAGTAGGGGACTTTTAAAGTCAAAGATGCATTATAAATAAAATAGGTAGCTAAAAAATCTCAAGTATTAATATTTTATATATATAATTTAAGAATTAGAGATTAGGATCTTGGAAATTGTATTTAGTAGGGTCAATTTTATTTAGAGTTGGTTGTACAAAGGAGTCAGAGTATAAAGGTGTTACACAATGTTTGCATAGCTACATGTTGTGTTGTATTGAGTAATAGACCTTGGATGGATGAAAATAGGGGCAATAGAGATATAGCTAAAGATGTGTGAATGGACTTTGAGCTTCAAGTCAAGGTTATGTGAACTTTCCATTGTGATTTGTATCTCACTTTCCAAAGCATTACAATTTCTATAAACCATGATTCTATTGTTTTCCTTTCATGTATTGTCAAACTATATTTTTTATACATTGTAGAGGTTCTTGTACATTCAATTTTTGGATTTTTGTGTATTGCAAGTGGTAAAATTGTCATACTAGTTCACTTGACTAAATTCTATATACCCAAAAGGGTATGACAACAGAAAAGAATATTGAGCAAAGTAATTAAACATCTCAACTTTTCATGCAAATTTCCTTTATCTTTTCTCTAATCTTCTTGCTTTTAACTTTCTCTTCAATTCACTTTTCTTCCTTATAAAGAAAATACCCTACAAAAAAATACTTTCACCTACGAAATATAAGTAAGTATAGGGTGCCACAATATAGGACATTTTCACAAATTATGTAATGATAGGGGACCATTTATTTGAGCCTTCAAGGTAAATAGCCCTTCAAAAAATACCCTCTTGCCGCACGGGGGGTATGAAATATACAAAGAAAGATCCACTCGAGGTACTTTGACTCTATTTAAGTATAGACCTATGAGCACCAAAATAAAATACCCTTAATTATTAAGAGCCCTAATTTTTTTGAAATTTAGCACATTTTTGCTTATATATTTATATGTAAGAATGATAATATTGACAATTTCATTGAATAGGTTGTAGGAAAGTTTGTTTTAAAAAAATTCAAATCTTAATGTAGATGAGTGAAAAATTGTTTAGAGACAACATTGTCCTCAAATGGAGAATTTTATTAAAATAGTAGTATTCTATATGCCATTTTTAGACTGCAGAGTCTAAACTAAAAATTGACATCTCGGACGAGTACAAATTTTCATAAATCTAGGACAAGTATAGATTTCTAATATTTGTGATTGATTTAGATTTTAGATTGTGTAGTCTGAAATATCTAGGATACCCGAGGAGATCACTCTCACTACATTTGGGGGTTCCACATGTGACAAAGTGACTTTTTGATCCCCTATTTACCCTTGAATAAACTATAATTTCATCTTACAATTTTGATCTTTATTTAACAATGACCAAAGATTTCTATTGACAAAAACTTCAATTCCAAATAACATAAGATATGTTGTCTAGCAAGGATTGAAAAATGAACTAAAATGGTATGTTTTTCAACTAAAATATTTATAGAGATCACATGAAGATGACTATTGCATCAATATTAAACTAAAATAAACTTTTAATAGAAAGCTATTCTATAGAATTTTTTTTTCATTAAATTTTTTTTTTCTTATATAACATAGGGGTGTGAAAGTTATTTTAAGCTTTACAATGTATCTTTTTTCTTTAAAAATTTATAACTAATTATTATTAGCATAAAAAAATACCAATAATTCAAAATTTAAACTTTTAAAGTAGTAAAAACTATTCATAATTTTTTTTTGGAAAAAAATTAAATTTTAGGATGTATTACATGTTTTGAAAAACTCTGCCGCACGTATGTCTCTAAAATGCGGGGAGTGACCTCCCCGAGTTAGGATAGATATAGATATCAAACATCTAAGACATGTGAACAATTCAAAAATCTGTGATAGATTTAGATTCCAAATTGCACAGTGTGAAGTATAAAAAGTATCAAAGGAGTAATGAAATTTTGCCATTTTAATGAAATTAGCCATTCAAGCACTTTGCAGCACTTAAAAACATGAACTTTGGAGTAATTGTCATCAAACTTCAAAATATTTTTGCTATGTTTATTTTTATTCGAAATTGAAATTCATTAATTATAACTCTCAATAGTAATTTCTAGAATCCATTATACCCTACATTAATACCTAATAGTTGTTTCTTATTATATAATTTTTATTTGATGTTACACATATTAATGTACAAAGATGTCATTATTGTTGAGTTGCATTTTAGTCTATACTATTAACCAATATTGCCAAAGAGCTTGAGCTCTCATTGATCTTGGTTGAATGTTATGTAATTGTAACAATTGTTTGTATAGAGTGTGTACATAAGGTGTCTAATGAAGCAATAAAAAATGAAAAATGTGTACAAGGTTTCAATCCATGTTAAACAATAAAGCAAATCAACATACTCCTTTGTCATGCTACTTTATCCTTGCTATTTACTTTTATGATTGCAACATACTCACACTTGTTCATTGGTTGTTGGGCAATAAAGAACTTGATGGACAGTCTCAATTGCTCCTATGTGATATTATTATACTTGAAAGTTGAAAAATGAACCATACTAACATTACAAAGAGACATATTCTACTACATAAATTTTTCCACTTTAAAATGGGCAATCAATAATTTCCTAGTGGATTAGATATTCTCCAATATCAAATGTTGTCATTGTTATATATTCTTGAAGTCAAGACAATTTTTTGCATATTGGTTTTTAGAGGATTTTTGACCACAACACCTCTTCTACTTTGTGTTGTCACCTATGTTAACTATAAGTCACTACAAATAGGTACTATAGAGTTTTTTATGTTTGGATTCAAGTATAATTTTCCTCCTTGTTGCAACTCATGCAACTTTTAAAAAAGCTACTTCTAAATGATAAATCTTATATAGAAGTGCAAAGGCTATGTAGTAGAGTAAATTAAGGCAAACTCAAAGGGCCTCAATAGTGGAGACAACTTTGTTTTGTAGGTGAATCTATATTCATGCTAAGTTTAGGGTATAAAATTGACTAATTGTTTCTAACAAATCTTAACGTATTTGTGTACCTTTTCAATGTTGGCAAACATTAATTGTTTTTCTTGCAAAGTCTTGCTTTGGATTAGATTTGATTTCAATTTTCACTAAAGACTTTATTTATTTTTCTATAGCTAATTTACATCCTTCATCATTTTTTAAGAAAAAATCCTACAAAATAATTTGTATAAACCACTTTCACTTTAAAGAAGAAAAGATAAATCTCCAATTTGCACCTTGAATGCAAAATGCAAATTAGTGTATTATAGTTTGCAAATGCATAATTGCTTTTAGAAGCAAGGGAATTGTATGCAAAAAATTAGCATGAAATGCTTGAAGATTATAATTGAATGTATATTATATTATTTAATGTTATTTTTACCCTTAATGTCATATAATTTTTTATAATTAACCATTTTGAGTGACTTATTTTTATATGGCATGCTTTCCAAATTATAGCCAAGGGTGATTTAGGTGTTTAATGATGAATTTGAGTTTGTATTTATAATTTAATAATTCTAAGACAATACTAAAAATCATATCTAATTAACATATTTAGAAAAAAATTGGAGTAATAGATTGTTTAGAATTTAGTCCATCTATGGAATGGATGCAAGATTGTATTAAAAATCTATAAAATATTCTTGGATATCTTTAAATTTATATGTATAAACCATGTCATGTAAGATGATCATATTTATGTATTATATAGTATTAAGAAAAACTCATATGAAAGAGAAAGGCAATGGCTAATAAATTTCTTTTTAATAATCTAGATGTTCTTTAAGCATATAATTACAATGCTTGTGAAATGTAATGGTATTTAATCTATTTTTTAATAAGGTTGCTTCCATGATTCAATATTGTAGCACTCTAAAGCCGTCTTTCAAGTAACCTTTCAAGATTGTGATTGTTATACTTGTAGAATGATGTAATCTGTAAGTGCCTATACTTCCCACCTATTGCAAATTATCAAGAGTTTACTAGTGTGCACATGAGTTTTAGCAATTTGAAGTGAAAGTGTGGTGAAGTGGGAGTAGAAAACTTGAAGCCCTAAATTGTATTAATAGAACTTTAATTCCAAAGCTCACTATAATAAAGCACCATTAACCCTTTAGTGCCTATGGTTGATTTGGAGGGCAAGCGTAGTTCTTTAGAAAGTGAATTTTGTGGCCACTCTAAAGATGTAATCTTAGATCAAACCGTATAAAGTATTTCTATAAGGGAGATTCTTCAACCTAATATAAAATCAAACTCATCTTACGGTACAAATTGCTATAAATAAGGCAAAAGGTCCATAAATCACCCTTTTAAGGGCTAGAATTGAATTTTGGGGAGGTGGAACATCTTTAAATATTTTTTACTAAATTTTTCTTGAGAAGAAAGTAGAGCATTCATCTAAGCCAAGTCGTTTTATATTTTTTGAAGCTTTTTGAAGTTAGTTACAAATTTTTGAAATTCACAAAAAATTGTCATTTGTGGTCATCAAAAGCAATACCCTTCTAAAATGTGTAGATTTGGTACATTAAAGAAAGAAAAATGTACCTCTAAATCATTTTTTCTTTTAGAGCCTTGTTGGAATTAGAAATTGTTTTGTTTAATACTCAAAAATCAATGACCTGAATGATCCTTTAGAATTTTTGCTACATAAATTTCAATGCATAAGTTTACTTTGGGAATTCATGAGAGTGAAAAGCAACACTTATGCCTTGTCAAAACATCAAGATACAAAAAAATCTCACAAATTGGTTGATATTTTTTCATATTTTTGTTGAATACTTCCCATTTGAAGGTTCAAGCCATTTGAGTTTGCAACCTCATAGCTAATGCATTAGTGCTCCAATTTTCTTGAAATTGGTTTTGTTTGAAGGGCATGAAGACACTCTAATTACGTTTCTCTTTGAGATTTTTGTGATCAAATGTATTTTGAACAATATTAGACCAAAAGTGCAAAAATCAACCCAAAAGTGGTCAACCGGGCACTGAAGGGTTAAATGACACCCTTGGGTCACCTATTAGACTACAAATCAAGTACAATTTTTAGCACATATACATGTTCAAAAAGACACGACAAGAACCAAAAAGGTGGATTAAAGTAATGAAATATGTTTAGTGAATGATAAAAAAAAGGAATCCTTTACTAATAATTTAACATATATCTTCCTTCTCCAATCATGCTTATATCTTAGAACTTGATATTTAAATGACAATGATAATGAATACTCACATCTTAGATGATAACCTTTTGCATGTACAAAATCTTTGCCATCACTTTTGGTTTGAAACTTCACAAGAAACTTCACATTTATAAACTATCTCAATAAATTCTTCATTGCCCCAAAGGCATTGCAATTGATTGGAGGTTGATATCAACCTCCTATTCTCAGTAAATGAGAAAAACATTGTAAATACATTATCAATAAAAATTTATTTATCTATTTTTTGCTTTAAATTTTGTATAAATTTATTAAAGAAATATTAATAAAGTAGCTAAATTGAAAACAAAAAGTAATAAATTTATCTTTGATGTATTTTTGTTACTATCAAGAATTAACAAAATAATATGTTATTTTAAAGTTTTATAAATTATGAAATTGAGACTATATGAATTGAAATTTTTTAAATGAAAAAATCCACAAATTAAAAGTTTATCAATTGAAATTTTTATTCTTTTTGTTTTAAAATTTATGGATTCTAACTTTACAAGTTTCAAATTTTCAAATTCTATTTCAATTTGTAATTATAGGATAATGAAAATCAGATTCCTAGTAGATTTATGGATACATTAGAACTAAATTAAATTAAATCTATTTTGTAGAAAAGGAGATACAAAATTCATAATCTAAAAAAACAAAAACAATGTGATTAGATTGAAACAACTATTCTTTACTCTTAATTCCAAGAAAAAAGTAGAATAAAAAATTGAAAGTCAAGTCAAATGAAGGATAACATTTCATGACTGTAATGTTGGAAAAACTTTACAATAAATTAGATAGAAAAATTCTTTTATTATTTAGTTTTGGGGCTAATAGGATATACACATCATTGAAATAATATATAAAGACACCAAGAACTAAATGCTTCTAGCTTCAAATTTTAAGCTATTGATTTTGATCTCAAATTTATATTAAAATATTTGTATAAATATATGAAAAATGATCTTTCAAGATTCTTTGGAAAATTCTTATAACATCTTTCAAACCTTGGTATAGCCATTGCTTCCTTATTTTAAAATTCTAATTATCATTGGTTATTTGAGTTTCTACACCTTATTCCATTACAACATCTCTTCCTATCCGTACCAAATAATGGGTGGTGGGTGTTACATGTGGTTAAAGAAGGCTAGGGAGTTACTATTTCTCTAATAGCACCCTCCATAATGTGTCAAATGACGTGTTGGACAAGGCACAAGGTAGAGAGGTGGCAACCCAATAGTCAAATCCCTCCAACTCGCCTTGTGTTTTAAAAAAACAAAACAAAAAACAAACCCTCCAACTCTTGTTTTTTGTGGAGGGCTCATATTTGGAACTATTCCCTCTTTTATGTCTACTTTTCCATCAAACACACGTCTCAACATTTTGTTTTCTATCAAATCATAGTAGAAGTCAAATGTTCTACACACTACAACTTGAAGTGTGGAAATGGATTTCTATTGTGACTTGCCTTAGTTTGATAAATTCACAAATATGCAACTAGTCAGATACAAAAAGGAGCCCAAACATGCCAAATCATTTGATGAAGGACTATGGTGCGTCCCATTGCAGATGTTCTTGGTCAGTGCAAGTTTTTGAAATTATCTATATTTAACCCTCAAAGGTCCAAACATCATTTTTGGGCAACATAGCAATTTCAAACAATTGACTATAGATGGAGTTTTTATTTTCTTTCAAAAATTTTACACAACATTTGCCTAAGGAGTAGCTTCAAGGTGAAATTATTTTCATAAATTTTGACTACATGGTTAACCCCTGAGCGCTTAGCCCATGTTCACCAAAATGCAAACTCTTTGGAATTCATTCCACTCAAACAATCATTTAAAATACAATCTACAATTTTTGACCGTACCGATTGGTAGTAGACAGAGGCTTATGGCTCCATGTGAAAGGACCAATGATTTCACTGTACCATTGAGAAAATTATAACGGTCAAACAAGGACAACCTTTCAAGTCAAAGAGGCCATATTTTGGCCTCTTGGGCGCTCAGGGGTTAAAAGGTATTGCATGATGTGTCATTTTCATCATTTGATAGACATCTTGAGCAACTCATAAAATTTCTTTGAAAATCATTTTTTTTAGAAAATAAAATTTGAAATTGATTTTCTAAAACTATATGTATATAGGAAGTGTTGAACCATTCTATTTTTATATACAAGATGAAAATTATGAGGAGTTTTAGTTTGTGGGTAACTATGAAGTCTATGAAAATCATACCTACCCACAAACTAAGACTCTTCATAACTTTCATTTTATTAATCAAAATAGAATGATTCTAAGCTTTTCACATACATATGATTATAGAGAATTAATTTCAAATTTTTAAATCTTAAAAAATTGATTTTTAAAGAAGGTTTATGAATTATCTGGGTTGCCTGCCAAATGATGAAAATGACATACTATGCAATAACTTTTTACCATGTTGTAAAAGTTATAAAAATTGTTGCTTATTAAAGCTATTCCTTGGGCAAATGTTGCATAAGAATTTCAAGGAAAAAAAACAAAAAACTCTATGTATAATACGTTGCCCAAAATTGCTATGTTGCCCAAAATGGTCTTTGGACCTTTTGGGGTTCAATTCTTTAATAAATACTATGTCACAAAATTGTGGATGGCTAGTGATATCTTCTACTAATGGAGGGTGCTCTTAAAGTGACCTTTTAAAAGCTAATTTCATTTTGGAAGAAGCTAAATTCCATGAAATAACTTTTAGTAAATTTTTATAGGAAGAAAAATGGAATTTGCATCTAACCTAAGTTGTTTCATATTTTTTGGACCTAAGTGGAATTAGTGACATATTTCTCAAGTTGAGATGCAATGGTTTTTAGAAGCAACCCCCTCCTGAAATGTACACTATTGACACATTGAAGAAAGAAAAATCTACATCTATATTAGAAGTCCCTTTTAGAACACTCTCCCTTATATTGACCTACCAATAGTATAGACATAGGTTAGTTTTTGAAAAGACAATATCTCTTCTTAATATAAATGAAAGTAAATAATTAAAAATATGTATCATTGTGTATTTTTCAATGTTAAGATAGAAAATGTCCAAAAAATATGAAACATTTGAATGAACTAAAAAATGGTAAATTTTTGTAAAGTCTTTCAATAGATGGATGAATTCTTGATAATTTTCTAAAAGTGTTCACTTTTTATAAATTTACATTATTTCCAATTAAAGCTATAAAAGGCAAACAACCTTGAATTTCTTTCACAATGCCAATGAATTCAACATTCTAACACTTAGAGGGACATACATTGCACTAAACATGGATGGCACAAAAATGTAGTGCACAAAATATCCAAAATCATTGGGATAAGCAAGCCTATATGGGGCCAAATTTTATTTTATTGATAGAATTTGAATAGAAAACTTCTAAATCTAAAATAGTACATGAATATTAATATAGAAGCTTCTAAGTCATTTTTGACCATTTATAGACCATTTGAAGAGTTTAGCATAGCTCTTGGTTGAGTTTGGCAATGGAAAAAATTATCCTATGTGGAAAAATAGATTTCAGAAGGATTTGATGTTTTATTCATAATTTTTTGCTCAAAAAAAATTACTATAAATTTTGTTTGTTAAGAATCTTATTTTTGATATATATTGATGTGTCTAATTTTGACAATAGGTTGGTAACAAAATCTAGAGGAAATCAATGCTTATGATGCATTATAATGGACTAGATACTTCCACCTCATATGCTTGGAATTTAACAACCTAGTTTCTAAAAGTGCGAAGTGACCAAAAAGGGGTTGGTTACCTTAGGTGCTTACCATTACTAATGAATATATTTTTTATAATTTGTTTAAATTAATATGCATCATTTAATGTATAGGATTGAGAATTGAATATTACATGTATCAATTATAAATGTGTTCAAATTTTTATCATAATATTATATATGCTTAGAAGGTATCAACAAAGATTTTAACTTTTTTCAATAGTGATTCTAGTAAAACCAAATGTGTCTAAAATGCATTCAAGTATATATGCCCTAAATTCACTTTAATTTATTTAAGTTCTATTTATTGTGCATCAACTATAGCACCCAAGTAATAGATGATGTGTATAATCCTAAATTCTTTCCACCAAAAATGGCCTTTTTTACCAATAGTATCAAATTTCTTTTTAGTAAGACCAATTCCTCTTCACAAGCACAAACCACCCTATCCCTACATCTATAGAGGCAGTAGCAAAAATAATAAATAAATAAATAATAATTAAGTAAAAAAATTAGATTCTTTTGAAAAAAAATAGCATTAAATAGACAAAGGTCAATGTTTTTTATTCTGGCAATTTGGAGCAAAATTGCACCAAATTTTTTTGCTTGGCACCATGCTTATAGAAAATAAATAGTAAACTTTTGGATGAAATTGCCATTAAATTTCAATTTTTTAAGAACTATTGAATGAAATTGCCAAATAAAAGATGAAAATAGGATGATATATATATATAATGTGCTAATATGATATTTTCTATCCAATGTATGGATGAATGTTGAAAATTGGAGTATTGCCACTTTGCCACTTCACAAAAAATGAAAAAAAACACATTGACAAAGGTGTTGGAGTAGGTGGAAATGGAGACTTTTGTGGAGCAATTAGAAGACTTTGTAGAAAGAAAGGTTGAGAAGATGGCAAAAAGAGCAAATAGTTAGAAAAAAACAGATGATTTTTTTAATATTGAAAAAATGTATCTTCATTTGTATTAAAGAGAATTTCAAAGGATGAGTTTTGATAGTAGGCATATAATTGTGCAATATTTTAAAAACTAATGTCTTCAAATTCTTGCATAAAATGGACAAATCTTATTTATATATGAAAAGCTAAGATTGATTATTGGATGCACCTATCTTCAACACTTTATGAATCTAAAGTTTATTTATAAATGCTAAATCATTGTGTATTTTACGTGGGTTATAAATGTATTCAAGGAATTATTGAAGGAGCTACAAGAAATAGAAAGAAGTCAATCCAAGAATGTTGAAAAAACAAATTTTGTCTTTTCTTCAATAATGTGACTAGCATAGTCACCAAGTGCTTCATGAAATTTGTGCATGGTTATGAATCAAATCATTTGGATATTGGAATAAATAAAAACTTGCCAAAATGAAGGTATATTCTTTAAATTGTTCTCTGGTCATAATTTATTTTGCCTAAAAGCTCTACATCTATATTTACCTCCTTTCTTGGTATTTTTAGGGAATGATGTGTCTTTATAGTGCACTCTTAAGAGCATTAGGAATCCCTTTTGAACTAGCAACAAGATGAAACAAAAACTTCAATAGTTCAATATCCACAAAATTATAAGCATGAAGAATCCCAAGTTCAATCCCCTAAACCATTTGACACCCAACAAAATGGATAAGAATAATCTTAAAGTAGCTTGTAGACTTTATAGTGACCTTAAAGTCAATAGTCTACACTTCACAAAATCACATGAGCATCTTAAATCCAACTTTCGAAACCATTAGGCCCCCTCAAAAATGGATATAGATATTTTTAAAGTAGCTTGAAGACTTGATAGTCACTTTCAAGTCAACAATCTACTCCCCACAAAATCACATGAGCATCTTAGATTCAACTTTGTAAACCATTTGATACCCAATAAAATAGATAAGAATAATCTTAAAGTAGCTTGTAGAGTTGATAGTGATAGTGACCTTGAAGTGCATAGTCTACACTTCACAAAATCACATAATCATCTTAAATCTAGTCCTCTAAACCATCACACACCCTGTTTGTACTCGAAAAATTTGCAACCACGTTAGAAAGTATTGTAGGGTCATTGCAAGAAACACCTGTCCTATTTCATGTCACAATTTGAACCACTTTTTTGTTGTCTACAATAACTTTTGGAGATTAAGTCCAATGAAAATGAAATTTTTATTGAACATACCTAACTTGAAGTTTATTAGATCCCTTATTTTTCAGAAATTAAAAAAAATCATTTTATATTTAAAAAACATTTTCGTTGAGCGTCACAAAATTACGTTTATGGTTATCATTACGTTCGTAGTGTCTAAATTTAATGATTTCAAGACAAAACTTTCATGGTCTATTTGTATAGGTGTAAAACCTATGAATTCCAAAAAAAAATCTAAAAATATGTTTTTTTATGTCCTCCACATGAGTACCAATTTTTTTTCGTGGCACGCAATTTTTGAACATTGATGATGGTTCTAAGATCGTTCCTTTGGTCAAATCTCATTGAAATCAACTTTCCTCAAATGACCAATTTTTATTTTTTCTTAAAATTGATTTTCCTATTTTTTACAAATTAAAATGTCGAAGTACTAATTTTCATGAGATTTTGCACTTTTCTGGATTTCCTACTTAGAGATTTTTCCTATGCTTTTCCTTTCTAGGGTATATTATTCTTAAAGGTTTATACATGAAACATATTTTTCACTTTTTTTAAAACTTTTTTTTCTAATTTTAAAGTACTCCCGAAAAAAAAAAGACTACGTTGTAAAAAGCTACGCTTTTTGGTAGGTGTTTCTTGCAACAACCCTGTAATAGTTTTACATGATTTGGTGACTGTTATGAGCACTCTTTTTGATGGTCTTGGGGTAGTTTAGAGACTATTTTGAACCATTTGGGCTATACACTTCAAAAATTCTTAACAAATTCATACTTCATAAAAAAAATGAAATTTTAGTTGCTTTTTCTATTTCTCATGTTTGTCTTTCTGTGGAAAAAAATTTTAATATTCAAAACCGTCAACATGGCAAACTAGTTATTATGCTTGTCATAGGTTGGTTTACTTTAACTACCTTGGAATTGGTGTCAAGATAGCCAACTTGCAATTTTAGGTGGTAATAGGCTTGTCTACCTTAACCCCTAAATGCCCAAGGCCTCTTTTGAGCTTCTTGGAGTTTGCTCTAAATTGAATTAAATGCTAACATTTTGAGAAGTTGTATCAATTTTTTAAAATTGAAACCATACAAATTCAAACTACACATGATAGAGATTGTATAGGAAAAGAAAATACAACAATATCACTTATAGGGTGAAAGATTATAATGTTTGACTATAAGGGTGTTAAAACTACAAAAGTGATGTGAAGTCTTTCTATCTTCTTTGTGCAAGTCAAATCTAAAAAGTTGGTGACAAAAAAAAAATGAGGTTAAAGGGCCTAACATGCATAACTCCAATCAATTTATAGCTTCTCAAAATCTACTCTATAATTTTTATAAATGAATTTTGAATGTGATTTTTTCTCCAAGATCTAGTGAATCTAAGGCTCATTTTCAAAAGCTCTCAACACTAAGATAGGAGGTTTGAAAACCGTCTAGGCTCCAAAACTGTCCACCTTCCAAAATGTACTTTACTTGCCATGATGTTTTTTAATCTTTACATGAATGTACAAATAGTATACATTATAGGGTGTGGGCGGTTTTGGAGCCCTATGCCATGTTGACTTCAAAAATTCATAACTAATTCCAAAAAGCTCCAAAAACTATGAAACGACTTGGATTAAATGCATATTCTACTTGTCTTTCATTGAAAATTCACTGAAAAATATTTCAAGATGTTTTACCTCCCGAAAATTCAGGTCCAGCCCTTAGATGGGCGGTTTATGGATCTCCTACCTTACTAAAAGTCAAGATTGCAATGGATACCCTTGCACAAAATCTTGGATAGGAAAATCACTATCATTCATTTTTCAAATTGAATTTTTGGCATTAGAACTAGACTTCACAAAAAAATTTCAAAAATATAAACTACAAAAAATATAAACTTTATTTAACTTTAAAGTTTTCCAAACACCAAATTTAGGCATTTAGGGGTTAACAATAGGGTTTTTTTTTTGGCTTTTTGGTGCCAATTTTCACCAAAAAAAATAATCTAGCTAAAAAATATCCCAAAAAAATGCTGGAAAAATTGGATGAAATCACCAGACAATTTTTGAATAAAGAAAAATATTAGATGAATTTGTCTAATTTTGGATGAAAACCATATTATATGTAGATAATCTAATAGGATTTTAACTTTAACTTTTTGTGTGAATTTTTGATGTTAATTTTTATATTTTGAAAGGCTTTAGTGTGTTTATGTTCTAATTGGATGATTTTGTATGTCTTTTTACCAATTGGGAGTGCAAGTTTTGAATCAATTTTGTTGTGTAAATTCCAAATTGGATGTGATGATGGTCTATTGAGTGGGGTAATGGAAGCTAGTGTGGGTCAGATGAGATCCGAGTTGGAAGATTTCTTTTGTGTATCCAAGTCGGATTTTTGTTTGTCAATTCGGAGTAGTTGGAGGCAGGGGCCAC
The DNA here is from genome assembly GCA_947034885.2 of Thuidium tamariscinum. NCBI lineage: Eukaryota > Viridiplantae > Streptophyta > Bryopsida > Hypnales > Thuidiaceae > Thuidium > Thuidium tamariscinum. The sequence continues at coordinate 9,564,561 of OX344755.2, forward strand.
TTGTCTATTTCCAAGTAGGGCTAACTTGGCTGGCAGTTAGGTTTTGTGGTTCCGATTTGGTTTTTGCTGGACGGTTAGGCTCCAAGTCGGGACAATTTTGATAATTGTTTTTTGAGTTTCTATTAGTTTGTGTTTTTCAATTTGGTTGTCACCTAGTGTTGAATGTGTCCGCTACGAGTCCCAGTCCAAGTTGGCTGTGTATTTGTGTTTTTGTGTGTGTGTTTGTTTGCTGAGTGGTCAACAAGTCTTTGTATTTGAGTCTATGTCCAAGTTGGAGAACTGGTGCAGGTCGTGGAGAAGTGATTTCCTATTTTGGAGTAATCAAGAGAATTATTACCAATTAAGAGTATAGAAATTGGGGGACAGAAGTAGCTTGTAGAATTTTAAGTCCACAATTTGGTGAAGAACTGTGATGGAAGTAATTAGGGAATCAGTGGTGTTTGGGAAAGTTAAATTTAAAACATAATTCCAAGTAGGAGATTGTGAGGAATCAGAAGTTTAGTTGGTGAAGGGAGAAAATAATAATTGGAAACTATGATTATGTTTAATGGTGATATGTTCACCAAGTTGGAATTAATTTGAGGCTGAGTAAGTTGATTTGAAGCCTATGATGTCTGATTGGAGTCTATGTGTATGTTGAATTAATTTTCCAATTGGGTTATAATGCTAAATGTTGTGAAAGAAGTGTGATTTGGAATTGCTTGTGTCAGTTGTTGGAGTGATAGAATATTATTCCAATTTGGCTGGAAAACAATTTGTGTGTATGCGCATGTATGTTGGAATGTTGTATGCCAAATTGGAAGTTATTTTGATGTATGTCAGCAACAATTATTTTGATGTGAAGTAAGTTGGTGGTTGGTAGCTGAGAGTACCAAATGGGTCGAATTGCAGAGTACTCAGAGATCCTAGTTGAAAGAAAAATCAATTTGGATTTTTCTGACTGACTTCCTAATCGGGTTTAAGCCAATGTCAATTATCGATTAGGAGTTAAGATCAAATTGGTGTGAGAGGAATGAATTAAAAAAAGGATTAAATCAAAATGGGAGAAGAATTAATTGAGTGAAATGCTAGGGCATTTATTATCTCAAGTTGGTGGAAGCTTCGAGCTGTGATCCCTTTGGAGGTGACAAGTTCAATTTGGTTAGTGAGTGCGGCCAAGTAGGAGTGAGCTGAAGATCCAAACCAATTTGGAGATGCTGTAAGGCTGGTTGAGGCTGCAAAGGCCAATCCGATTTGGTTGGCAGTGAAGATCAATTTGGTTGGCTGAAGGCGCAAAGAAGAATTATAAATTGGGAGAATATTTATCCTTTGTGTTTTTTTAAGAATGGAGAAGGACAAATTGACTTCTTAGTTTAGTTGCAATGACAATTAGGTGTATTAGAAGCAAGTCCTATTTAAAATCCTCCTCAAATGAACTTTACACTTAGGATTTATAATTACCAATTAGGATCTAAATCACTCTACACTATACACCCAAAAAACGGATGAATGTTGCAATTTGGAGCATTACTCTAACATTTTATGTCGCCACTGTGACTATTCTCCAAAAATGAAAAAAAAAAAAGCCCTGGTTCACAGTGGGGGAGTTTGCTCAGTTCCAGAATGGTGGGACTTGGGACATACAGAAGCGTCTGGAAGAAGCTTCTAGAACGCTGGAGTGAATGGGCAAGCGCGGCAAATCATTTTCCCAATAAGTTAACTCGCATCCCGCCATTATTGCTTCTTCTGCTTCTCTTCCCGCCCTGGATAGTTTTGGGTCCGTCTCTTCCCCCTGTTGCAGCAGCAGAGCACTACAGTAGTCCACTTCTAACTAATTAGGGTTTGACGGTCTTCGCCCTTCGGTTGCAGTTCGCTCTTCAATACTCAGGCTCCCATTAATGCTGCTGCACGCTTTCATGCATTTTCCTCTGCAATTCACCTTCGAATTGATTTCTTTCCGAGATCATGCAGTTGTGGATTTGCTTCATGAGGTCCGGGTTCGGGCTGGGGAGGTAGTTACGCGGAGAATCTTAGCTGGAAGCTGACATTGATGAAGTGTGTGCGGTGTGAGAGTGTGCGTTCGGGAGGAGATCAATGTGGACTTGTGGAAAGGGAATTTTTATTTATTTTATTGGAAGAGTGTACGTGCCGTAATAGTCTCCAATGAGCTCGAGTGTGCTAGCGGGGCAGCTATGGACGGACCAGGCTCTGATGGCCCAGATAACTGTCCTCAATTCCTTATTGCAAAACGCGCATGTGGACGTGAAATACATGAGCGGTCAATGCTTACTGCTCTCCAGGTGAATGGGATTTTGCGGGCCATTTGTAGCCGAGCGAGAGGATCTGCTGCCTTCTGAATTGCTAACGGGAGTGACTGTCGAGTCTAGTGAGCGAATGGGGGGAGAATTGTAGAGTGAATTTGAATGTCTTCTGTGTTTGAGAAAAATTCGGTTGGAGGTTCTATTGTGTTTTGAAGTGTACTTTTGAGTTCCTGACGGAATTCTGGTTGTTCGTCTACTCTATGAATGATTGCAGAATTCTTGATTCTCTGGTGGTGGTAAATTGGAAGCCCTTATGGAGGAGCGAACTACTGCCGCTAGTGAGGAAGGTTAGAACTTGGAATTGCTGAAAATGGTTTTGGGACGGGAAGGTGCTTGGCAGTGAGTGCTACTCAGGTGTCACCACCCGTGAAATGTTCACCTCGGGTACATTCACGGGGTGTCTCCTGAGCAGCACTGTACCCGCTGGTGTGTAGTGGTCATTTGCATTCCGTTGAGCGTGTTTAACTTTTGCCGTTTGCGCAGCCGAGGAGAATCTCTGTACTAGTTCACTAGCTAAATGATTGTCAGCAGCGTCTTTTCTCTCTTGTTAGAGTTCATCCCATGCTTGAGAATAGGGGATCGTAATTTCGTTTTCCATATTCCTTCTCTGTTTCTCATTTGCGTTTTTTTTTTGGCAATTAAAGTTTAGCCTCCATGCATTACTTCGAATCCCCGCATGGTTCACTAAGGTTTATAATGTGTATGTGAGACAGATTTGCAAATACAGGGATAGCCCAGATGCACGACCAGCTCTGCTTGTTTTACTCCTATCAGTAAAGGTATTCGCGTGCACGAAAAGTAGTGCATAATTCTCTGGAAGCTGTGTACGAAGGGTGATTTAGTACAGCTCTCCCAGAAATCTTTTCTAGAAGTGTCGTATAGTGATAAGCATAACACGTAGTGGTCGCTACATAGGTTATTCCAGAGAGTGCTGTTGTATTTCTTCAGGGTTATTGCAATTTGAGTTGCAAATAATGTTGGGCATTATTATTTAGACCTTGTATATGATTGAACATGCTTGAGTCACTTACATCTGCATCTCGAATTTCTCTCTCTCGCCCATTTCGGGTGTGCTGTTTTTTGTCTCGTCAAACCAAGTCTTGGTGACATGGGTGCTCGGTTCTGGTTGGGTCAGGATGCATTCCGAGCAGAGTGGTTGTCATCGGTGCAGGTCAATGAGAGTGATGAGATCTTTACGACTTTGAAATGGGTAACCTCTCTGTAATTGCTTGTGACTTGGTTTTGAACCCTACGAGTCGCCCGTAGCTGACAGAGGAACATAGCAGCATGAGGAAGTAACTGTGCATGTTGTTTAGAGTTTTGTTTAAAACTTTAAACGAATACGATTTTTACTATTAAAATGTTTTTGCTGTTTATTTTTCTCCATTCGCTCTACTCCCTGTTGCTCAGACCGATGGCAATGGGCAAGAAGGTGAGCTATGAGCAGAGGTGAGGTTGTGGTTTTCGATTTTCCTTGAATGTAGGATTAGGAGGTCCTAAATTTTTTTTCAGCTTCCAGCTTTTGGAGATTTTTTTGTAATGATGAGCAGAAACATTGAGGCCAGGAGGATGCTACTAAATCATTTTTTGTATGTTGTCATTCTCTAAATACAGTATCAGGAGAAATTCTACGTATTTCGCTTATTTTGTCATATTATGCCTATTATGCTTCCGCCTATATTTTTGTGCTGTACAATCATAAATGAAGAGACATAACCCTGATTTATTCTGCAAATGTGTGGAGAGGTTTATCGCAGTAGGTTTCATTTTCTATATTTGGCCATCGAACTCTTAGTCTTCAATGCTGATTATTCCATTTCTTGCAGCTCTTTGATTCTTTCACAACAGGTCACGATGTTTCAGGAAAAACCCCAATGCAGCTTTTGCAGTGTGGAGGTTCGGCCGCTAAAGATTTTCAAGAGGCTAGCAGTTATCTAGTATCTATCAGCAACCGGTGCGTGAGTTACTGGAGTCTAATTCATGTGCTTTCGAACAATTCTTTTCGGCACTTAGTACTTGCTGTTGAATTACCATATGCATGTCTGAATGACTCCACATATTTGCACACTGTTCGGAAGCCGTAAAGTGAGAACATTTTGGAGGCTCGTCTGCTTCTATCGTTGGTAGAGTGAGAACATTTATATGTATGCACTTATTAGGCATGGTATGAAGGTTAATGATGAATCGTTGATGAGATGACTTTGTGAATCTATTGCAGGTTTTACCCGCGGTTACAAGTTAATACTATTTTTGTTGCTGTCCATGCAAAGGTGTTTTTTCAACCATCGTGAAGTAGTCTTGGTTTGAAGATGACTACTATTGGTGTACTCTTCTTCGTTAAGAAAACTCTGATAATTTTTCTTTCCTCCATGCTCAAGGCAATGCTTTTGTTGTTTTGCTTTACTTGAACGTTTCTTGAAGTGACTTTGAGCAGGGAATGTTCTGTGTGTCAGTATTTCTAGATAAGTTTTGGGGATATCAGGATCATCTTTTTTCATTTCCACGAATCAATGTATATCGTGCCCCACCATCCTCTTTTGCAGGTCGGTTATGAAGTTTTGATGTGTGACTTTAATGTGCCTCACATGTCATTACACGATCGAGTGGTATGTATATCATCTATTTCTTAGTGATTTGAAATGTGTTAATATTTGATTTTGAGTTACCTATTTGAAGTTGGAGATTCTGCCATGTGCGTCGTTTGTGTGCTATCATGTATGCATCGTTTGCATTCCTTCATTTGTCCTTCAAAAAGGTGTACTTGGGAGCTTGGATGCAGGTTTTCTTGAAGTTGATCACACTTCTCGTAGGGTCGAGTGTGTGGGTGCACTCTTTGCATTGCTTATGCACGGGTATCGAAGTGGAACTAATCCAAGTGATTCGTTTTTTCCAGCGTCTATTTGTTGGCCAGAAAGATAAAACTGAAACGTCTACCTGCATTGTCACTCCACCTCAAGTCAAGTAAACATATTCTCCAAGTTTTTCCACCCTGTTTTGATCGTGAGAATGGTCTGAATTTTTATACGGAGATGTTAGCATGGATTTTGTGAGTCTTCAAACTTCATGAAGGTGCAATTAGTCTAGCCTTGTCATCGCTTAACGAAACTCTAGCGCTTCCAGCGCTTCCTTACTACTTGAGATCATGATAATGCTTTCTCAAGATAAATAGCAACGTCTGGAGCAGAAATACCTTTTGCAGGGTTTAACTGTTGCAATATCTGGTTTGATCTCTTCAGCACCTGGCTGCAGGCAGCTCCATGGTCTTCTTTACTTGTGATTTCCGATTTTAGAGTTAGTTTGTAGAGTCTGACTTTGTCGGTCCACGTCTTTCAACGAAGGTTCTTCTGGGTAAGGATACCTCGGTGTTCTGAGTGATCACTTATATGATTTTTTTACTGCAGCATCTTGGTGAACGGACATCAAGTGGAGAAAAGGGTCGCCACGGGCTATTTGGTAAGGCTGCGTTTTGTGTCCAACTTCTGTCTTTGAAAATAATGCGTACATACTTGATTGTTGCTTCTGTACACTTTCCGCTGGAGATGAGGAAATCCTTACAGATGTTGATGGCTTCGGTAACGCAGGATGCTGGTCCCCAGATGCCATCTGATGTGACACACTTGGTGAAAGTGGGATCTAATGTTCTGCAAGCTATTGGGGAGTTTTCTGGTAATCTGCCTACTATGCTAGTGACTTTTCTATATTATGTTCTAGGAGCGAGACAACTCTTAGATATTTTAGTGCTCAGTTTCTGTTCTGTCATGTTTTCACGTCAGAGTCAATCTTAAGGACTTCGTTGTATTTTATCTTCCTTTTTTCATTTGTCAGGCATCAATGTAAATACTCCGGTAATCAGATGATAGCTGTGAACATCAATTTCAAGCTGCTGTTTGTATTTGACAGTTTAATTCTAGAGTCGACGAAAGCCAGCCATAAGAGTGCCTCTTATCCAGTTGTGAACTTTGGGCGTATTAAAAAATTTCCGTTAAACCTTTGATGTGATAATATCAGGTTTGTCCATCTGCAGTATCATATGTTATAGCGGTTGCTTCATCTAGAGCCATCGAACGTTCTGCAAAGAACTCAGAACTGCTGGACTACGTTGCTCCAGCTAACGCTTCTAGTGAAGTCGATCCTGCTGAAGTTGATGATGAGGTGGTGGAAGGGGCGTCTAGAGTCTCTTTGCGGTGTCCCATCAGGTGCAGGTCTATGCTTGCTAAATTATAAATTCTGATAGCAAGAATTTTCAAACGCATGTGACCTGTTGATTATGTGCAGCCTTGTTTCTCGACTGAGCTTTAGTGCTTGTTGATCGTATCACGTACATTAGATCTTTAACTTCATATCTGAGCGTCCTGTCTTAAGCTTTTCGAGTTTTGATCCTTGTACTCTGACTGAAAGTCCGTCTCAGAGTTCGATTCATAACCTAATTGCCATTTGTTTGCGGGTGGTCGTTGGAAAAAGCCATCAGCGGTTGGTTATGCCAGTGAAGGCGACATCGTGCAAACATTTGCAGGTAATGTTCACTTCCCTTTATTTTTGGTCTTTAACCTTGTTTATGTTGGTTGATTCTACTGTTGCATACCGTAGCGTTTTTGTCCATGGAGGGTGAAAAAATATGACCAACCTTGGAAAGGCATCATCGAGATATTTCAGTGACTTTTGGGTGTCATGTCTATTAGTTCTCTCTATATTTTTCTTGAAAACTGATGACAAATTTTGCAACAGTGCTTCGATTATGACACTTTCCTGGAGATCAATGAGAATAGACCAGCTTGGCGCTGTCCGTGCTGCAACAGTTTCATTTGCTGTCCCGATCTTCGATTAGATCGGCAGATGGAGAAAGTGAGTTCCAGCTTTGCTAATTTGTGAGGATCGGATTTTTGAAGCTGATAGTGATTTATTGCCAGAAAGATTAGCGAATGCTGACGGGGCTTTTTGGAAGTGCAGGTTCTTAAAGGTACAGATGAGAAAATTTACGAAGTGATAATTAATCAAGATGGATCTTGGGTACCTGTCTTTACAGAGGACGATGAAACCGACCTTGGTCCCGATGTGGCAATGCTCGAGGGGGGTGATGGAGGAAGTAAATATATCGATCTCTCGGATATGGATGATGAGCCAAGTACAACATGGCAAAACAGCGATGTATTTCAACAACACGAGAGGAAACCTGATGCCCAGACTCTTCACGCAATGGCTGAAAACAGAGGAAATGTCTCATATACAGTCAATCCAGTGGTTGGGCAGCGAGATACTGCGAGACATCCAGCCATTAATGTTCCAGAGTTTTCCTCGGTTGCCTCCCAGAATTCCCCGAGCTCTTCTGGGCATGTGTTGGTAGGAGGCCTCATTAGTGAAGGCATGTCTGTGAATGTTAATGGAGGTGGTCTGCGTACAACATCTAGCAATCAAGTACAAAATCAACCTTCTCCTTCGATCCAACCACTGTCTGCCGTCAATCACAATTTTCAGGTCAGATTTCCGGGGTCACGCACAGCCTCTCAATTGAACAGACCAGCAGGCCCTGTCAATAGGATTGCCTCTAGTAGCGGACACGTAACCCTCACACAATTGCAGCCTCCACAGAGCGGTGCCTCCCCAAATATTGGTCTTGTCTTAGAAAGTGGGGTGAGTCTTATATTGACTGAAACGTCTCATCCTCATTTCCATTTCCAATGTCTATTCTATTCATGTCCTTGCAGCAGTTTAATTCAGAATTCAGAACTTCAGTATCATGTATGCAGGTCAGAGTGATGTGCAGTATCTTTGGAAAGAAAGTGAATGGATTTACATTGAGTCGATTCAGGACGACACCAAACATGGCGATTGCTTGATCTGTTTGACAATTCTTGCTGCCTCATTGTGCCTCATGTTTTGATCATTGAATGTTACTAACCTGTGGATTATACTTGCAGTGGGTTCGGCAACGACAAGTTGGGCAACAGTCACAAGGAACTCCCCAGGTATGATCTTACGCCTTTACAAACTTGAGTTACCTACATTGTAGGACACTGCAATAGAGATTTCATGTTCGATTGGAGATGGACGTTTCTATTATTAAAAGAACTTAGTTCCTAGTTAACATTTTTGGGTGAAGAGTTGGACCTCATCGTTCATGAACTGGCAATTTGAACAAGCAGGTACACTCTGGTGACAGTGTCGTCTCTTGTGACTCTTGCCTTGCTACTTCGCGAAGATCTCACCTGTGCTTCTTCGTGTGCGTTACATGCTGAACAGACTGTTCAGGATCTTGGTCAGATGCGACCACAATGGCGAAGCACTGGAGTCCCCTCACCTCAGCTTGGAACAAATACAGCTCATTCTCATAACTTACATTCATCACAGCAAGTATATTCCAATCAAAGCCAAGTTTTACACTCGCCACGTCAACATTTAAGTCCTGGAAACTTGCACCCGCAACGTGTGAGTCCGGGGACAAATTTACATCACCAATACACTGGCCCCGGAACCTCACAGCAGCATCGTCCAAGTCCGGGGATAAATTCACATCATCACCAACATGCTAGTCTTGGAAACGCACAGCAACAGCAACGTCCGAGTCCCGGAATAAATTCTCAGCCAAGGTCTGGGGTTTGGGGCGCTGCGAATGTGGCGACGTGGCATTCAACTAACAGCACCATTTATCAAGCGCAAGCGCAAGCGCTTGGTGGTGCTGCAGTGTCGGAGCAAAGCTGGCAACCTGCTCAGCGCATGAGAGGTAGTATCGCCACTCCTTCACTTGGTCAAGTAGCACTGGGAACGAGCCCCTCCGTTGCGCAACAACAGCGAGCTCCTCCAGTGACTGCATTCCCTTCAACACATGGCTTCAATACAGCGACCAATACCAACTCTGCACCGGTACCACGTTTTCAGATGGGAATGCCTGTTTTGAACAACCAGCAGGCTGCCAACAACGTCGCCCTTTACAATGGGACCACATGGGTGAGCGCCCCCGACTTCTCCTCAACGCCACTGCCTGCGCCACGCTTCACCGGATCGGAGACTTCCGAGGGATGGCTGAACTTTGAGGATATCGATCTACCTGAGCTACCTCGTTGAGGTACCGATGCCATTATTATTTTGCTTTCAGGGGGTGTCAGTAGAACTTCTATGAAGAGCCGGACCGGGACCGGTCTGACACATTTCATTAGAGAAGTTTATCACATTAGGAGGGTCATTTGCATTCATGACGTTTGTATGCGAGCTGGGTCGGGATCGGCAATCAGTATTACTTTAGAGAGGTTTATTACTTTAGAGAGTGCTGCTTATTAGAAGTTCTACTGGACTGTACTCACAGGAAATCACGAACTCTAGAGATAGAGGAAATCACGAATTCTAGAGGTAGAGGAAATCACGCAACCTAGCACAGAAACACTGAAGTCTCTCACCCATCTTTGATCAAACATGTACCTGCAGTTCGAAGGGAATTGTATTTGTGTTTCTGGAATATACCAGAAGATGTTCATGGCCAGCTCTTATTCATACCGTTTTTCTGAAATTTTCATATTCTTTCTTCGTGTGAACGCGTCCATACTTTTTGAGCATCCACGCTGTCTGTGCCGCTCAGAATAGATCCACGTGAGTTACGTGGCCAGCTTCCAGTTGCCTCACGCCCTCACCAGTGTGAACGGAGATTTTAAAAAGCCCTGGTCGGCGCGGTTCCTGCTGCGCTTCCGCACCCCGATGTTGGCGATGATAGCGATGTTCCAGTTCACACATCGGGCTTCCCCGGCTCTGAACAACCGGCACTACGGAAGGTGCGAGATCACTTCGCCACACATGGCCAAAGAGCCCTACTTATTAATCAGAAGTCAGCCTTTGACCCCAGTAGAAATTGTTGGTGCAATTCAACGTCAGGCGTATCATCCTTGTAGGGAGTGCAGTCGAGCTACAAGCTCTGAGTGTGCGATTGATTGGAAGTTATTGAGGTTTGTGTAAATAGAGCCTTTCTTTAGAAGCCAGCAGTTGGCCCAGGCGTATCATCCTTGCAGATAAGGCAGGCTTTGAGTTTGAGTTTGATTGGAAGTTACTGCGCTTTGTGCAAGATGGGGTTGCCGAAAGCGATGGGGCCGTATGGGGTTTCGTTTGTGGAGTTTGAGCTTCGGAGGAGTGGCGAACCAGAAGCGCAGGCAGCAACTGGGGCTGAGCATTCCCAGCAGGAAAATGGAGCTCAGAGCAACGGCGATGGGGCTGGAAAGGGGCTGCCAAGTGCGGAAGGGGCGCCGTTGATGCGGATCTTTTACCCCACGGAGTCGAAGAAGACGTTCTCGCTCTTGGATGTGAGAAACCGCAGTTGGCTGCCCAATGTGGATTACTTGATGGGCTTTTTGGCGAAAGCCATATCACCGTCGTCGCACCTCCGACGGGCTTTCGTCTGGTCACTTTCATGTATGCTTCGTCCTGACTGTTGGAGTGTGTGGTGTATGCTCTACTTACTCTGTTGTCGAAGACAAGAGTGGCGGTTGTCTTTCCTTTCATTCGTGTTTATTATTATTTCAAAGTAATATATTAATAGTCTAATTGGGTCTAATCATTTTTCTCATTTTTCCTTGATTTGAATGATAACATGAATGTAAGATTAGATTTTTTGAATAACATACTAAGAAGCATGCGTATGACACATTTACACACATTTAGAATGAAAAAATGATCATAATTGAACAAATTCTCGTGAATTTATGGAAAGACACTATTTGAAAACTTTTTTAAAGCTGCTTGTTTTAAAACGCTCGTATCTCTCTTTATTTTGTTCCTTTTTGTGACTGGGCAACTCGAATAGATGAACACCAAAACTTTATTACGGTTTCAGTTCTATAATTTACTGAAATTGTTCTTGTGGCACTATTTTTTGATTTTTTGACCTAGAGCCCCCACGGGACTTTTTGGGCATTCAGGGGTTAAATGAGTCTTGAATTCGTTTTTGTCAATCGACTATGTTAACCCTAAATGTGAAAGCCTATCCTGAATGGTTGTTCAAATTATAATGTACTCTTGTAATATTTTTAGCATTTGTAATGATTAGCATAGGCATGCGCTCTTTTCTTTGTGTGAGACATGATCGTTCATGTGTATGATGTAATGACTATTGTGGTGTGCCTTGGCAGATCTACTTTATCCCTGTTTCTATCCATCCTTACAAACGCAAGCGTCAGTGAAGCAGCCTCTACTGACTCCTGATAATAACTTGACCAAAGATGGGCGGCTACCAGTGATAATTTTCTCTCATGGCATGTGGGCGTGTCGGACGACATATACTGCAACTTGTATCGATGTTGCCTCACATGGTTACAGTTAGGTTCCAACCATCCCTCACACATTTGTGTGAATATTTTCTCAGCACTGACCTGATATCAGCTACTCGGATAATGTCCAGGGAAATTATTTGTGAGCCTGTCTGAGTATTGGTCTGTTGGGTATGTTCCTGGATTTATTGATAAGCATATGCAGTTTTCCGTATGATTTCGTTACCTCACTTTGGGTGTGTTGCAAAGAAAGAAATTGAAAGAAATGCAATTTGGAATGGCAGTTGTTGTAGCAGTGGAGCACTTAGATGGATCAGCAGTTATTGCTCAGTATCATGATCACAAGGGTAAGCGGAGATGGGTAGAGCATGCTTTCTCTGATGTGCCATTTGATGATGTCCCCATGAGCAAACGTTCGGGGCAACTGAGGCAGGTACGCTGAAGCGCTGACTCTACTGTAGCTTTTCGATTAGTGTAAATGACTGCTTGATAGAAATTGGGACTTTTGTCGGTTACTGCAAGCCTATGAATGTTTTAATCAATTGTAGTTGACATGTGCCTCAACGAATTTGCTTCAACGCTGCAGAGAGTTGGGGAGATTCAGAAAACTCTTGCTGTGCTTCAAGCCTTGGATCAAGGCTTGCTGCCTCAGGAGTGTAATGTAATCAAGGGAAGAACCAGCCTTGATGTGAAATTTCTGCAAGGACGACTCAACTTTAATTATTTAGGAATGCACGGTCATTCTTTTGGGGGAGCCACAGCTATTGCTGTGTGTTGTGTAGATAAAAGATTCAAATGCTGTGTAGCGGAGGATGTGTGGTGGGCTCCTGTGGAAGAGGTATGGTCGAAGATCAAAATACCTTTTTTAATAAGTGAGGTTGAGAGGCGTTAACGGATAGAGTTTAGGGTTCAACCTAAAAATGTTCAAGTCTCTGCTTTCAAGTTGAAACTTTTTGTTGTTGCTTACATTGGAGTCTGATTGCAATGACTGATGGTGTGGTTCAATAGTTTCTGTACTTGGAAGGCCTGAGTATTGAAAAGTGTATGCGTGCAGGCAGATTACGAGAGAGTGGCCGGCAATGTTCCTGTGCTCCTTTTGAACACGGAAAAGTTTGACTGGAAATCATTACAAGACTGTCGTAACAAGTTTCTGGCTGCACGAGCTAGATCAGATTCAGCAAATCCAGCAGTTACAGAACTTCTTACAATGAAAGTGAGTCACTGATTATTTAGTAAGCCACTATTAGAGGTTATGAGAAACTGAACAGCACTTGAATTGCTGTGCTGCTTCTTAGTTGCCGACTGGTTCATTAACCTGTTTTTGTTTTGTGCAGGGCACATCTCATATGGATCAATCCGACTTCCCATTACTATTTGCGGGGGCTTTGAAGAGAACTGGGTACTTTTCTGACTTCCGTTAGTTAATATTCAGGAGTATGCTATGATGCTCCTGTACTTCTACATTGAATGTGAAAGAACGTAGTCTCGTCTTTGGACAACTTGCTGATCTTTAATCTCTGTCAAACTTGTTTACTGCAGAATGGGTGGTAAGCTGGATGTGCGTCATGCAAAGGATATCAACAGCAGAGCGAGCCTTGATTTCTTTTACAAGAATTTGCTACCCCCTGGTATGTAATGATTATTGATTTTTAATCTCTGCCTTCTAGACCACTCAATGAAGATATTGTTGAGTAAGAGTTCTGGAGTGCGTAGAATATCACTTTGCGATACGACTGTTTCGAGTACTCTCTCCGTTTGGAAATAGTGTATGCAATCACCACTGAGAATGGATATACTATTTCCAAACGGAGGGAGTAAGATATAAAGAATTGTTTTGATTGATATGTTAGGTGATAGATAACTTCTTGATCTGCTAAATTCTGGGTTTTCTGGGGAAGCGTGCGTAATTTCTAAACGAATAATCTGATGTATCACGAGCTTAAAAGAACCTTTGAGATTTTTTAGTTCAATTCACGCAATTGAGTTTCTTGATATCCACCTTTTGCAAAACTCTTGCTTCGATATCTTTGTACGTGTCCACGATACAAGTTCATTCATGATGGGCAAGCTCGTTGCTGACTTTCGTCTTTCTCTTTTTTGTGAACAGGTACAGGGGCTCCTTATTTAGTGGACGTAGTCAAGGAAGATGGGGAACATCTTGTTGTTAGTAAAGTTCCTAGCTCAAATGCACCTTCTGCTGTGTAGTTTTGTTTTTACTGTCTTTTCCTGTACTTGTACATGACGTATCCAACTCTTTAAAGATGGGAGCGCAAACACATATTCACTAAACGGTCAATTCGGAAGCATGCTATGTAGAGTGTTGCAGGGTTGAGCTTGTGCAGTTCTTGTTGTAGCATAGGCTTGTTTTCATTCATTGCGAAGTCACAAACTTCGATTTGAACATCGAGTTTGAAGATTTGTGCAGATTGTATTGGCTAAGCTCTTGTGAATTGTGCTGGAGTAATGCCGGCCTTATTAAGGAGAACAATCTGAAAGCCTTTCTCATCACGTTTCAACATGTTAAAGTTTTACATTCGTAAGATACCCTCGAATTGTTCAGACAAGCTTGTCTTCTGTTTTCGGTTTCACTCAATACTTCTTATCTTCATGTTAATACTATTGGTATAGTGGCCAGCTGACGATGCTGCAAATAACGGACGACGTTGGACTGAGTGGAAGTTGAGAACAAACTGTTATTTGGATTGAAGGTGGAAGAATGGACACATAAACCCACCCATCTTTGCTTCGGTGGTGAAGTCTGGGGGTCTACATGGTGTCATTTTTATGTTCCCCAATTGGGTCACACAACTATTCAGAAATGCTCTGAAACTCAGCTGCTCTATCTACACAAGAATGTGGGAGGACATGTTGGCGGATTCCCCTGGTGTATGGATTTCATGTACAGCAACAATAAGACTCCTGATTTGGGAACTACTGCTGCAAATCAATTCAAGCTCGTATTCTCTCTGTTCTGTTGTAGTGTATCTAGCATCCCCAAAATTTTCACAAGGATCTGGCAAATGTCAGTGAATCGTGTCAGGTCTTCTTTAATTCTCCATGTTGGCTTCCTTTGCAGAAGATTTGCCAGATTGGAGATGTAATCTCCGCACCAATGGCTTCGGTGCCCTTGTTGCGCGGTCAAACCCTCGCACGCAGACGTACCCTGAACCCAAAAAATAAAAATAAAATTTCACTGTGAGTCACGACTCCCGAGAATGAGAAGAAGAGGAAGAAGAACTCTGCGCCTATGCACTCGGTGTTCGAAGTGGTGGCAGTAAAAGGAATCTATTCCAGAGGTGTGTACCTAAACCCTAAACCCTCGTTAATACCAATTTTAGCATCAAATGAAAACGTCCATTCCATTTACTATTTGCCACATGGGGTCCTCACAGTCATTGGGATTTCGGATACTCCCACATAACACATTGAAAACACCCCTTCCCAATACAAGAATGCGAAACTTTTGAGGGTCTCAACAGTAGGTAAATTAAACGAAATGCGGTCGAGTGTAATGTACTGTACCTCTCCAGAAACACGCTTGAATCTCCTCTACAGTCATGCCTGCTCATGAAACCAACAACGACACCTGTGAGTAAAAATAAGGTTCGTTGACCTACTTGTGACTCATGTCAAATACATGTTCAAGTTCATTATGGAATCGTGGGTGTTGTCAATTTTTGTGGTACAAGCTGGGGCATTAAATCCATTATGTTAATTTAAGCACAACATAGAAGGCATTTATTTAAAGCATTAGTCCAGGTGACTGCATTCCTTGAGAGGAAGAAACCCAAGGACTTCAGAAGGGAAGCAACGGGTGGCACCTCGAAAAATGCTCGTAACAGAAGTGCCGAAGAACACAAAGCGACGCCGCAAATTCCACAGCAATGTCCGTGGAACAATCATAGGCTGCAGACTGCTGGCATGGTCTGCAAAGACCTGTTTCAGGAGAGACGAAACCCAATCCATTTAGAATCCGCAGTGTTGCAAAAATTGAAAATCATTGTATTTGCATCTAAAATATGCGGAGTAACATTATTCAGAATGTTTTGGTGAACAGTGGGAAAAAGTGGGCGAGACTTGTTGAAGGTAAAGAGTAGGCCAACTATTGAATATTCTCCCTGCAGAATATTCTACTACGCTACCCATTTACTGTAGGGAATTGCCTTGCCTTGCTTTGACTTGACTTACTAATTTCATGGAAATTCATTATTTTGCAAGGGATAGAAGTTGAAATTCAGTATCACCAGTGAGATGAAGAGTCTCAGGGTCCCTACCTCATTGACTTGAAAATATGTGCCGTTGAGAGGGAAGCTGCCTTGCATGGCCGTCCTGCACGGCACCTGCCCACCACAACCATTTTTTTTTTCCTTTCAAATTTTCACTTGCAGAAAGCGATCTTCAAATACCGACAGTGATGAAGTTATATATACATCCACTAGTGTAGATGAAAGTACTTCTCTTCGTTCAATTTCGAAACACAAAAAGAGCAATACCATCTCCAGATTTTGAAGCAATTCAATGATTTCATCAGTTGAAACAAGAGGGATATATCATCAAATGTTCCCTCAAAAATATTTGTATCACTTTTGAAAATAGAAATCTTGTTTACAAAAAAAGTAGTGTTCAATGATTTTGATTCCATGTCATTGTTGGCATATAACCTTTTGACAGCCCAAAAGGCTCTAGAGGGTCAAGGAAGGTTATCAGACATAATTTCAAAATGTACCTCTCAATCACTCAAACTTTGTGAGTTGATTTGAGACTTGGAATCATTGAGGAGTTTTAAGTTATAATCTTCTTGTGAGTAACCAATGAGTTAGTGACTAGATTAATATTTCAAACTAGATTGTACTTGGTAGTGTGAAACTAATTAAATATATAGATGTTATTTTGCATGAAATGTAAGTCAATATATCTCATCTTTAAAATTTTATATATCTTAACTCATGAGCGCTTCCACGTCCATTTTTTGAACGATGAGCAAAGAGCTTCCAGGTGCTATCATCATGTCCAACAAACTTATCATTCATTCAATGTGATATTTGAATCTTAAGAAAAGAAACCCTTCTTTGATGACCAATTTCTTAAAATTGCTGTAACAAAGATATAATAAAAAATTTACAAAAATTCTAAAAAGGATCGAGGCATTAAGGGGTTAACAATCACAATTGAGATCAACGTGCATGCTTACCAGAAGAGTTGCCTTGATGCTTTCCTCTCCGTCGGAGCTCGAAGCAGCAAAAGGATTTTCCTCATCAATGGAGTTGTTCATGTTTGGTATGGACTCGGGCACCTCTCCTGCATCCAATAATCAAACATTAACAAAGAGACTTCACGAGCGAAATGAATCATTCAAAACTCAATTCAATTATTTTGTCGTTCATTTTGAATCTCCACAAGCATGCTAAAGGTTAATTGATTTATTGTCATGAAGGCACATCATCATCATTCATGTTCATCACCCATGAAATGAAATGATCATTTTAATTCATCTTAAGATTCCATTTCGATAATGAAAATGTGAAGTTCCGTGGTAATTGTGACGCACAAATCATACTCCGTCTGTGAGATTAGAAGGTCCAATCATACTGGTAGTAATTTCATCTGCAAACGAGGAATAATAATCCTTCTTTGATTCTTCAATTTGGTACTCCAAAGAATTTGGTATTCAATTCCAAACCACAGAGGGTGGACTTCTACAAAGAGAAAGAGATGAGTTGATTACCTGGACTCCAAATTGCAAGCAAGTAAGTACAAGGGTCATCATGTTCTCTGGGGTCCAACTGCATCACATTGTCAAACAAACATCAACTCGTCACTAACTTCGAAGGAGAGTTTGGATGCCCTTCTTGTCAACAAAGAATTTCTTGATCAATAGACACACAGCCTCCCTCCGAAATTGAATGAGCTCACTAACTTGAAAACCCAAAAATTTTGGTAACAACTGCTGTGAGAACATAAGAACATTTAACATAAATTTAAGAGTCCATGGATCCAAAGCAGAGATTGTGCGTACCCCATCCAACAGCGGGTGGTTGTCAGGAAGCTCATATCTGCAAGAACATCACGAGTGCACTGTAAAGTCAAGCCACTCTCGAGATTGCAGATCGACAACTACATAGAAACCATAGTATGACGCCTCCTCCTTTGAAAAAAAACTAGAAAGGAAACTCTGCTCGAAGTAATGCAATTTCTACAAAAATCGATGATGAAACCCCCCAAAAGATGATGGGAATCGAATGAATCTTACACATAATGCACAGTTCGAAGACGACCAACATTTTTGAGCTTGGGAACAGGGAGGGAGGCGGCTCCAGGGTCCACTAACACCATCTCGTGCGACAGGGCGGGATTCGGATGAATCAAAACCTCACAAGGAGGAAGAGTAGAAGTAGTAGTATTCACATTACTCTCCAAATCCAAAACTTCTTCTACACAAGCATTTTCCACGATTTTTACTACACTCGATTGACAGCAGTTGTTGGATTCTTCACAAGTCGTCGCCCCCAAATTCTGCTGCACAGCCGACGTACTTCCCGACGCTGCGGACGTAGCAAGTCCGCCCCAATCCTCCATGATCGTCGGAGTCGGTTCGGAGGACACGGCTTCGGCTTCGGCTTCGGCTTCGGATCCAGCAGCAGCAGCAGCAGCAGCAGCAGGGGGTTCCGGTTCGGAGACCGTCACGTATCGATCCGTTATACTCAAGATGCTGGCGCAATTGGGGTTGTTGATAGTCTCGGATTGGAGCACGAGTTGGGTGGGTGCGGGTGCTTGCGGATCTTGTATACAAATGTTCAAATCGGTGCCGTCGTCCTCGACTTCCTCCACGGAGAAAGGGTAGTCTTCAATGTCGAACTCCTCCAAGTCCGCTTCGGATTCCGGGGTCATCGGCTCTTCCACTATAGGCTGGCAATATTGCGACACGGGTCTTGATGAAGGCGCCTGCACACGCTCTTGGGAGGAGGGGGTTTGCTCCTGCAGCTCGGTCCCTGGTGGCAAGGCTAACGTTGGACCGTTGTTGGGTCGCTCGGATGCGGGAAGAGCCAGCTTCGCGCTGGAGAGGGCACTGGCGAAGTGCTTGCATTCGGGTCTCATGGGGCAAGCATTGCAATTGGGCTTGCTCTTGGTGCAAAATACCTGTCGAACAAATTGAAGAAAAAGCAGAGGAAGAAGCATCAGTGTTCAACTAGTCCTCAATGCCTTCATCGACCAAATCGACCACTTGAATGTCGATCGATCAACAAGGGATAAAATCATGAATGAGAAATCATGGGCATAAATCAAGAATAAAAAACTAAGCCACCAAAGGTTCCTGGAAGATGCTTTCTAATGTCTAGTTCTAAAGGATTCAATCAATTATACCTTTCCGAATGTAATCATCTGATAGTGGAGCTCGTACAACGTTTGCTGATCCAGCTTGCACAACCGAGGCCAGAGGTATTTTTGAATGGTGGCTTGGACAGGGTATCTGCACAGGTGGTGAACAATGATTTGAATGATTAGTTTCGGAAGATGAAGAACGTTGAAATTGGATAAATGAATGTTGGTTTGGAAAGAACTAAAAAATCATTTAAAGCTTGAAAAGTATGTAGCACGAAATTGTCCTTACAACTCTAGCAAATGGAGCTGCAGCTCTTCCGGTAGTGGTTCCAAGGGCACCCAACCTAACCTCACGCATATTCGGCCCACATTTGTATCCACCTGCCACAAAAGAGTCCAAGAAAACAATATTATGGACTCGATAATACTCGAGAGGTTCATGCCACATCATTCATTTTACACAACCAAAAATGTTCAAATATGTACTTTTGTATGTACTTCGGGGTTGATATGAGCGCTGATGAGAGAAGTATTCTGGAGAAGCCGATTTAATGCTTGAGAGCCGGGAGGCTCTCGAGCATTATTAGACATGATGCCAAGACTAATAACTATTTTAAAATCACAAGCATTCTCATATGTATTTATTGGCCACACTAGGAGGCAGTCTACAAAGAGGAGACAAATTGTAGGACACAGCCCTGTTTTGAGCTACCGAATCAACAAAATCATGAGGGTTCAAACCAATTGCTTTGCGAAGAATCAGAATTGCAAGCAAGCAGCTCCGACTTACTGGAAAAGCCAGGTGGTGGAGTGTGAGCAGTCGAATGCACTCCACACTTTTGAGGCCCAAGCCACGAATGCTCAACAGAAACTCCTTGGTTTGGTCCGTGGACATGGATCGAAGCCATTCCAGGTCCAGCGCACCATAATCCAGATGTATCCTCTCCAGAAATGCCTGCCAAACCACAAAAACGCGCCAAGAAATCAACAACACAGAACCAATGCACCGCAACTGCTAAATTGATAAGAAGCTTGCAATCAATGTTAAGAATCAAACAAACTTAGATACTTGTTATCATGGTACTATTATTCTTGATCACACAGAGTCCCAAAACATGGACACTAACAGAATTTGAATCCCCGGTCTTTTCACGTAACACAAAGACGGATCAATTAATACCAGTTTATATTCGGATGCTTTCAGAACAAACCCCATACCTTGATCCTTCCTGCCAGAATCCAATTGAGCCCTCGCTCTTTGATCACATCCGCAACCTCTTGCACATTCGCCGCTCTCACCGCCTCCCAGTCCACCCCATCCTCCGTCATTTCCGTCCTGGGCGGCCCCGGCGCCCTGTGCTCCCCGCCTGCACCTCTCGGCTTGAACTCCTCGTTCAGCGAGGAGAAGTCGAACGACTTCCGCGCAGTCACTTGCTTCTCCTCGATCTTCGCACGCTCCAACCCCGTCAACCCCGTCTTGGGATTGTACTTCCCGTGGGAAGCGTCATGACTGGTACTTTCCACCAAAGCCCCGCTGCCTGCAGAGGTGGTCGAGGTGGAGGGCAAGGAGGAGACCACCACGTCCACGAGGGTGGTGCTGGGGTCTTCGCCGGGGAGGGTCTGGAAATCCAAACCTGAGGAGTTTTCGGAGTGGCAAGTCTTGGTGGAGGGCTCGCTTTCCGGGACGACTATGGAGGTCGTGTCGAATTCCGAGCGATTGGTGACTTCGGAGATGGTGGAGGAGACGGAGAGCTTGTTCACAGGCAGACTTGAAGTCATGTCTTCTGGTTGATTGATGACTTCGGAGATGGTGGAAACGGAGAGCCTGCTTAGGGGCAGACTTGAAGTCATATCCTCTGGTGGATTGGTGACCTCGGAGATGCCGGTGGAAGCTGAGACAGTGCTGTGAGGCAGACTTGAAGAGTCCAGCTCCTCCGGTTGATTGAAGACTTGGGAAGTGATGCCCGAGACGTTACCCGAGATGGTGGAAGCCGCTGTGAGTCCGTTGGGAGGTAGACTCGAAGCCGGATCTTCGGATTGATGGATGACTTGAGAGATGGTGGAAGCGGAGAGTTCGTTTCGAGGCCCACTTGAAGTCGGATCTTCGGGTGGATTGATGACTTCGGAGATGGTGGATGCGGTGGAGTCTTCGCGGGTTTGATGAGTCCAAGATATGTTGTGGACTGGAGGTTGGGTCGCTGCTGTTTCTTGAAGGAGGTGAGCATAGTGCGACTCTTCGTCTCGGCTCTCGTGGGACTCGAGTAGTGTAACACTTGTCGGCGGAAACTGCGGTGCGAGATTCGGGGGCGATGATTGACTGGTTTGAGGAGCCGGAGCTGGTGGACTCTCGAAAGATTGAGCCATGGTGTCGTCCTCAGGGGGTTGGGTGGTTTGCAAGGGTGACCTTCGAAATCCGCGGCCAGGGAAACGGGATCTCATGGACATGAAGGCCGAGCTGTCAAAACCACATACCCGTCATGATCAATCAATCGAAATGGAATGTATGAAATCGTCCTGAGTCCCGAAAATTGTACACAAAAATCGACACAAAACTCTGAAAACTAGAGCAGGTACAGATTTACATTTCAGATCGTGCACTGGGAAGTGTCAGAATTGGGGATATCCGCCAACTTAACGAAATTGACGTTTTCAATTGAGAAAGAAACTCGCCACACGTTCAATTTCGTTACATCGGCGAAGATTCACGACATTGGCACGCATTTCGAGGTCGGGTAAGATAAATTCAACATTCAAGACACTTTTCAAGGCTACATACATAAATTCAACTTCTGCAACTGCAAGTCTTAATGCATGCAACCCACCTTGAAAGTACATCGTTAACATTCTGGGTGAGAAAAGCGCCCACAACCGAGTCCACAACCGAGCCCTTCCAACACGAGAAACTGCGGTCTCCTGCGCCACCAAATCAGGCATCAAAAATTTGCAACAGGTCTTGCAACAAATCTGTAGATCAGCTAGATTAGATGTGATCATATGTTGATTCTAAATCTTGATAGTTTGAAGTATCCTATGCATTGGAGGTTCAAAATTCTCAAGATTTTCAGGTTTAGACCATGCGGTCTAAAATGTACACCTCTCTTAGATTTCAAAACCCTGAGGTCTGAAATCTATGCTAGTCTTAGAAAAAAAAATGATAAAAATGGTGTAAGAATACCGCCATTTTAACAAAATATCCGTTATTTGGAAAATGCTTTGTTTTGCAAGATTCTTTTTTTCCATACAAAACAATTGAAAAAATAATTTCCCCAAAAATTTGGTATCTATCTTCAATATTATCTTCTACCAAAGATACCCTATGTTAGTAGTTTAGGCTCTCAAAGTATCAAATCATCCTTGATATGAATCAAGAAAGTTAAACCACCTCAACTTTGACAATCTTAAGCAATCCTTTGAAAATACTTGGACTCTCTCCAAACTAAAAAAGATCCTTAAATAAGACATAAATAGTAATACAAATCTAATGATCTATATACAACTACAACACCTATAGGATACTCAGTATTCCCTTTGTCTCAAAAATAAATCTCTCATACTTCCACAATTTCAAACTAAAAATCAAGAGAGTATTGATTTTTTCTCATTAGATACAATAGTCTCCCTTCTTCTAAAAACATGTGTAGTTTGGTGTCATTCATATTGCCTTCTCAAAATCAATCATGAAGCCTAAAATGAAGAGATCCTTCACTGAAACCAATTACTAAAACAATTGTCATTTCTCACCCCCTTACAAATCCAATGAAATTGAAAGCAATAAAGACATCTCAAGTACTACAAGGAAACATCATCTCACAATCTTGGAAAAATACACAAATAGCATTTCATTACAACAAATCCTTATTTGCTTCACCCATGCAACTCACTACTTTGTCACTTCCAACCAATCCCAAGGCTACTAGTGACCCACATCAACACAAATCTCTATCATTGCTATTTTAATGAACTATTTGTAGAAGAGAAAGTAATTTTGGAAAAATTGTCACACCTAACAAAATTGCAATTTTTGACAAGCCAAAGAAATTTTTAAACAAGGTCAAAGGCTTATTGATCATTTTTCATCTTCAAAACACCAAGCTGAACTATTTTGGCATACTATTGGTCATGCTCTAATAAAATTATATAAATGCACGAATTGGTATAAGTATAAGTCCCTTTGAAAGCTATGGTCGTATGTTTGTTGGGCACCTTATTGAAAAAATTGAGAAATTATCCTCAAGAAAAGAACTTATGCTATGTAAGGCACCTTGTCTTGAGCCTTTCCCTAAATAAGGTGCTCTCCACCTTTGGGCTCCGCCCTTTAAGGAACCTTATTTTGGGAAAGGCCCTTGAGAAGGTGCCCTCCACAATATCAAAATACCCAAATCATAAACTCACAAAAGGGAGAGAAGCCCAAACCTTGCACCACGTGCATTCGATCAATGAAAAGCAGCGCTTGCGCCTTCATCTTCCTTCTCTCCTCCGCCCACTTGCGCTCATTCTCCTCATCACTCGCAGGCTCCTCCCCCGGCGTCGCCGGCTTCCCCATCAACAGCTTCCACACACGCACCGTCTCCCCGTCCAACACCACTTTGGGACGCGCCTTCTTCCTCCGAATCGGACCTTCATAGGGAATGACGCTCGTCTTGTTCGCATACGGCACCATCGCCATGTCCCCATTCAAATTGTCCGTCTGGTTCTCATATGGAACCATTGCCGTGTCCTCATTCTTCTCCTTGTTGTTGTCGTATGGCACGATCTGCAGGCATTGTTGATTCTCCAAAAGGGATTCTTCCGCGCTGCTTTTCTTCGTTGTCTTCCTTGGTTTTCCTGGCTTTTTGGTGGAAGCAGGAGGCATTAAGTTGGGGAAGAGGGTCATGGCTAAGAGCTCTTTCTTCGGCTTGGGACCCGGTTTCCGCTTCAGTCGAGGCGTTCCGTCCAACACCTGCGGGAAGGGGTAGTCAGTGGGCGAGGTTTCGGGATGGGGTGGGAGACGTGGATCAAGAGATGTGTGCGACGGTTTGAAGGAAGAGGCACTCGTGCATCTCGTTGAATTCAGATGTCACATTAATTCTTTAGCGAAGAAATACTCGTGCGTCTCATTTCATTTATCACATTCTTGAGTAACACCATTGGGAAGGGAATGTGGGGATTCCCTAGTTCATGAAGGATGGGTCACTGGTGCATCTCATTTAATTCATCACATTCTCGATTAACATCGTTGCAAAAAAGAATGCAGACTGATTTTGAGTATCATCAAGATGCAGCAAGCATGCCGTTAAAGTTTTTGGTCTCCAGGAGAGTGAGTTACTAATCAAGAATGCTGATGCTTTTTTTTGCAATTGGAAAAAATTGGGAATGTAATGAATGTTGTGTCACTGACCTGCTGCCGCTCCTCGTTTGCATACTCCTGCAACTGCTTCATCTGCTCCTCAGTGAGCGGCTTTAAAATGACGGGCCACAGGGAGTCCTGAAACTCCTGTTTCTCCTCTTCGGGCAAATGGTCGTGCACGTGACGGAGCAAGCTCTCGGGGGACATCGTGAGCTGCGGATTCGCACTGAGAATGGACTTCAAGTACACCACGCGTTGAATCTGGTTCATGTCTCGGAAGGGTATATTCTGCGGGGACAGGATGCCGCGCGGACATAGCCGGCTCAGGAAGCTGGAACTGGAACTCGTCGTCGTGGAAGAAGGTGCGCAAGGGGCCAACGGCGGATTCCAGTCGAAAGATTTAGTGGCATCCCCTTCTTGTTGTTGCCTTCCTTCCCAACTGAACCCCAACTGAGTGGCGGATTCATTGAACTGCTGGAGACAGTTCGACCGGGAGGAGTCATTGAAGAACGATCTCACGTTTTCGAAGGCGGTCGAGTTTGCTTGGGATAGCATCACAGCGTTCGCTTCGTCAGGGCTGCCTAAATCATCGAAATCCAATGACAATCTCGAGTGCGCTAGCGAAAGCACCACGGCGTTCGCTTCTGTAGGGCGGATTGAATCATCAAACCCTAATGGCAATCTCTCAGCAGTAGAGTTTGCTTGTGAAAGTTCCACAGCGTTGGCTTGCTCAGAGCTTGGATCATCAAAAGCTAAGGGTAATCTCCTTGCAGTAGAATTCGCTTGTGAAAGTGCAGCAGCGTCCGCTTGTTCAGAGCTTGGATCATCAAAAGCTAACGGCACTCTGCCAGCAGTAGATTTCGCTTGTACAGTGCTTGAATCATCAAGATTTAATGGTAATCTCCCAGCAGTAGAATTCCCTTGTGTAATCACCACAGTGTTCGCTTGTTCAGAGCTTGAATCATCAAATGCTAATGGCAATCTTCTAGCAGTAGCCCGTTGGCGTGCTTGAAACAAGGTTCTTCGAACGGACGGGGAATTGGAGGACGAGTCTGGAGAGTGGCGTGACCCAGCCTTCTGTGGCGTATCATCGAGGCCATTGAGTGTGAACCTAGACTTGGGAGTCAGTGCTGTTGAGTTTCGCCTCTCCAATCGAACTTTGATGCACGCTTCACAATCACAGACGGCGGTGTCGTGCTGCGTTCCGGCGCCCGGCGTGGTCATGTCTTCGATGTCCATGTCCACGACCTCCGGGTAACTGGAGTCTCGGCCTTCTTCATGAGTGAAATCGCACTGCGTCGGTCTCTTCTTCGATGATTTCTTTGCAGGGGAATCCGTGTCTGCAATGGCAAGTTCGTTAAAAGCGGTGGAACGTCACGAGAGCTCGTCTGGAAAAATGGATCTTTACCGGTCCTAGTTTTGTTTAGAGCACTTCAATGTCACAATTCTGCTCACAAATCTGGCACTCTGAAGCAAGTTCATTTTAACAAACCTTGACCCAGTGCGTACTGAAATACTACCAACAGTTCCATCTTAGCTAATGAGCAGATCGAAACGATTTGTCAGTTTCGTAACCCGCTCAGTTTGTCAAGACTCGTCCATTGAATGTTTTAGGGTAGACCATGATTCCTGCATTCCTTGGAGGATCATTCTCTCTTATTTCAGAATAGGCTCCTGTGAAACTACTAACAGATGGAATGGAACGGCACATTATTAATTAATTCTAGTGCGGCGGCTTAGTCTCCCACAATAATAGGAGGTGCAAGTTTTTATTTTCCTTCGACTCCCATTCCAAGGCTCTTGCACAAGGATAGAGATTCCATCCTTTACAGAGGTGTTACAGACAGGCCATTAGAAGGGACGTGTTAAATATTACTTTTGCGCTACAACAGAAAGCGATTCACGCGATTCTCGATTCTTTCTGAGAGTAAAAAACACCAAAAAAAGACGTGCCAGCACCACCAGGGCGACCAATTCGTTGGCCAATTCGAGACTGACCCTAACTTTCTGCCAGACCCCCCACTTGGACGCAATTCAAGGAAATCTCTAGCACGTGATGCAGAAGCATTCAACGAATAAAAGAACTTCAGGTACAGTAGAAGCTTACTGGCGCCTCCGTCACCAGGAGTAGCAGGCACTTTCTTCCCATCCATACGTCGTTTGTACGTACGCTTATCCTTAGCCACACGCGGGTGATACTTCTTCCGCGGCTTGGTAGGCGGGGTAGCATCGCCCACAGTAACAACCGGTACCTCATTCAAATCGAATTGATCGGTATTATCCCTGCTAATCTCTTTCTCCCCACCAGCCACTGGAGCATCCTGCAATCTCTGTGAAAAAGTCTCCTCCTGCTGCTGGGTAGCAAAATCCTCATCAATTGCAATTCCTCTCGTGCCAGAAACAGCCGCACATTCATCCAGCTGCGTGAGCGTCTTCGCCGGAGCAGAGTCTTCAACATCAACACGTTGGGGCATGCCGGAGTCGTCAAAATAGACGTGAAGATGCTTCTCCTGCCCGGGATGGTCCAGCTCAAACGGATGAAAAATATTGTAATTACTGTTGGGAAGGGTGTTTTCCTGGGAAGTTCTCTCATCTGAAGCCACGGGAGGGTTGTATGATAAGCGACGACCCCCTCGAGGTGGAGGACTGTCGGCTGCTGACAGGGGAGCTTCCGCATTCAGGCGCTCCATGTGTTGTAAATACTCCTCCTGGGCGTCGCTTAATAATACTGTGTGGGCGCGTGGAGTACATGGACTCGGGGGATCATGAAATAGAGTCGACTGGCTTCCATTGCGCACGGAAGTGTTGCAAGTGAGGGGAGGCGGCCATGCAGGTTCAGCATTTGCTTCATAAGTCCCATTTGCTTCGTACGATCCATTTGCAACGTCATTCCCAGTTGCTGCTGGAGGTCCAAATCCAAGCAACGCTGCAGAATTGGTATCTTGGAAGCCACTAAAATAGTTGAACCCCGAAGAGGTCGTTGTTGGTAACTCAAAGCTGGAATTCAACGAGAATCCATGATTTGAGTGAAGCTCCTCCTGTTGCTGCTGCTGCTGTTGCTGATGATGATGATATTGCTGCTGTTGATATAGTTGCTGCTGTTGCTGCTGTTGCTGTTGCTGTAGCTGTTGCTGACTTCTGAGAAGAGTAAATGATGGAGTCTGTCTGTGTGAAACTGGAAGAGTGGAGGTTTGGGAGGCATTGGAGCTACTGTAAGCGTGAAACCCTGATGCGGACGATCTCCCTTGCTCAATGAGCGCTTGAAAATTCGCCATGGCCTGCGCAGTGGCTGCTTCAGCTGTTTCCAAGTTCCGCTGGTGGTTGCGCGCACCAAAAAGGTCCGCATGGTTTCTGGCCAGAAGTACACTCGCAGCAGACTGCTCTCCCACCTCTGGCGCTCGGAAAGGAAAGATTCCACAGTTGCTGGTTTCTAGAATCCGAGAGTAAAAGCCCCGTCTCTCACTCGGGAAGGAGGCGGGTGTTTCCAGGCCACTGAAAAAGTTGGTGGCACCTGGATAGAGCTCCAAATTCCCCAGCTGGACCGAATCTGCCATCACATGGGGCGTCATTATGATTAAATACCGTATGAGAAAGACGATTCCCATTATTTAGTCCTTGGATGCCATTACCATGAGTAGTAAGCAAGTACTAATAATTGGGATGTGAAAATTGGGAGGTAAGGATAGGTAGTACCAGTTGATACTCTTTCGTTAGGTGTAATATTATGATTCTCGTTGTTGTACACATGATGAAACTGATCCTGCTGCTGGTGCCCGAAACTCCGTCGCCGCTTCTGGCCCGACTTCTCCAGCACGTCGAGGGTGAAGGAGGCGTTCACGTCGCTCTGCTTCCAGGGCGGCATCATGTTGGGCCGAGGGAGCACCGCCTCAGGGGCCAGCTCCGAGTCCGAGTCTCGAAAGGGGAACGACTGGGTCATGATCTTCCCGGGATGGCTACCACATGATGTACATTGTTCTGGCTGTAGTACTGCTGCCCAATCGTCTCATCTCCTGCAACCACGAAACTTTAAAAAATCTAAAAATCGTAGAGTTTTTGATACGAGAACGAACTAAAGTGTCATAAGGAGGGTTACGAGAATTGAAGAGCTTCACTGCTCAGCCATACAGGTGTACAGAGCTCTAAAAACGAGGACTGAAATAGATCTGAGTGAACTTCCACGTCCTGGCAACAGGCGTCCGGTAAAGTGCCGATTCTCTTGAAATTTTGCAATTCTAACAGAGATGGTGATTTTCTTACTGTAATCCCAAGAGATAAAAAAAACATGTAAGCCATCAGATGGGATCAATTCCTGAAGCTAGCTCATGTGCATTGGATGGATCAGGTTTTTCCCCCTTGATAAGCTAGCAAGAAGAGCTAAAAAAACGAGGATTGACATAGATCTGAGCTTCCACTTCCAAAGTCCAAACAGGCGTCTGGTGATGTGTCAATTTTCTTCAAATCTGGTCATTTTTAACGAAAGTGATGATTACTCACTGTAATCCTACGAGAAAAGATACATTCAAGCCTGCCCATGAGATGAAATCGATTCCTGAAGCTAGCTCATGTGTGTTGGATAGATGAGTGTCTTTTACCTCGACGAGGTTAGCAAGGACGACGCTCTAGCTTCTCTGCGACAGTTTCAACTCCCTTGCGTGAACGCCATTTTCTTCCAATGCGCTTCCAACACACAGCAGTGCGGTACTTCTGCTGTGTTCACGTCCTGGCAATGTCGTCTACATATCTAATTTATTTAATAGTCATTATATTCTTACTAGCTAGTACTGAGCCTTCTCTACGAGGCTCCATCCTTCCTTCTTTACTTCGTCAAGCTCACCATCTCCCCTCCATTGCAAAGGCTAACAAACTAACAAGTCTATTTTTTATTCCCGTCCAGCCGATTGCAAACCTCCTTGTGCATCGCGACTTCCCCAATACCACCCTGCCGACAGCCCAATGCAGCGACAGTCAAGAGAAAGCCCCCCAAACACAGATTTTTCCACATTCCCCAACCCCGAGGAAACGAACCCCACTCGGGGGTCACCGTAAATGCGAGGGCCAGGCTGGGTCGGGTTAGCTTATCATTGGCATTGAAGTGGCTGTCTCCCAAAGGTGCACTCAAAGCAGATCCTACTAACTTAATAACTAATCACGGTATCTAATGCAGATGATTAGCAGCCCAGTGGTGATAAATGACCTCCCCTCGGCCCTACCTAGTGCGGTCTCCTTCCCTAGCATCAACAGAAAACGTCTAATTGACGTTTGATCCCCACATTCATAGCTCCAGCCATTATTGGCCACCAGAAGTCCAGTACTCGCTTAGTAGTCCAACAGCCATACAGTACTTATCTCGACCCAATGCGACCTACCGGTCCCCCACCAACTAACCCCAAGAAGGTACCCATTACATGTTCTCGTGTGCAATTGCAGATCCGTCGCCCTACTGACGATCTACAAACCACAACCCACAAACACCCAAAAAACATGAACTTCCTCTCGAGCTTTCTTTCGCGATTATCGCTGTTAATATCACCATTAAAATTAATACGAGTCTCCTGTGATCAGAATGCAGGAGACGTGTCTATCAACACCTTGCTGTGCTAGCTAGCTAACCGTGAGATCCAATGGCAGTGGGAGTCTGAAAACCGGAGAGATGAACCAGCACGAGAAGAGGCTTGGTTTCTTGAGAGTTTGGTTTGTGGGACCCAAAGGGCCGGGGGAGGTGTACTGCAAGGTTGGGAGTCTAGGCTTCAAGCGAATGAGTCGAGAACCCGTTCCTTTACGAAACTCTTTTGACCTTGAATAGAACTCTAAGTGATCGATGACTACTGACCTGCCGTGCCACTGTAGGTGTCGTCCGCGCCGGCCGGCCCCTCGTGTCTAGAAACAAGCTCCTCTTCCTTTCCTTTCTGTCGATGCTGCTGCTGCTAGCTACTGCACCTGCTCACAACAATCATCAAATGGTCCTCAGGCTGTCGTCGTGGTTCAATCAATGACGAAGAGAGAGTATTTCCCGTTTCTCCAAGCCCGTCTCTCGAAAGCTATTCATTTGATTGAACTACGTCGTTTTAGGAGCGTCGTCTTAACGATTAATTAACCTGTTCAAGTCGCTAATTCGTGAGCGAGCGCCAGATTAATTTACTTTCACGGGACTGGGTTCCTGAGCCCGTTCAAGCCTGGTGGCCATTCCTCGAAGGCTATCCGTTCGAGCAACACGTCGTGTCACTGCATCAACACATCTAGCGAGCCGGCCAATCAACCGGTGAGCGTGATTACGGGCGTCTCATAAACTGTACCATTACTGTGGTTTGGCTCTGATGAGTTTCAGTGAGCCCGAGTGCTACTCTATCTAAGGAATGAAGATTGGTGTTAGTTGGAGTATACTTATGTATATCCCGACAAGTTGGTGTCTACAAGTTTCGGAACCAGCTAAACCGCTAATTAAGATTGGCTAAGCGCTACCTAGAGAATGCAAAACTTCGGGAATTGAACCCGGTGTTTCATCCTGTGTGTCAAACTACGAATTTGGAGATCACTAATGACGGAAGGATAGCAAACGCCCAAGCTGCGAGCCTTACCGATTGCAAACCTTACGAGCCTTGCTAGTACTTTCGAAAGCTAGCCCAGGAAAAGATCACTCTCGGCCAGGTTAGGCGATAGTCTACCCGATCAACAACACCGTGCCAATCAACTCAAATTACTCGAGGCTTTTGCTCACCTCGCGTGCTCCCGATCAGCTACGAGGGAGCCAGTAAACAAGGCCTGCCTTTCCCCCTACACCAAAGTCTTTCGTCGTGCCGTTGCTGCTGTTCTGGTCTTGCACGTCTCTCAGATGACCAGTACTACCACTGCTACCACTCCTACGACGCCGCAGTCGTCGTCGGCTGCCCTCTCCCTCGCCAACGAGAAGGCGCATTGCAGCACGAGGAAATAGTCAAACCCCGAGCCAAAATATTATTATAGAAACAGGAGCAACCCAAGCCCAGCAGCAAGCGCATGACGACGTCCGACTCCTTCCCGGCCCACTTCGTCAGTCTGAACTACGCTAATCCGGGAGCTTGCAAACTGGCGCACAAACGGAAGAGCAGCTGCTGCTGCTGCTGCGGTATGTCTCCGAGACGTGGGCTAGCTACCTGTAGCGCAACCCGAATTGCGAAGCACGATGGACGCTCTAGACGAGGGAGTAAAGAGCCCTGGCCAAGACTAGGCTCCTCCTCGACGTACTAGCCGGATTGGAAGGTCGGTCGGCGATTATTGTCAGGAAAGACTACAAAAAGAAGAGGAAGAGAGAGAGGGGAGAGAGGAGCAAGAGAAGAGAAGGGAAGGGCATAAGCTTCGAGTGATTTTATGAATCTACCATTTGCTAGTACAGTGGGTGAAGGGAGAGCCTGGAGAGCCTGGAGTGCGCTTGGCTGGGCTGGCTGGCTGGCGGGGCGGGCTGGGACGGGACGTTGGGCTGGGTACAGCAACAGACGTGAGGTTTGGGCCATCCTTGCTGCTTGGCCCTTTCCTGCAGGAACGTCGTGACTCCTGGCCTTGCTCCCTTGACCTCCTCGTTCGCCATGGATTAAGCTGAGCTTAGCAAGCTTTAATATTAGCGTCGGAGTCCGGAAGGGATGGTCAACATAATCCCCGCTACCGAGCTGCCCGGAAATGGCGCCCGCGAGGACTCTCGTCTTGGTTCCAGGGGCCAACACCAGGTACTCCGTATTTTTTTTCTTCGGGGAACAGTAGTAAGAGTCACTCCTTAATTTTGCCAATAGTTAAATGAAATGAAATGAAACATGGAGCAACATTAGGAGAGGCTATGTCCATCCAACATAGGCTCACTTTTCAAGTAAGGTGGGTACTCCAAGTCTCTCCAGGTAGTTTTCGTCATCCCAAAGTTTCTTTGCCATTGGTCCACAGCCAATAAAATAGTTTCTACAAGGGTGAGCTTCTATCAACCCAAAGTTTCTTTGCCATTGGTCCACAGCCAATAAAATAGTTTCTACAAGGGTGAGCTTCTATCAATCCAAAGTTTCTTTGCCATTGGTCCACAGCCAATAAAATAGTTTCTACAAGGGTGAGCTTCTATCAACCCAAAGTTTCTTTGTCATTGGTCCACAGCCAATAAAATAGTTTCTACAAGGGTGAGCTTCTATCAACCCAAAGTTTCTTTGCCATTGGTCCACAGCCAATAAAATAGTTTCTACAATGATGAGCTTCTATCAAACCAAAGTTTCTTTGCCATTGGTCCACAGCCAATAAAATAGTTTCTACAAGGGTGAGCTTCTATCAACCCAAAGTTTCTTTGTCATTGGTCCACAACCAATAAAATAGTTTCTACAAGGGTGAGCTTCTATCAACCCAAAGTTTCTTTGTCATTGGTCCACAACCAATAAAATAGTTTCTACAAGGGTGAGCTTCTATCAACCCAAAGTTTCTTTGCCATTGGTCCACAACCAATAAAATAGTTTCTACAATGGTTACAACAATGGTTTGCCTTCTTGAAGTCTATTGGTATACAAGTTTTCACAAGGGTGTTCCATATGATTGGATCCTACCTTGACTCCCCAAAAGTTCTTGCTATGGTTCCTAGAGTGATTCTTAAAACAATTTTTAGAAAGAATTTTACTCAGAATTGGCTCTTCCAATTATTTTGACCAAAGTTTCTATAATAGCTTTCCAAATAGCTTTCCAAATGGTTCCTGCAATGATTTTCTCTTCGATTCCCACAATGGTCAATTTTCCGATAGTGGCTCCCCAAATGGTTTATCATGAAAACATCCATGGACTTTTTGAGGAGGCCTACTTGAGCCTAAACAACCTACAAACGCAAAAAAAAAAAAAGCAACACGATGTTCCAAATAGGGTCCTTGTTTCCTCGTCCATGTGAACCACGTTCCCACTGATGGTTCCCACTCCACTCCAGGCGAAGCAGGCAGGGCCCGGTGGTGTTCCACATGCCGGTTCCCCAAATGGCCGGCCCCGCAATGAACCCCCGGAAACACGGATTCTCCCCCCGGCGAATCAAGCCTCCGGATGGATCAGCAGTCAATTATCACGGGCTTTATTAAGCGCTGGCTTCGTGGGTCCTCTTTCCGAGTTTAGCAACCAAAACCGGCTTGGCTGCAACTGGGGATGCAACACGTAGTCGACATGAACTCAGCCTCAGTTCGCCGGCCCAGGCTCGGTTTCTTTTCGACTTCCTTAATTGTCCAGGCAGAGAGGGGACTGAATTGATCGATAATGATAACTTATCATTAGAGTTAATCGTAAAGTTCATCTCTTGAGTTTCTGAAATAGCAGAAAAGAAACACAACACCGAACTCCATGCAACTGAACAACGTGTGAAGAAGGTTTAACTGAAATAGTAGAAAAGAAACACGACACCAAACTCCATCTTGCTGGACAATATGTGAGGAAGGCTGAACTGAAATGGTAGAAAAGAAACACGACACCAAACTCCACCTCACTGAACAATGTGTGAAGAAGGCTGAACTCAAATGGTAGAAAAGAAACACGACCCCAAACTCCATCTTACTGAACAATATGTGAGGAAGGCTTACTTGAAATGGTAGAAAAGAAACACAACACCAAACTCCATCTTACTGAACAATATGTGAGGAAGGTTGAACTGAAATGGTAGAAAAGAAACACAACACCAAACTCCATCTTACTGAACCATGTATGAGAAAGGTTGAACTGAAATGGTAGAAAAGAAAGACAACACCAAACTCCATCCAACATCAATTTTGATGCTCCAAGGAGTTTCGTCTTCTGATTTTTCCAAACTCCGGATCCCAGTCCCACACTGCACACTTTTTTACAATGAACCCTGTTATTACTATTATCAAGCTTACTATTCACTTCCCTTGATTCAGTGAGTGCGTTGCAGCCGGCTTCCCAGTTCCGGCAGGTGTTTGTTGTTGTGACTTGTCTGGGCCCTGGGCCTGGGTCTGTGTCTGGGCACCCAACCTGGAGAACAAGGAAGGACGGACGGACGGACGGACGGACGGCGTTGGTCACACCAACGGCAGCAACAGCCAGCCAGCGGCAGTCTGGGAAGGCAAAGTTACTGTTGATGGAGCAGGGAGTAACTAGTAAGTTACGCAGGGAGGGCACTGAACGGAACGGAAGGCTTCTTGCAGGTGCAGCAGGAGGGGCCGGGCCGGGCTGCTGCCCGGCCGGTGGGGGAATTGATCACGGGGTTTAACTTACTTGGTGTCACGATCTTCCTGCCTGGGCTGCCACTCAGGAAGGAAAGGAAAGGGCCGGGGGTGGGGTTTTATTGTTAATATTTAATTTTCCTCTTGAATTCTTTATTGTTGCTTGGGGTTGGGGTGAACTACCCCCCTCGCTCGGTCACTTGGGAAAACACTGGAATTTTATTTTTATTTTTAACTCCTAAACGACGAGCCGGTGGCCGTGGAATTGAGGAATTTTTATACCATGGGAATCATTGATTTACAAAAATCTAAAAACACTCGTTGTAAGTCAAAGCACTGTAGAAGATCTTCCTTTTCCACCCCTAATTCCGAGGATGAATGGTTGCAATTCTGTTGTACACAGAAAGATTCTCTCGTATTCATTTACCAGAAAATGGCTTGGGCATCGTTTAAGGGTTAAAGTAATTTTTTTTTCAAATTTTGAATTCATATTTGCAATCAAAGGCTCCAAATTAGGTAGGCAAAATACATAATTTGAATTAGATAAGCACAAAATAAGAGGCTTTTTGTTTTACTCGCACCCCTGAAATTACTTGGAGTGGCTCAGTGAGGGGGCCAGTTCACCCCGACCTTGGGGTTGGAGTTGGGGTTGCAGTTTGCACTTGCAAGCAACCTAAGCTTACGACAGTGCGCAGTACTGTCCTACCCACTGATTTGTCCTGATAGGAGTCCTTCTAATTTTTTCAAAGTCACACTATTTCTGAATTTTTGAATTGGTGCAGGTTCGAAGTCTGGACCCATTTCAAGTACTCAGGAAGGAATGGGGTTTGGGTTTTATCATTATTTGATTTTCTCTTGGATTGTTTAGAATTATTGTTGCGAGGTCGGGGTTGCAGTTTGCACTGCACTTCCAAGAAAAACTAAGCTTACGACAGGGAGTAAGGTAGGAGGCTCAAACTCCGACAGGGCATTTAGAACCAAACATGGCTCAGAGGTACATTTTGCTTTCTGCAATATTCGAAAATGTACAAACTGTGAACATTTTAGGAGGTGGTCGCTTTTAGAGCCCTGTAGCTTTCAACTTCAAAATTTCATAACTAATTTCACAAAGCTCCAAAAAAATATGAAACAACTTGGGTTGAATGTCATTTCCTCTAGTCTTTCAAAGAAAATTTATTGAAAAATATTTCAAGATGTTTTCCCTCCCCAAAATTCAGCTTCAGTGCTTAGACTGTCACTTTATGGACCTCCTACCTTACTACGCACTGGATAGGGCCGGGCCCCTTGTTTTGCCACTCGAGAAATGCTAAAAAAAATTATTTTTGACGCATGAAGTTTTTGCAAATTCTAAATTCATATTGGCAATCAATAGGGTTTTTTAATTGGGTGTTTGAATGCCTAATTCTACCAAAAAATCCAGCTTTGCTCCTATCTTATAGAAAATTCTGAGGTAAAAATGATGTATAAGTGCCAAAGGCACACCTACACAAAATCAGAGCATGCCTCTAGTGAATCGGAATCAATCGACCCATCAAAGAAGTGACAGTTTACCTCGGTAGCTAGCATCTTTACCTTCATCATTGAAGAGTGCCAAGTACTGCAAATTTTTAATCACTATTTTCTCCAATTCCTTGCTTACTTCCACATTTTGTCACACCATATTCAATTTAGGAGTATCTATCCTTTGATTTGTTTGTACCATTCTAACTTTGATATTATTTAAAATCCTTTGGGCATCCTTTGGGTGATTATACAACAATGTAGATTTTGATACGAGTACTTAATTATTCTCAATTTCTTAGTTTGCCAATAGAATGTGTTTGTGTTGCATGTAACTTAGGTTTATTTCATTTCTTATATCTAAGGTAAGTAATCTATCTAACTTCTAAATTGAAATGTTTACATTTAATGGTCATAATGATCATTTTGCCATTGGAGTGTATGTTTGTTTTGTACAAGTTTGGTGCATTTAATTGATTTCGGGCTCCTTCATGCTATAATGTTTACTTCTAAGTTGAAATATTGATATAAATTGTGAAGTTGAATTATTGACGACTTGATGTTTGTAGATTACAATCTTATTTTGCCATCACAGTGTTTGTTTGTTTGTTTTGTGCAGGTGTGTTGCTTAATGTATAATTTCTTTCCAAATTACAATAGAAGTAACTACATTAGAATTTATACATTGATGTTTAGTGCATTGCATTTTCATTATTGTAGCCACATAGCATAAAGTTCAACATTTAGTTTATTAAGTTGTGCCTTTTCTTTACTTTCACAAACTTGTTACAATGCCACTATTTTACTCCAAATGAGAGTCTAGTGCCACTACTTGAGCCCAAATTTTTTTGTTCAATGCCAAGAATTAAGGGTCCAAACATCTTTTCTACAATGCCATTATTTCACTATAGGATAATGTGAATGTTGCCAGATGAGTACTCCGACTTCATTTTTGTTGCCATATTTTTCCTCCATAAAAATTGCAACATAGCCATTCAAGAACCAAAGATTTCACAATTTATGCCCCTAGGTAGATTCATCAAAAACAAAAACAAAAAACAAAAAAAACTAGCAATGAGAGGCCCTCAATTAGCTATGAGAGTTTTACCGAGAGTTTTACCAGGTAAATTATTCTAGCACAAAAGAGGGGGGACTTTTTTTTCTACTTACACCCCTGAAATGACTTGGGGTGGACAATTCACCCCAACTTTTGAGGGGCAGGGAGAATTGACCCCCTTATTGCCCCAGTCAACAACATGTTGACTAAATTTCCCTCTATTTTGTGCCATATATTCTGGATTTTCTTCCTACCTCCTAACTAATTGAGGGCCTCTGATTCCATGTATGAATTCAGAATTTGCAAAAAATAAAAAATTCCAGGGTTTGCCCCGGTGAGGTAATAAGGGTCAATAAGTAGTAGTAGTCCTTCTAATTTATCAAGTCACACTATTTTTGAATAGGTGAATTGGTGCAGTTTGTACCAATTTCAAAAAAGAAAAAGAAAATTAAAGTTGGGGGATTTTTTCTTTTTCCTTCTTTTTTGGGTTTCTTTTTTTGCCTGATAGGACAAATCAGTGTACTGGTCCTGATGTACCTCACTTCAGTGCTGCTGATCGAGTTTTTGATTTGTCAGAAGCGATCCACATCTACGCGGTACCCACATCCCACGGTTGCAGGGCCGGTGGCGAAGGGGGATTCATCTCCGGAGATCAGGGGGTGGGTTGGGTGATTACCCGTATTGAGTACCCTTTTCTTTTTCTTTTTTCTTTTTCTTTTTCTTTTAACCACTCTGTTTTGGGTTTTTTAACCTTTGAACGCCGGACTGGTGGCCATGGATATCATGCATTTTGATATCATGTGACATCATCTACTTTGAAATAGCCCAAAACACTCATTGGAAGTCAAAGTACTGTAGAAAATCTTCCCTTTCCACCCCTAATATCGAGGATGAAAAGTTGCAATTCTGTTTTGTAAAGAAAGATTTTTTGTCATTCAAAGGACACCAAATCCAGGGGGGCACTCAGAAACTTTTATTAGGTATGGTGTGATCAAAGATATTGAGGGTTTAGTTCCTTGAACCAAAAAATTTGAATATTTTTGGAAATAATATAAGGTTCTAAAATATATAAAAAGTGTATTATAACTAAGATATGGTCCCCAATAATATATCCTATTTTATTTTATTTTTAATCTAAAATATCCTTTATATAAAGGTTCTTGGATAACCAAGTTTGGTATAGTGAGTGTGTACAGTACAGTTGGATGTAAGATATAGGTAGGGGCATGCTACAACTAGTTGAAAATTATAGTTGGAGGTATCCGAAAGGTAGATGAATGATTTCAAGTGTCTCGGGATGGATGGAATGTGTGCCTTAGCAAATTTAGGCAACTATACCAGTAGGTGTAGATTAGCGTGCTTATGATTTGATTTGGGGTCACACCAAGTGAACGCCGAATGGTGAATTTTGGAATATATGTGAGCATCAACAACTTTTCCTTCTTTTTCCAGTTTAGTTTCAGTTCTTGCAAAGTTTGTCACCATTTTTTGGTGATTGTTTGTTGTCTCGGTAGTATACATCCAACGATGCCAACTTCTAGGCAGGTTGAACCCAAATTGTAGAGTTGGTTTGAATAGACTCTCATTTCATAAAAGTTGCCATTCTTTTTTGGAGGGGACATTCCCATTCTCTTTTGATTACCAATTTTTTTGGGTGTTCTATGTGTTTTTCAGTACAATGGAACACAAAATCACAGTTTTGTACGTGCACCATTTTCATTGTTGCTCTAGATTAAGATGTTAGAACTCATTCTCAGCACATTTCA
Organism: Thuidium tamariscinum; assembly: GCA_947034885.2. Lineage (NCBI taxonomy): Eukaryota > Viridiplantae > Streptophyta > Bryopsida > Hypnales > Thuidiaceae > Thuidium > Thuidium tamariscinum. Next base: position 9,603,220 of record OX344755.2, read on the forward strand.
TTTCATTTTCAATTTATAGTCCTATAATTTGTATGTGCATTCTTCTTTGTTAGGATTGTATTTTGTGCAGGATTGCAATAGAGCAAGAAATCATGGTGTCGTTGCTCTTTGATTGAATGTTTGCACAATGTGTCGGATGAAGGAATTTGTGTTTGTTATTTGTGCTTGTCCTTCAAAGTTCTAGTTCAAAAAAGCATGTAATTTGTATAATTTAGTTTCCAAAATCTTGTCATTTTGCACACAAGGCAACTTCACAACTTTAAATCTTGTTTTGAGTCCCCTTGTGTGGAAATTCTCCTTGAATTTTCTTAGTTTAATAAAGAAATATTGAATGGTGGAAGATTAGGTGGAATTCTAATAGTTGGACATATGAATTCAATAAATTCTATGCTAAACCTCCACATATGGATTTTGAACCTACTTAAATCCATTTCAATACATTGTCTTCTATTGGAAATAATATATTTATAATGAAAATAGGATGTGAAAAAATTGCTTCTCCTTTGAATTCAAAGTAAGTGTAGGGTACTAAAAAATAGGCTAAATTAGAAAATTAGCCAATGATAGGGTGTGTTTAATTAGTCCCCTCCATCAAAATATCCCTTGTTCACACATGATACATGAACACCTTGAATAGTGCCCCCAATGCCACACATTTGCGGCGGTGTTCAAGGGTGAATGGTGAAAGCGATGGCGTGGTGGTGAGTGGTGAAAACAATGGACCCAGGGTGAGGATTTGCACCCTTCACTTACCGACAGTGTTGGTGGACGGTGAGGATGATGCTACTCCTCTTCTTCTCTTGGTTTGTATTTTTGTCTTGATTTTGTGGTGGGGAGGAGAACATCAAAGAATCTGTTCTCTTCCTTCTTTTTGAAAAGTTTGTGGGTGCCAATGGAAGGTGAAATTCATTGCCAAAAGGAGAGTACAACCTGCCCAAGGCAGTAGTGTTTTCCCCCAGGCCGGACACCCTTCCTCCTGGCTTATTATTTTCCTTTTGGGTTTTTTCGCTTTTTCTCAAATGGCGGTTTGGGACGGAGTCCATATTCTATTCCCTGGCCAATGATTTAGCCTTGCCTGCATGCGAGGGGAAAATGATCAAATGCTGGGAACCTGCGAAATGGGGGGGCCTTGTCAATTATAGCCATGGGAGCTTTGGATCATAATGGCCTCTATAAACAAGGCCAGGGCCCTCCCATCCTATCCCCTCCCAGCGCTGGGCAGGGAGAACTGACCCCCTTATTGCCCCAGTCAACAGTAGGTTGACTAAATTGCCCCCTATTTTGTGCCGTATATTTCGGATTTTCTTCACGCCTCTGAACTAATTGAGGGCCTCTGATTCCATATGTGAATTCAGAATTTGCAAAAAATAAAGTTTGCAAAAAATAAAAAATTCCAGGGTTTGCCCCGGTGGAGCAATAAGGGGGTCAATTCACCCTGGTCCCCGGCCCTCCCCCAGAAGCAGGTGGAAAGTGAGGAAGGGGGCACGTTTTACTACTATTGCTATTGTGTAATGATTCGAGGAGAGTGAGCTCATCAATTGGGGTCCGGGAAATAAAACAAAACACAAATTAAGGGATTCCATGGTACTTCAGACTTCCGAGAGAAGCCACCCATGTAGGACAAAGGGGCCAGGTAGGGCATCAGGTTCACACATTCTCTCAACTTTTTAATTCATGACTACTTAATTTCATTGGGACTAGTGTGTGCCCTGTGCCGATGCCACAGTCAAATCTAATTTTTGAATGCACGTCTAAACTTTGAAATTCAATAACTTTTTCACTGTAGGTCCAAATGCCACGCAATCAAGCCCATGCATTCCTTCTTGATGAGAGCTTTTTGATGGTACCAAACATGCAACCAAAACATAAGTAAAAGTAATTTTTAATTTTTTTAGAACAAACAATAACTCAAAAAACTATAACTTTCACAACGTAGGTTGGAATTTCACAAAACCAAGCCCATGTACCCCTCCTTGCCAAGAGCTTTCCGATGGTACCAAGCATGTGGCCGGGGGATGCACGGTCCGGGAGATCTCAACGTGACAAACAAAACAAACTACTTGTCTTAAGGTATAGATGATCTGCTAGCTGCTCGACAACAGTGATCCCAAAACTGGCTAGATTTTGCTTGGTTTCTACTTAATTTCTTCGTGTCCTTAATGTAAATTCAAAAAAAATCTTTCAAAAATGAACATTTGACTAAAAACCTTGAACCTATTCTGAGATCACTACTCAACACTTAGTGATTCAAACTCCCAAGACTAAGCTTAACTTATCCCCTAAATGCCGAAGGCCTTTTCTAAACTTCTACAAATTTGCACTAATTGGATAAAAAAAGACACTTTATATCAATTTTTTGGAATTGCAACCAAACTAGACATGTAAGAGATCACATATGAAAAGAAAATACAACAATATCACTCATTGATTGAAAGATTATAAAATTTGATCATGAGGGTGTTGAAACTATAGAAGTGATTTATAAAGTCTTTCAATTCTCTTTTCATTGCATGTCCAATCTAAAAATTTGGTCACCAAAAAAATTATGAGGTTAAAGTGCCTAACATGAATAACCACAATTAAATTATGGCTTCTCAAAATCTACTCTACAATTTTTTGAAATGAATTTTCAATGCACATGATTTTTTCTCCTAGATCTAATGTGTTTGAGGCTCGTTTCTAAGAGCCCTCAACAATATGGAAAGTCAAGATTGCAATGGCCCCCCTTGCACAAAATAGAAAAATCTTAGTCCATCACTCTCCAAATCAATTTTTGATTTATGATGTTGAAATTGAACTTCAAAAAGAATTTTTTCAAAAATATAAAATATTGAAAATAGCAACTTGCTTAAATTTTATATAACTTCAAATTATTGTGAATCCAAAATTCTAGGGGCTAAATTAATAAGAGCTTCATGATCACTTGGCAACAAAGTTTTGAGGTAAGGGAGAAACACCCAATACTGCACTTGTACCTTGCCTTGCACCCTAGAGTCATCCAAAGCCAACCAAAGCCATCCCTAGACTTCACTTAAGGTAGGTACACCCAAAAGTGCCATGTTCCTAAAAGCACCATCTACAGTGCACATACATTTCCGAAATCAATCATGTTCACAGACAGTAGATGGCGCTTTCAGAAACAGACTTTGATTGTCAATAACTTTTGCATATGGTATCCAAATCCTGTATTCTTTGGTGCATTGGAACATGCTTTCACTTGCCAACAAAACTACATAAAAATTTGAACTAATTAATAGCAGGAACTAGGCTCAATATGAATAAGTGGCGCTTTTGGGTGTACCTACCTTAATGTGTTCGCCAAATGCTTAACTCTAATTTGATGATACAAATTAAGGACACTACCAAAATTTGATTGATTCATTGCTGAGTTCAGTTTGGATGCATGTATTGAATAGTGTCAATGGTCTAGGGAGCCAATACTTTGAAAAATCATAGAAATTACATACGACATTTGAAAAATCTAATTTCTTTTAAAAATATTCATGATTTTCACTTGCTAATACTGAGAAATATTGTTTTTAGAAAAAGCTACTTTCAACTATGTTGAATTCCTTATTTGGACAGTTTTGGGTGCTTCCACCGTAAGTTAAGCTATGGAGCTTTGGTGAGAAACCCTGAGCAGCATGTGGTGGAATCATGGTTGCTCCGCAGGCGCACACACTTGTTGAACAATCTCGGGCATCAAAATCTCGGGCACCAAAATCTCGGGCATCAAAATCTCAGGGGCATCATGTGTTTGCAACTTTGAGAACAAGCATGTCGAAAGCAAAGCCTGGCCCAATGCAGCAAGCCCATGCTGTTCATCTCACCTTCTTTCACCAGGCCTGTAGTACAATACCATATGCTTTGTGGGGAACTGGGGACAGATTACATGCTTGGTAAGATTCTGGAATCACAAAAAGAAAATTTTAAAAAATTATTGTATTTCATCCTGTATATCTGGGGTAGTTGTTCTACCCAAATTATCATATTTTATTGATATTGTAAAGAAAGATAAGTAAAAGATGGAGGGCCCTCCTGCTTTCATTAATACAATTCCTCCATAAGAACCAAAAGGACGAAAGGGGTGAGGCTGGAGAGGGAACCAAATCATTATTGCATACTAAGGTAGGAGGTCCGAAAAGCGACAGTCTAAGCGCTGAAGCTGAATTTTGGGGAGGGAAAACATCTTGAAATATTTTTCAATAAATTTTCTTTGAAAGACAAGAGGAAATGACATCCAACCCAAGTTGTTTCATATTTTTTGGATCTTTATGGAATTAGTTATGAAATTTTGAAGTTGAAAGCCATAGGGTTCTAAACGTGATCACCACCTTGAATGTACACAATTTGTACATTTTGGAATATTACAGAAAGCAAAATGTACCTCTAAGCCATGTTTGGTTCTCAATGCCCTATGAGAGTTCAAGCCTCCTACCTTATGGGCATTTTTTTTTATAGAAAGATAGAATGACAATTTATTTTTTCTTAAAGCAAAAGAACAATGTTTGCATTGAAGTGGCGATTTTCTTTAAAAAATGAAAACACCTTAAAAAGTAGAAATTGTGTTGATTACTGAAAACTTAACCCTTGAAGGACCGACCGGTGGCCGCAGAAAACATGCATTTTGATATTGTGTGACATCACCTACTTTGAAAAAGCCAAATATATGCATTGGAAGTCAAAGTGTTGTAGAAAATCTTCCCTTTCCACCCCCAATACCGAGGAAGTTGCATTTATGTTCTGGAAGGAAAGATTCTTTGTCATTCAGTGGACGCCAAATGTTCGCGGCGTCGTTCAAGGGTTAAAAATCTCTCTGCTAGGTTTCATTCCCGTCATTTGATGTAGGCTTTCCCTCCTTTGGAATTGGCTGATTTGCTTCAAAACAATAGCAATTTTCCAAAAAGTAGAAATTCAAATTTAGTTCATTTGTTTGGAGAGAATTGGAACATAGACAAGTTGCAAAGCTTATAAGAATTGACACATTAGAAGAAATATGAGTGCATTATAGGGCCGTTTTCGGGTTTGTTCCCGAAACAGTTCGCAATGCTGTTGGCCGCTGTCAGGACGGCTTTAATTATTATTAAAAATTAATTAATTTTGGGTCCTAAAATATGAAAATCAATCCAAAAAAATCATTTGAAAAAAAAAATTAATTACATGGCAGGGTTGCGACCACATAGGATTCAAGTTCACAAGGCAAAACTGGATTCCCACAGTCCGGAAACCCGCAGTCTCCTAATGCCCTCAAATTTCATCTAATGATATAAGCACTTAAGCCTTAAACAATGTGAGGGTCTCCCAAGAAACCATCTTTTGTGAAAACGTGGGAATCATTGGTATTAAAAAATCCAAAAGTGTACATTTGAAGCCAAAGAACTGTAGAAGATCTTCCTTTTCCACCCCTAATTCCAAGGATGAATGCTTGCAATTCTATCGTGTATTGCAAAAGGCTCACCTGTTCATCGACCAGGAAACGACTCCAGCGTTGTTTAGGGGTTAATATCTCCAACATGGTGTAATTAGCCCCTCAAGGATTCTAAACATTCAATACTATGCATTAGCACTTTGCCTTTTGGCTCTATAGTGATGGTGTAGAGTATTCCTTATCCAATAGTCTTTGCACCCTCTATCAATCCAATTAGCTTCTATTGGATGTGGCATATTCTACACCATCACTTTGGAGCCAAGGCAATTCCAAAGCTTGCTATTGAATGATATGATAAAATCATTTGCAGCTTCTAAACATTGATGATGTTAAATATAAGAATTTTTAGAAAATACAAGTTTTCAAGCCTTTAATGTACAATGAATCAATAAAAAAATGTATGTATACATGTATCATTTTAAATGAAAAAAATAAAAATTTATTGATATTTTTTAAGAAAAAATGCTTTATAAAAAAACTAGTATTTTCCAAATCATTTGACTTTATAATCAAGTTTCAATTCAATATAATTCTTGTAAGAAATATTATCTAAAATAAAACCTCTAAATATAAGGTAGAGGTACCCATAGTTGATCACTTAAGTGATTTCTACAGAGATCTTGAGTTGTATGAGGCAAGTGAAATTTTTTCCAAGAAGGAAGTTAGGAATTATAAAGCCTACAAAATTTTCAAAATTTTATTCACAAAATTGAAATTACTATCATTTTTGGAAGCCAAAAAGTTGTTTGGACTAATAGCCAATGTCTAAACTCTTCCAATTCCAATCATAGACTAAATACTTTCTTGCTCACTACTTTGGAACATGTGTCATGACCTTATTGGGCCCAACCATGAAATGAAGGAAAAAAACACATTCCAAGCTTTAGTTGGAAATATATTTTAGCCTTGGCTGGAAATAGTTGCATTCGACAAGTTGGGTATGGATCCCTAGTCGGGAATGAATACCTCTACCTTACATTGCCTTACTCACTAAGCAATAGATGAGTGCACGGTTGCTAGTATGTGAGTATAGAAAGTTTGAGCCTATGAGCCTAGAATTCTATACACCTATATAATAGGTGTTTATATTATAGACACCTCAATGGTGATAGTGTATCTATGTTCTAAACACCTATATTATAGGTGTTTATGTTATAAACACCTTCAATGAGTGTAGGATACTTACTTATACTTAGACTCAAGGCTCATTGGCTAACACTTCAATGCTCATATACTAGTGTCATTGTGGATGAGTGTAATCAATATTATATTTTATTATTGATTTGAAACGAAGGGACATTTTTTCCATTCATAGAAACAAACATATTGAATCAATTATTTTGAATGTGAGTAGTTTACCCCCTAAATGTCCAGAGCCTTTTCTAGAATTGACAATTTGGGAAAATTCATCATATTAAAGTACTATTTGGAAGAATATTTTGGAATTGATATACAAACAAAAGTTGTAGATTTTGATTTCTAGATCCCTTTCCTACAATTAGATTCACCAATTCTATCACCATTATTTTCCCATAAACTTTGTTGGGATGGATTTTGGCAATGAAATTCTCTTGACATGGTGATTTTTTGAACTTCTTGTATTCTTTGCATCTGTAACTTCATTTTTGCAAATCCAATTTTGAATTAGATTCAATGCAATTTTGGCTTGGTCAACCACTTGACATACTTCCACATTTGTATTTTTAGAAAAATATGTACTCTAATAATACAAATACAAACATTAGATAGGATAACAACTTCATGAAGCATTTTCACAAATTTGGAGGACTTTCATTCAAGCAATAATCAAAAGGAAAAGTGAATTTCAATTTGTACATCATCTAGAAATTTGACATTAAAGAGCTTTAAGGTTAAAGCAACATTTGATGTCTTGTATTTTCAAATGCTCTTTATAAATGCTCTCACTATTTATTTGAAAAGAACAAGTGAAAATGGTTTTGGTCATGGCACCGAGGCTATAACAAAGTATAGCCAAGCGATGGTCTTCCCTCATGTTGGGAAGGTATGAGAATGATCGACAAGTGAAAATGATTTTAGTGATGACACGAAGGCTATATCATTGTTTAACCACACAATAGTCGTCCTTCATGCCCGAAAGGTATTATGCTTTGTTGGATGTCAAGGAAAGACTTATTAGCTCATTCAAGGATTGGAATTGACTAAAGAGCCATCAATTAGACAATTTGGTTCATCGTAGGGGGACCCCCTTTCCAAGGATGCAAAAGAGAACCTTGCCTTAAGCATTGGTAAACAATATTGTGACATTTCCAAATTTTGGTCTAAAACATGGAATTTTCCAACGGATTGAATGCAATATTCAACGAGTCGGCGGGATTGAAGAAGCGCGGAAGTTACCAAACTATCATGTCGCCGCCAAATTTTCCAACCAAATTGGATGTTGCGTGGATAAAGGCCGTAAGTCAATGATGAATACATAGAGGTAGTCATCGCATGGTGGGGTCCTGCAAGGTTCACTTTTTCTCCCCAAACAGGGAGCAACCGTTGTTACCTCCAAGGCATCAATAACTGAAGGATCTTGTTGAATTCAAAATATACTCGGTTTAAACTTGTGTTACTTAACTTGATGACAATCATCATCCTGCATGGACACATGCATTCAGTGCGACGTCAAGGACAATAAAAAAAACAAGCAAGCAAACAAACAAACTACTGTTTAGAACTGATGCATCAATGACTTCATAAATCAAAGTTCCATCAGGATCAAATTCATGGCTCTGAATGTTTTGGGGGAGTTTAGCTTAATCCAAGTAAGTTACCCCTCCAAACACTCTCAAGGAAGGCCTTTCTTACCATGGATTTTTTCCGTGCATTGGGTATTCTTAACCCATAAACGACAATGCAGTCATTTTGTGGTTGATCCTGCCTTACATGAAGAATTTAAGCCCAACTATTCATCCTCGGAATCTTGTACGGAAAGGGTATGTTTTTTTTATAGTAGTTTGACTTTCAATAAGTGCTTTTGGAATTTTTTAAAACAACTATTCAAACAATGTTGAAAGGGATGATATCCATATTTCACCAACCCATCTTCTAAGGGTTTACTTGTACTTGACTACATTGTCACTTTAAACCCCAAAATAGACAATTGGTCTTGAGCCAAATAGGAATTTGGATAGGTGCCTTTAAAGTCATTTTGGAATGCATGCTTTTCAAAGTTTTTTCACAAAGTGTAAACATATAACCTATTTGTGAGAATTGATATTGCTTCTTGCTATTGGATTCTAGTATGAAAGGTTACACTAGCTAAAAAAAGTCATAGGGAGGAGTTTTGATCAACATTTGTTAAACCCCTTTTTTACTTTTAGAATTTAGTAAGTTTGTAACCAAGTAATATGATCCGATATCTAAGGATAAATAAATAAAGTTGTAAAGTATGCCAAGAATATAAAAATCTCACTCTATGTCAAGATGAGTCAAAATATATTGATTGTGGCAATCACAATCAAAACAATCTTTTTTTTCTATCTTCAAACACGATAATCTTGCAAACTACATTGTCCAAGCTTTCTAAAAAAAACACTCTACATTTTTTTTGCTGCATTCACCTACTTGTATTAGTTATGTATGACAATCTTTTGGACTATTTTCATTTGACATTGTCTTTTTAGTGTGCTTTTGTGTGACATTGTTTTTTTTAGGTTTACTTTCACCTAGTCACATACAACATTGTCCTTTGGTATTGTATGGCCCCAAACTACATTTCAAATGGTTTCATAAAAATTATCATTGACATCCATGGTATCCTTGTCAACGCTAAGTAGTTAAGGCCAAAAATGTTCAAAATTTGTAAACATTAATATATTTTTCTTTCAGAGGATGCCAAATTTGACCACAACTAAAGACAAAGTATGCAAAGAAGACCTCATTATACACAAGGAGGGTATGACCAAGTTTTTGAAAGTGATATGGTTGATAGAAAATTTGTTGACATTGGCGGTTGGCATGGCTATGGTATGGCTATAATGAAATTATTTTGAGTCTAATTGTTTTCTTGACATATATCATGCTCATTTAAATAGGAAGGGTGTCAATGATTTAACTCTCATAGCTATTAAGCTCACAACAATGGGCTTTTGGAGGGTTTCCTAGATGCTAAGTAAGTTGCACACAAAATAAAAATTCCAAATTTCAAATTCATTTAACATTTCAATTGGAAAAAAAATGCCTTGGAGCATCCTAAATTGTATGCTAGGTACACCCAAACTCCCCCTTTTTGCTATTGTACCCAATGACTATTCTATTACACCATTCAAGTTTTCACATTGTCTTATTGGCAAGTGAAAGGAGGTTTCAATACACCAAAGGACACGACACTTGGTTCCTATATGCCTAAGTTATGAAGTGTCAAAAAAATTTGGTAAGGTAGAAGTACCTATTTCTAATAGCCTTCCTATGTGCCAAAGCTAAATGTAATAGGTGAATCTATAACACTTGAATGACAAATCCACATTTATATAGAATAAAATATCCATTTTAGAGGCATAACTTGTTTATTTTTTTTGGCATTCTTTCTCATCTTTATGTTTACACACTAACATCAAGCTCCATTTCTCAAAAAATCCCATATCTAACAAATTGAAATGTTTAACCCGTGAGCTCATATTCACTGAAATCCAAATCCTTTTATACTCATTCCAATTAAACTATCACCTAGGAAAAGATTTGCACTAACTAACCGTACCAATTGGTGATAGATACATGCCCAAAGGTACGTGGAAAGGGACATATCCTTTGACCGTACCATTGACAAGATTATAGCAATCAAACAAGGACATCATTCTTTGAAAATTGAGAGGCGATATGTTTGCCCCTACAATGCTCCGAGGTTAAGTTACCAAAAATAAGTACCTCTACCTTTGAGGATCTGAAATCATTTCTTCAACAAAGGTATATATTGATTTTGGAGATATACCCAAAGTGATGATGGCTATTTTAGGCATGGGTGCAATTGTGGGTGGGATTATTGAGGTGTATCCACGGCTTCCTACCATAATCCGCCCAAAATGTTCTGGGGTTGGGCTAGTCAAGCAGGACACTAAATCCTCCATCTGAATTGAACCCCACAAGGTAATTTTTGGGTTCACTCGAGGTAAAAGTAAAAAAAGCCCCCTATTTTTGGTGCTGTCTCTAGGTATGTTTGAGACTCCACCCCAGCTAATTTGGGGTCCCTGATCGCAAACAAGAATTCAGAATTTGCAAAAAAGAAATTTATTTCCAAAAAAATTAAAAAAAAATTCCTGTGTTTTCCCCAGGGTAAATCTGCTCCTGTGGGGCCCAGTTCGAATGGAGGATTCAGCGTCCGACCTCCGCTGGTCAGGTCTCCTGGCTGCCTGTTTTGTGATTCGTATCCATAAAAGAAAACCCAATTAAAAATCATTAAGTGAAGCAGCTGATTGATTCCGCCCTCCTTGAGCGGTTATCACCTAATCTGCACAATCATGTTTCCTTTGTTTAATCCAAAGAAATTAATAAAAAAAATCTGCACACTCATCAGTTCATCACCTCAGTGAGGCAACTGAAGGATCATCGGATTGATAACTTCAGTTACCACTTCTACCTAATCAGGTTCTTTCCAGTTTCAGTGGGTTCTCTCTTCCAGAGCAGGTGCGGTACGTTACCTTCCATCCAGTGAGACCCCGCCTCGGCCGCGTGACGGACCTGCCAAGACTCGATCAGCCCTTCCGCAGTTCCGCAGGGAGTGAGTCGATCTCGTAATTTGTGCAAGAACCAGTTGGATCTTGGATCTAATCTGACGCCACTTTTGACATTTATGAAGGCTTAGTTAGCAGGACACTGATTCACTGATTTACATCTAAGTGCGTGCTTAACGTAGTTTGCATGCAAGTTAAGGTAATTTCGAACCCATAAACTTAACTGACGCTGAGTGAGGTGCTGAGTGCTGACTGAGTCTGGTTTTGGTCGATGAAGGAGGGAGCATCTTGTACAGAAGCGCAGCTCTTCATCCTCAGAAGCAGGGGTGGAAACTGGAAAGGGAAGATCTTTTACAGTAGTTAATTTAGACTTCTAATATGTACTTTAAGATATTTTTTTTAACCCTTGAAGGACGGACTGGTGGCTGTGGAAATCATGTGTTTTGATACCGTGTGACATCATCTACCTTGAAAAAGCCAAGTATCGAAGTCATTGGTAGTCAAAGTAGAAGATCTTCCCTTTCCACCCCTATTACAGAGGATGAAAAGTTGCACCTCTTTCCTATAAGGAAAGATTCTTTCACTCAAAAGATGCCAATGCAAACGTCTGTGGTGGCGGTGGGTATCAAACCTAATGGTTTCTATGGGCATTGTCCTCTTGTTTAACCCCTAAACGTCCAACCCATGTTCACTGAAATCCATAACCTTTTATACTTGTTCCAATTTAACTATCCCTTAGGAAAAGATCCACACTGCCTGATTGTACCCTGGTAGAAGAGACATGCCTAGAGGTACATAGAAAGAAATGTGTCATAGGACTGTACCATTGACAAGATTAGAACCGTCAGATAAGGACGTCTTTCAGAATATTTCTGCTCGTGGGGCAGTCAAAGGTTAACCTGTAAACATCAACAAGCCAAAACGTTGGGCATCTTATGGATGACATGGAATCTTTGTGTGCATGTATGTAAGACAAAAGTACAACTATTCGTCGTTGGAATATTTAATGAAAAAGGGGGATCTTCTACCTTCATTTCAACTTCCAATAAATGCTTTTGGATTATTTTTAACCATTGATTCTCAAGACTCAGGATATTAGAATGGATGATTTCACAATCCCAGGATCCGTGCTTGAAGTGTTAAAGGATTAACATAAGCATGTTGTCGAGTTTGTTGATTGGAGACATACCTAGAGGTACATAGAAAGAAATGTGTCGTAGGATTGTACCATTGACAAGATTATATCCGTTAGATAAGGATATCTTTCAGAATTGAAACGGAATATCTCTGCCCGTGGGGCACTCAAAGGTTAACCTATAAACATCACCAAGCCAAGACATTTGGCGTTTGATGGATGACATGGAATCTTTCAGTGTGCATGCATGCAAGACAAAGGTGCAACTATTCGATGTTGGAATATTTAATGAAAAAGGGAGATCTTCTCCCTTCATTTCAACTTCCAATAAATGCTTTAGGATTGTTTTTAACCATTGATTCTAACTTTTAGAATGGATGATTTCACAATCTCAGGGTCCGTGCTTGAAGAGAGTTAAAGGGTGACCTTAAGCATGTTGTCGAGTTGGTTGATTGGAGCCGTTTCAATGGGAGTTTCCGTCAGTTGGACTTCGTCTAAGCTCTTCAGTCTTACACGAACTGATGAAGTATCTTATTCGTTTTCCTCCGTCCTCAGAGTGTCAGGAAGTCGGGGACAGACGCGTCGCCTGCGACGGACTGACGGACGGACGGACGGACGGAGCGTCAGCAGAGAATCCAATCTTGGAAGATCAAGTGCAGAAAACTAAGGCAAGATAGAGGCGTGTCAGTCTTCCAACGAAATCTCTCTCCTCTACTGCAGCTCTTTTTGTTTTTTGTTGTGTTTTAATTTAAACTTTAAGGTGGGCAGTGGGCACCCGCCAGCCCTTTCTTTTGTAACTTAGGGGCGTTTCACACTATGCCCGTCCAAGTCGAGAAGCCATGGTTTTCTGAAATCTGATTGGTGAAAATCATAGTTTCTCAAATCTAATTGGTGGAATTGATGGCCTCTCGACTTGGACGGCCATAGTGTGAAACACCCCTTAGTTTTTGAGAAAGTGCCAAGATAGCCATCAATTACAATTTGGCAAAGCATTAAGGTAAAAGGCTCAATAATTGCCCATTTAAAAACTGAAACTGAATTTTGGGGAGGTTAAAAAAAAATTTAATATTTTTCAGTATATTTTCCTTGAAAGACAAGTGAAATTGACATCTAACCCAAGTCGTTTCATATTTTTTGGAGCTTTGTGGAATTAGTTATCAAATTTTGAAGTTGAAAGGGCATAGGGCTCTAAAATGGTGCCCTAGCTAAAATGTACACTGTCAGTACACTATTGAGGGCTATGAAAAAGAAATATGTACAAATACTATACATTTAAGATAGGGCACCATTTTAGAAACGGCTCCATTCAAGAGCCTTACATTTCTACATACATACATACATGATCTTGGCCAAAAAAACACTTTCCAATCTTGTTCATACACTTTTTCATCCAAATTTGGCATTTCATCTATATTTTGAATATAAATGAAATTTTCATGACAAAGAAAGATTACTTTAATCTAGCAGAAAGAAGAAATTTATTTTGAAATGGTGCAACTTGGTAGCATAGTGTCCAAAAGAAAGGGTTGGTGGATCACCTTTCTAACCACTATATACTATGCCTTGTTACTACTATTAGACTAATCAAATTTTCATGGATTTTTGAAGTTGGGAAGTAGAATGAGGTTCAAATATACAAAAGAATGGGGCACTTGGATATTGTATGCAAAAGTTAGGAAGGGTTAAAGTTTTTTTGGAGATGCTCTAAAATATTTTCTTCTACTAATATAGGTATGTATTGGTTAAGGAGATGTACAGTCAAGTCCATCTCAATTACGAATTTTTGCAGTCACAGTTAAAGAAAATTTCACTACAGCCAACTTTGACACCCTCTCAAGGGCTGAAAAATTGGTTTTTTAATATGAAATTTTTTGTACAAGATCATTTCTAAGTTGATAACATATGTGGAAAATTTCAAGACCAAAAGATTCACCCAAAAAAAGATATGCAAAATCTATCAACATGTGTAGTTTTAAGCTTTCACTGCTGTCAACTTTGCCAATGTCTCAAGGATTGAAAACTTTTTCTTTTGGCATGAAATTTTTGGAATGAAATCATCTCTATGTTGATTATATGTGTGGAAAATTTCAAGGCCAAAAGATTCACCGAAAAAAAGATATTCAAAATCTACTAACATGTGTAGTTAAGAAAAAACTTTCACTACTACTAACTTTGACACCCTCCCAAAAATTGAAAAAAAAAGTTTTGGCCATGAAACTTTTTTCATGAGATCATCTTTGTGTTGATAACATGTAAGATAAATTTCAAGTTCAAAATATTCACACAAAAAATATATTTGAAATCTACCAATATGTACATCGAAGTTGGCAATAGTGAAATTGTCCCTTATATTGACACATGGTAGTAGATTTCGAATATCTTTTTTGGAATAAATTTTTTGAACCTGAAATTTATGACACATATAATTAACATAGAGGTGATCTCATGACCAAAATTTCATGGCCAAATTTTTTTTTTTCAATTTTTGGGAGGGTGTCAAAGTTGATAGTAGTGAAGTTTTTTTCTTAACTACACATGTTAGTAGATTCTAAATATCTTTTTTTTGGTAAATTTTTTGACCTTGAAATTTTTCACATGTGTTATTAACATAGAGAGGATCTTGTGAAAAAAATTTCATGTTAAAAAAATAAATTTTTCAGCCCGTGGGAGGGCGTCAAAATTGGCAGCAGTGAAGTTTTGTTCCCTGTGTATGCAAGAATTCGTAATTGAGCTGGACCTGACTGTACATTAGGGTGATGTTGGCCATTTGGATTTGGTCATGCATTTGAAGGAACTAGACTTCGGTGTGTATTTTTCCTAAAAGAAGGAATACTCTAACCCCTCAAGGCTTGATAACTTTTTGACAATGGAGGTTTTCAATTAATTGTCCTACTTTGATTTCTTTTATTTTCATTTTCTTGTATAGGGATGTGATTGAAACATTAAATTTTTAAACATATTAAAGTAAAGACTATTTTGTGTAGTATGTATGGAATTAATTGTGGAAAAAATTGGTTGATGGATAATTAGATTACAACAATTTTAGATAATAAACACAACTTTGGAGAAAGAAGCATGATGGGAATTTTCTTTTACATCATCCGACCATCCCAAAAATAGATTTGAATCTTAAGCAACTATAATAATTTATAATTTGAAATTTTGAGAAAAAAACTCTCTCAAATTTGCATACATTTTCAAATAGAAAGTGTAGAAAGCCAAAAGTGACTAAAGTAGATTCTACAAAAAATATGCATCAATTTTAGAAATCTATCGATTGGTATTATTATTATATAGTTTGGAACACCTTCAAACAATTTTGGAGCCACTCTAACTATTTTGTGGTCTTAATCACACCAAATTGAACCTTATATTACCAAAATTGCTAGAAATAAAAATTTGAATTATTTTTTTTCTAAATCCAAATTATTTATATAGAATAAAGACTAAAAATGTCCAATTTTTTTTCCATCCCTATTGTTATTTTCATTGGAAAAAAATATGATTGTTTTTTTTTCTATTAGAATATATTTCTTTAAATAAATTTTGAAATACTTTTCTCATTGAAATTTTGAAAATTGAAAAAAACAATATATATGTCAACATGTTGCTCTATTTTATAAAATATTGAGATTCCTTTCAGTTTATTGAAAATTTGCCATTGAAAATTTGCATAAGATGCATTATGCCTTCTTAATCCTTGAGGGATTTAGGAAATCCTACAAATATTAACATTCATCAAACTTAATGTAGGGAAAGGAATTTTATACTAACCTATAAGCTTAACTCTTTTTTGGCATGTGCTTATAGAATATTGGTCTCATATTGTAGCTTGGTGTCAAAAGACTTCCTATCTACTATGGGATGTTGATACCAATGTTATGAAGTTTATTTATTGAATATGAAGGTGGGATTGCTCAAAATAAAGATACATGCTAAGATTAAGTGGTGGAAAAATGTTATAATTTTTCCAAAATGTATTCATAGTATCTTATGTACACCTTTGAACAAATATTTATCTGGACCACTAATTTTCAATACTAATTTTTTGTAGTATGTAGGATTATAGGCTTCAAAGCTACAAAATGTGTTGCCTCCTAAAATTTTAAGCCAATGCACTTCAAATGGGCAATGTTACATTTTAAAGTCACCAAATTGGTTAAACTTCTTCAAATTCTACTCTTTAACAAATATATACTTGCTAAAGAACTTCAAAGTAATTAAAGTTATATTTCATATTCTTTTTAAGTAGAAAGATGCCTAAAAACTCCACATATAGAGGCTTTTTATTTTAATTGTATATTCCACTTATACAATCTATGTATTTGAAATCTAAGTAGTAGTAATATAGAATACTTTGCCTTCTAATAGAAGAATTTTTTCCTTAGAAAGAACCAAAACTTCAAAACTTGGTACCAAATATTTATTCCTCAATCTTCACTTTTAGAATGGAAATAGGATAAGTTGGTTTTGGCATATGGTAGGTTGTATTCAAGCATGTCCATAGTAGAATTGCCTACTCTATACACTATCATGTGCTTCAACAACAAACATTTCTTTTGTCCCTGTCATACAAGCTCTCTTTGCTAGTACTACATTGTTCCTTTTTATCTGCTATGGCTTCTTGTGAATGTCTTCATGTATGTCTTCCCACTTCTTTTGGACTTTTTTGAGCATGTTTTTCCAATGCAAGGTGATTGCAAGAAAGACCTATCCTATTTAACATGACATTGAGGGAGATGGTCCTATTTTCTACTAATTAAATTATTTAATGGAGACAAAAACTTTATTGCAGTCATATCCCTTATTTTTTAGAAAATAAAAAATATATATTTAAAATTTAATTTAGCTAATTTGTCTTATTTTGGGTTTTAAGTTTTTGGTAATGTGGACTATTCAAAATTTGTAGTGTAGCCTCAAATTTTTGTGGACTGTTTCTATACTAAAAAGGCATATGCCTACCAAAAAGAAATTTAAAAAATTATTTCATATTCTATATTCATGCAAATATGGTTCCCTTGCATGTATAGTTGTGAACATTGAAAATGGTTTCAAGATTGTTCTTTTGATAAAATCTCTTCACTGTGAAGTCTTTCCACATTGACAATTGTTAGTTTCATTGAAAATAATGTATCCTCTTTTTTACGAATTAAAACGTCAAAGTATATATTTTTATGAGATTTTGCGCTTTTTAAGTTTTCTTTCTTAGATATTTTTTCTATATTTTTCCTTCCTAGGGTACTTTCTTCTTAAAAGTGTACACATTATTATTTTTTTAATTAAAAAAAAATTATGGTATTCTTGAAGGAAAAATGAGTATTGTGGAAAATGCTACAAAAAAACAAGAAGTCTTGGTTTCTTGCAACCACCTTTCTAATTTTGTTGTTGTTGGTTTTTCTCTTGTCTCAATTTTTATAAAAATTTTGAGCCCTTATTGTACTCATTGCTTACACTCTCTCTTCTTAATCTCAAGGATCAAGGGGACATAATGTGTCCTCTTCAAATTTTTAATAACAAATTCTTGGTAGGGTGAAACAAATCTCAACATTTTGTAAACGAGTATCTTATAGAATAAGAAGTTTACATACTTTTTGCATGTTCCATTTTTTAGATTTGAATATGAGAAGTATTTAAATTTTTATTTAGGAGATGTAGTCTAATTGAGAAAAGGGAATACAAATAGGTTTTTCCAATGAAAGGAGTGGTAGAGATAGAAGAAACAATTTCTCAGGCATTTTTAGTCTTTACTCTACACAAATAAAAAAGATTTTGAAAAAAATTCAAATTTTAATCTTAAGCAATTTAAAAAATAAAAGGTTAAATCTAGTATAATTAAAAAGACTAAATAATTAGAATGATTCCAATTATTTTGAAGATGTACCAAATAGTATGAAAATAATATGAATTTTTAAATTTTAAATTTTAATTCTCATCTAATTTTTTAAATTTTTTTAAGGATCCAATTTGGTTATTTTGGCTTTCTATTCCTTATGTTTTAGAATGTGTACAAATTTGAGAGAGTTTTTTATTTTTCAAAATTTTAAATAAAAATATTATATTTGCCTTGGATTCTAAAAGAATTTTTTGAGGGGGTAGAAATTGCATTATTCATCTTTTTTTAATTCTCCAAAATTTGCATTTTTTTGCCTATGAAGTTGATCATTCAAAATTTTTATAATCTAAAAATCCAACAAAAAAATTCACAATTAATTCTACACATATGTGACAAAGTAGTCTTTACTTTTGTATGGTTAAAACTAAAAATTCAATCACATCAATGTGCAAAAAAAGATCAATGAAAGTGTTACAATTTATTGAAAACCTTCATTGCTAAAAAGTTGTTGGTCTTAAGGGGTTAACATACATTCCCATTATGGGCTTCTAATGATATAGGGCAAGTTTCTACATGTTTGATTTAAGATTCTACAAGATCATTTTGTGGTGAACCTTATCATACTTAATTTGCAATCATGTTTGCAACATATATTCTTCAAGCACTAATTGAAAGATCGTGTTTTTGCAACAACCAATAGTAGGTTACTTAGGTTGTTTTCAAAAGTTTCCTTGCCTAACAATAAGATTCAAAAGCAAAATTTGATGTCCTTCATTTCAACAAGTCTTCTACTACAATATCAAAAAAGGTGATCCTTTCATCTTGGATATTTAATTTGTGGTTGAATCTTCTCACATGGTTGAATTTATCTAGATTGTTGTGGTTTGCAAGAAGGTATGTAGGTGGGACTTTGATCATGATCTCATAAACAATTTATCAACTTTCATATTGATTGTTCAAAAGGTTTATGCATGCATAGGGTTGTGGTGATCTATGCTTCCAAAATTTTGACAACTCCAAGGATTTACAAAGTGAAGGAGTTAGATTTTAAATGTAGCAATAATGTAATTTTGTTAGTATAGTCTATTCCCTATTTTCCATGACCATAGTTTCACATTCTTTTATGCCAATGCTATTTGTGTGAAGATGATGTAGTTGCAATCTTTGCTAGAGAGCTTGGTTCTTTTTAATGAATGGACCTACGTTTTTATAGTTGTGATTGAAGATTTTAATCTTTTTATTATAGCAACTCTACTATTGTATTTGGATTGCATTCATTATATATGTTGCGCTATTGAAATATTTTTTAGCTTTCATAGTTTTCAAGTTTGTCACACATGTGGTAGGACTTTTAATGAGGTAGTATGCATTTAGTTTTGTTAATAATGTAGTATTACAAATCTGTGTAAACTTGAATTTTGTCTAAACTTATATGATCGATAAAGCTGCAATGTTGTAATTTAGAAGAGATTGCTTCGTAATGTAATTCAATTAGTCTTAGTTTTGCAATTGTTGTAATAATTAGGGCTAGATGTTGACTTTGGTCAAGAAATCATGATCTTTTTTTAATTTTAGATTGTGATTTTGTACTTAAATGTTTAGAATTTTTATAAGATATTGTAAAGAGATGAAATCCTTTGCTACCATAAATTGCAACTATATGTTGCATTTTGATTAGATGTTGAAAATAGCAACAATAGAGTGAAATTTAAAGGTTTACTAAGTGAATATTCTCTTGCACAAACAACAAACAATCACAAACAAATTTTAATTTCTAAAAAATTAATTGAGAAGAAACAAGGCACTTCACAATTATTTATGAATAACTAATATTGTTTGATGTTTGATGTTGAAGAAAGGACTCATGGTTTATGTAAGCATCCTTATAAACTAAGCTAAGTTACTTCAAGCTATAGATCACTAAATACAAATTGCTATTCTATTAGAGTTATTCGTAAAGTGTTCCCTAGTTTGGGCAGAACTTTTCAAAAAAATGGAGCTAAAGAATGGAACCAAAGTCATCTGGAGTTTCAAAACACCATTCAAAACGCCTCCTCCTAGTCTGCAACATTGTGCAGTTTGCAATGTCGGGCTTCTCTTCCTTGCTCACGGCATGAAGCCTGCAACATCATGCCTTTTTCTAGCTTGCAATGTTGGGCTTCGAAAGTGGGGTTCAAATTTTTTTAGGTGCCATTTGGACGCGAAAAAAAGTTTAGTACTCTCTTCTATTCTAGGTATATTGATTGTGAGTGACTTTGTGTGCAAAATTTTCTTTTTCACAAAACTAGTGGGTTTAAACCCCAATTTTGCTTATTTTACAAATAACTCTATTGTTTCAATGATTTTATAAGTGAAAGAAAGTACTTGAAGGTATGTTGAAAGCTACAACATTCAGGTGTTTGAAACATCTTGTTAAAACTATGTATGCTCCAATACCTTACTACAATGCTTTCATAATGAATTAGCACCCTCGTTTGTATCAACTTCCATGATAAGAAGTCACATTTCTAGTTAAATCTCCAATTGACATCAAGGTATTTTCAACTAAACCTAGTTGTAAGCCTAAATTTTTTTCCTTGAATCCAAACAAGTTGTGAAGTTTTACATTGCATGTTGATTCAATTTGATCATTGGTATTTACCTTCAAATCTTTGGTCTAAAGTCATGCTTTTTGTAGTTGTATAAATATCTATTATTTGATATGGAATCAAGAAACAAATCTAGGAAAAAAAATGTGACTTTAATCCTTCGTCCTAATAAGACATCTTTGAGTTGTCTCTAAGTTGTTGTAGAGATTGTATTCAACTAATTTATTCCTCAAGATTTGACTTGCATAGTTTGTTGTCAAATGTTTGGACAACCTAGTATTCCTACAATGATGGAAATGATTTCATGAACTTAAACCCTAAGTTCCTTGACTATGTTTTAACCAAAAACGCTCCAAAACTGTCATTTCTAATACAAACTCCAAACTTTTGAAAAAAACACATTATTAAACACGTGCATTCAATGGATCTTATAGTAAATTGGCTTGAAAATACGTGAAAAGAAAAGAAAAGAAATACAAATTTCCACCACATGGATTGCAAGATGTGAGTTTTCAAATTCATAAAAATCCTTTTATCAACCTAGGGGAGGACACTTCCCGTTTTTTAATAACCTACGTGCGGCGGAATATAGGGTACATTTAAATAATCTTAGGTAAAATTTATAAGAAATTTACATATAAAATAGGGGACATTAAAAAGGCAAAGTGTTTTAAAAATAAAATAGGGATGATAATATGGCTGATTTTTCCGCTTTATGGTAAAATAGGGGCTTTTTTAATGTTGCCAAGTAATGATTACAAGTAAATGATAGCCCCCCTAAAAATACCCCACCGCCGCATGTGGGTCCCCCAAATATACAAGAAGTGTCCTCCCCGGGTTATCGACCTATGAAAAAGTAGGCAATTGCACTTTACAAGATGACATTTATACGAAGAAATGTCCAAAATGTTGGTGCTTCTTTGGATTCATTCTTCAAGGCAATCAAGTTGGCTACATGCTTAGAAAACTTCAAATCATATGGGATTGTACAACATATAGGAAAAAAATAGTAAATAGAAAGAAATAGAAAAAGATTCAAAATACTAAGTTGTTAATAGTTTAGTTATAAAATTGAGAAATGTCAATTCCAATGGTTGCGATTTTGTGATTAACAATCTACATCCAACTTTTTTTATTTTTCAAAAATATTGAAAATTGACTTAAATAAAGGACTTTAATGTTTGTGTCTTGGAAAAAAAATTATGCTCAAAAGTAATTCAAAAATTCAAAATTTTGATTTCCATATTTATTATATTAAATACATATTGTCATGCAATCTATCACAACTTGTTGTCACAAACATAAGAGTTTTTTTCAAGGGTCTGAGAAACTGTTTCAGCCCTGTTCCCCAGTCTATGAATCCGTCAGATTAAATAATAATAATAAATATTTAAATATATATATATATTGTTAAAATATTATTATAATATTTAAATAATATTTAAAAAAATATTTAAATATTAATTAAATATTAATATCTGATGTGGCAGTCTCTTGGCCACATCAGATCACCTCTGGTAGCAGCTTTCAACGAGTTCTCAGAGTCTGGGAACTCGCGGTCTTCTACAGAAGGTGAAAAACCTCTTATGTATGGTCATAATTTCATCCCAATATTTCATCTTGTCATCTCGAATGTTTTTCATCCACTTTCGTAAGACCTCAACCAATCTATATTCTCCTAAGTTCAATATTACATTGTAGTAGGTCTTGGCTAGTAAGTGAGTAAGTATAGGGATATATACATATTGAGGCCCGCCTTCTATGCATCTATTTCATATAATGTTACGCAATGTGCATTTTTTTGGCTCATTTTTTCCTTCCTTCCTTTTTTTTTCTTCCTTCCTTTTTTTTTCCTTCTCCCTTTTGGTTCTTTTTCTTCTTTTTGAAACACATGGACAATTCTCATTGAAGGTGGGTGAGTTTTCATTCACTGGCGGGTAAGTTAAGTACCTTACTAGTGAAATAATGGTTGATGAGACCCCATCGGCCCGTCCCCAGCCACGAACTGAAGTGAGGCACATGCGAGGTGCAGGGCCTGGCGCAGTGTTCAGAAAATGCGCTCAACTCTTGCGCTGGCCTTAACTTATAATTACTCGCTTGCTTCTGCAACCCGTCATCCTCCGTCCGTCAGTCCGTCGGTCCGTCCCGTCCGACCCGGCAGTCATCAACCCCACTTTGGTCATCGTCGATAATTCAGTCGTCGTTGATAATTTGGTCGTTGTCGACAGTGGGGTCAAAAGAACCACTCTTCAGATGGAAGAAGAAGGTTGCGTATTTGGACCAAATTTCATGGGTTGGGAGTGCCTTTTCTTGCAAAGAGGGAGGGGCACAGTGCATGAAGAAAATAACTTACTTGAATGAGTGAGAGGGAGGGCTGCATCATCAGCAACTGAACCTCCCACGCAAGCCATTACAGGATTTTTGAGGCCATTGGAAGACTGTGAGAACGCAATTCCTGCCGCGTGACCAAAATCCTACGTGGTCAAGAGAGTGCTACATCATTAATTTTTTTTTAAGAGAGAAGATAAATTTTTTTCATATTTCAAGACCCAAATTTTAAATTTTTTTTTGGATAAATGATGGCTTGACAGCGGCCAGCAATTACAGGATTAGTTTTGGGGAACAGCCCCAAAATAGCTCTTAGGAGGCCTCAAATCCCATCTAATGTGACTTCTTTTTGGAATTTCTCTTCCTCTCGAATGCTTTTTCTAATCTCTACTAAACAAGAAAGGAGGGGTCCATAACTGTCCCTTTAGCCGTTAAAGGTTTTGGACTATGTTTTCACTAAAATCACTCATTTTTAGGACAACTACCAAATTTTAGAATTTTTTTTTGAACAAATGTAATTGTAGGACCTTTTAGTACATTGGTATGAAAAGATGTAGAAAGAAATTCACAAATTTCTACCATGTACAGTAGAAACACTCAAAACCGTCCAAATAAGAAATCCAACATAGTTGGAGTCAGATTTTTCTTAAAATAATGTTTTTCTAGTATTAGTGAATGAAAATCATGAATATATATTTTCTTAAGATTTTTTGGATGTTGTAAGCAATTCTATGATTTTCCAAACTGTTGGCTCCCTAGACCATTGAAATTGTTCAATAGATGCCCCCAAATCTAAACATTACTAAAATCAACAATGAGCCAATCATATTTTGGTATGTGTCTTTAATATGCATTAGAAAATTAGAATCAAGCATTTGGCAAACACATTAACTATAGTCTAGGGATGGTTTTGGATGAATCTAGGGTTTACTACAAGATATATGGACGATTTTGGGTGTTTTTCCTTTAGATTGTAAGATATATGTGTTTGAAGTGACAAAAATCCTTTTTTATCCTTGCAAAAATCCATCCAGTTGCACTTTAGAAGGACACATTTGTATGGAAAAATGTCCAAAATGGTTGTAACTCTTTGGACTCATTTCTCAAGTGAAGTTGGCTACATGCTTGAAATTTTTTAAATCATTTGGAATTGTACAACATGTAGGAAAGAAATCGTAAGTAAAAAAAAGTAGAAAATTATTCAAAAAATTAAATTGTTAACAATTTATTTATAGAATTTAAAAATGCCCATCCCAATGCTTGAAATGTTGTGATAAACAATCTACACCCAATGTTTTAGTTTTTTTTCTAAAAAATTTAATAAAGTTAAATAAAGTACTTTAAAGTTTATTTTTGAGTAGACATTCTATAACTTCCCACAAACTACCACAAACTAAAACTCCCTTAACTTTCATTTCATTGATCAAAATGAAATGATTCAAAGCTTTCTATGTATATATAAATTTAAAAAAACATTTCAAATTTTTATTTTTTTTAAAAAGTGATTTTTGAGAAAGTTTTTTTAACTACTTGGGCTACTTACCAAGCAATGAAAACTACATATCATACAAAAACTTTTGAACCATAAAGTCAAAAGTTATGAAAGTTGTTGGGCTTTAAAGCTACTCTTTGGGTACATGTTGTGTGAAAATTTTAAAGAAAAAAACAACTCCATCCATAGTGAACAATCCGAAATCGCTATGTTGCCAAAAAAATGCAATTTATTCCTTTAGGGGTTAACCCCTAGATGACCAAGGCCATTTTTTTGTCAAAAAACTCTCAAAACTGCCATTTTTGGTGCATTCACCCAAGAAAAAAAACTAAAAAAAAGGTTTTAATAATCTAAGTGTAGGAAGTTGTACAGTGGGGTACCAATCAAAATGTCGTTTTTGCATTCGCTGTGAGAAAAATTTCAATACTGCCAACTTTGAAAGCCTCCCAAGAGCTCAAAAATTGGTATTTTACCACGCATTTTTTTTCAAAGCATTATCTTTAAGTTAGTTATATGTATGCCAAAATTTGAAGGCCAAAAGATTCACCAAAAAAAATTTATTCAAAATCTACCAACATGGGTAGTGGTGAGAAACATTTCACTACTTTCAACTTTGACACCTTCCTAAGGATTCAATTTCTTTTTCTTTTTCCATGAAATTCTTATCACAAAACAATCTCTATGTTTTTAATGTGTAAAAAATTTCAAGGAAAACCTCTTTTTTTCCTAAGAAGATATTTGAAATCTCCCAACAAGTGTAGTTTTGAGAAAATTTTCACAATTGCCAACTTTGACACCCTCCCAAGGGCTGAAAAATTGGTTTCTTACCATAAATTTCTTTTTGTGAAGTCATCTCTATGTTGATAATATGTGCTACAAATTTCAAGTTCAAATGAATTACCAAAAAAAAGATATACAAAATCTCCCAACATGTGTAGTTGTAAGGAGGAGTTTTTGAGCCCTTAGTATAGTGTTATTTTGTGGAGCAAAGTTTGACACGAATGTAAAAACTCAACCTCACAACTACAAATGTTGAGAGATTTTGAATATTTTTTTTTGGGTATGCGTTTTGAATTTGAAATTTGGAACATGTATTATCAACATAAAGTTGATTTTATCAAAAAAAATTCATGTTAAATAGACAAATTTTCAGCCCTTGGGAGGGTGTCAAAGTTGGCAATAGTGAAAATTTTCTTATAACTACACATGTTGGGAGATTTTGTATATCTTTTTTTTGGTAATTCATTTGAACTTGAAATTTGTAGTACATATTATCAACATAGAGATTACTTCACAAAAAGAAATTCATGGTAAGAAACCAATTTTTCAGCCCTTGGGAAGGTGTCAAAGTTGGCAATTGTGAAACTTTTCTCAAAACTACACATGTTGGGATATTTCAAATATCTTAGGAAAAAAAAATTTCCTTGAAATTTTTTACACAAATTAAAAACATAGAGATTGTTTTGTGACAAGAATTTCATGGAAAAAGAAAAAGAAACCGAATCCTTAGGAAGGTGTTAAAGTTGAAAGTAGTGAAATGTTTCTCACTACTACCCATGTTGGTAGATTTTGAATAAATTTTTTTGGTGAATCTTTTGGCCTTGAAATTTGGCATTCATATAATCAACTTAAAGATAATGCTTTGAAAAAAATTTCGTGGTAAAATACCAATTTTTGAGCTCTTGGAAGGCTTTCAAAGTTGGCAGAAATGTTTCTCACTGCAAATTCAAAAACAACATTTTGATTGGTACCCCATTGTACTTGACTAAGATCGTATTGTAAAAATTACAAGAAATTGACTGTATAGATTGAAAGATATGAGCATTATAAGTTGGAAGAATAGTTTTTTTAATTTGTGGTTTGCAATTTCACATGGCTTTGACTACCATTTGTGAAAAAAATTGCACTGTAGAATTTACATTTATAGTTTTTTGTATTAAATAATTGAGTTGAGAGTCTAGGAAAATAATTTCACAAGGAAAAAACTTGATTACCATTCTTTAAGAAATTATTAAACAAAAGTAGGTCCAAGATTGAAAGAAAAACTAAATGGTTAATAGCTCTAAAATGGAATTGAAATACAATAGTTGCAACAATGAGATTGTTCTAGCAACTTAACTTTACCTTGTCCAACAATTTTTTTTGAGAAACTGTGAAAATTACATTCAAAAAAGAATCCTACAAGTTATTTTTTCAAAAAGTTGTTTACATTGCTCAAAAAATAAGATTGTTCATAACTTTCTCATTACTAGTCCAAATAGAATGAATCAAAGCTTTAAACTATATTATTTCAGAAAAATAATTTTATTCAATTTAATTTAGACTTTTTGCAAAAAAAATGTTGCCTGTTGAATGAAAATTTGGCCTTTTCACAGTCATCAATTGAAATAAAAATTATATTCTCATGAAGTGAATCTATTTTTCTATTTGATGAGAAAGTTTCAAAAGGTTTCTCAAAATTGAAGTGATAGGAACCTACCCGAAATCCATTTTGTCTCCTAAGGGGACAATGGTCCTTTAGGAATTAAGCCTTCTTACCTCATCAATGACAAAAGTAGATATTTCAAAGAACATATTATTCATTTTTAGGTAGGGGTTGCATTTAATTAGAATCTTATATTGTAGGGTTTGAGTTTGTTTCAAACAAGCAAAGGGCTTCTAGCTCAATTGCAAATTTTATGACATCCTTATAGTAAGATGCCTAATTTCAAATGATCAAACAACCCACATCATAACATTGGTCAATTTATAGACCTCCTCTTTAGACTACTCTCAAATTCTTGTTACAAAAAAAGAAATAACATCTTCAATTATGTTTTGTAGGTATGTTATAAAGTTGGTGTCAAGTTTGGTAATAGCAAGGGTTTTAGGAAATGACTTTAGATACACTTTGAGATTGGATTCATTTTGACAACAATCCCTCAGATACCAAGTGCAAGCATATTGTATCATTACTTCCAAATTCCCACACAATCAGTTTTTGGTTGATGCCTCTTTTAGACAAGTTGCACATTCCAAAAAATAAAATAAAATAAAATTGAAGAATACTAAATTTTCACATAATTCATTGGATTGTCTTTCCATAGCTAGAAAAACTCTCTTCATTTGGACTAATTCTTTTGCCTTATATGTTTTTTCAAACTTCAAAATCTATAGTTGTGAACTTAGGATGGTTGTTTTTTGTATAGAGTAATACAAAGGTTGACCTAGAGATGATGAATATTTGTAACCATTTGACTAGGGGCAAGACATTTACAAGCCAAGTGTTTTAAAATTTGAACAGCAAATGAATATAAACATGTCTTAAAAACACAAGATTTAAATCTTCTTATCTATATATATGTTTGAAATCTTTTGAAATATTTCTCTAAGATTTGAACAATATATATTTTTGTAAAATCATTTTGAAAATATTCCATGTTTCAAGGTGTATAAGTGTATTTAAATTCAAAAGTGATTTATCATATTAAAAGATCAACCTCTCAAAATTATTGGATTTAAATAATTAGCAAAATAGAATTTTGATAATTTGATATAATTATCCTAATTAAATAATTAAGCAAAATTGAAGCATGTGAAACTTTTTATATTTTCTAGACCAATCCAAAAAAACAAAGAAAATTTTATTCAATGAAGGTGAATAATTCATATTGAAAATTTAAATGCTAAAGTTACAAAGAATTTGAAATGATATATGGTACATTTTAAATTTCAAATCAAACCATTTTGACACACAATTGTTGAAACTAACCATAGATTCCAATAGTACATGAGGTTTTGAACTTAATAAAAATAATTGCTATAAAAATATATAGCCTACTATCATTTTAGACTTTATTTTCCATTTTTAGTTTTGATTTCTCAAAAACATTAGTATTGCTAAAATAGATCTAGTCACATGGATATAATTTATGCATAATATTTTGCCACTAACTTTTGTTGAATAGTCATCATGAAATTATTATTCAAAGTAGCATTTTTGTAATAATTATGTGTACAATTTCAAAAATTTGTAATACCTTATAGAATTAACACCTAAGTGCCCAACCCATGTTCACTAAAATCCAAACCTTTTTATACTCATTCCAATTAAACTATCACTTAAGAAAAGATCTACACTAATTGACCATACTAATTTGTAATAGAGACATGCCCAAAGGTACATGGAAAGGGACACATTCTTTGACTGTACCATTGAAAAGATTATGACAATCAAACAAGGACATCTTTCAAAATTGGGAGTCCATATTTGAGGCTGTGGAGCTCATTACAAAAAATTTGAAACCTCTAGAAGGCTATCAAAACAAGCTTGAAGGGGGCCCAATTCATCAACTTGAATTCTCCTATACATTACACTATTTCAATATTTCTATATCTCTCCTTAAGATATTAATAAAATTTGTGTGAGAACAATTGAAAATGTGGTAGGCCATGTTGGAAGTAGTTACGAAAGTTAGGTGATGTGGTTGCCAAAATCATGTCATTGTTTACGACAACATCAAACTTGAAAATAGCTAAGCATGTCATTATTTTTGACAACATTGAAGTGAAAAATAGATAAGCATGTTGCTATGAAATGGCCCTTTAGAGATCCAAAACTTTATGTAATGTAACCCCAAAGGACCGAACAACATTTTTCTCAGCAATATAGCAATTTTGAGCAACTCACTAAAAATGGACTTTTCATTTTTTTATTTGAAATTTTTATATATTGTAGTCAAAAAATAGCTTTAAGGTGCAACCATTTTCATAACTTTTGACTACATGGTCAAAAAAATAAGTATAATGTGTAGTTTTTGTTCATCAAGCAACTTAGGCAACTCAAAAATAATGATGCTCTCAAGAAGAAAAAATTGAAATTGGTATCCAAGATTTATGTATATGTGGAGAATTGTGAATTATTCTATTTTGATTTGTAAGATGAAATTTATAGAGAGTTTTAATTTTGTAGTTAGATCTAGATTATGTTTTCGAAAATAAACTTTGAAGTCATTATTTTAAGTTAGTTATGAGTAGTTTTGAAAATAAAATAAAATCATTGGATGTAGATTATAGTTTTGGAGAGTATTAGTTTTGCAATTAGTTCTAGAACTAACTACAAAACTAATTCTCTAACCTAATAAAGACATTTTTGAAATTTTGTTTATTTTTAACAAGTTCTAGAATCTTTAGATTTTAATTTTTTTCTGAGAAATTTTGATGTAGCTTCTAATTATGTTTTGCCTTTAACTCCTATAGTAATTTGGGGCTGCTTACTATAAATATATTTTTTATTTTTCTTTGAAAATTTCACATAACATGTACTTAGAGAGTAGCTTTAAGGCCCAATAATTTTATAAATTTTGACTAAATCTTGCAATCTATGCGACCAAATGACTCCAAATTTGATCCACATCATCTACAATATGCACACTACAAGATTTCATATTTCAAATTTTCATACCTTAGTGGCTTGAAAAGCAAGGGTGCTTTTAGACATGCTTGAACCTTACAATAGGCGGTGATGCTTTAAAGAAACATATTCATAGAATTCTATTAGATGCCTTCACCTTCAATCACCTAGTAACTCATCACTTTGAGATTACACATCAAATGAATGCTTTGTAATGTCTTGCAATTCATCTTCACCTATATATTTATTCTTGTGACTCTTATGCAAAGGTCATTCAATTCAAAGCAACAATTTAACCATCGCAAAACTATGAAGGTAGTATTTTCTTACAAGGAATTTAAGAGTTTACAATTATTATTTTTTCACTCTCAACCTATTTATCAATCTTCTATCACCTAAAATTTACATTCAAGCATAATGTATAACCTCTTGTAATGGTAAACTATATGCTTTGGAAATTAATATGGTAATTATCCAAATGCCTAAAACACCTTGTGATGCAATCAATACTCACAAAACCATTCTTTAATGATCATGCATATTAATCTCCTTATTTACAACTAGGCACAATTGGCATTAGAAGTTGTCATTTGTTCAAACAATGCAATTGGTCTAAAGACTTTACTTGGACCTTACTTGATTGCCTTTTAACACAAATTCACACAATAAGATTAACAATCTTTCAATGAATTCAAATCACTCAACCGTGTACATTATTTATTCCATTAGTCCTAATAAAATCTAAATTCAAATATAAAAAAATTAATTAGTCTCTCAATTGCACTCCTAACCTAAATTCTATAATATACTAGGTTTGAGAAAACAATTGGTAGAACATTCAACAATGTTCAAGCACATACAATAGTTCCTTCCATTTTCCAATTCACTTATTTCCTCTCAAACATATTACAATTTTTCACTCATTTCAATAATTCAATATATATGCTTATCAATAAAAATTCCATTCCAACTTTTATAATAATCTTCTCAAATGATTCATTGATCTTTGCCAATTGCCAAAACACATTCAAGCCTTTCACTTGCAAATAGTCTATATTGGAGTTAACATTGTATTGCAAGCAAGTCCAATCACAAGCAAATAGTCTATATTAGATTTAATATTGTAATACAAGTAAGCCAATGACTAGAGCCTTTTTTAACTTTGCACAATTTATAATTAAACCAAGTTTAGTCAACCTTGAGATTGCTCCTTCTAGTCCACAATTAAGACACAGTTTAAGCTTAATACTTGATTAGGCTTGCACTACTTCTAGCATTCTTTACACTTAGTCTACTACATTAATAATCAATGATTTGATAATGTAAACACAAACATGCAGCCCTCTTTAGATGACTACAATTACATAGATGCTTAATAGTCTATTGCAAAAGCTTCAACTTAGACCAAAAACTACATTTAAAGAAGGCATGAGTACAAATTGTCAATTGGACAAACAAGTATAAACAACCTTTTAAGAAAAATAATCAATTAGAGTTGTAGTCTCAAAATTGCAAAATTTCTTTAAATACCTCTTGATTGAAAGATTGATCACTAAAATTATAAAATTCCTTCTTAATCAACTTAGAAAGTCCCAATTCATAATTGTTAGTGATTTTTGTAGCCACATTAAGAATTGAATTTATTTAACTCCTTACAAGAGACCCTTATATTTAATCCTATTCATATGAGATGACCAGCTAGACAACTAATTTCAATATATTATATCTGGAATTCTATATGTTATCATTTTTGTTTTTATGAAAATTGTATCATAAAATTCTAACAAGTGTTTCAAAAGTTGTTTAGGTTTCAAAGGTTTATTATTTTCACTCAACAATATTTTTAATTTTTTAATGGGACAGGTTTTAAAATTGAATCCAAGGGTTTTTCATTTGATTATAGGGTCATGGCAAGAAACACTTACTGGTTTTGTCTCAAAATGGCTCAAAATGAGTGAGTCCTGTGAGTCTTGTGACCCTTTGAAATAATTTTTTTTTAAATTGAAAAAAATATGGATAATTTGAAGAGCAATGAGAATATCATGTCTCTTGAAATTCAGACCTAAGAAATTTTTTCTCTAAATGTCATAGACAATGGAAAATACAATGAAAATAACTCTTTTTCACTAATTTGGTAAAAATAGTAAAAAAATTCAAAAAATGAAAATGAATTTTTTTTCCAAGTAAAGGTCTTTCTTTTCCAACAAATTTCATCTTTGAAAAAAATAAATTCTATTCTCTACACTTGCGCAAAGTCAAACACTTTGACGACATGTGGAGGTTGAACAATATATTATTTTCAAAAAAATTCTTTGTGGTATTGTGTAACTTTAGATGAGGTCCTTGCATGCCAATTTTCAGCTCAAAATTTTCATTTTTGGGTCAAAAATAGGACTAAAAAACCCCCAAATGGCCATGGTAGACACCCAATCAGGGGCAGTTTTAAAATAGTAAATTAATTTTGAAAAAATTGAAAAAATTATACAAAATGTAAAACTTTTGTAGGAACCTTCATTTCAAGTTTCAAGTCAAATGAACAAAAGATGAAAAATTTATGAGCAAAAAACTACCTCCTAAAGGTCAAGGGGACAAAAAAAAGGACAAGTGTTTCTTGCCAAAGCCCTATAATGAATGTCATGATATATAAAGGGTGTAATATTATGGATTGTAAAATGTAAAAATAGCATCAAAATCTGATTTTGAACTCAATTTCCAACATTTTTAGAAAATAAATAGTTCCAAAGGTTAATGTGGCTTGGTAGAACGTTTTTTGCAATTGGAATTAATATAATAGAATTCTATGTTAATACTATGAGTAAGGTTTTTTTTTCATAACATATACTATCCCTATATAGTAAGTATTTTCTAAAAAGAAATAAAGAACAAAAACCAAATATGATCTATGTTACATTTTTTCCTATAAATTCTCAATTCAACTCTTTAATACATCATTAACATGCTCAAGTCAAATAACACATGAATTTTTTTTCTAATCTTAAAAGATAGAATTATACTATTGAAAATAACTACAACAAACTTGGTTTTTGAATTTTGAACATAGAATCTTGCAATTGCAATAGTTGTCTATTCCCTTTAAATTTTTGAATAGATATTTATCAATAAATAAGCTAAAAGATCTAATGATTATTATTTTTTTAAGAGATCAAAAAGTATTATTCACTTGCATTGTATTTAGAATGGGATTTAGCAAGCATGAAAGAATTGTAGGGGTTAACCTTTAGAAAGATGATGCTTTTGTAATAGATACTGTCAAGTATGATTCAATTTTTGGACCCATGGGTGCATTTTTTGGTTCTACAATAACAAATAAAATCATCTATTGAATATTTGTATCCTCATCGTCATTTTAGGGTTAAAGACAACTTTTGAAGATAGTAACGCTTGTCTTGACTAGCCACACCATAATGCTTCATTCATCTCAACATAAGTGAAATATTATTTGAATAATATACACAATATTTTACTACAATTGTAGAATTTCATCCTTCTTCACTTTAAATTATAAGAGGCATCCCATTCTTGGTCATCACTCCATACTAGTAGTGTAGGGGGGTTTCTTTCTATGCAGTAAAGATGAGTAGTAATGAATTATGTTGCACTTTCCAATATAGTTATAATGCATTATAATTGGCAAGAAGTCTCTTGATATTGCAACCATCCCTTGGTTGATTTTGCAATCAACTCTTACTTGGAGTTGCTCATACAACCAAAATAGGCTAAAGTCAATCTTCTCCTAAAAAATTTATGACAATTTTGTTTTGAGATATAAAATTTTGAAAAAGTATAGAATCCTTTTCAAGTCTAATTTTGTACATGAGAAAAGTTTTCTAGTCAACAAACTAGCATTTCAAATATGCTCAATTGTTTAACCCCTAAAAGATTAAACTATGTTTTTTGGCAAGATAGCAATTTTGGACAGCTCATTATGAATGGAGTTTTAATTGTTTTTCTTTGAATTTTTCACACAACATGTGTTCAAGGAGTAGCTTTAAGTCCTAACAATTTTCCTAACTTTTGACTACATACTCAAAAAGTTATGGCATAATATGTGATTTTCTTTGATCTTTAGGTAGACCAGGAAACTCAAAAAGTTCTCAAATTTCTTTTTTAAGAAATACAAATTTGAAATTGATTTACTAGATTTTTATCTAAGTGGAAAGCTTTGAATCATTCCATTCTAATCAATGAAATAAAAGTTACGAGGAGTTTTAGTTTGGGGTAGTTTGTAGGTAGTTATAGAATCTCTACTCTACAAAAAAAAGTTTGAAATCCTTCACTTAATCAAATTCTTAATATTTTTGGAAAAAATTAAAAATATTAGGTGAATATTTTTTATTCCAATATTACAGCCATTGAGATTGGCATTTTTCATTTCTTTAAATAAATTGTGAACAATTTAGTATTTTTATGCATTTTCTACTTCTTTCACCTTACTATTTTTTTCCTATATGTTGTACAATTTCAAATGATTTGAAATTTCTTGAGCATATAACCAACTTGCATTAAAGAATGAATCCAAAGAGTAACAACTATTTTGAACATTCTTTCATACAAATGTGAGCTTGTGAAATGCAACTACTTGGAGGTTTGCACACATTTTTAAAAAAGGACTTTTGTCAATTCAAATGTTGATATCTTGTAATCTACACGGTGAATTTTTTAATTTTTTTAAAAATTTCATCTTTTCAAACCACCTTACTACAAGATCATAGGGTTACATGTGTCAAAAAAATGTGTTTTTTCTAAAACTTTGCACTTGTATTAAAATTCACAATTTTGAAGCATTTTTTGTGAAAACATAGTCAAAAACCTCTAGGGATTAAGTGGTTGAAAATGGGTTGCCTCCCATAATTGTCTCCTGTTCTTCCAAACCACTCAAAAATCTTGACATTTACTATGAAAACTATGGCCAATAAGTAGCAGGGGTCTTGTATTCATTAGAAGAAATTTGAAGGCATTACAGGGCCATTTTGGGTATGTTCCCGAAACGGCTCCCAATGCTATTGGTTGCTGTTAGGCCGGCTTTAATAAAATAAAAATTTAATAAAATAAAAATTGGGGGGGGGGGGTCCATGAAATATGAAAATAATTCCAAATTTTATTTTATTTTTCAAATAAAAATTAATTACGAAGGCAGGGTCGCAACCACATAGGATTCAAGTTCACTGGGCAAAAACAACGTTTCCGCAGTCCGGGAACCCACAGGCTCCTAATGCCCTCAAATTTCATTTAATGCTTTTCTTTTGCAATGAAAATTTTGTTTCATTTGTTTCAAAAAGACAAAAAACAAAACTATGGCCAATAATCAATGTGCCCCCACCGCCACCCCTTGTCTTCTTCTTCTTCCAGCTTTTGGTATCTTCTATCTGAAATGATTTCAAAATTGTGCACCAAAAAAATTGAGATTCCTTTTCCAAAGACATCGAAGCATCTTCCTCTAGAGTCTAGAGTATGGATCTTAGGCTTGTCCGGACAAATGTAAAAATCACTGCCATCCAATCTCTCTGCCAACTGAAGCTTTTCCCCTCCACTGGCTGCTTCAGGAGACACTTCAATTTTGGAGATGCTGTTGGAGTCAATAAACAAATCAAATGAACAAAAGAGAAACATCCATGTAAAAAAAGATTAACTCTTGAACATTTGGTGTCCTTGGAATGACAAAGAATCTTTCTTTGTAGGCTAGAATTGCAACTTTTCATCTTCAGTATTAGGGGTGGAAAGGGAAGATACTTTGACTTCCAATGAATATATTTGGCTTTTTCAAAGTATATGATGTCACACGATACCAAAATGCATGGTTTCCACAGCCACCAATCTGTCCTTTAGATTAGATCCAGATCAACCCATGTAGGATTTGAATTTTCAATATGTGATTTTTTTTAATACAACGCTCAGGTCCTATTGGATATGGTGGGGCACCTTCAAAACACCACTACTATGCCTAGATCCTATTGTAAGATGGGTCCAATTTTCAGATTTAGTTATTGGCAAGTGAGAGGACGGTCCAACGCACCAAAGAATGTGACATTTGGATATTGAATTCAAAAGTTATGAAGGATCAAACTCTTTCTCCATAGAGGTTAAAGAAAATCATATCATTTGCATACATACATATTGATTTTGGGAGATGTACCTAGAGTAATAATGATGGTTTTGGATCAAGTGGCACATCTACTGCAAACTTTGAGTCAAACAAAACCGTAATTGTAAAGACAACGAAAAGACAATGAAAAGGCAAAGGTTTGACTCAACACTCCATTACATCACTATTATTATTATTCCAATTTTCCTAGGTGATGCTCCAATGCTTTGCCGATACCATTGATTAGTGAGGTCTTTTTGAGACCATATAAGAACTCATTCAATGACTCTAATCCTTTGACCATGGAAGAATAATTGTCTTTCATGACCTCTTTGATGATACAGAAGAAGCTTTATAAAGCATCACGGATGGATGTTCATGCATAAATGCATTGCAATTGGCTCCAAACTTATGACTTCACTCTACAAAACCTGAAATTGGCACAATCTATATGAAGATCAAACTTGTAGGGTGCACTATTTTCAACCTTAGGATAGAAATCAAGTTGTGAATGTCTTTCATATTTGGTTTTGGTAGTTGGGACTATTAAGAAGTTCCAATGTATGCCGAAAGAAGTAAGTAGAAAAGTATTTATAGACTAATTAGAATTAGGAGACTTTAGAAATTGGTTTTTGGTTCTATGCACTTTTTGGCTCTAAAAATTCTCAATAATTTCAACTATTGCAATAAAATTCTGAATTTTTTGGTATTTCCACTTTTTTCTATTTTCCTATATAGGAAACATTTCCGCCAACTCTTATTCTTCACCATCTACTCCAAATGAGTTTATTTGATCAGTTATTGGAGCTTCTCCCTTTAGCATTTATTGACTATTTCTTGAATGAGGTCCATATGAAATTAAAATTTTAATGGGCTTTTTTTACCCTTCAAGGCCGAAGCTGAAGCCCAAGGCCTTTAGGGTTTTTTAAAACAACATTGCTTTTCAAGCCTTATAAGTCTACATGTCACTAAAGTATGAAAATCTCAACTGTAAAATATTCTAGTGTGCATGTTGTAGATGGTGTAGATCAAATTTGGAGTCATTTGACTGCATAAATTGCAAGATTAAAATGTTTTAGTGTTGAAAAAAGATGCTAAAATTTTCTTCAAAACACATTTGGAGGTGAAATTTAATTTCTAAATCTACCCAAATGAAAAAAAATTTAAACTAAAAAGTACTTTGAAATCAACATACAAACACTTTGGTGGAAAAATGTCATTCAATTGACTCATTATGTTTGCAAAATGAATTCGAAATGTAAAAAAGAATAGCAAAACAGGGTGCAAAAAACACATCTGAAAGTGACCTCGTCCTCTTGAAATGCTTTTTTGCCACTCATAACTTCTTGTATTGATATGAAATTTTAGCTAGTCAAACTAGACTAAGATGCGCAACTTTTCCAAAAATATCTATCAAAAACAGACATTGTATAAAGAAGAAGCAAGTTGTCAAAGTTCATTGTATTTCAAAATTTTTGGTTTCTAAACATCAAATTGCTCCTCAACATTCAAAACAACTTGGATTGCCATGAAAACTTGGCCACAATAACTAGACTTCTTGAGGAACATAATACAACAATTTTGATTGAAAACAAACATCAAATGAAGGAGATAGAAGCCCCCAAAGTTGCAGCCATCAATTATAGTTTAGTAAATTCAAATTGAACCTTTGAACTTTGATTGGCTCCTAAAAAAACTGTACTTCTTGTATTATTCTGAAAATTTTACCACACAAATTGGACTAGGATGTAAAACTTTTCCAATAAGTTTTATTGAATTTAGACATTATATGCAAAAATTACAACACTTTGAATTGGACTTCTAGACTATGTGCAACTACTTTTGAGTCCCTTGGGTGTTGAGGGGTTAAAAGAACTGAAATGTTGTTGCATACATATGCTATTTTGTCTAATTTTTTTTTGTACTAGAATAAATTTTTTCCTCTTGTGACAAAAAATGAAGATAAATATTGGTGATGGGGTTTCTACTACTTAGCTAAAATAGCCCATTACAATCAAAATTAGGAGTTTGCCTCTTACCATTCCTGAAGTTTTAAAAAAAATCCCCATACAAAGACACAAGTGAGATAACTAGTAAGAGCAATTGAAAATATATTTTTTAGAGAAAGTATGAATTTGTTGTGAATTTTTGAAGTGTTATGCCTCAAAGAGTCTTTAGACTACTCCAAAACCAAAAATAATTGTATCCAATATGCTCATCTTATCCACCAAAAGAAGTCACAAGTATTTTCTAATGTGGAAGTTCATACAAAGTCACTTCTTGCAATGATTTACATTAAAAAGTTGAGTGATCCTAATGAGGTCAATAATCACTCGATTGGAGTCAAGTAAAACATTGATTGTGGCCAAATCTCATCAACTAGAAAAATCCATCATGAGGTCATTTCCTAGGTGTCTATAATGGATCATTTGGCCGTGATGGGTGGTTTTACCTTAAATCTCCTTGAGCAATGATATGAAAGGTTTAAAAGTGAGATTTATATATCCAAGTAAGGTATTTTTATACCATATAGGGCATTTTTTGTATAGAACTTGACCTCAATGCACTCTACAATAAAATTGCTAATACTATCATTGGTTCATAATTAGAACTTGGAATTTATGTCATTATTATGCAGTTTTCTTCGGTAAGAACATCCCTTGCAATAGGTGAAATTGCCCCTAAAAATGTAAGAATGACAAGTCTTGAAAAATGCAAATGATTTTCAAAACCCAACTCGCCGCAATCAAAAAATCCAAAGCAACAACCTTGCCAAAGAAAGTGGCTTTGTCTACTATCAATTTTCAATTTTTTGGGTTGGGTTTAGCCCTGAAATACTTAAATTAAACCATACTTTTGAATTTTAGTATGTATTTGGTTGTTGACTAGAATCTTGCAACATATTTGCAAGAATTGGTAAATTGATTTGGGAGCTAGGTATGATGAATAGGGAATCTCTTTCTACCTACTTTAGATGAATTTAGAAGACTTGTCAAAGACACATGAAGTTACTACAATGGTTTTCATAGTTTACTTCTTGTATCTTACTTTCAAAGCTTTCAAAATCTTGCAAATAGTAGGAATGTTGATGTAAAAACATGCCTTGCATCCTTAAATTTTTTTATCCCATGATGTCAATTTTGAGGATTGCTAGATGTTTTTCACAAGATTACATAACCAACTACATTTGTCCTGACCAATTAATTTTTGGACACTTCATTCTCCAAACAAGAAAAAATGCATGAAGAATGAGAGATCTATTAGTCCAATAGTTTTTAAAAGGACAAAAGGATGCAATAAATTATCATGATAGGAAAATAGTGAACTTGCCAAATTAAACTCAATATAGCAAGTGGAGGTGTTCAAAACAATAGTTTTTTTTGCTAGGCCACTTATAGCTTGTGGATATATACCATTCTTTTTGCAATGAAATTCTATCTCATTTGTGCCAAAAAAAAGGTAGGGATTTGTTGCTTGTCATTGCAAGCGATTGGGTACACATTTGAGTCCCTACTTTAAAGGGAATGTTGGTTTTTCAAATAGAAGGACTAAATTGTGAGTTACAAGGCTTGTTTTAAGTATGGTTTGTCAATATCTCTTAAATTTTTGCCTTTTTAACTTGCCATTAACCCCTAAAGGTCAGATACTATGTCTTCACCAAAAACACACTAAAATTGCCATTTCTACTACAAGCACCAAATTTTTGAAAAAAACATTTTTTGACACATGTAACCGTAGGATCTTCTAGTACACTCGTGTCAAAAGATGGGAAAAAAATTACAGAAATATCGCCCGCGTAGATTGCAAGATATTAGCATTTGAATTGACAAAAACCCTTTTTTTGTCCCTGCAAAAACCCGGGAAGCTGCACTTCACAAGGTTATATTTCTATGAAAAAATGCCCAAAATGGTGTTGCTTCTTTGGATTCATTCTTCATGGCAAGTTGGCTACATGCTCAAAAAAATTCGCATCATTTGGAATTGTACAACATATAGGAAAAAATTAATGACTAGAAAGAAATAGAGAGTGGTTCAAAATACTAAATTGTTAAAAAATTTATTTAAAGAATAGAAAAGGCCAATCCCAATGGTTGTACTGCTGTGACAAAAAATCAACATCCAAAATTTTAATTTTTTTTCAAAAATATTTAAAATAGAGTAAAGTAAAGGCTTCCAAAGTTTATTTTAGAGTAGAGAATCCATAACTACCCGCAAACTAAATCTCCTCATAACTTTCATCTCATAAATCAAAATGGAATGATTCTAAGCTTTTTGCATATATATGCATCTTGGAAAACCAATTTCAAATTATTAATTTCAAAAAAATGTTTTTATAAGAAATTTTTGGGTTGCTTACTGACCAATGAAAACTACATATTATGCAATAATTTTTTGACCATGTAGTCAAAAGTTATGAAAATTGTTGGGCCTTCAAGATACTCCTTGGGCACATCTTGTGCAAAAATTTCAAAGAAAAAAAATAAAAACTCCATCCGTAGTGAGCTACCCAAAATCGCTATGTTGCCGAAAAACGTAGTTTGGTCCTTTAGGGGTTAAAGTTTCTTTTTACTATCCAATGTCTAAATTTGAGTTTTTCTCATTCCTAATTGAAGTCCTCGAAGATGCATTTCTAATGATAGAAATCTCAAATTCTAAAGGAAGCCACCCATTCTTGAATAATATCCTATAGCCAACTTGTAGATAGACTTATTTTCAACCATGGCTAGAATGTATTTGTTTTTCTTCTTTTCAAAATTGGGACTAAAAGTTCATGATTCATATTCCAATGTAGTGAACTAGAAATTAGGAAGCAATGATTGAAAAAATAGTTTTTTGAATGATCACAATTGAAAGAATTTAGAGATTGGCTATAAGTTTGGAACACTTTAAAGCCTTTCAAATTTATATTAATTTCAATTAAAGCCAAAATTTCAATATTTTCTTTGCCTTGTGCAAAATCAAATCATACTTTGAATACTTTAAATGATTGGTTATAGATGGATTTACCTCAACAATGCTAGTTTGTGAGCCTAAAAGCATGAGCTTGAGAGTTGTGAGTATAAGCCTTGTGAGCCCAGAGCATTAACCAAAAAAAACTTTGAATTTTTTAGGCCTAAAGAGAAAAAAGCAAAGTTGTTTAAAAAAATTATATTTATAGTATTATTTTAGCCCTATGATTGTGGACCTATGAGCATGGAAGTGTGATGAACATATTTTAAAATTTCAAATCCTACTATCTGCAAAGGGCCTCTCAATACCTTCCCAAATTTGAAATTTCTTTTGAAGTCCAAAATCCAAAACCTAATAAAGGGTTTTCTAAGGTGATGGAGTTGCAAATTTTTTATTAATTTTTTCGGTGACTCTATCACCCCCTAATTTTTCTCTCGGTATGGTGTGAGGGGTAACAAAGTCGCAAAAAAAAGTGAACCAGTGACACAGTCTCCAAAAAAGTTTTTTTTTTAATGAAAACAAAAGTTTTGAGAGCTCTAAGCCCCTCTGCCTCCATGGAGCTTCTCAATATCGAGAGGGGTTTTGTAGGGTGAAGGAATTGCAAAAGAATAGAAAAATAGAAAAGGAATTGAAAACAAAACAAAATTTAACTTTTCTTTGGAAAAAAAGAGTTTTGAAATTCACAAATTTCAAATCCTACAAAGGAATTACTAGCTATAAATATCCTAAATTCCTAAATCATGATAATAGGTCTACATACTAAAAATCATTAAAAATCTCACCAAAAATTAGAGGCTCACAGGCTCTCAAGCTTACAAGCTCATGCTCTAAAGCTCACAAAATAGCACTCCCAAATTCTACCTTAATCCCTAAAAGCCTAAAGTGCATTTTTTTTTTGGCAATATAGTAATTTTGGGTAGCTCATTACAAATGAAATTTTTATTTTTTTTCATTGAAATTTTCACACAACATTTTTCTAAAGAATTTCTTTAAGGCCAAACAATTTTTATAATTTTTGAATATATAGATAAAAATTTATTGTATAATATGTGATTTTCAATATTCAATGGGTAGCTTGAACAATCTAATTTTTTTTCTTGAAAAAATCACTTTCTAACAAACAAAATTTTGAAATGGATTTTATAGATTTATATGTACAGTACATGGAAAACTTTGAATCATTCCACTTTGATTATTGAAATAAAAGTTATAAGGAGTTTTAGTTTACAAGCAAGTATGGATTGACCCAAATGGTCTTAAATTTTTTAAGTATGTAGCAAATTTGCGTTGAAGATTGAATCCAAAGAATTACAACCATATTGGACATTTTTTCATACAAATGTGAGCTTGTGAAGTGCAACTGTCCAAATTTTTAGCAAGGCCAAAAAAAAAACATTTGTAATTTAAATGCTATTATTTTGCAATCTACTAAGTGAGAATTTTTTAAATTTTTTCCCCATATTTCTAAACTAGCTTACTATAAAACCCTATGGCTACATGTGTTAGAGATTTTTTTTTAAAGATTTTGTACTTATTCTAGAAATGACAGTTTTGGAGCAATTTTGGAGCAGTTTTGGTAAAAATAGTCAAAAATCTATAAAGTAGAAGGTTCTTAACTAGAGCGGGTTCTAAAATGGTGCCCTATCTTAAATGTATAGTAGATGTACATGTTGCTTTTTCATAGCCTTCAGCAGTGTACATTGTAGCTAGGGCACCATTTTACAGCCCTATGCCCTTTCAACTTCAAAATTTGATAACTAATTCAAAAAAGCTCAGAAAAATATGAAACAACTTGGGTTAGATGTCAATTCTACTTGTTTTTCAAGGAAAATTTACTGAAAAATATTTCTAGAGGTTTTACCTCCCTGAAATTCTGTTTCACCCCTTAGATGGTCCATTATAGGACCTCTTACCTTAGGAGTTAATTATAAACTGGTGAAAAGTTTGAAGTTTTACTTGGAGGGGCAGTTCTTGGAATGCGCTGAAGACACTCTAATAATAATAAAGACAACAAGGGTCACCCTACATAACATCATCCTGTATGAATCTGACTGATGGCAAGGATCACAACGACTAATGTGTGATCATAAAATAAAATAAAATAATTCTCCTTTCTTTTTTTCTTTTTCTTTTCGAATCAAATGGAAACCCAAATAATTCCCCTTTCAATGGTATTGTCCATGTGCTTCAAGAGATAAATAAATACAAATAAATAAAAACTGTGCCCAGAACTATGGCATGGCCACATTGAGTGAGTGAGTCAGACTGAGAAATCAGTCTAAAGTGATTTTTCACAAAGGAAGTGCTTCAACAAAGTTACTCCTCTGTTCCACTAAAAACCTCTGTTTTTTTTATTTGGATCATTTATAGGAGAGGGCTCTAAAACTGAGTGGGCATTTTCAACCATTGAGTAGGGGCTCTGAAATGGACATGTGAACTTTGGAAAAATGAACACTGATTACAATGGAGCTTCATGAGATTGGTTTATAAGTATACTTCTTCAATGGATGGTTTAAGAACCATACTTGGTTCATTCCTAACTAAGTGGCTAGGTGTTTACTAATTTAATTCAAAATTAGAACTTGTTGTTCACTAACCTTTTTACAGAGGAGGAGGCTCATAAATCGCTCATCTTAAAGGTTGGTTCGCCTTTTTCATGTATTTTTTTGGATGGTAATATTTTTCACTCATTTTTTAGTCAAAGAAAAATAAACGAGGAATCTAACACAAGTTGTTTCATATTTTTGGAAGCATTATTGAATTAGTTATGAATTTTCAAACACAGTTTGGCATAGGGCCCTATCTGTGATCAGTAGGCCTTGCAAACCCATACATGTGGAGTTTGAAAAAAAATCTGGCTTGCTTCAAAAACTAGCACTGCAACATGTAAAAAGTAATAGCATTTATTTCTAAAAGTGTTCATTTCTAAAACTGAAATGAATATTTGAGTAAATTATTATTTCAGATTTTTGAACACTTGAAAGAAGGTACTTCAACAACTAATTCTTATTTTAAATATAATCAGGAAACACCTAACCACTTAGTTGAGAATGAAGCCATTGGGACTCTGAAACCATCCATTCAATTAGCAAAAACCAAATCTTAGCATGCTTCAATGTAATCCACAATTCATTTTGTGACAATCAACTATCCATTTCAGAGCCTCCTAATGGACAAGTGCAAAAGCCTGAGCGATTTGTGAGCCCTCTCCTATAAGTATTGAAAAATTTGAAACAATGATTAAATTAAGCATTCATTTCAGATTTAGAAAGAGACACTTTTAGAAACCATTTCAATTAGTTTACACATGTTGCAATGCTAGTTTTTGAATAAAGCATGATTTTTTTCAAACTATGCATGGATGGGTTTTCAAGGGCCTATGATCACAAATAGGGACCTATACCACATTGTGTTTGAAAATTCATACCTAATTCAATAATACTTCAAAAAATATGAAACGACTTGTGTTAGATTCCTCATCCATTTCTCCTTGACTGAAAAATAAACTAAAAATATTTCCATCTCAAGAGATACATGAAAAAAGCGGACCAGCCCTTAGATGAGCGGTTTCTGAGCCTCCTCCCTTAATAAGAGTTTTTTCTCGAGTTTTTTTTGTGTTGAATGACCTTGTGGGGCAAGTGAAACAATGTGGGAGAATACCTTTAGATTTGCAAGCTTGGCCTTGTCCATTTAAGTTACAGCTCATTGTATGAATTGCTCTTTCAAACACTAGCATTAACAATGTGTTTAGTGACCACTTCAGTGCTATGAAAATTTGATTCAAAAGTCAACAAGTTTTTTTTATTGTGAATATTTAGGTTAAAGAACATGTTTTTAGAATCTCAGTGTTGCCACCGCCATTTAAATAATTTAAAATGATTAAACCGGCAAAATTTACAAACTATGCTCAAAAATCTTACTTTGCACATGGATTTTTGGATGTCTAAACTATAGCACCTAAGCTAAGGATTTTGCGTAGATCTAAGGGATGGGTTTATTGTT
Source organism: Thuidium tamariscinum (assembly GCA_947034885.2). NCBI lineage: Eukaryota > Viridiplantae > Streptophyta > Bryopsida > Hypnales > Thuidiaceae > Thuidium > Thuidium tamariscinum. Next base: position 9,648,164 of record OX344755.2, read on the forward strand.
CTTGAATGCATGTATTGCTAGCACTTTGACTAAAAATACAATTAATTTTTCAAGGGGAAGATTTCTAGAGGTTTTTAGTGGAACAGAGAGAGTACCTTACATTGATTTGGGTAAGAATGTGTGTGACTCTAATTTATCAAAGTCATAGTATTTTGAATTACTACAACGTGAAGTATCTCTATATTGGACCAACACAACATTCAATAGCTTGAATTCAATTTGCCTCTACATAGATAGAATGATGTGAAATATTCTATACCATTCTATAGCTATAAGGCCACACATCATTATATGTCAAAGTCTGAGGAGTAGGTTGGAAAAACTCAGTTTAAAAACCTTTATAAAACACTAACAAACTTGCACACTTTAGTTTTTAAATGAACGAACTAAGAGGGCCTTTTTAAATCAAACCTGTCTTGAAATCTGAGAAGTTAACCCTTAAACACCGGGCCTATAGCCACTGGTTTCAGGACTCACTGTCCGTCACCCAGTTTGTTGCCATTTTCTAACCAAATTTGTATGAAATTTTTTATTTTATTTTTCAGAGATGAAAATACATGTCCTCTATACTTCACAAAAATTTCAGATTATTTTGAGGAAAATTGTATTTTTTGGAATTTTTTGAAGAGAAAATGAAGAAAAAATCATATAAAATAGAAAATAATCTCAAAAAATTTGAAAATTTCACCATGTGTGAAAAATACAGTGGAAATCATCATGGTGTAAACTAGTTTTCCGTGTACATCTATAATTAGAATGCAATGGACATTAAAAATACAGCCAAAGTTCAAACTGCAATAAAATATTCAATTTTACGAATTTTTTCAAAGTTTCAATTGGAAAAGAAACTAGAGTAGAGGACCTCCATTTCATTAGTTGGGCTCTAATTCATAAAATGTCGTTTTCAAGGAGAAATTTCAGATTTACTCAATTTCTCAAAATACACTAAAATGACAAATTTTGCCATCCGTTTTCCTTCATTATTTCTCAATTACATGAAAAAAAACATCAATTACACTAAGAATTCACTTGGACACTCTTTGTAACTCAACATGAAAGGTCATTGGAAAAAAAATGGATGAAAAAAGTACTGTTCAGCCCTTCTAGTGGCTTGGAGAAGTCATTCGTAAGCCACAGAATGGCGCTGCCGGCGCTTAGGGGTTAAGTTAACTTCCTTGTCAATGAAGTTTTGAGGCAAGGATTCTTGTAAGAAGTTATTGCCCAAGGTTGACAATTAGCCTGATTTGGGGCCTTATATTTAATTACGTGGATGGATTATTTGGATGAGGCTTGAAAGGAGGCAAAGGCCAACCTTCCTTTAGGCTACTGAATGTTATGAATTACAACACAAAAATAAAATGTTGGAAAAATAACAACTTTCATTTGATTGGGAGTGCAGGAGGGTAAGTTATTGCAGACAAATCAGTGCAGAGCTACAGAAAAGCAAAAGGAGTTGCTTTGAGGGGGGCTACCTTACCTCCTTCAAGGCTTCAACGACCAAGTTGCAAGAGGAAGGAGCATAATTGGATTTTTGTTGTGCAAATTAATTGTGTTTGGAAGGTAATAATAACCGTAAAACTTATTGTTGTTTTCTATGACAGGTGTCACTAGCTTGTAATCAAGCTAGGCTAGGCTCTGCATTACAAAGTACAATATTGTACCAATGTATATGTATGCCCAAGATTGTAGAATACAAGAAGTCCATAGCCATGACCAACTTTTCGCATTTAGTTAGTAGCATGCTCTTTTGGTACAACTAATTGGATTTAAGCTATGTCCAAAGGTTTTTCTACTATTGAAACAACCACCTCAACTGCAAAGACACCTACTTGATGTAAGACTCCAAGATTTATCAAAGCCTCATACTTTCCGTCAGGTGTCTAGACACTAGCTACGTCCAATTTTGTCCACTAATATCATTGCATTCTTAGAACAAGAGGCGGAATTCCTCCTGAAAGTAGTAGTTATTGGCTTTGCTCTAATAAAACATCCCTTTAGAACTCAGCTACAAGAGTAGATTAACATTAATTAGGTTGAAGCCAATATAAAAGTCATAAGAACCCATGTGTTGGTTATATTAGAAAAGAGCTCAATGGGAGCACCAAACTATAGTGTGAAGGCATGGCTTCAATAGCACATATAAGCACCACTCGTTGGTTTCTACATTGACCTATGAAACCATATTTTTAATAGTCAATCTATTTTAGTGTTCCATAACTGCTTTTCTCTTCATTTCAAATTCTCAAAATTTTGTAAAGATTCTATTTATACTAAGGTAAGTTTGCCTATGACAAATAAATGCCTAGCCCATCCATGACAAGTAAAAATATTCTAGTGGTGCACATTTTAAATTTTTGGGTATGTACACCATGAGTACAACTTTGCATGTAATGGACTATGTGGCATTTTGTCTATCATAGGTATACTTACCTTATTTCCAAACAAAGAGCCATTCTTATTAGCTGAATTCTTAGGGCCTCAAATCTTTCTTGGTCTCAATTACTATATGTGGACTATTTTATAATATTTCATAATATTTTGTAGGGCTAGATATAAGGGAATACACCCATATAACCTTTTTCTATTTTGGTATTGGAAATTAAACTCCCTTATATTAAGCAGAGTGCTTGCCCATACGGCCTTTTTCTATGGCCTTTTTCTACTCCCATGTTGGAAATTAAATTTCTTTTTAAGAAGATGTGCCCGTACGACCTTTTTCTACTCCCATGTTGGAAATTAAATTCCTTTATAAGAGGATGAGCCCGTACCACCTTTTTCTACTCCCATGTTGGAAATGAAATCCCTTTGTACGGACACTCGGACAGGTCCCTCCTTGCCTTGCCTGCAGTTGCGTGACGTGAATTCGGGGATCTCCAGCCAATCTGTTTTTGCAGTCAAGTTTGGTTGCTCTAGGCCGGCCTTGGGTCATCATATAAGAAAAAGTTATATTGCATGGATGACTCGACCGGATGGATTCTCCAGATGGAAAAATGCATGTGGGTGTACATTACTTGATATAGCCGAAAAAATCTCAGATACATGATAATCAAGTATAACGGGTATGGCGGTGCCTTTGGGAACGTTTGGGAACGTTTGGGAACCTTTAATGGGAAAGAAGAATTTGGCCGTGGTCGCTTTTTCTCTGCGGAAATGCACCCGCCAGGATGGACGGACGGACGGCTGGGAGGCTGAGGCTTGAGCTCTCGTGCTCGAGCAGACAAAAAAATAAGTTAGTCAAAGAGATAAGGTAAGGAAAACATGCCTATTTCCAAGTAGATTTTTTTTTATCTACACTAAACAAAATAGCGAAATTTGGTTGCCTTTACCGACAATTAGCTGATGCCTTTTGCAATTAGGTTGCCTTATCTTCAAAAAAGTTCCTTTACAAGTCAACAAAGTCAGCAAATATTCTTACAAATACTTTCATTTGTAGACATCGAGGTTCAGGAATCTCAATTCAAGGATCAACTAATTCAAATTGAGGTTGGAATGCATTCTTGTACACTAACAATAAATATTTATATAGTGTCAAATGCCAAAGAATTAGTATGGGGCAACCTAATTTCACTAAGTTATTTAGTGTAGGTATCATGGAGAGGCTGACTTATTTGTCATCTCGTGTATTTTTCAAAGATTGAGAAGTTTGCCATCATTAAATTTTATAATATTTATAATATTTCAGAAATAATAATAATTTATTCAGCAGTCTTTTGTTCACTGTTTGACACAGCTTCTCAAGAGCAGGCAACATTCTCTTCCTAAATGGAGAGAAGCCATGTGTAAGTCATTTTGTGGGTCAAGCACTAAAATTTTGGTGATTTTTTAGGGACTAAAATTGGTAAAGCCTGGATAGATGCATGCTAAACCGCACGTTGTCCCTCCCTAATCACATTTTCATGATAATAAAGGGGTGCTAAGACTATAGAAATAAGTGGTAAGTAGATGTGAGAATTGGGTGATTGATAGCTTTTATTTGTTTTTTCTACTTTAACACATATAAGTTATGCTTGTTCTAGATACCATAAAGTTTTGATGGCAGAAAGCAAGATTTTAATCCTTAACATTATTTTGAAGTATTTTGACATCCAAAATTACTCCAAAAGACTCTTTCTAAAAGCAAGGTTTAGTTCTTCATTTATTTTGGATGATCCAAATTTAGAATATTTTAGCTATCTTGCTCGAATACATCTTCCTAAAAATATTTGATCAAATAAAAATCTCTAGTGATTGTAAAATTATGATAGAGATGTTGATGCTTAACTCCTAAAGAACCAAGACAATTTTTCTATCAAAAACCATTCCAAACTACCATTTTTGTTGTGTTCACCTAAAAAACCAAAATTTAAAAAGAATCTACCTATAAGATCTTGTACTTAACTTGTTTAAGATCATACGAAGAAAATTTCATGAAGTTTGACCATATAGATTGGAAGATATGAACACTCAAAGTTGAAAAAAGAAGTTTTTTTGAACTATGGTCTATAATTTCAAATGACTTTGACCACGATTTGTGGAAAAAAATTTACAATATAAAATTTTAATTAAAAAAAAATTTGTATTAAAAGATTGAGTTGAGGTTCTAGGAAAAAAATTCACAAAAAAAACACGTGATTTTCAAATTTAAAGAAATTATTAAGTAGAAGTAGGTCAAAGATTGAAAAAACAACTAGATGGTTAATAGTTCTAAGATGGAATTGAAATGCAATAAATACAATGGAAAAAATATTCTATCAAGTAAAATCAACCTTATTCAATTTATTTTTTAAATTATAAAAATAGAATTAATAAATTGAATCTCAAAAGTTATTTTTTCAAGGAGATGTTTGGATTGACCCAAAAACAAAATTGTCTTTAACTTTTCCATTACTAGTCCAAATAGAATTAACCAAAGCCTTCACATGTATACAAAAATACAATATTCTAAAAAGAAATTAAAAATTTTAATTTTTAATTTTGTAGAAAAATTTGTCATTGACCAAGTATAGTTTTGGGCTTTTGTGGTATAAGTTTTTCTCCTATGCACCAATTGAAATAAAAATATATTTATGCAAGGCTAATCAATTTCTTCAACTTATGAAAAAAAATTGAAATTTTTTTCCCAAAATTGAGGTCATAGGAATCTACCTAAAATCCATTTTATTCCTTGAAGAGTCAATTAATGATTGTTTAGGAGTTAATCTATAATGAAAATTGGAAACCAATGGTGTCTTTGAAATGTCTGAAATTACAAATTTCACAAGGCAAACAATGCTATTGGGCATTATTTATCTTGATTTATGAATTCTTAAATGACAATAAGATGCAAATTGTCCACAACAATATTTCTAAAAGATGACCAACATAGTGTATAATCATTGTACATTTTGTTATAAAAAAATTGCTTCCATCTTTGAATTCACTCTTTGTTTTTAAGTCCTCCACTAGTAGAAAATCTCCCCAGTTTTGTTGATTTGGTCGTGTTGATGATCAACAAATTTCTGTTAATCAACAGAAATCTGTTGATCATCAACGCGACCAAATCAACATAAGTGGGGAAATTTTCTACTAGTGCTCTAGAATAATTAAATGTACATTTTTTAAAAGAATGAATTGCAAGTTGAAAGATTATATTCAACATGGAGTGCCTTGATGCCACTATTTCCACACATGTTGACACACACTTGTATTCATACACTATTCTTTTTTTTTCTTTAAGAAAAACATCCAATGCCGCATCAACAATTTTCTATAGATTCAAAATGTTTTTACAAAATATAAATGCATATTTACTCTCACATTTGACAAGTTTCTGCAACACAAAAATTAGCAAGTAATTTGGACCTCTTTCCATGGTTTAGACCCCAACAAAGTAACAATATATATATATGTATAATTGCACCATATCTTTCTATCTTGTGAATACAAATTTTTTTGGAAATTGCAAAGCAAAGTCCACAAAAATCACAAATTTTTATACATCACTCTTCATAATACTTTATAAGTTTATAAAAAAATCAAGTCAATTGAAATTTTGCACCTTCAAATCTTTTCCACTAATTGCCCTCACTAACGCAAAAAAATCCATTCTACAAGCCCACTTTCAAATTGCATTTTGGTTTTGTAGTGTTAAGATTGTCTATATTTTGTAATCAAATAAAGGCCTATCTTTCCAAGTGTCTTGAAGATGCTTCAAGAGGCTTCTAGGCAAGTATACTTGCAGAAAGGACTATTTCAACTAGTAGGATATATAAGTAACAAGTATAAAAAACACATGGTAAATATAAAGTATACTTAAAGTATGAACACCTATAAGTGCAGGTTTTTTCATGTGTAGAACTAGTTAGTTTATCTTTACAATGTTAAGTTTCTATGTATTGTGATTAGCAAATTAAAAGAGATTCCAATGCACCAACAAGTGCTCCAAAGAATGCATCAATTAAATACTATACATACAAACTATGATGGATCAAAATTTCATTGGTTGTTGTTTTAAAATTCTTCTTTCAACAATTGAAAAATACCGATATACGAGATGTACATTATAGAAACATTTACTCAAATGTAGTTCTTTTAGGCACCTAGTGCATTTGGATATCCCTACCCCACTAACTATAGAACTTTTTTCCTTATCAGGTTCTTCTTTCCATATGTCCAACATTTTAGATTCAAAAATTAATTAGAAAAATTAATAAAGACCAAAGAGAAGACCCACAAGCAAGATCATCTAATTTAACACCTAAAAGACAATAAGGCCACCACATGACTTATGCAACTACATTAGTAGAAATTCAAAATGTTAATGTCACTAACATTCCATGAACAACAAACAAATCCTAGATGATTTTTCAACTAAATTTGTTGGTGAAATTTGATCAAGAAATGATATATCAAGTGTGTGATTTTTGGTAAATATTTTGAAAATGGAAAAGGCACTTAGAAACATCAGTTCACATCCTCATATCTTTTTTCCACACCTCAAAATGATTTGGAAAAAAAATACACATCAAGATCATGGTCATGTTTAGTTGTAGAAAAGAAATCAAAGTTTTTGGAGCACTTTTGAGCATTCTGATTCCAACATTCTCATTTCAACATATGGACAATGTACTTCCTCACTGAATATCTTTCAACAATCTTAGCAATGTTTTCTTAAAAATTGTTCAATTTTTTTGATTTTTTTCTATACAAAATCTACATAAGTCTTCTTTCATTACAATGGTGGTGATCATGAATATTATTCTATTAAAATGATGAAATGTTCTTCTTACAAGGGCAAATCAAGAAATCAAAAGATATGCTCAAACACCTAATCCCTTCCTTCAAGGATTAATAAGGATGCTCTCATGGTCTACATTTGTCCCAAACTCATTACAAATGACATGTGTGAGAGAACTGTAGGAATGAAGGCAGGTTCACCCAAGAGTACTAAAAATTGATACCGTGCCTAGTTACTATTATTAAACTATTCAAATTTTCATATAGTCTTGTTGGCAAGTGAAAGCACGTTCCAATGCACCAAAGAATGCAACATTTGGGTATCATATACAAAAGACATTAAGGGAGAATTTTGTTTTTAAAACCACCAACTACAATCTGTGTACATAATTGATTTTGGAAATGTACACAGTCTCTAGATGATGCTACAAGGTCAGCTGCACTTTTGGGTGTAAGGTTGAGGCACCAAATGTCGACCACGCCCAGTAGCCAACTTGCAGGGGGCCCTATGTCTAGAACATATTTCCAAAAACACCTTGAATTTCATGTTTTGGTCCCTTTTGAGGCCAACATTGATAAGGTAATGACACATGTCCAAATTAGCGAGCAAAAGAAGTGAATGGAAAGCAGTTAAAGCATTATCAGAATTAGGAGACTTTAGACATTGGCTATTGGTCTGGAGTACTTTTTGCTTCCCAAAATTCACTATAAATTCAGTTTTAGAAATAAAATTCTGAAATTTTTTCTATCCCCATATTTCTTATCTTCCTACATGGGAAAAATCCCCACCACCTCAAACTGTGCAAAATCTGCTCTGAAATTGCTTAAATGGTCGGCTGCTGGTGCCTCAACCTTACCCACCTTATAACATGCCTGACTGAAATCAAGTGGGGAACCTTACCTAATAGGGGTTGTCACGGCACCTTCACTTGCTGTGGAATTCCTTGGGAATGTCTATACGGCAGGTTTCCATTTGTCTTCCGTGTCAAGCTTGGATTCATTCCCTGGGAAAATCATTGTAGCTCTCTTCACCTCCGCGGGTGCTTAATCGTTCCCTGGGATTCATTCCCTGGGAAAATTTGATCTTCCGCTCGTAGCTTCACCCTACTGCAGTACTTTTCTTGTCCCTCCGCTACAGTCAAGCGTGCAGACGTTTTCAACCACGTTTGTAAGAAGTAAATGAACCTCACGGTTCATCTTCTGCCCTTGGGAAGGGGTGTCACGGCACCTCCGGCATCCAACAACCTGATTGGCTCACTTTTTCCTTCCATTCCCTGGGAAAATCTGGAACCTGGAGGTGCCGTAACAACCCCTAATGAAGGAAGCCACAGGCCTGAATAGGGAACCTCGGTGGGCATGATCCTTTCTTATCCAGGGCCCTTTATTTATCATGAGGTTGCTTCAGATGTGCCTTAGTAGGGAGCAGATGTTTCAAAAGGATTGGATCCTGGTTGCCGGGGGGGACCCAGTTGTTCCGTCTCCAGTGATTCCGAGTCCATTTGTGGAGTTTCTGCGTTGGCTGGAGACCTGCAACCGACAAGGGGAAAAGCCTGATGGCCGGCATGGGAGGACTTCAAGGAACAGGGCCATAAAACCCTGTAATTTAAAGACGCTATAACAGTCTTAAAAGGTTGGATGGGCGTTTCATAGAAGGTAGCAGCATCCATAACCGTCAAAATAAGGAATTTCAGCATAGTTAGAGGCAGTTTTTCTTAAAAGAAATATTTTTGCTGCACTAGCAATTGAAAACCATGAATTTTCAAAAAAAAAAAGAATTTTTGGATAGGGTATCAAATTTCTATGAATTTTTGAAGTAGAACTTTGTAGGGCATCCTAAACCACACTTTAGTAAAGTTGCCTTGATTCTTACACCAAAATCTAAAAAAACCAGACCCCACCAATTACAATTAAGCATTGGCAATGGTTTTAAGGCACATCTGACAACATTTTAAGATAACTCTACTATCAGTAATTGGGTGCACTAATAGTTATGGATGTTGCTACCTTACTTCGTATGTGAAAAAGGGAGATAGAAAAAAAGGGGGGGGGGGGGGGGGGGGGGGGGGATTGATGACTTTAACCCTACATGCCCAAGGACCCAAAACTTGGTGTTTTCAAAATTTTTGAAGCTACATAAATCCTAACCAAATGCTAAAAACAGAAGTATTATTTGAAACATTTTTTTTGAAGTCTAGTTTAAGTATTAAAAAAACTGATCTTACAAATCATTGATTATGATGTTTCTATTCAAGATTTTTTGCAAGGGTTTTCATTGCAATCTTGATTGTCCATACTATTGATGGATCTTGGTAATGAGCTTCAAATATACTAGATCTTGGAAGAAAAAAGTATATTAGAAATTTATTTTTAGAAATTGTAGAGTAGATTTTGAGAAGCTACAAATTGATTGGGGTTATACATGTTAGGCTCTTTAACCTCATATTTCTTTGGTGACCAAATTTTTAGATTTGACATGTAGTGAAAAGAGGATTGAAAGTCTTCAAGTCACTTTCACAATTTTAACACCCTCATCATTAAAAATTATAATCTTTCAATCCAGAAGTGATATTGTTGTGTTTTCTTTTCTTAAGTAATCTCTAATATGTCTAGTTTAAACTTGTATGGTTACATTTTTATAGGAAATCAATGTAACTTATTACAATGTTCTTTTTTTGCTCATTTTAGAGCAAACTCTTAAAAGCTTTAAAAAGCCCTAGGGCATTTAGGGATTAATAGTAATTAAATTAAGGTAGGTACCTCCCAAATTGCCACTTCTTGCTATTCTCCCTACAATAATTACTATTATAAAAAAATAAATTGATACAGATAAAGGATTATCTCTACTACAAGGGAAAAATACAAGTGCTTAGCTATAATACGGCTTGAGACATTAATATATAGATATAGATAAATAAACTACAGTGGAAAAATTTGAGTCCAATGCATCCTGACATAATATATGAAAATCCAGCTCAAGACCCAATAAAATTAGTCAAATTTTATTATTTTGTTGTAAATAAGTGAAAGGAGTTTTGATCACACCAAAGAATGTGGCATTTAACTTAGATACCATGTGCAAAAATTATCAAGGTCAAAGTTTTTTCCCATAAATGTTCTAGAATCATTTCTTTAGCATAGATATGCATCAATTTTAGAGATCCTTACTAAGCAATGATGGCAATTTTAGCCAAAGGCAATATTAGGTGTATCCACCTTAAGTCTCATGAGTGACTTAAATAGTGCTCCAATGATCCAAGTGACCATTATTTTGTTCTTGCCTCTTTTTAGGGGTTGAGTTTTCAAATTTCAAAGGAGGGAGGTCAACAAAATTCAATCCTAGGAAGTATAGGTGAGTGGTATTTCAAGATTCCTTTGTGGTATTGCAAAGATTGAATTCAAACATAAGTAATTGTATGCAATCATTTCTTATCCAGGGGTGCTATTTTGTGAGCTTGTGAGCTGATAAGCCTATAAGCCTAGAATTTTTGGTGAGATTTTTAGGATGTGGACTTATTACAGTGCTTTAAGAATTTAGGATTTTTATAGCTAGTAACCCTCCTTGTGGGATTTGAAATTTATGACTTTCAAAACTCTCTTTTTTTTTTTTTAAATTCTATTTTTTTTTCTATTTTTTTTCTATTTTAAAAAAAAAAAATTGCAACTCTATCACCCTCCAAAACCCCTTTCGATATTGAGAGGGGTTTTGGAGGTAGAGGGACTTGGAGCTCTCAATTTTTTAAATTCTTTTGCGATTGTGTCACTAGTTCATTTTTTTTGCAACTTTGTCACTCTTCACACCCTTTTCTCGGTACCAAGAGATCAATTGGGGGGTGATGGAGTCACAAAATAATTATATATATATATATATATATATATATATATATATATATATATATATATATATATATATTAATCAACTCCATCACCCTAGAAAATTCCTTCTTGGGTTTTGGATTTTGGACCTCAAAAAAGAATTTCAAATTTTCAAAATTTTTTGGAAGGTATTGAGAGTCCCTTTGGAGATAGTAGGGTTTGAAATTTTAAAATATGTTAACCACACTTCTATAGTCATAGGTCCACGGTCACATGGCTGAAATTTTATTATAAATAGAATTTCTTTTAAATGGCTTCACTTTTTTTTTTGGCCTTAAACAATTCAAAGTTTCTTTTGGTTAATACTAAGGCTTACTCTTATAGCTCTCAAGTCCATGCTTTTAGGCTCACAAACTAGCGTCATTGATTTCTTATCATATTGTTTGGAAGCCTCCAATTTGGCAATCAAAAGGTTCTTTTAGAACCAGTCATAGGACATGCTCTTACATTCATTACAAAGAACTTGAGGCTTGAAAAGGTTTGTTGCCAACAAGGAATTGTTGTTTAAAATACTTTGTATTAATCCTATCTTAAAATGAACAAAATTTAACTATGTTTAAATATAGTTATTACTAATTTTAACATAATTTTAGCACAAATCATTTTAGACATTAATAGTTTTCTTTAGGTAATGACATTGTGCAATTACAAAGTTGGTCTATATCCTGAAAAAATGTTTACAAAGAAAGGTGACCATCATAATATACATCTCCTTGTTTTAGCAAGGACAAAAAATGTTTGGTTGATGATTCTCAATGTCATTCTAAAAATGAAGAATGCACCTATTTGCCAAGCTATTGGCCCAAAGATTATTTTTGGTTTAACACCTTGGTAATAAATCTTGTCTTTTCAAAGTTAATGTATGGATTATAACCCCTTCTATTACATTTTCAACAAACTAAAATACATCTCATTTGGATTTTCTATGCTAAAGTTTTGAGTTTTTAATTTTGGGTCCAAATGTGCCAATAACCATATATGCTAGACAACTAGCTAATCAACTTTGGACACCTTGGCAACGGTCTTTATTTGAATGGGTGGGCTTCAAATTCAAATCCTACAAGAGATCTCAAATTTCTTCTAATGTGAGTCATTGGATGGATGTAGGGTCAAGGAGATGATTTGGTGAATGGAATTGATGAATCCACTCAACCATTGTATTTTAGTTTTAGTGCATGAATAATAATTTTTACTACTAAAAGTATAGAATCTCCTTAGCATATAAGTACTTGATCAACTAAATATAGTCAATTATGGTTGTCACTTTTGAAAGAATTTTGTTAATTTCTAGTCCTTTATACCTTCTTTTATCTTTAGTTCCATTTCCATACTAACATGATTCCTAATTAGCAATAACTAAAGTGTCTCCCTTTTTATAAAAGACAAAATGACAAAATTGAATTTCCTTTAAATTTTAACCTTCAAATATTGAACATAAAAGATAAAGAGAACATAGAATTCATCCACTACCTTACTTTGTTCCACGAGCCATTTATTTATTTTCATTAGGATAGAGAAGATAGTCTCTCCATATATAGATGGGTGGATAGGAGGTGGAACAACCCATGTGGGATATGTAGTTTAGAAGTTGTAGGAGCTCAACTTGTCATAGTTAAGTTTGAAATAGGAATTGTGTTAGAACTAGAATTTTAAGCCTCATTTAAGCCTCATTTAAGCATGGTAAAATATCTTTTTTCAAAAAACTTTGAACTAATAAGAGGTGGTAAAATCAAACCAAGTTCCATCTCCAAAAATCCGTTTGACATTTCAATCTTCTAATCAAAAGTTATAGACACATTTTAGAGAGAAAGTTTTAAATTGTCAAAAAACTCATCCTCACAATTACACATGTTGGGAGATTTTGAATATCTTTATTTTTGGGTAAATTTTTTTATTTTAAAATTTAGATTACATTTTATCAACAAAGAGATAATTTCACAAATAAAAATTCATGGTAAATAGACAAATTTTCAACCCTTGGGAGTGTGTCAAAGTTGACAATTGTGAAGTTTTCTAAAAACTAAACATATTGAAAGATTTCAAATATATTTTTTTGTATTAATATTTTGAGTTTGAAAATTTTCAAACATGTTACAAACATAGAGGTTATTTCATGCCAAAAAATTTCATGGAAAAAAAAGAAAATTTAATCCTTGGGAGGGTGTCAAAGTTGAAGGTAGTGAAATTTTCATCACAGCTCCCGTCACAGCTACACATGTTGGTAGACTTTGAATATCTTTTTTTGTGTGAATATTTTGGACTTAAAATTTGACTCATATATTATTCACTTAGAGATGGTTTTACAAAAAAAATTCATGGTAAAATACTATTTTTTCAGCTCTTTAGAGGCTATCAAAGTTGGAAGCACTGAAATTTCTTTCATTGTTAATCCAAAAACGCCATTTTGATTGGTACATATCACATTTCCACAAATATTTTTCATTTATGATATGGTGATTTCATCCAAGTATTTTATAGATTTTTTCCCCCTAATTTGAAGTTTTTGGCAAAAAGCATTATAGTTTGTCTCCATTTTGTAGCCAAATTATTTTTTGGGGGTGCAATCTAGCACTAGAAAGAAAAAATAAAATCCTTGATCCCATGGTGGTAATGTTTTAATAAGAAATCTACAACCTCAAATTTTATTCTTATAAGAAAATATTGAAAATTGAATTAAATACTAGTCTTCAAAGTTTATTTTAGAATAGGTAATCCATAGTTGCCCACAAACTAAAAAACCTCATAACTTTCATTTCATTAATCAAAATGGAATGATTCAAAGCTTTCCACTTATATAATAGTTTACAAAACCAATTTCAAATTCTTAATGTATAAAAATAGTTTGCTTTTTCTAATCTACCCAAAATGCCCGGTTGGGGAAAAAAAACATATCATACAATAACTTTTTAACCATGTGTAGTCAAAAGTTATGGATTTGTTGGGCCTATAGAAAATCCTTGCTCACACAATGTATAAAAATTTCAAAAAATCAAAGTAAAAATTCCATTTGTAGTTAGCTATCCATAATTGCTATGTTGCCAAAAAAACACAACTTAGTCTAGGCTCCTTTAACAGCTAATAACTTTTACATACAATTGAGTTATTTGTAAAGTCCCTCCACTTTGGGCATGACTTTTTTTGAAGTTGAGAAGGAAACTATAGTTGAAGCATCAAACTTTTTTACAAGATACTTATGTCACACGACTTCAAAAGTGGGGACCAAACTTTTTTTAGGCACCATTTTGATGGAAAAATAAGTTTCATACCCACTTTTATTTTCGACTTTTTTAACTTGACTGGCTTTTTCACAAAACTCATGAGATTAAACCCCGGTTTAGGGTACTTTACAAATAACTCAAGTATCCAAATGTTGCATTCTTTTGTGCATTGGAACCTCCTTTCACTTGCCAAATGAATATGAAAACTTGACTAGTCAAATAATAAGAACTAGGTGTAGTAGCTAAAAGTCTTGGTTTTGGGGATACACACCTTGATTTCAATGTGATAAGCAAACATCAAAAGATCAAATTTACAACCAAGTATAGGAAAGGGCTTGAAAACAATTTGGGCATTAAAGACCATCTTGTAGATGGATGCAAAATGGACATGAGATGGTTCTTAAATTGATCTTTCTAATTATTGAATGAATCAAAGAAAAAAAATATTATTAATTGCAAGAGCCAATCAATTTCTTTCCCTTCTCCATTTTTCTTAAAAGTTGCAAGTGAATGGTTTATGAAAGACATAGGGTCATAAATAGAGACATATGACACAACTTGTGTGAAAATTTCATAACTAATTCAATAATGCTTCAGAATATATAAAACAACTTGTGTTAGATTCCTCATCTATTTCTCTTTGACTGAAAAATGAGCTAAAAATATTTTCATCTAGGGATATATATGAAAAAGGTGGAATATCAACTACAATTTGGAGTGAACTCAAATCGAACTTGTGAACTTTGATTGGCTTTTGAAGAATTTGTACATCTTGGATTGAATTGAAAATTTTACATCACAAACTAGACTAGAATTTTCTTTTTTAATTTTTTAATTTTTTGTGAAACACATGGACTAGGATTTGCAACTTTCCCAACAAGTTTTTATTGAATTCAGACATTGGATGCAAAAGTTACAACACATTGAATTGAACTTCTAGACTATGTGAGTCTGCTTCTGAGTCCCTTGGGCGTTGAGGGGTTAAATGATTGGTTATGGGTGGTTCTACCTCACATTCTTTTCTTCATTCACAGTAATTTGGTTTTCATTCTATTTTTTTTCAGTTGTTAAATTTCTATTTCTTCTTCTTCTTCTTTTAAAAACAAATGAACATGACCTACTTGACTAATCAATGAGATAATACTGATTTTAACATTTAATGTTTAAAAATGACTGGTTGTTTGTTGCATTGGCAAGCAACAGAAACATGACAAGATTGATCACCTTGCAAACCGAGAACATGTAAGGGGTTACGACCCTCCTTGAGTGCATATGGGGAAATTGTTGCCCAAGGGTAGCAAATTTCCCAATATGCACTTAGGGAGGGTTGTAACTCGGCATTAACTTAAGCGCGCCGGGTTTCTTTTTCTTTCAAGTGCAGCAATGGTGCAGCGCATCGTTACACTTTCCCAAGTATTGTAATGTGTTATTGCATCAATTATTTAGAATGAGACTCAAAACACAAGTGCTTAATGCATGCATTGATTCCTTCATGGCTAATCTTGAATTTGAATCCAAGTCTTCCCATGTCTATAAACAGAGCCTGTCATGGCACACTGATCCCAGAGTCTTATTGAAGGGAACACTCACAGATGTAAGATTAACTTACTAGTAAGATGAGTGATAGTACTGGGCTGCTGCCATATTGTATGACATTTGTTCCCATGTCTTTGGCTGAATAACGATTGTGCTGAAATTGGAGAAGCTCAAACAGGCTATTAGAGTTCATCGTTAATTGTAAATTAGAGTTAATTGCAAATTAGGGTTAATAGTGTAAAGGAAACCATGGTTTGAAATAAGGGGGGTTAGAGGGAGGTATAACCGAGAATAGCAAGAGAGAAAGACAACACCAAACTCCTTTTGACCTCAGATTTGGTGCTTCAAGGAGTTTCGTCTTGTGTTTTAGGCCTACACTCCAATTCCTAGTCCCCCATTGTACTCACTTTACAGTGAATCCTAATAAACTTTTATTTTCTCTCTTTTCTTTGTTTTTTTAATTTTTCTCCCTCTTAAGCCACATTGTAGCTAAGCATTTGTATTCTTGCCTAGTAGTAATGGCAACCCTTTATTTGTGTAATTTTTTTTTAAGGCTAATAAACAAACTAAGGTTGAGGCACAAATAAGTGATCATTTAACCCCTAAAGGACCATTGTCCCCTCGGGGGACAATTTGGAGTTCGGGTAGGTTCCGTAGACCTCAATTTTTAATGAATCTTTTTGAAAATTTCTCATAAGATAGGAAAACTGATTAGCTTCATGGGAATGTAATTTTTATTTCAATTGGTGACCGGGAGCAAAAGTTATACCACAAAAAGCCCAAATTTTCATTCAGCGGGCAGAATTTTTTTTTTGCAAAAAGTCAAAATTTAATTTTTTAATTTTTTATTCTAAAATAATATATTTTTGCCTACATGTGAAGCTTTGATTCACTCTATTTGGACTTATAATGAGAAAGTTATGGACAATCTTGTTTTTCGGGCATTCTAAACAATTTCTTGAAAAAATAACTTATATGATTCATTTTTGAATGCAATTTTCACAATTTTTCAAAAACAATTGTTGGACAAGGTTATGTTTACTTTCTAGAACAATCTCACCATTGGGATTATTGTATTTCAATCCCATCTTAGAGTTATTAACCATTTAGTTTTCCTTTCAATCTTGGACCTACATCTACTTAACAATTTTTTAAAGAATGAAAATCAAGTGTTTTTGGTGTAAAATTTTTTTCCTAGACTCTCAACTCAATTTCTTAACACAAAAAATTATAAATTCAAAGTCTATAGTGCAATTTTTTAATAAAAATTCCAGTCAAAGTCATCTGAAATTGCAAACCACAGTTCAAAAAAACTTGTATTTCCAACTTTGAATGCTCATATCTTCCAATCTGTATGGTCAAACTTCATGAAATTTTTACCACTTGATCTCAATCAAGTTAGGTACAAGATCCTACGGTTATATTCTTAAAAAAATATATTTTATGTTTTCTTGGATGAATGCAACAGAAATGGCAGTTTTGAGAGGTTTTTGATAGAAAAAAGGCCTTGGTCCTTTAGGGGTTAAGCAATTTTGAAGCAGATTGTGCACAATATGAGATGGTGGAAAATTTTCCTGAGTAGAAAAATAGGAAATATAGAGATTGCAAAATCTTCTAAATTTTATTCCCCAAATTGAAATTACTATGAATTTTAGGAGCCAAAAAGTATAGCCAATGTCTAGAGTTTTCCAATTCCATTCATTCAAATATTACTTTCGTTTTTACTACTTCCTAATTTCTTGCTCACTATTGTGGAACATGTGTCATAATCTTATTAGTCTCAACCTTGGAAAGGATCAAAAAAACACTCTCAGCCTTGACAAGAATATTGCACCCCTATTGGTTGGGAATTAGGTGTAGAGGGCAATTGGTACTTCAACCTTAATTTATTGCAATACATTCCCAAAGTAATAAAAGATAAAATCTTTCAGGTGGGCAAGGGGACAGTTGAAGGTAGGAGGCTAAAAAAACACTCACCTTAAGGTTGGTCCGCATCTTTTACGGGTTTTTTTAAAAATATAGGAATATTTTAACTCATTATTTAAGGAAAGAGAAGCAGATGTAGAATGTAATAGAAGGGTTTCATAGTTTTGTAAAGCACTATTGAATTATTTATGAATTTTCAAACACATTGTAATGTAGGCCTCTATTTGTGTCCCTAGGTGGCTAGGTCTTCCATAAAGTGTTCACTTGTAAGGAGGAATGGGAAAGCAAAAAAAATGGTTTGACTATAGTAATAAATAATTTTTTTCCTTCCTTCCTTTAAAGACATTAGATTTCAATGCAAGGACCATGTCATATCCATTCTACAACACCTATAGAAGCAATTCTTAATGCCCAAGTAGAATTTGAACCTTCTATCTTAAACATTACATTTGTAGATCTTCTTGCACTGATTCAAGTCATCAATATCTCCTCCGGGTCAAAATAATGGCAACATTTCATTACTTTGACATTTTTACTATTCAAACCATACAATTTGAAATCTAAATTTATCATAGATTTTTTGAAATTTATATATATGGAATACCACCATTTTAATAAAATTTATTACAATAACATATTTTGAAGAACAATTTAGACATATATCATTTTTTAGACGGTGCAATTTGAATTAGAAATTGATATCTAGGATTGGTATAGATTTTCAAACATTTAGGATTTTTATAGATCTCAAGAAATCTATAACATGTATAGATTTCAAACTACATGGTTTGAAACTTCTAGATGTATATAGATTTTAGACATCTACAATACTTATAGATTTCAAAAAAACAATGAAAAATATAGATTTTGAAAATCTATGACAAATTTAGATTTCAAATTGTATGGTTTGAATCAGGGTTTTTTTCTTCTGGCGATTGATCACCAGCTTCCCGCTCTGGCTCACTAGTGTTCGTGGCTCCCTCCCAATATTGGCCTTTGGTGGGAGGCCACAGAGGGCTTTACTGTAGATGAACAGTACCAAAAAAAACACCCTGGTTTGAATAGTAAAAAATGTCAAAGTAATGAAATGTTGTCATTATTTTGAAATTTACCATTATTGTAGTAGAATTTAAAACAATTATTTTAGCTTTATTGTAATTCTTATTTCGTAATTTACAATTTGTATTTTGTGTTTTGTATTTTGTAATTTGTGATTTGTGATTTGTATTTTGTATTGAGAAGAGAACTCTATATATACACATGGGATGGTCGGAGGTAAGACAAACAATGTGGGATATGTAAATTCATTCACAACTTAGAAAAGAACTTAAGAACAACTAGTTTGTTGCCTTATGTAGGACAGTGGTAGTCAAGGTCAATATCTTGCAACATTATTTTGTGAAATCGTTGTTCTAGGGAGTCACCGTTCTGCGAAGTTGTCGTTCTGCACCATTGTGCAACCCATTGGCACGATCTGTTGGGTCCCACAATCAGGGGCCGATTTGACACATGCCAGCCAAGGTTGGAATGGAAAAATTTAGTGTCCTGCCAATTTTAGAACCACCTATTTTTAGCACTTAAAAAAATTTATAGTTTATTCATACAAAATCCTAAAAAATGCATTTTAAGTCATTTTAGAATTCCCTTGTCACTACCAACAAGATAATACAAAAAAAAATTGACTACAACATCATGAACCATGTTGAATTGCTTATTTATGTGATTTTAAGTGGAGTTAATGGCAAAACACCCATTCCCACACCTATTCCTTGCAGTGGACTGTAGATTCACCCAAATGCGTCAGTAGACTTCCCTTAATGTGTTCGCCACATGTATGATTGTAATTTTTTGACTTAACTGAAGGACACATAGGGAAATTTGGTTGGCTGAGTGCTGATTTTTGCAAGGTTCAGTTTGGGAGCACCTACATGACGATTCCACAGGTCAAGGGAGCCAACACTTCGAAAAATTGTGAAAATTACATACCGTATCCAAAAAATCTATTTTTTTTTTAATATTCATGATTTTCACTCACTTATACTAGAAAAATATCATTTTTAGAAAACGTTGCGTCCGACTATACTGAATTTCTTGTTTGGATGGTTTTGGGTGTTTCCACTGTACCTCATTTCACTTTCAAGGTGAAAAAAAATTGTGCAGCAGTCCTTGACCTGGTCATCCTTTGGCACTCCCATCCTTGGGTGATTGATTGATTGATAGAGAAGCTCAACCAATTTGCTGGGGAGTCCTTGCTGCTGAGTGAGTGTCGGCCTTGTGATGATCCACAGTCCGTCGTCCGGCTCGTCCCGCAGTCGGTCGCATTTCCACGCCCACCCATCTGTCTGTCCTTGCCCTGCCCCTCGTGCAGTCCTTGTGAGCTTCACTTAACCCCTTAGCGACGCCGGTGCCATTTTGTGGCGTTTGGATGACTTCACATGGGTCATAAAAAGATCTTCACAGTAATTTTTTGGATGACCTTTCACGTTGAGTTGTAAAGAGTCTCCAATTGAGTTTTCAGTCTGACTAATGTTTGTTTTCATATAGCTGAGAAGTGATTGGAGAAAACGGATGGCAGAATTTGCCATCTTAGTGTAAATCTGAAATTTCTTCTTGAAAATGACAGTTTTTGAGTTTGAGCCCAACTAATGAAATGAAGGTCCCCTACTCTCGTTTCTACTTCCATTGGAATTTTGGAAAAAATTCATAATATTTAATATTTCATTACAATTTGAACTTTGGTTGTATTGTCAATGTCTATTGCATTCTACTTATAGAAGTACACGGAAGTTGAGTTTACACCATGATGTTTGTCACTATAATGTACACACATGGTGAAATTTTCATATTTCTTGAGATACTTTTGTATTTGATATGATTTTTTCTTCAATTTTTCTTCAATTTTTTTCATAAAAAACAATTTTCCTCAAAAAAATCAAAATTTCTTGTGAAGTGTAGAAGACATGTACTTTCATCTCTGAAAAATAAAAATAAAAATTTTCATACATATCTGCTTCCAAAATGGTACCAAACTGAGTGACGGGCAAGGTAGCTTTCAACCAGTGGTTATAGGTTTGTCCTTTAACCTTTAAAGGACGGACATGTGACCATGGAAAATGATGCATTTTGATACCGTGTGAGGCATTGGTATATCTAATTTGCAAAACAATCATTGCAAGGCAAAGCACTAGAGAAAATTTCTTCTTTCCACCTCTATAAGGGCAAAACACCCATTCCTGCACATGTTCCTTGCAATGGACTGTAGATTCATTCAAATGCGTCAATAGACTTCCTTTAATGTGTTCGCCACATGTATGATTGTAATTTGTTGATACAACTAAAAGATACATAGGGAAATTTGGTTGGTTGAGTGCTAATTTTTGCAGGGTTCAGTTTGGGGGGCACCTATAAGATGGTTCTATAGGTCTAGGAAGCCAATACTTTGAAAATTTGTAGAAATTACATACTATATCTGAAAAATCTATTTTTTTTTTAATATTCATAATTTTCACTCGCTAATACTAGAAAAATATCATTTTTAGAAAATGTTGCCTCCAACTATGCTGAGTTCTTTATTTGGACGGTTTTGGGTGTTTCCACTGTAACCAGGGATGAATAGTTATATTTTTGTTCTGTACACGAAACTCCCTTGTCATTCATCGGACGCCAAACGTCCCTGTCGATGTTTATGGGTTAAGGGTTAATTCCTTTAAGGGTTAATTCCTCGGTACAACCTCAGGTAGTCGGTTTCAACTTATTACTGTAAGAAAAAGCATTGAAAGGTCCCTTCCAACTTGTGTCCTGACTCTGTGTCATGAGACTGTCCTGTAAATTCTATAAATTTTGAAATGATTTCCCCACTCAATTGCTTTCATTTGTGTAAAAAAAGGGGAAAAAAAAATCAGTCAGGTCAGATAGGCAGGCCGGGGGGATGGAGCTGATGTTGATGGAGACCAACCCTTAAAAAAGAGGGACCTATAGCCACTGATTTCAAGCCTCGTTGCTCGTTGCTCAATTTGTTGCCATTTTGGAAATACAAATGTATGAAAATTTTACTTTTTGTTTTTCAGAGATGAAATTACATGTCTTCTTTAATTCACAAAAAATTTAGATTTTTTTGAAGAAAATTGATTTTTATGAGAATTTTTGAAAAAAAAGGTGAAGAAAAAACACATCAAATAGAAAATTATTTCAAAAAATCTGAAAATTTCATCATGTGTGTATATTATAGTGACAAACATCATGGGTGTAAACTCAATTTCTGTGTCATTCTATAAGTAGAATACAATGGACATTGAAAATGTATCCAAAGTTTCAAATAGCAATAAAGTATTCAATATTACAAGTTTTTCCAAAATTTGAATTGGAGTAGAAACTAGAGTAGATGACCTTCATTTTGTTAGGTAAGTTCAAACTTAGAAAATATCATTTTTGTAGAGAAATTTTGAGATTTAGAGCAAGGAGCAACAACTTCGCAAAATACAATCATAGAAATAACAAATCTTGCCATCCATTTTTTTTACTTGCTTCTCAACTACATGTAAACAAATACTAGTTAGACTAAAAAATCAATTAGATACTCTTCGTAACTCAACATGAAAGGTCAACAAACACAAGCAATGAAAAACAACTTGTCATTTCACTTCACTTCCACAGTATGTAGACCCTTGGCCTGTCATCCAAACGCCATAGAATGGCAGTGGTGGCGGGCCAAGGTAACTCGTTTTTCATGAGTTATGAGAAGTGGAATCATGAAGAATTAAGGACATACAAGAGAGGTTAACCCTTGAACGCCGCCGTGGACGTTTGGCGTATTTTGAATGACAAAGAATCTTTCTTTCCAAGACAAAAATGTAACTTTTCATTCTCGGTATGGAGGGTGGAAAGGGAAGATCTCCTACAATACTTTGACTTCCAATGAATATATTTGATTTATTCTAAGTAAGTGATGTCACATGGTATCAAAATGCATGATTTCTACGGCCACCGCTCCGTCCTTCCATCAAGGGTTAACCCCTAAAGGTTTTTGACTATGTTTTCACCAAAATTGCTCCAAAACTGTCATTTTTATGATAACTATCAAATTTTAGAAAAAAAACATTTTTAGAATAATGTAACCGTAGGATCTTAGAGTAAACTAGTTTGAGAGCATGTACAAAAAATTTCAGAAAATTTCGCCATGTAGATTGTAAGATAATAGTGTTTGAAGTTACAAAAATCCCTTTTTTATCACTGCGGAAATCCGGGCAGCTGCACTTCAGAAGGCCACATTTGTATGAAAAAATATTCAAAATGGTTGTTACTCTTTGGATTCATTCTTCAATTCAAGTTGGCTACATGCTCAAAAAATTTCAAATCATTTCGAATTGTACAACATGTACAAAAAAAATAGTAAGTAGAGAGAAGTAGAGAATTATTCAAAACACTAAATGTTTAACAATTTATTTATTGAATTGAAAAATGCCAATCTCAATGGTTCAAATGTTGTAATAAACATTCTACACCCAATATTTTTTGTTTTTTTCAAAAATACTGAAAATTGAGTAAAATAAAGGACTTCAAAGTTTATTTTAGAGTAGAGAATCCATAACTACCCGCAAACTAAAATTCTTCATAACTTTTGACTCATTAATCCAAATGGAATGATTCAAAGATTTCCACATATATATAAATCTATAAAACCAATTTCAAATTTTGTTTTCCAAAAAAAGTGATTTTTTTTTATCTGCCCGAACTGCCCGAGTTGAGAAACAAACAACATATTATGCAATAACTTTTCAACCATGTAGTCAAAAGTTATGAAAATTGTTGGGCTTGAAAGATACTCCTCGTCCACACCTTCTATTAAATTTTGGTTCCAAAATATAGAAATCTCTAATCACACGTACCTGCCCAAAATCGCTATGTTGCCAAAAAAGCACTTTGGTCCTTTAGGGGTTAACTAAGCATAGTTGATTAACTTACAGGGATCTCAGTAATAGACAGTCTGTGCATGTGCAAGGTGGGAACTAACTTAATAACTTAACAATAAGGACAGTCACCGCAGATTTGCCAGCCAGGGGTACAAAATTACGAATGTACGTTACTCACTTGGAGAATTGGGTCGTGCACACTTGACACAGGGAGGAATTTCAAATTTCAAATTTTAAGCTTAAATTCTTTCATTTGTTTAAAAATAAAAATAAAAATAAAAGCTTAACTTTTTCTTTTTTTCTTTACTTCTTTTCTTTACTTCTTTTCTTCTTCTTTTAAAACATTCAGCTTTAATTTTGTGAAAGAGTTTCTTGTGGCTATGGAAAAAGTGTGCTGCTGGAATTCCATTTCATTTGTGTAAAAAAAAAAAGTGTGCTGTATGCTGCTGAGTTTCTTGCTTAGAAAAAAAAGTTGAAGAAAGTGTACAATTAGAAAGTAATTGTTGGCAGTACAGTACACATCCAGGTCCTTATTGATCAAGAAAATCACCGTGAGTTATCACAAAGGAAGCATGATAAGCCTGTTTCACTTCCAGAGTTACAGCCAGGCATGATGCAGGTCTGATTTGGGGGTCACACAGAAGAAAGTGGCCTTGTGGTGGAAGTCCTACAGCAGTGGAATTTTTATTTTTTAAACACATGGACAATTTCCATTGATAAACATACCATTCAGTAGCATGCCATGCCTCTACAGTGATGGTGAGACATATTCCACACCCAACCAATTAGTTACTGATGAACACTCTTGGCTGAGGCATATTCCACACCATCACTTGAGAGCCAAGACAATGCCAAGCTTGCTACTAAATGTTATGAAAGGAAATTGAAACACAGAACCACACAGATGGAGGACCAAGCCCTGGCAAAATGTTTTTCATTTTCAACAATTAACCAGAGAAAGTTCCAATCCTCTATTTTACACTACTTTTTTTTAAAAAGGAGGCGAGAGAGGCCAGGCAGGAACATGGGGAAGTCCACTGAACTAGATTAGCCAGAACCGAAAGGATCAGACACCAGCAGTCCACACGCACCTGACTTAACACTGTAAGTAATGTCGCTGCAGACACTAATGTCTCATGGATGATGGAAAATTCTTATATAATGAGACAGATCTACAATTGTTCATTCTTGGAATTTGGTGTAAAAAGGATGAGGTTGTGAACAATAGATTGATCTCCAATGAATACTTTTGAATTTTTTAAAGTAGATAATTTGCATAGTTTCAAAAAGCATGATCTCCATGGTGATCAGCCAGTCCTTAGTCCTTCCAAGGTCAAGCCAAGGCCCCAATCTTTGCATGACTGAAATTCCAAGGCATACAGAGATTGAGTCTCTTGCCAACAAAGTCAGTTTGGGTCCAAGTAAGTTATTAGTGAATCCCTTGAGGAAGACTCCCACCTCATCAGGATACAAGGCACAAAGCTATTGTAAGTTAAGTGGTTTCAAACCAAGCAGCTCCTGCATGATCCAAAACGCTTCCCATAATACCTGTTCCAATTTTTGAGTAGGCCAGGCGGAGTTGTTGACACAAATGGCATTGCGATCAAGCCATACCGTCCAGATAACTGAACCCCTGAAGAGGGACCATATCATGGTTCTTTTCCTTAACCCTGAAGCGTGCCGACGTCCATATTCTGGACGATGAACAGAGGGCTTCAAGGCCCTATTTCATCCAATTAACCTCTCATTTGTCAAATGTAAAATTTGAATTTAGAAAAGACAATCTTCTTTAATGATCAAATTCATTAAATTCTGGAAAATGATATATCTGTACAAAGCTATAAGCGAAAATGTGCAAAAATTCAAAAAAGGATTGAGACGCTTAAGGGTTAATCAGCATGGCAACTTAAGCTAGATTTACCTATTCATGACTAATGATCCATACTAATAGTATGTGTGCTAGTAGTATACTGCTGCTGCAACAATGGAATTTGAGGAAGAGGACAACTAAAATAAGGTAGAACCACCCTAAACCAATCATTTAAGGTATTTTAGGCATGATCTAGTGTAGTGCAAAATAAAACAAATATTTTCAAAGATGTAAAGATAAAAATGATGGGGATTGTAGAAACTTTGGTAATTTTATCACATGAATTGAAATTACTATTTGTTTTGGAAGGCATAAAGTGTCCTTGACCAAATGTCAATCTATGGAGTCTTCCAATTTTGATCACGCAAAAAACTACATTTTTATTCACTCTTTTCTACTTTTTTGCACACTACTTTGGAACTTGTGCCATGAACTTTTAGTCCCAACTTTTAAAATGAGAAAAAAATTCATTCTAGCCTTAGTTGGAAATACATCATCATTAGGTTGGCTATGGGGGGCCGATTGGTTATAGGTAGTTCTAGCTTAGTGAAAGCCAAGGGCCTACACCTTGGATGCCCCAATAATTAGGTTGCCTACTATAAAGAAAATTACATTACAAACACCAAAGTCAACAAATCTTTTTAAATACATTTTCACTTGAACATATGAAGGTTTATGAGTCCTAATTAACCCTTTAAGGACCATGGTTGATTTGGAGGGAGGGCACAACTTCTTTACACAATTCTTGAAAAATCCCATTTTGTGACCATTCTATGAATGTAATTCTAAATCAAATTGTATGAATTGGTTTTATAGGACAAATCCTTGAATCAAACAAAAAATGGAAGCGATCTAGCGATTCACATCTTTGTAATTAATTTTCAAAGATTAATGTGTTGCAAATAGCCTCTGGCAATGGTGCTAAATAGGGTTTGTCACAATTGGGCATAAATTTCACTAAATGCTCCAAAAATTGATCCTAAACCTTCCAATTAGTTATTTCACACATATAAGTAGTCATCTTTTACATTCATTTTTTTTTTTTGCAATATTTCACATATGAAGGGCCAAGCAATTTAAGTTCGGATAAGCATAGCTAATGCATTTTTGCATGCATTTCCTTGAAAATGGCTTTGTTAGAAGCATACAAAGACACTCTAATTGCGTTGTTCTTTAAATTTTTAGAAATGAGATGTTCTATAATTAATAATAGACAAAAAGTACAAAAATCAACCCAAAAGTGGTCGACCGGTCCTTAAAGCATTAACACCTAATTCAAAAGTAGTACATTCTTGTACAATTAGTGAAAATATTTGTAAAGTATTCATAACTTAATATTATGTAATATGAACTAGTTTGGGATTTTAACCCCTAAAGGACCAGCTTGCTAAATTTAGCAATTTTGAGCAAGTACATGTAATTGCAAATTTCTATATTTTTCGCCCAAATTTTAATAGAAGGTGAGAACAAGGAATATCTTTTATGTGTACAAAAAATCAAGACATTTGGAAATATGAATTAAAGGATATGACTTAATATGTTACTTTTTTCATAAATGGGTAGTCTGGGTAGATTGGAAAAAATTACTTTTTTAAAAACAAAACTTTGAAATGGTTTCTTCATTTATGTATGTATGGAAAGCTTTGAATCATTCCATTTTGACTAAGGTAGAGGTACCCACTCTTGACTAGGGCCCCATATACAACTTGTAGAGTGCAACTATTTCCAACCAAGGCTAGTACATATTTCCAACCAAAGCTTGGAATGCATTTTTTTCCTCCATTCCAAGGTTGGGCCCAATAAGATCATGAGACATGTCTCAAATTCTTGAGTAAGAAAATAGAAAGTAGTGAGTAGGAAAGTACTTAGTCTATGATTGGAATTAGAAGAGTTTAGACATTGGATATTAGTCCAGACAACTTTTTGGCTTCCAAAATCACAGTAATTTCAATTTTGGAAATAAAATTCTAAAAAATTTGCAAACTCTATATTTGCTATCTTCCTACTTGGAAAAATTTCACTTGCCTCATGCTGCTTACAATCTGCTTGAAGATTGCTTAAGTGATCAATTATGGATACCTTTACCTTAATGAATAAGAACTTGTGAAGAATTTTTGTTTGCAAGCAGTTATGGATCCTCTACTCTAAAATAAACTTTGAAGTCCTTTATGTGATCAGCTTCCAATATTTTTTGAAAAAAAATGAAATCAAAAGATGTAGATTGTTTATTACAACATTGCACCATTGGAATTGGCATTTTTCAATTCCATAAATAATTTATCAATAATTTTGTATTTTGAATCATTTGCTACTTCTTTCTACTTACTATTTTTTTTCTATATGTTATACAATTCCAAATAATTTGTAAATTTTAGGACAAGTACTCTACTTGGCTTCAACAATGAATCCAAAGAAGTACAACCAATTGGGTTCATTTTTCATATGATTGTCACCTTTTGCAGTGCAATTGCCTTGTTTTTTTGTAGGGTGAAACAAAATATTTTTGAGCATTCAAATGCTAATATCTTTCAATTGACATGGTAGAAAATTCTGAGTTTTTAAATATGCTTTCATACCAATTAACTACAAGATCCTATGGTTACAAAACTAAAAAAAATAAAAATTTAATTGGTATTGATACTAGAATTGTCAATTCTTGACTATTTTTGGAGTAAACATAATTAAAGAACTTAAGGGGTTAATACCTTATATATATAATCTTCATGTAAATATGTATTGGAAGTGAAAATTTTCAAAGTATCTAAGATTAAACCATATATAATTTTATACTTAGGTAGAGTTTCATAAAGTGCCCATCAAAGAGCTCAAACTGAATTTTGGGGAGGTGAAACTTCTTGAATTACTTTTCATTAATTTTTTCTTGAAAGACAAGTAAAATTGCATCTAATCCAAGTCGTTTCATATTTTTTGGAGCTTTGTGGAATTAGTTATGAATTTTTGAAGTGGCACAAGGTTCTAAATCCGCCCACCTCTTCAAATGCATATTATTGGTACAATCTTTTGAAGATGAGAAAGAAACATGCATAAGCAATGTACATTTGGAAAGGTGGGCAATTGAAGAACCTGAGCTGGAGTGGTTTTTTAGCACTCTACCTTAATCACCTAGAAGAACCAAAAGGCCCTTTGTTGCCATATTATGTATTATGAATATGATGGTATTTGATTAGAAAAACATTGACTAAATACCTTTCAACACAAAGTAAATCAATGATCACAATAGTATGTAAATAACAATGTACCACAATCCATATATTAAATGAGAATTGAAAAGTTATGAAGCTAAATATGGGTCCTATAAAGAAACCTCAAGGTCTTTTGAGGGTTAACCCATTTTGCTTTGGTAATGACCCTTTCTATTTAAAGCTAAGGTAAGGGGTCCTAAAATGGAGCAGGCATTAAAATGGTATCCTATCTTAAATGTACAACATTTGTACATGTTTCTTTTTCATAGCCTTCAGCAATGTACTGACAGTGTACATTTTAGCTAGGGCACCATTTTAGAGCCCTATGCCCTTTCAACTTCGAAATTTGATAACTAATTCAAAAAAGCTCCAAAATATATGAAACGACTTGGGTTAGATTTCAATTCCACTTATCTTTCTAAAAAGATAAACTGAAAATTATTTCAAGATGTTTCAGCTCCCCAAAATTCAGTTTCAGCCCTTAGGTGGTCCATTATAGGACCTTCTACCTTCATAAACGTTCAACTTGAAATCCATTTTTTGAAATGATTTTATCCCGAAGTAATTGCCCTAAAATTTGTGTCAGTCCATCGATCATCCCACAGGCCAAACAAATTGCCAATGAAGATGTAAGCTAAGCTTACAGACCACAACAATAATGGGGATGTGTGGCTGACCCATGGTGGTCCGGGCAGTTGGTCAGATGGGTCAAACCTATATTTAAATTTATTTTAAAAATTTTAATTTTTTAATTCTTTTTGACACAGATCAAAGGTTTTATGTGACCACTGCTTCAATAATGAATATTTGGGCAGAATTCAGGTTGCTTTGCGGTATGTCACAATACCCCGGCCATCTTGGAGGTGTACAGTATGTTTGTCTCCATGTATGTCCATATGTCTGTCTTCATGAATAGAGTCTATAGTAGAGCAACGAGCCTATTGCGGAGGGCACTTTGCTCCTCCCTTTTATCCCTTGGGAAAATACAGGAACTTTTTATTTGCCACACAAGATAAAATTGCAAATTCTGAATTCATAATTGCAATTAGAGGTCCCAAATTGGATACAAGAGGTGTTAACTTTGGAATGCTGCAGTGAACGAGAGAGGTCCGATGGATGACAAGAAATTATTGCATGTAAAATAGAATTGCAATCATTCATCCTCGGATATAGGAGTGGGAAGTGGAGATCTTATATAGTTCTTTGACTTCAAATGAGTTTTTTGAATATTTTATTATCAATGATTCCCACAGTTTTAGAAATACTGAATTCCATAGGGACTGCCAAGTAGTGATCTCAAAACAGGTTCAAGGTTTTTAGCCAAGTGTTCATTTTTGGAAGATTTTTTTTGAATTTACACTGAGGACATGAAGAAATTATGTAGCAATTGAGCGAAATTTAGCCAGTTTTGGGATCACTGCTGCCCACATTCTTACATGGATAATAATGATAGAATTAATACAAAACAAACTTAAGGGATCTTCTTTTTTACTTTCACCCTTGGTTGGGCCTTTGCAATTAGCTTGTTGCACTACTATGGATTCAACCATCTTCATATATGCCACGTACAATTTATTTTTTATTTTTTATTTTAATAAATAAAACAAAATTGCATTGTATACATACAATATTTCAATTAAGGTAAACAATCCATCATTGTCACCCTTCTTGATCTCGCCATCATGTACCTATAGTCTATGTTTCTATCTTTGAAATGACCCCTATGGATAAATGAGGGTGGAATTGAGAAAGGTGATGGCGATAGGCTAGTTCACCTTAGAGCATCTCCTACGCCCTTCCAAATATCCGAATCCCTCTAGTTCTTAGATGATAAGCAATCAATTTTAGCATATGTTAGAATCTATCTTTACTTCAATACACAAAATTATCCATATTTAAAGGGGTCACTAATCCATCAACAAGCTATATTTTCTTTTAGGATTAGTAAATTGTCATAATAAATGATATATTTTTTTCTTTTACAACTTATGAGACTTGTGATTGGTTGGAAGTATATTTTAGTGAGTTTTATTTTTAGGGATCTGTCTAAACTCAAGAGATCTCAATTGAAAGAGCTAGGGTAATTCAAGGGGTGCAAGAAATGCTCTTGGTGCATCTTGCACTTCTGTATAACAAAAAATCGCATTAATTCAAAATTGCATGAATTTGCACTTACTATGAGAATTCACAATATTAAAGGTGAACTAGAGTCAATAAAATGCTTATTGTTGTTGTTTCATACAAACAGGCATACAAATAACATTGTACTTGGATAGTAGCTTTGGCACTTTGGTACTAAATATTTAATCAAAGTCTAGTAATAAGATTCAACACTTTATAATATAAATTTTAAAAATTTGGTATCTAAGTGAGAAAAATTGAATTATATTCAATAGCTAAAAGCCCATCTAACATACTATATTTTCATCTGACTTAAATGGTATTTTAGGTATACTTGACTTGCGTAAATATGAGTCTTTCATATAGTTTCTAAAGCCACTTGTGTGTTTAGGGATAAGAACACAAGCTCTTTAATCATACAAGTAGGGAGGTAGGAAGTACAATGGCCTATAAGGGATATGTAAATTAGAGTTTTAAAAGACTCCAACCATTTATAGGCCAGTCAAAAGAAACAATCATGGTGGAAGTGGAATTTAAGACCTTGTTTAAGTATGATGATTTTTTTTCTTCTCAAAACCTTTTAACTAAATTAACCTATAAAAGAACATTGTCTCTCTAGGGGACAAAATGGATTTAGTTGGTTCCTATGACTTCGATTTTTAGTCAAACTTTTGAAATTTTTTTATAAGTTAAAAAACTTATTAGCTTTGTGGGAACATATTTTGTCTTGGACAAATCCAATTGTAAAGAAGTTGAAGACATTTTCTAAAATCCCCTCTAAATTTTGTCTATAACTTTTTCAAGATGAAACTTTGTCTTTATTTCAAAAAAATTCTTAGTTCAAATTTTTTTGGAAAAGTTATTCTACTTTGTTAAAATGAGGTTTGAAATTATGTTTTGAACACAATTCATACATTTTGACCATTAGCGGTCAAGCTCTCATCTTAAAATCATCCCGTACCCTTTGAGGATTCATAACAAACAATGGATTTCATCTTAAAAACAACCTTTCCACCTTTCATCATGCAATGTTAGCAGAGTAATGACATTTAAGGTAGTTTTCAACGATAATTTACTAGAAGTACATGCACTTTTGGTAAAATTTTGTTGAAGATTGCTGTAAAGGTCATTACTTATAATCTTATGTCTAGGACTATACTTAAAAACTCACTTAAAAACAAACCTTTCTCTTGAAGTGAGTGAAGGGATGTAAATGTCTCAATGAAAGTGTGTTCTTTTTAATCCTAGATCACTCATAGATTGTATTTCCCTCCATAGACTTTAGTGTGGAGTCTCAAACCAACTCTAGGACTTCTTCATTCATTCACACCAAATGTTCTAAAGAACCAAGTTCTTCTACTTCTTTTTATCTTTCCTCTATAGTTGTGTGCAAAAAACTCTTTATCTTTGAATGTCAACATGGATGTTTAGCTAGTATTTGATGGATGATGGAAGGACCCTTTTTATATGGGATAGAAGTGCAACTATTTATCCTTAGTAGTTTGATTTTCATGAGTGCTTTTGGATTTTTTTGAAACCAATTATTTCCACAATATTGAAATCAATGATTTCCACAATTATCAATCTCTCATTTAACCTCCAAAGAACTAGATATTATTTTTAAAGAGACATTGTCAAAAAATTTAGTTAGGTGGTATGCTATTCAAAAATGAAAATTGATTTTTTTTAAAACTCTACAAAATCCTAGTAAACCATTTTAATAGTGTAATAAAAATTTCAGCCCATTAGCCAAGACAAATTGAAAGATTATATCATTTGAAGTGAGAAAAAAAAGTTTTTCATTCTTGCAAAATAGGGTGCGTAGACTTTGAGCCCTTAAGAATAAAGTTTTTGTTCTACATAAAAATGAGAATTTTGACCATTTGTAAGTATATAATGTTAGGTTCACTCATGAAAAATTTTAGAAGAAAATATAGGATTTAGCTTACTCTAAATCACCCTTGATGCAAAGAAGTTCAATTAATTGGCAATACACAAAAAAAAATTTGTGCAATGGGAAAATTTTCAATTTAAAATCTAAATAGTGAAAATTTAGAGACAAACATTTGGAATATGTTGGAAATTTTTTAAAGAATTTTGACTTTATAGATTGCAAGTTAATAGGACTTGAAGTTACAAGAACTTTTTATTTATTTATTATTTATTTTTTCTAGAAACCTCTTCAACATAGCTAATAAAGTTTAATTTTTTTTAGAATGTGATTTGAAGACTAAAATTTATTTATTTAGACAATTGTATGTCATATTCTATTAGTTATATAAATGCCAAATTCAAGAGTTGATGAGCTTTTTTGCAAAAGATTCTTCAAAGATTCTTAAATTGACAAGGTGCCAAGAAAGTTTAGGGCAACATAACTTTTGATTCAAAAACCCAATTAAAAAAAGCAAGAAAATTCACCAAAGAGAGAGATATTTTTACACATTGTGTCTAAAGTTCATGAACATCTAACCCTAAATGGCTTTGTAGGAACCTATCCTACACTAAATAGTGAAACCAGGTTGCCCCTTACTAATTTTTTGACATTCAACACTACTTAAGTATTTATTATTCATGGACAAAAATGCACTACTTTTGAATTAGTTATCGGTATAGTTGGAACTCTTGAACCTCTATGCGTATAAATGGAAGTAACTGTAAAAATAAGTGTTGACTTTGATGGCTTGCAGAGTAACTTTGGGGGGTTAATGCAACTTTATTGTATAAAAAACCTAATTTTACTATTTAGAATAGATTTCTTACTTGTATGGAATGAATATCTAGTCTTTTAGGGATGAAGGATTAACCTATAAAGGACTAAAGCTATTTTTCTATCAAAACCTCCCAAAACTATCTATTTTGATGTATTCATCTGAGAAACAAAAAAACATTTTTTAATAATCTATTCATAGGATCTTGTACTTAACTTACTCAAAATCATGTGGTAAAAATTTCATGAAGTTTAACCATAAAGATCAGGGTGTTTTTTTAGGCGATAAAAAAACTAAAAGCACCAAAAAATTATCTTCCGCACCAAACCCTTAGAAAAATTTGGAGGAAAAAAAATTTAGAAAGCCAGATGTAAATCTTCAATTGCATCCTAGTAGCCACTACCTTGACCATGATTGCTAGGATTTACCACCTTATCGCCACCTATCTAAATGTTGATTCAACAACTTTACATCTATAGTCACCTAAAATATACCAAAGTTGGAGATATAGGTATAGATTATAGCCACATGCACAAGGGCACCTTTGTCCTATCACCAAGTTCTATCACTTCACGTATCACTTCCTTTGAAGCTATAATTTTCTTGCTCTCAATTTTATTCAACTTTTCCTACCAATTGCAATCTTTGAGGTAGAAACCATTTAAAACTTCATGCACCTGAATGAGGAAGATATTGGACTTTGAAGCTGAAGTACATGATTGAATGAGTTGTAGTTCATGTGCTTGTACTACGAGTTGTAGTTTTCCTAATTCATGTACATCCCATTTTGCACCACTCTTTGAAACTTGATTGCCTATTTTGTAGCAATCTAAGAGCTGTAGTTGGCAAAGATGTTTTGAGTGTCACTTAACCTCAACCACTTACTTCTCACCTAGAGCCCAAATCTAGATTCCTTTAAAATTTTAAAACAAACAAACATTGATATAGATTAGAAGATATGAACAATCAAAGTTATTTTTTCAAGAAGATAATGAAACTACTTGAAAAACTATATTGTCCATAACTTTCTCATTACAAGTCCAAATAGAGTGAATCAAAGTTTCACAATTATACAAAAATATATCGCTTTGGGAAAAAATTTAAATTTAAAATTTTGTCTTTTTGCAAAAAAAGATTTTGCTACCCACTGAGTTTAATTTTGGACTTTTTGTGATATAAATTTCACTCTTTAGCACCAATTGAAATAAAAATTAAATTCCAATGAAGCTAATCAATTTTTCTATCTTATGAGAAAGTTTTTAAAAAAATCACCAAAAATTGAGGTCATAGAAACCTACCCGAAATCCATCTATCCACAACAAAATTTGGCTAGAAAAAAAGCCCTTTGATGGGTTCTATTTGAAACTTCTCTTCAAACTTCTTTTTAAATTTTTGTAAATTTTTGTAAAATTTAAAATTAATTTTAAAAAAAAACAAATGGACATTTCCCATTGAAAGAGAAAGGTACATCAAACCAGGGGAACAAATCCCCAGCGTCATTTTTTTTATCTCTTCGAACTTTTCCCCACCTTCTTTTGTTTTACCCCTTGGTGAGAATGTTCCCTTCGGTGGCAGGAAAAGAGACATCCCACTGGAAACTTGTGTTCTAAGAGCAGGTGACAGACAAAAAAATATTAATTTAGGGAAAGAAATCAGTCCAATTTTGGGGGGGTCTTTTCAACATTTGCACACCTTTTCTTTTTCTTTATTGACACAAGTACAACATTTGCACACCTTTTGAAGCACTGAACGTGGGCTCATCTCAAGTTTAAGACTTTAAGTGCCACTCATTAGCACTTTTTTCTTAAAAAAAATTTAATTTTCTTACACTTATTAGCACATTTGAAGCTAACCCCACACGACTCAGATCTCACTCAGTCCTCATTTGCATTTATGAAGCCCCATGATTCATCAGTCCGTCTGCTAAACTCACTTTCCTCCGACAGAGATTTCGATTCGTTTCAAGGCAGGACGGTAAATCGTAAGTTACCATCGAAGGTGGGCCCAGCACAATGGATTTTACCTTGGGTGAAAATGCAAGAATTTTTTATTTTTGGTATATAATTTCTTTTGCAAATTCTGGATTCATATTTGCAATCAAAGACCCCCAATTTGCCTAGAGAGATCTACTACATATCCTACACACAACACAAACTAAGGGGCTTTTTTCTCACTTTTATGCCAAAAATCCAAAATGACCTTGTTGGGCCCACCTTCAATGGTAGGATTTAACGTCCTCCACCATCGAAGGTGGGCCCAGTAGGTGGATTCACCTTGGGAGAAAAGGCAAGAATTTTTCATTTTTTGCAAACTTTGAATCCGTATTTGCAATTAGAAACATAGAAATTAGTCAAGGGAGGTCTAGAACATACCCTAGACACAATCCAAAATAGAGGGCTTTTTCTTCTACTTTTAATCAGAGAACCCAAAATTTACCTTGGTTGGCCCTACCTTCGATGGTAGGATTTAACATCCTACCTTTTCAAGTTTCCAAGCTTACTTCCAAAGTAAGTTAGTCGAAATGAAACCTTTCCTTGTGTAACAAATTTAAAAATTACCAAAAAAGATTAGTGGAAGAGATTATTTATTTAAAAATTAAATTAAAAAAATAATAGTAGAAGAGCATCTTTAGTCCAACTGGTATATCATTGGCCCTCCAAATGTGTTTCTAGTTATTTACTTTGAAATTATTAGAACTTGAAATATAAATAGACACTAGTGATGAAAAAATTGGCTAAATTTTGCTTGGTTTCTACTAAATTTTTTTCATGCTCTCAATGTAAATTAAAAAAAAAATAGCCTTTGGAAAATGAGCATTTGGCTAAAAACCTTGAACCCATCTTGAGATTGTTGATGGACACATAAAAGAAATCCTAATTCGGACATTGGACAAATACTTCAAAAGCAAGTTAAAGGTGAGAAATTATACAAGATCTAACAAATTACTTCCTAAAAACAAAAATGTCTCAATTGCACTCCAAATACAATATGCAAAATTTTGCTTTAGTAAACAAGATTTGCCAAAGCTTCTATAGTTTAGTAAAAATCTAGCTTTTGAAGTTGTTGTCTATTGTTTAAATTATAATTCTTTTTTATATCTATTCGAAGTACCTTTGGATGTGCTTCCAATTATAGTAATTTTGAGTTCTTATTCAATAGTCATAAAAAATTAGAAAACATTTGGAGGGTCAATGTACTAATTGTATTATTTGATGCTCTACATGGTGATTAGACATTTTTTTCTTGTATTTTGGGAGTCAAAAAAGAAATTTTCTTTGGAGTGATGAAACTTTTATGTTCATGTTTTTGGACAAAAGAAGAAAATATGGATAAAAACAATCATTTTGTTTGACATTTGTCCAAAAAAGAGTAATACCAATCTACAATTTGCATCAATTAAGCAATTTCACTTTTTTGAAGCAACTATTCAATGTCTAACTTTGAATTTTCTTATATTTTTTCAAAGCACTTTAGAATGGGCTTTCAACAAAAATAATTTCAAGTTGTAATTAAATAGGAGTCAAAATTTAGAAATACACTAAAAGGGCCATTATACTATTTAGTTGGATTGAGGATGATCTAAATTGTAATCATTGCTTTTTATTTCATGTATTTTG
The DNA here is from genome assembly GCA_947034885.2 of Thuidium tamariscinum. Classification (NCBI taxonomy): domain Eukaryota; kingdom Viridiplantae; phylum Streptophyta; class Bryopsida; order Hypnales; family Thuidiaceae; genus Thuidium; species Thuidium tamariscinum. Next base: position 9,685,339 of record OX344755.2, read on the forward strand.
GAAGTTGAGAAAGAAATCTTCACTAGAGTGATGAAGTTTTTTGTGTTTACATTTTTGAATAAAAGAAGAAAATGTGGATGAAAAATAATCATTTTATTTGACCTTGAATGTTTCCCTCCAAGAATGCAATACCAATTTCATCAATCCCTAAATAAATATCATTCTATTTGCATAGTCTAATATCATTTTAAAGTTCATTTAGTCTATTAAAAACTAAATATTTCTATTTCATAGTCTTTTATATAAAAAGATTCTTAATAAAAGTGCACCATATTAAAAGATATCACTCACAAAAAGAGGAAGTCAAATAAGATTTCAAACTCAACTTAAATTGCACCAAGGAGATTTATCATGGCTTACAACGTACATTGCAAGTCAATTTTATCTTAAATCCTAGAAGCTGGTTACAATTAGCTTTGATAGGATTATAAAATAAGTAGTTGTTGGAAGAGATAAGTGAATGTATTTAAATTTCTTAGAGATGGTGAATTTTTTTGGTTCCTTGTCTATCCCTTGAAGGCTATAGCTTCCCTTTCACATAAAGCTTATGGAGGAATAGTTATGCTCAAATGGCCCATTATACTCTCTTGTCAATTCCACGTGTTTCAAATTTATATTGTGTTTTTTCTTCACTCTTTGGAATGAACGTCCCTAAAGGAATTTGTAGCCACCTTATTGCCATGCTCTTCTTTCATTGTCATTGTATTAAAGAAGTGCTCAATAGGTTCTTTGTGTTTCATAGAAATTACTGACAAAGAAAAATTGGTATTCAAATCTATACAATTTGGGATGTGAAATGGTTTGTAATGAATAAGTCATTGAATTGGGGAAACACGTTAAAACAAATGAAGACAAGAGTTGTAAAATCCTCAAGTACATGGTTCTCTTCACATTCCCAATTCTTTGCAAAATTAGAGGTATTAGCATCTTTATATTGGGGTTGTAAGCTATGGTGGAATGGAAAGTCAGAGCATTTAATTCAAAATTAAAGATATCTAATTGATAACAAAGATCTTTACTCCACCTTATGCATCAATAATAAAATGTAAATTTTAAAGATGAGTATTTGGCTGCATGCAGTATTCAAAGAAAAATAAATCAAACAAATATCTTGAACCAATAAAATGTAATATAGAAATTCAAATAGCTAGATGCATTGTTCAAAATACAACTCAGCCACAGTAATCTATGACTAGTTTCAATGCAATCAATTAATAGTTGGTGTAATTAGATTATTTTCAATATAATGAATTCATATTTCTTGTAGTAAAGTTTATTTCTTATGTGTAGAAATTACATCACTCTCTCTTTTAATTTGTTAAAATTGTCCTAGGCTTTATATACAATAAACTAATGCTTATTATATCTAATTTGTCTTCATATAGTTGTACCTCATAGTACGTAGTAAGCAACTTGTCCCATATTATTTGCTATCACCATTAACCCTTTATCACTCCAACATCTAAATTTTTGAACAATACAGAAAACAATATTTTTGTTTCTTTCTCATTATTTTTTTGAATGAAAGTCATCCTAATTTGTGAAGATATTTTATCAAGTTGTTGTCCTACCTACGGTTGGATTTGATGGTATTAGATTATATATTGTACTATAATTGCAAATGTAGAAGTTTATCAAGTAGTGAACCAAGGCAAAATTGCATTGGTTCTAATTCAATACTAAATTTGCAAAAATGAGGTTGTAGATTTAAAGAAAATCATTTCTTTTAAAAATCATCACATCAAGAACACCTCAACTCAAATCCATTCCAATAGATTTCAATTTATACAAAAATATATGGGTGATAGCATTGGTGATTCTAATCATATGAATGGAATCTAAAACCTAAATTCTACAACTCTCATTTGTATATCAATTCCAAAATATTCTTCCAAACACGGGTCCAAACAATATTTTATCAAGATTTTTCTCAAATTGTCAATTTTCAAGAACACTATATACCTTCAATAGTTAAAGCTTCTACATCAAAAGTTTATGAAATAAGTATTAGCACATATTTGTTGCGTGTGCAAGGAATCAACTTGAGAGAATGCATTTAGAAATATCCAAATATAATTTTTTTTCATTTCTAGACTTTTAACCTCTAAAGGATCAAGGCCTTTTTTTTATACCAAAAAACACTCAATTTTGGCAAAATTGCCATATCTATTGTAAAGAGTAAAAAAATTGAAAATTATCATTATTGGACATCTAACCATAGGATCTTATACATAATTAGCATGAGAATGTTTGGAATAAATTTCAAAATTTTTGATTGGACAATTTGTAAGATATTTGCATGTAAAGTGAAAAGAACAAATTTTCTAGCAAATTGTGAGACTAGATATTTTGACTTTGAACCTTTTTAACTTAAACTTTTTGTGCTTCAAAGTTTTGAGCTTTAAATCTTTGTAGCAAAAAATTAAATTGAGGGTTTAGGAAAAGAAGATGAATTAAAAAAAAATTATTCTTAAAAGAATTTTTTAAATAGAAAAAGATATGAGAAAGAAGGAAAATCTTAATTTTTAATATCTCAAAGATGAAATTAAAATGCACTAATTCCAATGGTGATATTATTCTAGCAAGCAAACTTGAATTTTTTGGAACTTCTTTTTTTGAAATATTGTACAAATTGCATTTAGAAAATAATCCTATAAATTATTTTTTCAAAAAGATATTTAGATTGCCCTAAAAACAAGTCTATTGATAACTTTCACACAACTTATTTGTATGAAATGAACCAAAGCTTTGGCATGTAGACCAAAATATAATCTTTGAAGAAAAAATATTTTAAAAAAAATTCTAATTTAATTTTTTGACTAGTCAGTCTCCCCTATTTTGAGATTATTTCAACAAAACTTTTGATCTTGGATACCAATTTGGAAAAAAATTGTGTTTCTATGAAGCTATTCACTTTTTACATCTTTCAATTTTTTTAAAAAGAAAATTGTGATATAAATTGAACTTATAGGTACATGTTCAAAATCCAATTTGTCCACCAAAGAGACAATCGTCCTTGAAGGGTTAAATAATATTCCATAGTGGGCAACATTAAAGTATCATATAAGACTCAATAGAAATAGCAAGGGAATTAAAAGGAACAAAAAAGATTTATATATATATATATATAAAAGTTTTCAACCCAAAATAGGGTTTTTAGCCTATTTTCATTGTTATCTAGAAAAGAGGGGCCCTATTCAAGCCTCATTCTTCTTCTAATGATTGTTTGGAGAAAAGTATTTTTGGAGATTTTTGTAGAGCCATTTAATAGAAGTAAGAAGTATTTGTTATCAAAGATAGGATAGGGCAAAGTGGATTTTTGCAATTGTAATATTATCATGAAGGTAAAAGTATTCAAGAATGTTACAATAGTCATTGGTTGATAGATCATTTAGGAGATAAGTTTGAGTATGAATGTCTTGAAGAACAATATTGGATAAAATTGATGGTCACAAAAATTCTTTGGTATTTAGATGTAGTCACTATCTTATTATCCCTATTTAGTAGTCACTTGTGTACTTTGGTTTGCATCCTTTGGTAGTTTTGTTTCATCTTCTATTCACAACAAAGAGGTGCCTCCAACCATACTAAATTGCTTAAATTGACAATTATGGATGCTACACTTCACATGTGCAAGGTAGTCATAGGCAACTAAGTCTCAACAAGTTGCCTACAATGATTCAACATCTAAAAAACATAGAGGGTAGCGGCAAGCCTCAAAACTAATTATAATCTTACAAACTTTTGATGATGAAATAGCATAAGGCTCTAATGGCATTGCAAAATTCATTGAGACTAGTGTGCCCTTTGGTGCTACTACAATCAGAATCTAAATAAAAGTAGATTTTAATATTTTAGTTCATATTTTACTTTGTAGAATTTGATAACTTTCCCACCTTAATTTATAATACAATGAAACAAAGCTTGTGCATCCTTCCTTGGAAAAGGCTTTTTTAATGGTACGAAGAATGTAACCAGAGAACACATGGTCCTAGAGATTGCAATGTAACAAACAAACAACAACCTATCTTAAGGTATAGACTAGTGTGCCTTGTATTGTTGCCACAATCAAAATCAAAGTGAAAAAAAATTAAAAAAAATTAAAAAACAAAAAAAATTAAAAAATCCATAACTTTCACACAATAGGTCCAAATACCATGAAACAAAACCCATGCACCCCTCCTCGCCGAGGGCTTTCCCACTACACCAAGAACACAATTAAGGTACACACTATCTAGGAGATCTCAACATAACAAACAAACAACTTGCCTTAAGATATAAATGTTGGGTTCTTACCTGTTCAAGGAGGCTTTTAGCAACCTCCAACCTTACATGACTCTCAGAGGTCAATAATGGCTTAACAAAACACACTGCTCAATCAATACAATAGTGCTAATTAGGTCAAATGCACTTGATGAGTTAAGATGTGGGTAGTCTACTGATTGTTCACCAGATGTATTTGGGTCAAATGTAATACGACAGGGACCAGCCAGCAGGTGGCTTAGTCTTCAAAAGCCCTGCTGACCACCACCACCATCACAAAGATCACAACGGCAGTTAATACTGCCATTATTTGATCTAAACTTTTGCATAGCATCCGATTCCTGTCAAATACAAGCCGCGAGCATTCCCTCACATAGAATCCCAGGCAACCCAAATAATTTTGAGCACCAGGTTTTCATTGAGGAGTCCTACCCGGGCAGCATGGCGGAGCAACGACCTCTGGAATGGAGCGTGGCTTGATCGATTACCTCGACAGTCAGTCCGAACAATGAAAACACAAGGGCATTAGGGTTTTAGCGTTGGAAAGCATCGAGCATCAAGCAATGAGAAACCAAGCAATGCAAACCAAGCAGGCTGAAGAGAATCAGGTCGAAACACGTCGAAACAGGAGGTCAATTAACTTTAAGTTGCATGAATTTTTTCAGGAGGCAAGACACCATTTGCATTGATTCTTGGAAGAAGCCAAAGAAGCGGATGCTGCGTGCCAAACAACTTTCTGAAGTTAGCCCAGCTCTTACTTCTACTACTACTACCCTTCCCCCCTCCACCTGGAGTAAGCGAGTCTAAATACGTTTCCCCAGAGTAGACAAGCTGCACCTGATGATAAAGTAAGAGCCCAACTCCGATCACGAGTGACAAGGAGGCTATACACAGATAGATCAATGCAAAAGCACGACCTGATGCTACTGGTTCCAAGCTTGCTATCGCGACGAGTAACACATCCATAACCACATCGAAGCTCACCGCAGAATGCAGCCGCCGAGGGAAAGCTTTGACACGACGGAAGTTGAATAACTGGGGCCAGACTTGGGAGCCCACGTAGATCGACATCGTCAACACGTACACGCCACTCACAGTTGCAAACAGCAAGAAGAGGAGGAAGTGGACGTGATTGCTCGCCCCCACGCAGTTCCCAATCTGTCACACATTCATCACAAGGAGCGGTGGTGTGAAAATTGAAACACACATCATGTTCGTAGACCTCATCCCAACAGGTGTTGAATGAAAATGGAACACACCAAATTTACAGACCTTATCCTAACAACACAATCAATAAAGAAGTGGACCAAAAAAGAAAGCAGTGTGTGGAAAAATAGAGGTCATTGCAAAGGAAACCCCAGTTTGAAACATGGGTGTTAGAGAGAGGTGTAACTAAGAATAGTTGAAAAGAAACACATCACCAAATTCCTTTGGACCTGAGTTTTGGTGCTCCAAAAAAGAAAACAGTGTGCTCTAAAAGGTGGCTCTAAAAGCAACTCGGCTCTAAAAGCGACCTCTAACACAAAGGTACATTTTGCTTTCTTCAATGTAGAGTTAGTGTACATTTCAACAGGGGGGTTGCTTTAAGAAACCACTGCATTTCAACTTCAAGAATTCATAACTAATTCCACAAAGGTCCAAAAAATACAAAACGACTTGGTTTGGATGCCAACTCCATTCATCTTCCTACGAAAATTTACTGAAAATTGTTTCAAGGAGTTTAGGTTCCCCGAAATTGCAATCAGCTCTTGAAAGGTTGCTTTAAGAGCCACCTACCTTAGAGGTAATCACAAAGAAAACCCCAATTTGAAACATGGGTGTTGGAGGGAGGTTTAATTAAGAATAGTAGAAAAGAAACATGGCACTAAAACTCCTTTGAACCTCAGTTTTGATGCTCCATGGAGTTTTGTCCTGTGTTTTTCCCAAACTCTACCTCTTGGGGTGGTCCCCATTGCACACACTTTATGATTAACTCTAATATGACATAAAATAGCAATCGCATTATGAACTGCATATCTCAACACAACTACTGAGCAAGTTTTATGTTGAGAAGGAAACAAAGGAAGACACCCAGCTTATGATCCCTTTCAAATACATACAATAGCATGCCATAAGTCCTTGTACACTCTGAGATTGAAAATCTTATTGCTCAATCTTTCATTACAATTTAAGCAATAGCAAGAACTGGATGTGAAAGGATGTTGGCCAGAAAAGAGAATTGGATTCTGGAAAAATTACAAATACAATAGTGTTAGCATGTGAATCGTTAGGGATGGTACAAATTGGTGAAAATGTTTGTGAACGTCAATTACAAAATAGAGCAAACAATTTTTTGACCATTGAGCTCAGAATACCAACATAACATGTAAGCATCATCAAATGAAATAATTGATTTATTGAGTAAAATCTGCATGTTGGTTGGATTATTTGTAAAATTGATTTTAGATTTTGAATGCCATACTAAAATCCCAAATTCTAATGGTAGTCTAAAGTAAGGTAGTGCAACAAGCGATTGCGGACACCCACCCTATCAAAAGAGGTTTATACATCAATAACCCAAATGAGCTTTCAGTCCAACTATAGTTTTTATCTTGTGGTTTTTGTTTGACCTCATTTTGGTCAGATTTCCTTGTTAGGTCACAAGATGGATGAGGAAAGATTCCAATACCTTAGGAGAGTTTCAAAATTGTATGTGCAATTATAGAATCAAGGTTGTAACTAATCTAAAGGGAGATTGTTTCACTATGTTGGTTCTAGATTGAAGATGATAAGGTTTTGTATTGACAAAATGTGGAGATGAAAGGAAGTTTGAGTAGGACCTTACTTGAAAAATGAGCCCATGCTAGAGTGTCATATCATCTTAGGTTTAGGGTTTTTGTAAAGTAGTTGTTTCTTTCTCATGTGACTTTCAAAGTTAGATGAATTCATGATCAACTTACAACCTCTGTATATAATATTCCATACTTCCAGGGTTTGAAATTATTAGAAAATTGAACCTGTGGGAGTTCAATTCATCTCGGATGGGGAATGTGCCTCATTGGTTTGATTTGATTGTACCCATCAAACGACCAAGATTTCCAATTCTGTCATTTTGAGACAATTTGAGTAGGTTAACTGTGGATTTTTTTTGGTTTGTTTTTTAACCAACATATACACCACTCTTCATTGATTTTGGGGACATACAAAATGGCCTCATCAAATTTATATGTTTCACAATATGAACAAGTGAATTGGGCCTTTCAAACCTAGAATACTTTCTCTTTTATCAATACTACTAAGAGATCAATGAAAACAAAGCTGAGATGAGGTTGCTTACAAAGGGGCAGTGGTGGTCCATGTCGACCACGCACGACTGGCAACTGCGGCAGTGGTGAGCATTTGGTGGCTTCGGTGTTTTGCAGTACGCACAAAACTTGTATCCTTCCAAAGCCTTCCGTCCCACTAACTCATACTTGCCCCACTCCCTGGCTGGAGATGGTCCGGCTCTTCGGAACGCCGCCATACAGAAGTTGAAGAGAGTGTTGAACGAAAGAATCGAAGTGAGGACGGAATGGACGTAGAATCCCGCCGTTGCTGTTGGAAACAGTACTGGGAATGTAGCCCAAACTCCTCCAACTACAGAAAAACATCGCAACCCAAAGCGTGAATCCTGTGAGTTTGACTGAAACCCTAACTGTGTTCAGAACGCCCCGGGGGAGAATTCTGAAGTCACAAAAACTCAAATTCAGTGTCACGTAATGACAGGTTCATTCAATTCACAGAACGGAGTATGTATCAAGGCTTTGTTTTCACCTACTGGGCGTTGTTCAATCACAAAAAGTGAGAGATGGTTGTTTGATAAATGCAACTTCCAAAGTCTACAAATTTTCGTGGTCCATAAATATACATCAAGTTTTGTTTAAGTAGAGAGGTTGTGCATTCTATTTCATGATTCTATGTATGTTGTTCGAAACAATCTACTCTCAGTCTCACTTTCGCATTCATAATCAAGAACTACTACAAAGAAGTTCGAACTGCGTTTTTTGGGTCGTCAGTTGAAGCAATTGCAACATTCAATTCATAGAAACCTTGAAGTTTTGAATGCATTCTCGTGTAACTTACAAACTCCAAAAAAAGATGTCGTAAAAGTGTGAGAAAAGATGCAAAATGGTCAATTTGCACATGTCACTTGCGATCATACTTGAAATTTTTCTACACAAGTCAAATAAACACCAACGCTCCAGCTACGAGGTTTGTAAGAGATTAATGCAGCAAGGAAGCTCAGACAAGGCTTTCAGAATGCTCACATACGATGGAGAATATCAGTAAAAGCACAAAGCACACGAAGAGACGATCTCGTCCTTTGGAACACCGGGTGCTCCACGAAGACACCGGCTTCATCTCCAACTGGTCGCTAGTGATGGCCCCGCACCATCCGCAACGAAACATGGGTGCAAAACTGGGGAGCACCACGCCAAGTCCACAACCCCAGCATGTCGTCTGCCAACCCACACGCTCCTCGACTAGCATCTGCACATGAAGAAACTCCACTTCCACTCTCAAAAAGGGCTAGTAACGATCCCAAATCGCATACAAATCTATGCAAGAGCATTTGCACTGCTTGGGGAATACTTAACCCTAATATGGCCACGTATCCTAACGAACGCTTACCTCTGTTTCGTTACCCACTACCATCAGAATCACTGGTTGGAAGAAGCAGGATCTGAATAAAATTGCGATCACGATCAGGTTGCGTGATCATACAAACTCTTGCGTAACCTGTTTCACAGGTTTCGTGCACTACACAAACACTATGTCGCAAATCTCCAACGCATTCAATCCTATACTTCTCAATTCCTCATCACCACTGTTTCAAAATCTCTCAGCTGGCATCTGCAGATTCAAAATCTCTCCTGCCTGCCAAGTCTTAAGCCAATTCTCAAGCCCACATTACCAAGTCAATTCTAAAGCTAACATGCGGAAGAGAAGGATCCATCGTCAGTCCGCTGTCCCCGACTCTCTCCCCCAAAGTCCAAGTTTGAAACTGCGACGAACGTGAACGAAGCTCGTGGGTTAGGGGGACCAGAGTGAACGAAGTTCTTTGGTCCGCCAGCCGAGAGTGAGTAGAGTTTTTCCGGTTCGGGAGACGAGAGTGGACGAGGTTCTTTGGTTTGGAAGACGAGAGTAGACGAAGTTTTTGGTTCGGGAGACGAAAGTGGACGAAGTTTTTTGGTTCGCGAGACGAGAATGGACGAAACGTCGGTCCTAATCCACATCCGAGGAGTCTGTCTGCCGCTCCCAAGTCCTCTGCTGTTCTGTTTTTATTCCTTGGGCCCAAGAAAACAGTCTGCAATTACAAACAATGGCGGGTGTGGTGTGTCCCGTGTCATTTTCGACGCTGCCTCGAGCTTGCATTTCGCTAAAGCCATGGAATTCACGACATTTAGCAGGTGAGCGTGATGCTGAAAAAGCTATTCTTTTGTTTGGGCTCTCAGGGGATTATGAATGCTAATTCGAGGGCTTGGGGTTTGGGAGCAGGTGCAGTAAATGTGTCGACCCCGGGATGGGGGATAAGCGAGAGAGCTTGCGTTGACCCAGCGTTAGTCCATACATCGTCTCGCTCACGGCCTTCTGTTGTGTGCAAGGGATTCGATAAAGGTGCGTCAAATTCAGGGCTTAGGGTTTCTCGTGTTATCTGGTTGAAGCTTCGCGAGCTTGTTCAATCTTTCTTGCAAGACTTGCATACTCTCCCATACGCAAGCTTGTTCAATCTGTTTTGGGGTTTGCCAGGGTATGTGAGGGTTTGTGCTAATTGATGATGGTGAGTCTCGCCATTTCTCAGCAGTTGGACGATGAATTAGGAAGCCGTCTTGTTCTTATAATCTGCGTGGTGTGTGGTACTTGTCGGGGTTTAGATCAAATTGCCCAAGCGAAGAAATTCCAAATGCAAGCCACGGAGGTTCTCGCGGAGCTTCTGAAGTCGAAGAATCCGCGAGCCACAGCTTCCAAGTACTTGGACCATCTCTCTGAGGAGTTTTTCATGGTGGCTTCGACGTATCTTGAGATGGTATTCTTCTCTTTTACAACTGCGTCTTCCTTTTTTCGTACTAGCTTTGTGATTATGTCACAGCTTCTCAAGCGTAGCATTTGAAGAGGTACTCAGCGAATGCTGTATGACGGGTTTGTAGAATACATGTACTGATTTTCTCTCTTTGACGTGTTGCTAGGAAGGCCAAGAAGGAAGGTAATGTGGAGGTCATGAAAAGAATTGAGGAAGTTTTGGAAGTCGCCATGACTGAGAAAGGCAAAACACTCAGGCCCGAGATTCAACTCATGAACAAGGTATGCTCAAGTCGCTTTATTACTACCTTCTCTTAACTGAATGACATTCGAGAATGTCATGCACACGTGCTACACATTCATTCTACATCATAAAGATTAAAGAGGTTTGAGTGTCCTTTGCATGAAAATTCTTGTTCATAGTATTTCATTGTGCACGAGGGCTGGTTTATGCTTCTATGGACAAGTCTTGAGGACGAGCAAGAAGTGGAGGCCAAGACATAGCTATTTGGGTGGGAAAAGATGGGAAGACTATTACAAAATAGGCTAAGTTAGGCTAAGTAGTCTTAAACACATTTTGTTGAGCTCTAAACAAAATGAACTTGGCCTCTTACAAAACAGGTTCACGTAAGCATTCATGTCAAGATTCTTTGTCCACGGCCGTCTAGACAAAGTGTTAAGCCCACAGGGACAGCTCTCCAACTTTTGACTACTCAATCACCTTGCAAAGATTTTCTAAAATATGGTTAATCCTCAAGTCTTATCCAGACAAGTCTTATCCAGACCCTCAGATTGATTTTTTTCTTGTGGAAAAAAAATCTCAGTTGTGATCTTTTGGCATTCTTGGGATTGCAGTTGCTGAATGAAACCGATCAATATGAACGGGCCAAAACGATTAAGAGCAATTCGCTGTATCTTATGGACGCGGACGGCTACTTTTATGAGCTACTGCAGCGGATGAGCACTGACGTGGAGAATCTCAAAGACAGCCCTAAGAAACAGAAGCTGCTAACGCAAATTCGAACTGTTAGCAGAGAAGTGAAAGAGGCAGGAAAAGCATTAAGGAGAGCTAAGTAGAGGTACGAGTTTTGAAGAGAAAAACTCCGGTTCCAATTTAGAGAGCTCTGTTTAGATCAAATTTTCTATACTTGACCTTTTCGTGCTGCATTTTTGAAATCACCTGCAGGAGGAACAGCTTATATTCCAATCTATCCAACTGGTTATCACAGATAGATTTTTTGATTTTCACTCCACAGAATGAAGTGTGAAGAACTCAAATCAGCTGAGTAGAATAATAATACCGATTTTATCAATGTAATACAGTATTTACCTCTTTCGTGTATTATTGTGGACCTGAATCCGCCTGCAAATGCTGCAAGTGCTGAAATCATTTGATCTCTTATGTTGTACTCTTATGTTGAAAACTTTGTACTCGTGCTTAGAGTTCACTTTTACCAATAGCTTTGAGTTCAAAAGTTTTAAATACATAAATTTTATTCCTAAAAGTTTTAAAAATCATTTTATACAAGTGTGTTACTTGTACCTCAACATGTTAAAAATTTGTTGAAGTAATCTAATTTCCCATTTTGTTATGGCAATTTTTGTATGAAACATTTTGAGAGTGAGTGTATATAGGAAATATCAATATGCATATTCTAGTTGCCTTGAAAGTTTATTTCAAAATATAATTTCATTTAGTGCAACTTGTATGAGTAGTTGCACTAGCTTCTTTTGTGTTAAGAACAAGGGCTTAGTTTTCAAGTGCCAAACAAGCGTTACATGTAAAATGTCATGACATTCTTGAGCATGAATGTTAGGGTGTCCTTTCAATAGTGGCACTATAGATGGAATAATATTATTGTAGGATTCAATGTTCTTTCATATGTTAAGAAGATTGCAATGTGAGGTGAATAGAGTAAAGAAGTAAGTCCTTGGAGTGTTATGCCACCCAAACTTTTTCTTCAACTTTTTTTGCTTTGATATAGATGTAGCTTTTATTGATGAAATGCTTTCTCATTTTGTGTGTGGAAGCAAGCCTCAATAGTTACTCCAATGGCTTTGGATCTAAGACTACATTTTTAGTGCACACTGTACATATAGAATGATTATTATATAGTTGAACATTTTAAAACAAGTTTTTTAATGAATTCTTATGAAGTTAAGAACCTATTCATTGACTCATATCAATTTCAATGTATGCATGGGCTATCAAATTTTGGAAGATTGAAAAAATGTTGCATTGCAAAGATTTGGGGATTTGAAGATGTTCTTTTTGAAAAGTGTCCTAAGATAGCTTTTGATTAGAAGTACGATGTGAATCAAATCACAAAAATACTATGACAATCCATTTAGGATGAATTTTCTTGCACCTAGACCTATTGTTGTTAGAATCCAATTGTTTTTCATTCTATGTGTATGTTGGTCAACTCAATTATTGACAACAATTAAATGTTATGGATAGTCCAATATGAAATCTCATAGTGTTTTTTTTAATTGTAGACATTAGTTTTGAGAGAATTATTCCATGAAATATAGAATATGAGATCAACTAATTTACATACAAAGAATCAATAGTAATTGTGACTAAAATATACAAGATTTTCATTGATCAAACTTGTCTACACAAGATTTAGGAGTTGAGATTGAAAAGTGATTCAAAATTGGTGGGAAGACTTCATTTCATCAATCTAGAAAACTAACAAAAGGAAAACGAACCATATAGGAATTTAGAATTCACGTTCTAAGAGCTTGAAATGCCTTTGTCTAAAGCTATTCGAAGCAATAAATGCCCTTTTGATCATAGTCCAAAACCTATCTAGTTTGAAAATGACAACAATCACTAAATACATCACAACCTTTACTAACATTGGAATTCCTTTGCCTCCATCATTTCATCCTAATTAATGTCACCTTAAGACCTCCTATAGTGATGTAGATTGACTCCCGTACTTATCATTATCTACCTCAATCACATACTACTCTGAACAAAAAATTATGTTAGGCAAGTTTGCTCTATATTTGTTTGGTAGTATACGATGGTTGCCAACTAGTCTAGTTGTACTTGTCGTTTGGTATACAAGAACAAACCTTGATGCAAGGACAAACCTATTCTTATTGTACTTCTCATACTTTTTGTTTGTACTTTGTCCATACTTTATGTGGATGGCAAGTTGGCAACATCTCTCTTATTACCCTTATCAAAATCTTTAGCAAGGAACTCACAATAGGTATCCTTCAAAAGCTAATCCATAGCTTTTAAGAACTCCAACTTACATTGTTCACTTTGTCAAGAACATAGGACATACCTCGGCACACTTCCTAGCATCTCAAAACTGTAAATAGCCTTCTCTTTGACAAATACATCTATATGTGAATAGTTGTCCCTATGCTATTCAAAGGTGTCTAGAAATTGGTAAATCTCTTCTTCTTCCCAAACGAGCATAAGTAGGGTTTTGGCAAATAGACTCTTGGCAAAATCCTTATAGTTATTTTCTTAAATTGAACATAGTAGTAGAATATGACACCTATATTCATTATAAGAACCCCTTGTTTTTTTGGATGTCAAGATTTTGCGTTGGAAAGTTACGTGTGATATTTTTCCACATCTAAATAGACATTAAATTACTTGTATTGTTGTAAATGTGCCAAAAATATATTGTGCTAAGAGAAACATGGCATGTTGAGCCTTGGACATCACATAAAACATGGATCAACGGGGTCCTCAAAGTTTGCCATGTGTCTGTTACCAAAGAGCGAAAAAATTAGCATAGAAGATTTTTCATTTATTGCCTATCCATGACATGGCATGCTACCTGGCACTTTGGATAGAGACCAAAATTAGGGTGACGTGGCATCCGCATTTGTTGACGTGACATTATTCTAGGGTAGTGTCTTTGGCCATTTGAAAATTGTAGAGATGTTTAGATTGACATTAATAAAGATGTTTTGACGTCCTAAAAGATATTGAAGAGGAGACTTTAGTATTTTTCTAAATGGTTACCTCCATATTCTTGGTGTCTATTGCGACAAGCTATTCTAATGTACACTGTAATCCCATACTTTTACTTTGAAGCAAACAATTGTTCTAACTTTGTTTGGAGTTGCTATGTTGCATTGAAGGATGTTCTTCAAAATGTTCATTTTTAATCTTTCTAAGAAAAAGGTTCTATTCTGATAAGTTGAGGGACTTCATGGCCATGGCTTGTGCAATGTCCTTGATGAGGTTGTTGCATTGAATGGTGTCCCTTAGATTCATTATTTCTGTTGAAGGAAGGATTTTATTGAATGTTTGATTAGATGTTTGCATGTTTGTGATATAGAAGAACCTTGGAAGGCCTTTTGTCCTTTATGACATCATCAATTGTAGCTTTGATGTCTATGCAATTTAAGATATACATCCACAAATATGTTTTTTTAATGACAATGTCCTATTTTATTTCATATTTCAACATCTCCTAGGACATTTTCATTGACATGATTTTGATAACATGCATGATGGTTGTGGCTTGCCAATGGAGAGGGTTCAATTTCCCAACATTTACAATTGGAATGCTTCCAGACAAGAGTTGCTTCATAGTCATAGTGAACAAGAACAATTAAAAATTTCAAAGAGAAAATGTAAATAGGCAATGCCTACCACTTATTCATATAATGAAAATCCAAATCCAAAACAAAACAATTTTCATAGAAGAGACTAAAGTCAATACAAAAAGTCCACAACAAAGGGTGAATGCAAGAAACACCTGTACTATTTGTTGCGTTTTACTACAGTACTCATGACTTTTTCTGGAGTACTTTAAAATTAGAAAATTAATTTGAATTTTTTTTGAAAAATATGAACAATGTATAGACCTCTAAGATGAAGGTTTTCACCAAAGGAAATTGATAGAAAAATTCTCTAAGTACGAGAATTTCAAAAGTGCCAAACCTCAAGAAAATACATACCTTCATGTTTTAATTTGGGAAAAATAGTAAAAATAAGTAAATACAAAAAATAAAAAGTGGAAATTTGTAACAATTCTATGGATATGGTCATTCACAAAAAAAAACACCAAAATAATATTTTATATGTTTCAAAATTCGAGCAAAAAGAAGCTCACTTTGTAGACTTCCACACCACATAAAAATAACTTTTTTCAAAATCCCTCGCGTAGAGATATAAATCTACTAGAAGACCATCTCATCCAAATTTTATCTCAAAATCATTAAAAAAAAGGTACTCCTTAGTACTAAAAACCTCCAAATTCTCATTTGTGACATTTAATCACTAGTACTATTTTAGTATTAAAATATTTTTGAAAATTATGAAAAAAATTATATAAGGTATATGCTAGACATGAGTACCTTCTTTAGAATTCTTGAGTGATTTCGAGCAAAAATGCAAAAGTTATGGCCAAAAAACAAATTAGCACTTAGCTTGTGACGGAAAATAGTACAAGTGTTTCTTGCATTCACCCCCAAAAATATCTTAGAAAATATGCACTACTACTTGAACTTGTCCAGAGTGAATGCAAGAAACACTTGTACTATTTGTTGCGTTTGTATGATTTTTTTGGGAGTACTTTAACCCCTAAAGTCCTGAGCTGCGTTTTTTGGCAACATAGAAATTTTGGGCAGCTCACTACGAATGGAGTTTTTACTTTTTTTCTTTGAAATTTTGATACAACATGTGTCCAAGGAGTAGCTTCAAGGCCCAACAATTTTCGTAACTTTTGACTACACGGTTAAAAATTTATGGCATGATATGTCATTTTGTTTGAAGTGTGGGCAGTTGAAAAAACTTCTTTAAAAAAACTTTATGAAGATGGTTATCCACCAAATAACTCGCCAAAATCATTTTTTACATGTTTCAAATTGTATATAGAGAGAGGCTTTTTTGTGGACTTCTATTCCACATAAAAATGATTATTTTAAAAATTATTGTCTCCATTAGCTACAAGTCTACTAGAAGACTATCTCCTCTAAGTTTCAGCTCAAAATTTGTTTTTTAGGATGCTAAATAGTACTAAAATCCCTCAAAGTGGCAAGTGTAATATTCAATAGGGATCTATTTTTAATTAGTTGATTATTTTAAAAAATTACAAAAAAATTAGGCAAGGTGTATAATAGTCATGAGTACCTTCTCTATGTATCTTGAGTCATTTAGAGTCAAAACACAAAAATTATTGCCAAAAAATAGATCGGCACATGTCACATGATGCAAAATAGTACAAATGTTTCTTGCATTCACCTTCCACTACTAGTGTCCTCATAAGCAAATAGAAGCAGCAAGATATGTATAGACGTTGCAAAACCATAGATTTCATTGTACTACATGATGTTTTCAAATGCGGATTGCATATTGCAAAGCACCATTGTTTATAAGAGCTTGTTTTGTGAGACATTGACTATCCTCTCAAAAGATGCAGCCACCCTGGTTTGCATTTCCCCCCCCCCTCCCCTTCTCCAAAAATTTATAAGCCGTTGATATTTTTAAAAAAAATGGTGACCTTCGAAATCACCATTGATTTCTCCAAAAAATCACAATCTGTTAATCTCGTGAGATTTAATCTCAACCGTCCAAACATGGATATGGATACGGATATAGTACTAAATACATATATAGTACACATCCAAATACAAATATAGTACTAAATACACAAACAATACTGAATACGTGTACTAAATACGTGTAATGAATACATATATGGATAAAATCCCATATTGATTGTCCATCCTATAACCTTCTGAAAATTATAAGAAGGGGGGGGGGGGGATGCAAATTTTAAGATTTTAATTTTTAATTTAAAAAAAAAAAGTTTGTTTGGGAGGGGCTAGGGGGGGGGGGGGAGTTAATATTTAAGAAAAATTTAATTTAAAATTCTTTTGAGTGGATAGTGAGGCATGCCTCACTATTCACTCAAAAGACAGGTTACAACATTGACTATGTGCTAAAAAGATGTCACTAGAGAAGCATATGGCATGGTTAGGAATTTACCTCCATTTGTCATTTTTTTGTGCTATGTTGTCTTTTTTGGACCATTCAATTGGCTTGAGAAGACTACCCTTCCCAACCTATGTTGTGTTTGCCTTCGCAGACTTAGGAAGCGCAAACTTTGTTGGCTTAGTAGTAGGGATGCTCCTTGTGATACGATTAGAGCATGAAGAAGATGTTGAAGATGTGAGGTTTGTCACCTAGCAGCATGGAACAAAACCATTCACATTGTAGGAAAGTGAAGGTCATCATTCCTACAAAGAAATTCAGTGTCATTGTATAATGTACAAATATAGACATCCAAGTAGACATTCATATGAACAACTAAAGACAATTTTTTGTTCCAAAGATGTGTGGCATAACTCCTACTTAGTGGCTTGTTGGACTCAAGGCATTGGTAGTGGTTCTGGGATAGTTTGAACTTCATTTGTACCAATAGAATACAAATTTGTGATTGCTAGAGTGGACTAGATAATGTCCTTCTTATCATCTTGAGTGGGAGTGGGGGCAACCTTCTCAAGAGTGTCAACAACTTTTGGCTGCAAGTTTAAGGTGATGTGTACAATGGTGTTGCTCTCTTCAATGCCATTAGGTACGTTGTCCACTAAGTAGTAGTTGACTTCAACTTCTGCATCTGTTGTGGCATCTCCTGGGACATCACCTATATCATCAACAATGGCTTTAGTGTCTTAGTCAATGTTGACATCAAGGTTTTTTTCACCTCCCTTGTTGTCTTCAAACACATCATCATCATCGCCTTGTAGAAATTCATGAGCGCTTGCCACACTTGAAAAGATTTGTTGTTAGACATTGTTCTCTCCTAAAGAACAGATGAGTTGTTGGATCATACCTTCTATTTGACCAAGGCACCATCCAATCTCAAAAGTTGTGTCACAGAGGTCCCTTATGCTTGCTCTATAATCTATTGGAGGCTTTTGGGCGTCAACTTGATGTTGGACATACTCTTTCTTGGTTGCCTCTTTAACCTCTACTTTGAAAGGTATATGTCCTAAATGGAAGGTTTGCCACACAGAACTGAATCACTAGTGAGATGAAATATGATACACATATGAAAATATAGAATTTCATATTAAGATACTCGTGGACTAGACAATTTACGCTAAAAACAATGTTATTATAGACATCTATGAAGAATGTAATGGTATCAAGAGGGACATTGGATAGACATTCAAGGCAATGTTGTAAAAAACATGAGAGAAGGACGAAAGAGTGTCTAAAAGGACATTTGGAAGACAACCACTTGAATTTCCACTTACTAATTCACCAGTCATGGTCTTCTCAATTGCCCTCATCTAAGCTTCTTTGGATCCCTTTCCCTTAGAAATGGCCCGCATCAACTCAGACTTTTTCTTTGATTTTTGTAAATTCCACCTTGCAACCAATGTCTTCTACACATTTTCATCAACTTTTGGAGGCTTTAGGAGACCTGCATCAATGAGCTTCATCAAAGTGTGACAAACATTGCTAAGGGTCTTGGTCATGATATGTGGAAACCGTGGAGGCTTTAGGAGACCTGCACCAATGATCTCCATCAAGTCACCTCCAACTTTCTAATCTACAACATGAAGCAAAGTACACACATAAACAAGTCAAAAAATTTTGACATGCAAATTATCAAAAGTAAGGACATCACACAATACACACAATGCTTATTGTTAATTAAGTTCAAGATGACCTAAAACCAGGCCTCTAAAAATGTCACAATGTCATATTTGTTGCATTGTCTTACAAATAAAAACATAATTTTCAACGTTGTCATATTGCAGATGACATTTGCTTATTCTTGATTGTAGTATCAAGATGTGCTTGCTAGCAAACAACTTATGAAAAGAATAGAGCAACACAAACCAATGGAATGGAATCCAAAAAATCAATTGTCCAATTTATACTTATTTTTGGTGCTATAGATGCCATGTTAGATGTCAAGACAAACATCTTGGTGTCGGAAAGAACATGAATTGATACATAAACATAGAACAACTCCACTTTAATTTATAATGAGTCAAAGACAATATTACTTGCATACAACTAGTTAAAAAAACACTGCTTATCATCCAATAGCTAGTCAATCCAACCAAGGCAAAGATTCATCCCCTATACAAACGCCTTCACATCGTTGATAAAAAAAAGATGTTATTTTTCTGTATGGATGGCCATTACAATTTTAAAAAACTGTGTTTTACATAAAGAAGGCAAATTTTTTTAAACAAATTTTAGGTGATGTCCATGTTTACAATCCAATGTTTTTATGTTAATAAGAATGTCCAACACAACATCAATGTTGATATAAAAACTTTGGGTTGTAAACATTGACATCGATCACCTTAAATCCATTTAAAAAAATTTGGATTGGTTATGCAAAATATTTGTTTTTTATAGTGCATGTTTATCCACCTTAACATGGTGCTTTTATTTGTTCTCCTCCTGTACAAGGCATTGGTAACACAAAAGGGGGGGGGGGTAGGTTCTCTAAGATCATTGTGTCATTATGGTTGTCTCCTAAATTGTGGTCATTGGAATCACTAGCATTGTTGTTCAAGTACACGGACAAACTTCTCATGTAAATAGACGTCATAGAGGTCATCAAACATCGTCTTCGACATTTGCAAACAAGAATTGATGTTTGAGACTCTCTCATCTTAGACATGAAACATCACTCACGACAATGAAATGCTCCTTAGTTAAAACACATTGAAAACCTTCAAAAATTTAGAAATCGACAATTATTGTCATGCACTGTATCTCCCTAGACATTGAAAAAGACTTCAACAAAATTCTTGAAGTAGAACAATAAATAGTACTTGAAATTTTTTAACACTCACTTGCCGCCAGACTCATTGAAAGACATCTTTGTTGCAATGAACTCTTCTTCAACCTCCTCTCATGCAACTCTCATACAATGCTTTTTGGGTGGTGGGTTCCTTGCTATGGCTTTCCCCTTGTCTTTTCTGTAGTTCTCCACATGTCAATTGTCGTTTCTCTGCTTGGATCATTGTTCACTTCATGAATAATTTTTGCCGCTAGTGACATAAGGAGGAGTGTCATCATCATTGTTGCCTTGTCGACGTTGAGGCTCTAATGCACACTTCAAAGGAAACTTCTTTTGATTATCGGGAGTTGTCCTAGCTTTAGGAGAAGGTTGACGCATGAAGTCCTTATGTGCTACCTACAACACAACACCAAAGAAACCAAAGTGGAAATGAAGTCAATAGTGTACCCAAATATTATCAATGTATAGTTTGCCTATCAATTACATAACACAAGAAAGGTGGCCACACTCAAACCATCGTCATTGGCATCCGCCATCCTAAATCTTGAACCAAAAGAGACTAAGTGCGTGCGGGAAATATATCTATAGACATTGTACAAACTATAGCCTCACTAGTCGTGACTATAACATAATCATACGTAGTGAATATATTTAACTTAATGGTAATCAAATCCCCTACTTTTCAAAAATTAAGAAAATCATTTTATATTTAAAATCATTTTTGCTAATTTATCTTATAGTTACGTTTCATTGGATGAGATTTGAGGCATCCAGAAGATTGTTTTAGGATTGTTCTTCAAAATTGTTTTCTATGTTACATAATACATACGAACTATTGTTGGTTTGAGTATTTGAGTTTTAGAATTTAAAAAAAAAAAGTTTCAAAATTTTCAGAAATTATTAAAAAACTAAAAAATGATTTTATATTTTTAAATTAAAAAAACAAAATAAAAACTCATTTAAAAAATTAATCAATTAATATTATTTGATGTGGCAATGCTCTACTACATTACATTGCTTATATAGTAGCATTACCAGTGTTCTCACAACATTCCAATAGTCCAAGACCTTACAGTCTCTTAAATAAGCTCTTAAAAGCCTCAAATCTCCTTTAATGAGGGATTTTTTTATTGTATTATAAGTCTCTAAGTTTAATGATTTGGAAATGAAATTTTTATAGACTATTTGCACAGAAAGAAAGCGTACATCTACCAAAGAAAATCTGAAAATATATTATTTTATGTCTTCCACATAAGTGTAAACAACTCCTATTGTGCGTGATTTTTGAACATTGAGGGTGGTTCTAAGATCATTCTTTCGATCAAATTTCATCACCATCAATTCTTTGTAAATGGCCAATTTTTAATTTTTCTAAAGTTTTCTTTTCCTATTTAAAAAAAATTAAAATGTGAAAGTACCTATTTAATGAGATTTTGTACTTTTCTAGTTTTCCTACGTAGGGAATCTTCTATGCATTTTTTTCCAAGAATACCTCATTTTTAAAGGTGTATACATTAAATGTATTTTTCACATTTAAAAAAATATTTTTCTAATTACAAAGTATTCTTGGAAAAACCATGAGTATTGTGCAAAATGCTACAAAAACAACATGTTTCTTGCAATGATCCTATAGATAACTTGAATCCATTTGTAACAATAAACATATAAGATTTTTTTGCAAAATTTCATAACATACTAAGATATATCTATTAGATTATCTCTTAACAACTATAAAATCCATATTTTTGATGATAACCAAGTTGCTTTAGGATGATGTTTTGTCCATGTAACTTCTCATTCACTTGAAGTCATGTTGATTATACTATATATAGAGAGAGATATTAGAACAAATATAGAAATTAAAAAATCTAAGCATTGAAGGAATCATTTGTTCAAGTAAATTGGCCTATGACACCCATGACAAGCTCCTAGATAACTCCTCACTACCTAAAAGGACAAAAAATGTCCTCACTTAGTTTGGCAATTCAATTCAAAGTTCTGTAACTTTTGCCTCTAAGGTCCAAATTCAATAAAACTTGTTGGAAAAGTTGAACATACTATTCTAATTTTTGAAGTAAAATTTTCAGATCAATCCAAGATGTAATGAGTTTTTGGGAGTCAATCAAAGTTCACAGGTTCAATTTGAGTTCACCAAATTGCAGTTGATGGCTACAACTTTGGGAGCTTGTATCTCCTTCATCCAATGCTTGTTTTCAATAAAATTTATTGGATTATATTCCTATAGAAGTCTAGTTATTGTGGTGAAAATTTTCATAGCAATCCAAGTTGCTTTGAATGTTTGGAAGCAATTCAAAGTTCAAAATCTAGACATTTTTGGATTACAATTAATGAACTTGGGCGACTTGTTTTTCTTCATATGGTGTTTGTTTTTAATACTTTTTTGTGAATTCTAGTCTAGTTTGTGTGGCTAAAATTTCATATCAATCCAAAAAGTTGTAGATGACTGAGAGGCAGTTTAGTAGAAGGAGGTATAGCCATAGATGTATTTTTTGCACCTTTTTTTGCTATTATTTTGACATTTCAAAGTCATTTTGCAAGCATAATGAGTCAATTGAATAAATACTTTTTTTCACCAATGTGTTTGTATGTTGATTTCAAAGTACTTTTCAAGTACGAAGTTTTTCCATTTGAGTAGGTTTAGAAATCAAATTTCATCTCCAAATGCATTTTAAGGAAATTTTCAACATCTTTTTTAAACCCTAAAACATTATAATCTTGCAATCTACGTGGTCAAATGACTCCAAATTTGATCCGCATCATTTACAATATGCACACTACAAGATTGTATAGTTGAGATTTTGATACCTTAGTGACATGTAGACTTGTAAGGCTTGAAAAGAAAGGGTGCTTTTAGACACATTTGGACTATAGGCTGTGAGGGGTCAACTACCCATTAGAGTTTTCTATCTAACTATGACAAACATAATCTAAAAATTGGAATTAGGACTACATTAGGTTGATTTGTCGTCATACTCAATGCCTTTGAAGATGGTCATGGAGTTATTAGTGTCACAAGATACTTATACCTTTTTAGTATAAACTTGTCATAAAAAGTTATTTCTTTATTCTTTCATGATATGGCCATGTTAGGAAATCATATAGCCATGTAAGAAAATGTTGTAACTACTTTAGGTGGTAAAAATGACAATTATAAAAACTATTTTTGTTGATTTGGGGGAGTCTAGAGACTCTTTTGGGCCATTTGGGCAACACAATTTGAAAATTCATAAAAATTCATGATTTCTAAAAATAAAAATAAATTTATTTTCTCTCATCATCCTCACAATTGTCTTTGTATGGAAAAAAATCTCATATTTTTGTAAATTGCAATAGGTCATACCTATCATAGGCTAATTTACCTTAAGTGTACAATGTTACAACTTATTATGATTTCATGCATTTCTAGGGTCACATATTCATCCTTATGCATGTTCATTTAAAATTTGGAAATACTCAAATTGAGTTTAAAAGTCACTCTTATGTTTTTAAATATAGACTATGTAAATTGTATGTGGTTCTAAATGTTGTAACATTTACACTAGTAATATATAGAATATTTCAAAACAAAAACAATATGTATCTTTGTTATATAAGTTTTGATAGTAACCTTCCTATTTAGTGTCTTGTAATAGGAGAAATTTAGAGGATTAAAAACAAATGGACCTCCTTAGAGTGTCCTCAATGAGAATGATATACTACATTTGCAAATAAACTTCTAGCTTCCCACCAATTTATAATTAAAATATTATTCAAAAGAGTAATATACTAATTCCATTGAGGGCACCCGATGTCCTAATGATTCTAATTTTTTTTATCTTAACAACACATTTTAATCCTTTAACCCCTAAAGGACCAAAGTACCTTTTTTGGCAACATAGAAATTTCGGGTAGGTATATGTGACTAGAGATTTCCATATTTTGGGACCAAAATTTAATAGAAGGTGTGGATAAGGAATATCTTTAAAATCCAACAAATTTTGTGACTTTTGATTCCATGATTAAAAAGTTATTGCATAATATGTTGTTTCTTTTTCAACTCGGGCAGTTCAGGCAGGTAAAAAAAAATCACTTTTATTGGAAATAAAAATTTGAAATTGGTTTCATAGATTTATATATATGTGGAAAGCTTTGAATCATTCCATTTAAATTAATGAGTCAAAAGTTATGAAGAGTTTTAGTTTGCCGGTAGTTATGGATTCTCAACTCTAAAATAAACTTTGAAGTCCTTTATTTTACTCAATTTTCAATATTTTTGGAAAAAAAATAAAAACATTAGATGTAGATTGTTTATTAAAACATTTGAACCATTGGGATCGGCAAGCTTCAATTTCAAAAATAAATTCTTAACAATTTAGTATTTTGAATCATTCTCTACTTCTCTCTACTTACTATTTTTTTTGTACATGTTGTACAATTTCAAAATTGAAGAATTAATCCAAAGAGTTACAATCATTTTGGACATTTTTTCATACAAATGTGGCTGTCTGAAGTGCAGCTGCCCAGATTTTTGCAGTGGTAAAAAAATGATTTTTGTAACTTCAAACACTAATATCTTGCAATCTACACAGTGGAACTTTCTGAAATTTTCTCTACATGCTCTCAAACTAGTGCACTAAAAGATCCTATGATTACATTATTCCAAAAATGTTTAAAAAAATAAATTTGGTAGCTATCCTAGAAATGGCAGTTTTAGAGTGGTTTTGGTGAAAACATAGTTGCTATCCTTTAGGGGTTAAGGTTTATGGTTGATTTTGGAGTAGGTAAGACATTTTCTAAGTTCTAAGCAAAACATGGAAAGAAAATATCAAACCATCATGCATTTAAGATATTTGACTATATAAATGGTATTAGCGTGAATGCCTAAGCTTGGCCCTCTATGGTAGGTGGCTTGAAAAGCAACCTTCTTCTTCAAACAACCCTATAGAGAGCTCTTTAATGAACACTCAATGGTTCTAAAATGAATTGCCAATAATGTGAGAGCATAATTAAGACTTGTCATACATTGCTTCATACTTTGTCAATAGATGGAATAAGAGCAAGGAGGGTCCATTTCAAAGCTAAGGTTTGTTCACTTAAATTTTTCAAATGATAATTGATTGTCTAATTGCCTTATTATAAATGGTAAAATAATGTGGGGTCCGTTTAAGTTTAGTAAAGGTCACATTTAGAAACCTTCTCTGTTACTTTCCGAATGCGGTAGAGTTTGTTTTTAGTCAAGCCATATCTTTTTTCAGATTGCATGTGAGTGGATTTTGTGAGGCCTAATGGTCTATGCTTGGTCAAGAATAGGTGTCTATTGCAAAATTCTTTGAAAATTCATAAATTCATAAATGCTCCAAAAAATATGAAACCACTTGTGTTAGATTCTGTATCAATTCTTCTTTGAGTGGAAAATAAGTAAAAGTATTTTTAGGGCATTTAGAACCTATAAAAAATGTCCTACAACCCTAAAAAGATTGCTTTTTGAACCACCTACCTCATAGTAAATTTTGTTGCAAAAGGCTCTCATACTAGAAGATTTTTGTATCTTTAGTCCATATTTCCTTGTTTTTTTCAATCCCTAAAATACATGTTAGAATAGATTGTTGTAATTCTTGTGCCAATGCATTAGATTCCCAATTCCCCACATTTGTCTCCTTCTGTCTATGTCCAAATTCATTTTAAAACTCTAGCTACCAATGAAAAAGTGTCAATTCTGACCAAAAAGTGGTCAATTGGTCTTTAAAAGGTGAAGACAAAGTTCATTATTGTTTTCCTCTTAGGGTCTATGAAATTAAAAATGTCCAATGTATAATCCCATTCTTTAACTTCTAAAGAATCAGTGATTCTTCAACAAACACAAGACATCTCAAATTTTCAAGTAGTTATATATAAAGTCAATTTTAGACAAAAGTTCATGAAATTTTGAGACAAGGTGAAAACTTTGTCCCTTTAGTGAGAATATTGGGTGGCCAAATCAAAAGTTATGTTGCCTTGAAGCAACATAACTTAGGTAACATGTATAAAACTCTTCAACTTCTAAAATTTGGAAGGTATCTAACTTATATGATAGAAGATGAAAATGAAAAAAATAAAAACCATGTATAGTGTGAAATCTAGAAGTTAAAGTCTACTGACCCTATCATGCAAGGTCAAATAAAAGCTATTTCTTCTAACTTCAAGTGTTATAATCTTTCAAACCATGCACTCAGATTTTCTGAGACTTTTTCCACACATTTTTCCAGCAGTCTAGTACAAAAATTTATATTGTTGAATTTTGAAAAAAAGCTAAATTTTTTTTCTTACTCCTCCCCCCCCCCCCCCCCCCCGCAAAGTGTCAGTCTTTTCACAATTTCTGCCGAAAATGTGCCTCGGTTCTTTAGGTGTTAAACTTCTCAACTTCAAAGCTCGACACAGTTGGCTGAACCAATCAACTAACAAAATCCGGCGACGACCATCGATACCAGAACCAGCTCTGGCTCATGAAGAGCCTCAAAACTCCATTAATACCTTGAGCATTGATCTGTTGGACCCTTTGGTACAAACTGAACAATATCTCGGAGGTTACACGGCTCCCTGCACAGAAAACAATATTAGGAAGTAACATGCATTACAGTACATTCCAGAGGAGCTGAAACACAAACTCGATCAATTGAAGAACTGCCAGTACTGAGGGCTTACATAATTAAAGGACGCAGTTACAGATACGATGATAATACATCTTCCAAAACACTGCGGCGCTGAACTGAAACAACAGAAGCTCGTGTCGCCTGGTGTGGAAACCGGGATCCTCAGAACAACGAACTCTAATTTAACTTAATCCTAACACAACCAACTAAACGTACAGTGCAACTCGCACCCAGCCTAACACAAGCACTGATTCCAATCCCGCCTCTCTAAGAAAAGATCGATACAGGCTCGTAACTTCCCTTAGATGGATCGAATTGAAAGAGCAACAATGTATCTGATCTAAAGCTGAAGTAAGACGTACGTATGGGTCACCGTTCCTGAGTTTAGTAGTTTCGAAAATTGTACTAAAATGAGTCACTATCTATCCAGGTGCAAAATATGATTCCATCGTGTCCAATTCAAACGCGAAGCTATGTCCCTTCCACGACGGAATCTGCACATCATCCAGCTTGACTCCTTAACTCCCGTAGATGGAATGATTTCAAGAGCAACAATCTGATAAAAAATTGAAGTAAGAAGCATGGGTCACCATTATTGATTCCAATAGTTTTTGAGATCGAATTGTGTAAAATCGACAGCAAAAATATAACTCAATCGTTTTTAAGCAATTCGATCACTGTAAGTGTAAGTAGCTAAGCTTGAGAGGATTCGAGCCGACAGGCACCACCGGCACCCACGCACTGGCAAACGCGAAGCTATGTCCCTTCCATGATAGAATCTGCACATCATCCTCGTCCAGCTTGACTCCCCACCCCACCGCATAATCCCCCACAATCTCCCTTAACGCGGCCGTCACATCCTCACTCACAGGCACATTCCGAAAATGCATCCTCCTCAGCCTCTGTAACCACATGACTTTCGACTCCAACCGCTCGATCCGCTCCACGCCTTCACAAGCCAACACATTCTCGATCCGCTCCCCGACGTCGCGCTCATGCTCGTGACGCCCACGACTGCCGTACGTCGCCAGGTAATCAAACGGGATCCACTCGTGGGCATAGCTCTCAGTCAGTCGGGAGACCAGATCCATGGACGTCACGTTGCAGTCTTGTTCGTAGATCGTCACCACAGCCGGGTTGAGCACGCTGATGAGTTGCAGGAAGTTGTCCCGGGGACACAACGACTGTTGCGTGTTGGTGAGCTGGTCCAGATTCTCGGTTAGAGTTTCGTCTGCGAGGTAGTGCAGTCGGAGGTTACAGTTGACAGCGAGAGATTCTCCGTCGCGGAGGTTCATGTCAGTGACGCGGAGAGACTCTAAGGGAAGCGAGAGGAGGTGAAACTCGAACGGGACGCCCTTCTCACGCGCCCAGAGCGTGAGGCGGCGGCCAATGTCTTCGTAAGTGGGGTGCAAGCGGGGTGGAGTGGGAAGCGCGCAGGTGGAGACGGTGAGACGGACGTGAGGGGGGCCGTCCATGCGATCGGCGAGAGCGTCGATGAGAGTCGGCCATTGCATGCAGTGGGAGGTGCTGAAGTCAAGGATGTGCACGCGGTCCACGCCTTCGAAAGCCTCAAGGATGGCGCCGTTGGCGGCCACGAAGCCGAAGCGGTAGAACGGAGTCATATCCACCAGGTTGGTGAGCTCGTTGAAGCCCAGCGACCGCTCTGCCCATTGCATTTCTGTTAACATTGATACCACAGAGACAGAGATATATGAGCGCCAAAACTCTAGCACTCAAAGCCTTTAATTTCGTTTCATGTCATAGATCGAAAGCGCGGAATCAGCGAAAAGCATGGAAGTAAGATCGATATATGAACCTCATATATGTACTCGTTAGCATGACGAATTTCAGAGCATGCAGTTTCAGTTAAATCTCACTGAAACTTCCAATCTCTGCATTCCTAATTTGTAAAGCTCTAGGCACTTGAATGTATGGCAAACTGTAACACGCCATTCCAACGACTATGACTGTTCGGGAAATTAGAAGTGAGGTACAAATTAAGAAGTCTAAACCTCATACATAATCGTTAGCATGGCGGACTTCAGTGCAGTTTCAGTTATCTGACAAAACTTCTAATCTCTACATTCCGAATTTGTAGAGCTCTACATTTCAAATTTGTAAAACTTCTAATCTCTACATTCCAAATTTGTAGAGATCCAATCATGAGGTTATGCCCAGTTCTGTTACTACTAAATTATTAAAAATCTATGGCTAAACCTGTTACTTCTCGGAAAAGAAGTTCTACTTTCATGTTACCGCGTTCATTCATGATGACGAATATGACCATTCTGGAGATCGGCAGGAACTGTTCATCAAAATGGTGAATTTCAGTGAAATCGGTGGAGTTGATCAGTTGCCTGACTGGAACCTCAGATCTCTACAAATTCTAGTGAAGAGAGAAGTAGGGATAGTACATAGGACTTGAGAGACTTGAAGGCTCGGCACATTAATTGATACACGTCGTACGCTGTAACCTCAATGGATCCCATTTCTACACAGGTGACGATCACTTATTACGGATCGAGAAGGATATTAATTATAACTTGCAGTTCCTTCAACGTTACGCATGGTACCTTTCTGTTCACAATTGAGACCTTGATTGAGCATGCCTGAACAGGAACAAAATTTAACAGACGACGTGACCGCAAAACCTCGTTATGAAATTACCATCCATGTTACTTCTCATAAAAAGACTCTACTTTCACGATACCAAGATCTTTAATTGTAACTAGTATGGCCAAGCATTGTAGAGCGCGAAAGGGACGCGCAATACGTCAGTAATACTTACGATGAGGAGGATCCTGCATTTGAAGCTCGTCGTCGTCGTCGTCGTCCGAGTCTTCTGTTGGAAGAATGAGGTTGCGGCCGTGCAGCAAAGAGCCGGCTCGCAGGACGAGCGCTCGGAGGAAGAAGGCGGTGACGCGCTCGCTAGGGAGCTCCCCATCCAGAGAGGAGATTTTCTTCAGCGCCTGCACCGCTTGCTTCGCCACCACGCCGTTGCGGTTCTTGATGGCGTTCGCCAACAGGACCAGCAGCTCCTCCGCCCCGGCTGATGTCGTCCCCGTCCAGGTTCTCTCGTCCTGCAGGTATGTTCATCACACAACATACAGCTTGCATGAATTAGTCCTACTAGAAAACAACTTCGAAGATTTATTTGGTTCATTCTGTTCTCAAGACGTTCACCCCTTCTGTATCAAGAACAACGTCCGTAATTCATGATTCAAGGTCGATCGACCTGCATGTGCATCTCAACAAGGTAAATTTTTGGTCACATATATAATACATCTGTCATTGTGCAAAAACAAAATGCTCTGACGAGCTCATTAGCGTGCGACAGGGAATACAAGGAGTTAGGAGTGCTGTGGCCCCAAGGAAATTCTTCTTATGGCTTATCCAATCCAAGACAAAGTTTTATCATCTAGCAGTATAGCACATTTGTTATCGTAGAAAACCCAAATTTTCTAGGGGTTACGTTGTGCGGAGGTGAATACAGGGAACAAAGAGTCCCTGAGGTCGACTAAATGATTATGGAACTTCCAGAGTGTCATCTACGAAATGAAAGACGATCTCAAATCTCAACTTCTGGTAAACACAAGGTGAGAATGAGGAGCCTTTAGAACCAACCATTGTTGCGATAGATGAGAGTATTGATCGAAAGCTATATGAATTGCAAGTGAGTTGCAATTGATGTCGAGAATCAGTCTTCCAATTTCAGTGCAGCTGGGTAATTGTATTGCGGAGAATAATCAACAATTAGAAGTCGATCGAGCTCCACCCCTTCGTCCAGCTGCTCAGTCTTGCTTTCACATTGCCGAGCACCACTTAGACGCGCACTGCAATGGAGCAAGCCGGCCTAATACAGACCACAAAGCCATGCAGTTAGTCAACCTAGCTGAAGCCCATTCTTCATGATCCTGTTACTCGTAACAACTAGTACCTAAATTCAGCTCTGTGAACAATATCTCTACAAAAGGAAGAATGAATGAATAAATTCTAGCTACACCGCCAGTGGATAAGGATCAAGCTAGCTAGCCTAGCTCAGTGAAATAAATATCAATCAATCCAGCTGAGACGCAATAACTAAAAGCACGTGCTTTGAGTGCAGAGCAGCCATCTCAAAGTAATTGACGCACATACGACTTAAATTGGCAAATTCTGTCACGGACTCTCAGTTGACGTGATAATAGTAAAGTCCTTCACGGACTGCTTCTGACAGCACAGTCAGTCATCACTTAAGATGTCCAAAAGAACAACATTGATAGCATTCAAGAATAAATTTAATACTAACTGGAATTGCCAATTATATTAATCAATGCGATGTTTGAATCGATCGTCAGTTGGCATACTTCACCCGTTCAACGTACCTGAATGAGAGTTGGGGAAGAGAATAGGGAAACCTCGATCTCGCACATGGAACTATTGTTGGAGCTCGTGAGCTAATCCTTAAAATGCTTCGACGTCTGCATCTCGACGTATAATGCTCTTATACACATCTTTCTTTCCAATCTGTTCATGGTTGGAGAAGCTGAAGCTGAGGCTCATCACAAGGCGAATCAACATAATCTAATTCACAGGCAAATCCAGTTGGAGGATTAATGGAAGGCCTGGACTCATCACGACAAGTACTTGACAATTAGGTGATATCATGCCTCTGAAGTTGTTACCGGAGTCATTCATAATTGTCAGGTGAAAATAGTGTGGATGAGATCTAGCGCCAAAATTGCGACAGAGCCTAAAACAACGACATATACAAATTCTGCTGCGTGACTGAAACTTCACCAATTTCAAATGAAACATTTCTTCCATTTTTACAAATATCGGAAATCGAGTGTAGCAGCACTATTTCAAATACGTGTAGAAAACCTGCAGCACATGCAAACCAGGTATTCCATAGAGTATAGATGGCAATGTAATATTTAAGTCCTATCTGAAGTATTCAAGTATAGAGGGATTGTCCAGGGCAGTGGCGGCCGGGTTTAACTTTACAATGTAACTCTATCTGGAGGACCATAGTGTACTTTTTAAAAAACAAAAGCCATTGAGATTAACCCCTAGGAAACTTTCTTTCATAAATTCTTGATTGAACCCTAAGTGGGGCAGCCAATAGCTTGCCCAGCTTAGCAGCAAATCCAGAGACCTCTTTTTCTCTACTCTACAGGTTTTGAAATTCATGGGGGGGTTCAAATAACGCATTAGCTTAAAGCCCTCGCCGGATCAAGGACCTTCAAAGCATTGCGAAGATTGCCTATCTACTGCACCTACAGGGCAACAAATTTCTCACAAATTCAAGGCATTGGGAGTACTGCCTTTCACAATCTAGGAACTACAGACTACCTGTCGAAGTCTCCCTCAATACATTAAGCATCCATCTCGCGATAGAAGGTGTCAAGTCAAGAGAAACCACCTTCAGCTCATTCAAGTGAACTCGTCACAGATCACATACTCAGAAACTAATGCAGTAGGTTTGCATGAGACACAAAATCATGAACTTAGCCATTTACAGGACCTTCGTCAGTTCCCGAAACAGCGAAACTTGTTCGAACATTCCTTTTAATTGCTCTAACTAGTGTGGAATGCACGTAATTACAAGCTGATCGGCGCAC
Source organism: Thuidium tamariscinum (assembly GCA_947034885.2). NCBI lineage: Eukaryota > Viridiplantae > Streptophyta > Bryopsida > Hypnales > Thuidiaceae > Thuidium > Thuidium tamariscinum. Next base: position 9,717,637 of record OX344755.2, read on the forward strand.
ATTTATTTTTTTGAATGGCGAGTTTCAGATCGTCGAACTGTCAAAGTTGTGACGTTCACGTGCCCCGACCCAGAGCTCTGCAAACTGCGACTGATGTAGATCTGAGGTTCCAGGCGGTCGACTGAGACTGCGCCATTTTAACGGATGCAAGGTTGATAGCAATTGGCTATCGACCTAGTTCGCTCACGTTCTCCGAAGTCGCGAAACCATGAAAATCACTCACTGACAAATTAAATCCAGGTCTCTAAATAGAAATACATCACGCACGAAGATTTTTCAGATGAGCTACTCGATCAACTACGCCCAGTACTGTAAAGCCAACCAGGCCGGTAAACGAGTGACCACGCGGTTCTTATCAACAGCTATTCTTTCAGCAAGGGGGCAGGCAAGAACAAGAGGCGAGCTGCATTACTCACCTGCCGTATTGCATAGCCAATCGTGATTGTAGCTCGATCTGCGTTACATCCGAGAGTCCCGGTTCACAGCCTCTAGCTCCGGGAAAGATGAGTACCCTAATTGAACGCCTGATGTAATCAAATAACGCCAGCTTGCTAGTGAGAATAACAATTTCCTGCACAGTTCGCTCACATCCGTCATCGTTCAGCAACACACATTCTTGACAGCTACGTCAGTACTTTCGCAATGACGCACTGATCGAATTGATGCAATTCTAATCAAACAGGCTCATGAGATCGATCTTCCGCAAATAAATGTTACAAAAAGCACTCAGCCCGCTTCCAGAGTGAACCACACTCGCATGGACAACTCCAGATGCTTGCACGGTCGGGTATCACCGAGGCTAGGGAGATAAAAATTGCATCTTGCGCCATTGACAGATTCACTGTTCCACCCCCAAATCACGAAAAGTCTCAAATTCTTCCATCTTGCGGCTTGCTTCGATACTAAGGACGAATTGCAAAGCACAGAGCCACATCAAATCACACCTTTTCCCCACCACTGGCTGCTGCATGCACGTGGTAACGTTCAGTCGGAAACTAGGTGTGACTGGACTAGCTAGGTCGAGTTCTTACATTGATGATCAAGTGATCTCCAGCATGGGCAGAACGATGACCTACTTCCAAACGATCCGATCCAGCGATTCAGTACAGAACTCGGGAGCAAGCATCCAGCCTGTGGTGGCCAAACAGAAAACCTCGCCGCGCCACGTATCTCGCGTGCGCGATCGAAGCTTTCCCAAGTCACAGCCTCCAAAAGCCTCAAAGTCACCTAACTTGCACAAACGCGAGCGCACGCGAGATACGTAAAGCTAGCTAACACCGTAACCCAGCCAACTAGTGGCGGCCTCCGGCTCTACATCGTCACGGCGCATACAGACTGGAACAGCGCGAGCACGTTTCATGCTAATGGTGGGGCATGACGTAGACTACCTTGAAAGCGTAGCTAGGTAGCTAGCGAAGTTACCTGGTGCTGGGGCTACTACTACTCCGTCGCAAGGCTTGTGAGACGGCCGCCCCGGCCGGGCAGCAACAGGCCTGCCGAGACGACGACCACGGCACCACGCCGGCGACGAACTGACGAAGCCCAGACGGACACAAGAGCCTCACCCTATTGAGGTGCTAGCTTCCTATGGCCAGAGGGTGGCATGCCGTCAAGTCGTCAACAGACGCAGTGCTGCAGGGCTATTCTTGGGGAGTTTGCAGGAGGGCAGCTCTGTCGCCACCTGCCAGCAACAGTTCGCTCGCAATTACTCGACCATTAAAGTACTCGCCACCTAATAAAAACCTAAAGGACCTGGGCCGTCGTCCATTCGCTATACGTTACACTTGCCGACGCTTGAATTTTGGGGGTGCGTCCACTGCCGTCGTATTCCCTCCCGGTCCTCTGCCCTGCTCTGCGGCACGCGTTCAGGAGAAGGGAAGACTTGAGCATTCAATGGTCAGGGCAGGTTTAGTAATGGCACAAGAGAAGTACCTTTCGGCTTTCGCAGTGTTCGTACTGGGGAAGGACCCGGCCAAACGTGCTCCCACGAGGGTTCACTTCTGTTGTCTGTACTTGAACGATTTTTTCAGGACTAAGTTAATGATTTTCTAGTATTTCCGTGCCGTGAGGACTCCAGTGTGAATCTTTCACATCGGGCATCCCTCTTTGGTCTCCAAGCTAGCTGATCAGTTCTTACAACTGGAGTCCTGGCAACTTAGTACTGTGACTTCTGTCTTCGGGTGAGGGGTTTCAAAAAGCTGCCCTGAAGAAAATTGAAAAACGAGAACTGAGAAAAATTCAGCTGGGTTCAGGGGGGAGGGGGACACGAACGAGTGCTCATCATTAAAACCAAGCGGCCAAAACACCTCTCGGAAGCCATGAACAGTCTTTCGAACGGATGTGGACAGTGAGAGTCGATCGTGCTAGCGTAATTGCTGCATCGGCAGGCAAGGTACTCATCAGAAAATGACAAAAGAGGGAATACTGCTGTCATTTGGTATATCTTATGTCTGTTATCTAACTTCAAGTGCTTGCTAGCTAGTGTAAGAAATTGCCGAAACCCTAGACCGTGTCTGCGACTTTATCTGACTTTTTTGTTCCAAGTATCAGTAACTTAGGTGCATGTATAACGAACAAAACCACCAAACCGATTCGAGATAGAAGATTTTGCAAGCATCCACGGTCCATGAGGTCGTCGCCATGTGAGGCCAGAAACAAGCGAAACACAAGTTATTATAATTTGAAAAGATATGCTGAGCCACCAGAAACAAAAAGTCCCAGCCTTTAACGTGGAAGCCTACTCATGGAGATTATTAAGAAACGTAACGAATCTGTAATGATGTTCATCATTCCCAAACTTGAAGAGTTGTACTGCGCCAGGCGGAACCAAAAAGGCCCAGCTTTAGTGTCAGCGCCATCTGGCTCCGAACATCAGTGACGAAACTGCAACGAAGGACCTCCGCTGGTTCCAAAACATTAGAAAATAATTAATTAATCCGATTCCTACTTCTGGGGCAGTGTGATATGCGCGACGTCCTATAAACAATATAAACTAAGATAAGTCCTTGGTTGAGGGTACAACAAAGCGAGGATCGAGCCAATAATGAGCAGAGGGGGAAAACACCACCAATATCAGTACACTTGGTCGGCTACGGCGCCTAGCACACACGCAACAATCACAAACGCAGTAAGCTAGTTCAGTAACTGACAAGCGGATTACTAGGGCAGCACCAAATTAAACTGGATTCTCAGGGGATTCTTTACTTTGGGTCGTCACTGGACAAAAGTTGACACGGTTAATGCATTCTTTCGCTAGCTGCGGTGGTCCTCTCATTTCGTAGGCAGGCCGGCAAGGCTTATAGGGGACGACACCTGGTTGTCTGGAGAGCAAAGGAAATCTGCCCACAAAGATAAATTTCTGTAGGCTCTGCCGATCATCTCCCTCCTTCAGTTCAGTAAGGCGGACAGACTACAACACCAAAAACTCTGTTTATAGTTGCACGCCTTGCGCATGTCCCTATCAACTTGGGTTTGCAAGTGGACCAGCTTCTGCACAGGTGCACGTCCCGGTACGTCGCTACTTTGCTCGTCGTCTATCAGTTGCTACCTGCAAGCTAGCAAGACATGATTTACGATTCTTGATATTTCAGGTCCCGGCAACTGCTTGCAATTCAAAAAGCTCTCAGTTCGTGCAAACTTCTGTGGTGACGGATATGATCATCAGCCCACAACCTTAACTTGCCTTCAGGGAGGTTCTACGTACTACGCTCAGTACATACGACCGTCTTCATCGCCTCTTGGATGGCCGGGAGAGCGGGCTCCAACGTCGAATTCGACTCATCTTCCGCAACTGATCCTGCAGATCAATCAGCCAGCTAGCTTGCCCTGGTCCTCATGAGCAACACATTCATGATGCGCACTTGATGGCTAGCTTGGTGAAGATGATACTCACTGCCTCACGACGCCGTGTCCGTCACAGACACGGTGACCAGCGTAACGGCCGTAAGTAAGTTCTTGTCAGAACTGAAGCACTAGCTCACTTGCGGCAGTCACTTGCTGGATTCAAATCTGAAACGGAACTAACTGATTTTCATTATGAGATATGTTGCCGATTGCAACTAACCAACGGCACTAACTGAATGTTTCGAAGTTTGTTTAGTAACAGTTTGATATTGCTAGATAATGCAATCATCTACTTGTGAAATATTCGACATTTGTAAAAGAGAGTGAAAACTAGAAGTATTCTTGGTTGGTTCAGATATAAGATAATGAAATATTTGATTTCGTATTAACATTGATTTTCATGTTGTTAGGATTGATGTACCGTAAATTATGTGGAAGACATATGTGTTTAGTGTTTTGTAACTTTGTAATTTATAAGAATGGACTATCAAAGGTGCTTGGACAGTTTGTATGTTTTTGAACAATTTCATTATTAATGTAGAAGGATGAATTTTGTATTTTTCATGTGGTAAAATAATTTAACGACTTTAATATTATGTAAAGTCATGAAAACATAAAATATAAATAAAATGATTAGTTCATCATGATTCAATTTATATTTTCACTTTTGAAATTGAATACAAACAGTCTGAGTACCTTTGATAGTCCAATCTCATACAACAAAGATACTGAACACAGACTCAAGTAAGCCTCATGTGATCAAGCAATCATCAGTCATCATTACAACTTGTACAAATAGACTGTAAAGTTAATGTACTTTTCAAAAAGTCCAGGTGAGAATCTTATCCTTTTTTGCACATGTACTTGATTGCTATACTTATGACAGAACTTTTTACTTGCGTTGAAATCTTCCGCATGTATTCTTCTAGTCAGACCTCAATGGTGTCAGTAGCATTTCAAGCACATTGCAGTAAGCACTCTGAAGTACAGTTTTATCGACGATCTAGTTTCCACTGGCTTGATCAGAACTGCCCGGTCTAAACTGACTTCCAGTACAGTTTTCTAGCTGCTTCCCAGACTTCCAGGTATGATGTTGCTAGACACTCAGCTTATACGACGATGAATCGATCAGTTGATTGTTCGACAAGCTAGCTAGGAACCTCGATCTATCACTTCGGTAAATGAGTGCAAGCTGTGTCTGTGAACTCCTTGTGAAGGTGCCGGATATTGATGTGGTTGCGATGTTCTGCAAAAGTCTTTTCAGAGTGTAGTGTTTGTGGAAGTTAGAGCGATTCTCGTTAGCTAGGACTAACTAGGTTAATTCTGACGACTCTCTCTTTGATGTGTTACAGCAGATGCAGTGCAAATCGAAGATCGTAGGTGGGTGTACGGTGATCCAGTGATCGACGCGATCATTGAGAGAAGATCAGAGATGTTCGATCATGAGAACTTGAGAATCGGACCCTGATCTGTTGAAGTTCATACCCTACACTTACAAATCATGTCACCTTTATGGTGTGAGACCGTCGATCGTAAGTTGATAAGGCACTAGAGCTAGCTAGCTAGCACTGACATTTTTCTTTGTTTTTTGACAACTGACTTGGTATTTAGAGTTTCGTTTGGCTTCACTTAATCGAAAGCAAATCTCATCTTCAGGAACGACACTGAAACTGATGCAGGGCACCCTGACTGCTATTCTGTTGCAGTTATGCTAGCAAGAGCTAGAGGCCGTCTCGAATGTCATCCACAAATTGCACGACCAGCGTGTACTTTCTGACGAAACCCGCCAGTGGGCAGTGTAAGTCTGCTTACCATCAACCAACGAAAAGTTTCAGGCATTCGTGGACGCTTGTGTGGTGCAAAAGTCACAGCCTGGGAAGATCGACAGTGCAAATGGTTCTCCAGGCATTGAAGGTCCGGAAGTCGAAAGCAAGCATTCAAGCTATTCCACTGCCAATGGCTCCGTGGAGACTGCGCAGCAAGACTCCGGATCTTCCCAGGACGTGAAGGAAACAAGCATGGATGTACGTTGAGAGACCAGACAGTTTTTCATCGCCGGACCTCATCCTCAACCTTGAATCCAACCCTGACACGGAACCCCGCATGCCGGGTTCGAATGTTGGCAACCCTCTCAAAACAGTTTCTGTTCTCGGTGTTGAAGTGCAGACCAGCGCGGACCGTCCACTCTTCACTTTTATGGTCCTGGCAGTGATGTGCAGAGTACCGGACCGACCCTCAAACTGCCAGAAAACTCCTCTTCGGATCCTGGTATGGAGTATATACGTACTCGGCATGTGCCGCTCTTGTTCACCAGCCAGTCGATCATCCTCTGCAACCGTTCACAAGGATGATTCTCCCACAACTTTGACGAGGAGATTGGATCCAGACAAGCTAAGGAGCTGTAAGTTTGCAACCGTATGTAGGTTAGCACAGTTGTATGACTTGTATCTCAGGTTTTGGCTTGAACTAGTGTGCTCCGGGCGATGCAAGGGATGTCTTCAGGATTCTATGTATGTACATGAGGACCTAGGGTCCTGGTAGGAGAGTAGTCTGGGTTTGGGTTTTGGTGGTTTCAATTTGGGCTTTCTGTAATTTCATGTATGTGTGGCGAAGTTTACATTGTGTGTTATTTCTGACCAGTTTGGAACTTTGGTTGTAACTGTGTCGGATAATTGGACGTTTTGAGGCACGTACTTCGGCGACGCACTTTCTACATTTCTGTGCTATTGCCCACCCTTTTTAAATTCTTTTTCATATTCCTTTTTTATTTCTCACAACTGGAACACTTAGAACACTTGCCATTGGGAAGAGGTGAATGGTACTAACATTCGAAAGAGCCTTGGTTGGGCACCCTTTGAAGTCATGATTTGCCTGTGCACGTGAGAGTGAATTAATGTTTATTTTTGCTTGATTGGCATTACATGGCTCGAGCCCCCAAATCTCTTACAGTAGGTGACTTCTAGCTGGAAGACGTCCAATCGATCCATTCATATATATGTATACCTGAGGAGCGAGGAGATATAATTAAGAACACATCAGAATATGATAGAAAATTAGAAACAAGGTTTACTGCTTGCCATATGAAAATGAGCGAGGCATAAAACTCGGAGAGGTTGTGCACGTACAGAACATGGAGCCATCCCCTAGATCTCATTTTTCCAGAAATACTGCAAACCGCAGTATGATGTTACGTCACTTGTTTCCCAAAAAACTGAAAAAATGATTTTTGAAAGCCTGTTCGCCCCCATTCTTGGGCTGAGTGTCAGGACTCAGGACCCCCAAGTCAAGCTGCCAATACACTTCTGTACATTGAGTCCAGAAGTCAACGCCGACATCTACAAAAACTGGAACTCGAATTTCACGATCATAACATTCAGTAACCCATGGAAGGACTGCCTTCCCCTTGGTGAAGTCCCCATCACCTAATTTCATGTGACATTTCTTGGAGTTGCAACTTTAGTTACTGAATGGTGTGGAATACCATTGGTACTGGATGGAATGGTGTAGGATATTCCACACCATTTCATCCGCTGGGAGGCAGTGTGACAGGCTGCTATTGAATGTAATGATAGAACACAAGTATCATACCTACACTGAATAGTGAAATTAGGTTGCCTTTACAATTAGGTTACCTTACTTCAAGAAAGTTGCTCTACAAGTCATCAAAGTCAACAAAGATTTCTCTAAATATTAAGGGATAACAACCGATACCACACCTCTATTTTGCATTGGACCTTAGACACATCCAATACCACACCTCTACTTTGCATTGGACCCTAAACTCATCCAAAATCGTCCCTAGACTGCAATTAATGTCTTTGCCAAATGCTTGACCTTAATTCGCTAATGCATACTAAGGACACATACCAAAATTTAATTGGTTCATTGCTGAATTTAGCAATGTTCAGATTTTGAGGCATCTATTAAACAATTTGAGTGGTCTAGAGAGCCAACACTTTGAAAAATCACAGAAATTTCAGATAGCATCCAAAAAATCTATTTTTTTTTAATATTCATGATTTTCAGTTTTCCATTCACTAATACTAGAAAAGTATTATTTTTAGAAAAACCTACCTCCAACTATATTGAATTCTTTATTTGGGCAATTTTAGGTGTTTCCATAGTACTTTCAAGTCGCATACAAAGAGATTCATGAGCTCCATCTACACCAATAAGTCAATAACTAATTCTAAAGCAGTGCATTATTGTATGCAAACAATAAATGTTTATATTGTGTGGAAGGAATGTTAAGAATTTAGTGAAGCCCAATCTAATTTCACTATTTAGTACTGATTGAAGTGATGGACTAAGTAGAGTCGGGCTAGCATGGAAAATCACCTCAGAGTGTAAGTCCCAACTGTATTGCAAAGATTTATTCCAAATTTTCCAACCGTGGAAAAAACCTCATAATTTATAGTACCAATTTTCCAAATTTAATGCTCTTTGGAAAGTCGGAATTTTTTAATGGGGTCATTGCAAGAAAGACCAAACGATTTATGTAGCGTTTTCCATAGTACTGCTGAAATTTTCGGGAGTACTATATAATTAGAAAAACAATTTTTTTAAAATGTAAAAAATATGTTTTAGGTATATACCTCTAAGAAGAAGGTACCCTAGGAAGGAAAAGTGTAGAAAAATTCTCTAAGTAGGAGAACTAGAAAAGTGCAAATTTTCATGAAAATAGGTACTTTGACATTTTAATTTGTAAAAAATAGGAAAAATAATTTTTAAAAAAACTAAAAATTGAAAATTGGGGAGAACTTTATGATGAAGAGATTTCACCAAAAGAGTGATCTCAAAACCATCTTAAATATTCAAAAGTATGCGCGCAAGGGAGGCTTGTTCGCGCATATGTAGAGGAAAGAGAATAATGATTTTTAAGATTTCCTTTGGTAGGAACATGCCTACCTAGTATGGAAATAGGCCACAGAAATTTCAGCTTTAGATCATTAATTTTGGATGCTCCCCAGTACTAAAAACCCCTAAACCACAAAGTGTGACAAATTAGCTTAATTGAAATTTAATTATAAAATGATTTTTGAAAATTTCTGAAAAATAAGGAATTTGATTGTTGTCATGTCAGACATCTTTAGTCAAAATTTCAAGTTAATATGGTTCATACTTTAAAAGTTATAATCAATAACAACTTTGTCATTCAAAGTGTGACGCAAAATAGTACCGGTCTTTCTTGCAATCACCCAATGCTCAATTTTAAATATATCAAAAATACGTGCGTTTTTTCCCTCTTACTTTTTTCCCTACTTTGAAAATAAAAGAGAGAATTTTTTTGTGAACCTTTTTTTTCTCTTTCTCTTTTTTTCTAATTCTCTTACTCTTCAAAATAATATTTAATTGCAATATGTCTTCATTTATTATTACATATGTTTTGGATATTTGTTTGATCAATACACATTGAGTGCCTTTTTTATTGTCTTATCATTGCAAAATGGTGACTACTCATAATAATTGACTAAGATTAAATAAAGAAACTTTCTACTTTTTGTATCATATTTTAAATCATTGTATAGAAAATATTGTAATGACTTGAAAATATTGATGTTGAAACTAGAGTTGCAACTCTAGAATAATTGTCATTTATTTTCTTGGCAATGTAAAGAATTCAAGCAAATAATAAAGAATTTCAATCTTGTCAACATAGGGGCTAGAAATAATTACATGACTAAAGACACAATTAAAAAAGAAAACCATCAATTTAGACTTCAAATAGTAGATAAAAATAGATGTATAAACGCACGTGAATGTAAACTTTAAAAAAAAAAGATAAAGCAAATAGAGATTTAAAAACACACATCATCTTAGAGAGCAATAGATGTGAAAAATCAATCCTCCAAAAATTCAACAATGTAAATGGAAGGAAGTTTGTCAACCTCACAATTAATAAGCAATTGAGATTGTACCAAAAAAAAGGACCAAAAAAAAAAAAGAAAAAACTTTTTGCATTGGTATATGATAGAGATTTTATTAGAAGGAATTTGAGGGTAAGAATTTTTTTTCAAAAACTTCTAAAAAGTGTTAAAGAACCTAAATTGATTTTTTTTTAGGATTATATATATATATATATATATATATATATATATATATATATATATATATATATTTATAACATGGGAATGTCTCAACTACATCAAACTATTGATGTAACACGTTCCTATAGTCCAAAAACTCAATAAAACTCGTGGGCTTCTAATTAATGCCCTCAAATCTCCCTTAATGGTGCAATCCAATGTAGAAGCTTAATCAAGCCCAAAATAGAACTTTGGGCCATCCAAACCCTCATCCTAATTTCATCTTTAAGGCCTAAAGGTTTTAATGCCAAAACTATACTACCTAAAAGGCTATGTAGGATGAGTTGTAGCTCTAGCCCAACCTTTATATAAAGTTCTTTTGCCAAATTTAGAAGTATCAAGAAACTATATTGGTTCAAACTTGGAGAGTCGGGATCAACTAGCCTTCAATTTAGCTTCAATAATATATGAAGGTTTAGCCAACAACAAGATATTGTAAGTTAGATAGATAGTGAATTTGTAATATTCAGTATAGAGTGTCATAACCCTCATGATGACTACAATCAAAATATCTATCATGTTTTCATCCTTGAAAATATCATCCAATTATTTCATCCACCATAGACAATGAAAACTCATAGCGCAACCAACGTTCTTGTGATTTGTCACACACATGTTTTCCTTGTCTCTTGACTTGTTCTTGTATATAAATTTGGCTAGAACCAATAAAGGTGAGAAGTAGAGCTTCTCTAGTTACAGTTGCCTTACATTCAAGAAAATTACTTTGCAAGCCATCAAAAGCAACAAACAATTCTAAAAAAACCTCCATATGTACACATAGAAGTTCACAAGTCTCAATTACAGCAATTCACCTAATTCAAAAGTAGTGCATTCTTGTACAATTATAGCTGAAGATATTCATGTAGTGTCAAATGTCAAGAAATTAGTGTGGAACAACCTAATTTGACTATCAGTTTGTGTACCATTTGGCCGTGTGCGCACACACTCAGCACCTTAGGGAGGTACTTCCATGAAGCTGCCGACCATCGGCTCCAAACAACAGAACATCAACAATCTGTGTCATTTTCCTTTCAATCGTAGTGAAGAAACGAACGCTTTGCATTCGTCTCACGGGGAAGATGGCTGGCATTCCATTCTGTTCGCTACTGCTCGCGCGTTGCGAGCGTCTTGGGAGCTGCCGGATGCACTCCGATCCAGCCGACCAAAAAGCACTTCAATCTGGCATTGAAGCACAGTTCAATGACCCCGCCGGCGTTCTTCAGTCGTAGAATCCCCGGCCCAGGATCCCATTTGCCCAGACGGACTGGGCTGCTGCGGCTGGATGGCGTTGACGCTACAATTCTTCGAAGTAACTGATTGAATTGTTGATGTCGATCGATGTTGCAATTCGATGTTTGCCTCTGCATGGATTTCTTCTCATCAAGATCAAAGTCGATCACAAGCAATGTGCATAAGTGACAAGTCCAGAATGTTTCCGGTGGGTGGGGGGGGGGGCGAGGCTGTGTATTTGCAATAGTGGTGAATTACTGTTACAACTGTTGTAATCCAGAATGAATTGTGTTCACGACGTATGAGTGAATTCTCTCGGGTTTTTTGTTTGGAACTTTCGATCTAACTTACTGGAGATGATAAGAAGTGGAGGTTATGAGAAGAATTCATGGTGTCCCCGATGAATTCTGTCCAAGTACGAATGAATTCTCCAGGTGCAATGCATGAAACATGTTGGGTAAGAGAGCTTGGATTCCATACGTTTAGATATTTAATTGGGTCATAAGACTAGATCTTTGTGAGACAGGGAACTTAGGGCCAGCTTCCATGTGAGCCGGGCCGGTAGAAGTTTCCCGGGAGAGCTACAGTGACAAGTGAGTGATGACACTTCTATGTGAACCTGGTGGGTGGGGAGATGTCGAGTAAGAAGAGCACATGTAAACGATTCCCTGAAGTTCGATCGTTTCCACCAATCCTGTCTTCCACCGATATCGGTGAAGCTGCTGCTCCTGCTTCTCCGCTCACCGAGGCCGGCAAGAGAATCGGCAGCTCCTGCTTGTCGTCTTACTGCTTTCTTACCGGCCCGGCTCGCATGGAAGGTGGCCCTTATACTGGGCACTACGCTCACCGCCTAACAGCTATCACCGAATCTGGGTGACGTCACCAGTCACCTGTTTGTTTCGATCCTAAACAAAATCGTGAAATATCCCTGTCATGCAGTATCGCAGTGGGTCCTCCCATTAGTTCACAAAGAATAGAAATACCAAATAAAAATTGAAAAACTGAAATGAAAAGTCAGTCGGTAGAAGGACCCCAAAAGTGCTTCTTTGGTCACTACGGTACTGTAGTGTGATCCGAGGGGAGCCTTAAAGTTGCCTTGTAATGCGGAATTTCTTGCAATCTTGCACAACTCCATTGGAGGAAAATCTTTAGCCAGATATTATCTGACAATTAAAATTCGAAAAAATGGAAATTGAAAACAGATATTATCCAGGAACCGCCTGGCTTGCCTGGGCCTGGACTGCTGGAGTCAGTCAGACCTACTGCTTTTTGTGTTCATTTTTTTATTTATTAAATTTTGGTGTTCATTTTGGCGTCTACCAGAGACTGTCTAGAGCCCCCTAGAAATTGCTAAAAGTAGTGTCTAGTCTATTTCTTCAGTTGTAGGGTGGAATCTACTCCGCAAGAAGACAGATCAGCTGTCGCTGAGTATTGAAATGTGGCCTCTGCTGGGAGCTTCAGTTTGGTCGCCTGCAATTAGATTAGGAGAAAAAGAGAAGTAAAATTTATTAAAAAAATCTCTCGCTAGGGCTTTGGTGTTGGTACTTTGTCCTTGCAATGGAATATGTCCATAGGTTTTAACCCTTGAACGCCGCCATGGACGTTTGGGTGTCCTTTGAATGACAAAGACAAAGAATCTTGCTTTGTAGGATAGAATTGCAACTTTTCATCCTTGGTAGTAGGGGTGGAAAGGGAAGATCTTCTACAATACTTTGACTTCAAGTGAGTATATATGATTTTTCAAAGTAGATGATGTCACACAGTATCAAAAAGATAGATCAGCTGACACGGTATAACTATGATGGAAAGGACCTAAATAGTACGGAGTAAATCACTTCTACCATTCAACTCCAAATTGATGAAATTGTTGCAAGCACATGTGATTGAATTTGGAAAAAATCTGAATTCATGTTCAAAATTACAGACTTCAATTATTTACAAAAATATTATTCACAATTATTTAGAGTTAATTGTAAAAGAGATCTTAGTTTGAAATATTGATAGAGGTGTTAGAGAGAGGTTTGACTGAGAATAGTAGAAACGAAATACAGTATCAAACTCTTTTGGAACTTGGTTTTGGTACTTGAAGGAATTTGGTCTTGTATTTTTTTTCAAACTCCGACTCATGGTCTAGCATTGCACCCACTTAGATTATGATTAATTATAATATTTCAAGAAATTTCACTCTGATAATTCAAGTTTTATCTCTTAGGTGGGTACTTTATAGACCTCCTATCTTAAATACTAGGGTACGTGTGTCAAGAGAAGCTTCTTATAACATTTGTGAAATTCTAGAATCTGGAAAGAATGGTTTTGGTCCCATCCTTGTTTTTATAATTTATTTTGAAACATCTCTTAACCTTGTAAGGACGCTGTGGATCGGAATTGTTCAATGAATGATAAGGAATTTTTGCATATGCTATTGTTCATCATTAGAATTTTGTGCACATCATGACGGGAGGTTGGCAATAGTAGTTTGGTCTACAGTATATACTTTTGAATTTTTGAAAGTAGATGATTACACTGTTGCAAAAAGGAGGATTTCCACGGATAAGAGGTTGGTTTGGTTTCTAACTTAACTTATCCTGAATTGCCTCTTCGTGGAGGTCACTGTCAGTTGCAATTTGCATCGAGAATTCAGTTCAATCCCGTGAAGCTTCTCATTCAAGCCTGGCGTCCGCTGACTCTTTTTCTTTTTCTTTTTAAATTTAAATTAAAAAAATTAAGCATGACTTTTTTCTTTTTTTGACACAAATGAAAACTTTTTTTTTTCTTCTTGGAAACATGGACAAGTAGGACAACCTGACTCTTTTGGGGACTTGGGTTTTGTCACCTGAGCTTCTTTTCTGTGTGACCACCCTGAAAAAGCCATGTGTCACCTGCTTACTAACTGACTGGGTTAAGGTGATAAGGTAAGAGGTACCATCTAAGGGCTGAAACAGAATTTCAGGGAGGTAAAACTTCTAAAAATATTTTTCAGTAAATTTTTCTTGAAAAACAAGTAGAATTGACATCTAACCCAAGTTGTTTCATATTTTTCTGAGCTTTTTTGAATTAGTTATTAAATTTTGAAGTTGAAAGGGCATAGGGTTCTAAAATGGTGCCCTAGCTAAAATGTACATTGTCAGTACACTACTAAAGGCTATGAAAAAGAAACATGTACAAACTATACATTTATGATAGGGCACCATTTTAGAACCCACTCCATTTAAGAGCCTTCTACCTTAATTGAATCAGGTTTTGCCCAAAATTGCAAAACTAACTAACCATCAAGAGGCCTCAACAATAGTTCTTTTATTCACTTTCTTTTAATGACCTTCATGTCGAGTTGTAAAGAGTCTCCAATTGAGTTTCAGTCTAACTAATGTTTATTTGAGAAGTAATTAGAGAAAACGGATGACAAAATTTGCTATTCTAGTGTACTTTGAGGAATTGACTAAATCTGAAATTTTTCCTTGAAAATGACATTTTTGGAGTTTGAACCCAACTAATAAAATGAAGGTCCTCTACTCTAGTTTCTACTCCAATTAAAATTTTAGAAGAATTTATAAAAATGAATATTTTATTGCATTTTGAACTTTGATTGCATTTTTAATGTCCATTTTATCCTATTTATAGAAGTATGCGGAAATTAAGTTTCCACCATGATGTTTGTCACTATAATGTACACACATGGTGAAAATTTCAGATTTTTTGAGATAATTTTATATTTGATATGATTTTTTCTTCATTTTTTCTTCAAAAAAATTCAGAAAAATCAATTTTCCTCAAAAAAATCTAAATTTTTTGTAAAGTATAGCACATATAAATTTCCATCTCTAATAAATAAAAAATAAAAATTTCAAACATATCTGCTTCCAAAATGGTAACAAACTAAGTGACGGGCATGGTGGCTTCAAACTATTGTAGTAGTAATAGGTTTGTCCTTTAACCGCTGAAGGTTTTTGACTATGTTTTCACCAAAATCGCTCCAAAATTGTCATTTCTAGGACAACTACCAAAATTTAGAAAAAAAACATTTTTGGAACAATGTAACTATAGAATCTTTTAGTGAAATAGTTTGAGAAGATGCATAAATTTTTTTAGAAAGCTTCACCGTGTAGATTGCAAGATATTAGTGTTTGAAGTTATAAAAATCCTTTTTTTACCACTACAAAAATTCAGGCAATTGCACTTTAGAAGACCATATTTGTATCAAAAAATGTTCAAAATAGTTGTTACTCTTTGGATTCATTCTTTGATTGAAGTTGGCTACATGCTTGAAAATTTTCAAATCATTTGAAATTGTACAACATGTACAAAAAACATAGTAAGTAGAAAGAAGTAGAGAATGATTCAAAATACTAAATTGTTAACAATTTATTTATTGAATTGAAAAATGTCAATCTCAATGGTTCAAATGTTGTAATAAACAATCTACACCTAATATTTTTATTTTTTTTCAAAAATATTGAAAATTGAGTTAAATAAAGGACTTCAAAGTTTATTTTAGAAAAGAAAATCTATAACTACCTACAAACTAAAATTCTTCATAATCTTTTACTCATTAATTCAAATGGAATGATTCAAATCTTTTCATGTATATATAAATCTATAAAACCAATTTCAAATTTTGGTTTCCCAAAAAAGTGATTTTTTCTGATCTGCTTGAATTACCCGAGTTGAGAAACAAACAACATATTATGCAATAACTTTTCAACCATGTAGTCAAAAGTCACGAAAATTGTTGGGCTTTAAAGATACTCCTTGTCCACACCTTCTATTAAAATTTGGTTCCAAAATATGAAAATCTCTAGTCACACGTACCTGCCCAAAATCACTATGTTGCCAAGAAAAGGCATGTTGGTCCTTTAGGAGTTAAGGATTAATTATCCTTGATTGGGTTTGGTTATTATCCCCCTTCTTGTATTTTCTAAAAGTAATTTGTTACCAATTCATATGGGATATATGTCATTTTCATATGTATTCCATTTACATTTCTATATGTATGGCATTTGTATGGCATGTGTATTTCCTATCTATATCCATATTTGTCTTTTGTATCCATATAGTGGAAAAACCCAAAACTGTCAATTTAAGCAATTCAGCATAGTTGGAGGCATTTTATTGTAAAAATAATATTTTTATAGTATTAGCAAGTGAAAATCGTAAATATTCAAAAAGAAAAATTAAATTTTTTGGATGCAACATTTAATTTCTATAAATTTTCAAAGTGTTGGCTCCCTAGACCACTAAAACCATCTTATAGGTGTACCTTGAATTGAACTCTACTAAAATCAATTGTTAGTGAATGACAATTATACATGTGTCTTACAATTGCATTATCAAATTAGAATTAAACATTTGTAGGACACTTTAATGAATGTTTCTGGATAGATTTAGTGATACTCTAGGATTTAGGAATGGATACAAGGACAGAAATGAGTGTTTCTACCTTAATTATCTCTAATTAAAGTTTGGTTAGGGCATGTTTATATGTTGGCCTAGTGGGCAAGTAGAGTGCTTGTTCAAGCAATAAGATAAAAGAAGCTTCACTGATTGTCTTGTCGGGGGTGGGCAAGAGGAAATGGAGGACAAGTTCCACTGATTCTTGTAGAAAATCTCATTGGTGGAGACTTGGCAAGTTCTAGAAAATCTAAGACTTGTGCTTTTTTAATTGTAATCTTCCTACCCACAAGGTCGATATGAAAGTGCAAAAACTATTTTTCTCTATAGCACTCCTTGTGAAGTTTCCTTTCCCACCCAGACATGTAAGAAGGCCCTTATCTCCCTTCTTGTATTTTCTAAAAGTAGTCTAGCACCAATTCATATGGGATATATGCCATTTTTATATGTTTTCCATATACATTTCTATATGTATGGCATATATATGGTAATTGCAATTCTTGTTTATATCCACATTTGTCTTTTGTATCCATATCTATATTTAAAAGTGACAATTAAGATTGCCTCTCACAATGGTGATTAATGGTAATTATTTTTTAAGATCAATGGTGTTGGAGGTTCAACAAGATCAATAGCTTGGGTTCTTTCAAAGAAGTGGGAAAGAGGTGGGAAGGGTAATTACAACAATAAGGAGAGGGATGCATTATCATAATTGATAGTCATTTGTATTATAATCTAGGGAGACAAATTAAAGAAAGTAGGGTAATTGAGTGCCATATAAAAGTTTCTAAATCAATATTGGTATTGGCAAAATCTAAGTTGACTATCATTCATACTTTTTTTCCTACAATTGTTGTTGAAAGTAAGCTTACTTACTTTGTTAAGCCTAAAATGACATTAAGGATTAAAATTGTTTGATAAATGATTTAGGATATTTTTATAGTGGATAGAGTA
This sequence comes from Thuidium tamariscinum, assembly GCA_947034885.2. Taxonomy (NCBI): domain Eukaryota; kingdom Viridiplantae; phylum Streptophyta; class Bryopsida; order Hypnales; family Thuidiaceae; genus Thuidium; species Thuidium tamariscinum. The sequence continues at coordinate 9,735,135 of OX344755.2, forward strand.
GGAATTATTTATTTTGTATTTTTAGGGTAGGAGGTGGAGGTATATAGAATCTTTTGAAGTAAGAGCTTGCCTCATTGAAGGCCTTTTTTTTTTCTCCAAAAGACAAAGATTGGATTAGAACAAAAATTAGTTGAACTTCCCACACTATTCTAAAGTTGCCCTCTAAAGGAGTCTTCTCTAGGATTGATGATTTGAGAAAAATCATCATATAGTTCTATTTAGAAGAATTAGTTGGAATTGATATACAAATAAAAGTTGTAGACTTTGACTTGTGGATTCCATCCATACACCTAAATTCAACAATGCTATACATATATTTTCTATAAAATTTAGTAAAGAAATTTCAAAACTCCTTCAAAATAGAATTACACTAAAATTGTTGTCATTTTCTAAGTAAATATTGTTGGAATGAATTTAAAATGAATTCTTCTTGAAATGGTGATTTTTTGAAATTTTTGGGTTCTTTAAATATATAACATCATACTACAAATTAACCTTAAATGCCCAAGCCTTTCCCAAAGTATGTTTTGACTGTGAAAAAAGAGCATTGGCTTGTAGTCATCTCCAATGAAGCAAATTTTGTTGTGAAGATGTTTACAAATCTTGTTTATTAGTATGCATACCAATTTTGAATGCAAAATTTGATAGGGATAGTGAGATTTTAACAAAAGAAATGTATATTTTTTATTTTTAACATATTGCCTTTTTCCACAATGTTTCAAAATTTTTCATATAAAAGTTCTTTGGAATTGGAGGTGACATGAACAACTACAAAAGTCTTAGCACACTAAAATGCACTTCCAAAAAATTTAATTTTACATGAAAAAACATCAAATTCATTAGTCAATCTACATTGAAATTGTTGAAATGCAATTTTTTTAATAAGTAGAAATTGCAAATAGCTCCAAATCAACACTTGCATGTTTCAATTTTCAATGGTGAAAATTATAAGAACACTTTACTCTTTCTATTGGGACCTTTCTCAAATCAAGTGGATAAGTATGATTTCTTAGATCTCAAATCAAGTGAATTTGCCAAGCTTTGCATAAAGCCGGGAAGTAAAGTAAAATTGGTAAATTTAATTATCTACTAATGGTACATATATGCCTTTGAAGACCTCTTGATAATGAGATACACTTTTTTCACTGAAAAATGAAAGTTTTCAATAATTAACCTTCAAAACTACCCATTTTTTTTAAAATGGTCAAAGAAATATAATTGCGTCCCTAAAAATGGGCTTGAAATTAGAAATTGACCATATATGGTCATTTAGGCAATCATGGTTAACTTTTGAATTAGATTCATTGCAATGTTGGCTTGGTCAATCAATTGATATACTTCTACATTTGTAATTTTAGAAAAATATGTATCCTCCTAATATCAAATCTAACCATTAGATAGGACAACATCTTCATAAAGTATTTCTTTAAATTATAATGACTATCATCCATACAAAACTAAGAAAGAAAGTTGATTTACAATGTGTTCAATGTGCAAAAATTGGATGTTAGAATGCTTCAAGGTGTTTTGTTTTGTTTTCATTTTTTATGTAGGGCCACAATGGTCATGATAAATGTTATAGTAGAGCTCCAAATTTCAACATTCATCTACATATTGGGTAAAAAATATCACATTAGCCCATATCACATATCTAAAATTATGTTTTTATCCACAATTTGGCAATTGCACCAAAGATGTTTTTTAATTTGAATTTTTTGAAAGAATTCACTGAAGATTTTACTACTTATGTTCCAAGGGCTTAGTGTTGGGCCCATTAATTTTGTACAAATTGACAACAAATAGCTAAAAAATACTTCATTCTTCAAAGATAACTTACATCAATTGTGCAACTACTCCAAAATAAACCCATTAATGTAAACCAAGTTCATAAGAGCTCTAATCCTAAAACTTATGTTAATCCTTAGAGATTGGATGAGGATTGTATATATTATCCTATATTTTACTTTTAGAATACAAAGTATGTACTAAGATATGGCAAGACATACTCAATTCAACTTACATCTAAGATAAAACAACCTTTTGTTGTCAAAATTAGGAATTTGTCCTTATGCAACTACTGAAATTAAAAAAAGAAAAAGATCCCATATAAAGACAAGTTAGAGAATTAACAAAAGGAATTGAAATGATAGTTTTTTTTGACAAAGTATAAATTTGCTATGAATTTTTGAAGTGGTTCAACCCATCATGGTCCAAAAGAATCTCTAAAATACTCCCAAACCAACAAATTTTGTATCCATAGTGTTCATCTTATACATCTTAAGAAATTACAGTAATTTCTAACCTAGATTGCTTTATTAAGTCACTTCCTCTAGTGAAATTACACTGAAAAGTTTGAAGTTCCTAATTAATTAATCACTCCATTATTGTCAAGTAAGACAATGATTGTAGCCCAAATGTCATAGATTAAAATTTTTATAATGAGATCATTCCTTAGGTGTCCACTACAGGGTCTTTTGATGGCAATGGATTGTTCTACCTTAAAATCATTGATTTGTAATTCATTTGTAATTCATTTGTAATTCATTTTGATATCTGAATGACTATTATCAAGTTCAAATATGATATCATAAATGTAGAATACATAGTCATCTTGTCACTTCTCAAATATGTAGGAAAAATGATTATAATCAAAATTGGAAGTATCTTGTGTCACTGAATTTCGCTCAACATGAAGACAAACTTTTATAGAGTTGTTGTATATACTAATTTATACACTTTATATTTTAAATACACAAAAAAACGCCATATTCCAACCTAAATTGAGCTTATCAAACCTATATAGGTTACTACAAAGAGTTCGTAGAGAATTCTACTAACTACACACACTTCAAATAGATACAAATTTTATTGAAGGAAGTTCTACCTATGGTCCACTGATATAAGAACAAGAAAAAACAAATAGATCACACATAAAAAAATTAGAAAAAACTCTAATATTTTACATGCTTTAACAAGCTTCTATTGTCATCTAAAAGCTATAATTTGGCTCCTCAAACATCTTAGGATTAAAATATCTTTCATGCAAAGGGCTCAAATGACATTCCTACTCTATTGTTAAATAATATTCCATATTATAGTGTAATATTATATAAAATCATTGCAATTCTTAAGATGAGATCTATTACATTGTCAACATTCAATCCATTATATTAGCCCTTGGAAGAACCACACTTATTTCAAGCAATAAAATTATTAGATTATTGCAGAAACAAGGACATTCTTTGTTTCAATAGATTCTTAAAAAATCATTCAATAGACCTTTTTGTATCCATTGCAATATATCATTGTTGAATGTATATTCTCATACGCCAATATTCCAATAACCAAAAGGGATGTACTTTTTCCTTCTTTGAAATACAAATAAATTTTAATGCACATAATTTGCAATACAACATGACATTTGCTAATATATTATATTGTAGAAAGAACCTCAACAATGAATCTTACAAACATAATTTGAATGAACTAGCAACCTAGTCACCTCTTCAAAATTTGTGTGAACAAACAAAATTTATGTGAGCTAACAACCTAGTCACCTCTTCAAAATTTGTGTGAACAAACAAAATTTGTGTGAACTAGCAATCTAGTCACCTCTTCAAAATTTATGTGAACAAAAGCAATTCAAGGGCTATGAATAATATTTCAATAGATTAACATCCAAGCCTTAAACCATTAATGACTAAGAAGCCTAAAATGGGCCCATACTCTTTTCAACAATCTTAAAGAATTTACTAAATTTTTTAATTTATTTTAATGATTAATTATTTAAAATGATGCATGCAATGTTCTTTCATCAAGCTAATGATCCAAAAAAAGTTCTATATAAATTATCCATTCTACAATATGATCAATCAAAGTTTGCAACTTAACCCTCTAAGGACACCACAAACTAGAATGGCACGACAAATGACAAGGAATTCTCCTATGTAAGACAAAAATGCAATAAATCATCTTTGGTTTTAGGAGTGGAAAGTATAGTTCCCCAAATTCAAATGAGTTTTTTAAACATTTTTTTACCAATGATTTCCACAATTCTAGAAATCATGAATTTCACAGACCCCCCCACATCCTTCCAAGGTTAAAATCATGAATTCTTAGGAAACAAAGGGTTAAAAAGAATCTAGAAAACTGAAACACTACAGTACACTCCGACCTCGTTACGATCCCATTCTCTAATATTACATCCTCCCGCCAAACTCTTGGCAAGAGATGTGAAGTTCAAAACCCATTCTATTGATGTGAGTTCCAACAAGTACGAAAAGGATTCAGGTCCACCTTTTGAGACTACTGCAACCTTAAGTACTTCTCCAGTGTCACGTTTACGTCAAACACTAAAATTGATTGTTACAACAAGAATCATCAGAACCCTTGGGAATCTCCTTAGCTGAAAAAATAATGATCAATGGGTAACAAATGAAACTTTCAAACGCAATGAATCACTCCGTAATTACTTCAGATTCCTCTAATTGCGAATGTTGTATATAAATTTTTAAGTATATGGTAGTAGTCAGCCACCACCACCCACACCCACACCCACAATGAGAATGTAAATTGCTCCAAAAGCAAGGTAATCAAGATATTCAAGATAATCTCAACCATTAATCACAACCCTTGATTTCTGAAACTCCTAAATACAAGAAGACATTATCCTAACCTTGATGAAGACAAAATCCTTGTTTGAAAGCCTAATGCTACAAAACCCCATTAATAATCACATGCATTTTGCAGCGAAGCTATGACGAGAGGTCTGCATGTGTAAAAATTCCCAATTAACTCGTACTCAAAAGCATAGAAAGTTGGTGGAAACCATTCTCCAAGAGGAGTCAAACCTTGCTCCGCAATTTGCAGGTTGGGCACCTCGACTCTTTCTCCAGAGCACTAACCCTCTCAAATTCTAAAATCGCCGTCTTCTGCAGGACAGCTCTGACACCCCCTACCAGAGAGTGACGTCGGGCTCCGATGTAAAGGACACCCAAAAGTGCCACTTCATCGAATTTTCAGATGATGCACATCCCCTTCATCAATGTGTACCTAGTGTTGAAGAAGCAAAATTAGAACATGAACCAATAACTCTTTGAACCTTCATAACTATTGCATACAGTACCCAAACAACATATTCTATGGTGCATTAAAATCCTATCATTTGCCAAGAAGAACGTATAAAAGCTGACCTAGTCACAAAGCATACCTACTCTCATATATGAACTTTGCGTACGCTCTACAGGAACATTAACCTACCTTCTCATGGTCAAGCCTCCGGGAGTTTCATATCAGTCAACCGCCACAGATACCACGATGCGAGAGTGCGATAGGGTCGCCACAACAGGGCGAGTTCCTGCATCTCCACCGCGGACGGCTGCTCCTTCAGCCGGAACAGTTTTTGGAAGCCCTTGCGGATGCCCAAGTCGCCCACGGGAAGCACGTCCGGCTTGTGTAAGTGGAAGATCATGAACATGTGCGCCGACCAGACGCCGATCCCCTTCACCGCCGTCAACGCCGTTACCAGATCGTCCTCGCTCATCACCGCCAGCTTCTCATCGGTCAGGAAGCCTGAGGAGAATTTGTCCGCTAAGTCGTGGAGGTAGATGGCCTTCCGCCCTGAGATTCCAACTGCCCGCAATTCCTCCGCCGACAGGCCTGTGATCACCGTGGGGGTCATGCCCTCCGCACCCTGCATTGGCCGAATAAGTCAGCCAAAGCGCAAATGTAGACTGATCCTAACAGATGAAGCTAAGTGTTAGTCTACAATTTCAGACATTCATTAATATGATCCAGTCTATATTGAATGGTTTCAATAGTGGATGCACATATTGAGAGTGGACATTAAAAGATTGAACTAGTGCCCCTCTCTCCCAATGGGGTAACGGAACTGCCTTGGATAAATCTTCTAGTTCTGAATCATCCCTCCTATTGTTCATCAACATCGTAATTAGGATTCTTAAAGTTTCGATGTTGTTATTGGTCACTAACAAGTTCAGCCACTATCACTTTCAATGCCATTCCTCATTATAATTCAGATGTTGAGGAATCGGATAAAAGAGAGTGTGGTTGGTTGAATTTGCTATTGACCAATCACAACATTCAACAAATGATAAACTTTGAGATCTCCAATGCAACTTCCCACATGGAACAACGACCCAAACGAATCTGATTATCAGAGATGATGAACAGCACGAATAATGATGCACTACTTGATGTTCACTTCAACATCGTTCACTTCGACTTCAACTTCACTTCAACATTTCCAAACAGAGTGACATGGGAAACAAGTTTCACGTAGCCAGCTTCAGTGTACTCCCCTTCGACAAATGCATTGACAAATGCATTCACCATTGCAAACATTCACTCGCGAATGCATCCCATTCACCGACATCTTAAAGTCACTATTCCAGCAACAAAAAAGACATGTGTACGAGAATGCGATCTTTCAAAATAAGGTCAAATCCTATTTCGAACGCGCATCACAAGGAGAGAAACAGAGGAATGCGCCACAGTACCCCGCAGAGATCAATGAGACGCCCATAAATTGTGCTCGCCGCTTTTCCAGCGAGTTGCTGGTACACAATCGCTCTCGCCAGAGCTGAAAACCCGCTCCCCTTGTGCTCCCAAACAGGTGCAGACCCTTGCGCTTCAATAATCCGCTTCAACTTCTCATCCGCCGCCACTAGATGCTTCGTCGCCTCCGCGAGTGCTCCCGCCGTTGATAAGCTCACAGTCCACGACTCCACCACCTTCGTTGTAACCCCATCGTCTGCCACTTCTGTTCTCGTAACAAGCTCGCTCTTCGTACTCACAGTCTTCCTCGGCTTCTTCCCCTGTTTCACAACCGCAGCGATGCTTTCCTGCACAACAGACTCTCTCACCGCCTCTCGTTTTCCCGTTGGTTTGCTCTTCTCGGGATCCACAATCTCCGCTGTCTTCTTCTTCTTCGCTTTGTACGTGATCTTGGTGTCGACCAGCTTGGGATTGGGTTGGGAAGAAAGAGAAGATTTGGTGGAGTGAGATCGCAAGACGCGACCAAGAGACGCTTCGCCGTTAGCCATCATTCCGACGCCTGACAACTTCATAGCTTCCAAACTCGCCATAGCTCGATAAACATCACCATTTCGTGGAGAAATTGCAAGGAGAGAGAGAGGGAAGGTTCATGAGCACCCGGGAGTGCAGACTTGCAGCATCTCTCGCCGGTGGAGACGGAGCTTCAGGGTGAAGATTCAAGAGCAGATTGCCGACTGTGGGAATGGGAAAGCGGGAACTTCAAAATAAAACCCGAGTCGACTGATGCAATCAAGGTAAGTTAGTCTGCTCTAAAAGCGACCATTGAAGAGCTGATTGCGTTTTCAGGGAAGCTAAACTCCTCGAATCAATTTTCAGTAAATTTCGATGGGAAGGAAAGTGGAATTGGCATCTAAGGTAGAAGGTCCTGAAATGGACCATCTAAGCACTGAATCTGAATTTCGGTCAGGTGAAAGTTCTTGAAATATTTTTCAGTAAATTTTTATTGAAAGACAAGAGGAATTGGCATCTAACCCAAGTTGTTTTACATTTTTTGGATCATTTTTGAATTAGTTATGAATTTTCAAACGAGATGTGTGGTAGGTCCCTATTTATGATCCTAGGTCCTTCTTAAAGTGTTCACTGCAGCTTCCAGAGAAAAATGGGAAAAGCAAGGGAAATGATTGGCTCTTAGAATAATGAATAATATTTTTCTTGATTCATTCAATGACTACAAAGGTCAATTTAGTAACCACATTCAATCCATTCAAGCACCATTTATAGGGTCCATTCTTAATGCCCACTCCATTTCAAGACCTCCTACCTTAACTCAATTCATTTCATCTTTTTGAGACCTTTGTGGAATTAGTTATGAATTTTTAAAGTTGAAACACAGTAGTCCACATTACAAGCGATCATTTGCCAAAATATACACCATTGATACATTGAAGAAAGTAAAATGTATCCCTCTGTCATGATCACTTTTAGAGCATGCTTGTTTTTAGAGCTTACTACTATAGAACACCTTCAATAAGCACATTGTTAATCCTTGAAGGACGGACCTAGGTGACTATGAAATCACCCATTTTGATATTATGGGAATTAATGGTTTAAAAAATTCTAAAAGCACTTATTAGAAGTCAAAGTATTGTAGAAGATCTCCCCTTTTCACTCAAAATTTAGAAGATGAATAGTTTCATTTCTATACTACATACAAAGATTTCTTATCATCAATTAGACGCAAAACATCTTTATTGCCATTTAAAGGCTATGTACAAGCACAATATCGAAATTTTGAAGTGGAGGTAGGTAGACCTTTGAATTCCGTTCTAGCAACTTTCAAAAAGAAATTGCCCCAATGCAAAATTGATAATCCAGAATTCCAAACCTCAAATGAACCTTTATTGCATTATAAAAAGAAAGAGCAAAAAGATTCTACATTAGATATAGGCTTTTCATGCTAAAAAAGAGAGCTTGAATTTAAATGTATGCAAGACAAGGTTGAAAAGGTTTGACATTGTTGACTTTGACTATTGTGTGCTACCTCACAAGCTCTTCATATTTCTTCAAAATGTCAAGTCAAAAATAGAAAGTAATTAGCCATAGAATAAAGAGTGACCAATATTAGTTGCATTGTTTTTTGTTTTTTTAGTAACCCCATCATTATGCAAATGACATATGTATTTTTGTATTGCATTGGAGCTACTCTTACATTGACTAAAGAATAGTGCTTATTCTTGACCCCAACTAGAAAATTTGCCTTCTTGTAGTATGAAGAATCACCATTTGGATTAGCTTGTATTGATTATCCTTTGGGAGAAAAAATTTGTAAAAGAAATATCCTAGAATTATTTGTATGTTATTTTCTATGAATATTTGAAATGAAAGGTTAGTACTTTAGTTACCTATTAGTATCCCTAAACATGAACTAAAATCATTCTTGAAAATATATGAATTTAAAAGATGGGAGTCCATTAATATCTTGAAAAGTGAGTAGACTTCATTGGAATTGAATTATGAATAGGTTGGTTTCAAATCAAATAGTAGGCCCCGAAAATAGAATCCAAGAATGTTGTGTTAATCCCTAATTTTGTGAAGTTCTCTCCCAAGGTACTTGAGATTTTGGATAGGCTCATGTAACTTCAATTTTTGACACAATAAAGTTAATTATAAAGTATGGGCATTGTGGACTAAGAGCTAGAATTTCTAAAAAACACACTACAAAAAAACAAGGGAATAAGTGACTCATCCATAGAGTCATTGTGGACAACAGTGACTACAAAATAACAGTTTTGTAACTATTGTTGTCTACAATGACTCTATGGACGAGTCATTCAATCCCTTGTTCTTTTGTAGTGACATAGGATGAAATTCCTTTGAGCATGCAAATTGAGATTTAATATAATAGGGGTTGATGGAATTTAATGTTGGGATTCTTTTCTGCCATTCTTGATTAAACTTTCCATTGTTAGCTGTTTACAAACAAATGACAAACTTTATGATTAAATCTAATTTTATTAAAAAAAATTGAAGATACAATAATTCAATAGTTTTAAGAGAAATGAATTTTGATTTGAAATAGTTCCTAGAAAAAAAAGTTATGCCTTCTTAAGTCGAAAAATCAATTTTTCAGACAAGACAATTGAAATAGAAGTTGAAATAGAAATTTCTATTTTTCCATAGAATATATCTTTATTTACATGAAAATCTTTGATCCATTCCATTTTGATTAATGATGTGAAAATTGTAGGGCTTTTTTGTTTTCTAGGACATTTGTAGCATCTTTTTGAAAAAAATAATGTATTCAATATGTTTTGAACTCAAATTTTACAATATTCAAATTTTTTTTTAACAAGGCATAATTTTAATTCTAGAATAATCTCACAATTAAAATTTACATTCTTGAATTCCATCTTTAAGTTGTTAGAGCAATGAAGGCCTTATTCATTAAAATGAGACAATTTACACATTTTGAGACTTCATCCTAAGAAAATTTTAGTCATTTATCATCAAGTTGACGATAAGATGAGATTGCAACCTTTGGACAATTAAAGGTTTTTACATGTATTATTATATTAAAGACTCAAATTATCAAATAGACTCAAAATTAAAAAGTTATGACCATTTATCTTCAACTCTAAGATAAAATTGAGACTACGCTTTGTCTCAATATAATGAATAAGGCCTTAATGAACAATTAAATTTTTCTTTCTATCATGTAACTACTTCTATTTAATAATTTTTTAAAAGATGAAAACTATCCAAGTTTCTTTTTCTTGAATTTTTTTTTTAGTTTTTTGACTTGAGTCTTAAACATAATATTTGTAGTACAAAAATTTTAAACTAAGAAGATTCAAAAGTCTAATAATCTAATCACACAAGGTGCAAAAAACCCCATTTCTATCACTTTAAACAAAATCATCTTGAAATCAAAGTTTTTGAAATTTCTTCCACACATCCTTATACTATGATGGTCTACTACAAGTTAGATCTTGTGGTAAGACATGCAAAAAAAATTCAAATCTTTTACTCTTTACAATAGAAATGACAATTTTGAGTGTTGTTTGGTGAAGGAAAGGCCTTGGGACTGTAGAAGTTAAGTAACAATGAAAATTTTGTGCTATGGCTAAATCTAAAATAAATTTCAAAGTTTCTAGGTTTGAAATTATGCTTGGTGAGTTTCATGATGCTTTTACTTCTATGTGAGTAAGGAGAAACTATATATTAGGTGTAATTTTGCCTTGTAAACAAAACAATTCAATTCCAATGTTGAGAATTGTTTTCTAGGATTTAGTAACTTACTTTTGTTGAAAAAACTACCAAATAACGATTCCTATTATCTTCTTGCAACTATTGTACACTTTTATTTCAATTTATTTTTTTGTCTTTTATGTAAGGTTTGGTTGATTTGAGGTAAATGGCAGTCTACTCTTAATTTTGAAAGTTATGAAAAATCATCCTCCATCTCGTCCCTCTATTACTTCTATTGGATATTTTTTGGTAAATTGTAGTAGAACTATTGCAACAAGCCATTGCATAAAGAAATGTAATATTTTTGAAGTTTTATAAATTTAGATTCTAAACTCAATTATTGTATATATAATAGCTTTGTCTTTGGCCTTTTAAAACTTGAGTTAACCCTTATGTTCTTTGACTATGTTTACTCCAAAATTGGTCAAAAACTGTCATTTATAGTACCAATATCAATTTTTTCTTAAAAGCATTTTTTGAGATTTATAACCATAGGATCTTGTAGTAAATTGGTTTTTGAACATGTGCAAAAAAATTCAAAGTTTTTCACTATGTAGATTGCAAGATACTTGCATTTTAATGCTCAAACATCTTTTTTTTTACCTTGCGGAAAACAGGGCAGCTGCACTTCAAAAGGCAAAAATTATATGAAAAATAGTCCAAAATTTTTGTACCTCTTTGTATTCATAAGGCTAAGTAAGGTACTTGTCTAAAAAATTTCAAATTGTTTAGAATTGTACAACAAGGTGATTGCAAGAAACACTTGTCCTTTTTTTTGTCCCCTTGACTTTCAACAAGTAGTTTTTTGCTCATAACTTTTGCATCTTTTTTTAGTTTGGCTTGAAATTTGGAATCAAGGTGAAAAAAAAAGTTTTAAATGTTGAGTAACTTTTTAAATTTAAAAAAAATTATTTTACTATTTTTAAACTACCTCCAATTGGATATCTACCTTGGCCATTTTAGAGGTTTTCAGTCCTATTTTTGACTCAAAAATTCAAATTTGAAGTCACAAATTGGACAAGTTGGAGGTCTACTAACATTTCAAGGATTGATGATGAATTTTCATGAAAATAGTAACATGTTTATTGTACACATGGGGTCAAAGTGACCTTCCTTTGCACAAAGGCTGTGAAGAAGGAAAACATTTCCTAGAATAATTTTTTGTTGCAATGTAAGCAAAATTTTGTTTAGAAAGAAGGATTTTTAAGAAATAATTTTTTGAATTTCTTTTAATTACTAAAAATGAAAAAGTCCACAAATCCCTTTTCTACTATTTTTTGCTTCCAATGGCCTCAGTAGTACTTTGTAGTAATCTGTAGTACTACATAGTACTAAATCGACGGCCTAGATTTGCGAGCGCTTGAAATCAACGACTGACATTGACAGGTGTAGTGCAGATGTACAATACCATAAGAGGATTTCTGGCCCCCAACAAGATTGTTTCAGGGGTGTTCCCAGAAACTGTTCCCATTGCTGCAGTCCAGCCCCCTCCTAGTCTGAATTTTCGAATTTTGAAAAAAAAAAATTCAAATTTTTTTTTGAAAAATTTCAGAATGTTTTAAGAAGAAAGAAAATGATTTAAAAAAAAATTTCAAGAAAATATTTTTAAAATGTTAAATAATTAATTAAAATAATTAATTAATTTGTATTTTCTGACATGGCAGTCGCTTGACCACATCAGCAATGCGTTCCTAGCGTTTGGGAACTTGCAGTCTTGTACAGCAGTTGAAAATCCTCTTATGTGACTAGATCGCACAGAATTGCCAATCGGCTACACCAACAAATTGTGTTTTTGAGACAAAACGTGAAGTGTTTCTTGCAGTGATCCCAACATATAGGAAAAAAGTAGCAAGTAAAAAGAAGTAGCAAATGATTCAATATACAAAATTGTTAAGAATTTATTTATGAAATTGAAAAATGTCAATCCCAATGGTTGCAATGTTGTAATAAACAATCCACATCCTATGTTGTTGTTTTTGAAAAATATTGAAAATTGAGTGAATTAAAGGACTTCAAAGTTTATTTTAGAGTAGAAAATCCATAATTGCCGCAAACAAAAAAACCTCATAACTTTTGACGCATTGATCAAAATGGAATGATTCAAAGCTTTCCATACACATAGGTGATGAAAACCAATTTCAAATTTTTGTTTTGAAAAAAGTGATTTTTTCCAATCTACCTGAACTGCCCTATTATGAAAAAAAGTAACATATTAAGCCATAACTTTTGACTCATATTTTCAAATGCCCTGATTTTTAGTATATATTGAAGATATTCCTCGTTCCCACCTTCTATTAAAATTTGGGCCAAAAATATGAAAATCTCCTCACATGTATGTGCCCAAGATTGCTATGTTGCCAAAAATTTGCATGTTGGTCCTTTAGGGGTTAAAAAATATTGGCTATAGTTAGCCACAAGTTTCATTTGTAATGCATGTGTTAGATCAAGAGCTACATATAGATGGCAAAAAGGAGTTTATATGTTGGCAAATGATAAAATAGACTCAATTCTTTGCTTATAATTGCATTTCTAAACTTATAATGATGTGGAAGTTTAGATAAATTTTTTAAAATCTATATTATGATATACACCTATTTTATAATTTGTATAAAGTTCCTTTCTTAAGAAAATCTTGTTAAATCCAAAAAATTCTCACTTCAAATCAAATGTAGAACTTTTCAAGACTTAAAGAGGATAGGTGATTTCATGCATTTCTAAAAATTAAAAAATTATAGTTATATAAATAGTGACAAAAAATAGAACATTTAAAGTTAATTTTTTGAGGTTTGACTACATGTTTTAACTAATGGTCCAATTTTATTGGGATACATAGTTAAATGTATTTTGGAGAGAATAGTTCTTTAGCTAGAAAAACTAAAAAATCTATTGTTTAAAGACTTGATTTCTAAGAGAGATTAAAAGGACAAGAATGTCTTTCTTGATCTTTCAAGTTATAATAAATGATGCCTTCATTAGAAGCTTAGTGTCTCAGAGAGACTAGAAGGACAAGAGTGTGCATTTTGATGTTTTTAAATAAAACAATTAGGACTTGATAAGAATTTAGATATAAAATCACTATTTTTGTAGATTTTGTTTTCTTTTGATCTTTGCATGAACTCTTTTAGAACCTTGTACAAAAATCATGAAGCAACAAGTGGCTAGCTCAATGTGTATAACTAATTGCATTGCTAGTAAATAGACTCCAAAAAATGCCTTTTCAAGATACTTGGATGCACTTCATCACTCTTGTAGAGTTCTTGTGGTAGGGTTTTCAAAATTATTAGAAGGCATTTGAGTGCAATGGAAGACCATGAGTTTTTTTGAGTTTGTGGATTGTGGTAATATGCCACATCAACAATCTAATGTGGTCGAGAGAGTGCCACTTTAGAAAATATTATTATTTTTAATTATTTAATTATTTTTAAATTATTTTTTAGTCATAAAAAATTTGTAGAATGAAGTATAGAAATTGTTTTAGTTGCAAAGCAATGATCAAATGAAGTATATTTTTTTTCTAAAAATTTGAAAAATTAATAAGAAAGATGATTCACAATTTTTTGACAAGACAAGGAATGACCTAGGGAACAACCCTGAAACAATCTTCTCTTGCCTTCAAATCCTTCCTAATGGTGCATCATGTCTCTAATGCACATTGACTTCCTTTTAGATTAATAGTTCCTAAATTTTCTAAAAATCATTGTGAAGGTGATGAACAAAATGCTTTTTGGACATTGCTTTGCATTAGATGTTTTGTCAAGGTTCTAGGAGACTGGTTTGGGGTTGTTCACCAAAATTGTCCCTTATGTAGTCAACTAGCTAGTATTAGTCTAATTTTTTTAATTTTCAAAAATAAAATTTAATTTTTTTCTTCAAAAATTCAGAAAGTATTAAAAGAAATAAAAACTCATTTAATTTCTTAAAATTTAAAAATAAAATAAAATTCAACAATTAATTTTTAAAAATAATTAATTAATATTATTTGAAGGGGAAGTTGCTCTATCACATCAGATTGCTTGTGTATTAGAGTTCCTAGCATTCTTGATATATTTCTACAATTATGGAACCCATAGTCTTCCAAAGGCCCTAATAAACATCTAATGTCTACATCAAGTAGAGACACTAGTTGCTATCCAGGCCTAATATCCAAATTTTAGGGTGCCCTATTTTCAACTTTAGATTGGAATTTGAGCTTAGAATGTTTTTTTTAAATTATTTCCATGTTGTGACTAATATGGTTATGATTTATGAACCAAAAAAATGAACAGGAAAGTAATTCTTGAATAATCAAAAATAGAAGTCTATAGACATTGGCTAGAGGTTAAGAGTACTTTTTGGCTCCCAAAATTCAGATAATTTCAAATTAAAGAATAAAATTTCAAAAAATTTGCAGTGTCCATATTGAGTCCTATCTTTCTAATTCCTACATGAAAAAATTCTACTGCCTCATAGTGCTCACAATTTACTCCAAAATTGCTTAAATGATTAGCTATAGGTGCCTCAATGTTACCTCTATAACTGATTGTTGGCTTTTCAATGCTCAATGTGGCCCTATTCCATTGGGAGCCTATCACTATTGTCATTACAAGATGTAATTCATAACCTTCTTTCCTTTCAACTTGCTTCCTACCCCCTTGGATCATGAAGATCAAAGGTTGTAATTGAAAAATATACAATTGGTTACATATAATAATCTATTTGCTGCTAGTGCGGCTCATTAGTTATCTAATACATATTCATCTAAATTAATATTTGAATTTTTACTAGATAACCTTCTTTTACAATTAATCTATTAGATAATAATTCTGTATGACTGATTGGATTCTATAATTTGTAATTTCATTGCAACTAGTATGCCCTATGCTATTGCCATAGCCAAAACAAAAATAAAAGTAATTTCCAATTTTCTAATGCATGAATACATCAGAAATTTGGAATGCCGGGTAACAAAGCCCATTCATCCCTCTTCAACAAGAGCTTTTCAATAACACCAACCACGCAATGAAAGATGTACAAGTTGGAAGATCTCAATATAATAAACAAACAAAACAAAACAAAACAAACAATTTATCTTAAGGTATAGACTAGTGTGCCTTGTACTATTGCCCCAATCAAATCAAAGTAAAAGTAATTTTCTAATTTTTCAATCCATAAAAACTTTGGAACTCAATAGTTTCCTCATCATAAGTTGGAATGCTACAAAACAAAGCTTGTGCATCCCTCCTCGTTGAGAGCTTTCTACTCATACCGAAAATGCAACTAGAGATGTGTGGTCCGGGAGATCTCAATGTGACAAATAAACAAAACAAAATCAAACAAACAATGTGTTTGAAGGTGTAGACTAATGTGCCCTATGCCGTTGCCATAGTCAAAACTCTTGTCAAAACCGAAGTAAGAGTAATTTTCTAATTTTTTAGAACCAAAAACAAGTTAAAAATTCATAACTTTCTCATTGTGCATCAAAATGACATGAAGCAAAGCCCATGCACCTCCCCTTGTTAAGAGCTTTCTAATAATACCAAGCATGCAACTTGGAGACACACAATTTGGGAGATTTCAAAGTGACAAATAAAACAAATAAACAACGTTCCTTAAAATATATATATATACAAGAACGCAACTATATATGGGACACATGGTTTGGGAGATCATAATGTGGATAAACAAAATAAAAGAATCAATATATCTTAACCCCTAAGCACCCAAGTGCCTCAAATATGGCCTCTCCAATTTGAAAGGTTGCCTTATGTTGACTCTCATAATCTTTTCAATAGTATAGTAAAATCATTCTTCCATTTCTTTGTTGTTCTAAGGATGTCGCTATTACCAATTGATATTGTTAGTTTTTGTAGATCTTGTTTTTAATGATAGTTTGATTGGAATTTTGCAAGAGGTTTGGATTTTGGTGAACATGCATGAGCTTGGTACTCAAGGATTAACCCCTAAATGCCCCAAGGGACCAAAAGTGTCCTCATAGTTTAGAAGTCTAATTCAAAGTGCTATAACTTGTGTATCCAAGGTCCAAATTCAATGAAACTTGTTGGAAAATCTAGACCCTCTTTTCTAGTTTGTGTAGTAAAAGTTTTAGATCAATCTAAGATTGAATGACTTTTTGGGAGCCAATTGAAGTTCACAAGTTCAATTTGAGTTTATGAAAGTGCAATTGATGGCTGTAACTTTGGGGGCTTGTATCTCCTTCATCCCAAATTTGTTTTCAATAAAATTTGTTGGATTATGTTCCTCTAAAAGTTATGTTATTGTAGCCAAATTTTCATGGCAATTGAAGTTGTTTTGAATATTTGGGAGCAATTTGAAGTTCAAAAACCAAACATTTTTGAATTACAATGAACTTTGGCGGCTTGTTTATTCTTCATACGGTGTTTGTTTTCAATATTTTTTTTGAAAAATTGTGCATAGTAGTCTAGTTTTTGTGGCTAAAATTTCATATCATTCCAAAAAGTTATGAGTGACTAAGAAGCATTTTAGTAGAGAGAGACTCACCCTTAGATGTGTTTTTTGCAACTATTTTATGACATTTCATAGCCATTTTGCTAAGATAATGAGTCAACTGAATGATATTCTCCTACACTGATTATTTTTTAATGTCAATTTTAAAGCACTTTACAATTCAAAGTTTTTGCAATTGAGTAGGTTTAGAAATCAAATTTCAGCTCCAAATGTGTTTTTAGAAAAAATTTAGCATCTCTTTTAGCACAAAAACATTGTAATCTCACAATCTATGTGATCAAATGACTCCAAATTTAATTCTTGTCGTTTACAACATATACACTACAAAATTGTACAATTGAGATTTTCATACCTTAATGATATTTACACCTAGAGTACTTCAAAAGCAATGATGTTTTTTGTTTTTTTAGGGGTTAAGGTATATGTAGCGTTTTAGCTGAACTAGTTTCAATTGCAGCAGGTCTGCGAGGAGAGCAATACGGGAATGACGAGAAGGCGGGAACTGCGTGTTTAAATTAGGGCTCGGTCTTTTGCTTCCTTCCAATGTAAGAGTAATCGGTCTTTCGGGGGATTCCGATTTGTATTTTGCGAGAGATTGAGCTCCAGCAACACTGGCGTGTTGACCAGATGGAGTATTAGGCGCATCTCACGTACAGTACACAACGGCTGCGGCAATGCTTGGAAGATTTTCTGCAAGGTTAAACACAGCTTTCTTGTTCCTCGTGTTGGTCGTCTATGAGTTTGAACATTTTTTTGCTTCCGGTTTGGCACAATGTACCTCATGCTCGTATGATAACAGTGGATGACTATGTATTGATTTGTTTATACTTGTTCGTGGCAACGTAGAGGCGGAGTGGAGCGTTCTAAGCATGGATAAGTTTGTGATCCGTGGGAGTGGTCCTTCATTTCCATCCGTGAAGGCAAAATTGCTCTCGAGGTAAGGATTCGCACAAGAAACCTAGTTCTGCACGATCTCGTGCTCCTTTGCTTTCTTTGCTAAGCAATTGCAGATTCTAGGGGCAGCTCTTGCGAAGTTCGTTAATTGTTAGGGGTAGTGGAGTCCGCAACTTGAACGTCAGACCCGTAGCTCGAAGTTTTCTTTCTCTCAATTAGCGGAAGGAACCCGTCGAGGAACTGTTCCGAAAAACTGACTACATGTAGTTAACTAGTGTTTGTGCGTATGCTCCGGAGCTTGGCTATGTTGAACAGTCTGAGAGAGCTATTGAATATATCTTTTGCAAATTGTGACGACGTCTGATCTGAATGCTAAATTTCTTCGGAATGGTTGCAGGCCAAAATGGCAGGCAGGTGCTTATCAATTGAATGGGAAATTATCAACTGCTTACAAAAATTCCCTCCTAAATGCCCTGCTGCTATCGTATCATGAGGCAGGTGCACATGCCGGGTAGACAGAGATGAGACAATTTGTACCTTAGAAAAGGGGAGCCGCATTCAGTAGAATACATCTTCCCTTGGGGCCTCCTGAGCTAACTAGATTTCTCCAGACTGATTTGTGGACACTTGTGCTAGGTTGATGAGAGTAAGTATCCTGGTTAACATTATGCTCTCGTCTGGTGAGTCTGTAAGGTGTGCAGGAGTGCTCTGTTTGAATTCTGTTTCTTGCAATGTACAACAAACTAACCGTATTGTTTTTGTGTGATTATAGATTGGAAGCTTCCCTAGATATAGATCATATCTGACCCGCCAATTCCACCCTTCTGTGATGTAAGTTGATTTACATTCTTTAGTGCACCCAGTCCCCCTTGAATTATCAACTTGTGCATGATCACCAAAAGGGTTGTTTACTGGCTTATGTTGTAGAAATGCTGAGGATGACGACATTAAGTTGCCTGGTCGTGCACAAGATGGAAACTCTTGAGCTTGATTACAGTGTTTCCAATAGCGTTTGCTACCTCCTTCTCCTAAGTGTCCTGATAGTGGTTGTAACTGGCAGGCCAGTCGTGACATGCGTTGAGTTTGATTCCCAAGTAAGCAGCCCTGGCATCTTTGCGTGACTTGCCAATCTAGGAAGATATGCACATTTTTGCATTCAACTATTTTGACATGTACTTCCTGTCATTTTGTATTTCCTCATACATTTTTGTATCTAATTTATCATCGTACAAGTTTTTTGGTTTCCAACAGGATCCTGCATCGAGACCCTCTATAGTGTTAGTAAAACGTATCAGGATTAGTCTTGCTGCACGCACAATTCTCTATGAATATTGTATATACATACTGGATTTGCAATATTAACATCGACACGGCTATTTGCTATCTGTCAGCATTTGAATGCATCTGATATTATGCTGCAGGGTATATATGTAGCTTCTGTCAGCAGCGATGGATTCCTTTCCATACACGATTTTGAAAACTTGTACTGTACCTCTGGAGGTATTTTTTGTAGTTGTCCTTGAAGTCTGTTCGACATTTTCAAAATTTCACGTGTATATCTTATCTACAGTATAAAATATATTTTGGCATTTCTTGGCATTTCTTTTCTCCAAAAGTTGCTAATCTTAAGTACACAGGTTGTGAGGCAGAAAGAGTGATGGTACCCACTGTTCACTTCTGTACGGATCACAGGCTTGAGGCTGTGCGATGGAATCCTACCAATCAAGAGGAGGTATTTGAATTTCTGTATTTTTAGAAGGAGGCTTTTTAGTCAAGTATATCATCACAAGGTCGAGTAAATATTCGTAACATTTTTCAACAATATTCTTCAGAGATAAGATTCCTGTCTGTAATCCTTGTATGTCCAATATGTCCAGCAGGTAGCAATGCAAAGTAATATTTTAATGAGGAAGACTGCATGCAAGAGTATCGTGATTTTAGAAAATTTTCTCAGAGTTTCATAAAATATGAATCCAGGTGGCATGTGTGGCTTCAGGAAGCAGCAATGTTTATTTTTATGATATTGCAAGCTACTCCGAAGTTCCACGGCAAGTAAGTCTGGCATATCGTTGCCGATGGAAGTATTTTTGCAAAGGAAACGATAGAATTCTCGTGCTGCAGTTGTAGAGTGTATATTTTCTCTGGTCTTCATTTACTCCATGCTGGATTTCGCATGCACATTACCATGGATGACGTTCTGGATTTTTCTCTAATAAGCTCTCACTCGTGAGGGTTCCTGCTTATGGAAGGCGTCATTTATGAAGTTTCGGTTGCATGTCATAACGCGGTGCTTGCTAAAATAATAGAAAGGAGTTATCTTACTCACGGACTCCGTCTCTCTGAATGGTTGACCTGAATTCTATTGAATCCTCAGACCCTGCAATTTAAACCAAGGACTGAAAGAGGACATGCTGCTAGTCTTTTCGATCTCTCTTATTGTGCAAATGACAAAGAAAGGTATGTTTCTCAGATGTAGACTTCAAAATTGTTGTGAACGTTTTTAGCTGCTAGTTTTGTTAACATCATGAACTTTTTCCGTCGGCAATGCAACTGGAACTTTGTCGAATTTATTTTGAAGTCTCACTAGGCTCAAACCTGTATCTCACTGAACGCTGTCGTTCTTCAGGATGATTGCTTGTGGGAATGATAACAGAGTGCATGTTTGGGATCGAAGGATTGGAAAATTTCCTACTATGTCCCTTCCTGCATCCACAAGTGGGGGTGATCTCAATACTCTCCAGCTCTCAAGAGACGAACATGTACTCAAATACTTCTCCCTCATCACAGAATAATGTGTAGATCTTTGCCAATAACTTCTCTCTTGTGATGGATCTTCTCTTTCGTTGATTCTCTTGTAATTAAAACCTTAGGAAAATTGCTCAGAAATACCTCCATGACTTTCCTAACAGATGGAGGTAGCAAGTCTTGATGTCTACAGGCTGAATATAGATTTATCTGAATTAATGAATGTTCACTCCGGTGAATTTGAAATGATTATTTTCTGCAACGACATGGTTTACTCTTAACCCTGAAGCACGATGACCAGAGGGCTTCAAGGCACTGTTTCATCCAATTAACTTCTCATTTATCAAATGTAATACTTTCATCTAGAAAAGACAACCTTCCTTAATGATCAAATTCATTAAATTCTGGTAAATGATATATCTGTGCAAAGTTATAAGCGAAAATGAGCAAAAATTCAAAAAAGGATTGAGACGCTTAAGGGTTAACGTGGGCCAATTTTATGTGCATGCTCTCGAAAGCACATCACTCTGAACAAGTTTGTTTTTAATTAAGTTGGTCGTTTTGGAGTGCAGCTTGTTCTCGCGGGAAGTGAAGGGGGCATTATCATTCTTTGGGATCTCCGGGGAGGAAGAAATTCTGCTGCTTTTGTCACAGCAGGAGAGGTATCTGATGCTTCGAGTCCTCACCTGCAAACGAGTGTTGTATTTATAGTAGAAGAAATTTCAACCTAAGAATCAATGAATCAAGATATGAAAGCAACCTATAAATCAAGGTACAGACGAACTTATTTGCGAAGTCAGGCGTTTGGCTCATGAGATGATTGTATAGAAACAACTCCTGAAATAGAACAAGTTCTAGTTGGAACTCTGATTTTATGACTTTCTGACATGTCCTGGCAGGCTATGCGAGCCCTAGGTTTTATTCTACGCGCAACATGTCGTCCGTTATGAAATCTGATAATGCTAGTGTTTTTTGATGTCTAGGATTACCATCCTGCGCTAAGATCAATCCAAGTAGCCAAACTTCTTGAAGACATCCCTGACTTAAAGGTGAGATTTCTTTATCGTAACTATTTATCCTTTGGGTGTACTTCAGTCACAGCAATTATGCCGGGTTGATTTCCAGCAGTTCTTGCTTTTATCAAATATCTCACGTGTTGCCTCATGTCTTAGAATTAAGAAACAGATTAATCAACGACATCCATTTGATTTTTGCTGCAGGCCCAAGCTAATATTGAAAATAGCTCCGTACACTCTATTTCTTTGAATCCTTCTTGTGGACACCACCTAGGATTTCATCTGAACAATGGATGGTAAGTGCGTACACTACTATTTAAAACTTTCTGACTTCCTGATGATCTTCAACTTTCCTTTCCTTGAGGTGTGGACCAAGTTTTGCCCGTAAATTTTATTAGCGATGACGCTGGATGTTGACATTCTCCCTGAAATGAACAGACACGAGTTCTTAAAATTCTGTAGATTCATGACTTGGCAGGTCAGGTGTTCTCGATCTCCTGGATTTCTCTGTGTCACATGTTCATTGTCCTCCTTATTCATGGGTGTAAGTACCTTGACCTATTATTTGACAAAATTTTACGATACTTGTTTTAATAATAATACAAGTGGCGAGTGTTGGAGAATATCTTTCGACGTCTTCGTCGTTTACGAATATCGATGAACATATTGTTATCATTTTGGTAATGTCAATTGCACTGTGGGCTAATCTCTGGAACACTCATGTCACAGCAGAAACCATGATAGTGCAATTTTGTCAACTGTTCGGCGTAGAAGACCTGCCTGGCTTACATCCTACCCTGTAAGCTATGCTGTCAAACCAATCTCTGACTCGTTCTTAATATCACTAAGAACTTCACGTGTGAGTAGTTTTTACATATCTGTTTCCTGACGACATATCACATCCGGAATTCTATCGGAATTTCTGTCCTTCTGGCCAGATGCACGAAATTCGTAGCAATGTTGACCTTAATGCTCAAATATTGCTCGTTTTGTACAGGTCTACGCTGTGGGATGCATGATGGAGTGTGAGATCAACGGTTTGGACTTCACGCCTGGTCCAGTATCACAGTGCTCGGTGAATAATAACCGGTTGGTGGGACTATTCGTGAATATCTCTGGGGTGACAGCTTTTGTTTTTTTGACGTTCGACATTAGATTTGTGTGTAGACCTTCACATTACTATCCCGAGATTGATTGGTTTATTTCCTTATATGGCAGTCATTTAGAACATACCGCCAGTGAAGAGAAGTGGAAGAAGCAGATTCAAACTTCAGAATTAGTGGTGGCAATCGCTTCCCACCCTAAAAATGACTATCTACTCGCCGGAACTCAGGTCTCAGAATATCTTTTGCTAATGCATTCGCGCAGTTCCCAATGACTTTTGGTTATATTCATTGTTGAAATTAGTTGCATACCATTTGCTAATGGCGTGGTATCTCCTCAGGTTGGATCACTGTTGCTGATTGGACAAATGAAGAAGTCTGCATTGACTGAAGAAGAGGACTTGATGTTATCTACTAAGGAAATAACAAGGCGCCGAAATACCGTTGAACATGTCAGTTAATTGCTTGAGATTTTAGCTCGTGGTCAATTTCGAGTCAGATAAGCATCCGCGACTTTTCATTTCACAATTTTTTAATCTAGAAGAAGGTTCATGTCCGCTGGTGCAGCTGAGAGATCTTATGTACGCAACTTTGGTTCAAGAGCAGGCTCCTGCATGTAAGGTAGGTCCACAAAAGCGTCTAATGCAGAAGTACATTTTACTTTCTCATTGCACTAGCAATGTACAAATAGTGTACATTTCAAGAGGTGGATGTTAGTGACCACTCCATTTCAACTTCAAAGTTCACAACTAATTCCATGAAGCTCCAAGAAATATGAATTGTCTTGGCAATTCCATATGCCGTTCCAAGATATTTTTGAAAAATATTTCAAGATTTTTAACCTCCCCCATCTGATTTTCAACTCTTAAAATGGGTGCTTAATGGACCTCCTACCTCAAACTCTTAAAGAGTTAGGACTGCCAAGAGATGAACCTTTTCAGTTTCCATGCTCAATGGTATTAATTATTGGCCACTCCAGGATGCAGGAAATTTTAGCATCCCACACATTCTTTGAATTGTGATATGTATAACCTCAGAAATTTGTTTGTATACTAAATCGAGTTGGAGTCACTATTAAATTTTGTCGAGAACATTTGTGAAGAAAAGAGTAGTGGCATAGGTTTGTACTGTACAGTACAGTTGATTGGTCACTCAGGTTTTTTTGCTTTGTGAATAAGTTTGTTGATTCGACAGAAGAAGCATTTTTTGCCAAATAATATCATTATTGTTTAGTGTCTTGTAAAGTTGGACTGATCAATTAGTTGTGCTTTGGGAAGATATGGTGACTTACAAAAGTAGTGAACTACCATATAAATTGCTTTTGTAAATTGAAAATTTAGAAATATGAAGTGAAATTTGGACATGTTGTATAAAAGGGATTCTACCTTCATGTATAATTTCTTTAAGAATGAAACTTATTTAGACCTATTATTATTTTAATGTATTAAATTTTAATACAATTAAATTTTTTTGTAAAAAGTCAAAATGTCTTGACTTCTTCTCTTATTTTTTTTAATAGGGAGGATCTACATTTTGATTAGACTCACATGTTACAATTTCATGAATTTTGGGATTTTTTTCATTGAATTCTTAGTGATTGAAGTTTGACTTTTTGTTCTTTACTCTATTAATTGTAAAAGTATGTTTTTGATTTATAGAGTTATTTGATATTATTTTGAACTTTCATTCAATTTTTTTTCAATTTATGGAGTAAAAAATAAATAATTCAAAATTTTGAGGTCAAATTTCAATCAATAAGAATTCAAAATTCATGAAACTTGTAATATGTGATTCTAGTCAAGATGTCATTCTTCCTATATAAAGAATTGAGACATTTTGATTTTTTACTAAAAGTTATCTTCACATAGAAATTTCATTCAAATAACAATAAGTCTTAATATTGTTCTTTTGAATGAAGAAATTACATATGAAGGTGAAATCCTTTTTATTCAACATATTAAAATTCTATTTGATAAATCTAAATTCTTAATTTACAGGAGCAATGTATATGGCAATCCACTACTTTTGTGAGTGAGTGTATAGGATAGTTCTAATTTGATAGTGTGTAATTCAATTTACAATTAGGGGGAGGACTTTTTCTTTACCATTTTAAATGGAGAAGAAAATTTAATGTGTTTGTTGAACCAACTTTATGTAATCATGATAGGTAGTAGTCTATTTTAAAGAACTTCTTCCTACTAAATATGACTCTTATGGTAGTAAAAAAAATAGGTTCATCTCTTTTCTAATTTCTTAAGTTATGTGCACTTCAAATCACGACTTGAAATAAATGCATTGTATACAAATCTTATGGAGGTTAAAAAATAAAAAATCAATTGATATCATAGTACATTTTTTTTCCATCACTTAGTGTAAGAAATTTCAAGTAAGAAATGAGTACCTTTAAATAATTCAATGGGGTCAATCCTACTCTATTATTAGTAGGCCAATACTATTTGTACCCTTAGAAATTCAAATCTTCAATCAAATCAAACATTGGAGGTATAAAAGAAGAGATATGAAGGTCAAAAGATGAAAATCTAAATATCAAGTATAGTATACAAACCTTGATATCAAATGTTACCACATTAGTGTGCTTTATGTCGTTGCTACAACTAAAATAAAATTATTCAAAAATAAAATTATTTCATACAAACTTCAAAATTCATTATCTTCTCTATTATAGGTTCAAATGCCATGAAACAAAGACCACATACCCTTCTTTGTCGAAGGCTTTCCAATAAATGAAGAACTTGATTGGAGGACATATGGTCCAAGAGATCTTCAATTGTAACTAACAAACAAACAAATAAAACAAGGAAGGGATACACAATCCAAGAGATCTTACTATGACAATTCAACAAATAAATATAACAAATAAAACAAATGATTTTATATAAAGTATAATACTTGATTAAATTGAAAATTTTGTAGAAACAATAAATTTTAGATTGAAGTTCAAGATTGCAAAATTTTATGTTGTTCAAATATTAACCCCTAAATGGCCCTCGGGACCTAGGAATATGACACCGTATGCAGCAAGTACGATTCGAGTTGGATTTAAAAATCCTTGAAATCGACGTTAATTTGTAGAATCTATTGTTTTGATTTTGAATTTGTGTTATTAATAATGATGACAAAATTTCTCAGAGCGCTTGGTAGAAGAAACACGAAGAATTAGGCATAAATAGGTCTCTATTGTTGTAAAGTGGTTGATGTGCATAGTTCAAGATTTTCTGAAAAATTCCACCGTGGACCAAAAGTAGATCATTGCGGTGAATTGTCAGTAAATGGTTACACGACCTAATACAAAAATTTACAGCAAATGATTTGCAAGCCTCAAGGAATGGGGACAAATTGAAACTTTATATGTATAAGTAGTCGGATCGCCTGGCCCTCTGATGGACAAAGGCTAACTACGACTACTTGGCCCATTGCCATTTGCATTCATGACTAGGAAAATTCGAACACTCTATCAACACAAACAATTATGACAATGGCAGGAATATAAAAACTTCTCATTTGGCATTCTACTGGCATCGAGTCCATGCTATATGATAGGAACAACCGTTTACACTTACCATGCACTACACTCCGCAACACCCCCCCTCCAAAAAAACCAGAGACACTACTATGATCACAATTGAACAAGTTCCAGTCGACAACTCGAGTCGACATGTTTGACAAAGAAAAAAATTTATAATCTGGAAAGGTGCACCCTCGAGATCAAGACACAATTCCATGTCTTTCTAATGAGCACTTTTCTAATGGCCTCAAAACGTATCACCTACAAATCTAATACTGAAATATGTGAAGCTACCATGATCACATACTCCTGTCAACTCAAAATTGCCACTAAAGACTCCTATAAAACTTTCTCAAATAAAAATTGTCAAACTGAAATGAAACTATACTATAGCAACTATAAAATACATGCTCAGACACTAATGCCGATAAGAAAACAAGGACCAATACCGTCTCTACCACCAATTGAATCGTCGTAGTTCTTCAACCTGAATCGCCAATGAATTCCACGCCACCTTAGAGCACTCTTCTTACAGCTCAATATACATGATGCATGTACATTGCACGAAAGCAGACGCCTTCACACTGGAAAAATCTGCACACCTTGAATACATGTGACGATTAATTCAACGATGGCAAACAATATACTGACGACACATAGTGGGGTGAACTGAGATATAGTGAAGACCTCTAGGCACCAAGTTCCTCAGGGGCCCATGTATGCAACTAGCCATCATGTGCGGCTAGATCAATTCTTCAGTCACATTGTAGTGCCACAAGGCATATGATAAAACACGAAGCCCTAGAGTACGACAATCCTTTGCATACAATATGTAGGCGTTTAGGAGCTGTGAGTCCAAAATAAATATGAAAATGCAATGCCACCATTTGTGGTTATGTAGTTATGTGCTATACTCTTGCCATTGTTAGTCCACCACGTTGACGCTACACATCCTCGCCTGGTATTGCAACAAAATTGATGAAATGGAGAAGTCTACTCTCTCCCATCCCACCCACCATCTTGCAAATGAATCCTCACCGATTGGATCACAAGTCGCGGAAAGAAGAAATATTGGCTTGGCATCCATCCAACAAATTGATCAGATTTGCCTGTTGTGATGCATTTTCACAACCAAGGGCCCTCTCTCTGGGAATTGCGTGTTTGCAAACTAGCCAAACTTGTCGGGAATCCTTTCCTAGTCTTCCTGCATGTACTCGTAGCCTAGAAGCCACGCTTCATCAACTCCATGAAGAAGAGGGGAGAAGTAAGAAAATTATTTGTGATGATGACATGTCTCTTCCCTTCAAGTCTACCAACCGTTGTGAGAACGGCATCTTCTCCTACAAATTCTCCCTCCAGACGGGCATCATCGGCTCCCAAATATATAATAATATTCGAGACATACTTGCCACACCATTGCAAAAGAACAATCTACATGTCAGTTATGATTCCTCTCCAACCATTACAAGTGTGGACACATCTAAACAACTTAGCCATGCTTCAAAAAAAACAAAGGAAGAGAAGAAATTGTATAGCATGACTAAGCCAAATTTGAGGTGCCCAAAACAACAGAATCAATTCACCAGAGCATTGGATCAATTCCTTCGTTATAGTTGAAGAATAGGACATTGACAGTGGTAAAAATAAAACCTTCAAAGCATAAGAAAACAAAAGACATACAATGACGGAACAACATATATATAGTCCACTTGATGTGCACATCACATGCAAAAATAACATATTGATAAAACAAGGCCTTTTCATACTTGCTTTAAGAGTTCGTTAGAGCCTACACTTTCACAGCAAACTTTACTAGTTTTGACTTCACGTATTGGAAAATGTTGCAAAATCTCCCCTTGTATGCTACCATAATCTCATCCAATGTCAAGACACTTTCATTGTTGTAGAGGCTCTAGGACATATGTGTGAAGGATTCACAAAGCCACTTTACTTTCCAATCTTATTGTATGAAGGGTCCTCTTTGTCAATTACTAGGTCATTGTTGTTTACCAAATGCAAGCATCTCGTAATGGCTTTAAAACGCTTGCAGGACATTGCTGTAGAGATGAGGGGACAGTTGTAAAACGACTTTCTATCCCAATAGCATCGGATGTGTGGAAATTCCTTCAATTCCATCAACATCAAAACACCAAAAGAGATTAACAACTCCTCATAATCAAAGGCTATCCATTCCTCATAGCTATTAGTGACATTGACGTTCTCATGGGAAGGCTGAGTTGCATATCTACTCACAAAACAACCTACAACACCGATTTCATGGTCAACTACAACAAAAAAGAGTCACTTTAATGAACATGATTGAATGGCCAGAGCAAATGCCACAAACGATTTGCAACATCTTCATACAATGCGAAAGAAAATGAGGAAAGTTGTACCTATTCGTCTCATGTACTACTCGCTACAAAATGTGAGGTAGCGAGTACTATAGAAAATATTCAGCCAGGTGACTTGCAGTTGTAGATGTTGGGTCTGGCACATGTCCAGTGAAATTTGTAATGTCATGTACCAACATGCTGGATTGATCACGCCATTGTTCATCACTAAATTATTTCTCAAATGATCAGGTTGATTCATCTTCTTCTTGGTTATACAAGTCCTACTCTTGTAGTGGGTCTTCGAAATCCATAGCATCTTCAAAATTAGAGGTTGCATCCACTACTTCAAGTGACTCCGTGTCTTTAAGACCTCCTTCCCAATTGGAATCATCCTCAAAATAGTGACGTCGTGTCTTGTGAAGCAACGTCCACAACTTTTGGGAAAGAGTGCCCGTTGCGTCTCGGTGAATGGTCATAAGCTTGCGTAATCTCCTAGTACCACTATTAGCTAGTGCCACTTGAGACACATTTGAGTCTACTGTAGTGACTGGTGCCAACTCCTTTAGAGTCTGTTGCGAGCCCCCCTTGTGTTGTTGCCAATGTTAGAGGATGTATGGGCTTCGACACCATGTCTTCGGGGTAGAAAGCATGAGTATTACATTGCCTGCATCTAGCATTTGCGGAGACAATCGCAAACCTTGATCCCCCTCCCCCACATCATTGGGCTAAATCATGTGGGGCCTTTTTTGCGCCCTCTATGACTGGTGTGCGTACATGGTCCTCAACATCTCTTCTAAATTCCACCAAATGCCTCCTTCGCTTCTTCGCCCACGACTGAGCTTCCCTTAGAGAACCAATTGTAGCTCCCTGTGGTTCACTATTTGACTCAGGGGGGCCTTGCGACAAGGGCGATGTTTAGGGCATGCTTCCCAAGTGTAGAACAAACAACTCGGATGCCCTCCCATTCACCGGAGTCATGCCCTCCTAAGTGTAGTACGGACTCCATTGCGGTGTCATTAGAAGCTCTTGGCTTCCGTAAGGATTTGCCATCTCCATCGCAATGATGCGAGTTAGGCGTAGAGGAATCTACAATTGCAATTCGGAATTGGGCATTGTCACAGGCGTTGGGAGCTCCTTCCTTGTGAGGGGTTGTCAACCTCCAAAGTCCAAGTTCTTTGTCATACTGCACGGATTTGTTGGCTTTCTTAGATTACATCCTCGAATCTTCAGATCCTTGCGTCTACCTTCAGCCGTTCCATCTCCTTGTGCCATAGGCTCAAGGAAAAAAGTCTTCCTAATGATTCAGTTGATGTTGATCCCGAAGCCCTTTGGGTCACTCTCCTCTCGTAGTGTTGTCCACCGCAAGGTGTGTTGAACGTGACATCGAAAGAGGTAATGGTACCAAAGGTAATCGGGAGTGTCTATTTTTTTGTATGTACATGGAAGGAATGGAATACTGCACATCTACTCCATGTTGAGCAAACTAAGAAAGCGAGACAATTAGAAGGAGTTTATACTATACTCTACTGTCCAATTTCTGAGAATGGCGGCCTCCTCTTGTAAGTGTCCAAGCAGTATTATGGAGGTGCAACTACGACACACAACAATTTGCAGACACTACCATGATTGCACCACAAATTGCTCACCACTACTTCTAATAAACAATCATGCCCTTTTGAAAACCGTTGTTGTGTTCGCCAGTAATATTAATTATCACCGCTAATGAGATTGTGTGCAAAAGAGATCGTTGTCCTATTGCAGTGGTTGCCACTACCCTGAAAACTTATACAACCGCAATTGCTCATGATTGAATTTGCATCATGCACTTTGTAGTAAAAGAATTCCGTTGGCGATGGCAACAACTAGCCCCCCTTGCCTATGCCGGAATCCAAAGTAGAGTTTTCTCCTGCTAGAACCTTGCTCTCCCACTCCAATTTGAAAATGGACACCTCTAGGTCGATGTCCATAAACCCTCGAATCCATTGGGTGCCCCAATCTACTCTGTCTTCTACCATTCGTATGCGGGGAAGCATATTTTGAAGGCCCGTAATCACTGCATGATGTATCTTTTGAATTGCTCCACAACATTCGATGCACAATTGAAAACGCCGCAACTCTATAGTGTATACAAAACCCTAATACCTTTGCCCTAACCCTCAAATATGTCCTAAACTCCGAGATACAACCACAATGGGCCTTTGGGACATTCAAGGGTTAAAAAAATATTCCAAAGAAAATTATAGTCTTGAGGTTTAATTTTTATTTTTTATAATTTTCTTAAATACATTGAAGTGTTGTAAAGTGAATAGTTGTTTAGATTATATATATATATAAATAAAAGTGACAATACATTAATCAAAATTAGCAAATATATGTGAAAGAATGATACAAAGATGATGTAAAACTTTATTGGATTGTTTTTTGAAATATAGAGAAAGAGTCTATTTCCTAATTTCAAAAGTTTGGAAAAATGAATAGTCTTGACATTACTTAAGTATATTGATATTTATTAAAAAATTATGATAATGACATCGCAAAAATTGTTATTAAAAGTTCATTGTAATTATTTTTCTGAAGTTTGTGAAGTTCAAAAAAAAAAGATAGTTGGTAGGAAGACCCGGGGAGATTACTGTCTTGCGATTTTTAGAAAACTACGTGAGTTAAAAGATAGGGTCTATTTAATTCAAAGGGGATAAATTATATATATATGTAGAATTACTATAGGGTTCTCAAAATGTCACATATCCTATTATATATAAATTAGGCTATGTATAAACATCATTTAGTAGGAATTTTTATTAATAAATTAGCCTTTATAAATAGGGTTCATATAAAAAGTTTGTAATACAATGAGTATAGATGTAAACAAAATTTTTTAATTGAATGATAAAATTTACACAATTTAGTAAATCTAAGGATGTTTTTCAGGAGATTTGATGTTATCATTAGATAATTATAGACTATACATACAAACCTTTTCTTAAGTATATCAATAATGTAACAACATATAAAAAACTATTGTTCCAAGACAAAAGAATTGAGCTGTAAATTTACAATGAGGTTGTACTATGGAGATTTGTGTTCACACAAAGTACCCATTAGGAAATTGGTGTAGAGTGTGCAACATTTGCATGGAATCTTTTCTATACTTTGACACTACAAACTCTAGATTTGCCTCAACTACTTGAACATATACTTGTAAATGTTTAGAATCATCTTCTTTTTACTAGTGTTTAATAAACAGTCTTTAATTTTTTGATTCTAAATTCAAAACCATTGTAAATGCATATGTAAAAATAAAATATATAGTCTCTACATTGCAATAGAGGTCATATTCTTGGATTAATCTACAATGTTTTTAGAGTATCAATTTCTCATGTTATTCATGTTATATTGTTAGTATTGGTGTTTTTCTTAGTTTTAGTATTCATAACTATATTTAATGTTTCTATGATGTTTATTATTCACCATATTAGGTTGTTTAGAATACTTGGCATAGAATTTAGAATATTTAAAACTATTGTTGCATTTTACATTTTTATTTGTCATTTGAAATTGTACTACAATACAAGTAGTGCATATATTAAAAAAATAGTGTATATATAAGACACTATTTTTATAGTGTGTTGTTAATGGATATGAAAAAATTAGACATATAAATTTTGTATATAAGATAGCCTAACTATAAAAATCAAATGACTGAATTTATATGTAAAAATACAGTCATTTTAATTACCAAAATGAAGGTAAATAGCCCTATGTTAAATACCCTCTTAACTCAGGTGTATGCTTAAAATTACAAGGAGTGATCTCCCCGGGTAGGAAGACTTAAAGATGAAGATTTCAACAACACCAAAAAGCAGAATAATGAGAATAACAAGAATTTATTTGCCAACTCTTGTAATATATATCAATGAATGTTAGATTGTTATAAATGTGGCCTAATTTTGGTATTTATTTTCTATAGTGAATTCTTGCATTACAAATTTACAATGTATACAGGCTAAATTTGTCAATGATCATTAAATACATGTCTTGCATTTTCACATTCACTTTGATATACTTGTATCAATAAAATTGTAAACTATGCTAAGTATTTAAAAATTTTAAACAAATTAATACAAGATATTCAATGTAATTCAATTGGTTCTCCTTGAAGAAAATAATACAAACTCACAAGGCACACTAACATAGAAGTTTGTATTATTTTAAACAAACTTGATATAAAGAAGACTATATTACATTAATCCTATCTAAAGTAGTTTTATTGACATCAAACTTACATCCATCTTCATCTACATTTCATTCAAGTGTTTATACATTAGGTAGAACCTCTTTTAGTGCATCTTTTCTTAGTGCATGATTGTCAACTATAGAGTTCATTGGTAAAACCAATGTAAAACAGTTTTTTTGAAAAATAGTGAAGCTAGAGTGACCATTAGATATGCAACCATCATTACACCTCTTTTAATGCATAGTCTAGATACCATGCATTATAAAGGTTCTACTTGTAAAAATTAGCAGACTACATTTGTCCAAAATTCATTCAATTAGTAAGAAAGAATCTCCCACTATCCAAACTTTTGGACCACTTGAATTTATTTGAGTAGCAAAATTAATCTTAATA
This sequence comes from Thuidium tamariscinum, assembly GCA_947034885.2. Lineage (NCBI taxonomy): Eukaryota > Viridiplantae > Streptophyta > Bryopsida > Hypnales > Thuidiaceae > Thuidium > Thuidium tamariscinum. Next base: position 9,768,611 of record OX344755.2, read on the forward strand.
AACTTATGATAAAAATAATATGTAATTCTTGTAAAACAAGAACGGTGTGATCACGAGGCTTTGTCTTATATAAAGAGTAGTATTAGTTTTATTGCTAGAAAATACTAAAGAGAGGAAATTAAACAAAATTAGTTGAATAAAATAAATATTGGACTTGATCCAATCAAAAGTCCACAAAAGCAGGCCCTCCTTGTCAATGTGGGGGTTTGCATAGGGGGCCTCTATGGCAACCAAATAGATATTTGCGTAGGTGTCTTCCCCTTCCATTGTGACTGAAGTATCATTGCAATACAGTGTGAATAGGATTATAAATAATATTTAGAAGTGGAGATCCAAAATCCATAAAAGATGTGATGGTCTTTGTTCAAAAAGAGAGAGCCAATAAAAAATTATATAATTCTAGAGCAAACTAGCTTATGGTATTTGAGTTATTTGTAAAGTCCCCCCCACTTTGGACATGACTTTTTTTGAAGTTGAGAAGGCAACTATAGTTGAAGTGTCAAACTTTTTTGCAAGATACTTATGTCACAGGACTTCAAAAGTGAAGACCGAACTTTTTTAGGCACCATTTTGATGAAAAAATAAGTTTCATACCCACTTTTATTTTGATTTTTTTAATTCAACCAGCTTTTTACAAAACTCATGGGTTTAAACCCCAATTTAGGGTATTTATGAATAACTCAATTGTCTTCAAATTATCTAATACGGAGTAAGTAACCCCTAAAGGATATTAGCACTGCTCATACAGTATTTCTTTAGGGCTTAGAAATCTCCACGCACATCTTCCCATAACTGAACGACGGATCCCCGCAGCAGAAGTACTTTCATCCATAACGTGCATGAATTCCTTCCATAGGGTACTTACAGTAGTTACTTACTTCTCGTATTCGAATGCAATTGAGGAGCAATCCGTCGCTCTTCCCGATGTCAGTCGTACGCCTTTGGATAATCATCAAAACCTTCCACAATCGTGGATTTCAACAACAATTCCCAATTGGGTGCGTGCGAGATCCACCATTGCAATAGCGTTTTAGCAACGAGTTTCAATTGCAACTGGACTGCGAGGAGAATTTCAATTCCAAGACGGGCATGGCGAGAAGGAGCTGCGTATGTGGGATCTGCGACAGCGTCAACTTGCCTTCGGTGTGCCCGACTTGCATCAATTACAGGTAATACCGCAATCCAACAATCTTTAGGGCTGGTATCTGTTTTTTTGTCCCTGGGTTTTGGGAGAATTTAAGGGTTGTAATGGTGTGAAATTTATGGTTGGGTTGGGTCAGGCTGCTGGAACGGTACAAACTGGTGAAGAATTTGACGCAGGAGCGTGACGTGCTGCGTGGCCGCTTAGATGAGGAGCTTCTTGCGAAGGTAACGTGACCTGGTTTGGTCGGTACACTTCTAAGTTAGGGCTTGGAAGAGAGGTTTGTACTCCTCTTGATTTTCTTATGACATCTTTTATGACTTTGAAGTTTGCATGATTTGAAGATTTTGCTACCAAGGGAGTGGGGGAGAGTTTGGTGGAAATTTGAGTCTCAAGAATGCTTGAATTAGGGCCCCGTACTTTTGCTTTTGCGCTTTGGAGTTTTCGGTCTTTGTGTGTGTGTGATTTGGAGAGTTTTTGGTGGATTTATGTTCAGCGAGAGGCTGATTTACAGCAACACTGGCGTGTGGAGCGCACAGAGCGCAAGGCGCAGCTTACAGAGCGCCTGCGGCAATGCAAGGAGGATCTTTTGCAAGGTATTCACGGGTTTGGGGTTCCTCTGTTTGGTCGGTAATGAATTGCAACTCTCGTTTTGTTTGGCTTGGATTTGAATTGGCTTACTGCATGCTTGCCCCTGTTTCTACGAGTATTTGCTAATACTGTATTCATTGATCAGAGAAAACGAACCACGAACAAATACTACATGATCTAGATACTCGAACTCGGGTTCTTTCTGCTGCTTCTACCCAGGTAGTTACTCTAGAAGCCTTGCAATTGTTGATGACTTTGAGTTTCTGTAATTTATTACCATGTTTTAGTTTTAATTTTAATTTTTGCAAATTATCGTGTTCTATGAAACACAGATGTAACTCCCGTTCATGATTTTGCAGTTGGAGAAGAAGAGAGCCGAACTGCTGGCGCGATACTATCCTGATTTGATTCGTGCGCAGTCCCTTGTTCATGTGAGTAAATCCATTGTCATATATGTATTTTCGTATTGTAATCTTTCTTTGATCTATTTCCCCTTTTGAGGTTTTCTGACATCCCCAGCCAGGACATTATGTGTTATTACTTCTTTTTTCGGTCCTTTCGCCACCATGTGTATTATTCCAAGAATGGTACCGCTTTTTCACATAGATAGCTGTAGTACGAATGTATAGTATATTTGCAGGTGCGAAGAGATTCATTAGTAGTGACGAAAGTCATTGTTGCAGAAGAGTGATGTAATGCTTACGTGTGATTTGACGTTTCTGTTTCCGTTTTTTTGGCAGACGTCAGTGGCATCTGAGTTGTATCAGAAGCGGAGGACGATCTTCAGACAGCTTTGCAAAATTTTGCCTCTTCGTCTAAGTTCTGTGAGTATTTTTGGCGCTTCTCTGAATTGTCCTGAGGAAACAGTTATTGACTTCTCATGCACGAAGAAACATAACATTCTTGAGAATTTGCTTGGAATCACTTGAAATCGATGAACAGGGAGCTAAGAAATGTCTTTTTGTGCACATTCTGGAGCTCATGTTATTTTTGCGAAGTCGGATATGGGTAACGTAAGAGTTATTTTTTATCTGCTCGTCCAGTCCTTGGTCGGCATATTTGTGGGCTCATTTGCTCGCCTGATAATTGAACAAACTGCTTCGCAAGTGGGCCAGTTCTTCAAAATTTTAGTCCTCCATATTTTTTTTGTACTTCAGCGGAAAGGGTGCAAGATGTGTACTACTCTTGGATATTTTGAACTTCAACTGAATATTTAAGATTTGTGGGAGCTTGATGCTGAAATTATTGGTAGAAAATATTGCATTTTTGCATCAAAAGCACTGCTTCAGAACAAATGAGGGCATTATTTCACCATCATAAACAGAGAGCAGGTGTTGTTTATTTTGCAAAGACTTAGTGGTCATTTCGTGGGTGTAGGTCACAGTTGATGAGCGGCAGAAGTGGGAAGGAAGCTTGCATGGACAGCGATCTGTTCGAATTTGTGGTGCGCGCCTGCCCATTGGGGATGATCCACTGTCCACTCCACATACGGAGCTTGCGGCATCGTTAGGGTAAGTCATTTGTTTAGTACACTAAATTAGTAAAAAAATAAGAAAAATTTCATTAAACCATCATTTAATGTGCAAATTCCAAGCGAGATATACAAGTGTCACTGACTTTGAATTTCGCATAGGTTCTTTTTGAAAACAGCCTACGATGGTTTTTGAAAGCTTCTGCTTATTCTTCTAAGGTGTTAGCTCATTTTGTGCAAGTATAAGATGTTCACCCATAATTTATTTCTTAATTTTGAGCAGGTATCTGGTTCAACTAGTCAACATGGCAGCACGTTATCTATCTGGGCCTCTTTTACATAGCTCTGGTTTTGCGGTAAGTGAGCTCACGTTCTTTGTTCTGTAATGTACTGTATTATGAAAGACAAAGTGTAGGACACGATTCAAAGTGTTTAATCCGACTCGATCTAGAAGTTTAATTGCATGTCATTATCTCTGGGACAGATTCCATTTCTGTGAGCTTGTTTGCGGTGATATTTATCCTCAACTCATAACTAGTTGTTGACGATGTGTGTGTGCAAACATGCCAATCAAAAATGAAAGTGCTTTTTAATTTTGATATTCTTTCGGACGAATCTCATTAGATGATGATGGTGCAGGCATCTTCATCACGTGTGTGGCAAAGGGCTTCGTATTCTGACTCAAAGCCAGCTTCTCGAAGGTGAACATACTGCTGGGGCTTTGACATATCACTTCCTGCTGTTGCAATTGCAGTGAAGCATTAATTGAGATGTACTCTGCTGCCGGTGTTGTGCTTCTGCTGTGCATATATGTAGTGAGTTCACTGGCCGATGGGAATGGTACAATATTTGACGCAAGCATGAGTCTGGAAGCATTCTCATGTATCAGAATTGTTATGTTACTTGTTCATCAGTTTTCAGTGATTTTATTTTTAAACTTATCTGTATGTAATTTGTACTAAAGTTTTTCTTCTTTCTGGTTTAGTGAGGAGTTTCCTTTGTTTCTTCCACGCCATGGTGGACGCGGTTCCTCTGGGGATGAAGGCTTTGAGCTCAGCAAGAGCGTTGGTAGCAACTTAGGCTTTTCATCCTTGGAGAGCCCACGAATTGATACAGTCGAGAGCACAGCGAGTCTCGTGAACTATGGAACTTCAAGTGGGCCTCGAGAGTCTTACGCAGATGTTCAAAAAGGCATCAAACATCTGCGCAGGAGTGTGGGATGTCTCTGTGCATTTGCTTTTGGACAGCTTTCTCTTTCAGTGCCTCCGGATATGCAGATCTTCGACGCTTTCGCCGAGCTCCTCATTATCCTCTCCTCAAAAGAGATGCGATCAAGGTTAGTTTTCCTTTCTGAATATCGAATTGTTTCTTTGCTTACTGCCCGAGTGTTATTTTGTGTCCCACTGGGTGTCTCTGGGTTTATAGTCACTGCAGGTAGATGATGTGAGTGGAGTTTGCCAACTTGCTAGGATACGATTTGCGTCACTGAAAGCATTTCAACGTAAATAGGAGTGCGATTTTTGGGAGATCACTCTAGAGCTGTGGAGAGTTTATTCGGTTCAAGAGCTAAATCTGTTGAGATCAAATGCTTATATGTATGTTTGGAATTGCTTGGCAATTTTGGAGTGTGAGGTCGTAGAGCATTGTAAGTGTTAGTAGACAAGCCTAAATATTTCCATTCCAAGATCAGTCGCCATATACATTCATACTTACACCACACGCGAATAATTGTACAAATAGATGAGCTGTTGGTAATAGCGGTTACCATAGGAAATGGGATCATGTACCTAACAATTTTTAGTATCGTCTACCTTACCACTTAGTGCTTGTCGTTGTTGACAACCTTGCTAGTTTCCTACAATGACATAGGAAACTAAGGGTACTGACGAACTAGTGATATTCTATTGAAAATGTTCACTGTGTTCAGGTCTAGCAGACGTAACCAACAGCCTAACGGCAGATTTGGTCTTTCAGAAGGTCCCTTAAATCGCCTGGGCAGCCTGCCAACTGTGTCGGAAGGAAGTCGGTTCTCCCCAGAATCCTTGGTGCATATCTTCTCGCTTCTCTCTCACTGTTTCCATCTATTGAATCTGTCTGCCATTTTTATGTGTAATATTCTCTCACAGTTGTTGGTGGATCTTGCCGCAATTGACTCTTGCTTTTGAGTTTTCGTGGCCATCAGTTCGAATGCTCTACACGTACATTAACATGAAGTTTGGGTTCATGCAGGACCAGCATGCTCTACCTGTGAATTGACATGAAATTTTGATTTGATGGCATTGGTATGAAATTGTGCGTTTATGCAGGACCAGAAAGCAGCCGCTGGGAAGGTCACCAGCTGGAATGAAGACTATGAGTACAATACAGATTCCGAGCACAACGAAGCTGCGCCAAACATATCTGAGAGCACCGTGGATGGTTGGAATCTTGTGGAGCACCCAAGACTGCCTCCTCCACCTTCGAACTCTGAGGATGTAGAGCACTGGACGCGAGCAATGTTTGTTGATGCCACCAAGTAAATTAAATTAAGGGTGTTGACCTACAAAGTAGAGTTGTTCTCTACTTTGTAGGTCAACCTCATCAAAGGTTTTCTTCTGTAAATTATTCTATCCGAGGCCTCAAATTTCCGACTGATTGGCCCGTTTGATTCACTCGAATTTGGGACTAGTCTCAGAATGTAAGTCATTTTCCATCAATTTGTCCAATTCATAATTATATTGACCTACCTACTTTGTCCTAATATTGTAATCTACAGTGGAATGATTTGATGAGAGGAACTCCAGATGATAAGAAAGCTCATTGATAAGCTCCTTGCGTGATTTTGTGTGAAGGAAGACATCGCATCCTTCGACTCAAGGGTTTCATATTACACTTGAAGAATCTTGGGAGGATCCTTAACCCTTAAGAAAGCCATTAGAGGGGGGATTTTGATCTGCGGCTATTTGGGCAAAACAAATTCTAAACACAAGATCTTCATTTTTGTAGGTTTCTCTTTCTATGCCATTCTTAAATGGATTGGTTCAAAACCTTGTACAAAAACTATGATGCTTAGAGTGACCAAATCTAGACATATCACCAGAAAATAAAGACATTGTTTTTTCAAACATATTTGGATATACTTGATCCATTTTGTATGGCTCTCAAAGTAAGCTTTGGAAACATGAATGTTTCATTTACCTAAGGGTTAAGGTTAGTGACCAAATGTGGACGCAATGTGTTCTTTGACCATAGAAGGATGAGTTGGTTACCATGGAAATCATCCTTTTTGGTGTTGTATGAATCATTTGCCTATAGAACCTAAGAGTGATAAGAACCCAAGCGTGATAATTGGAGGTGAAACTATTATGTAAGACTTTCCTTTTCATACAATTCTTAGGATGAACATTTACACTTCAATCTTTCTTGTAGAGAAGGATTCTTTTACAGGGAGTGGTTTTTGTATTCTCTATAGGAGTATTAGTAATCCTTTGCAAGAACTACCTTTTGTAGCTTGTTTTATTGCACGTAGAGAATGTACCTATCATAGGGAAAAGTGAAGTAGGAAATTTGTGAAAATGCCCCCTACCTCTAAATCAACTCAATTTACAAAATTCAATCTTCTTGAATGTAGATTTATGCCTCTAAAATCTAATTCTAGTGTAGATTTTAGTGTGCAAAATTAGTACAATTTATAGATTTTAGAGCCTTAAATCCATCTTCTTTGTAGATTTGGAATTTTGAATCTCATTGATTTGTGTATTTCAGAATTTTAATGTAGATTCTTTCTAGATTTCAAGAGTTCAAATTATAGGTAATGCATTGATTTTAATTCTACAAGCTTTCTAAAAATTTCACTAAAATTTCTTTTGATCTCTAGAATGTGACTACAAAAAAACAAGGGTATAAATGACTTGTTGATAATGATTATAAGGGCAACAATGATTGCAAAATGTCTATTTTGCTATCATTGTTGCCCTTAGAATCATTGTCGACAGGTCATTTCTAACCTTGTTTTTTTGTAGTGTATGCACTTACAAGAATTGGTAGATTTCTACAAAAAGAAAACTATGTCTCTTAGATTGACGACTTATAACTCTTATGTATCTTACTTCACAGTATGCTTGACAATTGATATGGGACATTTGCAACTTGTAAAATTTACCAAATTTTAAATGGAAACAACATTGAAATGTAAGATTTATGTGCTAATGTGTTGTAAAGTCTACAAATTTAAATTGCACATAGGGCATTTGGGAGGTATTGACCAAAAATCTTGCAAAGAAAGTCCATAACTTTCTTGTGTACATGAATTCATTGAAGATCCCATCACAATGACATTAGAACATAGAGAAACATAAAAAATTGGCACAAACTAGTAGAAAAAAAATACATTTTCTCCAAACAATCACAGAAAATACTAAAATGGCTCCCTATGTTTATCATCCATCAGGACTCATATTTAGTGTCCACGACATCCTTCTAGGGTCAAGGGTGGAGAATACGTTTATTTGATTTCATTAAATTTGATGCTATGGAATATGCCCATACACAGCCAATTCGACCCTTCCATGGACAACCCAACTTGCCCAAACAAGCCTCCTGAATCATGAAATATCGACCACAAAAAGTATGAGAAAAGAAGAGGCAATTCGGTTTCTGGGTTATAGATCAACACTCGTGGTGTTGGAATCATTCATAGAATATTGAACTCAGATGAAGGCACGAACTCAGAAGAGAATGAATCAATCAGAGGAAAGTAAGAGCCAGACTCCATCAGAGCCTCGAACCTCCGATTCCTGGAGGGGGCTAGAGGTCGTGGCTGGACCTCCAGGTACCTCCATTGGACTTTGACATCCTGCTGGACCTTGAGGAATCGGAGGTCAGCTTTGTCTCTTGCTTTACCATCCCTTAACCCTTAAACGCCGGGCCTGTAGCCACTGGTTTCAGAACTCAGTTTCAGTGAGCTAGTTTGTTACCATTTTCAAAGCAGATGTGTATAAAGAATTTTAATTTTATTTTTCAGAGATGAAACTACATGTCCTCTGTACTTACCAAAAATTTCAGATTTTTTTGAGGAAAATTGTATTTATGGAATTTTTTGAAGAAAAACTTAAGAAAAATTCATATCAAATAGAAAATAATCTCAAAAAATCTGAAAATTTCACCATGTGTGAAAATTACAGTGAAAAACATCATGGTGTAAATGTATTTGCCGTATACATCTATAATTAAAATGAAATGGACATTAAAAATACAGCCAAAGTTCAAACTGCAATAAAATATTCAATTTTACGAATTTTGCCAAAATTCTAATTGGAGAAGAAACTATAGTAGAGGACCTCTATTTCATTAGTTGGCCTCAAATTCAAAAAATGTCGTTTTCAAGGAGAAATTTCAGATTTACTCAATTTCTCAAAATACATTAAAATGGCAAATTTTGCCATCCGTTTTCTCTAATTACTTCTCAACTACATGAAAACAAACATTATTTAGACTAAAAACTCAGTTGGATACACTTTGTAACTCAACATGAAAGGTCATTTGAAAAAAGTGGATGAAAAAACTACTGTTTACTTCTTCTTTTGACCCTGGACTGTGATCCAAACGCCACAAAATGGCACTGGCGGCAGTCCAAGGTTAATTAAACTTGGAAGTTACTGAACGACTTGAGAAATAAGTGGGCGGTGTGGATAAAGGTTTGTCTTCTAGCGCCTCCGGGTGGCCCTCCGGCTCTTCTAGAGATGTAGATGCGGAAAACAAGGGCCGGAGACTGGAGGTCCACCCGGAGGTCCATCATCGATCCAAAACCGTAATAGAGTCCTCCAGACCTCCAAGAATCGGAGGTCCGGGGCTCTGATGGAGTCTGGCTCTAAGGGGTTACGACCCTCCTTGACTGCATATTGGGAAATTGTTGCTTGAAGGCGGTAGGGTGAATTCACAAAACACTTGTACTATTTTCAATTTAAGTTTTTGAGGACTAATTTTTTGGCTATAACTTCTGTCTTTTAGCTCCGAATGACTCTAAATTTATAGAGAGCTCACTCATAACTATTCTACATCTTTCCTAATTTTTGAATATTTTTCAAAAATATCTTACTATTTTTAAATAGCCCTCGATATTTTGTCACAAATTCCATAGAATGGAGTTTTTAGTACTATTTTGAACCCAAAAAAATGAATTTTAAGGTGAAATTTTGAGAGGATGGTCTTTTAGTATATTTGTAGCTATCCCCAAAAGGAATTTTCAAAATAGTTAATTTTGTGTGGTGTAGAAGTCCACAAAGGGGCATTTTTGCTACCTATTTGTAGTTTGCTTTTTGAAACTTATAAAACATAATTTTGGTATTTTTTTTTTGCAAATCTCATCACCAAAAAGTCTTCTCAAATGGAAATTTTTTATTTATATTTTAAAAAATAATCCCTATTTTTTATTAATTTAAACATTGAAGTATCTATTTTCTTCACCGAGTGAAGAAAAATACAACTTTGACATTTTAATTTGTAAAAAATAGAAAAAACAATTTTAAGCAAATATAAAAATTGGCCATTTGAGAAGACTTCTTGGTGATGGGATTTGATCCAAAAAAAATACCAAAATTTTGTTTTATAAGTTTCAAAAAGCAAACTACAAATAGGTAGCAAAAATGCCCCTTTGTGGACTTCTACACCACACAAAATTAACTATTTTGAAAATTCCTTTTGGGGATAGCTACAAATATACTAAAAGACCATCCTCTCAAAATTTCACCTTAAAATTCGTTTTTTTGGGTTCAAAATAGTACTAAAAACTTCATTCTATGGAATTTGTGACAAATTAATAAAATTGGATTTTAAATATGAAATGATTTTTTAAAATTTTCGAAAAATAAGAGTAACATTTTCAATCAAGACATCTAGAAATATTTTTTTTGTTTTTTGCATTGAGTTTATTATTCAAAAGTTAGAGCCATATTAAGCAAGCCAAAAAAAAAAGCAACAAATAGTACAAGTGTTTCGTGAATTCACCCGGTAGCCCGAGGTAGCAAATTTTCCGATATGCACGAAGGGAGGGTCGTAACCTAGTGTTAAGTGCGCCAAGTTCCTTTTTCTTTCCCGTTGAAATTTGTAAAGAAATATTTTTTGAAAAGAAATCTTTAAGATTTGCAACAGTGTAAATAATGCATCATTACAGTGCTGCAACGATGTAGTGCATTGTTGCACTTTTCCAAGTATTGTAATGCGTTATATCAATTATTTAGAATGAGATTGGAAACCCAAGTGCTTAATGAGTAGAGGAAAAACTCCTCAGCAGGGGAAAAAAAGAAAAGGAAGTTCAAAAATGAAACACAACAGTTGTTCCCAAGGCAAACTTAGAAAAATAAGCACTGAATCCACTGAATTCATCTCCCCCCCAATCGAGGCCCCAAATCAAGACCTGATCGAGTAGACCTCTTGGGCAACTTGGATACTAATCTCAAATTGTGACTACAACTCTTCGGCACCGACTGTAACTTACAAGTGGTTTGAATTCATTCCACGTTCTCCACGCAGTCTCAGTGGAAACCCAAATTGACATGAGTTTCCTAATTAACTTACATTCCCAGGACAGGAATGAACTCATGAAAACGAATTCTTTTTCTACAGTAGCATAACTTACTGTCCTGTCCAGTCCAGCCCAGCCCAAGGTAGAACTTAAGGTAGGTACACCCAAAAGCGCCAGTTTCTCTACTGTGCCTAGTTCCTGTTATTATGTTGTTCAAATTTTTTTACAGTCTTGTTGGTGAGTGAAAGCATGTTCCAACGCACCAAAGAACAGTGGATTTGGATACCGTATGCAAAAGTTATTAACAGTCAAAGTGTGTTTCTGAAAGCGCCATCTACAGTCTGGGTACATGACTGATTTTGAAAATCTATGCACGTTGTACAGAGCGCTTTAAGGTCAGGTGCCATTTTGGGTGTACCTACCTTACAAGGAGCACAACAGTAGTCGCCTTACAGGCCTTGAGAGGCTTCGCCACACGTTTGTGATTTCAAACAGGTCGCAACAATGGGGCACCCATCAATCCCTACTTCTTCGAGGACCCGTCCTCCCAAATCATGTGAAGATCTTCCTGGGTTTTGATTCATAGAAGGGAGAAACACCCAATACCGCACCTGTACTTTGCATTGGACTCTAAACTCATCTAATTGTGGACGTAGACTTCACATAATGTGTTCGCCAAAAGCTTTACTGTAATTTGCGGATGCGTATTAAAGACACATACCAAAATCTGATTGGTTTACTGCTGATTTTAGCAGCGTTTGTATTTGGGTGTACCTACATGACGGTTTCAATGGTCTAGGGAGCCAACACTTGGGAAAATCATAAAAATTACATACGGCATCTGAAAAATCTATTTTTTTTAACAGTCATGATTTTCACTCGCTAATACTAGAAAAATATTATTTTTAGAAAAAGATGTCTCCAACTATGCTGAATTCCTTATTTGGGTGTTTCCACCGTATGCTAACTAAAAACCTGTGGGACATATAAATAAATACCAATTTTTTTTCACGGTTTCCATGTTTCCAAAAGGTTCCAGAGCCAAAACTAAAATGGATTGGGTGGGAAGATCGAGCCACTCCCTTTCTAGCTCAAGCAAGAAAAACTCACGTCTAGGGGCGCAAGATCATCTCGATCTGTCCTGGAATTGATTTAGGATCCTTGCAGACACTTGAATAGGACAAGAGTCTTTGAATCTTCAGGAGCCAAAATTCATGCGTACGAACTGGCCTACCATTTCGGAAGAGGATATCATTCTGGAAGGAGAGAGAAGGAACTCCAATTTTCTTATTGAGATTGGAAGAGTTTGTTCATCCCAACTGGTTCCACAAAACGAAGTTCAATCCATTCTTGAGTATTGTTTCTTCTGGCCCCAAATCTGCCTGAGTGTCGAACTTGCGTGTGTCGAAACCACTCCTCAGTCACTGATTGTTTGACGACCCACGTACTTCTAGAAATTAAACGAAAACGGTCCATTCTACAATTGAATGATCTCACTCAATCATCCCTTCGGACCAACTTTTCAAACGTATTTCGAAATCATTCATTGTTTAACCCAGTAAGCTACGAAGCCGAGGATTACCAAAAGTGTAATGAATCGACTTTCAAAGGAAACTACAGAAACTGACAAAGGGAGAGAGCATGCCCCTATGAATCTTGGATTTGATGTTTCGCTGACTACATCGATCACAGGGCCGCGTCGTTCCAAGGTAAGAGTTCAAAGGAGAAAATTAAGACCTCCACTGCCGGGAAGAATCGCAAAAGACTTCCACTGCCGGGAAGAATCGCAAAAGAGTCACATCATTCACGTTGAATTTTTTGGTTTCCTGCATGGGTTTTTGCAAATTTTTTTTGCTTTTTTGGGGGTTTTTTTAGTCGAGAATTCCAACGTGAGACCTGTAGGTTATTCCAGGCCCCGACTAAAGCCCTGGGCAAGCATGCCGCGCCCTCAAGGCGCTCCAAACCTCGCAGCGTGAGCGACCGCCAAGTCCTTCACCAGTTTCTTGGCCTGTCGTTCGCTTGAATCGTTTCCCTCATTGAAAAGCGCCAGCACCCTCTGGTACTGCGACTCCCCCAACTGGTCCACCAACTCCGGGAAGTTGAACGGTTTCCGCTTCTCCGTGCAGTGGTAGTGGCCCGCATCCGACGCCAGTGCGGCTTCCCTCTCGGAGGTGAAGGTGCCGATCCACACCTTCGCTTTCGGGTTCGTCTTGCAAGCGCTCACGCGGGACTCCACGTTCCAATGGCCTTTGCGGGGAGTGGTGCCTTTGTAACGGCGTTCGGTGGTGGATTGAGTGGAGACTCCTGGTGTCATCAGTTGTGTGGGGACAACTCCCGCGCGCATCTTTTTCGTGCATTGTTGACAGGGGTTTTGTGGGCGCTGCTGCAACCAATGAACACATCAATGGAGTAAGCAACAATCGTAAGTGGAACATTAATTCTGCACGCTACACGACTAATTGCTGCAAATTACTGTGGAACATGGTCTGAGAGAATGCCAACAGGAAAAATAAGCACTACATCAATTGTTGTGGATGATTCCAGCTTTGCAGGCAAATTTTGCGGTACTACATGTATGTTTAGACTTTACACATTCTCTCACGGCGCAAACTTGAAAGACATACAAGAATGCAAGTGTCTTGCATGCAATCAGACACTAACAACATCCAAACTTTCGTGAGCTCTTTGACAGGTTTGCATCCATGAGCCGACACCCAGACGCACGAACCACAAAATCAGCCTACAGACAGAAAAACAAGGATTGAAACAATCACCTACAATGGAATCACCGATCACCCAGACTTATAATCCATCGTTACCCCCCACCCACCCCCAAGCAAAAAGAGAAAGACGCAACATATGTTTACTCACCGGCGGGCTCACCGGCGGGGACCGAATCCTCTTCCTTTGGGCTTTCGCCAATTTCACCCTCATTAGTACCATATTCCTCAACCTCCGCGTGTAACAAAAAGCTCTTCCCAGCACCCGCAACCCTCGCCCCATCCGCGCGGATGCAAACGCCTCCTCGTCGCCTCGTGTAAGTCGTCGGAGCTCGACGTAGATTTTGTTAAACGGCCGGGTCAGAATCGACGACTTCTCCTCAACCACGGGAGCTAGGATGTACGGGTACGTTGTCGAAGTGCCCGCCGTGTCCATCATGCTCTCTCGGCTGTCCCCCGTCTCGCCAGTCCTCACCGACATGCCGCCATACCCAGGATGCTGCTGCTGCGCCGTCGAAGTCGCATGGGATACAGTAGCGTCTTCCTGTTGAAACCAACCGGGATTCAATTCGCCAGAGTAAAAGTGATCGTTCACTGGCGGGTCATAGTGATCATGCACCGACATGGAAGCCACGGGATTCAGGAAGGGGTTGTCATCCCAGGGGTGGGGTGGGGAAGCTTGGGAGGCCGTGGGAGTATTCAGAAGAATGCTACCAAAGGAGCCTGCCAGTTGCTCTTCGAGTCCGGGGTAGGGGGGTTCGAATCCCTGTTGGAGGTGTTCAAATCCATTCTGATAGTGACTGGTTCCGAAATGCGGGTACTCACTACCGAATTGAGAAATTTCGCTTCCGAGTGAGATTCCGTATTGCGGACCGTGCTCATATCCCTGTTCGCTTCCATATGGTTTTCGGTTGCGCAGACGCGCGCCGTCGGACTCCGAAATCTGGAATTGCTGCAGATACTCCAATTGCGAGGGATCCTTTGCATCGAAGTACTCGGACGTATGGTTGGACGTGTGGTTCGACGTGTGGTTGGATCCGGTGGCTTCGTGATCATACTGACCCCCAGGAGTCCTTGCCAACCTCACAGGTGGCGTCGCAGGCTCCGGGTAAGGAGCAGGCGTCGCGATACGTTGTGGCGACGTCGGCACAGGGAAGTCCTTGACGACTTCCTTGCTTCCGAACTCGCCCCACAAGTTTTCCACCTTGTTCAACGCCTGCTTCAAGCAGTCCTTGAGGGCCGCGCGCTTCCATGAGCGACAGGTCACCGGCTTCGACGGCGTCCATTCTGCCATCGCGAAGGGTTCCAAGCTTCTTCTGAATACCTCGATTGGGCTCTGATAGTCGACCGGTGGCAGGGCGAACTACCTGTGCTGCATGGAAACACGTACATATTGTCAGCAAACCAGGAAAATGACTATGAGGAGGGTGGTAATTCGTGTAGGAGAAGTGGAAAAAACGTCTAAAGATGTGATTTACTATGGTTCTCCACGGAGTCCACGCATGTATTGTTTCTAGAATGGGGAATCGCCTTTTCAACTTTTTGAGCAGGACTGCGGAGTGGAAAGGGGATTCGACATTCTAGTAGCGCGCAATAGATACATCGGTGATTCTTTTGGAGCACACTCATCACATGAATTCCATTGCAAAAAGAGAGAGCAAATTAAGTTTGAACCACCGCCCAGCCTGGACAAAAAAACACCAGAGGAAAACAAAAACAAAAAAAACTGCCCAATCTAATTCATACTCTCAATGGGGATATAGTGTGAATAAACTATGAAATAAAAGTGATGAAAATAAGTACAGCTAAAATCGTCCCTCACGAGGCTCTCTTGAATGCGTGCACATTAAAGACAAGAATCTACACTCTGGGTCGATTGGAAATGTGGGTTGCAATTAGGTCATGTCAACTTACACTTTAGCGCTACCCACGCCATGCTCCCCATTTTGACCATGATTGTTGCAGTGAAGAAATTGCTCGAAATAATGTGGCCCACTCAAAAAATTTAACATGGCTCACTCAGGCACTTACTACTTACCCTGCATTTATCATGATCATTTCTTATGTTGTCTAAGCCTCTTAACCTCTGAGGGGAGTTTCCGCGGTTGCACCAATACGTTATCTGACTGATATGACTCCATAATCTGACTCAATATGAACCCTAGCTCCTCCCATCTGACATCATACAACGAGATCGATACCAGTCTGGCTGGTTGCGCTACATGGATTATAAAAAGTCGTAGTTGAATATCATTCTCACTCAAAGAGTACACGAAAGAGACCCCAGACATGATAAAACCAGCAAAAGAAATCCTTCCAACTTCATCTCGACCAGTGGCGAACGCTTGCTTCCAAAAAAGTGGCAAAACAAGCATATCACCTAGTCAAGAAGAAAAGCATAGAGCTGTGGTACCCGAACTCAACAAAACTAGCTCTGTTTCGCTGGGTTTGCGAAAGAGCGAGAACGTCCAAGCAGTACGTCGATAATCTGATTCTAAATCTCATCCTTGGATTGCAAACCTGGAGCTACGGCTTCTACCGACAAATCGACTTCACGTCCAAACCCGCAGCGAAACTTTGAACAAGAAAGCGAGTGTTGTTCACCACAGAGAACAGCCCTTTCTGGATCGATCTCCGCAACTGTACTTACCGAAGGTCCGATCCGGTGTAGAATGTCTGGACACTCGTTGATCGATGTGACCCGGCCGCGCGCGCCCGCCGCGCCGTCCCCACCTCCACCCTCCCAAGCTTCCTGCTGCAACACGCGACGTCCTTCTGCAAATCAAGTGCTGCTAGGATAGCGCAGAGCTTATAAGCTCTGCTCTAGCTAGAGACCCGTACCATCTCATTGCAAATCTCTATTACAGCTCCAAAAACATCTGCATCGAGGACTGCCTGAACCCCGCCGATTATTATAACGACGTTCTTGTACGTTACAGACAATCACTTCCGTGTACAGACTTTCTTGTGAATCCTGAACAGACATTTGTGTTTGGTTAAATTTGGACTGATAAGTATCAAGGAGTCCACCTGGCTACGCAGGAGTACAGACATTCTCTCCATTAGTGAAAGACACAATTACGATGAAGGCACCCCTCCGCTAAAAGGGGTACTGTCCAGGCAACGTCCAGGTACCTTCCGGTACGTATTGACAGTACGTGGAGTCGTGGACCAGTAGTGCGAAACCACGTCCACGGCGCCGATCGTCGTCGGTGACTTGCGAATGAGACTAAAGAGGAAGATGTTACGAACTAAGGAGTAGTTTGAATCACGAACTAGAATGACGACCGAGGTCTGTTTGTGTGCTTGAAACTCCAGCAGATTGACAAGAAGTCTATCTAGAATGCCTTCGTGCTACAGTAGAACTTCGAATCGACTTGCTCGATCGAGGGTTTCGCGTTGACAGAAGCTAAGTTAGCAACCTTATTTGTCCGAAAAAAGGGTCAGTGGCTAATTATAGAAACATTGGCCTATTTAAGCGTAGCTGCGTGTTTAATTAATTATTGTTGCAGATTATTGTTTAGGGCAGTGGCATGGAGCAGGGTTTTGCTCAGAGGATCCTGGCGAAGATTCCTTCGACTGGGCTCGAGACAACCGGACCACCGCTGGCAACTGGGATAAGTTAAGTGGTGGTAAGTAAGTGGATCGATGCTAGGATACTGTTGATCGGAGCTACTTGCTACGGAATCACTGTACAGCAGTACTGTACGTAGCAGAGATCTATTGGCGGGGTTCGGTGGGAAATTCGAGCTGTTAACTTCATTACTAGAAAACGGGGACAGGATGCCAGTGTCAATGATTTCTATCATTCCACAACTGTCTAGAGAATTGAGACGAATGAGTGAGGAATTATTATTTGTAATAAGATTCGATCAGTTGCCTAACTGACATTGGAAAGTGACGGAAGACGTTAAATCCTACCATCGAAGATGAACTCAGCAGGGTGGATTTACTTCGGGGGAAAATGGAGGAATTTTTTATTTTTTGAATTCAGAATAATTTCTTTTGCAAATTCTGAATTCATAATTGTTATCAGAGACCCCAAATGAGTACTAGAATGGTGTACCACATACGCAAGGCATGGCACAAAATAGGGAGCTCTTTTTTCACTTTTATCCCTGTGAACCCAAAATTTATTCTGCTGGCGCCCACCTCAGTTCGATGGTAGGATTTAACGCCCTTCGGAAAGAGACAGCTAGAGTTTAAATCCTCTCAGATTCTCGGCTACGGTAGCATGGACAGTTGTGTTGAGGGCATCTGGGGAGTGTGGACTGGGGAGTTGTTACCATATAAACCTGAACCCGAAATCTGTTAATCTGTGATCTGCGCAGAGGGCAGCGCCAGGGGTACAGTACTGGAGCCAGGAGGCCAACGGGATCCCACAATTTTTGACATGTGAGAGTTTGTTTTGTTTGTTTTGTTTGTTTTTGAGAAGAATGAAAAAAATATTTTTTTATTTTTTTATTTTTTTCTTGAAACACATAATGAAACAAAATTTCATGCCCACACCGCATGTGAGAGTCTAAAAATCCAGTGTGTCTCGTCACAATGACCGACACTCCATCTTCTTTAGTAAGTGCATTTTCCAAACAACTGTGGAAGGAAGGACTGAAATCGACTATTAATAGAAAGTCAATGTTGGCCTACAAGAAGGCTGGAGGAGGGAAATGAAGTCCAAAAGGGACCTTTGCCTCACTGGAGGCCCAGTCCCAACTCCCCATTAGAGGCATTAGACTGCAGGAATGCAGTTTTTGTCACATGAACCAAAATCCAATGTGGTTGAGAGAGTGCCACGTCATTAAAAAAAATTGAAAAAAAAAATTGGGCTTTTTTTCATATTTCGGGACCCCAATTTTTTATTTTTTATTTTTTGGGTAAATACCACCCTAACAATGGCCAACAATTAGGGAACAGTTTCGGGGAACAACCCCAAAATGGCCCTTTGTAGGCCTCAAATTTTTTCTAATGATTTTTGAGCTCCATAGAAGGCCCTCAAAGATTGACATGCACCCCTATTTAATGAGGAGCAAAACTAGTAGCTCAAGTACCTACTTGCTTGTTGCTATCTTGTGTGAAGTACAAGTAAGGACTACAATAGATGACAAATCAAGAAGGTACTATTACCAAATATTAAATTTGGATAGTACAATATTATATTGATGGTTGTCAAAGAAGAATCCATTAGTGGAGTGGATGTACAATACTATATTATTATCTTAATGGTTGTACAATATGCCTAGCCATTTTAATTGGCCCACGGCATGCTTGGTGAAGCCAAATTTGATGATGGCTTGGCCAAATGGAGAGTCAATTGGGTATGATTTGTTTTTGTATTTCATTCCAAGTTCCGAGGCACTTTAGAATTGAAAAAGGTTTTGCCTTGTCAAAATCTACTATGTAGCACCTCGAAATTCAAAAAAATTTGCTTCCCCATACTTGTTGGCCACGTTGGTGTGGGGCAAATTTTTTAGCCAAGCCCAAGCTTCCTTGAATCCACAACAAGTGGTCCTTAGCAAAGCCATTTGGTTGAGCCAGGTGTGGGGATGCTCTAAGGGAGTTACATGCCTTTTCCAAGCTTGTATTGAATTGTGCTAATAACATAACATGTGATATTCAATTATCAAAGTGATACTATTGAGCAAGTCAGAGTATAAGTGGATTGTACCAATTTCCACCAAAATAAAATTTTGAGCTAACACTAATTTTCTACTTGGTACTAAATTTTCTTTTGAAATAGGACAATTTCGTGTACTTCATTTTTTTTGTGGAATTGCCTTTTGGCACCTTGGTTAGTTGAATGGATTCAAGAAGAAAACACAAGTTTGTTGTTCTAGTACTCTCTTTATAGAGATGAAGAAGGTTTTTTTGGTATGTCCTTAGATTGACTCTTTTGTTCTTTGTAAAGGTCCCTTGGGACTTAGTTAGAGAAGGTTCATTTGCGCCAAGGAGCCCTTAATTAGTGCCAAAGGACCCTCCTTTTATTATTCATTTTTTTTGGAAGGAAGAAGAAGTCATTTGCCAAGGTCATTGATTCTTTGAGAACATTCTTCTATGATGTTAAAGGAAGGATAGTTAGAGTATAAAGAAGGCTCTTCAAAGAACAAAGAAGGCTATTGAAAACCAAAGAAGGTGATAATGAAAGTGCAAAGAAGGCTCCACAAATTTCAATAGGGCAATGGTCACTTTAGGGTTCCAAAAAAGATTGTCTTAGGAAAACTTTAGCCTACACTTTACCATTTGCTATAGAATACACCAATTTTCATGATGATATTGCCACTAAATAAATGATTCTACAACAAGGTATACTCTTTATGTGTATAGTACAATTAATTTAAAACCAAATTGAAAGGTTTTGCTTGTCTAGATTAGTCCTTTCATATTGAGAACAAACAATTGTCACAATGCTTTCAAAAAAAAAAAAAAATGATTTAGACATGTAAATTTAGTTTTTGTATCTCCAAATTTTGATGACAATTGTAAATTAAGGTATATAACAAATATCTAACCTTATAAAGTGCAATGCACTAATAGGTATTGAACCACCTATTACCAAAAGTTAATATTTTTTTACACATCTTTATTTGTACTTAAATACATCAAATGGACAATTTTTTTCTTCAAAACTTAACGTGGTCTACATGAGTGTGTGGTGTAGTGCTAGCATGAAAATAGTCCATCAAGGACTTTTAAAAGGAAATGTTCCATCCAAAAGACATATCCTTGTGTGAAAGTAGTTGGAAGGATCATCATTTCCAAGAAAAAGGAAATGATGGTAAGCAAGAAACAAGGAGAAAATAAATACTTCTTATTTTGAATTGCATTGGCACGATGGCCTTAGACAAGGAAATTAGTAGTTAAATTACTTGAAGAAATTTCATAACTTAGCATTGGATAGTGCAAGTGCATTGTCTAGGAAGGAGGGTTGCTAGTATGTAAGCATAGAAGTGTAAGCTTATAAGCCTCAAAGATCATGCACCTATAGGATAGGAGCTTATACTATGGAAACCTTCTATTATAAGAGTGTATTTATACTATAGGTACCTATATTATAGGTATTTTTACTATAAACACCTTCAAAGGTGGTAGTATATCTACTTATATATATATTAGAAGCTCACATGCCCACATGTTCATGTTCACACACTAACATCATTGGTCTAGGAAATTCAAGCATTTGGCAAGAAGATAATGAATTGCATGTTTAAAATGACCCCTATTTGTTTTGTTCAATTCTTTTAGAAATTTGTAGACTTTGGCATTGGAGGGCAGTTTCTAAGTTTGAATGTGCATTATTAACCATGTTGAATTGTTTTTCAAGGTGATGATTGGACATTGGTAATGTCTAGCTCATTGTTTTAGAAACCTCTTGACTTTAGCATGGGAGGGATGCTTGGGAAGGTGCAAGAAGAAAAAGACATACACTTGAATGACTGGGAAACTCTAATTCTTTAAATAGTTTGCACTTTCATTTTGCCATGTTAGTGCAAAGCAATGCACTAATTTCGCCTAATAACCCGAAGCATGCTATTTTATTTTGCCAATTCATTGTCCCCAAATTTTCTAAATTTCTAGTGAGGCCTTCCTTGTAACACAATGATTGCCTAAATATATATACCAGGGTAGTTGCAAGAAACACTGTGCAAAAAACGTAGCATTTTCAATGGTACTATTTTTTTCCGAGAGTACTTTAAAATAAAAAAACAAGTTTTTAAAAAAGTGAAAAATATGTTTCATGTATAAACCTTTAAAAAGAAGGTACCCTAAAAAGGAAAAGCATAGGAAAAATCTCTAAGTAGGAAAACCAGAAAAGTGCAAAATCTCATGAAAATTAGTACTTCCACATTTTAATTTGTAAAAATAAGAAAATAAATTTTTAAGAAAACTAAAAATTGTCCATTTGAGGAAAGTTGATGTTGATGAGATTTGACCAAAATACTAGTCTTAGAACCATCATCAATGTTCAAAACTCATGTGCCACGGGAAAAAATTTGTACTCATATGGAGGACAAAAAATAACATATTTTTAGATTTCATTTGGAATTTAATATTTATAGGTTTTACACTTATGAAAATAGACCATGAAAGTTTGTCTTCAAATCATTAAATTTAGGCACTGCGAACGTAATGAAAACCATAAACTACACCTTGTGATAGCTCAACAAAAATGATTTTTAAATATAAAATGATTTTTAAAATTTTTGAAAAATAAGTGATCTAATAACCTTCAATTTAGGTATGTTCAATAAAAATTTCATGTTCATTGGACTTAATCTGCAAAAGTTATAGTAAGCAACAAAAAAATGGTTCGCATTGTGACAGGAAATAGGACCGGTGTTTCTTGCAATGACCCACTCAACGATGCTAGTTTGTGAGCCTAAAAGCGTGAGCTTGCGAGTTGCGAGCGTAGGTTTTGTGAGCCCAGAGAATCAACCAAAAAAAACTGTGAATTTTTTAAGCCAAAAGAAAAAAAAGTGAAGTCATTTTTAAAAAATCTATTTATAGTAAAATTTCAGCTTCATGACCGTGGACCTATGACCGTGGAAATGTGGTTAATGTATTTTAAAATTTCAAACCCTACTATCTCCAAAGGGCCTCTCAATACCTTCCAAAAAAAAATTTGAATTTTTGAATTTTTTTTGAGGTTCAAAATCCAGAATCCAACCAGAGGTTTTCTAGGGTGATGGAGTTGTGAAATTTTATTTTTTTTAATTTTTTTTCCAACTTTTTGACCCTGAAATTCATCTCTCAGTACCGAGGGAAGGTTTTCAAGGGTGAAAAGTCACAAAAATAATGAACTAATAAGATAGTCGGAAAAAAAAGAAAAAAAGTTGAAAAAAAATGAAAAAAAAAGTTTTGAGAGCTCCAAAGCCCTCTACCTCCAAACCCTTTTCAATATCAAGAGGGATTTGGGAGGGTGATGGAGTTGCAAAATAAATTTGAAAAATAAAAAAAAGACTAAGAAAAAAATTGAAAAAAATTGAAAATTTTCTTTTTGAAAAAAAGAGTTTTGAAAGTCCCAAATTTCAAATCCCATGAGGGGATACTAGATATAAAAATCCAAAATTCTTAAAGCACGGTAATAGATCCATGCCCTAAAAATCACTAAAAATTTCACCAAAAATTCTAGGCTCACAAGCTCACAGGCTCACAAAATAGCATCCCCGTGACCCACTAAGGCCAATAATTAATTCACCAAATTACGCACGACACATTATTAGCCATCACCATCCTAAAAGTGCAAAATGTAGCAATACATTGCCACACAAACCCTAACTAGTAAAAAAAATGCCTTTTCTTTCATTTGGAAAATATGAAAAAAAACCTAGTCAACACCTCAAATATATTGGTTAAAACTTTTGATCTTGAAGGGTTATGCAATTTTTTTATTTTATTTTGATTTACCATTGTCTTTATGCTAAGAAAAAAGATCTTATATTTATATTTAGTACCATCTACAATAAATTTTGGACATGGTCCAAGGTCATTGCAAAAAACACCTGTACTATTTTGTGTCACACGTTGCATGTTGATCAGTTTTTTGGCCATAACTTTTGTATTTTAGCTCCAAATGACTCAAGATTTATAGGGAAGGTACTCATAACTATTATACACCTTCTTTGATTTTTTCATAATTTTCAAAAATAGTTTACTATCCAAAAATAGACCCCAATTGGATGTCACGCTTGGCAGTTTAGGGATTTTTAGTACCTGAGCTATACCTTTTTTTAATGATTTTGAGATGAAATTTGGATGAGATGGTCTTCTAGTATATTCCTATCTCTCTAGGGAAGGATTTTAAAAAAAGTTAAGTTTGTGAGGTGTGAAGGTCTACAAAGTGAGCTCCCTTTTGCTTGTATTTTGAAACATATAAAATATTATTTTGGTGTTTTTTTTTGTGAATGACCATCTCCATAAAGTTGTTGCAAATGTTCACTTTTTATTTTTTGAAAATTTTTATTTTTTGAAAATACTTATTTTTACTATTTTTCCCTAATTTTTGAATCAAAGTACCTATTTTCTTGAGATTTGGCACTTTTCAAGTTCTCCTACTTAGAGAATTTTTCTATCAATTTCCTTTGGTGAAAACCTTCATTTTAGAGGTATATACATTATTCCTATTTTTTTTTTAAATTTAAAATTAGTTTTTTAATTTTATAGTACTCCTGAAAAATTCATGCGTATTGTTGCAAAATGCAACAAATAGGACAGGTGTTTCTTGCAATGATGCTCCACTAAAAAATTATCCTCATTTTACATCACTATCACCTTTACTAATGGATTAGGTCACTCTAGAGTTAACACGTCAAAGATCCTTGAGTCTTTATTTTTCTATTAATACATTATATACTTTTAAGGCCTAAATAAAATTATAAGTTACCAGATTCTTGGGAATATGGAAATGCTGTCAAATCAAGAGTTTAACAAAGTTAGAAGACTTTCATTTCAATTCATATTATTCCATTAATTATTTTAGATTTTAAATAATTTTAAAAATTAATTACTTAATGTTTTTAAAATATTATCATTTAAATATTTGAATAATTTTTAAATAATTTTAAGAATTATTTAATTATGTAATATATTACCAACAATGTAGTGGTTCATAATAAAGGAAATAGCCTTGAAATAGTCTCTTGGAGGCCTCAAAAAAATCTAATGCAAAACTCCTTTGTTTTTCTAAAGAGATTATTTTATCATTCATCCTTATTTATTCTTTTGAAATGATAACTTGATTGTTGGATTTGTATGTGAGGTAAATTTTATACATTTTAAGTGATAGCTTAACGCACATGATTGAGGTTCTATATACAATGTGGAAAATCCAAAATTTTAGCTTATATTTGACTAGAATTTATATAGGTTGAATCTACTTCTTTCAACTAGTAACATAATACTTCTTTTACATAGCAACATGTAATTAGAACTTGTAAATGTTGGTATAAGCATAGGAAAAATGTCCAAGTCTATCCACCTTAGACCTTTACAATTGAGCTTTTAGTGCCCTTCAACAATCATTCAAAATCCCTTTCATCTAATGCAATGAACAACGAGTGTATTTCATTCAGTAAAGTCTACTATAGAACATTCATCCAAATCCTTTCATCTTCTTTAGACACACTTATAACCATAGGTTTTTAACCTAAACCATAAACATAGGCATCTTATGTTAAAAAAATTTAGAATTTTAAGAAACTTTTCTAAAAATGGTCAATATTCAATGATTGTTGTTCCTTAGTTACATTGTAGAAAACTTCAATTAGTGGATGGAATGAAAAGCTATGCCATCCTAAGTCCAAATTAGGTTTTGATGGGCATTACAAAGAAATATTTTAAAATCCAAAAAAAAATTTCAATATAATATTTCTCATGTAAAAGTATTTTATCTTTATGAAATCATTTGATTCATTCTATTTGGACTAGTAATAAAAAGACATTAGCAATCTTATTTAGAGGGCAATCTAAGCATATTCTTGAAAAAAATAACTTATAGGATCATTTTTTTAACATAATTTTCACAAATTTTCTAAAAATTAAGTTTGCAAGGGTTTAGTTTGCTTGCTAGAACAATCTCACCATTGGAATTACTGTGTTTCAATTCTATACTAAACCTATTAAGAATTTAATTTTTTCTTCAATCTTGTACTTATTTCTATTTAATAAAAATTTTAAAGAATAAAAATCAAGTGTATTTTTTGAATTTTTTTCTCCTAGAATTCCAACTCAATTTTTCAATATAAAGAATTTGAACTTTGAAGCTTTTAAATCTAGTCAAAAAAGCGCCAACAATATTGGTTTTCTTCTCTTTGACTACAAATATCAGTTGTAATCTACACAATCTTATATTAGTTTAGTGCAAGATCTTATTGTTAGATATATAAAAAATAATTTCTAAATTTTTTTCATTTTGCAATAGAAATGATAGTTTTGAATGTAATATGATGAATAATGGCCTCAAGACTTTAGTGATTAATTGGATGATGATTTTTTTGGTCTTTTGATTTTTTTTCCTTGTTCTTTTTTACTTACTTATATTCATTTTTTTTCATTTTTTCACATTTTCTCATTCTTGTTTTAACACTAAATCTTCCAATGGCTAAAATCTATACATACAAAGTAGCATGATGTCATATTCTAGAAGTCCTATACTGCACTAATCTTTGAATGGTCCTAGATTCTTACGATGAAATGAATATAAAATCCATTTGATCAAAATTGGATAGGTACATAGGAGAAGGTAAAATGTCCATAAATATAAAAAATCTAAAAGTACCATCTATACAAAGATACATATTGAAGGTTTCAATGTTTGTACCAAAGATAAACATATTGCTTCTACAACCCTATACCATTTCACCTTCAAAAATTCATAAGTAATTAAAGGAAGGTCCAAAAATATAAAATGACTTGATTGAGACATTGGTTCTATTTTTCTTTGAAGGATAATTAAAAAAAAAATTCAAGGACACTAACTTCCCTCAAAATTCATATATCTAATAAATGATCAATTTAGGGACTTCCTACCTTCCTGACCTAATTTATTATATGATAGTGCACCTACATAAGATAGGAGGGCAATAAGAAATTCATGCTAGCTACAAGCATTTTCTAACAAAGAAATACAATTACATTTGTCATTTTCCAATAGTGAGCATATGAAAGGTTGAATTCTTTTAGAGCCTTACATGATTCTACCTTCAATTTCTTAACCCCTAAAGGTCAAAGACTATGTCTTCATCAAAAACACACTAAAACTACCATTTCTATTACAAGCACCAATTTTTTTTTATAAAACATTTTTTGACACATGTAACCAGAGGATCTTCTATTAAACTAGTTTCTAAAGATGTGTAAAAAATTTCAGAAATTTCCACCGTGTAGATTGCAAGATATTAGCATTTGAATTGACAAAACCCCTTTTTCTATCCCTGCAAAAAACCGGGCAGCTGCACTTCACACGGTCACATTTCTATGAAAAAGTGCCCAAAATGGTGGTGCTTCATTGGATTCATTCTTCATGGCAAGTTGGCTACATGCTCAAAAAAATTCGCATCATTTGGAATTGTACAACATATAGGAAAAAATTAATGAGTAGAAAGAAGTAGAGAGTGATACAAAGTACTAAATTGTTAAAATTTTATTATAGAATCAAAATATTGGCCAATCCCAATGGTTGTAATGTTGTAACAAACAATCAACATCCAAAATTTAAATTTTTTTTCAAAAATATTTAAAATTGAGAAAAGTAAAGGCTTCCAAAGTTTATTTTAGAGTAGAGAATCTATAACTGCCTTGCAAACTAAATCTCTTCATAACTTTCATCTCATAAATCAAAATGTAATGATTCGAAGCTTTCCGCATATATATACATCTAGAAAACCAATTTCAAATTTTTAATTTAAAAAAATGTTTTTATAAGAAATTTTTGGGCTGCCCATTGCCCAATGAAAACTACATATCATGCAATAACTTTTTGACCATGTAGTCAAAAGTTATGAAAATTGTTGGGCCTTCAAGATACTCCTCGGACACATGTTGTGTGAAAATTTCAAAGAAAAAAAAAGAAACTCCACTTGTAGTGAGCTGCCCAAAATCGCTATGTTGCCAAACAACACAGTTTGGTCCTTTAGGGATTAACTAATTCCTTGACAATCTAAAAGATATGAAATTACTTGGGAGAGATGCCAATCCCATTTATCTTTCAAATCAAAAAATATTTACCAAAAAAAATATTTCATTTTGAGGGGTCAAGATCCCCTAATTAGCTGGTAAATGGTCACTTTATGGATCTCTACCCGCTTTGTTCTTTAGCCCTCAAACCCTAAAATCTCTGTGTTTCCAGAAACAGGATCGTCATGTCAATTGAGGCGGACATTTATCCCAATTGAAGCTTTCTCAAACGTCAGCCATTTGATTGCGATTTGCGTGAAGGCATGGTGATGGTGCGCTTGTGGATGCAGTCTCAGTGGAGCTGCGTTCGCCACATGCAGGAAGTATGGCATCGTTCAGGGTTTACTGCGGAAACGTCAAGTGCTTTAGCGATTTCGACGGATTCGTTGTATGCTCTCTCCTCTCCACCTTCATTTTAGATTAGCAGAGGCTGATGCTGTGAAAATCCGCGATTTATGTGCCTGTCTTTGCCCAGAATTATGGAAATTAGGGTTTCAACTGAACTTATTGCGTGGTGCTAATTCCTGGAGGAATTGAACTTCAATCAAAATCTAATCCAAGTTGCGTAACCAATCCTTCCAAGAAGTTGAAAATGCGCAACTGAACTTGGTACGTGGTGCTAAGAAGGCTTTTACAAAGTCGTTGTACATTCTCTCCCCGCCTTTAATTACACGGTAATTGCAGCTAATGCTGTGGAAATTCTCTGTTTGAAGTTCTTTCGTACGGCTTTAATGTTCAGAATTCATGGGAACTAGGGTTAGGGTCTGCAATTGAACTTGGTTAGTTGGTGTTAGGATCTACTTCGGAAAGCCCGGTATTGAGGATGGTGTGTGCTTTTCAGGCCGAAATTATACGCCAGCAAAGTTCCTACTCGTGGCTTTGAAACCTTAGTATCCCCTTCAGTAGCTGCTGTCCAAAATAAAATCGACACAAGACGTTGCTTATGGAATTCCCTAAACAAGCCAAGGCTGAACAGAGAATTTTCAATTCCTCTTGGAAGGATCGAATTTCTGTCAAATCCTTCCTGGAGTGTTTTGGACAATAGGGCACGCGGTTTTAGTAGCCAAGCTGAAGTTGCAGCCAAGGAGGGCTTGCGCAGAGCCAGGCTGACATGGGAGAGTCAAAATGCCGGGAGGAGGAAGTCGGAAGCAATGCTAATGTATTTGGTGGCGATGGTGACAGCCATGGTGGGTGCCACCTATGCTGCTGTTCCCCTGTATCGCAAATTTTGTCAAGCTACTGGCTATGGCGGCACTGTACAAAGACGAGAGGTACGTGATGCTTTGATATTCTTATTACTCCATTTCTCAAGTTGCGATCGCACAACTGTTAACACCAATTGCCTTTGTATCTCGAATATCAACTAGGCCATGTTCTTATTAACAGGCGTGCAGCTTTGCAAGACGAGGATATATCAGATGATGTGACTAGGTGTTCCTCCTGCAGACTGTAGAAGAGAAGATCGCCCGTCATCAGACTGAAAAGTCTGCCGCAGAGTGTAGGTGAGACTTTTATCTTTGAAATGGATTGCCGAATATTGCCGTAGCGGGAGAGTTGCACAGATCCTACGTGCAGAAGTTTATGTAAAACTTGAGATAAGGGTGGAGGTGTTATGTTTGGCATTTGGCATTACACGCTTGTGAAAGGAGTCTGTTCTTGCACAAATAGAATTTTTTGGTTACTTCATCCTTTTTAAATCTGAACTGTATAGCAGTATTTGGAAGTGACGATTATCTGACGAGGAAGACCTTTTTTGAGATTGAACTACATGCTAACCTGTTCTATCTGCAATGTGTTAAAGGGAGTTGGTGGTACAGTTTAATGCAGATGTTGCAGATGGTATGCCTTGGAAGTTCACTCCTTGCCAACGAGAGGTGTGTTGACGCTCTTCCTTCCTCGGTGTTCACAATTTTCTGTGACGTTAGCTTTATTTTGGAAGTCCTCTAAGTGCTTGAATGACAAAGTTTCCTAGTCCAGGAAGGTTGGCTAATTGAGATAAGTAGATTTTAGGGATTATATTGTGTACTAAGCCTTCTTCTTCAAGGCATGATGCGTTTCTCTTGGGATGAATTTTCGATGTTTAGTCACTTTCAAGAATCAAACGTGATTAGTTCAAAAGGTTTATCCTTCTTACTGGACAGTTAGAGACTTGTAAGCATTTATTGTGATGCACATTTCAGATCCGGGTGAGACCAGGACAGAGCACCCTTGCATTCTATACTGCTGAAAATACAAGCTCAACACCCATTACTGGTGTCTCTACGTACAATGTGACTCCCATGAAGGTCAGTTTCAGACCTGATTTGGTTTGGTGTTCCTTTTGTACCAGTTTTGCTTCTCAAATTTCATCGCTCCTTTCTGTCTTCTAGGAGCAATTATGTTTCTTCATTGATTAGAGGTGAAGAGAATATATTTGAGTTTCACGATTGACTTCCATGCCCATCCGACATAGTTAATTACAACGTTGGTATAAATCTGCTGGTCTCTTTGATCTTTTTGCCTCTTAGATTAAGTTCCTCTTTTATTTGTGAATAAACGTTGTATGAGTCTCTTTATGCGTCTTTCCTTGATGAGCTAGTTCATGGTGTCCACTGAATCCAAGACTTTTTAGTCACTTCGAAACTTTTTCGTGTATGCAGGCGGGACTCTACTTCAACAAAATTCAGTGTTTTTGCTTTGAAGAGCAGCGACTTCTTCCTGGTGAAAAGATTGACATGCCAGTAAGTGGGGCAGTCATAGTTGATGAGCTTCGTGACTAAGAGTGAACAAAAATACGATTTAGTGACATTAAACTGTTTCAAGAACTGCGGGATAGTATGTTGAGCCGTCCTGTGGCATGGTGCAGGTATTTTTCTTCATCGATCCAGAGTTTGCTGAAGACCCCAAAATGGACGGTATCAATTCTCTAATTTTGTCCTATACTTTCTTTAAAGTTGAAGAAGCGCCTCCGCCAGCTTAGTTTTTAGAGGCCACTGAGAACAACTTCAAGCATTTCGGCAAGCTTGTGCAGTAGAGCTCCATAACTTCGGCTTGAGATTTTAAGACGAGATCAGAGACTGCAGATTTGTGGGTTTTTCATTTTCATCATCATTATTATATTCTTTCAGATCAAATCAAAGACTGTAGCTGTGATCTGCAGGTGCAGCTGAGAATAATTCAGCAAGAAAGCTTATTCTTCCTGCACTCAGCTTAGTACATTCCGCTCATTCATCTTGCCTGTGGGCTTGTGTCAAACTATCCAGTCTCGGGATGAAATTTTCTGTGAACTAAATTTGTCCCATTACTTGTTGCCCTTCTGAACAATGGATAATACTCGGTACTGTATTGTGCGCGGCTTCTTTCAATTCCTCCGATGTTGGCTGTCCGACTTATACATGTTGAACCCCTTGTTATCACTTTTGTACGCAACTTGTTTACCTTCCCAATCACAGTGACTGAGTTATTAACTAGGTAAGACTGCCCAACTGCCCGTTGGTTTGGTGAGAGAAACAAGGATGAGACCCCAGAGACGGTAATATCAGAGGTCTGGATGCCCAACGCAGAACATGCTTCTGAAATATGTTTAAAAACTCTGTTCCAAAGGAAGCTGCAACCGAAGGGACTAAGTCATAAATATTAACAACATTTTTCACATTCGACAAGGTACTACAGACAACTTGAGAAGCCAATAATGTCCTACAGCTTTGATTTAGGACTTTCTGAACTGCCCCCAGGTAGAATCATCACTTTTCCCCGCACTTCACGTTGCCTCAACATTGCAAAAGCTTTGTTCGCCTACACAGAATGGCAACATGAGCAATGTTAATTGAGGTAAAAGGAAAAGAAGATTGTCATGCAAATAGTTGGAGTCATAACACATGCACCAGCCTTGTTGTCCAAGAGATACGAGTGGGTAAGCATAGCGCAAAAAACGTAACACAGATATCAACTGTAAAAGAGGATAAAACCACCATTAAATTGCAGAAATAAACTATCATCGCAGGTCAGAGGAGAAAATACACCAAATAGAATGTTCCAGGCAAAGATATACCTCATAGAGCGAGAATTTCTGAGAAATATGAACGCGCAGACTGCCATTCGTCAACATCTCAAGCAATGATTGCATAGAGTCTTGCATCACTTGAGGCTGAAATTTAGAGTAACTTCCCCAATACAAGCCATGCACGGTCAAATTCTGCAACGAAAACGATTGCACCTTCAGAACTCCGGTGAGTATTTTAGTGTGTAGTAAGAGAATAAGCGCAAGTTAGGCGCTAGAACTGATCGAAACGATCTCAACTTATGAACCCAACACAAAAAACAACCTATAAACATAAGACTTCAGTAATGAGCATAATGAATAAACATAGAGACCATAGCATTTTCTCAGCACGTACCTTTACGAGTAATACATTAGCAGGAATGCTGGGAATTTCCCCACTAGTAAATCCAATGACTAGGATTTGGGCTCCCCAGGCCAGTAGCTTCATGCTGTCTTTGAAAAGCTTACCACCGACTGGATCATAAAGAACATCTACGCCTCTCAGCTTCCGGGAGGCCAAGAATGCTTTCACGGTTTTGATCAGCCCACCATCAGTCGGGTCCACTACAAGATCAGCTCCGAGAGTTCGCAGCAACTCCGCTTTCTCCTGGCCCCTGTTTCATGTCAACGAGTTACTCCGAGTGCTCGAGCACACAACAGATATTCCACTGTAAAACTATCGTGACTTTCAATACAAAGTTCAAAAATGTAGAGGATGATTTTTTCTATCGTACATTTGTTTCCTTCCTAGAAGCTTCCTAAATGAATTATTTCAACTCAATTAGATGAGGAAGCGGGCACTTTGGTCCATTTCGGGCTAATCAGATAGTTTACGAGAAGAAAACTGGTCAACGCTTCATGAGCATCTATGCAAACTTTTGATGTCCTCAAAAAAACAGAGCTTCTAAAGAGTACTTACAAACCACAATCTGGCAATTTGTGAGCATTGAGCAGATGCTACACTAACCTGGCCACACCGATTACAACTGCACCTAAGAGTTTGCCAATCTGCACAGCAGATGAACCCACTCCCCCAGCTGCACCCAACACGAGAAGTACCTGCTCAATCCATGTCCATCCCATCAAAACAAGGTCACTGACATTGCTAAGAACCAGAAGTGTCCCAAGTATTTGCTAAGTCTAGACCTAATTCCTCACAGGCAAGTCCCTCTGGCTCCTCTAGTCCCGCCCACACCATCCAAATACAATTTTAGCCAGCCGAAATTAGTTAATAAATGCTCCCACTGCCCAGGTTGTCTTAGTTAGCAAATTGGTGCTAACTCCCACGAAGGTAGTGATACCTCATTATGTCACTGGACCTAATTGCAACACAGAATATGATGGCACCAAGATTTCAGAAGCAAATGAATATAGCTCCAAGATGTGTCAAAATTAGGTTCAGCAAACCTTAAAGAGACCATAAAGACACGTGTAGTCACCTTAGCTAACTTGCAATGACTTTACATAGCTTTCCACCAATTAAGTAACTGTGCTTATACCAACGATCAAGAGCCATAGAAAACAATACCTGGCCCGCTTTCAGATTCGCACGATGAACCAGTCCTACATGAGATGTACCAAATGCAATAGGAAGACCACCAGCTTGCAGTAGATCGCATCCATTTGGCACCTTATACCTGCATCAGGCACCATAGCCAGTGAATAATCCTACTTGGCCCGTAACGGACCAAGGATTCAAGGTTTTAATATGACCAATTCTATAGATCATATAGTGAGAAAAATAACTTCAGATGGGACCAAGTTTCATATCACCGAAACCACTAAAGAATATTGAAAGCGTTTCTCAAAAATGGAAATAAAATTGCACAAAAGAGTGCCTTCATACAACCTACTCAAAACCGCTAAAAACCATGAAGCCCAAAGAGTTCGAGGACAAGGATCTATGGGTTTAGAAGAATGACATTTCGATTGATTGTATTGTGAACTAGAATTCAGATGGTTACACATTCAACATCACTAGAATCAGTGAAAATTGCATGTGTTGGTCAAACAATAAATAAAGTCGGACAAAGAAAGTCTCCATACTGCAGAAAAAAACACAAGGCCCAATTTGAGTTCTTTCCCAGCTACAAGATAAGCCTAAAAGATAATACGAGAAGAAACAGAGTTACTGGAACAGTTACAATCTCAAAACAACTCAAAATTTCATATTCCCTTCGTCCAGATTGGACCGGATGTGTTTTTTGAGGTTGTTTTGAGTAGGTCATACGATGGCTTTCTTGTGTTCAATTTTATTTATTTAGGTTGAAATGAACATATGCAATGTTCTTCAGTGTGATTCAAGTGATATAGAATTTGGAACCATGATCAATGAAATTGGCATCAAACGTTTTCATCAACACTGTGGACACTAATTTGTGGATGGAGGGAGTCAAGATTCATCGTTTCTTTTCGCAATATGGCAGATTAGGGTTAGAACTTACACTCTGGACGCATCCACGAGAAGCTCCTCAGCATAAGCCCCGCCATCCGCAGCGCCACAGACAGCATCCCCTGCTTTCACTTTCGTCACTTTCTCTCCCACCGCCAACACAGTGCCGGAAAAATCCTCCCCAGGGATGTACGGCAACGGAGGCCTCTCTTGGTACTTGCCCTCCACTTGCAAACCCGTTGCGAAGTTCACACTGGAGGCTACAATCTTCACCAGCACCGAAGTGGGAGACGAAATCTTCGGTTTCGGATGCTGCTCGTCAACGTAGATGGGCGAGGTTTCCGACAAGGGAAGCGTCGGATCGCCCAGCTTCCGGCAAACTAAAGCTCTCATGGTGGTAGCTGCCATCCCCAATCCTGCACATCAACACCAATTCACAAAAAACACCAGTTCATCACCAAAAAGCACGACAATTGACAAGAAACATAGCCTCCCACCATCCCAATCCGCTAAACCCTAAACTCTAAAAAAAACCATGATCAGAAACTCAAAGAAGCTTGCAACAATTCAATAGCTGGTGATGTACCCAATTTGTAGAATTCAAAGTGCGCTGCACCCAGGTGATCACAGTTCTTAGGTCAATTGTTTCGAACTTTGGAGAGTCCGTCTCTATGACATCGCTGATTTCAGAATCACAGTTGAAAACGTAGATTGCAGATTGAGTCACCGCAACTTTGAGAGCTTGAATCAAGTCGACTTATGCTGAGAAAGAGGCGCTTTCGAAAATCTTAATGTGCATCCCCAATATGTGAAGGGACTCTAATGCAGAATTGTTGAAGAGAGTGGTGTGAGATCGACAAGAATTGTACTAATATGAGATAGTTCTACAGTTTTCTTAGAGTTCAGAGGCTGTCAATGTATCTGTGAATGGAAGAGTTGAGGAGCAAGACGGCTTGTTGACATGCTGTTGCAAAATCCTCCGTCCCTAGCATTGTGGAAGTCTACGCGGGCACCGAGAATGTGATGTGGATTACGGTATCTCAGGAAATTTTTTCTGTTGACAAGAGGAGAAGTTTAGTTTTTTACCTTTAGAGCATCTCCAGCAGGGCACGCCAAAATGACGCAGTAAGAGATTTGGCCACTTTTTCAACGCAGGCCACTTGAAATGTTCTGTCGTCATACCTCATTTGAATTCTAACACGGTATTCCCAAGAAGAGCTCCTAATTTATTTGAGATGAACCCAAGCAAATAAGTTTTTTTGATATTCAATCCAAAATTCCTATTCATGTTGAAGCTGTTGTAACATTGTTAACCAATGCTAAAGGGTCCCTTTTGTTTCCGTGGAATGAGGGAGCCCTTAGCATTGAAATTTCCCAAGGTATTGTTAATTTAAATATGTGCATCAAAGGCTTAACCACTTAACCCTTTAGTGTCCAGTTGACCACTTTTGGGTTGATTTTTGCACTTTTGGTCTAATATTGTTCAAAATACATTTGATCACAAAATTCTCAAAGAACAACACAATTAGAGTGTCTTCATGTGCTTCAAACAAAACCAATTTCAAGAAAATTGGAGCACTACTGCATTAGCTATGAGGTTGCAAACTCAAATGGCCTAAACCTTCAAATGGAAAGTATTCAACAAAAATATGAAAAAATATCAACCAATTTGTGAGATTTTTTTGTATCTTGATGTTTTGACAAGGCATAAGTGTTGCTTTGTACTCTCATGAATTCCCAAAGTAAACTTATGCATTGAAATTTATTTAGCACAAATTCTAAAGGGTCATTCAGGTAATTGATTTTTGAGTATTAAACAAAACAATTCAAATTCCAACAAGGCTCTAAAAGCAAACATGATTTAGAGGTATGTTTTTCTTTCTTCAATGTACCAAATCTGCACATTTTAGAAGGGTATTGCTTTTGATGACCACAAATGACCATTTTTTGTGAATTTCAAAAATTTGTAACTAATTCAAAAAGCTTAAAAAAATATGAAACAACTTGCATTAGATGAATGTTCTACTTTCCTCTCAAGAAAAATTTACTAAAAAATATTTAAAGATGTTCTACCTCCCCAAAATTCAATTCTAGCCCTTAAAAGGTTGATTTATGGACCTTTTACCTTATTTATAGCAATTTGTACTGTTGAATGAGTTTGATTTTTTGTTAGGTTGAAGAATCTCCCTTATGGAAATACTTTATACGGTTTGATCTAAGATTACATCCTTAGAGTGGCCACAAAATTCACTTTCTTGAAGAACTACGCTCACCCCCCAAATCAACCACAGGCACTAAAGGGTTAAACACTCCAAGCACTATACCCACTC
Organism: Thuidium tamariscinum; assembly: GCA_947034885.2. Lineage (NCBI taxonomy): Eukaryota > Viridiplantae > Streptophyta > Bryopsida > Hypnales > Thuidiaceae > Thuidium > Thuidium tamariscinum. Next base: position 9,804,446 of record OX344755.2, read on the forward strand.
TTTATAAATTCAATCCACAAATACCACTTCATGAAAACATTCCAACTAGCCAACCAATACTTGAATTCATATTATAAGTTAGCTCATTCTGTGGTATCTAGAATTATATTATACCTCCACTGCAAGGAAGATAATCAAGCCAATTAACAATGTTATGCTAGCATACTTCTTACTTGTTGTCCCTTGGAGATTGTGTCTCCAATCCATCTCTAATGAGGGTCTAGAAACTATAGTAGAAGGACCCATAATCAATCAAATAAGCACATCTAAACATGATCTGGGGTAGTGCAAAGCAAAGCAAATATTTTCAGAGGTGCATTGATAGAAATTATGGGGATTGCAAAAAATTTGGTGATTTTATCTCTTGAATTGAAATTAATATGAATTTTTGGAAGGCAAAAGTTGGACTTGACCCATGACCAACATCTAAAGTCATCCAATCCCAATTATTCATGAACTACTTTCCCACTGATTGCTTCCTACTTTTTTGTTCATTTATATGTCATTAACTTATTGGTCCAAACTTTGAAAAAATATAGGAAAACTACATTCCAAGGAGTAAATAGAAATTCATTCCAATCTTGATTGGAAATATGGTACTCTATTTATTGTTGATAGGGCACTAGTTAGTAATGGGTCCATCTACGACAAGTATGGCTTGTCCAACAAAAGCCACACACCATATAGATTTTGGTCTACACCACTAGAGATGCTCTTAGATCATCTACACAAGGGCACACTATATTGCCACAATAAGATTTTGGATGAGCCCAAGTGAATAATTGTTAAGTCCTACTAAGTAAAGACTTTTTTGTTTTGGAGATGTGCCACTCCAAAATTCCTACTACACATTGGAAGCTACAATGCCTTCACATTTAACCTTGCACCATGTTAAATCCCAAATTCCAATGACACCTTGAGGTCAAGGTTGGGTAGGAAGAAGAGCTTGAAATTTTTGCCTTCTATATACAAAGTAGGCAATCATAATCAAACTTTTTGATGTCACACTTGGGCAAACAATTTCAAACCCTAGTGTTTTTCATTATGCATATGCCTTGAAGGGTTGTTTTTGTTGTTTTCTAGGGCCATTAAAATATATGCTAGTAGGGTTAATATGAAAGGAAAAATACATAACAAGTTTCATTTGATGTACTCAATTTGTTGCTTATTGGTAGAGAAGCTCTTAGTTTATATACAAACCTTTTTCAATTGGTCATAACAAAAGTATAGTTTTTAAAGATTTTGCTATTAAAGGATAAAATCCTCCTTTTAAGAGACAATTGGAATTTCATAGGTGATGATGAAGTCAATACAAAGAATGTTTTTGAAAATTTGATACTTTGGAATACAAGATAAAGACATTCACTTCCTTTTGTGGGCATGTAAAATAATTCTAATTGGATGCCCAAGATTAAAAGCTATGTAATTATCCAAAATATAGATTGTTCATGCAGTTTGGATATCTTTAACAAAATTCTTCATCTACATTTGGAATTTGGCATGTATATAATCAATATATGTTGTACTTGACTATCATGGTTAATAATTTATGCCAAATAAGCAACAAATTGATTACTATTATGAGTTTGTTGCTTATTGGTAGAGAAGTCTACAAAGTGAGCTTCTTTTTGCTTGTATTTTGAAACATATAAAATATGATTTTGATGGAATTTTTTTGTACATGACCATCTCCATAGAGTTGTTATAAGTGGAAATTTTTTATTTTCTCTATTTACTTATTTTTACTACTTTTAACTAATTTCACTATAAGAAAAACGTGTTCGCCACAACCGACTGCACTACAACTACATGTCCTATGCAATTGTTGTGCAACTATAGCCCTCTATATTTGCACCAAATCAATATTTACATTGTTGTAGTTGCAAAGTAGTCGCAAAGTAGAAGTTTAGAGTTTACAGGAATGAGAAAAAAAAGAATTGTAAGGTATTCTACATCCAATGTTTATACAATTGTTGACTAGTATCTATGCAACTATTGTGCGATTGTGCAACTATTGTGCAACTACTATGTATTTGTGCAACTCCTATGCAACTATGCAACTATCGTACAACCATAGTGCGACTATACCATTAGTTGTCAAGTACTCTACAATTAGTATTCAACTAATTTTCAACTATCATGCAACTAGAATTCAACTAATACTTAAGCAGCTAAGTTACAACTAAGAAACAATTAGTATACAATTAGGAAACAACTAGAATTAAGTCTCATATCAATTATCCCATATCAATTGTTGATAATACCATTAGATTAAATGTATAAGAATCATAAGTTATAGCATTCTTGTATAATGAATTTTAATGGTGAAAATCTATAATATTTCTACAATTTGTAGATTTCTACAACTTATACATTTTTACAATTTTTAGATTTCTATAGTCTACAAAAATCTACCAATTGTAAAAATCTATAAAATTGTAAAATTTTCTAAAGTAGTAAAATCTATCAATGTAAATATTTGAATTGCTAATCTAAAAAAAGATAGATTTAAAATTTTGAAATCTACAAATCATTAATTATTAAAATTTTAAAATCTACAAATAATCTAATTGCAAACCAGTTGCAAACCAGTTGTAAGTTAGTTGCAAGCTAGTTGCAAGCCAATTGCAACAAGTCGCAGCAATCAAATTCCACATCAGCAACCACGTCGGAAGAGTTCATCAACGAAGTTCTATAAAGACTATCGAATGAAAAATAATTTTTCCACTTTTTGCAACTAGCTTGCAACTACAAAACCAGTTGCAAACTGTAGTTGCAAAACCCCTTGTTTTCTTCTAGTGTTTAAACATCCAAGTACCTATTTTCTTGAGATTTGGCACTTTTCTAGTTCTCCTACTTAGAGAATTTTTCTATAAATTTCTTTTGGTGGTTACCTTTGTCTTAAAGGTGTATACATTAATTATATTTAAAATAAAATAAAAATTAGTTTTCTAATTTTAAGGCACTTTCCAAAAAATCATGACTACTATTGAAAACATAACAAAATCAACAGATGTTTCTTGCAATCACCTTCTAATATGACAACTTCCTTTATATCTAATGAAATTAGAACTGCAACTTTCTAACCATCAAATGATTCTCTATTAATTATTCCTAAGCATGTAGGAAGGTATTTGTAGCATCTCTATATAAGGCTCCCTTATAGATCAACTAGTTTTCATCTAAAGAAAGTCCCTTCTACAAGGGAAAGTAATTTTAATCCTAAAGATCCAAAAGACTATTTTCTAATTTTTGTCTGTCTTTTTTGAGCTTTTTACTTTCAAATTTTGAGTTTTTCTGGAAGAATTTTTTTTCTTAAAATAAAATACATTATAAATCCTTTAGTTTCATCAAATTCCAAATTAAATTCTACCTTGTGGGATTTCTAAAACTAAATTGAATGGTATAGTGTAGTTCACAATTCATTTTGGGGAATCTTTGTTTTAGGCATGGAGTGATAAATCAATCAACCAATGCAATCATAGCCCACTTTAAAAAAGATAAATCCACTTCAAAAGGGATAGATCCAAGGAACTCAAGGAAAAAACAGGTGTTCCATTTTTAAGAAAAATTTAAAATACTACTCTCATTTTTGTGATCAATGTGCATGCATTGCAAGCTCCACTATGAATTGCAAAATGCTGAGAATGTTGTGAAATTTTAGATGAACATTTTCAACTTTTTTGTCTTTCACTAAGCACAAAATTTCATTAATTCAAAATATTCTCCCTAAGACATGCTCCTTCAAAGTGCGCTATTCTAATTTTTCTATTGAATTAAAGAAAACTTCAAACTTAAATATTTACTAAATTGTACAATCAAGTTATCAAATTTTTTTATGTTCTCACTCTCAATGTAAACTTCAAGATACTATGGTCATATCCTACTATACCTCAAGAAAAAATGAACAAACAAAATTGCTCAAGTTTTTGGCAATTTTAATTCCTTTTGAAAGTACACCTTTTTTGGATCATTATAAGTTAAGTTAGTTAACAATATTATGTAGGGAGGTAGGAGATAGGAGGTACAACAATCCATGTGCAATATGTAAATTAAGACATGAAAGAACTAAACTTGCTCATATAACACATAGTAGTCAAATCAAAACAATGCAATATTATTTTTATTATTAAACTTCAAACCTCTATAAATTTTCTACCAAACTCACAATCAAAGCAAATTTTGGGAGGTGAAACTTGAGTTGATTTATCACATTTCCTAAGCTTGTAGAATTTTGCAATTGGAAAAAAAATTGATTTATAATGCTTGAATGAGGTTTGAAATTCAATTGTAAGCATAATTACTTTCTTTTTCTTTGAGTTCCTAGTTTGAATCAAATATCTCATAACCTTTGAAAATTGATGAATGTTCAATGAACTCACAACATATCAATGAAGGTAGCCTTTGATGTCACCAAATTTAAACATCTTCATATTTAATAGTGCATGTGACACTTAAATAGAATCAAACTTAAATTTTTCAACATTAGGTGACTTGAATTTCATCATTTGTCCCATTTTCTCACATTTAGGCATTGAAACATTTGATTTTTTGTCCAACTCCTTCCAAAATTAAGTAATTTCTAAAACCATTTAATTCTTGGTTGTTTATTTAATTAATGAAAATCACAATAGTTAAGTATGATAATATGAAATTGTATATTTGAAAAAAACACTTACCCTTAATGCAAGAATCTTAAACTATTTAGAAGATGGCAATCCATTTCTCATTAGCCCCATTTTCAATCAATAGGTTGTTTTCTAGAAAGTTATGGTGTAGTTTCTAAAGCTATTGTGGCACATTATGATTGGTTGCAAGGCTCTCATAAATAAAACTAGCCCTTGGTTGGTTTTGCAATTAGCCTATATCACCATTAGTCAAAGAGAATCTTCTACTAAAAAATTCATAGTAATTACAATTTGTGTAATAAAATTTTGAAAAAATGTGGTATCTTTCCAAATTCTATTTCTATATATGAAAAAAAATTGCATTCAAAAAAACTACAGTCTACATATGTGTAATTGCTTAAGTGATTGAAAATGGGTGAAATACTCTAAGAGGAGTCAAAACTTTACTAACTCTACAAGACAAGTTTGAAATCTTTTGTTTTTGTCTAACTACAATCATGATTATTTTGGAATTTGTACTCTCAAAATTCTTGAATTTTTTTTCATGTATCATTTCAAACATTTATCTTTAAGTTTTCATGATTTGAATTTTAAAAAGGAAAATCTTTGATTCAAAAGAAATCATCAAAAATTACTCAAGCACATTGATCTTTGAGTGCATTGCTAAATTAATTGCCCCCCATTCATTGCAAAGTGGTTTAGAGTAAACTAGTTCCCTTATTAATTTTTCTTTTCAATTTTTTTATGAGTGTACCTCAGAAGATGTAGTACTTGATGCTATTGAGGTTCAATCTTTTGTAGACGAAAAATCTACTCAAGATAGCTCAAAGTCTTTTACTTTTTTAAATTGCAAGATTATAGTATTTTTTTTCTCACCTCATACATCATTAACTTTTATTTTACAGGGCCAAATGGCCAAATGGGATGAAATATTTTCCACACATTTTTACAATATTCTACTACACCTTTGTATCATTGAAGCATGATAAAAGAAAATAAATTAGTTTTAGTTTTAGGCAATATACTAATTGAAAGTGGTGATTTTTGAAAATATCTCTTGAAAAACACCTTTAGTCTTTTAAAGGTTAATATATAATTTGGATGAATCAATAAGAAATTACTTACAAAAAAATCACCTAAAGCACTTTGTTCATCTTCAAAAATGTGGTATTTGATTCAATATCAAGATAACATAACATTATAAAATTACATCAACATATATTCTACTACAAAAAATTACTCTAATAGGATAGTTTGCAGATGAAATACTTTTAATCCTAAAACAACAGGCCTATTACTCTTGTCATTGATTATGAAATTATGCATTGAATGGATGAATATGTGTATTTTTTGTCTAAGGAGAATTCTTGAGGGGCATTCATTAGGCACTATAAGTTTGTCTACAACATTTGGAGAAAATTAACTGGTCTAAAGTCTATCGATAAGCAAAATGTTTAACATTTTGGTATATGATCCTATGAATGCAATTCTTGGTAGCATTTTCTAAAACATTATTTAGAGTGGGAATTTCTTCTAGCTTTCCAACATGTTAATTTACTAAAAAAATAAGTTTATGGTTTGAGAGTTATGTCATTTATTAAATTTCTTCAAATTTTGGGCACCTAAAAAAATATTGTAGCATCTTCAAAATATTAGATAAAATGTTTTCATGTAGAATAGATGTATATTTCAAAGAAACCATTAATTTTTTTCTATTCTAACAAATGAGGTAAAAGATGCAAGGAATTTTGTTTGATGGGCAATTATGAAATTTTCCTAAAAGGTGACTATGAGGCTTGTTTTTTAATTCAATTTTCACAATTTAAAAGAAGAAATAGTGCATAGGGTTTAGTTTTGTCTTCTACAACATTTTTGCCATTAGTACTTGTATGTTTTAATTTTATGTTAGATTTATTAACAATTTAATTTTTTCTATTGTTTTATTCCCCCTTCTACACAATGATTATTTTAAAGATGAAATGAACTTGTTGTTCTTGATTTTTTTTAGATTTCCAATTCAATTTTCTAGTATTATATAAAATTCCTAAAATACTAAAAGACAAGCATTTTTTATTTAAAAGTTTAAAAGTTGAAACTTCACCTTTTGGCATGATTAAAAAAATGGTTTGTACTACTTTGAACATCACAATCTTAGAGATGCCAAAGAATTAGGCTCTTATATAGATGGAGAAGTATACATTCAAGTTAGGTACAATATTCTATGTTATTAGGTTGCAAAAGAGATCACAAATTTAACCACTCCACATTGCCGACTTCAACATGTACTACTTTGTAGCAATTAAGTTAGCTCAATGAAAGCACCAAAGAACTCTAGGAGTTAAACAAAAGAGACTAATAAGATTACACTTAGCTCAATACCAAGATCCCATGCTTGCAAATTGCAATTGGTTGACAATGTTTTGAACCTTTGAAAGTTGGATGGGACCACATGAGAAGGCTATTGAGCTTAAATGCCAAGTCTTTCATCGAACTTCAAAAACCAAATTTGAACTTTTTTGTTTGATCAAAAAAGTACATATCTTCTAAGTGGCCATGTCTATAAAGGTGGTAATCAACAATTTGACGTGGAGAGTGTGGCCAAGTTTATAAGATAGGTTGGTTTAGATAATTGATGAGAGAGACAAATTGGTGACGGTGGTATAAATTACTAGAGGAACTTGAAAAGAAAATCTGATAATCTTGTCCTTCTTGAGTGTTATGGTGTACTTGTGAGACCCTGATTGAGCATGATCCAACAAGATCCAACAATTGAAGTAATGTTTGGTAATGTGACAGCACCTTCTGTTTTGACACCCTGTGCCACTCTTGTACCTAAACATGTTTTTTCTCACAACAGAATAAGGCTCAACTTTCATGTTAGCTAGCCCACATCACAAGGTTAACAAACATGTTAAAGTTACGCACCAACTATGAAAGATGTGGCAAGATCATAATGTCATTTTAGAAACAAATCAGAAAACATTGAAAGTATTCTCATAAATTTTACGTCTGGTACTTTGGGTTCGATCACAGAATACAGTGAGGGTTGCCAAGTCATTCCGAGGGAAACCTACGAATCCAGATGCAGAAAAGATTTGCATTCAAACTAAGAGTGGCGTGTTTTGCACCCCATTACAACATGAATTTCCTCTGCACTCTCAACAGCTGTACAGTTTATACAGTGACTCCCGCCATGAAAACATGAATCTGGCTAACTTACATCTGAATTACAAGTGATGGGAGATGAACCAAGTGCCAGGCAATCCATCCAAATTCAGCTGCTTTTCTGCGTCTCCTCCATGCGTTTGGTAATGAGGGCGATGGCAGCGTTGGCGGAACTGAAGGCGCCATGGAAGCTTTCCTTGAAGGAGAACGTCTCCAGGTCGCGCACCATTTGCATCAGGATGTCGCCGATGTCCACCTGCTGCTCCATCAAGCAGTAGTAGTACACCTTGGAGCATCGTTGGCTGATCTCCACGTTGGCTGGCTCAGGGCAATACTCGTCATCCAGCCATTGGTGCAGCGCTCCTCGCAACCATTCAGCTTCCTGAATTGAAAGAGGGGCACAACCTTAAAACTTAGAGATCACACAAATAATGTGAGAAGAATTAATATAAGAGTCAAGAGCTTTGCAACTTTACAACGTATTCGAAGACTGCAACTCTGGAACTACCTATGATAACTTGTGACTCATCGATGAAGAAGTTTGCATCGAAATGTTGAACTCAAAATATTGCCATAAATGTGTCAAAGAAAGGAAATGTTCAAGAATCACTAAGGCTGTCAAAGTGCAAGACTTGTGAGCTGAGGAAGTAGGCAAGTTGGCCAACATGATTTCGAATCTTGAGGAAAGACCTAGTATTTTCAGAGGAGATTATGAGGCTCGTAATTGTGCAGACCTGGATTTAGAAACAAAGAGTAGCGAGGGAACCCTACTGAGACACCATGGACAAATACATCACAAAAATAATGTGAGAACTAGTAATGCCAATAGTCGTGTGGCCCCATGGCTTTGCAACTTTACAACGATGAGGAATGTGCAGTATTCGAAGACCGCAACTGTAGAACTATCTATGATAACTCATCAATGAAGAAGTTTGCTGTCAATGTTGAACTTCAAATATTGGCATAAATGTGTCAAAGAAAGGAAATCCTCAAGAATCACTAGGGCTGTCGAAGTGCGCTGAGGAAGTAGGCAATTTGGCCAACATGATTTAAAAATTGGCGAGGAGATCCGTACTTTCAGAGGAGATTATGAAGGTTTGTAATTATGCAGGACTGGATTTAGAAACAAAGCGCAGCGAGGCTTAAAAGCGTGTACTGTGACACCCCTACTGCATCTTGAATACCTTGATCCCTCCTTGGGTAGCAGATGGGCCCAAATTAGCAAGAGAATTTCAAGGATGTTTTGAAAATCCCACAACCGCGTTGATATTCAAAAAATAGGCTGCAATCACAATATTTTACATAGTGATCTGGCTTCGTCGTAGAGGGAATTGCTTTCAAAAGCAGAGCTCAAAATCCAGAGGATTTCTAGCTAAATTATCGGCTTGCGTTATGCAAAATTCCGCAGTATTCAAAAATCCCTAACTAAAGAGATCACGAATGCAACCCATTTCGTGTCAATATCGCATAACAAAGCAAAAGCAATGGTGCAGAAGGATTTTCCAATACACAAAAGTGTGAGAATGGTCGAGAAAAATCATGCCTGCGCCGCAACGGAGGGATGAGCCCACGCTTCAGGAACTTGCAAATCCTTCAGGTAGGGTTGGTCCGATTCGGGTAATGCAGCACAGCATCGCGGTGAAACGGCCTTCCTTCGCACAGTGGTCGTCGACAACGGCTGCTTCATCTTCCAAACCCTCGATGCAATCGGCAAAATGTGACCACTTCGACAGCTTCCGCAGTTGTACAGGGTCTGGGTACCTGCACTGACTGCTGGCACCAAGGCAGATACTACCAAAGCGGTCATCGAGACGACACGATGTTACAAAGACAGGAACAAAACAGAGGAAGAAGAAGAAGTGAAGTCTTGAACTACAATCTCCACAAGCACTGTCTTCGATGATCCTCGGGAAAACAAGAACGGCAATTCCGAGAGAAAATGGGTAGGGGACAGTCACCTCATCAAAGGTCAGATTGTAAAACAGGGTTACAGCAAATTTGAAAACATCCGCTAAAGCAAAATGAGCAGCGACGGAATCGCAACTAACTTATTCCCGAAAGTCCTAAATAGAAACTAACTTATATGTCACGGCAATAGAAAGTTTGCAAAATCGAGAGATGCGCGGTGGCAAGACGCAGAGTGCACGACGCATTGACAGATGCAAAAAAAAGAGCCAGTGACGGTATGAAGGGGATTACTGACAAAGCAGAGCTGGTCACCGAGGATAAGGAATCTGCCGATGCTTCCAGGTGGTGTCATCCTAATTGAGATGAATTAGGTCACTTTGGAGTGCTCATTCTTTTGAATGAAGAGGTTCGTTTGTTTATGCCCTATTAAGTTCGAGGAGGTGCCTACACTTTGTAGGATCGCTCTTGTTAAATTCCGGCGAGTACATTGTGTGTTTCTATGGTCATGATGTAGGTCTTATCACGTTGTGGTTACGAAGACATTTCGCGTTGCGCTTGCAAGCATGGTTGGGTTGACGCCAGTCTCATCGTCCCGTCAGGCTCGTCAGTTCGACGTGTATGAGAGTCCTGGCGTTGCTGCGGCGTTTCCTGTGCTTGCCGTGAGACCCTCGAGGAAACAACTGACCACTATCGCGTTGCTCTTTTTTCTGTCTTAATGTGTCTGTGGCTTGACGTTTTGGTAACCCTCGGCTCTTCTTGATCGTCACCGTAACTTTTGTTTCACTCAATTGAATTTCGCATAGCCGTTAGAACCATAACTTTCTAAGGTGTTGACCTCTGTAGGATGAAATGGTCGGTTCCTGCACTTGGGGTCGTCGGCCTTCCTCCGGTCATAGCTGGTAAGATGGTTAGTTCTATTGATGACGCTCTCACATGTCGTCTCAATACGTTTGCGCATGTGCCCTCATTGATTATCAAGTTCATGCGTCTGCGATGTGCTTCAGGCATAATGGTTCGAGCAGCACAGGGGATTGCGACGATTCTTGTTGCACTCTCCACAGCCGCACTCTGGAAAGCCTCAGCGTTCCTAGCATTGACTCAGATTCTAACATCCAGCAGCGATGCAACTCAGAAGCTCCTCATCGGAAACTCATCAAAGACGACCTCTGTAACTGCTGCTGCACACTCTTCTGTCTCTTCCTCCACCACCTTCCACCAGCGGGTCCTTCTGGGAATGTCATCGCGCTTACGGAAATACTGTGATCCTTCTCCAGCTGAACTCCAGAATTCTTTGAAGCAGAGACAGAGATGGTTCCATGCATCAGCTGCTAGTGCTTCTTCTGTCTCGTTTCGGGTGCCTGTGCATCCTGGATTAGAGAAGGAGAGCCCAGCATTGAGATGCAACAATGGGGCTCACACTTGGTGTCCCCGCGGAAGCGCAGGCCAGTAAACCCTAAATTTGATCCTCTTCAGTAAAAGATACAACTACAGAGACCTGAATTTAGTAATTGAGAGCCATACACTGGTCCATGTCTAGGTACTGGGCGATCTATTTGTCCCACAACAGCAGGTACTTCTCGGAGAGCTCATTTTTAGTGTGCAGGTAACCGGAAACTTTTGCCCTAAACGTTGACGGGAAGAAGACATATGACAGTATTGTGAGAGGAAGAGGCATGAGCACATTGCAAAGGAATTTATTCAATGCTCCAACATAATCTCCCACCTCCCTTGTGGCTGCTCCTTCTAATCTTCGACGTGAAAGCATCATTAGGAGATCGAGTAAGTGAGGGAGATCAAGTAGCGGATACAACATCTGAATTGATGCTGATTCCATGATTTCGATGATACCAGGTGTCGTCTTATCCCATGATATCTCATGTTGCCCTCTCTTCGGGGGTTTCAGTATCACCTCGGTCCTCACCTTGGTCGAGAGTGAAAGCAACTGTAAGAAGAGAATTGATCAAGAATGAAGAGAGCCTTGCCCAATTCCTGGCGGATGTGGACCAGCACATTCTGGGATCAGCAGCCCGAACTGCGTCAGCGTTTTTGCCTCCGTCCACTGGAGGAATGAGCGGGCTTTCGTCTAATCCTTCCTTGAATTCCAGCCTGGTATCGCACTCAGGAAGCAGCACTCTGCCTAATCGAGTTTTTCCACTTTTTTCCGAAAGGAGTTCCCCCAGCGAAATTTGGAGAGGGTGAACTTCTAGGTCCAATGTCACTTGAACAGTTTCAGGAGGGATTGAGGCAGCTGGGCATCTTAGAGAGCATCGAACACTGGCGGGACTTCTTGCGACAATGGTTCTCTTCCGTTCTGCTCAAACCACTTGTTCACAAGCTGGACACCAGCCACTGGCAGGTGAGTGCACTTGAACTTCATATGGGATATCTATTTGAGGGATTACCGTCTTGCTCCACAGCCCTGCATACTAACCCAATGCAGTAACAAGCATCAGCCATTGTGGATTTGCAATCAGTCTTGGCCAAAGAGTAATGCTTCATGCTGCAGTTCAAGCGGACTGTTATGGGCGGTGTATCTTTTTGAGGATGTAGTTTCACCCATAAATTCCCCGAAAAATTGCCAAAAGTGGCTGCTTCCATATCTTTGGGAGTTGAAGTTAATAGGAAAGCTTCGAGGAAGAAAATAAAATGTACCAACAGAGAGAAATCTGTTTTTTTATTTACCAGAAAAAACTTTTGGCATCTAAAGTGAACTTTTAGATTGAGCACTTGGAGGTTAATTGGCTTGATGAAGGTTATGGCGAGAGCAGCAAAACTAGGCATGGCAATCAATGTGGGTCACATCGGGAGCCCTCGCGAGGACAATGCACCTCCTGCAACGGAAGGCATGATTCGAGACGAATGGCTTACACCCCTTGGTCCTGATGAAGATGCATTGATACACCAGCTCAAGGCCGCCCTCTTGCAAGCCCGCGACATCCGTCCCAGTAAGCCAATCACGACTCCCACTCATGCTTTTGTAGCGTTACAAGAATTTCGTTGGCTGTGACCAGAGCTCAGAACGCGCTGTTGGTTGTTCCTCACTGCATCCCCTCAGACATCCCTCTTCGGTCTTCAGCGCGTGACTCAAGAGAAGGCGGAGAACCCAGTGATTCAGGAATGATTGGATGCAGTCACAGAGTATCAGAGACTGAGGGCGCTCATGAAAGGGACTGGGGAAAAGGCCTTGTTCCTGTCAGCAGTATGCGTGCTGACTACTCCGTTCGCCGAGTCCGAGGTAAGTTTCACAAGGTTACTCAATCCTAGCCAATCTTTGATCGCATGTATAGCTGACTAGATGTTCAGAGTAGACAGAAAAATTATGGTATCTATCAGGTCCTCTATCAGAAATTCCTCCTAGGATCCGCTTTTGGGTTAGGACGGTACGAAATGAAGATGCTCCAGTAACTTGTGTACATGAGAATTGCAGTCTCAAATATGTTTCCGACCTTCGAAGGCACATGTGTCAATGGAAAACAAAAACAAAAACACGCCCTACATTTGCTCACTTAGATATATACGTTTCGGAAGTTAATATTATCAACTAACTTTCGATGGAACTCCTATTTTTAGTTTGGGCACTAAAGCGAGAACTGTTTGTCACAAACGTGTTTGAAAGAGTGCTCTATTTTCCTATTAGCTCCCAAAGTGGGTTTTGCATTTGTAAAAGTCGGGCACTGAAGACTCAAGTTGAGGCGAGGTTGTCACCAACCGATTCAAGGCTCTGCTAAATAAACACGTTCACTCTCTCAAGTCATCTGTTAGCAGAGTTGGCGGATGGGACGTGTGCCAAAGAGTTCGATTGGTCAGGCCATGGAACGGAGTTTTCGAGCCGGAAGTGGTCCACTAGCCCTCCCGAGATGATGCCCTCGGACCCTCACCTCCTGCTGTACCTTTTCTGTGCGTTGCTGGAGCATCCGCGATGGATGCTTCATGTTGACCCCAGCGCGGAGCACCGGAGCTCGCAGTGGGATGGGAACCCTCTGTACGTCGCGGCCACGGCGCACAAGGAGAGGCTACCGGAGAAGTACATTGCTGTGTTGTCTCATGCTCCCGGGTTCCTCCATCCAGGAGCCTGCGTTTTGTGTATGGGCAAACTGCGGCCTCCCGTGTTTGCTTTACTGGGACAGAAAGCTGCAGTTCTCGTTTCAGGTATGAATCGCTTCCTGAAGGAATAGTTAGTGTGTGTGTGTGTGTGTGTTCGTTCGTTCGGATCGGAGTAGTGAGCAGGGCTTCTTTTTTCATTTTTTATGAAGCGCCAAAGTGGCGATATAAAAGGTTATAATGGTGCTCCAAATTTCAACATTCATCTATATATTGGATAGAAAATATCACATTCATACATATCACACATCTGTAATTATGTTTTCATCCACAATTTGGCAATTTTATCCAACTTCTTTTATAGTTTGCAGTTTTTTTGTGACAAACTTCACAGTTTTTTATCCAGTTTTTAGCCAAATTATCTTTTTTTGGTGCAACAATTGGCTCATGACATGAGACATTTCAGCAGCGGTTGCTCAAGATTGAAACTGCATTGGAAGGAATGGCATGGCAAGCACTGGTAATCGAGTGGGAAGATGCACGAAAAGGAAAATACAAAGGTGCAGAGTACAGATACGGGAGCAAAAGCTTGTTCCCAAAGCTTTGTTCGACAGGTATGAATCGGGAAGAAATAATCAGTGAGAATGGCACGGAGGATAGTGACGAATTTCACGACCATTCTGAATTGTTCTTGAATCTCAAGAAAATCCCCAAAAATGCCTAACCATCGAATCATTTGGTCAGGAAACTGAGAACCGGGGCTCTACTTTCACCTCTAGAATGAAAGTTTCTCAGAGTAGATGAATGATATTTTCCCCACCATATCTTCAAGAGAGCTAATAACATCGCAGTCTGTCCACAAACATTACTGCATAGCTAGTAACCACTACTCTGGACGAGGGTCAATGCACGCAGGAGTAGTGTCTCCAAGATCTCTGACATCCGGCTGCCGAAAAGAGTGAGGAAAAGAATTGTTTATACTAACCTCTTGGCCACACGTTAGTATCGAAAGGCTGAAAATTTGCACACCGATGTGCATTAAAGATTTAGACTCATGACGGTAGGGTGTAAACAGCTATTTGGGGATGCAGCACGGATCCCATGTACAGCTTCCCGTCGTGTTCCTCAACCTCGCTTACCACCTTGACCACCTTTCCTGGCTGGTCCTCAAGAACTTCCAGCAACTGACCATCAGAGCTATAACGAGCAATCAGTGCATGGGGTTTAGGTGCAACCATTGCATACAACTGTTTTGAAGAAATAGGGAGTTTGGCAACGAAGTGCCGTAACCATGGAACTGCTCCTGTGTACATCTCAATTAATGTACGTTTGCCGTGAAACGCCACCCAGAAATCTCCATTCTCATTCCGACGTACGTTGTCTGGAACTCCAGGAAGATCCATCCATACCTCCCATGTATTAGCTTTGGGTCCTTTAAGCCAGTACCTCAGTAACCTGCCAATCGAGCAATGGCAATCCGTAAATCACGATACCATACAGCAAACAGTCAAACCCTTGAGACAAGACAGTTATATCTGGGCATATGTCCAACATGTCCAACAACTTAACCCATTAAGGACCGTAGTTGATTTTGGGGACGGGCAATACGCAAATACGTTAGATATGAACATTTGAAGATCGTATGCTGGATTTACATGAAGTCTTACCTTGCCATGTTGGATTCCGCTATTACCACAAAAGTGACATCCTTGCTCACTGCCACACCATTGGGAAACCGTAATCCCTCTATCAAAACCGTCGTCTCTTTCCTGATTGGATTGTATCTCAAAAATCTGCCCGTATTCTCAAGTTCAATCCTCGACAGAAAGAACTGCCTGCACTGACAACATTGGTGATCTTAATCAAGGAGAAATGGTTCGGGGGGATACCAGCAACTTCACTGGCTCACAAATTGGTATCCCAAGAGAAAACCAGGGAGATCTTACCTGCGTTGGTACTTGGTACTACTAACTGTGAAGTAAAGATTTCCATCTTCATCGAAATCAAGATCGTTAGAAAATTTGAACGGATCTCCGTAAAGCTCTGTCACCACAGGCTCAGCCAGCCCCCCTTCAGAACCAACTTTTAAGATTCCAAAGTAAGCATCAGCAATGTATAGCTCTCCCGTCCTCTTCTCAAATCGCAGTCCCAAAGGCCGACCACAAATATGCTCGAGCTCCAGTTGTGGTTCGGGTGTATGATTGTAGTCACATACGACTGGCCTGATGCACACAGTAATGACACAATCAAGCCTGCTGTACTGGGGGCTGGAGAATCGTACCGAAAATCGTACCCGCCACAATTATGAACTGTAGAGAGTCAACAGTCAACACTCGAGAGTCTATTTTACAATATTCTATTCTCTGCATTCTCCTGTTATAATTATTAGATCACATAATGTCAATGCAGGAGAGTTCTCCTGTCGTGGCATGCTTCAATTGGTTAAGGAGAGGCAGATTAAGACTGATAATGCTCAGTGCTTGCCTTGTGCAAATCTTCAGCAAGGTGGGTATGAAGTAGAGATTTCATTGGTATAGAAATGAGAGAAATCTAGGAGAAATCTCTTCCTCTACCAACCGATATTAATTCAGTAAATGCAGATTCATGTACCTAACAAAATCTAAATCTAAATGGAGGAGACTATTACTGTTGTGGCATGTTTTGATTGGTTCAACAATCAAAGAAATCAAATAAACAATGACGTTATGTCCGGTAACTGCAAAGCAGTCCAAGTTACCAAAAATAATCGCCGGTAGTAGCGGCTCGGTAGGTCCTAACCGGCGATTATTTTCAATAACTTGGCCTGCTTTGCAGTAACCTAGTCCTTTATGACTAAGAGAGTTACCGTTTGGGGCTGGTAGTGGCGAAAGTGGTCCAACCAAGCTCTGGTCCGTCATAGCGCACTACGCGTCCATCGCTGAGTCCAGTGTACGGGCCCTTGCCATGACCATCAAATGCAATGCTTTCAGGTCCAAAGATTTCACCCGTCCCGATGATTTCTGAGGTCTGCAATTTGCTCTCCGTGTCGCGAGTGATGTTAGCGAGAACGTTGGAAGGTGGTGGCGCCTCGTATTGAGCATGAAAGTCATCAATGCCGGATAAAGTAGACAACTCGAGGGGATCTGACGCAAAGAACCATCCCAGAACTCCCGCAATCAGAACGCCTTTTGCAAGAGACGAACTCATCTTGAAACCATAAGAATTCCAGTTACACTGTTCACAACTCTTATGCTCCCTTGCTACAATCAATCACTTCGCTAGTCTCCACTACGTATGGAACTTCGCTTCACGCTCTGCCCTCGGAGCTTCCTGCATCACAAATCCACATCGAAAAGATGATTCTACATCCTCGAAATCGCGCGCATTCACACAAATCCAATCCTGCATCGCCATCGCTCAATTCTTGAAACTGATCTCGTAACATCCAAATCACTGTTCCTGTCTCGGATTCCGTGCCGATCGAAATCCACGACCAGAAATTCTAAGCTCACTTCGCATGAACTACGACCAGCGTCACACATCGCTTATCTCACAAAGTAACAAAAAATCTAAAAAACTAGTAACTATCGCACATCTTCGAAACAACAAACTCTCCCCGCGCCACAACCATTCGCAAAGAAAATGCCAATAACAAGAAGCGGAAATTGCGTGATTCTTTTTTCAAGAAAAGAGTAAGAAACGACAAGCGGATGTTTCTTTTCAAACTTAGCATCGAATTCACACAACTCACGTACCTTTGCCAAGCGCACACACACGGAAGACTCGTGTCGAAGCGAACAATCTTGCTCAAGAGGCGACCTAAAGCTTGGACGACGGCCGGCCATGCTACCTCCTTTGATATAGAATCTGTGGCAGTGAATCATATGCATGCTTGGCCATGCCTTGCTTGGGGTCCATGGGTGAGCAACGGCTTACCCACCGAATTGGCTGCCAGTCTTGAAGGGCTGCCCAGTGCCCACGATGCATCCATGAAGTCGAAGGCTGTCACCTCCGTCCAGGCCTGGGCGTCCTTCCGCTAACTGACGGCTCCAGTGAAATCAGAGAGAGATGAAGGCGATGACACGATCGGATTGTGAAGCGAGCGGCCATCTCCACGGTAAAAGTTGAGGTCACCAGCTGATTTGAATTTTTGAATTTTTTTTGGTTATAAATTAATTTTTTTTCAAAAACTTCAGACAGTATTTTAAAATAACAAGACATGTGGGCCCCAAAGAATCACCTACAAAATCATATATTAAAGAAAGTTGGATCTCATTGTAGAGAGTAAATTTTTTCTATAAATAATTTTTATTTTCAAAATAATTCTTTTTTTAAAACATTTATTATGTTGAATAAAATATTCATTTTTATTCACCATAGGTCCCAATACCATAAAACAAATCACATGCAACCCTCTTGCAAAAGAACTTTCCAATGGTACAACAACACTAGGGGAGATGCATGCTCAAAGAAATCCCACCATATAACAAACAAAAGAAACTCATTTAAGGTATGTAAAGTATAGATTGTAATAATTCTACCCTCACAATATTTGTAAAAATTATGTCCAGCTTGTATATATCTATCTGATCATAACTTTAAATCCTCACCAAGAGCAAGCCTAAAGAAAGGATAACATAATTCTGCAGTTCTTTTAAAACATTCAAAAAAAACTTTCTTCCAAGCAGAAATTGGGTGAAAAAAAGTTTCAATTGAATATCATATACTTTGTACATCATATATAAATTCCAACCACTACAATACAAAGATGTACCTTCTCTATTCTAGAAAAAAAGTAGGCAAAGTCTATTGTCTAAAAGAGCATGGAACCTTTGCTCTTCTTATCTCCTCCAATTTTAAAACGCTTGCATCGTTGTTCAACATACATGTACCTAATGAGCTCTAGAGATGATCGAAATTCTGAGAGGTCCATCAAACTTCTGTAAATATCCCTTTTAGAGGGCACAAAATGAAACCAAATGATTTCGCATAGCAGCTTCTTTTAATCAACAAGCTTGCAATGCAAGATGGCACATGTAACTTTTTGAATGGTTGAATTGCGGAGGTAGTCATGAGAATAAGCTCCAAATGCCACGTTGCACTAAATCATTCATTCTTTGTTGTATAGCCTTAATTATCACCTCTATGGTAGCATAATCATGTTGGAGGGTTGGTGTGCTCGTGACATAAGGTAGAAGCACCCATTACATCCAAAATTAGCAGTTTCAGCGTAGTTGGAGGCACCTTTTCCTATAAAGAATATTTTGTAGTATTGGCAAGTGAAAATCATGAATTTTCAAAAAAAATTTAGAATTTTTGGAAAAGGCATCTAATTTCTGTGAATTTTCAAAGTAGGACTTAGTAGAGCACCTAAATCTGCACTCCTAGTAAATCTACCTGGATTCTCACACCAAAATCTAAAATAATCAGAACCCACCAACTACAACTAAAGTTTCAAGATACTAGTAGGGACACTTTGTAGGAAACTCTAATGTCAAACTATGGATACACTGAAAATAATGGATGCTTCTACCTTAAGCCTCAATCCCCTCACTTCTTCCTG
Organism: Thuidium tamariscinum; assembly: GCA_947034885.2. Lineage (NCBI taxonomy): Eukaryota > Viridiplantae > Streptophyta > Bryopsida > Hypnales > Thuidiaceae > Thuidium > Thuidium tamariscinum. Next base: position 9,823,730 of record OX344755.2, read on the forward strand.
CTGCATCTTCTTTTCGATATGTTTTGGAAAAATTATAAACGTAGTGATGTCCAAAACTCCAAATTCACAAAATTGCCACAATCACCGGATTGCCAACTATTTGGAAACACTAAAATCTGATAATGTAATTGACCTGTACCATTAATACGTATTCGAAGACATCAATTGTTGATTGGACCACCATTTGAACGTAATTGAGATACAAGCATTATAAAAATGTCGAAGAAGCACTACATCAATAATTCGAGTTTAAATCTTGAGGAGACCTCTAGCAAAAGCCAAGGTTTTTATCTTCTCCCAAAAAATCTGTGGAACCAAGTAGAACACACCAATATAAGTAGATGATACTTTAGTCCCTAAGTTGCAGTTTGTGTAGTCTCTAACAAAAGTTTGCCAAAATACTGCTATTTCAAACTTAGCATAGAAGAATTGTATCCTATCAAAAAAAGTAAACATATGGCGCTGATGTTGCAACTATGGTACAGAAGGTGCATAAGCAATTAAGCATATGCATATCAAAATAGAGTTCACTACTACTCATCTATAGTATTTGCAAGGTAAAATAGTGCTTGAGTTTTGATCTAAGCCATATAATTACAATAAATAGACACTCTCTAAACCAACCTCAATTAAAAATAAATAAAAAAGATGATGAAAGAATTCACCTATAAAAGAGACAGCTTTTCCAATTTCAGAAAGTATCTGACAACTAGGTCAGGCCCACCGCCACTATCTTCTTGGTAGTTCAAATCTGGGGACGTAAAAATGTCAAACATCAAAGGTGATCAATGCAGGATAGATAAGAATAGCCCGGATTCATATTTTAGGGTTATTTATTTGGAAATACAGCTTTCATAATAGATAAGGATGGACTAGATAAGCTATTAGGTTCAAATGAGGAAAATCTGATAGTTTTTAGATGTAATCCAAAATTAGATAGAGGTTAGTCTTACATTGTGCAAATGCAAAATCAACCGATGTACAGAATGAGGCTCTTCTTAAAGAAAGTAACTCAAACTTGAAGTTACAAAAAAAAATTACATTCAAAGATAACTTTGTTTTATTTCTTCATGCTACAGAATGAAAGAGGCATATGTACCTAACAAAGGAGTAGAATTTAGATATCCAGCAGCACATGAAACAATAAGATCGCGCATTGGAATTCCAACATCAACAAGTACTATGGAAGCTACATTGAAATATGCTGCCTTCTTTCCTGCAAAGACCACATGAGAGGGTGTTTTTTAATAAACAAGGAATCGAAACCCAAGGTTGTTGCCTATATATAGATTTTCCTCGTGGATATGCATCCTCTTCGCAAACACTTATTGTTAAATAGAATCAATGACATCATGCATTCAATTTCTATTGCTAGAGAAAGTACCTCAATCTGCTTGAAGGACTTGGACATATACATCTATTTGCAAACTAGTTGGATAAAATGTAAGAATAAACTCCAATTGTGAAAGTACATCCTATCAAAACTCTTTCACTTGCCCTTAAGGTAGCAATGCTAAATAGTACAAACGAAGTAGTTACTCTCTAGAAATTTTTGACAAAGAAAAATCAACGTGGTAATCAAATTACAAATAAAAAAATAATCCAACTTGAGTGCAAGGTAAGAGGTGAGTCATAATAGCTACATCCATGTTTGGCCAATTAAAAGAGAGAGTTCCGTTGATCGTCTACAGAGATTGTTTCAAAACAAGAAATGTGGATTGACTTCACAAGTGTTGAAAAATCCTAACACCAGTCTTTCACACTCCCTAAATACACATTTTACGCCAAAATAGCAAGAACCTTTATCTAAACGGCACACATTCACAGTCATCAAATTTGAGCAATGTCTTAGTAACACAACACGTCAAGGATTGATTTGCCATGATTCTATAGTCAAGGAGAAAAAACATAAGAGGTTTTTCAGCTGGTTTACAAGACTACAAGTTCCCAAACGCTGGGAATGCAATGTTGATGTGGTCGAGTGACTGCCATGTCAGAAAATACTAATTAATTAATTATTTAATATTTAAAAAAATATTTTCTTGAAAAAAAAAATTACTCATTTTCTTTCTTCTTAAACATTCTGAAAAATTTTGAAAATTTTTTTTGAAATTTTTTTTTTCTTTCAAAATTCAAAAATTCAGACCAACAAGGGGCTGGTGTGCAGTAGTGGGAACAGTTTCTGGGAACACCCTAGAAACAATCTTCTTGGGGGCTAGAAATCCTCTTATGGAAGAAGACGATAATTCAACAGTACCAACCAACTGTTGACAACTCCAAAAGATGCTCCCCGTCCGACCCGAATGCGTTACAACCTCCGAGATGCTCCCTCAAATACATAAGTCCGTCTTATGCTTCATTTCCTCCCTCACCCCTTCCGCCATAACATTCCTCCAAAAACAATACACCAAAATCCCAATGGAGAATTTCAATGTAGAGCAGGAGAATCTTTTGACCCCAATACAGAGAGAAGCTACGATTGTACTAAAACGACATCAACCTCTCCAACATCCGAGTGGAACTTGCTTCTCAAGCAGCACACAATCAATTTGTCAAAATTCAACACCTCCAAGTTAGACCCTGGAGGCTCTTCTACTTGAGCCTCTTACTATGACAACGCCATAGCGGCAACAACCGCTTCCGATTGTATGCGACCGATTGCGACAACGGTGACAACGTGTTCTCGGTTCCCCAACTTCATGTTCCCCGTAACATTCCCCTCATTGGGAGCATCCGTGTCCCCCAAAGGAACCCTTAAAAATATGATTTAATTTTTTTAATTTTAATCATTTAATTAATTAATATTATTTGACATGGTAGTCATCCAACCAAGTCAGATTGCCAATTGTGGCAATGTTTCCAACTTGCTCATAGTCCAAGAATTTACAATCTTCTAGATTCCTAAACTACATGCTAATGTGTTCTTTTCCCAAATAGATTGTTGTGATGCTAAAGGATGCTAAAGGATATTGAAGTTTGTACTTAGAGTGGATAGTCACTCTAAGTTCTTTTCCACAAACATATATTAAATATTTAAGGTTTAACACATGTCAATAGGTTGTTGGCTGTCAAAGTCTTGAAGGAAGACTCCAACCCCCTCCCTCCTATACTAATCATGTATCTAGCACTTCAATATTACCACTATAGCCTAAAACTAATTAACCTATCTTCCTTAGAATAAGCTACAGGTATGAACATTGGGACATCATCATCTGATGAGGCTTTGCTTGAAGTTCGTGCACCATTGTCCCCCTACCACAATGGAGGGTCATTGTTGACATTGTCATCGTCATCTATAACGACGACCTCGTTCAGTACTCCAGTGCTTGAAACACCCTCACCAAGCGTAACATCTACAACATCAATAGCATTATTAACAATGAATCAATGCACTAATGAATGTACGCAGTAAAAAAACAAAAAAACTAAGAGCCTTACCAGCACTGTCATAGTTGATGTCTGTTCCTTCACGGGCTTCCTCCAACGTCGTTGCAAGTCTTTGGTGACCGAGATCCGCTAACCGTGATCCCAAATTTATATACTCAAAGAAGATCTGCATAACCTCTTGTAGTGTCTTCGACGTTGGTTGATTGTGCATCCAAAAAAAATTTAATTTCAAAATTTTAATCCCATCCCTCATGCAAAAATTTTTAATATAATTACAGTGCAGTTATTGCCTCTTTCGGCAGAAGGCACCCAGAAGAGGTAATAACTACTTACAATACATTTACATGATGAAACACTGATCTTGCTTTCAAGCTTAATAAAAAATTTAGATAAATAACAAGACAATATAATTACATAAATTTTTAAAAAAATGAAGCTTATCGTATATACTAGAGCAATTATGAGTTCATTGAATGGGATCTTTAATCTCAAAGAAATTTTTAGAAGACAATGTTTGATGCCAAATGTTTCAATGAAGAATGGCTTACCTGTATTTTAGGTTTACTCTTCTTAATCCCATTTTTATTGGAATGTTATTACCATCTTTGGAAGTTGTAGATAGATTTCCAACATTATCTTATCAAGTTCGTTTCTGTTTTAATGTTTTAGGTTTTATTCTTTACATTGTTGGAATCATTTTTATAATTCATATATTGTATAAGCAACCTTCACATATTATTGCATCAATATCTTCAAACCCACCAAGTGCTCCACCCAATGCTACCACCAATTCAATATTTAACCATTTAATAAGGTCAGTCTGTGAAATATAAAACGCATCAATTTCGACTACATAATTTTGCAATCACATTGAGTAGAACATAAGATTGTCTCTTCAAATATTCAAGCAACAATGATTTAGATGTTTATAGAATGATGTAATATCATTTAAGTTCTATAACTTTGAACTTCATGTAAATGACAGGACTTCAATGAGTAAGACAACTTGTACACAAAGGATTTGTTACAGTGAATTTCAAAAGTTGAAAGTGAAGATTACCAATATTTCTATGACGATGAATTCAATACTTTTCCAAATAGTAATTTGATATATTTTTGTGTATATATTTATGCATATTATATTAAAATTGTGACTTCCTTGCGACTGTCTGCAGCCACTCTACTAAACCTACGAGGAGGGGCGTGGAAGATGAAGGAACACAATAATTGCCTGGGCACTAGATTTGTGCCACGTGCACGACAATAATCTTTTCAGACTTTGCGAGGAAGGGGGGGAGAAAAGACGCGATTTATAAACACCATAGATAGTGATGCTAAAGGATTGCTAAGATTTTTGTACTAGGTAGGTGATTGACATAAATGAAAGAGTTCAAGAGATGTTGAAATTAAGTGAGTGATAGCATAGGATTGTTTTGTACCATACACATTACACAAAGCTCCTTATTAACCCCTAAGAATCTCTTGTAGGAAAGCGGATTGAGGATCAAGAACTAATTTTTAGGCATAATGAATTATAGCATGCAAAGAATCTAAAAACAAGATCTATATTTGTATAAATTCTTAGCTTCTTAAATCCTACTACTTTTATAAGTTCTAAACCTATTAACATGACTACTTTACAATACTAGTCTCCAAAAGAAGGCTAAAATTTTCATCCATGTTTATTTTTTAACAAATTTCACTTACATGATCATGTAATTAACTTGTTGAAATACATCCTCCTAAAATTTCTAAATAAGAAACCTTACCAACTACAAGATCATGATACATGAATTTCAAAAAGAAGTATATCTGGTTTGATTTCATCTTTCAAATACTTTTTTATCAAATTTGCAACTGTCGATTTTATATATATAAAGTTGGGAATACACATAACAAATTTCAAAAAAATATTTCGTATTCATGCTTGAAAAAAATTGTAAATAAAAATAAAAGAATGACTTAAAAATACTAAATTATAAAGAATTTAATTATTGAACTGAAAAATGTCAATTCCAATGGTTTAATGATGTTATAAATAGTCAACATCCTTATAATTTTGTTGTTTAACAAAAATATTGAAAATTGAGTTAAATACAAGACTTCAAAGTTTATTCTAAAATAAAGATTCCACAGCTACCAACAAACTAAACTAAGCCTGATGATCATTCTTATCTCATTAATCAATATGGAATGACTCAATTCTTATTATGCATATTCAATTCTTGTAAAAACAATCTCAAAATTTCATTTTTTCTTTAAAAGTGAGTTTTTTTTAGGTGCTTAGGCTACCCAATCTCCAAAAGAAATTACATATCATAGAATAGCTTTTTAATCATGAGGTTAAAAGTTATGAAAATTATTGCGCCTTAAAGCTACTCCTTCACCACATGTTGTGTGAAAAAATGAAAATTCCATATGTAAATGAATGACTAAAAATGTTATTTCGCCAAAAAATGTTATTCAATTCTTTGAAGTTATAATTCATATATATATATGAAAATAAGGAAAGTACATTTAAATGCAAAATCCGCCTAACTGTATCACCATATTTGCCTCTTTTCATTTTAGAATTGAAATCTAGAACAATTATTCTTATCTTTCACAACTTATATAATATGAATAAGAAAAAATGGGATGCATGGAAATGCAACACGATAGAGGGTGTAACAATTAGGTATATTCACTTTCAATATTATGTAGTTGTTGTCATAACTAATTAAATCACATCTATAATCCAAACAAATGTATTGCTTGAATGCCCTTCCAAACAAACATCTTGAATTCAAAAGATTGTTACAAAACAAAACTTCAATTGTTATATACAAATTAAAATGATTTGTATTAGTTGTATAATAGGACAAATTTATTCAAAGTATTCAAAGTGAATGCTACAATATTTCAAATTTCAACCTATAGATCATCTATATAATATTATATGAAGTCTAAAGTCTTTGATTTATTAACCCTCAAAGTCATGAGGCATGATTCAAAACATTTTCCACTTTGAGGTAGGCCCTTTTTACTACAATATTTGTTGGATTCTTGTAAAAGTTTACCGAAAGAATGTTTTCATTACTAGCTTGATGCCTAGAAATTTTCAAACCAATCCAAGGCACATTTAAAAAGCTATATCTCAAAAAGATATTTTTTTGAATTTGGGGTAGTTTGAGGCAGCCATGGTAGATAGGTTCATTTGGAATGAAATTTTTTTATACGTACTTTCAATAAGTTTGTTTAGATATTCTCCAAAATTGAAAGGTATACAAGCCCATGATTTTGACTTTCAAGCCATTGAAATTAGGCATTAAACCTTTAAAGGTTAAAAAAACTCAAATTCCATTCAAATTAACTCTATAGGGGCATTGCAAACCAAAATGGTCTAATAGATGACTTCATTTAGCAGTATAGCCTGATGAAAAAGATGATTTTTCATCTAGTTTATTTATTTAGAGAATACTTGAGGGTGCATGCAAGAAACACTTGTACTATTTATTGCATTTGCATGATTTTTTTGGAAATACTTTAAAGTTTGAAAAAGAATTTTAAAAACTTTAAAAAATATGACTTATATATACACCTTTAAAATGAAGAAAACTACCAAAGGAAATTTGTTGAAAAAATTTCTAAGTAGGAAAACTTGATAAGTGCCAAGCCTCAAGAAAATACATACTCTGATGTTTTAATTAAGAAAAAATAGGAAAAAAAAATCTATAAAAAAATCAAAATTTTCCATTTACAAAAACTTTATAGAGATGGTCATTCATCAAAAAACTCACCAAAATCACTTTTTACATGTTTCAAAATGCATGCAGAAAGAGGCACACTTTGTGGACTTCTACACCACATAAAAAAAATTATTTTTAAAATTCCTTTTTTGATTAGCTACAAGTCTATTAGAAAACCATCTCCTCTAAATTTTAGTTCAAAATACGTTTTTGGAGGTGCTAAATAGTACTAAACCCCTCCAAATTGGCAAGTGTAACATTCAATTAGGGTCTAGTTTTAAATAGTTAACTATTCTTTTAAATTACAAAAAAATTAGGCAACATGTATAATAGTCATGAGTACCTTCTCTACAAATTATGAATCATTTAGAGTCAAAATACAAAAGTTATGGCCAAAAAACATATTAGCACATGTTGTGTGATGCAAAATAGTACAAGTGTTTCTTGCATTCACCCTTGAGTACATTTTCAGTGAATTGTATTGTACAGTCCTTGGCTATGGTCTTATTGACTTTTCTAAAGAAAGAGATGCTCAATTCATGGATCACCCTTGTAGTCTATTTTATCCATTTCTTACTATTTTCTCTTTATCCAAATTTTAAATATAAAGATGTTCTTCTTTGAATTTCAATCCAACTAATGAAATGAAGCTTATGGAGTACATTTTCTATTCTAATTGAAAATTTTGAGATATTCATCAAATTTAGAATTTCATAGCAATATGATTTTTGGATTTGTAACCATGACTTCTTATAGATCCAAAATTCATTTTAATTAGATTGAGACAATAATTTTAGTTTATACATTGATGCTTAACACTAAAATATACATCTATTGTGAAAATTTCATATTTTTTTAGTATATTTTGAATTTAATATGAATTTCTTCATTTAAAAAAAATCATAGCAATTTCAAATTTTTCCCAAAAAATTTGATAGTTTTATAATTTATAGTATACATATGAATTCATCTCTAGAAAATAAAATAAAAAATTTCATTCATATCTAGTGCAAAATGGCAACAAATAAAGTAATGACAGTTGAGACTTGAAATCATTAGTAAAAGACCTATCATTAGAAGTTTAATATTACCTACACCTTTTACCTTCTCTCTATTTAATTTTAAAAATCTTATTTTGAAGCATACTTATGTCACTTTTTTACAATTCAATACAGGGAATCTTCCATAATGTACAATACAACAACATACAATATTATGTTCAAGTCATTGTGACTCAAAAGAATATGTACAAACAATTTTTTAAGTGATTTTGAAAATGGGTCAAATAATTGAATCATTAGGGGTGGTTAGCTTTGAAATTCATTTTTTTCCGAACTATAATTTCTTTTTGTTTCCATTGTTTCTAGGATTGTTGTATATATGAGATATTACAACACTTGTATTTGCTCATTTGAGTTATGTTCACTCATTTTCAAAGTTTGGTGCATGGAATGAAACTAAAAGAAATTCAAAATCAATCTTTGAAGTTATAGTGTAACTCCACTTAACCTTAGAACAACAAAGCCATATTTATGTAATCTTCTTCAATATCCTTTGCTTTGTTTGCACTATATTGCAACTAAATTTGAGTGATAATTATTTTAATTAATTTTTTGAAGATTATTTGAAGAAAATGTGAAGAAAATTCATATGTAATTGATAATTACCTCCAAAACATGAAAGTCTTAGCAAATAATTTTATAGTATAAATATTATTTCTATATGATTTGAGTTGATTGTGAAGTAGGATAGACTTCATCAGAAGTTACTTTACTAGCATTTACTTTTAAAACAATGTAAGACCTTCTAGAGGATATGTTTTAAATGTTTAAGCTAATCATTTAAAAAAATTCAAACTGCTATAACATTACTTCTTTAAAGTATACTATATTACAACTACTACTAATATAGTACATTGTAATGATCCATATTACATAGGATGGTTCTACTAGCCATTCATCCAAATGAATATGGTGCACAACCAGTGTTTGGGAAATTTTATGAAGTTCTCTTGTTGATTTTGTCCTTCCACGAAAATAAGCTATTTTTTTTTCAATGGTCACTAGTTGCATCCTTTGAATCATATAAAGCACCAATATATTTCTTCCATTTTCAATTTTTCATTGGCTAATTTCTTCTAAATTGAAATTGACACTAGCTAATTTGCAAAATTCTTGTATTATATAAAAAATGAAGTTGAAAATGAAAATACTAATTAGTATTACATCCTTAGCATAAATTAAAGGTCAAGAATCCTTTCTATTCTTCTATTATAGAGTTGACAATGGTTATGAAAAGGTTGCTTAAATCCAAAAAAAAATTTAGGGAGTACCAATTCTTCCTACAAGGTACCACTATTGTACATTTAGGGTGAATTGGCCCCCTCACATGACCCTTCTATATCATTCTAGGGGTGTAAGTAAAAACAATCCTATATAATGTTTGACAAATTTACCTCATAACACCCTTTCTAGCTAATTTGGGGCCTTTGACTACAAATATGAATTCATAATTTGCAAATTTCATTAGGCGAGGAAAATTTAAAAATATCAATATTTTCCCAAGGACCTAAAGAAGGGGGCCAATGGTCACTTGCAACAACTGGGTTTTTTTTGGAGGCTCCTATAAGAGTTCAATAGGAGGTTGGGAAGTAGCATGCTACTTAGCAGGTAACTCCTTTCTACCATCTTCTTCCATTAATTTACAAAAAATTAAATAGTTGAAATGAAATTTCAAATTTTGGTGTTAAGTCTTGAAGTTTTGAAATTCCATCCCAAAGGTTGATATTCTTCAAGTCTATTCTAATTTTCCAGGTATTAGCCAACAAATAATACTTGAAGCCAGCTAAGACCCCTCAAAGACTCAAACAAGGCAGCCAAATATCCTATAATTTTTGGATGGCACCAATTGATTTCTGGTCCTTCAAAATTCTCTCCAATTTTGCATCCATTGATTTTGAAATGCAACCGTTTTTTTTCCCAAATTCACTGGTTGGCTTTGAACTAATTGCTAGTTTTTTCTAGTCATTGTATGCAATTACTAATAATATGATAGCGTAGATTATTTTTTAATTTAAAAAAATGGCCGGTACATATTAAAGGTAGTATAGATTCTTAATTATTAGATTGTCTAAACTAGAATTATTGTGATTTGTAGTGGGATATTGACGCTGGAGCTTTCAATAAAGAACATACTAGTTTTGTCATCAAACCATGATTTTTCTTTTTTTAACAAATGAAATGGGATTACATTATAGTTGTATAGAAGAAAGTACAAGTCCACCAACTTCAAGTGGCATGGCGAGAGAGAACAAAGACAATATGAACATCAAATACAAAGATAGACCAAAAGATAGACAAGAAGAGCAAAGAACTGGGATACAAGATCCAAGCACAATTAATAGCGAAAAGCTTCACATGGCCGGTTTAAAGGAGAAGAGCCACTCATTCTTATAGGAAACAAGAATAAGGAAGGTTGAAATACAAAGCTTGCAGTATAGCCAAAGGCTATTGAACTAGGTTGCTTTATATCCATCCTAGCAAAAGGATCCATCTTGTATCTATATCTTGCAAATGGGTCAAGAAACTTCTATTGTATTGTTGAAAATTATTATTGCTTGTTAGAAACATTATTCCTTTTTATTGTCAAAGAAGTTCCTTTAAATGTGGTACAACAAGCGTTCTAAGATCTAAGCCTAGTTGCCAAATACCATGTCATTTTTCTTAATCTAGAACACCAAAAGAATAGTTGTATGCATTTTGAGCCAAATCCTTTTTAGCAGGTTGAACTTTTAGAAAATGCTCATTGAAAAGATGCCTTGCCACTACGTGAAGAAAGGGCACAAACCTTGAACATCCCTTAACTTCCTACTAATAAGGCACTTATAAGATGGATTGCCTATTGCCATATGTACTAGATAGAGAAACATTGTCCAAAATTGATGGATTATAAATCATCTTATTACTTTGGATACACTTACACTAAATATGCATGGTCAAACCAATGGACTCTTTCCAATGGTCAATTCAATTGTTTTGAGCTAGATGAGCTACAAAAGTTGTGCCTTCTTTCAAAAGCATTTGTAAGCAGGCTATACCATTTTCCATTCTAGTTGGAAGCCATTTAATAAGATGCCACGTTACTTTTGAACTACTAAGTTAAGAACCTAGAGTAACCTTGCTTGTGTAGATTGCATCCCAAGCTTGCTAAGAACTCCATAAATGGAATACTAAGTCCGGGGATATTCCATTTGAATTTCCTAGGGCCCTATTCAAGTTGGTCAATCCTCCTATAGAATAACAATAATAGGATTTTTTTTTCAATCCTCTCAAAATTTGGAATACAAGGATCCAATGGAAGGTACTAATCAATGTGTGGTCTTTGGTGGTGGAGTAATTTGTAGGGTTGGTGCAAAGGGTGTTTATAGGCATGAGGACTAAGAAGTCAAAGGTATTTGAAATGAGTGTCTTGGTGAGGGTTGGATAGTTGATACATAATCCAAATCATAGTAGACTTGGGGCAAACGAAGTATGTATTCATTCCAAATTATATGACTAGTATTGGTCTCTTAACCCCTCACCGCCCCAACCTGAATTGCATATGCGACATGTTTTCAGACCTGCTTCAAGTTGATTCGACCTAGCTAGAAATCCATGCGACTGTACCCAACTTCACCGTTGAATTTTGAAGACACCTTCTGTGCGCTTCGACCGTTTTTGTCCGATTTGAAAATGATGAACATCAGCTTCAGATTATAATGTGCAATCAAAAGTAACGTCGAAGCAAAGGGTGCCATTTTTCTTGTTCATCGACGTATACACCCACACTACATCTAGCTACAATCACAGATTTGGGTCCCGCTTGCAACAAGTAGAGGAATCCAACAAATTAACTGAGATGTCAAATTGAAAGCTCCAAAGTTGCACATTGGAGTACGAAAATCGATCTGCCGGGTGTTCCGGGGTCGCGTTGTGACCGGCAACGGACGAATAGGACTGGAAAACGAAACTGGTAATAACTGGTCTAATTCATTACAACCAAATTAGTGTAGGTTCCACATCAACGACAACAAACCACGTCTGGCCGCAAAGAGACATTCCAATCTGCAATTTCTGCACTCGCGTCGACAAGTGTGTAACAAAATTCAGCCAATCTTTATTGCCGTATTATCATGCACGCATGCAACAGTGGTCTCCCTGATCAAAAATTCCGAACTGAAAGGATCGAAAACTTCAAACTAAAAGGTTCATGAATGACAACAAAATTTGATGACTTGAACACATATAACTCCAAAGTCCATCTGCTAACAAAACGGAGACCATGAAAACATACTATTCACTACCCTGCAGATCAACTAGTCTGCACTACGACAACTGCAAACTAAAGTTGACCTCTGCGAAGGATTCATATAACTCAATCCAAGTTGTGGCAACGTCTGCACATGTTGTTCCCGATCCATGCAGAAGCTATGCTCGCACCTCGCTTCGTTGGTCCCTGCTATGTAGGGAACACCTCTTTCACTGACTTTTACTTCCACTGCGGCTAGTTGAGCCTGGAGACTTGGTGGATGTTAGAATCAGCCATGCTACACACCAAAACACACCATTAGTTCATTGAGAAAAACGGAGAGCCCACTTCTTCCTAGTGTGGGCCTTGAAAAAACACGGATCGTCACACATGAACTCCCCACACACCCTGCAGTGCCGGTTCTGCTTCCTTTTGCAAATTTTGCAACATCGTCGGATGGTTGGGTGGAGAACAGAATAATGCAAAAGGCACGCATTGCGGTTATGAGGGGTACACGTCGTGGCTAGGCGTATTACAGGCATAACTAGTTCCAAAGCAACGTCATAGTAAAAATTCCTACGAGTCAGTTGGCGGCCTCCTTCTCCACGAGCCTCTCGATCATATCTGTATAGCACCCAAGCATTTTGCAAAGATGAATCTATAGTGAAAAATAGAAACTTGTGCCACCATTTCCGAGAATGGAATTGACAAGTGTAATCTCGTCTCATCTGATCAATTAAGTCGACTCCACGCATGTGCTCCTGGTATTCTACTTGTTGAGGCGTGGTACTAATCTCCTTACAAGTACCATTTATCCATCTCAATGCAATCCCAGGACCAACAGGATCGACAGAGGTGCTAAGGAAGCTGACGGGTTTAGAGTCAAACCACGTCGTTGCTGCCATTTTCTGGCTCTCATGCATCTGCCAAAATAGAGTTGATCTTGGGTGCTCTGCTCTCTGGAAACCACTGAGAATTGATGGGTAGCCTACACTTCTGCTCTTCACAGTCCCCGTTGCATAAATGCCCCATTCCAATAGTGAATCAAAGAGCAAGGGACTCGTAAAGAAATTATCACAAACTACCACGTGACCCTTGTGGCCTAATTTAGTGGTCAAAGCATGCACTACCCTCTCTGCCTGCCCTTCATCTACAATACTTCATTTCCTTGTGTAGGGTATAATATTGAAAATATAGCGACTTGGATTAAAGACTGCTGCCCAAACTTTGAAGCCATAATGAGTTGGCTTGGCTGGCAAGTACATGCGGCAAGGAGAGAAATGACCACGGAAAGCTATCATTATTTCATCCGTGGTCAAAAATTTCTCACAGTTGAACAGCTCTTGCGAACGCTTCACAAAGTACTCCAGTAACCATCAAACCTTTCCTAGCTTGTCATAATCTGCACTCTTCTTGTCATGACAAAGCTCTGTATTATTGACCACGTGTATGCAACGCGCAAGGATTCAAATCTATTTCGGGTCATGACACGAGGGATGAATCCGCACCGGAAGAAAGGATCATTCTTCCAATAATCACGAATTGAAGAAGACCCCTTCAACCCCATGAGGATAACAAGTTCCAAAAAAGCTCGCATCTCGATCTCTGTAACAGGCTGCCATCGAAGGCCTCTGTTTTGACTAGCTGGACACCCTCTGCGACGCGGATCATTTAAAAATGTACACTGCTGCGAGGCATAGACATTTGTTTGCATAACCAAAGTTCTCACAGTCGAATCATCCCACCACAATAAAAAAATACTCAGGTCCTTTTTTATGTTGTGTATGTCGTTCAGTGGGGCTAGGATTTGGTCCATGGAAACTTGCACGATCTCCAAGAAGCTGTGAGTGGGTGTGACCCCACTTCGAGTCCGCATAACGATGCCTAATGTATTCTATTGCTATCTTTCGATCTCTATGCAAATGTGTGAATTCCTCATAGGACTCCAAGTCCAAGGACTCTCCAATAGACAATCGCTCATCCTCATCCTCAAAAAGCAACCAATCGCAATTTTCATCATCAGATGAATTACCTACAAAGTCGGAGTAGGTTGCCATCCATGAAGAATCTTCGGAGTCCTGGATCTACACCTCATATTTGTTGAGAGGTGCATATTCAGCCACGTCTATTGGACTGTCAGAAGAACCAAATCACCTTGGGCCTAAGGATGGTGTGATGTCACCTCCTGCTGGGATGCACGGAACTACACCAGACCCCGTCATTGATACTCATTCTTGAAAACCACCGCCTTCATTTTGGAGCTTGCCGACACTGCCGTCATGAGAGGGAGACGAAGGTTGACGTTCTGGCCCTGTAGGATTGGGTAGTGTATATGGCATGGGAAGAGGTGTTGAAAGAAAATCCAATGTCTTACAATCTGCTTGCGCCACCTTCTTCCAACCAAGAGACCCGCCAAATTCCACGCCATACTAGTAAATACCATCTTCAAACCAACCTTGCTACACTTCACCCATGAAATCTTGAAGCCCACCGTGTTGGATTGGACTATATCCCAACACATGTAAAGGTACCCATACCTCTTCAGGGAGACTACACCCTAAATTTTTGCTACTATGGCCTCCTGGAATGCAAGCTACAAGTGGTCTCGAAGGTGGTTGCGCTACAAATGTGGAAGCACCTTGTGCCAATGACATGTGGTATTCACACCGAGGTGGTGGTGTATATATCTCGTCCCCCACGTTACATTGTAGATTTCGATGCTCTGGGAATGCTGGAACAGGGACCTCAATTGTAGCTAGCTTGGTCAATGTTGTCAACCACTCATCAGTGCATGCAGCATTTTTAAAGGCACCAATAAGATTTTTTGGGCCCATTATGCGCTCTTGGCGGAATGTAATACTAGTAAGGGATGCTGGTCCGTCACCTCGTCTCAAACGTCGAGCTACAGGGGACTTTCCACGCGATCTATTGTAATACTGGTCCCACAAGTGACATGCCCCTTCTGCTTCTGCGATGTCATGAAATCCTCCGCAGCCTAGGCAGATTGGTCGTCGCTGACTGGGCTTTCGAGGTCGCAGTATCCGCGGAGATGTTGAATTTGGAATAATATTTGGTGGGATCCACGCAACTACTTCTTGCCCACGTCCTCGTCCCCGCCCCCACCCTCCGCGACTTCTACCTTGCCCCCTTGGTCGAAATTCAGGTGCTCTTTGAAGCTGATCAAGCGCATCAAGTGCCCCATCATTCGGAAGTAGGAGCTACTCACTCCGTTGCAACGTTGTGCGAACTCGTTCGCAAGGTGAGAGCACTTGAGGTGACAGTTGCGGCAAACTCATTGGTTGAAGAAGTTCGTTGCCCATCACTGGAAGACTTGAATTCCTCTTCGATTGTATGCCTCTGTTCGTTGATCGGGCTTCGAGTCGTACTGCAGTTGACTACCTCGCCGAATGCTTCATCGCTACAAGTTGGCCAATGCTTTGTTCGCAAGAAGGAATTTAAGAAATTTGGGATCCCCCAGGGGTGCCCCTCAAGATAAAACCTGGACCACCCCAACAATCTAGCAATGTGCCGTCTGCACAAGTATCTCCAATTCCGACCTGTGGAAAATTGAGGCCAATGGTGCTTTTCCTGAGGCTGCAACAAACTAATCAAGTAATCCTCTTGTAAACAATTTACCACCTTCTGTACAATGACCGCACTCTCGGAACTTCCAAGTGCCCAATGATATAGCTTATCTTGCACTTCCCAAACTTCCTGTACTGTTGCTCTTCTCGCCCATAAAGAAGTTGTCATGACAAGTATGTTGAGCAACAAAGACAAGAGAAGCTAGCTAAGGCAATTTGGAACATTGCAGCTGGGATGCCCACAAAGGTAGCCAATGCATGCATTTACAAGCACCTCCAAACCCTAAATACTTCCATGGCATTGGTAGTCCTTCACATTCGGCACTAATACTGATCATAGTAAACCGCTTGATGATAGATTGACAAGCCTGGACATGCCTTCTTTGTCCGTCCACAACCGCCTTCTCTAGAGGTCCACTCCCTACAATCAAATTGCTCAAGGAGACCCCAAACACAAGCATGATGAAAACTTGTCCTGTGTAAACCGTGAAGTAACACCACGTCGCCATTGCATTGGTCTATCGAGTTTTGCACAAATTGAAGCCCTCCAATCTAACTGAAAATCTCACAACCCCACTACAAACCACAATTTGAATGTACGCACAACATACCCTCAATCGTGTGACCGTCACCATCCATCTCCCACTGAGCACGGCAAGAAGCACCTCCACGAAACATACTCCAAGTGCAGACTTCAAGGTTGCGCAGTACGAAATTATTCTGGGTGGATCCAAAGCTCAATGGTCTCTGACCGGCCCTATCTAGTCAGAAAATGGACACAGGGCACCAACTGCCATGTCCAAAATTTAGTAGGTTCAAATCAAACCCAAATTGCCACTTCTGTAGAACATGGAGGCTTCATCGAAAATTACCTCAGCATTGGCCTCTGCGAACCTGCAATTATTGTTCTTTACTTCAGTTGATGCCAATCCATCTATTGTGAGGAAATACATTTTGGAAATTTGAAGGGGACAGATTTCGTCCCCTAGGGCTGTGAGGGGTTAATCCCTTGAAGACTAACAAGATACAATGTGACTTCTTCAAATTTCTACTAGCAAAACTAAAAAGTTGACATACTTCTTGCATTTTCCAATTTTCAAAATTTCTATGTGAGAAAATTTTTTAATTTAATTTAGGAAATGTAGTCTTGTAAAAAAAACAAAGAAAATATTAACCTTTTACAATGAAAGGAATAACTAGAATGGAAAAAAATAATAATTTTTGCCAAAATATCTAATCTTTAGTGTAGACACAAATTAGATTTAGAAAAAATTCTTTCAAAGTTGAAGTTTTAGCAATTTTAAAAATGCAAGGTTCTATCAAGTGTGATGAAGAATACAAAATAATAAGAAAGACTCCAAATTTGTTTGAAGATGTTCCAAAAAACAATAATAACAAAAACCTTTAAATATTAGTAAAAAAATATTGCATGAATAAATTTTTAAAATTTTTACAGGATCTTGGAATTTGGTTAGTTTTGGCTTTAAATGGCCTTCTTTCTATTTGTAAATGTGTAAGAATTTGATAGAGTTTTTTTCATTTTTTATTTTCAAAAATAAAAAAATAATAGATTTTCCTCAAATTCCATTTCATTTTCATTTTTATTCTTTTGGGGGGAAAGCACTCTTCATTTTTGAATAAATTTTCTTCCCCGAATAAGCTGATTTTCCAAAATAGTTATAATCTACAAATGTCAAAAACTTTCACAAGTATTTCTGTAGACACTAGACAAAGTACTGTAGTCTATATTTTGGGATAATTAAATCCGAAAATTTCATGTACATCTTCGTGCAAATAAATATCAAAGTTGAATGACTTATTGAGAACCTCTATTGTCAAGAAGTTGCTAGGCCTTGAGGGATTAAAAACCAAGCATTCTAGTTTTGAACAACAAATGAATTCAAACACATTCTAAACACATAAATAAAAATTTCATCAATTGATTTTTTGAAAAATCCTTGTATTGATTCTTCAATGATTGTATTGTATAGATTCAAAAGACTTTGCTTTGCAAATATGATTCAAAGGGTATTTATAGACATACTATAGGTATAGCCTAAACAAATAACTATTTCCATTCAGAATATGACATTTAAAAAACAACTTGAATAAAAAAGTAAATTTAGGATGTTCAAAATCATTGCAATTAGAATTTAATAATTTGAACTTATCCCTTAAATGCTGCACTGGACATTTTATTTCCAATGAATAACAAAGAATCTTCCTTTGTAGAATAGAATTGCAACTATTCATCCTTGATATTAGGAGATGTTCTACTACACTTTAACTTCCCATGAGTATATTTGGCTTATTTATAGTAGATGATGTCACACGGGATCAAAATGCATGATTTCCATGGCCCCCTATTTGTCTTTCAAGGGTTAAAGAAAAAATCCTCATACTCATTATAAATATTCAATTTACAATCAATTTTAGTTGAAACTTTATTGATTGATCTTATTGCTTTAATACAACATTTGTTTGATCATATTTCACAAATATTGTTTAAAAAGTCATCCTTAAATAATTATTGAGGGTTGCATTTTATAATACATCTTCACAATTTGGAAATTTTGACTATCTTCTATTCTTGAACCCCTAAATGCCCAAGGCCTTTTTTTACTTCTAGGAATGAACTCTAAATTGAACAATAAGCCAATATTTTGATCATTTGTATCAATTTTTTGAATTGTAACCATACAACTTCAAACTAAGCATTTTAGAGATTGCATAGGAAAAGAAAACACAACAATATCAATTATGGATTAGAAGATTATTATGTTTGATGATGATGGGGTTAAAAATGTCAATGAAAGTAATTTGAAGTCTTTCAATTTTTTTTCCATACACCATATTAAAAAATTTAGTCACCCAAAAAAATATAAAGTTAAAGGGCATTATTAACATGCATAAAAGTGATAAAATCTATCGATTATGCCTTCGCAAAATCTATTCTACAATTTTTAAAATGAATTTCTAATGTGATTTTTTTCTAAGATATAATGTATTTGAGGCCCTTTTTTCAAGATGGCAAAATCAAAATCCATCCTTCTAGATTTTGGGAGCAATATTACTAATTAGAAAAGAGTTCACATCCCTTAGGAAGATGTACATTTTTGTACCATCAATCATAATTTTAAAAGTGTCCATTAGAAAATGTCCTAGTAACTTGTGCAATTTTTCTATAATCCCTATGATAGAGAATTGTCCTTTTTAAAAGGATTCATCTATTTTATTACTAGAAGATACTTAAATATAAGAAATACAAGTTATTATTCAATTCAAACTCTTTACAAGTCTTAGTTTGCTTAATTGCAATATAAGTAGTGAGAGTGCATACATTTTTTGAAAAAATGCTCTAGATTACAATTGCACCCAATTATAATTTTGATACTAAAACTACAATCCCATCTAGATTCTTGTCTAAAGTGTAAATCCTTTGAACATGAAAAGTTTGCAGTCAATTTTGGATATTCTATCATAAGCAGTTTGAAAATTTATAAAACATTTGTACTATGTCAAAAAAAAAGCCAAGAAAATTCAGAATTCTCTTTCCATTTCCAACAATATTGAACATAAATTACAAAAATTCTATAATACATATAAGGCAATGCTTGAGGAAAAGGGCATAGCATGATTGAAAGCACGGCCATTGATAGCTTGGCGTAAAGTGTAGGAAGAAAATTTGGATGAAATAGAAAATGAACAAAACAATTTGGATGAAAAATGTATAATGCCCGATTATGTAGGCAAAATTACATAATTGGACATTACGTCCTTATTGTGGCACAAAAGCTCTTCCGGAAATGAATGGGACATGTTTGTCTCGTAATTTCCAGACCCAACATGATCAAATGCTTTTGGGGACTATTCTTGATCAATGATCCCAAAATTGGCTAAATTTTGCTCATTTTCTACTTAATTTTTTCATGCCCTTTGTATAAAATTTTCAAAAATCTTCCAAAAATGAACATTTGACTAAAAACCCTGAACCTATTCTGAGATCACTATTGTTCATGAGAGCAGTTACCGTTAGCAATTCAAAACCGACAGCATCCAAGGCCATAAACCTACAACAGCGTTGGTCGAAAGTGTTTCATTACTAAAGCCTATAATCTCCCATCACGAACATTTACCATAAAGAAATCTACACCTTCAATAGATTCCAGAATCACAGCATCTCCTAAAGGAATCCAAATGGAATGCCATCAATAGTAGTGGCTACAGTACCGTCCCTTATTGCGGCACTGAGGGACCTCACTAATTCCACCAATTGAGCCGACGTTTCAGTCCATTATTCTTCCCGGACCGGTATCCCCTCCTGGCTCCGTCCTTTCCAAGGCAGCCCGAGCCTCTTGCTTCGTCCTCGCCGAGCCTCTCGCACCCAAGCATTCAGTTCCCTTGCCACGGAAGGCCCGGAATGCACCGAAATGTCGCCCACGCGCTGATTCCGCATCCTGAACATCCACGGAAGGCGAACATGTCACGCCGGCACTCCATCTCAATTAGTATCTGCAGGGAATTAGTATTTTCTCCACCCGAATGTGATGGCGACATCCCGTAATAAGTTCGATGGCTTGGAGAAGAAGGCGGAACGCGAGAAGGCAGAACGCCCGTCTGACTTTCGCAGCATCCCGAAGAAACTAAGCTAGTGTCGCCGGCTTGCGCTTCTAACTGCTCAATCACCAGCGTTACTAGAGTGGGCGACACGTTGCTGGCGGGTTTTCTTCTATTCCACGCCACAAGCCCCGTGGTGGTTGTAAGCAGTGTTGCATTTTGAGTATTTAAAAAATTTCTGTGCCATTCATCAGTTGTGACTCTCGCAGCCAAATTTCTGTTGTCCTTCAGGAGGTCGCGGTTCCGGATTTCGGAGAATTCCAGGTATTGCGTGTGTGTGTGTGTGTGAGAGAGAGAGAGTGTGGGGATCGCGTTTCGTGTCAATTAGTTGTGGACGTCATCGATCTGTCTTGCGTCGCGTCGTAGAGAAGGAGCCTGTGAGGTGTCGTGCAAGACAGGCTTTCATTTTCTTGGTCGTCGTCGAATTTTGGTGTGTGACTCTGTTTTTGTTGTCTTCGTTTTCTGATTACTCTGTTTCTCGTTCTTGGTGTTGTGCATTTGTTTCGTCCGCATTTTGATTTTGAATGCGACATTTGGTGCTGTAGGTGTGATTATCGTTCACGATTGGATCGGTCGCAAAGGGTTTTGGTCGTCCGACTGTATATTGAAGAATTTTCGGCGACTCTGATATTTTTGTGGCCTTCCGTTGTTCTGTTCCATTAGTTCTTGGTGCTGTGAATTTGTAAATTGGTGCGGAAGTGTCGTTTGGTGTGATAGAGACTTACGATTGTACTGTGCGAAGGTATTTTGTGGTGACTGTGTCTCCAGCCTCGCTCCCGATTGTATATCTTGCGGAAGAGGGAGAGGAGGAAGGAGGCAGGAGAACGAGCGTCAAGATGAGGAGGGAAGGTCGTCTGGGAGGGAAGCCTACCAATCACAGCCGACTGACCGGGAAGTGTCGAGTTGTCAATTGCGAGCAGTGTCACGAATCTTTGCCTTCGAACAAATCGCGAGGGAAAGGCAAGGGGCGGATTAAGAGACTTGTGTCTGACATCCCAAGCACTCATCTGCTCTCTGACTGGCGCGTAAGCCAGCCTTCCCGTAACGTTTTGCAGGAATGGGATCCTGAAACAGAGGATGAGGAAGAAGCCACCGATGGTTGTGATGGTGGCAAGGAGCCCGAGGGATGGGCGCTATCGATCTCTCTGTTGCTGGACACGGCCCTGGAGCACATCCAAGAGTCGGTGGACGCCAGATCCCGGAAAGCGGAAGAGGAGAGAGCCCTCACCACTGCCACACAACACGCAGACGAATATGAATCCGAGGGAGATGTGCCGGACCTGGAAGCGTTCAAGAACGAGTTCGAGGTCTTTAAATATGAAATTGAAGCCGGAGGTTCGCCTGCAAGTGTGGCCGAGAGTGCAGACAGCTGGTCAGGCATTGAAATCTCCGATGCGGATGAGAGTGATGGTGAGTGGGAGGATGATTGGTCTCTTGTTGGGGATGAAATTGCCGTGTAAAGTACCCGGTGAGTGTCGGTGACAGCATTCCGGATGCATTCGATCCGTGGGAGTTATTCGCGTCATTTACACACAGGTCATATCCGCTTTGGCGATTTCGCACTTCACTTGAAAATTGGTACAATATTTCTTGTTGGAGACTGGTCCACTGAACGAGTGAAAACGTGCTCGTGTTGGTGATCATCGTAGCCAACCTTTTGCATTGATTGAGGGAACTTCTAGAAGGCCACTAGTCACGGAGGTGCTGTATATTTGTGCAAATCGATTAGAAGCATTCGTGATTGGACTGGCACGAAGGTGTTGTCCTTGTAATTTCCGTCTTGTACAAATGTAAAGTAGATTGAAAGTCAATAAAATTTGAAACATTGTACCATCATGGCAGATTGGAAGTTGATAGCCCAATTCTGCAATTGCAAGTTCGTCCTCCCAGCCATTTGCATTTATAGACCGTCTTATATACCGATGTGGTCGATTACCTGATATTCCTGCTTTCCTGAAGTCAAGAAACAACCTGAGAACCCTGTTTCTCAAAGTTCAATTAAGGAAGGATCCCTTGCAACCTGTTTCTCAATCAAAGCACTTATGTCTGGGGCTCCCTGTTCAGAGAAGCCCAGAAGCTCAATTAACTGTCCAAAGTTGACGAACTATTATTCTGCTGGATAATGAGTGTCTACAATTATCAGCTGCCAAAATTGACTCCACACGATCTGGATTCGCAAGGTGTTTTCTGACACCACGAAATCGTTGAGGACCAGGACCGCCACTCCCTTGGTGTCCAGTATTCCTAGCTTCGGGATTGTGAACCAGAATGCGGAATGCGTGGAGGACCCAATCGAGTTCACGAAGTACAAGAGCGAATAGGAAAAGAAGAGTCTCTAAAAGCAGCAGATGACAACACAAGTGTAACCTCCGTCCTTTATACTATCAACACGTAGCTGCAGTAACTTCTCCACGCGACACGTGAAGCTGGGTAGAGAATCGATCAATGGCTCCAAGCTGCGGTGACCCCACTTTTACTTTACGACCATCTTACAGGCCAATAGGGCATGAAATTTCAATGATACTCTTGAGTTGTTTGGATAAGATGCGCACCCTGACCGCTAGAATTCTTTCACCTTCTTCCCGAGGCTTGCAATTCGAAGGGTCCCAGAATATTATTTGAGCTTTCTCGTATATGCCCGTCTGGCTTTCTCCGGTGACAGGTTGAACTCCACCGGTAGATTAGATGTAAGACTCTGATCGGCCAGTGATGAACCATTTTTGTAAATTTCTTGCATCTGCTTCTACAGTAGAGCCGCATTGGCTTTCACAGCTTCTACAGTAGAGCTTCTCGAGCTTCTCCTTGATTATGTGGACATTCAATTCAGAATCATCTGTTGCGAAGTGAACATACAGACACTGGTTGCATTCTGGAAATGTACTGCACAGTACATCAGGGTAGAATAAGTTTACAAATTTTTCTTCCCAAGCAGACTCCGCGAAAACTTCAAGATGCTCTTACATACGGTGGAAGCACCCTAAACCGTCCAAATAAGGAATTCAGCATAGTTGGAGGGAGACTTTCTTAAAACTGATATTTCTCTAGTATTAGCGAGTGAAAATCATGAATATTCAGAAAAAGAAATAGAATTTTCAGACATTGTATGTAATTTCTATGTTTTTTTGAAGAGTGATGGCTCCCTAAAAAATTGAACCCTACAAAAATCAGCACTCAACAAACTAGATTTTCCTATGTGTCCTTCAATTGTGTTAGCAAATTACAATCACACATGTGGCAAATACATTAATTGCACTCTAGGGACATATTTGAGTGACTTTATAGTCCACTGCACGGATGGAAAATAGATCCACTTATTGTCATTACAGCACAAACTCAAATCCTTGAAGCCAAACTCAAATTAACAGAAACTGCTCTAACACACACTTTCAAAGCAATCAATACCATAGCCATACAATATGCTGGATCAATCATTCTACATAAAAGAATAATTGAAAACAACCAACCACTTCCAATAGAATAAGAAACTTAAACAATGCACATTACATTGCATACTTACCCAATAGTAATAAATTAATAACTAAAATTAAGTCAAATCAATCTAATTAAATCTAATTAAATCCAGCAAAATTAAATTAAATCTTGGGTACTTTAAAACTAGTTACTTGTTACTTTAGTGTCTATTTTCGAAAGGAAAGAGTAGTCTTGCATCAATAGCCCTTGATCCCGTGGACATTGGCTCATTGTCATGACGAACAGACACTTTATTCACGCCGGACTGCTTTTTTGAAGTGGACCGGAGTTTATATATATATATATATATATATATATATCCACTGCACGGTACATGGATAAGAATGGGTGTTTCTCCCTTACTCAAAAATGCATAGATTTGCAAACCATAGATTGCATTGGAATTGCTATAAAGTGTACTTGAATATCATAACAAATAATTCAAAATTATGAAACATCTTATATTGCCACTCAAGATTTTCTATGGAATGTAGATATAGAGAATTAGGAGGTCAAACAAACTTCATAGTACAAGCTTGTCTCCACTTCTTGAAATTTACCTTGATCAACTATAGCATTGTTTAGGTCAATTGTGCAAAAAATAGAAACCAATTACTATGCCTTTATAAATGACATTATGAACACAAAGTGAGTGGCATTTCTTTCACCTTAGGGCATGATGACAAAAGGATTCTTGTCAAAAAACTTTTGAAAGTACCTCCAACCATCATAGATATTCTTCCAAGCTTAAAAGTAGGTGCTAGACAATTCTTTGCATATCTCTTATACACTTTTTGTCACACTTTAATTTTGTTCAAAGTTCTTGTAATCTCAAAATATGGCTCATCAATCCAAAGAGCCTTCAGGATTCCCGCCTTGATTCAATCTACTTTTGTCCAATGTAAGTGTTTGTGAGCAAATGTTAATCTCTTTACTTTGTATTTTGTATTGAGATAGGGTTTTATTAGAGCAATGCAGTTCCCAAAGCCAACTGCAAATTGTTGCATGATCTTGAATTACACATTTAATTATTAGTATGTTTGTTATTTGTTATGATATTCAAGTATACTTTTCTACAATTCTATCCCAAATTGTGATTTGGAAGTCTATGCATTTTTGAGTTTGTAAAACTAAGCATTTTGAAGTTCATAGAATTTTTGTTGCAGGGTGTTAAATCCATCTCACAAAGTGGGACCAACAAGATAAAACTTGTATTTTTTGGGATAAAAGTAAAGAAGCACCCTATTTTATGTTGTGTTTTGGGGTATCGGCATTGATCTTTCCTAGCTCATTTAGGTCTTTGATTGCAAATATGAATTCATAATTTGCAAAAAAAGTTGTACAAAAAATTAAAAAATTAAATGTTTACCCCTCAAGTAAATCCAATTCGCTAGTCTCACTTTGTAGGACGGGTTTAATGGCCTCCCTTTTTGTTGAATCTGCTTGGGAAAGAAAGTTCATAAGACTATTTGTACCCCACTCTACTCTCAAGCTTTCTGGATTGCGTCTATAGTATAGTGATGAGTCGATTGCGGAGGCCGTTTTGCCCCCCATTTGTACCCTTGGAGAAAACATAAGAACATTCAATTTGTGATGCAAATTAAAATTTGCAAATTCTAAATTCATATTTGCAATTAGAGGCCCCAAATTAGTCTAAGGAGGTGTTAGCCTCTGAATTAACATGGCACAAAATAGGGGATTTTTTTTTACTTTCACCCTTGCCTGGGGCTCCGCAATCGGCTCATTGCACTACTGTACTTTAGACTTGGTCAGCTTTCTGACCCCCGGCCCCGGCCTGCTTGTGCTGAGCAGGACAACAACGAAGAAGCTCTCCTTGCCAGTTTGCAGAAATGTGTAGAAACGTTTTCCACATGACTCTGCTGACATTGAATAAGTTATGAGGATATTGAATAAGTTAGGGTATGTTCCCACTTGCTGTTAGGAAAGTTTTAGGTGCATTTACAGGGGGCGTGGTTAGACAGAATGTCCCTGTTGAGCCTCTTTCGGGGGCAGGGATGGGATGCGGGCAGATCAAGGGGCTGCTCCTCACCCTTCTGAGGACCCATCAATCTACTTCCAATTTCTATTTAAATTTGATTTTTCCATCAAAGTAGATGAGAATGCTATAGAACACAAGATTTTCAAGAAGAAAATTGAAGTAATGATGTCGGTTTTGTGCCACATGTTCACTTAAGCATCACAACCAATCTTGGATTGAGGTAGGAGAGGAGAGAAACTCTTTATACTAGTGGAGTAGTGGTGGGTGAAACAAACCATGTGGGATATGTGATTTAGGAGAAAAAAGAGCTCCTCCATTCATGGTTGTGGAAATGCAGGAATTGTGATAAAAGTCAAATTTCAGACCTCATTTAAACATAGTAGACTGTATTTTTTCAAAAACTTCAAACTAAGAAAAGTTGGGGAATCAAGTGAAATTTTACCTCCAAAAATCCGTTTGAGATTTCAATACTCCACCTAAAAGTTATGGACAAATTTCAGAGGAGGTGTTCAAAAATGTCCCCAAAATGTCCTTTCCACACACACACCTCTAGAATTTGTCCAAAACTCTTACGTGAGGCTTCAAAATCTCAAGTGGATTTTTAGAGATAAATGTTAGCTTGTTTCTCCTACTTTTTTTAGTTCTATTTCTTTTTAAAGAAGCTATAATGCAATGCCCAAATGAAGTCTAAAATTCAACTTCAAGCACAATTCTTGTGTTTCTAGTTACATTCCAAATTCTTAAGAACTTTAAATCAATATTTCACCATTATTGAAACAACATGACAAACACAAAGTAGACACTTAAGGTTGTTTAAGCAATGTCACAAGTTATATTGAATCAATGTTGTGAATCAAAGATATTGTGTCAATAATTTGAATATGGTAATGTAGGAATGTTGAATCAACAATTATTCAAAGGTATTGTTTCACATTTTCAGTATGGTGTTGTAGAATATTGGATCAACAATTGTTCAGGGTTGAATTCTTAAAAATCATCTTCTACAAGGGTTTCTCAAGACTTATAAAAAGAGTGGTCACCTCATTATGTGTTTGTAAGGGCTTGTTCTATTTCAATGGATTCATACTCTCAAGTTGAAATGTTTAAATGTTAATTCAACAATGTTGTCCAATTTTTAATTCTTTTGAAATAAAATTGTTCTCAAAATTGTAACAAAGAGTGCTTTGGGGTTTTAATGAGGGAATGATACCCTTTTATAATTCATACCTTTCAATTGATGTTGATAGTGTACATCAAAACAACATTCAAATTTTAGAAATGTTGGTGAATATCTTATGCCAATTGTTCACCCCTTATGTATTGCAAGCACTTGATGATAGATTAATGATGATAAAAGAAACTTATCAATATCCAAAATTCCAATTACTTGAGAATGCAAAAAGAACTATTTCCTCTCTCAAGCTAATTAGATTAATTTTGAATATTGTATTGTGATGCAAGTATAGATTTATTTATTTAATGGATTTATATGAGGAAGGTATTGTACATACAATAACCCTTTTTGTTTAGTAGGACGTTAAAGCATGTCAGAGCTCTTATCACATAGAAGGTATCTTATAAGAAATGGAACTTCTTATGAAAAGGTATGAAATATGTATTAATTTCAAATTTAATTGTCTATTGATGACATGATGTTAAAACTATTTAACTTTTGTTATACATTTAACCATTAGGTAAACATGGTAAAATGTTCCATTGTTGTTTCAAATAACATTAGACTAATTTTTAGTTGTGATAACATCTTTGAAAAAGTGCAGTAATGCACCAAATGTTGAAACAATAATGAAATAAGGGTGAAGCAAAATTTGAGGTGTAACTATGAATGGCTTCATTTTCTATAAACAAAATTGAAAAATGGTGAATATGGTACAATGTTGTTGGAGTATTATCAATGTAGACCACACCTACATGTGCTATTAATAATATGTAACATTGTACAACTTCTTTGACATTCTTACTTTGTTTGATTTTCAAATTTATGATTAGAAAATATTCATATCAAGTTCTTAATATCTTTAATGATTAGTATTTGTCAAATCAATTAAAAAACACATAACTTTCAAGTACTTGAAAAGTAATATTTTTATTTCATTGCTTGAATGAAAGTTTGTTATGATTAACAAAACTTATGCAATGCACACACACAGATATATATATATATATATATATATATATATATATATATATATATATATATATATATATATATATATATATATATATATATATATATATATATATATATAAAAGAAATATTTATAATGAAGAGTTGAAAATAAAAACATCACTACTTAGATTCTCATAAAATAACTAAGCGTATATATGATTGAATATGCAATTACACATTGTTTGTATAAAGAAACTACCAATTTTCTTCTAGGATTTTAGTGGAAGTTAGTAAAATACTCTAAAATCTCCAAAATGCATTTTTTTTACACATGAATAAATTACAAATTTTCACAATACTAAAAAATTAGTGTTCCTACAACAATATCGTACAAATTAGATAGAAATTTGTAAAGACTATCACCTCAAGAAAAGGACCACAATTGGATTCACTTACTCAAATAGAAAATTCTACACCTCTAAGATTATACAACACTCAACACTTTTCAATTTTGTTCATTAAAAATGAAGTTTGAGATGTAACTAGAAACACAAGAATTGTGCTTGAAGTTGAATTTTAGACTTCATTTGGGCATTGCATTATAGCTTCTTTAAAAAGAAATAGAACTAAAAAAAGTAGGAGAAACAAGCTAACATTTATCTCTAAAAATCCACTTGAGATTTTGAAGCCTCACGTAAGAGTTTTGGACAAATTCTAGAGGTGTGTGTGTGGAAAGGACATTTTGGGGACATTTTTGAACACCTCCTCTGAAATTTGTCCATAACTTTTAGGTGGAGTATTGAAATCTCAAACGGATTTTTGGAGGTAAAATTTCACTTGATTCCCCAACTTTTCTTAGTTTGAAGTTTTTGAAAAAATACAGTCTACTATGTTTAAATGAGGTCTGAAATTTGACTTTTATCACAATTCCTGCATTTCCACAACCATGAATGGAGGAGCTCTTTTTTCTCCTAAATCACATATCCCACATGGTTTGTTTCACCCACCACTACTCCACTAGTATAAAGAGTTTCTCTCCTCTCCTACCTCAATCCAAGATTGGTTGTGATGCTTAAGTGAACATGTGGCACAAAACCGACATCATTACTTCAATTTTCTTCTTGAAAATCTTGTGTTCTATAGCATTCTCATCTACTTTGATGGAAAAATCAAATTTAAATAGAAATTGGAAGTAGATTGATGGGTCCTCAGAAGGGTGAGGAGCAGCCCCTTGATCTGCCCGCATCCCATCCCTGCCCCCGAAAGAGGCTCAACAGGGACATTCTGTCTAACCACGCCCCCTGTAAATGCACCTAAAACTTTCCTAACAGCAAGTGGGAACATACCCTTATGTGAATGTTGAATATGGGCCTTGAATATGGGCCAACTTTTCCACCAAAAAATGATGGGTGGTGGAACAGCCTTTCACTTCTTTCAAAATTAAGTTCATCACTGTCTTCTTTCGTTGCATATTTATTGTATTTGGTGTGGCAAGGGCAATGCAGTCCATCCTCTCCCTTGTGAGTGGCAAACCCTACCCACCAAATAACGTGTGACAACAATGTAGAGGAGCCACTCATAACTGATCAAATAAGCTATTTTCAATTGGTCATGATTTGAGGAGTGTAAGGTGAAGCAAATATTTTTGGAGGTGCAGAGGTAGAAATGGTGGGGTTTGCTAAAAATTTGGTAATTTTGTTGTTTGAACTAAAATTACTATGAATTTTAGAAGCCAAAAGTTGGGTTAGGCACATGTCTAATATCTAGAGTCTTAAAATTGTAATCATTGAAGAACTACTTTCTCACTCACTACTTCCTACTCTTATGGTCACAACTTCAAAACATGTGTTATGACTTTATTAGCCCCAAATTTGAAAAGGAGTAAAAAAAACATTTTAAGCTTTGAATGATAATTTGTTCTAGCTTTGGTTAGAAATGGTTATACCCTACAGGTTGAATATGGGGCCCTAGTCAGGAATGGATGGTCCTACCTTAGGCTTGTATACATGAGGTTGAATAAAGTTGTGTAGCATCATATATCAGCCACAAAAGTGTGGGTTTGGTTTAGGCAATCACCAGAATGTAGAGCATACCAAACATGAGACCTCAACCTTCACAACATTTTTATTTAGGTTTTTGTATGTAGATTAAAGGTTGTCTGTCTCTTCTCTACAATCCATAGAGCTTGGCGAGGTTCTTGATAGTGCCTTATGAATTTGAAAGCTTGTAAAGAGATTCCACTTGTTTAGGGTTGTTTTCTTAAGTGAACTAGGGCTTATATATTCTCTTGATATTACATATGCTAGTTCCAAAAGGAAGGTTACAACCTCTAATGCTTTATGATGAAAGGAGTGATAGTTCTCAAGAGACTTGAGATGTATCTATTAAAAAACTCAAAATTGCCTCCTTTCACTCCCTCTTCAAATTTGAAGTACCACAAGAACTTATTTTACATGTGGCATGACCCCAAGTACAACCTTTGATGGATGAAGACATTGATAGATGGAAGCCGAGGATGGACGGATTTATGATGATTGTATTATGATTTTTGATATGACTTTTGATGGAGGAATGCAGTGATGAATGATCATGAACCAATTTATGATGAAATGTGCACTAATGGATAAGTAGAGATTGCCTAGAGATAGATATTTATAGATGATGGATTTGTACACTGGAATTAAATAATTCCAATTGGATGACACTAATTGGCAACAAAATGATTAGAGATATATATATCTTGACTCCTAAATGCCCAAGCCTTTCCAAATGTGTTTTGACTATGAAAAAAGTGCATTGGCTTGTAGTCATCTCTAATGAAGAATATATATAATTTCTTAGGTATCAAATCAAGTAAAATTGCTAACCTTTATATAGAGCTAGGAAATGAAGTAAAATTAGCAAGCTTTATTCTTCACTTGTGGTAAATATATGCCTTTGAAGACATCTCAATAATCAAATATGTACTTTTTTCAATGGATAATTAAAGTTTTCAATAGTCAATCCTTAAAAAAAAATTAAAAAAGTTGAAGGAATTGAACTACCCATATAAAAATGGGCTTGAAATTTCAAGTCGACCATATATAGTCAATTGGATAGGTAGGAGTTAAACAACAAATTTATGTAGTTGAATTAGATAATTCTACTTGAATGACTAGTATATTGAAGTTATACAACTCCTAGATAAAAACACTATCACTACAAAAAAATGAGTGTCCACAATGACTACAAGATGACTCCAAAATGACTACTATAGTCATTTTGGAGTCATCTTGTAGTCATTGTGGACACTCATTTTTTTGTAGTGTATTGAGTTGAAACTTGGAAAACTTAGATAACTCCAAGTAGAAAATCAAAATTTGAATAAGATTTGCTTTTGATAAAGTATCATTTGAAGAAATATAACAAATAGTCTTCCCTTAGTAGATACTAGATAGAAGTATAGATAGAAAGCTAAAGGTAAAAAAAAAGTCTTAGTCTATTTTAAAGACTAATAGTCTTTATTGATAGCATATAAGCATGCCTTATAGAATTCAAGGTGAAGAAACTTTCTTTAGAGATTGATTTCTTTTTAGTTGAATGGTTTGAATTCCTTGTAAAATATTTTTCTTGTTATTTGAATATTTTTTGTTTGTATTTAGAATTCATTGTGATTTGAAGTTATAAGTTGTAGGAGATTTGGAACAATATGTGTGAGGAAAAGTATTGGGATTACTATTGCAATCCCTTCAAGTCAACAAGTTTGGAGTTTTCACAATGGAGCTCAATACATAATTCTTAGAAAAGCATAATTAGAGAACTTTGTAGGGTCATTGCAAGAAACACTTGTCAATTTTGTTGCGTTTTGCAACAATACTCATGACTTTTTCAAGAGTACTATAAAATTAGAAAACTAATTTTAAAAAAATTAAAAAAATATGAATAATGTACATACCTCTAAAATGAAGGTTTTCATTGAAAGAAATTGATAGAAAAATTCTTTAAGTAGGAGAACTTGAAAAGTGCCAAATCTCAAGAAAATAAGTACTTTGATTCAAAAATTAGTAAAAAATTAGTAAAAATAAGTATTTTCAAAAATGAAAAAGTGACAATTTGCAACAACTTTATGGAAATGGTCATTCACCAAAAAACACACCAAAATTATATTTTATATGTTTCAAAATACAAGTAGAAAGAAGCTCACTTTGTAGACCTCCACACCACATAAAATTAACTATTTTTGAAAATCCTTCCCTGGAAAGCTAGAAGTCTATTAGAAGACCATCTTATCCAAATTTCATCTCAAAATCATTAAAAAAAGGTATTCCATAGTACTAAAACCCCCTAAATTGCAAAGTGTGACATTCAATTGGGGTCTATTTTTGGATAGTAAAATATTTTTGAAAATTATGAAAAAATCAAGGAAGGTGTATAACATTAGAAGAAATCTAAAGGCATTAGAAGACTACAGGTTCCCGAACTGCGGGAATGCAATTTCTGCCACGTGAACTGAAATCCGACGTGGTCGAGAGAGTGCTATGTCATTAAATTTTTTTTTGAATTTTTTGGGGGCTTTTTTTCATATTTCAGGACCCCAATTTTTATTTTTTTGGGGGGGGTAAATGCCGCCCTGACAGTGGCTAGCAATTAGGGAACAGTTTCGGAGAACAACCCCGAAACGGCCCTTTGGAAGCCTCAAATTTCTTCTAATGTAGTTATGAGTACCTTCTTTGTAAATCTTGACTCATTTGGAGCTAAAACACAAAAGTTATGGCCAAAAAACTGATCAACATGCAATGTGTGATACAAAATAGTACAAGTGTTTCTTGCAATGACCTTGTAGCCAACTCATGACAAGTAGAGTAAATGAAGACAATGTACTAAGAAGAGAAGGCAAAGCAAGAAGAAATTGTAGTACAAAGCAAGAGCTTGAAACCTCAAAGTCTTGAGTTTATTGTCAAGTTCTTTGAGGCTCTTCTAAGAACTATGCATTGTGCTTTCTAGCAAAAGACTCCCAATTTGCTTTCTTGAAGCAATTGTAGTTGTATTTCCAATATTTTTCTTCATACATGTCTATTAAGAACCTCAAAGTACCTTCTTTCCACTCCTTTTTCATATGTGAAGTACTTCAAGAACTTTTCTCTTAAGTCCTCTAAGAACTATCACCTCCTTCATTGTAAAGCATTAGAGGTAGGAAACCTCCTTTTGGAACCTTTGTAACGGCAGAAAAAACAACAACCTAGCTCACTTAAGGTGTGAAACAACCCTAAATAAGGTAGAATAATCCATTGTAGTCAAATGACCTATAACAAATACCTAATGACCATTTTTAAGCAAAGGTGTGAAGAGAAATTCCTAATTATGACCACAATGGGCTAGTTTACCTTACACCAAGCCAACCTCCTTTATAAGTTCATAGCCTCATGTGACGCCGCACACCCTAGCTAGGCTCTATGGAGTGAGGAAGGAGAGAGTTGACCTTTAATCCTTAACCCTTTAGGGCCTAGCAAACCAATTTTGGTTCTTTTAAATTGAATTTTGGGAATTGGAACACTCTCTTGGCCTTAGTTCCTCTTGGGGTATGAACAAGATGTGAGGGCACGGGTATTCCGTTTCTAATGAGCCATTGGCCATCAAATTTGGAGCAATGATGATTTGTCTATTGCAATTTGAAGTTGGGAATTTTAGAGTTTCGAAATGAACTGTGGAACATGTTTCTCTATTGAATTTATTTGTGTATAACTAAAGAGAGCATGAAAACTTTAGCATAGTGTTCAATATAATGAACTCTATTTTCAATAAAAATTTCATGGGAAATTGATCTTTTTTGTAATTACTATGATTTTTCAAAGGCATAAATTTTAAAAAATCATATAAATTTCATTTTTTTTCCAGAAATAAATTAAAAATCACATGAGATAGAAGATATAAATTCTTATTTGTAGAAAAATAATAATTTAAATTAAATCATAAAATTTTAATATGAAAATTTGATTATAGAAGAATTCAAGAGGTTGCTTGGGGCTCCTTAGGCCCTAGAGGGTTAAACGTCGAGGAGGACATTTCGTATCCGATGAATGACAAAGAATCTTTCCTTGTAAGACAAAAGTGTAACCATGCATTCATCCTCAATATCAGGGTTGGACTTCTATTAGTACTTTGGTTTCTAATGAGGATATTTTCCTTATTCAAAGTAGATGATGGAGTCACACGGTATCAAAATGCATGATTTCCACGGCCACCAGTCCGTCCTTTAACCCGCATATAAAAACCTCGGGAAAAACGCGAGCTAGGGACTCTATGCTTTCCATGGATCAGGAGTTCAGGACTCGTTTCGTGTGGAACATCGTGAATGCAAGCTTGCTCATTTACTGTAACACGAATTTCTTGTTACACTGATTCTGTAGACGGAACCCTCCCTTCCCCCATTCAAGGAGTTTATGAATGGCGATTGATGCTTGAATGCAGCATCGCACGGTTGTGTGCGAGGAGTGAAGATGGTGGCGACGAAGCAGGATTGTGGGGATGAGCCATGGTTGCCCTGTCTGCGCTTCACTGGCGCACCAGGCTACGATCTGGGACTGGCAATTGGGAATCGTTTTAGGGTTTTGATCCGATCCCGCTTGGCGTCCGACCCAGCGCTGCATTCCGATCTGCTGCCGTTTGCCGCGACCGAAGAGGGGCACCGGCTTGTGGCTGCTCTCACGGTTGCCAACAGGTACTCCCTTTCTTACATTTGCCTCGATTTTTGTCGTACATTTGTGGCTGATTGCGAGATAGGTGAAGTTGTTGCAGCTCAATCGTTGAATTGAGGGCCTGAATGTTGGCAACAAGCGCTCACAATTGGAGTACGGTTGCATGATTTGAGTGGCACATTGGCATGTTTGAAGAGATGCCGTATTCTAAATTCTGCAGCGGAACAATGCAGGAATTTGCTGGATTACGAAGCTGTTTCTGACTCATTTGTTAGGTCATTGGTAGGAATGGGTTACTGGTTTGGGAAATGTAGTAAGGTATAGGCTCCATTGACCATACAGGAGCGCTTTGCACTGTGCTATTCGTGGTAGTACTTGATCTGCTGACTTCTGTTTTTTTGCAATTCTTTTGTAGCTTAACACAAAGTAGATATACAAAACTTCAGATGGGGCAAGTTTCTAGATTGTTGTAGGCATAGGTTCAAAGTTCACTTGTATGGGAAATGGAATCTCTCAATTACTGTATGGTGAATGGAGACCTTGCATAAATGCGTCAAATCTTGGAGATTGCATCATCTGAGGTTCCTGGATTGCCTTGTTACTGCAGGCAGCAGTATCCCGTGTACTTTGACGAAATACGCGGAACAGCAGATGGTGCGGAGGTGCCATTTCTTCAAGTGAGCACCATCATCTTTACCAATGCATGCATGCATGTGTGGTCGCATGAAAAAAGTCTGACTCGCTGGGAAAGGAGTCACTGAGCAATGGTGGTCTTCTTGCAGGTCTTATTGATCAACATGAGGAAGGAAGTAGCTCCATTTCTGCCTTCTGCAATCCAGCGTGCGCAAGTGGGCGAAGCAGATCAGTGCAGCACCATCATGTTGAACACTGAGTCGCTGGCTGTGATTGCCCATAATGAAGACGCAGACATTTCTCTTCTACACCACGCGTAATGCTCAACGAGCATACTTGTGCTATGCATTGGCCTTCAAACTTCAGCTTGTCCACGATTAGAATCGTCTGAGCATCATTTCAGAGTCATTCTTTTAGGGGTTTAGGGTTTAGGGTTCATCACCTCCCTCTTGGAAACCCAATCCCCCTTCTGCTGTAGAAAACCAAATCGCATTACGATGGCACGGTTTATGTTAGAGACTTTCTTGAATGGATTTAATGTGACTAGGTTTCTGTAGGGGAATTTCTACTATTGTCCACATCATCCAGTGTTGTGGTTTGGATTCCCCATCTCTGAACGCGTCGTTTGTCGGGTTGCAGGTATCTGGTGCATGCGGAATTGGAGGATGGGTTAACATTCATGGCTTACACGTATGCTGGGGAGCTCCCTAGTTGCGCTTTTGGGTTCAACAGTCACGGTGTTGTAAGGTTCCTTGAATATTTTTCTTCATACTCCTTTGTGTTTGCAATTCTTTCAGAGCTGTGGGAGTGTTCAGACGTGGTATCATGAATATTCTGTTCCATACGCTCTCTTTTTGTGCAGGTTTTCACTTTGAATGCCGTGCCGTTGGCTCCGGAGGAAGCTGTCGCAGGAGGTATTTGCCGCAACTTCATATCAAGAGATCTGCTTGAAGCTTCTAATCATCTCGATGCACTTCAGGTACTGGTTGGTTTTCCAATCACTCTGGCCTCTGTAATCGGATCAGGCGTGTGGTCTATCTGACAATGGTTAAGTAGTCTTTGACGGGGATTACTCGCCGATTGACTTTTTTGTAATATACCTCAGGAGGTTCACAGCATCTGGGCTATGAAATGACCGGTAGCTCTATTTTTTTTCCATCAATTAATGATCTTAGTACCTGTCTCTACAGCGGGTATGCCTGCTGAACAGGGCTGTGGGGCATAACTACAACATTATGGACATCAATGCAGGGAAGATGCTTACTGTGGAAGCAGCATCCAAAGGGAGATGGTGTATAAAAGAAATTGGAGCAGAGCCCTTCTTTCATGCGAACATGTACATCAACCTCCATGTCGACCAGGTAAAGAGAGTTTCTCACTCTTTGGGTGTTTGTTTGTTTGTGATAACCAATGTGGGAGGGTTGCTGGTAGGAAACCACTTTTAGAGTACTCTCATTTGTCATGGCAATTCTGCTATCACGAAGTTTGTTAAGCAAATGAGGCCAGTTCGTGCAGAGTTGTAGGAATTTAGAATGTTCTTTGAGTAAAATTGAATCTGGGTTTTGAGAAGACCTGCAATTTTAGGTTGAAGTGTGCAGTACCTGTGTAAAGGTGGTCGGAAATAGACAAATTAGGATAGCTGGATCTCGGTACTTGTGCTCGTTGATAGCTGGATCTGGATTGAAGAAAAATCTGAGGGACTTGACCTGCTTCAGATTGCGAATGAGACTTCCTTGCACAGGCAACGGTGTGCAGATAGATATTCAAAGCTCTCCAGAGAGGACATGATGTGCTTACTTGGGGATGCCACCGACGAATTGTATCCTGTCTACATGCAAGGTACGTCAGGATCATTTTTCAATTTAGGAGATGCCAGGAATCTTTCAACACTTGGAAAGTACAAACGAAAGAAACATGATGAGAAGAATGGCATACATCATGGCACTTACAAATTGTTAGCATGAAGGTCAGAAATGGTACGCAACATATGAATAATTTGCAACAAGATGTGTTTTCGCAGGTCCCAAGCTTGTGACGTTATGTACAGCCGTATTTGATTTGCACGCCCTGACCTGTACGATATTCCAAGAGAATCCGCTGAAGCACATCGTTTACTCGCAACTGTCTCTGGTTTTCCCGTCTCCTCCATAGACCCCCGTGAGGTATGAAGGTGACGAGCTGGTTTCAGTATTATTGACTAGGAATTCTTGTTTATGAACACCAGTTAGAATCACATTGATATAACAAAATTGAGGCATGTTTCAAGCATCTTGTATGACACATACTAGGTGACATGGCCAGAAGAAGTAAGTGCTCTTCGAGGCATCATTAAATTATTCACTTGCATTGTTGGGGTCCAACGAGGAAACCAAGAATGTTCTTTACATTTTCTTCGCCTCATGTTTTGGGTCTGTCTTAAGTGGTATTGCCTGCCTCGGCTGAAGTGTGCCGTGGCAGTGCTTTTAGCTTAATTATGGTTGTGGTCTGCTCTTATTTTTGAACCTAAGTGATTATGAAAACACAAATCCAAATTGTGCTGGGAATTTTGGCAGAGTAATACATGAATTGGACAGATTTGGACAGTATTTACCTGGTCAATTGCGACAGACATTCCAGAATTTCTAGAGTTTGTACGGTAGCTGCTTGCGGTGCAGTTCGGGAGCTTTTTTCTTAAATGCCATTTTGTTGCATTCAATCTGTCAAGACATGCTGTTCCAAGGCACCGGTTGCACTATCTCCTCATGAAAATCTCTTTCTGGTTTATTTCATCTGGTATCAAATTTTCAGTGGCCAATTTCCTTTAACTTTGAATTTGTGAAGGCTACAATATAACCTCAATTTAAGTAGGAAATGATCCATTTGTCACGGTGATTAAGTTCAAAACTATTGTTCTTATTTAGGTGTGTCTTGTTCTCACATGTCACAAATTTATCAACTCGTGTGATCAAAGCTAGCACTCCTAGCTTGCTGTCAACAAGCCAGTTTTACTAATAATTGGATTAATAATTGGATTTGGCATACCTTCAACATTGATTTGCAAGGTCTATTTGTATACCTTGTAGATCATTGATGTTATTTGTTATGGTGCTAGAATCCAACTTTGATATCAACATTCAAACATCATCTCCAATTGTAGTGTAATAAGCAAACAACTAGCATTGGTATATAATCAATCCTAAATCTATTCAAGTGATTGTAACAATTCTATTTAAAAGGCATAAAACGTAGCAATTCATAATATTACATGGAATCAATGAAAACTTTCATCTTAATTTGAGAGATTTGACTCCTCCAAAAAAACTTGACAATTTCTTCATGATTACTTCAAAAGAATATAATATTCTTGCTCTAACATTCAACCACCTCCATAATAAGAGAGCCTTGAATACTAGAAAAAGCTATAAACATGCATACATCTTCAAAGTCAATTCATTAGAAGGGATTTGACGGCTCCAAAGGGTCATTTTGGAACTGTTCCTGAAACTAGTCTGAGAATGGGTGGTTGCTGTCAAGCCAACATTTATCAACAAAAAAAAAGGGATTCTATAATATGAAAAAAAAAAAAATTTAAAAAATTCAAGAAGGTAAGGCAACTATACCTAAAATTTGATGAATAGGCAATTCAACATAGTTCCAATCATTATATTGAAATTTTTTTGTAGTACCTTGTTGGTCGTCAAGAAGGAATTCTAGATTTTGTTAGAATGTATTTTTTGATTTCTATATGAATAAACTACAAATTTTCAAAGTATTAAAAATAGGTGTTTTCAAAATTGACCATAGACTCTTATGAATAGTGAGATACATTTTAGGCAAGAATCTATAGGGGTTGATTTCAAAAGTAGTTGAAATTAGATGTAGTTAGCTTATGGTACAAATTTTTGGCACTTATTGAATATCATGCATATTCTATATAATTTATTTTAAATTATTAACAAATGGCTCTCATAAGTAGAGGTTGTACAATAAAATTTAGAAGGGAATTTTAGAAGTGGGTCAAAATTAGGCATGGTGAAGAAAAAAGGCTCTCAAGTGAAGGAATCACTGGTGAATGGAGAAAAAAGAAAAAAGAGCTTGTAAGATCTATTTAATAAGTAGAGAATTTCACCATCCAAGGGTTTGAGTAGGACAATAAATTGTAATTAAGAATATTTAGTGTCATTGCCCTCTTTGTAGCTTTTGTTTTCTACATTTAAAACATGTGCTCTATAATCATTGCTACCTAAAATGTGACATTTACACATAGACTTAAACATGACACTAAAATTTAGATATTGATTATACACCATCAAAACATGAAAGCCTAGTAGAGCCAAGTGTTGATTTGTTTTTGGTATACCTACAAAAAATACAAAAAATATTTAAAATTTCATAATTTATTCATTTAGTATTCAAATAATTCATGCTAAAGTATGTTGAGAACTTTCTTTTGTTTTCCAATGATATCCAATGAAAATAATTTATGTTCTATAATAATTAATATATTTAGTTTCTATTAGTGTCAATTATAGATGCACTCATTGTATAGAATTCAATGGTTCCTTATTCACCTAGTAATATCCGTATTATATATGAAGTCTATTATTTATCTTTTTTTTGCTATCTAAATGAAAAAAATCCATTGCAAAAGACTAAAAAAGATGATATCAAGTATAATATAAGGGGCCCTCTTCTAAATTTTCACTTGAAATACTTCAATATATTTTCCCTATAAGGTATTTTTATATTTTTTATACTTGTACCATTATACAAAAATAAATCACATTCCACTCCATTGCATGACCTCTCTATTCCAAAATTGTGTTTGAAAGGTTGGCACTACATTGAAATATTTCTACAAAGGAACTTTCATTCCTACACAAACAATATATGTATCATTCTACAAAAAACAAATTGTAAACTATATATGTACAATGCATATAGAGTTGTAGTCTTCAAAGAAAAGACTACAAATTGAGCTACAATAATCTTTTTCTAGAGTATAATCTATGCTAGAGCTTTTTGAAGAAAAAAAACATCTTCTCAATTTTTCTATTCTAAAGTTGGTAATTCAATCGAGCTCTTGTTTTTATCTAATTTTCCAAGAATGGTCTACAATAACAAGAATGTCATCAAGACTCTCTAAATCAATGTTTTCATTTATAGATACCAAAGACTAGTTTGAAATCTAGAGGTTGTTGTTTGATGGAATCGTTGGTAGGGAAGACACAAGCACATGAAGAACCATGTCAAGTATGCTACCAATAATAGGTGTGAAAGTGTGACTAATACTACATTGCTCCATATATTGTTGTTATTGACAAATAAATATTGGTAGCTTTAAAACAATTTACTTGAAATGTTGCATCGTCTTCAATTAAGTCAAAATCAAAACAATTGAAGTAAACAAGTTATATGCAAAAACATGTGAGTCTAAAAAATCAAAGAATATACGATTAGCCTCTTAATCACCAAGGCAACCACCATGGCAATTTTGAATACATCAAAGCCAACTTAAAGCCAAAATCAATAAAAAAAATTTAAGGAAGCCAAAAAGGAGGGTAGTGCAAGCTATGTCCAAAACTTTAGTTGTATATCATGGAGATCATGGGGGTATCTCACACTACCCACTTTTCAGGTTTCTTTTGCAATTTCCCCCCCAAAAAATTGGAAGACATTACAAAAATTAAGAATTGTGTGACATGCATGTGCTTGAGGAGAGTGACAAAAGGGAATGAAAATAGGAAATGATAACTTTTTGTTGCCACATAGGCTACCACCAAAAAACAACAAAAATGAAGAATTTCTTCTCATCCATCAAAAGCTAGAACCACATAAATGGCGTCGGAGTCATTGATGACCAAATCTTGACACATCTCACTTCAACATCATCACTATGACACTACGTCATCTCATCATCACTTCAAGCCTTCCAAAAGTTTTTGAATGTACAAATCCCACTTCAAGGTTCACTATCTTATCTTACATGCTCCCTTCATCACTTCAAGACTTCCGTACTACTCCAAAAGTTCTTGAATGTCAGACTCCCCCAAATCATGAAACATCACAGATATTGCCTTGCGTTGCAGACTTGCAGATATCTTATCTTAGCTAACATTGAGTTCATCGCCACTGAATTTCCTCTCTCAAGTGTCCATTTGTGCGGCACCCAGGTAATCAAGCTGCTGTGTCGATTGAATTTGGAGCTCCCAAATTGACTCACACACATCCATTATCAGAAAATCTCAAGCACGTTATACATCTCTGTACTTGTCTGCAAAATTGCATGTAACGAGACCACACAAAATGCGGTTATTCTTGCTTGATCAATGATGTGTGAAACGTGCTATTGTTGTATTATGTTTCTGAAATGAGATCATGGCATTTTCTGAGTCACGTGAAGGTTTCTAAATGCGCGTGCTGCGAGATGAGGAATGGGATGAGGGGGATGTTGCTGTACTAATTTTGGGTTTGAAGTGAAAGAGTATTTAGAGATTGGCTATGGCGACAGTGAGAAAGACTCTGTGGCAGCAGCAGCTTCAGCTAAATCACTGCTAAGTCACTTAAACAAAAATTCCACCACATCTTTCTAATCACCACTTCATGCTCATTTGTGGCAGTGAAAGGGATACTA
Source organism: Thuidium tamariscinum (assembly GCA_947034885.2). Classification (NCBI taxonomy): domain Eukaryota; kingdom Viridiplantae; phylum Streptophyta; class Bryopsida; order Hypnales; family Thuidiaceae; genus Thuidium; species Thuidium tamariscinum. Next base: position 9,865,850 of record OX344755.2, read on the forward strand.
AAATCTGCTGATCAAAGAGTTGTGGAAAGGAGATTTCAAAGTTCAAAACTTGGAGTTCCATAACTAAGGTGGGTACACCCAAAAGCGCCACTTATCCTTACTATGCCTAGTTCCTATTATCATGTTGTTCAAATTTTTATACAGTCTTGTTGGCAAGTGAAAGCATGTTCCAATACACCAAAGAACAAAGGATTTAGATACCATATGCAAAAGTTATTAACAGTCAAAGTTTGTTTTTGAAAGCGCCATCTACAATCTGGGTACATGAGTGATTTTGGAAATGTATGCACATTATAGATGGCACTTTAAGGTCAGGTGTCATTTTGGGTGTACCTGCCTTGTTGGAAAGGATAGTTTGTGAATGAGTTAGAACAATCACCAAAAACTTCTAAGAGTAGGTGGATTATTTGGGGTGTATCCAAGCTTAACAAATACAAGTTTCATTGAATTTGGACATTGGATGCAAAAGTTACAACATTTTGAATTTGACTTCAAGACTGTGTGATGACACTTTTGGCCCCCTTGGATAGTGAAGGGTTAAAGAACACATGAATCCAAAGAAAAATGTGTGTGAATTTCATGCAAAGATTAAAGGACCTAGAACATGGCATTCCATAGTCCCAACTTCCATATTACATTTTAGCTGACTATAGCATTTTACAAATGCAAGATGGAAACATCCAAGATGATAGGGTAAAATATTTGGGATAAAAATGTCACCAAATTTATGACAATGAGTTGTGACAAATCATATGTATTGAATATAATAGATGTATCTAGATATAAAATACCACATCATCTTTTTATCCAAGAGATGAGGCTAATTGATAATATATTCCTCTCAAGAATATTTCATATTTTCCAATCAATGATCAAGTGTTTGTCAAAAATCCATACCATTGGTAAGGTAACAACATCCATAACCATGAAAATAAGCAATTTAGCATAGTTGGAAGGGGGGGTGTCTAAGGAAAGTATTTTTGCAAAATTAGCAATTGAAAATCATAAATTGAAAAAAAAATAGAATTTTTGGATAAGCTCTCTAACTTCTATAGAGCATTTTGAACCCTTTGATAAAGTTGCCTTGATTCTTATACCAAAACCTAAAAAAATCAGAGCCTACTAACTACAATTAAGTATTATGATGGTCTCAAGGAACTCTTGAAGACATTTTAAGGGAAATCTAGTGTCAAAGAATGGGTACATTGGTGGTTATGGGTGTTTCTACCTTAAGTGAAAATAAAACCAAAAATCATGAAACTTTGCCTATTCAACAACTTGGATTTTTTGAGTAACGTCTTTATTAAATCTACTTCCATAAAATCATCCATGTGTTGACTTGGAATTGACGATGTGCCAAAGGGGTGATAAGTAGTAGTAGGTCTATGAACCATCCCTTTAAGCCTACTTATCACATCAATGATAGTTATAAATATCTAAAGAAACATAACACTCATTTCTAAATAGGAAACATATTTAGAATCCAATTGGTTTATAAACCACTTATAGTTTATACATCCTTAATCTTGCCTTTTAGGCTTGGGACATGAGATGAAATTTGAAGCCTCCAAAGGGTTGTTTCAAGTTTGTCCCCATCATTGCTTGCTGCTATCTGGCCAATAATTATCAAAATCAAAATCATAATCATAATGGAAAAAAAAATTGGTCTTGAAATGAAAGAAAAAGTCCAAAATAAAATAATTTTTTTTAATGACATGGTACAGTCATGACTACATCATATTATTGCATTTTTGCGTTCTCGTAGCAATTTTTGCGTTCTTGCACTTCGGGAACTTGCAATCTCTTGGAGGCCTCAAATCTCTCCTAATGTGAAGGTTGGACTCATGCATGCACATTGTCGAGGATTGCAAAGTAGTAAATGGTGCGTCAATTGTATAACATCGAGATGCTTTGAGGCTCCATTTTGAAGGGCTTGCCGTACCAAATAATAAATGGTGTTATAAGGCATACCAAAACTCCTGAAAAGTAGTCAATTATTGACATAAGATTCTCCAAAATCTAGGCACACTTGTCTAAGGGAACTTCACAGCCACGAAATACTCTCTAAAATGAATCTCTTTTGAAGGGGTTGCAATAAAGAAGATTTAATAGTTGTTTATAGGTATGGTAGAATGCTTTGGTATTATAGGCAAGCCAATATCCATTATACTTGAAGGTGTAGATGCTCAAAGAGCATCTACACCATCAATCACCAACAAAATCTTGCCACCATTACAAGTTCCAAAGAAAAATATATGATTCTCTTTTTGGCTAAGGTATATATACCAATAATCAAGACTACCAAAAATGTGACATCTTCATTTGGATTATAAAACATCACAAAATCCTAGATGTTGATTACATAAGATGTATACAATTAGAATGTAAGAGCTAATGAGAGCCTAGTGTTGGTGACAAGACTTTGAAAATTTATAACTAATTCTTACAAAATCTAAATAATGCTTGCTAAAATGTGCACAAATTTCAATTAGTGACAAATTTCATCTCATGCATCGGAATAGTGAAAGTACGCTTGTAAGGTCCGTCAACACTAGAAGCCTAGACCGCAAAAATTTGTCCCTTCATCTGAAGTTTACAAAATAAATAAAATGAGTCTCAAACTTAGTACATTGTCATTCCAACTTCTAGAACAATAACTACAACAAACTAGGGGCCGTCAGAGTTCAAGAGCTAGGCTGTAAAGTTCAGCAACACTTCATCAACATCAACATGCATGCAGTCATTAGTGAGTCATTCAAAAGGCCAGTAGAAAAAGGTTGTCACTAAATATATAATTTTTAATATTTACAAAGAGAATGATGGAGACATAGATTGCTCCAAGTATGGTAGAGCGAAAGTGATAGAACCCTCTAAGAGTATTCTTGTTCAGTAATTGCTAGCTCGCTCTATAGCTTCAAACATATTCAGAAGCAATACGCTAGCTAGCTAGAATATTTTCTTAGTCTCGGAATTCCATCTAGTAAGCCCAAGAGGTCATCTCTGTGACATTGCCGGCCTCATCATCTTCATTCCAATAAAAATCAGAAGACTCCTCAACCTCTGTCAAGGCTTGTTCAAGCAAAAGGGGCTCGGGGATGTCATGGAATGCATCAACATACGCCATGGTCGAGCTTTCACTGGACGAAGAATACTTTGAACCATTGGATTGCCCAGACGCCACCGTCAACATGGAATTCTTGTGGGCCATTTCCATCTCCAAATCCATTTGGCGGCAGACGGTTGTAGCAGCTTCCGCATAGTTCATGCTGGAAACACCCACTGATGAATTATCTTGGCTCCAGGAACCAGAATCAAATGCAGTCGAACTGTCCACCACCGAAGTTCCGTACATGACTTCTCGTACATTTGTAGAGGTAGACTTGGAGACCATCTCGACCGATTGATTTGAGACCGTATAAATATCAGGAGCCATTGCACCGGTCTCGATGATATTCATCAACTCTGCATCTTCGATGCTCCAAGTCGGAGGCAACATGTACTCACCATCCATGGTGGTCGTAGGGGAGAAGGCATCGGCATTGGGAGCCGAATCATTATTCTCCGGCTTTGTCAGAAATTCAGCCTCAACGAGGTCCCAATATGCAGCGGCCTCATCAGAAGGTGGAGGTAAGTAGTTTCCATCGTCCCCATTGGCAGTCGAGGAGAGGGGATCAGCTTGAGTCTTTTCTTCGTCAGCCAATTCCATCTCAAGGAAATTTGCATACCCGACATCTTCATCATTGATCTCCGGGAGCAAGCCGTTGTCAATCTCAAGGGACATTATTGGATCAACGTACACGGGCAAGAATGATCCGTCAAATGGCTGGTAGCTTCCATTATTAGAGCTATTGCAAACTGCATTTGGAAATGGCTCAGGCACCTTCTGGCAGCGAGGGGCTCTTGTTGCTTGGCACGAGGTATGCACTAGGCACCTTTCTTCGCCAATCCCCAAAAGTCGCATTTGAAACTGTTTTCCACAACTTAGACACTTGAAACGTGGCTGGGAGAGATTGTGATTGTTATAATACTTAAACGGTGCGTTGTCAACTATGCCACAATGGCGACACTGCCTTGACAAGCACTTTATCTCCGGAGGGTCCTCGTTTCTCTTTTTGGCATACATCCTGCCTTGCAGGCAACCGTGCCACCCAACTGTGAAATACTTTCGGCAATGGTGGCATTGATAGCGGGGCTGATCCAGCTTCTTATTATCAAAATACTTGAAGGTGCTGTACTCGGACCCACAGTGGTAACAACGGTAGACCTCCGGCACAAGGGTTTCTACGGACACCATCATCTGTAACTAAGTATGCTGTAACATGCGTTGCAAAGCTAATTCTAGAACAGAAGAACGAAAGAACGGAGTTGCCACTGCTAGCCAGGAAATGGCAGAAGGAAGCGCGGCATGATCCTCTGACATTCCATGTCCCCTAAAAGTTTGGAGATCTAGAGTTTTTTTGAGAGTATGGGTACTCTGAGAGTGCAGGGGAAATTGGGGTTCTGGAGATGTTAATCAAAATTTCTGTGAATCGTGTGAACACCAACGACTGGTCATGGCACAAAATTTCACAAAGTGAACCCTGAATTCAGTAGGATTCTGGATGATGCAGGAGATTGATATCAGACACACCCTAAAAATTCGACTATCAACACTTAGAGATCTTTAGTTTCTGAGAGAATGAGTACTCGGAGAGAGCAGGGAAGATTGGGTTAATCAGAATTTGTGTAAATCGTGTGAGCAACACAGACTGGCCAGGGGCGCAAAAGTTCGCTAAGCAAACCCTGAATTCAGTAGAATCATTGATAATGAAGGAGATCGGTGTCAGGTATAAACCCTAAAAAATTGACAAGTAAAATGTAGAGATCTAGAGGTTTTTGAGAGAGTGGGTACTCGGAGAGTACAGGAAAAAGTGGTTTTATGGAGGTGCTAATCACAAAGTATGAAAACCGTCTGAACACCACAGATTGCCCATGTCACGAAACTCCACAGTAGTCAGATGATGCATGATACTGTCATCAGACACAAACCCTAAAATACGACCATCAAAGTTTAGAGATCTACAGCTTTTCGACAGTACGCATACTCTGAGAGTGCAGGGAAAATTGGGCTCGTGGAAATCCTAATCAAAATGGGATGGGAAGGAAGAACGAAAGACCAGGACACGGCACGAGAGGATGCACAAGGTAGAACTAGCAAGGAGGCCCTGGTCTTTTATAGGCCCTGGTATGGATTGGAGCTCTCCTAGAGGGTTCTAGAGGGTTCCTAGTTACCTGACGGCGAACTCTCCCTTGTCGAGTTTCAGTTCCCTTGTCGAGTTCCCGATCAGAACTCTCCCTTGTCGAGTTTCAGTTACCTGATCGCGAACTCGACAAGGGAACTGCAACTCTGCTAGCTAGCTGAAATTCAGAGGGGCTTGATGTCCAGGTCTGTGATGCAACACCTGCAAAGCGTCGATGAGCGCACAAATGTGCGGAATAGAGCTGAAGAAAGGATGATGTAAACTACAATCAACTCATCTAGATAAACCAGAGTTGAAGCCTGCATTGGTCATGGCTATGAACGTCATATCGAGCTACCTCAGTGTCCATATAAACCAGAATAAGTAGCATATACTGTTGAGGAACGCCGAAGTTAATAGATTATGCCGTGAAGCAGGATAGGACTGACTTCTACAGCCAAGAATGAAGGTTGAATCAGCAGCTTGAACCGAGTCACTGGTCACAAGGCTTCATCCAAAACAGGGTCGGGTAACCACTTACAGACAATTTGATTTCCACTCCCGGCATAGATGTGATCCAATACATCAGCATCTAGTTTGTAAACTAATCCATTGTACAACCTCAACCCGCACACCTATCACTGTTTAGCTCTACTACCAAAACCTTTCGCATCTTCTGACTAGGATTAGGATTCAGGAATGACGCCTGTGAGAAAGACTTCGTCAACATTGGGTGAAAAGAAAGCGAATTCTAAAGCTGTATTGATTTGGTACATACTACGGTTTACAATTCATTGGTAAATAGTTATGAATGCCGGGTGAAGCAGATTCAGTTCCAAAGCAAAAAAAACTTTCCATTCTGCTTCAAGAGTCATAATGTTGTAATGAACTAAACCACAGTGATCTGAGCACAATCGTTTCCTTCTCAATTAAGAATGCTTTTTCCAAGCGTTGGCGCTAGGGCTGTATATGGAGTCCAGAGTGCTGATATCTTGACATGTCTGCGCGCAGGCCATGGATATGGCATTCATAACTGCAAGATGCGTAGTTGTTTGATAAGATGCCGTAATGTTGCCAGAATAAATACCACTGGGAGCTTGTTGTCGTTTTTCACCAAGGCTTGTTCATTGACGGCAAAAGTCTTCTTCAATCCTGATCAAAACCCTCAATCTGATGTAGAAGGGACTTTCCGGCAACATCGTGAAATCAAGAAAGCCAAACCTGAACTCATGGCTTACTTGCATGGCGACAAGATCTAGGTCGGCTTTAAAGCATCGACGTGTGCAAGAGCAACGTTCTGCTGCAGGCCCATCTACAAGAAGCAAACAATCCACGAAGCACAAGTCAGAAACTCATTAGGATTGAGTCCCTTGGACCTGACTTAAGAGCTTCTGTTCTTGTAAAGCCAGGCTAACGTGAGACGATTTCTTCATACAAAAGAAGCATCCAGAAAGTAAGAGAGTGAGAAAGTGAGATTGTAGGCTTCAAAAATCCAAGGAGTGTTACCCATTGTCTACTACTGTCCACATCATCCAGTGTTGTGGTTTGGATTCCCCACCTCTGAACGCGTCGTTTGTCGGGTTGCAGGTATCTGGTGCATGCGGAATTGGAGGATGGGTTAACATTCATGGCTTACACGTATGCTGGGGAGCTCCCTAGTTGCGCTTTTGGGTTCAACAGTCACGGTGTTGTAAGGTTCCTTGAATATTTTTCTTCATACTCCTTTGTGTTTGCAATTCTTTCAGAGCTGTGGGAGTGTTCAGACGTGGTATCATGAATATTCTGTTCCATACGCTCTCTTTTTGTGCAGGTTTTCACTTTGAATGCCGTGCCGTTGGCTCCGGAGGAAGCTGTCGCAGGAGGTATTTGCCGCAACTTCATATCAAGAGATCTGCTTGAAGCTTCTAATCATCTCGATGCACTTCAGGTACTGGTTGGTTTTCCAATCACTCTGGCCTCTGTAATCGGATCAGGCATGTGGTCTATCTGACAATGGTTAAGTAGCCTGTGACGGGGATGACTTGCCGATTAACTTTGTGTAACATGCCTCAGGAAGTTCACATCATCTGGGCTATGAAATGGGGGGTAGCTTGACTAATCTCTATTTTTTTTCCATCAATTAATGATCTTAGTACCTGTCTCTACAGCGGGTATGCCTGCTGAACAGGGCTGTGGGGCATAACTACAACATTATGGACATCAATGCAGGGAAGATGCTTACTGTGGAAGCAGCATCCAAAGGGAGATGGTGTATAAAAGAAATTGGAGCAGAGCCCTTCTTTCATGCGAACATGTACATCAACCTCCATGTCGACCAGGTAAAGAGAGTTTCTCACTCTTTGGGTGTTTGTTTGTTTGTGATAACCAATGTGGGAGGGTTGCTGGTAGGAAACCACTTTTAGAGTACTCTCATTTGTCATGGCAATTCTGCTATCACGAAGTTTGTTAAACAAATGAGGCCAGTTCGTGCAGAGTTGTAGGAATTTAGAATGTTCTTTGAGTAAAATTGAATCTGGGTTGTGAGAAGACCTGCAATTTTAGATTGAAGTGTGCAGTACCTGTGTAAAGGTGGTCGGAAATAGACAAATTAGGATAGCTGGATCTCGGTACTTGTGCTCGTTGATAGCTGGATCTGGATTGGAGAAAAATCTGAGGGTCTTGACCTGCTTCAGATTGCGAATGAGACTTCCTTGCACAGGCAACGGTGTGCAGATAGATATTCAAAGCTCTCCAGAGAGGACATGATGTGCTTACTTGGGGATGCCACCGACGAATTGTATCCTGTCTACATGCAAGGTACGTCAGGATCATTTTTCCGTTTAGGAGATGCCAGGAATCTTTCAACACTTGGAAAGTACAAACGAAAGAAACATGATGAGAAGAATGGCATACATCATGGCACTTACAAATTGTTAGCATGAAGGTCAGAAATGGTACGCAATATATGAATAATTTGCAACAAGATGTGTTTTCGCAGGTCCCAAGCTTGTGACGTTATGTACAGCCGTATTTGATTTGCACGCCCTGACCTGTACGATATTCCAAGAGAATCCGCTGAAGCACATCGTTTACTCTCAACTGTCTCTGGTTTTCCCGTCTCCTCCATAGAACCCCGTGAGGTATGAAGGTGACGAACTGGTTTCAGTATTATTGACTAGGAATTCTTGTTTATGAACACCAGTTAGAATCACTTTGATATAACAAAATTGAGGCATGTTTCAAGCATCTTGTATGACACATACTAGGTGACATGGCCAGAAGAAGTAAGTGCTCTTCGAGGCATCATTAAATTATTCACTTGCATTGTTGGGGTCCAACGAGGAAACCAAGAATGTTCTTTACATTTTCTTCGCCTCATGTTTTGGGTCTGTCTTAAGTGGTATTGCCTGCCTCGGCTGAAGTGTGCCGTGGCAGTGCTTTTAGCTTAATTATGGTTGTGGTCTGCTCTTATTTTTGAACCTAAGTGATTATGAAAACACAAATCCAAATTGTGCTGGGAATTTTGGCAGAGTAATACATGAATTGGACAGATTTGGACAGTATTTACCTGGTCAATTGCGACAGACATTCCAGAATTTCTAGAGTTTGTACGGTAGCTGCTTGCGGTGCAGTTCGGGAGCTTTTTTCTTAAATGCCATTTTGTTGCATTCAATCTGTCAAGACATGCTGTTCCAAGGCACCGGTTGCACTATCTCCTCATGAAAATCTCTTTCTGGTTTATTTCATCTGGTATCAAATTTTCAGTGGCCAATTTCCTTTAACTTTGAATTTGTGAAGGCTACAATATAACCTCAATTTAAGTAGGAAATGATCCATTTGTCACGGTGATTAAGTTCAAAACTATTGTTCTTATTTAGGTGTGTCTTGTTCTCACATGTCACAAATTTATCAACTCGTGTGATCAAAGCTAGCACTCCTAGCTTGCTGTCAACAAGCCAGTTTTACTAATAATTGGATTAATAATTGGATTTGGCATACCTTCAACATTGATTTGCAAGGTCTATTTGTATACCTTGTAGATCATTGATGTTATTTGTTATGGTGCTAGAATCCAACTTTGATATCAACATTCAAACATCATCTCCAATTGTAGTGTAATAAGCAAACAACTAGCATTGGTATATAATCAATCCTAAATCTATTCAAGTGATTGTAACAATTCTATTTAAAAGGCATAAAACGTAGCAATTCATAATATTACATGGAATCAATGAAAACTTTCATCTTAATTTGAGAGATTTGACTCCTCCAAAAAAACTTGACAATTTCTTCATGATTACTTCAAAAGAATATAATATTCTTGCTCTAACATTCAACCACCTCCATAATAAGAGAGCCTTGAATACTAGAAAAAGCTATAAACATGCATACATCTTCAAAGTCAATTCATTAGAAGGGATTTGACGGCTCCAAAGGGTCATTTTGGAACTGTTCCTGAAACTAGTCTGAGAATGGGTGGTTGCTGTCAAGCCAACATTTATCAACAAAAAAAAAGGGATTCTATAATATGAAAAAAAAAAAAATTTAAAAAATTCAAGAAGGTAAGGCAACTATACCTAAAATTTGATGAATAGGCAATTCAACATAGTTCCAATCATTATATTGAAATTTTTTTGTAGTACCTTGTTGGTCGTCAAGAAGGAATTCTAGATTTTGTTAGAATGTATTTTTTGATTTCTATATGAATAAACTACAAATTTTCAAAGTATTAAAAATAGGTGTTTTCAAAATTGACCATAGACTCTTATGAATAGTGAGATACATTTTAGGCAAGAATCTATAGGGGTTGATTTCAAAAGTAGTTGAAATTAGATGTAGTTAGCTTATGGTACAAATTTTTGGCACTTATTGAATATCATGCATATTCTATATAATTTATTTTAAATTATTAACAAATGGCTCTCATAAGTAGAGGTTGTACAATAAAATTTAGAAGGGAATTTTAGAAGTGGGTCAAAATTAGGCATGGTGAAGAAAAAAGGCTCTCAAGTGAAGGAATCACTGGTGAATGGAGAAAAAAGAAAAAAGAGCTTGTAAGATCTATTTAATAAGTAGAGAATTTCACCATCCAAGGGTTTGAGTAGGACAATAAATTGTAATTAAGAATATTTAGTGTCATTGCCCTCTTTGTAGCTTTTGTTTTCTACATTTAAAACATGTGCTCTATAATCATTGCTACCTAAAATGTGACATTTACACATAGACTTAAACATGACACTAAAATTTAGATATTGATTATACACCATCAAAACATGAAAGCCTAGTAGAGCCTAATATTGATTTGTTTTTGGGTCGTTGCAAGAAACACTTACCGGTTTTGGCTCAAAATGGCTCAAAATCAATGAGTCCTGTGAGTCCTGTGACCCTTGGAAATAAATTTTTTTTAAATTGAAAAAAATATGGATAATTTGAAGAGCAATGAGAATATTATGTCTCTTGATATTCAGACCTAAGAAATTTTTTCTCTAAATGTTATAGACAATGGAAAATACAATGAAAATAGCTCTTTTTTCACTAATTTGGTAAAAATAGTAAAAAAATTAAAAAAATTAAAATAAAGAATAATTTTTTTCTTCAAGTAAAGGTCTTTCTTTTCCAACAAATTTCATCTTTGAAAAAAATAAATTCTATTCTCTACACTTGCACAAAGTCAGCCACTTTGACGACATGTGGAAGTTGGACAGTTTGATATTTTCAAAAATACTTTTTAGAGATTGTGTAACTATACTATATATCTAAGCATGCCAATTTTCAGCTCAAAATTTGCATTTTTGGGTAAAAAATAGGACTAAAACCCCCAAAATGGCCAAGGTAGACAGCCAATCGGGGCAGTTTAAAAATAGTAAACTAATTTTTAAAAAATTGAAAAAATTACACAACATATAAAACTTTTTTATGCACCTTCATTCCAAATTTCAAGTTGATAGGGAAAACTATGCAAAAGTTATGAGCAAAAAACTACCTGTTGGAGGTCAAGGGGACAAAAAATAGGACAAGTGTTTCTTTCAATCACCCTTTTGGTATACTTACAAAAAATACAAAAAATATTTAAAATTTCATAATTTATTCATTTAGTATTCAAATAATTCATGCTAAAGTATGTTGAGAACTTTCTTTTGTTTTCCAATGATATCCAATGAAAATAATTTATGTTCTATAATAATTAATATATTTAGTTTCTATTAGTGTCAATTATAGATGCACTCATTGTATAGAATTCAATGGTTCCTTATTCACCTAGTAATGTCCGTATTATATATGAAGTCCATTATTTATCTTTTTTTTTGCTATCTAAATGAAAAAAATCCATTGCAAAAGACTAAAAAAGATGATATCAAGTACAATATAAGGGGCCCTCTTCTAAATTTTCACTTGAAATACTTCAATATATTTTCCCTATAAGGTATTTTTATATTTTTTATACTTGTACCATTATACAAAAATAAATCACATTCCACTCCATTGCATGACCTCTCTATTCCAAAATTGTGTTTGAAAGGTTGGCACTACATTGAAATATTTCTACAAAGGAACTTTCATTCCTACACAAACAATATATGTATCATTCTACAAAAAACAAATTGTAAACTATATATGTACAATGCATATAGAGTTGTAGTCTTCAAAGAAAAGACTAGAGATTGAGCTATGATAATCTTTTTCTAGAGTATAATCTATGCTAGAGCTTTTTGAAGAAAAAAAAGGTCTACTAAATTTTTCTATTCTAAAGTAAGTAATTCAATGCTCTTGTTTTTATCTAATTTTCCAAGAATGGTCTACAATAACAAGAATGTCATCAAGACTCACCAAATCAATGTTTTCATTTATAGATACCAAAGACTAGTTTGAAATCTAGAGGTTGTTGTTTGATGGAGTCATTGGTAGGGAAGACACAAGCACATGAAGAACCATGTCAAGTATGCTACCAATGATAGGTGTGAAAGTGTGACTAGTATTACATTGCTCCATATATTGTTGTTATTGACAAATAAATATTGGTAGCTTTAAAACAATTTACTTGAAATGTTGCATCTTCTTCAATTAAGTCAAAATCAAAACAATTGAAGCAAACAAGTTATATGTAAAAACATGTGAGTCTAAAAAATCAAAGAATATACGATTAGCCTCTTAATCACCAAGGCAACCACCATGGCAATTTTGAATACATCAAAGCCAACTTAAAGCCAAAATCAATAAAAAAAATTTCAAAGGAAGCCAAAAAGGAGGGTAGTGCAAGCTATGTCCAAAACTTTAGTTGTATATCATGGAGATCATAGGGGTATCTTACACTACCCACTTTTTAGGCTTCTTTTGCAATTTTCCAAAAAAAAATTTGGAAGACATTACAAAAATTAAGAATTGTGTGACATGCATGTGCTTGAGGAGAGTGACAAAAGGGAATGAAAATAGGAAATGATAACTTTTTGTTGCCACATAGGCTACCACCAAAAAACAACAAAAATGAAGAATTTCTTCTCATCCATCAAAAGCTAGAACCACATAAATGGCATCGGAGTCATTGATGACCAAATCTTGACACATCTCACTTCAACATCATCACTATGACACTACGTCATCTCATCATCACTTCAAGCCTTCCAAAAGTTCTTGAATGTACAAATCCCACTTCAAGGTATCTTACATGCTCCCTTCATCACTTCAAGACTTCCGTACTACTCCAAAAGTTCTTGAATGTCAGACTCCCCCAAATCATGAAACATTACAGATATTGCCTTGCGTTGCAGACTTGCAGATATCTTATCTTAGCTAACATTGAGTTCATCGCCACTGAATTTCCTCTCTCAAGTGTCCATTTGTGCGGCACCCAGGTAATCAAGCTGCTGTGTCGATTGAATTTGCAGCTCCCAAATTGATCTCACACACACCCATTATCAGAAAATCTCAAGCACGTTATACATCTCTGTACTTGTCTGCAAAATTGCATGTAACGAGACCACACAAAATGCGGTTATTCTTGCTTGATCAATGATGTGTGAAACGTGCTATTGTTGTATTATGTTTCTGAAATGAGATCATGGCATTTTCTGAGTCACGTGAAGGTTTCTAAATGCGCGTGTTGCGAGATGAGGAATGGAATGAGGGGGATGTTGCTGTACTAATTTTGGGTTTGAAGTGAAAGAGTATTTAGAGATTGGCTATGGCGACAGTGAGAGCGAGGTGAGTATTTCAACTTGGGGATCTGTGGTTTTGAACCCTCGGTGGGAAAAGATTGTTGGTTGTAAATGTAGTTTAGTGCATTTCGTAACCTTTCTGTAACCCTAGAATTACCTCGTTGAGTTGATGGATTGCTTATTCGGTGAAGGCTTGGGATGCATGACACCGGTATGGCGTTGGGGGTTGTATGGAATCGTTGATAATCCTGGCAACAGTCTGCATTGGAGTGTTCAACGGCATCCTCGGCGATAGTATTCTATTCAGACGAGGATCTCGTGACTTCCTTCTTGACTGCTTGGCCAGGTTCAGTTCTCACTTCATCAATCATTGTTGTTTGGGACAATGAGGGTTTGGCATTCCCGATGGTTGCTTGACCCTAATAGTTGGAAACTGTGTCCCTTGAATTGGCTTTCAGCTACTTTGGATGGTTTTCTTAGTAGAATGCTGTTTTTTTCAATTTCAACCTTCTTTTTCAAGAGGATTCCACCGCAGTAACTGAAATAAGTGTTGTTTGATACCGTAAGGATAAGTGAAAATATGGATTGTTTGAATTTCGCATAAAAATGTCACGTATTTTCACAATTTTGTTCTGTGAGTGAGTAAAACCGTGTGCAGGTTTTGATTCTCAATTGTCAGACATTGCCGTAGTCCCTAGATTTTGGATTGTAAGATTTACTAATGGCAAAGAATCTTGTATGAGAGAAGGTTTACTTAACTCTTTTCGTGCTTTAATTTTTGAAGACTTGTGATGTGCTATTCTCCACCATTTTCGGGTCTCATTCTCTGATTGTTTGGTTGGTATGAGCTTGTATGTTTCGTTTCATCACCAGATCCTTTCACCATTTCATTGATGGGCAGAACGCAAACGGTAATTAGTTCCCTTGAAACCATCGAGTTTGATCTTTCAACTATCCAAGCCTCCTTTCCAGGAGGCTATTCCGCGCAGTTTTATCGACTCCTGAGTTTGGGAAAGTTTGGGGATGAATGGCACACCCCTACTTCAGAAAAATTATACTTTCTGCTGCCTCAGGAGATGGGCTTCAGAACCTGGTCCTGTTCATCAGCTCCTTGGCCGAAAGAACTATCAAGTCTTCGGAGAATCAAGCTATGGTGAACTCGGTGGAGAACTTGCAAAAGGTCAGTGGTACAACGTTTCTTGGAAGACATTCACCGTTTACGGACTCCTTCGCTCTCTTAACTATATAATTATGTGCTCAAATTTCACCCAGTGTGTTCAATGTGAGCATTACGTGCAAATTCTTGTCATGTTGTTTTTGTGCAAAAATGGTCGTCAAAGATACTAGAGAGGAGCAGGACGGCCATCTGCGTCCTCTAGGTTTCACTTCAATGTTAGAATTACAATGGCTGTAATATTGAAGATTGTTTAGGTGAATTGCGATCATAAGATAGAATTTGTGCACTTTTAAACTTGAAACCTCTCAATCCTTTTTTGAATTTTTGCACATTTTTGCTTATAGTTTTGTACAGATATATCATTTACCAGAATTTTAATGAATTTGGTCATGAAGTAAGGTTGTCTTCTCTAGATTCAAGTGTTACATTTGATAAATTAGAAGTTAATTGGATGAAACAATGCCTCTGTTCATCGTCCAGAATATGGACATCGGAGTGCTTTAGGGTTAACGACCGAGTGGCATGTATGAAGGTACTGATTATGCGTCTAAGATATGTCTTTCCTATTCTGAGAAATTTGTTTGATTTAGCTCTCATGGTAAATCAACATAATTTGCTATGTATCCTTATTCACTAATTTTCATGAATTAAAAAAAAACTAACTTTAGAGAAAAGGTATCAAATATCTATGAATTTTCATAGTAGAACTCCCTAAGGCACCCTAAACCATACTTTGGTAAAGTTGCCTTCATTCTCACACCAAAATCTAAAAAAATCAAAGCCTATATCACCAATCACAGTTAAGAATGGAGATGGTTTCAAGATACTTTTGGAGACAATTTAAGGTAACCCTAGTGTCAAAGAATGGATACACTAACGGTTATGGATGCTTTTACCTTATGCAAAAAAAATGGTTTGATAGCACCTAATTGCCACTCATTTGTATGGCTTGGTAGGTACTATCAATGATTGTTTCTTAGGACCTTCCTTTAGATTTGAGTTATCTAATACATTAGTTTCTTGATTTTTAAATGTTAGAGATCCAATCACCATAGTGATAATTGGGCCATCAAATATATGTTATTCAAATTGCAACACTAACTGTCCTTAACCCTTAAATGCCTCATGCTTGTTTTGAGTGACTTGGAATTTGTTCTAAATTGAACAAAATGCCAACATTTTGAAAAGTTGTATCAATTTTTTTAAATTGTAATTGTACCAATTCAAACTAGACATGTTAGAGATCTCATAGGAAAAGAAAACACAACAATATCATGTATAGAGTGAAAGATTATAATGTTTGACCATGAAGGTGTTAAAACTGCAAAAAACTTTCAACCCTCTTTTCACAAGTTCAATCTAAAAAAATTGTAATAAAAAAATATGAGGTTAAAGAGCCTGATATGTATAATCCCAATCAACTTACGGCTTCTTAAAATCTACACTATAGTTTTTTAAACAAATTTTGAATGTGATTTTTGATCCAAGATCTAGTGTATTTGAGGCTCATTTCCAAGAGCTCTCAACACTATAAGAAGTCAAGATTGCAATGGGTACCCTTGTACAAAATCTTCAATTTAAAAATCAGTATTGATTATTTTCAAGATTGGATTTTTGATGCTAAAACTAGACTTTACAAAGAACTTTCCAAAGTTGCCTTGAATATTATTGTTGGTATTGTGAGAATTGTAGAAGTATTTTAAATTGCTTTTTATTGTACTAGAGTAACATTTTGCTACTAAGACTACAATCATTGGGTTAGCATGTAGGTTATCTATAAGATCATGAGGATTGAATCACTTGTTATGATCATTCCAAGGCAAGCCAACAAAGATGTTGACTTCCTCTATCTACACAAAATTTTGACAATGAATAGCTACACTTCTCTCTGTCCTACGAAGAAGGGTTCTATGTCATTTGTCAGGCAAAAAATGGTTGCAATGTCTATTATAGCTGCAACATCCTTCATGGGTTAACTCTTAAACAATAGGTTGATAACTATAGAAATCATTAATTTTGATATTGTTAGAGTCATTGATTTGAAAAAAATTCAAAAGTTGAGCCAAAAGCACACATTGGAAGTCTAAGTTATATGAAAGATCTTTCCTTTCGACCTCTAGTTCCAATGATGATCAGTTGCACTTCTATACTACATAGCAAGGTGCTCTTTCATTCATTGACCAAAAAGTGACCTTGCCATCATTTATGGATTAACTTTGTATGGATGAGTTGGTCTACACAAAAATAATATTTTTTGAAACCATGCAAATCATCTACTTCAAAAAATCCAAAAGTATTCATTGGATACCAAACTACTATTCATGACTTCCTCTTTTTTGCATAAAATTCCAATGATGAACAATTATAATTCTACCTTACATGAAAGAATTATCTATCATCTATTGCACACTTACGACAAGCTTCCATGTAATGTCAGGGTCTGGTGAAGCCCACCAATTAGTAGTGGAATAGGAGGCCGATTTTTCAAGAGTTTCCATCGCACTGATGATTGGCGGGTTTCACTAGCCCCAATAGTACATGGAAGGAGGCCTTTAGTATCCACAACAATGTTGTAGAGTTAAGAGTTAATATAAGTCTAGACTAATGGCCCAATTTAAGGATCTCACTTGAGGTAGAACCACCTATTCATGACCAGAGACCCATACCCAACCTATAGGAGGTGGCTATTTCCAACCAAGGCTACATGAGATTTACAATCAAAGCTTGGAATGTACTTTTCCCCTATTTTCAAGGTTGGAACTAATAAGGTCATGACACATGTCCCAAAGTGTCATAAAGTGTGTGGGAAGTACCGATTGGGGAAGTGGTCTCGGCTATGATCCGAATTAGAAGACTCTAAACATTGGCTATGGGTTCGAAGCACTTTTTGGCTTCCAAAAATCATAGTAATTTCAGTTTTAGGAATAAAATTATGAAAGATTTGCAATCCCTATCTTTCCTATCTTGCTACATGGGAAAAATTTGCATAGCCTCATATTCCTCATGATCTGCTCTAGAATTGCTTAAGTGATTGAGTATAGGTGGTTCTACCTTACATAGGTGGATTTGGGTGGTATTTGAAAATCCTTCCACCAATTGGGCCTTCCTACAAAAGTGTCCCTTCAGTTGTTTGTAAGTCCAACACGTGCTCTAGTACCTCCATTTGTCTGCATCCACTATTGAGGAGAGAGTTTTTTTTTCTTTTTTTTTTCTTTATACACATGGACAATTTCCATTGGTAGATGATAGGGCTTTCAGTTGCGGCTCTTGCCTCACTTGCCATTCCAAAGCAACTGTCATTCAAAGTGGACAAGCAATTTGGAATAGTAAATGATTTCTGACCATTCACGCTCTTTTCCTTTTCCTTTTCCTTTGGTTTGCAAACACTGACAACGCCTTGCAATTGGTTGCAGCGAGGCTACTCTGCCCCGGCCTTGAGTGGCAAGTTGCTGAGTAAAGTGTGAGTGGTGAAAAGGGTCGCGTCTATAGGAAGGTAAGAGGTCCAAAAATGGACCATCTAAGGGCTGAAACAGAATTTCAGGGAGGTAAATCTTTTAGAAATATTTTTCAGTAAATTTTCCTTGAAAGACAAGTAGAATTGACATCTAATCCAAGTTGTTTCATATTTTTCTGAGATTTTTTGAATTAGTTATCGAATTTTGAAGTTAAAAGGGCATAGGGCTCTAAAATGGTGCCCTAGCTAAAATGTACATAGTTGCTACATTGCTAAAGGCTCTGAAAAAGCAACATGTACCAGTACTACACATTTAAAATAGGGCACCATTTTAGAACCTGCTCCATTTAAGAGCCCTCTACCTTAGTGCAACGAGCCGATTGCGGAGGCTATTTTGGCCCCCCATTTTTATCTTGGAGAAAACGTTGGAACATTTTACTTGCTGAATAAGATAAAATTTGCAAATTCTGAATTTGTATTTGCAATCAAAGATTCCAAATTAGTTTGGAGAGGTGTTATCATCTGCATTAACACAGCACAAACTAGCCAGGGGGCTTTTTTTTACTTTCATTCATGCTTGGGGCTCTGCAATCGACTTGTTACACTACTTTAGACCAGATTGTGAAAGAGGGATCCTATGGCTTTTACCTTACTATTCTCGGCCACGGTGAACTAACCTTCTTGCTTGGCCTTTAGTGAAAATGCTGAATTTTTTTAATTTTTCATACATGATAAAATTTGTAAATTTTGGATTCATATTTGCAATTAGAGGCTTGAAATTAGAGCATTCCCACAGCTACATTGGCAGGGGCACAAACTAGAAAATTGGTTAGGTCAAGTGAAAGTCATTGGCCCATGAGAAACACAACCAAGCTCCCAAAATGGGTGGCCACAGCCAAATTTGAAGAGTAGAAGGCGACAACTTTGGCCAAATTGTTTGAAAGTAAAATGAAGTGCATTCCTTACTCAAAGTGCTTGTCCCTCTTGGAGTGATGCCTTCACCACCTTGTAAGGTAGTCGGCTCTAAAATGGAACAAGCATTAAGAATGGACCCTATAAAAGGCTATAAAATGGACAATTGGTGGTTCTTAAATGAACCCCCACATTAATTGAAAGAATTAAGAAAAGATGTATTGGGAATAGTGAGAGCCAATCATGCTCTTTGCTTTTCCATCTTTTTTTAGAAATTGCAAGTGAACCATTCTTGGAAGACCTAGAGACATAAAATAGGGACCTACGGCACATCTCCTTTGAAAATTCATAACTAATTCAAAAATGAGTCAAAAATTATGAAACCACTTGTGTTAGATTCCTCTTCAATTTCTCTTTCTCTGAAAAATGGACTAAAAATATTTCCATTCAAGTAAATACATGAAACAAGGGGACCAACCCTTAGATGCTCCATTACAGAGCCGACTACCTTAGTGGGGAAGATTACTACTACACAAGTTGGCTACATTTGAAGTGTACTCCAAATAGCCCGATTGTACACCTCTGTCTTACACCAACGATAGGGATGTTCTTACATTCGAGGGGTGTACAACGTAAAGTAGTCAAGCACAAAATAAGGACCTTTTTTTTCCACTTGCACCCATGGAATGACTTGGAGGGGCTGAACGAGTTCACCCCAATTCCATTTTGAGGTCACTGTTGACGTGATGGCTGAGGTCAGTCAGTCCTGCACTTTCCCTTTCGGAGGGCTGGGGTGAACCAACCCCCTCGCTCGGCCATTTGGGAAAACACTGGAATTTTTTAATTTTGTGTGCATAATTTTTTTGCAAATTCTGAATTCATATTTGCAAGCAGAGGCCCCAAATTAGTTTGAGACAATGTTCAAGGTAAATTAGTTAAGTACAAAATAGGGGGCTTTTTGCTTTACTTGCACCCTTGAAATTACTTGTTGTGGCTGAGTGAGGGGGCTAGTTTACCCTGACCTTTTGGAGGTAGGACACTAAGTAAGTTAAATCCTCCATTCCAAGCGGGCCTAGCATGATAAATTTCGGGTTCTTTGAGGTAAAAGTGAAAAAAAGTCCCCTATTTTGGGTTGTGCCTAGGGTACATTCTAAATTCCCCTTGGCTAAATTGGGGTCTCTGATTTGCAATTATGAATTCAGAGTTAGAAAAAAAAATTATTTACAAAAAAATACTCTACACCTCCCCCCAAAGGTAAGGAGCGTTTCACACTATGACCATCCGAGTCGGAAGGCTGTCAATTCCACCAATCAGATTTGAAAAACCATGATTTTCACCAATCAGATTTGAGAAAACCATGGCCTCTCAACTTGAACGGCCATAGTGTGAAACACCCCTACATCCACACTGCTGGGCCCACTTCGAATGCACTGGATTTAGTGTCCTCCCTTTTGGGGTTGGACACACGACGACAGAAGGGGAGATGCTGTCTGTCTGGCGGATTCTAGACCCCCCTGGACGGACGTCGCTGACGGAAGGGGCTGCGGCTGACACAGCCCCCGCCAGCAGCTGCCCAGTGGCACAAAGCCCATTGGCAGGAAAAGCAACGGCGGCGGGACCTCCATCAGTTACCACGGTAAAGTTAGTTAGGCTTAGGAACCGCAAAAGGAAGGAGGGAGGGAACGGAAGTCAGAAACCCCGCCTTTCAGGGCAATCGAAATTTGTTGGGATGTGGACCACAAAAATTGTCTGGTAAAGAAGTAAGGGAGGAGTCTCGAACTCCGACAGGGCATTGAGAACCAAATGTGGCTCAGAGGAACATTTCGCTTTCTGCAATATTCCAAAATGTACAAAAGGTGTACATTCTAGGTGGTGGTCGCTTTTAGAGCCCTATAGCTTTCAATTTCAAAAGTTCATAACTAATTCCACAAAAATCCAAAAAATATGAAACAACTTGGGTTGGGTGTCATTTCCTCTTGTCTTTCAAAGAAAATTTATTGAAAAATATTTCAAGATGTTTTTCCTCCCCATAATTCAGCTTTGGTGCTTATATTGTCGCTTTATGGACCTCCTTAGAAAGAAAGGAAACCCAACTGAAGAAAACCCTAAAAGAGCCCCCCCAAAAGGACCCTGACGACAACCCCCCCTCCAAACAAAAAAACCCCCAAAAGACCCTAAATGAAGAACCCAAAGAAAACTCTCAAAACCCCAAACAAAACCCTAAAAGAAGAACCCAAAGAAGACCTCAAAGAAAACCCCACAAAACCCCCAAACAAAACCCTAGAAATTACCCGGAGAAAATTCCGACCCCCAACTAAATTAGCCATGCAGCGCATGCAGAAAGGCCAGCACTCAGCCTCGCTAAGTTACGTTACCCCCTGCAGCCTCCGCCCTCCGCCCTCCGTCTCCCCCATTCTGCCACCTGGCCCTCCCCATCGTCGTCGACACTGGCTACCTTCCGCCCCTCCAATACAATTCCTCCATCTCTCTCTCACTCCCTTTTCAGTTTCCACGTTTCCTCGTTCGGCCACGGAGCCCCCATTGAGGAATTCGAAGGTTCCGTCGTCACGAGACGGAAGCTTCCCTCATCAAGTCAAATCCTGCCGATCAGCGCCACCCCCGCCCTGGTGATTGAAGTGATGGCATGGCGTCTGGGCTACTTCATTATTGACGGAGTATTCCTGAATGAATGAATGAATGAATGAGATGAATTCCACGATGGTGCCGGCCGGCTCAGCCGATCGACGGGATCGTCACCCAATCTTCAGAGCCCTTTACGGAACTTCCTTTTTGGCATGCACTGCCGTCAGTTCAGTGGGGAACAAGGAACGTGTAGTGAGCTGATGAGAGGTTTCTTCGGCTGGAGTAAAACGGTGGACAGTTTTGAGCGGCGGAGCAGAATTGCCGGACGTCGCCATTCGTACGAAGGAAGGGAGGAGGAGGATTTGACCCGCTTTCGTGGGCTGGTTCCTGGTGGACGGTTGATCATCCTGACGGTTAAGATTGAGGAGACCATCAATCAATGGAAGGGAAGGGCGGTGGATGGGCAGTTGACGGAATCTCCTTCCTCTATAGCTACTTATATATATAGTTTGAGGAAGAACCACACGTTAACTGCGATGCTGCCGTGGTTTTACTGTATATTCGGGCCTCAGGGGCTTGTCGATATCTGAGTGGGTGATTCACTTGGAGTCCACGTGGGAGTGATCAGTGAGTGATGGTTTCGTGTATGTGGGGCTGGAATTCGAAGCCCTCGAAAGAAAGTCCCATCGTGGCGTGATCGACACTGTATAGAACATTAGTATCGAGTCCAGGATTTCCAGTTCCAGTTCGTGCAAAGAGCTTCTTGAATTGGAAGCTTGAGTGCGTTCGTCGAGTGGTAGAGATTTCACTGGGCGAAGCAGTCCCTGATAAGAGAATTTAGTGTGTAGACAACCGCTTCCTCGCTCCAAGCTCCCCGTGGACGCGCGAATTGAAGAGGAGTTCGGAATGTAGCAGGAACTGAATCGTTTCTTTGGAGCCGTGTTTTGAATTGTGACAGAATTGTATAGGCAGTCGTTCGTTTCGAATTAGTTGCAAGAGCAGAGAGATCGACAATCGCGTGCTGTTGCAAATTGTTTGCGTTTCTGTTGCAATTTCTTCAAGGCGCTGGTGTAAATTCGAGTTTCTGAGTGATGGGTCCCCGCATGAGCGAGAGCACGGGTGACGCGCCGGATTTGGAGAGCGGGCGCCTTGGCCGCGACGTCAAAGGCCCGGCAGATGCATCGGCGTCAGTGGCGCATCTCCCGTCTGTGCCCTTCGTTTTGAAGGTAATATAAACGATTGTAGCTCGGCCATGCCAATTTGTATGCGTCGAGATCTTTGTTGCTTTTCGAATTGGAATTTGCAAAGGTAAGTAAGCTCCCGAGTGAGCTGCATAGTTTTGAAGGTAATATAATCAGTTCATTCGTATCTCTTTCTTGCTTTCTCGAGTTGGAATCTTGAAAGCTAAGTAATCTGCAGTGCATGAGAAGAATTGACAAATAATCTCCCGAATTCTTTTGCAGTTCTCCGATGTGGTGTACAGCGTGACGGTGCAGCAGCCCAAGAATTGGTGGAACCCCATGAAGCTGAAATCGAACTTGCAGGCGCCCAAGGGCACGACGAAAGAGATTCTGCACGGGGTGTCGGGCGTGGCGAGGCCCGGGGAGATGCTGGTGATGCTGGGGCCTTCGGGGAGCGGGAAGACGACTCTGTTGAAGGTGCTGGGCGGGAGGCTCAAGAGCGCTAAAGTGGAAGGGAAGGTGCTGTACAACGATGCACCGCACTCGAAATTTGTGAAGAGGCGCACGGGGTTCGTCACGCAGGACGACGTGCTGTTTGCCAACCTTACTGTGAAGGAGACGCTCGTTTATGCCGCGCGACTGCGATTGCCGGATACTTACACGCGCGACCAGAAGGTTGGGACTCTGCAATCCCTTTGCAATTTATCACACGCAAGGATTTGTCTCATTGAGAGGATTTGTTGCAATGTCGTCAGGGTTTGTCACACCGTTGACAGGATTTGTTCACAATCTTTTTCCTTTTTTCTTTGGGATTGTTGCATCCTCTCTCGTATAGTGCGTTTCAGAGGACTTTTGGAGCGTAATGTTGTACTTGTGTTGACTTGCCTTCAACTTCGAAACGGAATGAGCTTTAGGGCAGGTACAAGGCCAAAAATGCCGAGTACCGGTAGTTTATATCCTTCTCCCATGTAAATTAAGTTGGAGACATACGAGTTTTCACCATTGGTAGCGTGTGAATTAGAACATGATATTGAATCAAGACTTACGAAGATCCTTGAGTATCAGTAAGCAGGTAACCTTACCAACGAGAATTTCAATGCGAATCTCTGACTACGGAAGTTCCTACTCACGAACCCCGTGATTGCCTTACATTTTGGTTGGAAGGTTTAGGGTTTTAGGAGTTTGACTGACGAGACGTATCGTTATGGATTTTGCTTCTTGCCCAGGTGAAACGCGCGGAGGCGATCATCACTGAGCTCGGATTAGAACGCTGCAAGGACACAATTATCGGCGGTCCCTTCAAGCGGGGTGTCTCCGGCGGCGAACGCAAGCGTGTGAGCATCGGCCACGAGTTGCTGGTCGACCCGAGCTTACTCTTCCTGGATGAGCCCACCTCGGGTCTCGACTCTACAACTGCGCTCCGTATCATTAAGATGCTCCAGGACCTCTCAAAGAGCGGCAAGACGATCGTCACCACCATTCACCAACCTTCGAGTACCATGTACCACATGTTTGACAAGATGATTCTTCTTTCCGAAGGTTACTCGTTGTATTATGGGCCAGCAAGAGAAGCTATGGAGTATTTCGCCTCGGTGCAATTCTCGCCGCCATTTCCGATGAACCCCGCGGACTTCTTGCTGGATTTGGCGAATGGGGTGACGCCGGAGAAGCTGATAGAGGGAGAGGGGAATATGGTAAAGCAGAATGAGGATCCGCAAGGGATGCGGATGAAGCTGGTGGAAGCTTATAAAATGAATTTGGGTGAGAGAGTGGCAGAGGAAGTGAAGAATACCAAGGCGGCTGAAGTAGGGGCTGTTGACAAAGGTATGCTCACTATTGTATGCAAATTTTTTCTGAGTGATAAATCTATTTTTGGCTTTCTTTCTTCACTGCAACACAACCTCAGTGGGCAGAGCTCAGTTCCGCAGTGGTCGGAAGTCGGAACCGAGCATTGGAAATGGAGTGTGTGGTTATATCTTCTTTTGTCCTTGGTTGAGCGTGATTTGAAATGGGATTTTATCAGTAACGTGAAATTATGGACATTACATCCCTCACTTGACATGATTTTTCTCAAAAACATCACTACTTTCACATTACTCAGTAATAGTATAGTATAGTATGTTTTCTGTAAACGATTTGAGTGAGAGTTAAATTGCGCCTGCCATTGGTTTTGTTGGTTGAATTTGGCAGCAGGGACGGTGAAGTTTTGTCTTGTTTCTACTCCTTGATCGAGAATGATTAAATTGGGTTCTAATCGGTAGCGGGAAATTAAGGAAATAGCACCCCTCGCCTGACATGATATTTCTCAAAAGGTCCACTTCTGCGTTTCTTAGTCGTAAAGTATGTTTTCTATGAAGATTTTGAGAGAGAAGTTTGCGCATTTAATTAATCTTGTTTGTTGCAATTGGCAGCGAGTATGGCGAAGTGGTCAACTTCATGGAGGAACCAATTCAACGTGTTGCTTGAACGGGGTTGGAAAGAGCGTCGGCACGAGGCATTTTCGCCCCTGAAAATCGGTCAAGTCATCGCCATCTCCATCATCGCCGGTTTGCTCTGGTGGAACTCGTCCGTTACGCGAGTGCAAGATCAGGTCAGAATCACAAAGTAACTCTAAATTTTGTTCATATTTCTCTTCAACCAACAGCAACTCGGAATTCATTTCATAACAGCGCAGTTGAATTGGTTGACCTTCAATTAGGAAATTGGGTGTAAGCATGAGTTTGGGAAAGGTCTGTGTACATTAGAATCTGATAAGAAATGGGTTGAATATTGTCTCTAAAATGTTGATCTATAACCTACTGCTTTGAAATTGCACAACAAATTTATATGCCGTGACAAAATTCATCTCCACAGATTTGGTTCTTGTGCCCAAAGAGTTCTCTACAACTCTATTTTGCACTATCACAAATCTTGATAAGCCTGAAGTGATGGAAACAGTTTACTAAAACTTATATCCAGTGAACTCATGGATTGGATTCTCATGACGGCAGGTGGGTCTGTTGTTTTTCTTTACAACATTTTGGGGCTTCTTCCCCGTCTTCACTGCCATTTTCACGTTCCCACAAGAACGAGCTATGCTGATAAAGGAAAGAGCATCAGGCATGTACCGATTGACCGCGTACTTCCTGGCTCGAACAACGGCTGATTTGCCTCTGGAGCTTGTGCTGCCGACGTTGTTTGTCACCATTGTTTACTGGATGGCCGGGTTGAAGGCAACGTTTCTCGGTTTCTTTCTCACCTTGTTGATCGTTCTCTTCACCGTGCTCGTCTCCCAGGTATACAAGTTCTTCCCTTCCAAATTCCTTTAACTTCTATTGGATTTGAACAGAAAGTGCACCTTGGATTGTTCATGACGTTCTTTAGAGGCTCTCTCCCCGAAAAACCCTAGAATTTAAATCCATGACCCTCATTCTGTCATACGTCTAACTAATGTATACAAGCAAGGTTGCTACTATGCCATCATTGAAATTGATGGAAGAGAGAAAATTAGAGCTATACAGTAGTAGAAGGCGGCTTCATAGAGTTCAAGTTTTAGAGTGTGCGACTTCTTTGTGACATTACAAATTGTGATATTGAGCATAGAGCGAGTTCTGAACTGGGTACATTCGTTCCCTAAGTTTTGGTGGGAGACCTGCGAATGTGAAATTAGAGAATCCGAGTGTACGAAGAATTGAATCTTGGATTGACAGTTTCGGCAAATTACTTAGATTCGATTTCATATTGCCCTTTGTTGGCTTTGAACCAAAGGGAAGGTCCGAGGCTCTGCATCGACAGAAATTAACATCCTTCTGTAATGAACGTGAGGAAGTTCGAGTCAGTTGGCATTTATTTACTGGAAAATGATGTGATCCCATTGCTACTAACTGGGTCTGTTTGTGATAGCATTACTGCATTTTTTTGCTGTATTTTTTTTGCTGTACTGAAGGAACTGTAATTGGTCTGTTCAGGGTTTGGGATTAACATTGGGAGCGGCGTTGATGGATGTGAAAAAAGCAACAACATTGGCATCCGTCATAATGTTGACGCTGTTGTTGGCAGGAGGGTATTTCATTCAGGATACGCCCGTGTGGATTCGCTGGATCAAGTACCTGTCCGTCAGTTATTTCTGCTACAAGCTGCAGCTGGGAGCGCAGTACTCTCAGAGCCAAACGTATCCTTGCACCACTGATCCCTCCGGGCAATGTCGCGTTGCCGACTATCCTGCAGTGGCAAATGTTGGAATCGATCGTTTGGGGATTGCTGCAATGGCTTTGGTCATCATGCTGGTTGGGTACAGACTCTCGGCATATTTTTTCCTGACGAGAATAAAAGGACACGACAAGTAGGTTGGCACTGACCTGTATTCGAGAATTGAGAATTTAGCTTGTAGCATATGATCATGATAGCCAGGGAGACGGCAGGTCGATTTGTTGTACAATATGATCATCATTTTTTCATGATAAGGTAGGGAATCCATTCCTGTTGAGAGTGGTTTCCATTATTGGAATAGAATATTTTGGGTAAGCTCTCCCCATTTTCGAGTTATTTCTAGGAGACCTGTCCGAGTTGGATAAAGATTCCAACCCACAAAAGTACGTTTCATTTGGATTCTGTATGATCCACTGAATTATGAGTGGTTGAAGATTTGAACTTCTGTAGTACGGTATCATCAATCAGCACACTTGAAGAATATGTTTTGCATTCAGAAGGTCATATTTGATGTGGGATATAATCTAGAAATATCTCATTTCTTGCAAGCGTAGGTGTAACTTGCATTGGATGACTTTTCAACCTTTGGAGAAAGGAATCAGTTCATTTGGTGTCCGTGATAATTGATGGAACTTTCATTAGCATTTGAGAATCACTCTGATTTGTCCTAACAGTGCGTGTGCTGTATTGAACATACATACGGTTTTTAACTTGTTACAAGGAAAGAATATTTTGGTGAAGGCTCTTCAACGCAAACAGTATATATACATATACAATAGGTAAAAAACATTCCTCCCTTATAAAAAGTTATAATCATATGTATGTTCAAATCGTAACACACTGAAACAGGACAAGCAGTTTGCTGGTCGGAAAACTGGAAAGGCAACTTCAGTTGGTACAGATTCATAGTCATTTTGTGCACGAAAATTCGTAGCCTCAAACTTCTAACAAAATGGGAGGAAAACAAAACCATCAAGCAGTAGATTCTCTTGCACGTGAGCCACCGCATTAAAAAAAAGAAGCGCGGAATCTGCAGGTTTCGGATGAACTATATACTTGCCCGTTTGGTTATGATCTATGTACAGTTAAAAATGAAACGATTCGTGTTCTACTGTACATGTCGGTCCATCCAACTTCAATTTTCCTTCGCCATGATACGAGATTACGAGCGGATTGCGGCTACTTGCTGCTCAGGTGCAAAGCTTTCCTTGTGGATGTCAACATTCCCACCAGCGGCTTCCGAGACGGCCTTTTGGACGACGAGGAGGAGGAGGCGGCTTGCGCGGCCTGAGCAAGCAGCGCTTGCAGACGCGCGCGGTCTTCGCACACATCTGGATGCACGGCACCCAGCTTCTCCTCCTTCACCCTGACCACTTCCTCCAGAAGCTCTTGAGCTTCTGGAATTCTGCACATGGGCAACAACACAATTATGGACTCGGATTAGAAACCAAATCTAGTGAATCACAATGCCCAGATTAATCCTTAAAGGACCAGGTTGATGACTATATATGAAGATGTGGCTAAAAATGACATGTTTTCATCAGTGGCTGAAGTGACTACTAATGAAAACTTGTCATTTACAGTTAAAGTCATGAACTAATCATCGACCTGGTCCTTAATGGGTTAAAAGGACGTTGTGGATGTTAAGTGTATGATGAATGACAAAGAATTCTTCATTGTAGGACAAACAAGCAATTATTCATCCTCAATACTAAGGGTGGAAAAGGGATATTTTCTACAATCCTTTGATTTCCAATGAGTGTATTTGGCTCATTCAAAGTAGATGATGTCACACTATATCAAAATAGATGATTTCCATGGCCACCAATCCATCCTTCAAGGGTTAATAAGTGTTGAAGCCAAATTTACTATGTCCCTATTGCCTCATTGGTTAGTTTAGGAGAAGGAGATTTCCAATACTCAAATATTCCTACCAATGAAATCCTAGAATTAGGAATTGTGGAAGGACACAATGTATGTAGTCAAGTGAAAATTATCAAATTCTTGGATGGATAGGTACATGCTTTGATTCTAAAATGTCCTTGGAAGTCATTCATCAAACACTCTTAGCCCTTGGCATCCCTCTTACTTGGTTGAGTAGATGGTTACCAATTGATGATGCATTTTACAAATTTTCGTTTTTCCCTTGGTAGCACAATTGCCAATATTAAAACCAAAATAGAGGCATTAAATTTCTATAACATTCTTGAATACAAATAGACGAGGCTCCCTACTGCATTACACTTGATAGAAGTGTATTTGTGTCACAATCGAGTGAGCAACTCAAGGTGAGAAAGCTTCGTAAAAGAATACCATCATACTCGGAGGATACTGTGGACTAACTTGGTTCCAAAAAATAATTTTGAACACTTCCATATAAATTCTTTGAACTCCTAAACAAAAATGGGTGATTGCAAGAAACATGTCTATTGTTTGTTGCGTTTCTTAACATTACTCCCAATTTTTTTCTTGGAGTATTTTGAATTCAGGGAAATAATTTAAGTTTTTTTTAATAAAAAATATGGATAATGTATACACCTTTAAGATGAAGGTAACCACCGAAGGAAAAGCACAGGAAAATTCTCTAAGTAGGAGAATGAGAAAAGTGCCAAACCTCAAGAAAATAGACACTTTGAATTTTTAATTCATAAAAAATAGGAAAATAATGTAAAAATAAACTACTATACTAAAATAATTTTATTAAATAATTTTGCTAAAAAATCTCCAACATTGAGCACTGTGATATGAAAAAATCAGGGTTTAAAATTCTTAAGAAATTAGACAAGGTGGATCAATGGGTCACGCAAGATGATTGAGGCGCTCAGCTTCGTACCGGTCCATGTTGGCGTACGCGCAGGCCAGGTTGTTGCAGACATCCAGCGTATCCAGATGATCCCCCCCGGCAGTGCTCTCCATCACTTCCTTGGCTTCCTCGAAGAGCAGCGCCGCCTGCTGCACGTCCCCGACCTCCACGGAAGCCACGCCCATCTGGTTGAGCACCAGCCCCACCAGCGGCGAGTTGGGCAGCGTGCCGTTCTTCATTTTCGCCACCGCGCTCTGGAAAGACTGCAACGCCGGAGAAAAGTGGTGCAGCAGGGTGTGCACGATGCCGATTTGGGCCTCCAGGCCGGCCACGGTCGCTTGCTGACCTGCAGGCAGGCAGGCAGAGAATTGAAAACCAAGACCGGGACGGATGATCGAGAACAACGGAATTCATGAAAAAACGGGAGCCCCGCTCGCATAGGAAGACAAGAAGTAGTAGCGGCGCTTCTAGTCACCGGTCACAAAGTTCTGTAACTGAAGTTTGTTTGTGTCAGAGGCAGAGAGCTTGGCGACATTATCCAAAATTCCCCACATTTGTCGTTGGTGATTTGTCGTTGGTGAGAAGCGACATGCCTTCACTGCCAGGAATATTCGCAGTGATGAAAAGGTTGTAACTTAGTGATGAAATGGAATTATGCATCTTCATTGCCTTTGATAAACTGAAGCATTTTGGGCGAGACTCTTTTAGCAGTACATTACATTCTAAGATGCTCCATTAAATGTACATTGATTTGTGATAAGTGTGAAAACACGTGGTTTATTGACATCGAGATGTGATATGAATGTGCAAAATTTTGATGGCGTACGTCAGTTTCTCGATAGTTGCAGGGAAACGAAGGCTCAAACTTCACTGGTACGCGCGTCAGTGGAACCTCTCCCTTGCTCGATGTACGCTGAATGGAGACTTCACATTACGTCTTCGACGCGAATTGAAGCTTTTCAAAACTTCTAGGACAATAATTATAGCTTTGCATTTCAACCCAAGCATCCTGAATACTGTCTATTCCATCACAATTGACAAAAAATTTGAGGGTAAGAAAAGCGATCAAACCTGGGATGTGTTCTTGGATGTTGAAGGCCCTTTGGAGCAACAGCATCGCGGTCTCGTGTTCATTCAGCTGCTCCAGAATGCCGGCGATGGCGACCAGCCCGTAAGCCACATCGCAGGGGACGTGGCGGGCGCCGGGCTTGGCGTAGATCTGGAGCGCCTTCTGGCACTGCAGCTTGGCCTCGTTGGGGTTGTTGGTGCGCAGGAACAGATCCGCCAGGCTGGTGTGCGCCGACGCCACCATCGTGTCGTGCTCGCCCTTGAGCATCGTGAAGTCCGTCACGCACTTCTCGAAGCACTGTAGCGCCTCCGCGTCGCGGCCCAACGCCAGCAGCTCGTCGCCGATGCTCTGGTTCCCCGTCGCCACATCGAGCTGCAAGGCGCGCCACGGCTCACTCAGTACAGGGAGTTAACACTCACACAACTCTCTTCAAAGAAATTCTGTCCGAGTCAATCTTGTACACTTGCCACACAGTTCGTTGCCGGATTGCTGGAGCACACTTGTGTTATATTCGAACTAGTTGACCACTCAGTCTGATTAAGGAAGTTAAAGAGTGCAGCCCTCCATTAATTAATTCTAATGTTATTCCCTAAGCGCGCTACAGTCCATATTCTGGATGATGAATAAGATGCGAGGAAGGCATATTTGTAAATCCAATGGTGGAATCGAAGTTTACCTGAAGATCGAAGTTGACAAAGATGTCATTCGCATACACCAACGAGTCCAACGCCTTGCCATGCTCGCCTTGTGAGCTGCAGATGATGGCCAGCAGGCGATGGTCGCTCGCTTCTTCCACCGATCCTAGTTCACAGAGCTGAGTATGGATCGACAACGAATGCTCACACAGCTCCTTCGCTTCAGCAAACTCCAATGCCTGCAATCCAAACCAAAGGTATCGACCACACTTGATATTCCAAACCAAATCATTGAAACATTGAATTATTAATCGAAACTTCATTTCTATTCCCAGGCACTCATCCTTGATAGCAACACGAAAATAAAGACTTCCATGGAAGCTCGAGGACATGCAACCTTCTTCGTCTCCAATAAATCCTCTATCAATTGGATTTCAACCCTTCTTTGTTGAAAGCTCTTCAGGATTGGAGGAGAAGACTCTAAGGAGAGTGCGCAAGTCCCCCATTTATCCAATCTTGAGGGAGAGAGGAGTATCACTGGCACAACCATGAGTACCGATATTTACAATGGAGTTCTTAAGAGTTTGCCATCCTGACAATGAAACGGAGTTTACCACTTAGGAGGCCGTAGTGGTTAAATTGAGATGGTAAACTCTGTTCCATTTCCTCCGAGAGAAACTCTTAAAACTCACTTGTAATCGATTTTTAAATCCTCTTCGAATTCGTTGCACAAGAAGCGAGAGTTGTGCAAGTATCCCAAATCGAAATGCTTCCAAGATTTAAGGGATTTATTTGCACAACAAGGACTACAGATGTTGACGATTTACAAATTCTCTACAGAATTCGTTGCACAAGAAGCAACACGAGTGCAAGTATCTCAAATCGAAATGCTTCCAAGATTTATGGTATCCATTCCCAAACAACCCTACAATGCTGTGCAAATCAAGGCTTGTGAAGTGGGACTACGAAAAATGCTGACCTGCATATGGGCTTCCGCTATGTAGACGCAAGTGTCCGCGACGCGCGCGTCAAATTCTCCCAAAACGGATTTCTGCAGCTCGAGGGCTCGATGGTAGGCTGCCAGGCTGGGCGCCAACTTACCCACCATATTCAAGGTATCCCCCAATTGCATATGCCCATTGAACGCCGCGAGCGCGTGGTCCTCCCCGCCGCGATCAAGGTCAGGCAGCGTAAGAGAGCGCTCCAGCAACGTTGCGGCGTCCTCATACTGTCCCAAATGACAATGCAGTGCCGCCAGGATGTGTAAACTGATGATCAAGTCCAGCACATTCTCCCGCTGCGACTGCCGCTCGTAGAATTTCACGGCGCGGATGCAATACTCCAACGCCTTCACTGGATTCTCCCCAGACGCGTGCGACTTCGCCAACTTCAGGAGGTAAGGGCCCGTGTGGGGACTATCGGCCACGGAGTCTTCGTCGCGAGAGAATGCCTCCACGAACGCCGCGGGGAATTCACGGCGCCTGATGCTTGTTCCTGGCTCTGGGAGGTTCGAATTTCCGCACTCGGAGTAGCTTGGCTCGTCGGCGATGCTCGGCGTGGCGGATGGCGTCCACGACGCCGGCGGCGTCTCGGGTTGCTCGAGTTCCGAGACGCTCTTGCAATTGGGGACGCCGTCGTCGTCATGGAGGATGCTGCTCTGTTCGAAGGAGCTCGCATCGGTGCGCATGGAGAGCTGCGTGCATTCGCTGCGATGCGACAGGGGCGGTGACGACGGAACTGATCGTTGCGACCCCGGCTTCTTCAGACACGACTTGAGAGGCTCATGCTTGGTAGGCGTGGATGCGCCGGATTTCGACCTCCGCTTCCCCGTCGTCGCGGGCGGAACTTTTTTGGGTGATGGCGCCCTGGGCGTGACTTTTGATGAGCTCTTCGCATTCCACGAGGATCGCTTCGAATCCTCTCTCGGCATCGTCGTGCTCTTCTTCGTCAACTTCTCCGCCATCGGCGTTGACGTCATGCTCTTCTTCGTCAACTTCCCCGCCATTCCTACAAAACTGGAAGCTGCTTGCGGAGGCATACTGAAACTGCAGCACCACCGCTACCTCACAGAGCTCAAATTGAATCTTCCTGCCCACAGAGATTGAACCCTCCTTCCTCCTGACACACTCAGGCTCTCAGCTCCCCTTCGACTGACGACGACCAAGTCTCCCGACGTCACGAATGTCAGAACTCTGCATTGTCCAGAGCAGACCAGGTGATCGACGCCCCAACCGAGCTTCGAAAGAGAATTAGAAAATTCTTTCAAGAGGACAAGACAGAATGACTGACACTATTCACAGCCCTTTTAAACCGAATTCCGCACAATCGCTTGCAATCATCTGCACCTACATTCCAATTTCAACCGCTCTTCCCACAAGTTCGATCAATGAGCGCGTGATCATGCTAAAGCCCTCATTACCAGTGCATGCAAAAGCTCCGCATTCATGCCAAAAGACAATCGCCACATCCCGAGAGGGATAACCGTAACGCGGGACCCAATCAACGGACCCCACTCACTCCTGCCTCTCCAGCGCACAGAATCCAATTCAAGATCAATCAACGCCACCACCACAATCCTTAATTAACTAACACACACTTCCTTTCTTACACCGATCAATCATCAACTAAGCGAACCAATCATTCAATGCACATATGATTGATGCGGAATTCTCTACGTCATCTCGAAACGCAACCTCTCCAAGCTTCTAGCTTCCTAATAAGGCTTCATCATCGCTACCACCATCATCAATTCATCATCTCGCTCGCTTGACCCAAATTTCTCTAATTCTCGATCGATTACCAGTGGCTTCCGATCCTGCAAGAAATCATATCCCTTCTGAAGGCAAGAAATTCGAAAATTGGCTTGAACTGCATGATCCCTCCCTCCGCGTACTCGATCTCTTGAGCAGGTAAGTTAAAGCTTACCGAGGGCGAGGTTCCAAGATTCTAAGCTAGGAGACGTGCAATCAATGTCCATTACTGCGGCCTGAGACGCTAGCTAGCTAGTGTTGACTGTTGTGCACTTGCGTTGTGGGGTTGGGGAATGGGACGAGGAGCATAATTGCACTGCGAGGGTGAGGTAATAATTGAGATGGGGCTGCCGTGGATTGATGAAGACGGCGAGCTAGAGTGGAAGGAATCGTCGCGATCATCGACCGTGGTCCGTGGTGATTCGATCTGCGAGGACGTGTGAGTTGCTGAAGCGGGGACTCGGGGCCGGAGGGGAGAATATTCGGAGAGGGCGCATTCATGGCGAGATTCATCCAACAAAGCGCAGTGACTGAGGAAGCTCAGGCTTACGTTTGTTGGAGGTGGCGGACTTGCAGCGCGTGTGGTGGTTCCAGAGATTCTCATTCTTTTTCTTCTTCTGCTGCTGCTGCTTTGGGCATGGAACGGGATTCCCGCTTTTGCCCCGTGCTCCCAAATATTCGTAGCCAAGGAAGAAACAAGGGGCACGGCTCTAATGTGATTTTCATAATTGGCACAAGTTGGTAAAAAGCATTGGAAAATGGGGGTAGAAGCACCACCCGAAATGGATGTTGTTTTCAACACTTTTTCCCCACATGTTTTTCATACCAAAATGTCCAAAAAAACGCACACAAGAGTTTGCATTATGTGCATGATTTTCGACACTTTAATGTTGAACAAAACGTTGAAAACAACACCCATTTTGGCTAGTGCTTCTACCACATTTTGCATTCACAATCATAGTGCTTTTTTCCAACTTGAGTTAATTATGAAAATCACATTTGCGTCCATAGGGACTCCAAGACATTGATTACCTACGAGGTAAGGTTTCCTTTTTGCATCCTTGAAAAAGGAGCCCCCCACACACAATGAAATGAACTCATCTTGCCAACAATGGCTCCTTTGTGTATCA
Source organism: Thuidium tamariscinum (assembly GCA_947034885.2). NCBI lineage: Eukaryota > Viridiplantae > Streptophyta > Bryopsida > Hypnales > Thuidiaceae > Thuidium > Thuidium tamariscinum. The sequence continues at coordinate 9,901,083 of OX344755.2, forward strand.
ACTCCAATCTTTGCATCAACTTGGATAATTTCCTCTCATGCATCTGGGCACGCATACTACCTTCCCAATATAGAAAGGACCATTACTTGATCACATAATACAAATGTAAGGAGCAATAAGTTCATAGAGTTCATCGTAAAGTGGTAGCAATGCAGATTCAGGAGCTAGAGTTTGGAGAAAAGACAGGATGAAACTTCTTAGAGCACCAAAATTGAGGTTTGATGAGGTTTGGTGCTATGTTTGTTTTTAACTATTCTTTAGTTATATCTTCCTCTAACACTGGTTCACAAACACAAGACCAACTGCAAGAATAACTCAACAATGCCTCTTGTTTCTTCCTCTGCAACTAATAGTCTGATAACGGCTTTAATTTGGAGTCTCTCTAGAAACTGTTCTGGGCAGGTGAGTTTTGCTAAATTGAGACACATTTGGGAACAATGATTCCTGTTCCTTCTCAAATTGGTTTCCATTGGGCTCCTGCAGTTGTTTTCATGCGACATGATCAGGCGGCTCGCAGTCCCAAGCAGAGCCGCCTTGCTTGTCTCCTCACTTAACTTACTTTACTTTGGAGACCTGGTCAAATGGCCAGTGCACCTAATCAGAGCCTGTTTCTGAAACCGACCCCTACAAATTCTTGCTTATATAATAAACCCTTCTCACCTTGGAAACCATCCTTTTCATGGTACTGTGGGTGTGAATCATTTGCTTTAGAAAAAAATTAAGAGTACTCATTGGAGGTCAAACCAGTGTACAAGACACGTTCCCCTTTTCACACAAAATTCCAAAGATGAACATTTGTACTTTTGTCTTACATAGGAGGGTCCATCAAACACTTATATTAGTGACCATTGAATCATTGTGAGAGGGTTAACCATGAAGGGACAAGACCTATTTCTAAGGTCAAGAGTATTCATTGGAGGTCAAACTAGTGTGCAAGACACATTCCCCTTTTCACACAAAATTCCAAAGATGAAAGTTTGTACTTTTGTCTTACAGAGGAGGGTTCTCTAACATCCATCAAACACTTATGTTAGTGGCCATTGAATTATCGTGAGAGGGTTAACCTTGAAGCGACAAGACCTATTTCTAAGGTACTTTTGTCAAGAATGATCCAATTTATAGACCAATGAGTGCATTTTTTGATTCGTCCACATTTTGATAGGAGCATCCCTACAACTAAAGGATAAAATGAGTCAACAGTGTTGGCTATTGATGAGGGTATTGATGAAAGACTTGTTGGGTTGCTTTGAAGATACCCTTGTTTTGAGCACTTTGAGAATCCATGGTTTAGTAGTTACGGACTCAAGGGCAACAAAGCTTTGCATTGGTAGAAGCTACCATAACAAAATTTGAATAGGAACTTTATGCAAAAAGTGAGCTTGTACTATGGGTCGGAGCCAATCACAACATAGCTGCTTGTTCATGTTGTATCTTAAAAATGAGTACTAAGGTAAAAACACCCAAAATTATTGCTATACACATTCCTGTACAATAGACTTCTATTAAATTGTCCTTCAAAAGTGTCATTAAATCGTCTCAATACTTAATTGTAATTGATTGATTACTAATTTTTTGAAATTTTGGTTTCAGATCCATCTATATGAAATTTTAGTGGTCTAGAGAGTTTCCAATGTGAAAATTCATAGATATGACATATCATATCCAAAAACTTAAATTTCTTTTAAAATTACATGATTTTTTATTTCTAATTCTATTGAAATATTTTTCTAAAAAAAAGGTACCTCCAACTATGTTGATTTTCTTATTTTTTAACAATTTTAGATGTTTCTACCTTAAGAGGAATAATTTTTTTGAGTAATTTTTTGCTCATCCACAAAACAATTTGATTTTTGACTTACATTGAGTGAAACTTAAGAACTTGTTCTTTATAATCAAAAGATTAAACTAGAAAATTTAAATTCATACTTGAACTCCAAACTGGCCCTACATTAGTCTGGAAGAATTGGAGAATCCAAAATTAACTAACAATAAAATATGGATAAATCTTTTTTCTTGAAAGGAGTAAAATTTGAATGTAGTGGTTCCTTGTAATAAATGCTAAGTTCCAAAAATAGAAGTTTTATGACTTTTATCGGGCTAGTGGACAACCCTTCGTCAATTTCTTTCATACTAGGAAGATTGTTGGATTTTTAAAAAACAAATTATATATAACACTATATATTCAACATTTAAGCCAAGGAAGGATTCATTTTCATACATCTAGTAGAAAATAATTCATTTGAGAAAAGACAACTGTCTTTTTAGTCTTTTTAAGTGATTGCATACCTAAACTCTTTTAGGCCTTAAGGCCATTGTTGGTATTTCATTTGTTTCTTCTTAGTTCTATCAACTTGTCAATGATAGACACTTGAATAGATTTAATCTTTACATAGACTTTCTAGTACTTGACAATGGCACAATATTTTTCCTCTTGAAGTTGACTATAAGAAACACTTGGAATTTCTAACTAGTATTATTTGCATAATCAAATTGCATTTAATGTCATAAAAATTAACAAGGTTTCAAGTTTTCACTATATATTTAGAGCATATTTTTTAATTTATTTTTTTAGTACATGTCCACATATAAGGCCATTTTTTTCATTTTTTTAACTAATAAGATGCCAAATTCCACACACTTAAGTTGTCAAAGATATTGTGGGTCTCCTTTTGAACTATAGATTTGTAAAAATGAACCATCAAATATATATATATATATATATATATATATATATATATATATATATATATATATATATATATATATATATATACTTCAATTTTGACAAGTGATCTTATTTCTTCTTCTAAGCTAAAATGAAAGCATGAATTCCTTGACTCCCCTAAGATTTAGACTTTTTTTGAAAAGCTGTTAGATTCTAGGTCACGATTGCTAGTAACTATGTGAACATAGAAGTATAAGCTTATGAGCCTCAAAGATGATGCATCTATAGTATAGATACAACACTATAGGATCCTTCTATGATAAGAGTATATTTATACTATAGGTACCTATATTATAGGTATTTTTACTATAAACACCTTCAAAGGTGGTAGTATATCTACTTATATACATATTAGAAGCTCACAATCCTCACATGCTCACATGTTCATGCTCACACACTAGCATCGTTGGATTCTAGGTAATTATCATTAGGGGGGATTTGAGGGCTAAAGAAGACTACGAGTTCCCACAATCTAAAAATGCAAGAACTGCCCTAGGAACGTAGAATCACAAGAATCTTACATAGTCGAGCAATTGACATGTCATTAATTTATTTTTTTTGAAATTTATTTTTGGCCTTTTTTCATATTTCAAACCCCCCACCAAAAAAAATTTTAGATAATTGTTGGCTGATAGTAGCCAATAGTTCCTTGGACGGTTTCGGAAACAGATCCTAAAATAGCCCTGTAGAGGCCTTTCATCCCTCCTAATGTGTTTAAAGAATTTTTCCCAATATAATTAAATTTTGACAAATTTGCACAACTAAATAATCTAACCACCTAATATATATTATCATCATGCAAATAATTTATTAAGGAAAGCTAAAAAAAATAAGTCCAAAGGATAGGACTCACATATGGCAAGTCCAATAGTTATTTTTAATTTGTTTTTCCCAACAAACTAGAATTAATAGTTGTTGATTCCACTTTGTTTAAAAATATATAGAAAAAAACTAATTTTGGACATTTTTTGATGTTGTAGATATCTATATACACTATTATTTGGCACAAAATACTACTCACACCAACAAAAAACATGAAGTGTATAAATGTAGATTTTTCACCTCATACAATCAACAAAGCTACTATATATTAAAAAGTTCAAATAAACATTGAACATGGTACTATTTGTTAAATAAATGGCATTGTTTTTTTTGCATCTTACTTGAAAGTGATAGAAGACTCTAGGTTCTTTTAGCATGTATTTTTTTTAAACATATAGCCTTCAAGAATCACAATTGGACTCACACGATACAATAGCCAAGACACTAGCTTGTATTGTTGTGCACCGTAGAGTAAACTATGAATTTTCAAAGTCTAGGTTATAGGTGAATCCAAAATTGAATTTAGGCTTTCATTTTTGAATAATACACATTTCAGGCAAGAATGCAGAGGGGTTGGTTTTAGGAACATTGCTATTTTATTTTAGGTAAGAATGATAATGGATTGATTTTAAGAACATAGTCAAAATTAGATGTCGTGTCATTTGTGGCAAGAATGTAGATTGATCAATCTTAAGAACATGGTCAAAATTAGGGTGTCCTTTCATTTCAAGCAAGAATGTGGATGGGTGGATTCTAGGAATTCTAGATGTTATAGTTCATTTTTGGTAGGAATGCAAATGTTAGCCAATCTTAAGAACATGGTCAAAATTAGATATCAAGGTCCAAGATGGCCCTAAACTATAGATGATCGTGAAGAGGTACTCAAAGCAAATGATATGATCGTGGATTTGAAATCAGGTAGTGACAAGTGGTTTACCTAGCATGAAAGAAGCCCCTCGTCCTTATAGAAACCCTTTTGATGTGTTCTTCAACTCATCAATTTTCCCCTTCAAAAATGTGTCATTCCCTTTGATCTCATTTCAAAGACACAACTTGTTTTTTATGATGACAATCATCGCATAGGAGGGCCATTTTGGACGACGATATGAGTGTTTGAGAATTGATAGCCCATCGTTGGAGTTCAAAAGTGTATTAAGCTTATTAAGGTAGAACCACCTATTCTTGACCAAGGACCCATACTCAACTTGTAGGATGTAGCTATTTCCAACTAAGTCTAGAAGAGATTTCCAATCAAAGCTTGGAATGTACTTTTTCCCCATTTTCAAGGTTGGGACTAATAAAGTCATGACACATGTTCCAAAGTGTCATAAAGCGTGGAGGAAGTACCAAGTAGAAAAATAGTCCTACCTATGATCTAAATTGGAAGACTCTAGACATTGGCTATAGGTTCAAAGCACTTTTTGGCTTTCAAAAATCATAGTAATTTCAGTTTTGGGAATAAAATTATGAAAAATTTGCAATCCCTATATTTTGTATCTTTCTACATGAGAAAAATAGACATACCCTCATACTCCTCATGAATTGTTCCAGAATTGCTTAAGTGACTGGATATAGGTGGTTCTACCTTAGCTACTTGAGCAAAATCTTCTCAAGTGACCATGTCGGAGTTCCAATCCAAGTGCCTCACCAACTCCGTTGGGGCGCAGCAACCTGAAGCTTGGAAGGATGTTATTATTGCAGGCTGGAGGTGCAGATCTCTTGGCGCAGCCAAACTTTTGGCCTTTTCTGACTTTTTGTTATCTATTTTTTTTTCCCTAACTTTTTCTTTTCTGACTATTTCTTATCTCTTTTTCTGTTTTCTTACTTTTTGTTTTCTACCTATTTCTTATCTTTTTTTTTGTTTTCTTACTTTTTGTTATCTATTTTTTTTAAACTTTTTTTTTCTAGTTGGTAGAGTGACACACATGTAAGGGCAAAAAATGATTTGCATCATCACATACAAATCTGCCCGTGTTCATCCATTCAGGAAATCATCTATTATAAGTAACATTCATCCCAACTAGTGTGCCTTGTACCATTGCCACAATCAAAATAAAAGTGAATTTTTTTTTAAATTTTTTATTTCATAAATACTTCAAAATTTTCAATATCTTTTTTACCATACATTGCAACACCACGAAACAAAGCCTATGCACCCTTCCTCACTAAGAGCTTTGTAATAGTATCAAAAATACAATTAGGGGAAGCATGGTTTGAGAGATTATACGATATCAATCAAAACAAATATTGCCTAACAGCTTAAGCCTTGAAGATTTTTGCCTAAGTTTTCACCAAAACCGCTCCAAAATTGTCAATTCTAGGACAACTACCAATTTTTTTTTTTTAATTATATTTTTAGAATAATATAACTGTGGGATCTCTTAATACACTAATTTGAGAAGATTTAGAAAAAATATGAAAAATGTCCAAAATGGTTGTAATTCTTCTTCAATTCAAGTTGGCTATATACTTGAAAATTTTCAAATCATTTGGAATTGTACAACATGTATAAAAAAATAGTAAATAGAAAGAAGTAGAGAACGATTCAAAATATTAAATTGTTAAAATTTATTGAATTGAATTGAAAAATTCCAATCCCAATTAATGGTTGTAATATTGTAATGAACAATCTTCACTCAATAGTTTTATTTTTTTCAAAAATAAAAAAAATTGAATTAAATAGAGGATTTCAAAGTTTGTTTTAGAGTAGACATTCCATAACTTCTCACAAGCTACCTACAAACTAAAACTCCCATAACTTTCATTTCATTAATCAAAATGAAATGATTCAAATTTTTTCGAGTGTATATAAATCTAATAAACTAATTTCAAATTCCTATTTTCTTAAAAAGTGATTTTCAAAAAGTTTCTTTAGCTACCCAAGCTACCTATTGAGCAATGAAAACTATGTATTATACAATAACTTTTGAACCATGTAGTCAAAAGTTATGAACATTGTTGGGCCTTAAAGCTACTTCTTGGACACATGTGTGAAAATTTCAGTGAAAAAATATAAAAACTTCTTTTGTAGTGAGCTGCCTAAAATCGTTATGTTGCCAAAAAATGAAGTGTGGTCATTTAGGGGTTAAGGTATTGAAAGAATCTTGTATGCCTTGTATTGTTGCCATAGTATAACATATACAAAATAAGAATATAAATAGTTATCTAAATTTTTAATGTATGAAAATTTTCAAATTCAATATCTTTTTTGCTGTGAATCAAAATGCTACAAAAACAAAGTTCATCCCCATCCCTCCTTACAAAAGGCTTCATGATAGTACTAAAAAAGCACCCCAAGGACACACGCCAAGGTTTTAAAAATCACACCATAACAAAGACATTAAAAGATTTTTGAGGCCATTAGAAGATTGCGAGTTCCCGGACTACGGGAATGCAGTTTCGCCCTTGTAAACAGAAATCTGACGTGGTCGAGAGAGTGAGACGTCATTAATTTTATTTTTATTGAAATTTTTATGGGCTTTTTTTTCATATTTCAGGATCCCCAAATTTTTTATTTTTTATTTTTTGGGAGGTAAATGTTGGCCTGACAGCAACCAACAGTTATGGGAACAGTTTCGGGGAACAGCCCCGAAACGGCCCTTTGGAGGCCTCAAATCCCCTCTAATGAAACAAACAACCTTGTTTAAGGTATAAAATTTAGATGAATTTGATATTATTTTAGAAATATTCGGGCAAGAAAATTGATGAAATCACCTTGTATTTACATCAATATTTGGACAATATATTTTCTCAATGGATGGTCACTAAATTACTAAAAATAATTTCAAATGGTAAATGCATTTTCATCCATTGCTTTGTAAGTTTCATTCAGATATCCATGGATATAAATTTCTTTATCATTGTAATGAAGCCCCTTCTTCCATAGTCCAAAATGAATGGAAAAAAAATTCCCCATTACAACTACAATACCTTGAAAATAAAAAATAAACCTCCACTTAACAAATTAGGCTCAACCCTTGTAGCAATGCTTCATCATTCAAATAATGTCTTTTTCAAACTTCCCCTTGTAAAGTTCAAATTGTGCACCTAGGATCCAGAGTTTTGCTCACATGCCAACTCTTCCTTTCTCATTCTTATTAATCCTATAATGTCGATATGAAGGATAGTCACGGCTCTTCCAGGGAGCCGAACTTCTCTACTAAATAACCTTGTGGTGGCTCAGGGTTGGCTTTTGTATGGCAATGGAATATTCTTCCACAACAAAGACTATACCGCGTTGCTTATTTTGCTTTAGAAGTAAATAACAAATATGAAGTACTTGTTCATGAGCTAATGCTACACTGTTGCACTGTCAATTTGTTTAGTTGCAGGGCTCCTCCATTGATCTGCTACTATTCTTTTGTTTTTCAAAATCTCCCCTAGTGCCATTCGCAGGGGTGTCATAGCTCCTTTATCTAGTGCACATGCCTATTGGCTCCTATTTCCAAGGATTCTCTTGTGAAAAGATTATCCCTATTGTTTTTTTAACTATTTGCATGTTTTTTTCCATATATACTATTTACCTCAATTTCATCAAATTCATCATACAAAAAGTTTAAAAAAAGAAAAGTCAAACATTGGTTTGGATGAATCAAAAGTTGTGTATTAAAAAAAAAACCTAGAACCTCTTCGTTCATCGTCCAGGTTTAGGACGTTGGAGCATTGAGAGATTACTGAGAAAGGCGGGCTGGCGAAGTTGAGCTTGAGAATGGAAACCCAGAGCCGCCTTAAACCCTAAACCCTAACCCTACGTGAAGCTGAGATCGTACACACGCGTCTTGTTAGGGTAGAACAGCCCGAAGTTTCTCTCGGACGCGAGCCCGCCTTTCTCATTCTCGTTAAACAAAGCAAAGATGAACGTCGGAATGCTTCTCCCCGGCCGCGCAGGCGACCCGTCCTTGCTCGTCACATGCTTCACCAGATTGTTATTGTAAATTTTCGCATTCGCAATTGTCGCAATCACTTCCGACGCATCCCCTTGACTCGGCCAACCGGTTTCCGTCACCATTACCGGTACATCGTCATACCCAAGCTCCTTCATCGCGAAGATCGACGCGTCCAACATCGCATCAAACAGGTTCCCATAGTGCAACCCCGTCTTCGCATCATCCACCCCTGGGTTGTCCAAAAACAACGCGTACGCCAACGGTACATTCACAGGATCATCCCGAACAGGAAAATACGGATAAATGTTCATCATGAACGTAGACTCCGTAATCCTCAGAAACTCCAGCAATTTCTTCATGATTGGGATTCGAATGTCGTCTCTAAAAACCCCAGCTGAGGGTGGGTACGAAGCGGCCAACACGCCCATGGAATGTGGCGTCGAGATTTTGATTTGGTGGTCTAATTTGTAGTAGACGAGCGCCGAGTGGAGATTCCACATTGCAGGGACAAGTGCAGGCCATATCTCAGGAATCCCGGAGAGAATCTCATTGCCCACTAGGAGGTGTGTGATCTTCGCTTCGGGGAGGCGCTTCGTCACGTGGTTGTGGATCCACGTTCGGGCGGTTTTAGGATTCTGAGCGAGCGAGATAAGATTCTCGTTTGGGACACCGATGAGGAGAGCGATGTTGGTGTGGTCGAAGGCCCTGATGGTGGTGCGGTCCGAGTCGAAGATTTTGATGTAGTGGATGTTGAGGGTGGTGACGAGGCGGGAGACATCTTTGGGGCGAGGGAGATCGTTGGCAACGCGGCCGTAGTTGATGCCGATGATTGATTCTGCGGTGCAGAGGTGCAGCATGGATAGCAGCATGGTGAGCCTCCATGTCGTCATCCTGAGGGCATCAATGGAAGCACAAGTGTGAGCGAAGCCTAACCCTTAAACCCTGAGTTATCATTAGACAATACTCACATTGTGATTGAATCGACACAGAAGGCTTTGTCGATGTTCATCTATTAGCGAAATAGGAGGTCACGCGATGCTGTAACGGAAATTTTTCGTAGTGGGAGTTTACCCGTTCACAGCATTATTTATTTGAGGTTTGTCCCTACTTTGAAACGAAGTCCACAACTCCACATCTCCACTTCGAAAACTTTAAAGCCTACTCAGAATTTTTCAAGAAACAGATACTCAAGGGCGCAGCCACTCAATTAGGTGCGGAAGGATTGTGAATACAGTAAAATATACCGGCACTTGAACCTTAAAAAGACAAATTGATACCAAAAACGATTCAGGTGTCCAAAGGTTCACGAGAAGAAAATTCAAGTCATTTAGCTCAAGGCTTTAGGTTCCCTAAACTTACTATTGCAATATCCCTGGAGAATTTCGATATTGCATTATGATAGATATTCGATGAGACAATAGAATGTGCCGCTACCTGCATTTGGATGAGTATATTGACTTTTGGGCACAGGATGTGGAACTGAGACCAAACCTGGTAAGTTATTTGTAAACCTTCGTATGGTTTCAGGCCACCGCTGCCCAGGCCCGGTACGCCGGGTTTATTCTTTTCTTTTCCTTGCAGATGAGTTCCTTACATTTGGTCCTTCACACTGAACCACCAGTCATTCCATTCAGAAAGTGCCAGGTTTGAGAATCTCATCTCGTATACAAAGTGAATGTCAACGAGACGTATAGGCAGTCACAGAATCGAAAACGTGCACAAGAAACTAAATGCGCACCGAATGCCACAACATTCCTAAAAATGCACAAGAAACTAAATGCACAACGAATGCTACAACATTCCTACGACCATTCTATGAGCTACTAACTTCTACATAATCTGGGTCTCTTCACCATTAGGTTAACTGCAACACAAATTTGCACTGTGAGCCAGCACGGCGATGGACGTGCTTTACGGTGCTATTCGTTGCATCTCATCAAACACGCAATCCACTGAGACGAATTGCCTCAACACCATTCGTCGATCGACTCAAACCACTTGCTTAACCACTGCAGCTGTAACCCTAATTTGCCTTTCACGAACGCAGATTAAAAAACCGAACATGAGCTCAGCATTGCACTCCAAATCAATCCTCTAGCTCCAGAAACCCATAGCCCACATCGACCAATAACATCAGACCTCTGGATACAGTTTCAGGATTACAACACAATCGCACCACTCCAGAAGCTCACACCTATCGTTGAGCTGACCAAAGCCTTCAGCTTGCAACAGATGCGCGCCTCCGTTGCAACCCAATCATGAACTTCACCAAAACCCAATCCAGTCACAATGTCGAATCATCGGGATGAGCAATCTAGGACTTACACACAATAATGCAAGGCGTACCACTGATTTAGTCGCCACCATCAAACTTTGGTGAAGAACTTCAGCTTCAAACAGACACCAAGTACACGCCTATACCCAATTTCACACGCGCGTTCAGTACAAAGTCCACAGTGGAAGTCCTGAACTCGTTCAAAGTAATAAGCCTGCGAAACGTGCACACCGCCCAAGTAATTCAGGAAGTCGTTGCAATGCGTGTCAGCCAGCTCGTGATGAGCGCGGGAGGGAAAGGAGATGGAAGGCTGGACCGTTGGCCAAGTGCGATGCGGCAGCTTGCGTTGGAGTACCCGTCATCGGAAATAGTTCTATCTCTTTACTATTTATGACTCGCCGACTACAGTATAAGTTAAGAGAAGATCTCTTGAACTCTTGATCTCTTGAACTCTCGGACTTTCAACGACAAACTTTCAGGGACTTGGCATTTTTTCCTTTGTCTTATTTTGTCTCTGAAGGTGCAGTAGAACCTCTTTTAACTCAATAGGACTGGGACTCGAGGTGTATTGGCTTGCATGGGTCAGCTGTAGTCACAACCTTTGGAGAAGCTTGCAAACCATTTCTGATCACTTAAGGAATTTAGTATAGCTCTTGGGTAGGTTTGGTTGGGGGAGAAATTTTCTTGTGTGGAAAAATAGATTTCAAATAGATTTGAAAATTTTGAAGTTTTTTCACCTAAAAACAAAATTACTAGGAATTATTTTCCTTAACTCTTGAACGACGCTGCAGACGTTTGGCGTTTGTTGAATGGCAAAGAATCTTTCCTTCCAGGACAGAAATGCAACTTTTCATCCTTAGTATTGGAGGTGGAAAGGGAAGATCTTCTCTAGTACTTTGACTTCCAATGCATATATTTGGCTTTTTCAAAGTAGGTGATGTCACACGGGATCAAAATACATGGTTTCTACGGCCACCGGTCCGTCCTTCAAGGGTTAAGATTCTATGAAACCTATTCTTCATATATACATATGACTAGTTCTGACTATAGATTGGTTAGGAATTCCAAAGAAAATCGGCGACTCATAATGTATCATAATGGACCGGGTTTTTTCCACCTCCTATGCTCAAAAATAGGAAACCTAAACTTTGGGAGTGGAACGGGGGTGATTAGAAAGGAATCAGCTACTTTAATATTCCCCAATTCAAGACCAATCTAACAACATTGACTTACAGAGGTTTATAGTGGTTTTTAGTGGACCAAGGTAGTGATGTTCTATTGTACATTGATCTTCTGCAAATTTGTAACTTGGTACAAAAGAGTAATATATCAATGTGCACTCATTCAAAATAGGGTTACTTTGAAAAACTACTACTACACACACAATCAAGAGAAATTGACATAGCCATTATCTATTTTGCATATAGTCAACTTTGTTACATAGTTTTTATTGCAAGAGAGTAGTTAGGAAACTTATACATGATGAATCACAAGAAATGCTTCTTGTGTTTTAAATTTACATTGTGAACATTGAATGAAATAATTGAATGATACTTCTCTAGGATGAAAATGTGATGGATATTGTAATAGGAATTGTGACAAGAATTGTGACACTACATATGTAATTGATTAGTTTCAATTGCAATGGCTTGGAATGCATATTGTACGTGCACATGTCAATACCACACTTGTGCACACACAATTGATTGCCAACCACCTTGATTTATAATATTAATGATGGTGAAAATAAATGCACTTGTAAAGAAAATTTTAATGAAGTTAGCACAATTCATGTTTATTTCATCTTGCATGGTCTTCTAATTTAGTTTTTATAGAAAGAGATACACAATAGTGCAATTCTATTGTTGTATATAATAATGGGATAGGCTAATAGAAACTAGGGAAATAAGGTCATTGACTCTTTGTACGTTTTATTGTAAATTTGACTAATCTCTCTAGTCAATTTGGTTAGCATTTGAAAGTAGAGGTTCATCATATGTTTGAAAAGAATGAATACTACACTCAATTTATCCTTATTAAAGTGGTTGAACGTTTATGTGATGATCATGATGTACATTTTGGAAGAGTGATTTTGGTTCAAAAATCCAAGTTTGGATTCAAATAGTAGAAAATCATTTCTAAAGACTACTTATATGTTTTTATTGTCAAATTATGCAAAGGTCATGATCTTTGGCCAATATTTTATAGGATGGTTGATTGACATTTTGGATGGAAATATAAGTTTGAAGAACTTGATGTAAATTTGGAATTCAAGCTCAATTAAGCATGAGAATATAAAATCTAATCACACAAATGTATAATCATTAGTCTACCATCCAATTCTTTGCCCATAGCTAATTGGCTACTAAGGCTTTAATCAATTATATGAATTTCCTTGCAATGCTATAGTAGTCCTTACAATGCTACCATATTTATTATAGCCAATGAAGAGTAGACAAAGAAAGAAAACATTAGAGGAGAATTGGGGTGTAGGATTGCCCAAATAGAAAATGGCCTAATTTCTAGAAAGGTACGATGGAAAATCCATTTTAATTCCAACATGGCACTGTCCATGTTGGAACCTCAAGTGGTGACATCAGATTGTAAAGGTGTTTCAGCCAATAGCTACAAATGAATGGAAACCATTAATTAAAGGTGGCATCATGAAAACAGTCCTTGAAGTTTTATAAAAAAAATCAATATTGACAAAGTCTGTACCATACTTAGAATGTCTCGTGTGTATTGTGCTTACAACAAGTAGTGGAGCCACTTCACCATGAGGGTGATGGATGGAAGTACCCCTGGTAGGAAGAAGGTACAATTGGAGTTCAAATCTCCACTCAAACAAGAATCCGCATTTGCAATAGACTAGTGGCATACATTTCAGCACAATCCAGAGTCTCAATGGAGAATTGTCAACCTCATACCCAGGTGTGTGCAGTCACCTTGCACACTACACACATCATTTCAGGTAGTAGATTCTAAATCCCAAATCCTACAACCCTGTCTACACTTACATCCCAAGTCATTTGGTACTTGTAGGTTATAATAAAATAATTTCCAAAATATACTATTCAATTACCCATATTCACTACGGCCAATGTTGGGAAAGGTACATGACCATGTTGGTACATAGAAGGTACGCACGGCCATTGCCAACTCAACAACACTTTGTGCCTCTATGTTGCCAACTCGGCCTATGCCGCCTTATTTCCATTGGCCCACAGAATTGATGGCAACTTCTGAAAATGAATATATGTTTGGAATTAAGGCTTTTTCATATATCAAAAAATTCATTTCCAAGGCTAAAGTACTAGGCATTTAGAGACCCGAATTTCTCTCTAATGTCTATTTTGTTTAAAATAGAAGGACATAAAATTGACCATGTAATATTACATGTGCTATTTGACTAACATAACTTCTCTTTAATTTAGCACAAAGAAATCTAAAGTCCATATTTTGGATGACAAGTTGAGTGCTTCAAGGTGGTATTTTGTCCATTTTTTTCATTCCTCTATAGTAATGCTTCAATGTTTTAAAGACCATCTTTTTTTTGGACCATTTTGGAGAAAATTGAACAAAATAATATATTTATATAGGATTTGAAGAAAAATATAAGGAGTATGTAAATTCCCATTGAAGGATTGAATAATTGGAGACATTCTTGAATGAAGACTACAAACTTATATGGCAAGTTGACAATAGCCATAGTATCATAGCTTCCTAGCAACATAGGCAACCTTCTACCTAATAATGAATTATCTAAAGTACAAAAAATAATCAGACATCTTCCAAAAATAATTTATTTAAATTGGAAAATTTTAAAATATAATTAAAATAAGTTAGGCATTTGTCTAAGTTTTTCACTAAAGCTAAGCTACCATTTTTTCATAATTATAATCACTTCTTAACTATCCTTAGAGGCTATAGATTTCATCATTTAATTTAGAGTTTTTGAATCATTCAATTCACAACTACTATCATTCAATTTTGTGAGTGCTAAATTATCATACAATTCCCTATATAGATTTGAGTTAAGTATTAACTTAATTGTAGCTAAAATGGAAGTTGGAAGGTTGTATTGGATAATGGAAGCTCAACATTAAATTAATGCTTGTCAATACATTATGTTTTTTTAGGCACACTAGGTCAATAATTTCCCAACTTTTTTTGCCTAAACTACTAAGAAGCAACAAAAGCCAATGTGAAACACATAAAGAACTAAATCTTTTCAAATTCAATGAGCACATTGTACTAATGTCATTGGTTAGAATTTAAAAAAGCAAACAATCTACAATAGAATGTATCAATTGATAAATTAAAAAAATCACATAGCTACCTTCACAAACTCTATATTCTAAGTTGTTTTTCAAATTCTTTTTTGATGATTTGACATCATTTTGCACAAAAACAATATTCTTTACAACAAGCCTATAAAAAAAATTAGTAGATGAAAATTTGGATGAGACAACCTAACAACTTCAAATCTTAAAAAGAAATTGGATGAAAGCACCAAATTCTCGATGAAAAAAGAATCATGTAATGTCATGTGACAAATTGTTATTTTCTCTCCCATATGCAGACGAATGTTGAAATTAGGAGCTCCACCACAACCTTTAATATCGCCACTTCCACTCCATGAAAAATGAAAAAAAAACCCGTGATTCTTAGGTGACACCTTGTTGTCTAGCTCAACCTTCAATCACAAAGGGGAGTTTTCAACTAATTCAATGAGAATTCATCCCACAAATCTAAATCTATGAAGAACCAACAGTAATCAAATTCCGCACATTTTCTGAATAAAAAACTTGGATGTCACTTCCAAACCTCAGATCATTTCAGATTTGGAGTTCCTACATCTTCATTCCCCAACAAATTTGTGCTACGGAGCCAAAATGCAAACCAAATTACTTAGTTAAAGTCAGAATGTCAAACCATTTTGCTCCAAATAGTAGATTTGGCCATGCATATATTGCTTTCAGACCTCCAAATTATAGTAAAGTACATGACCCTAAAACTAGTCGAACAGGACCCTGCTATTTCAAGCTTGAAGAAGTGAAAAGAAATAACAGCCCATACACCACTCAGCAAGCGATTCTATGGTGCCCCAAGGTCATGGAGAAACGAAGAAATCTCGTTATTCATCCACAATGGGACCACCTTACACCCACTCCCCATTGGGCATACGAAATCACTAAACCTTCACTGGTAAAACTAGGACTGCTAGTTGAACGATGTAAAATAATCAGCACTTGCAATGACCCTTCGAAATGAATTAGAATAACAAAAGCCTCACGGACTCCGTAACCCTCGACAACTATCAATCGCACAGACTTTGAACTGCAGCCAGCGACTGTACCACAAACAAGCCCAGGCTCAAGAAAGATACTCGGAACAGATCCCATTCATTCGAAACACGAAGGTGAAAAGGATTGGCATTAAGGTATATGATGACACGATAGAAATCAAAAAGATGTGCTCATAGCAAATCAATGCCGCCAAGGCCATAAGTTGACAGCATCCAACTGAATGCTCAGAAGCCGAGTACTCGTTCCTCTCAAACAGACTAACGGCAACCACTCATGTAACCTTTCAAGGCTTGGCCTGGTTGCCCGCAGGGCGAGCACCGGGGGCACCTGGAACGCGGGGGGGACCGTCCTCCTGCTCGAAGCCAGAAACACACTGTCAGATGAACCGCAAGGCGAGAAGAACAAGACGCACATGCACTCCCGACATTGCTCAGTGTGGCTACGAATTGAAAGCAAACGCGCTCTTCACATACACAAATGCGACGGAAGCGACATCATACGACAAAAGACACTGGGATACAAACTGACCTTGCGGCGGTATCTCTGGGGTGGCTCGCGAATCCTACGCGCCTCGCGCGAGCGAACGCGCACAACGTGAGAGTGGATTGCGCAAGAGATGCAGTACTGCATCTTGGCGTACAACTTGGGTAGCACGTACCCTGTGACGAGAAGAAAAACATGGATCACAAATCATGCCTCCGTCGTACCGAAGCAAGTTCCCATCGAGATACAAACCCTAAAAGATCCAATTCAAGACCGTATCCAATTCCAACGAAAGGAAAAGAAAATGTACCATCGTAGACGCACGCCTCTTGCACATCACGAACAGCAGCCTGCTCGACGATGTTGCGCACCAAAAAACGCTTCACAGCCTTGTCCTGACGAGTTCCAACTCCCAAAATATCAGAAAATCTACGCCCTACTTACGAAAACACTTCTTCCCAGGTCTCGTCAACCCTAAACCCTCATCGATAAAATTGCCACATTTGCGAAATCCCACGTCAAACTCAAATGCTCAATTACCTTGGGGACGCAACGCCCACAATTGGAGCACCGAATAGGGTTCACATGGCCACGACCATGCTTGTTACGACCTCCGCTGCGCCTCTTGACAGTCTGCACAACCAGATCACATCCAGCACAAAAACTATCACCAACATATCCAAAACCCTAGAGCTCCAAACCCTAAAACAAACCGAAGATTACCGGCATGCCAGGACGTGGGACACAAACCGAAAATACTTGTGTTTAAAACCAGGAATCCACGAGAATGAAACCAACGCACCATGTTGCGAAACTTGGACGACGCTCGCAAAGCAAAGCGTAGAAGGACGCGGGACGCAGAGGAAGCGAGCAAAAAGAGCGAGCGATGCAGGGTGCTGGAGTCTTTGTTTGCCGTGATGCCGATCCTCGGACTGGTTCTCAGCCGTCGATGGGGGAGTTTGGGTCATCTGAAGCCGTTGGATGAGGTTGATTGCGAATTCCTTCCCTGTGTCGATGGCTTTTTTAGGGTTTGGGGTCACGCGGGTGAAGGGTGTCGATTCCTGTATGGGGGCCTTTCCACCGTGTATTTTCAACAAAGTTTCACTGCAAAATAATCTCAAAGAAGGATTGCATTCCAAATTGAAGCAGGGTTTTTTTTTCTAGGCATTTGCATGTCTGAAAACACAAAAACAGTAATTGAGGAACACCAAGTGCAATAAGGAGGGGCGCATGGGCTTTATGTGGAGGCATTTGGACCTTTGGTGTGAAAGTTATTAAATTTTATAGTTTTTAGTAGTAGTTTGAAAATTAAAATGTTACTTTGTATTTTATTTTATTATTTTGAACAATTGGAATGAATTGCTACATTTTTTTTACTTTTAAGTATGGCAAAGGTAGAAGGTACACTAGTTCTACTTGAATGTTCTATTACTATCCTCATACATCATTCTATTCATTAAAGTCATGAATTTGTAATGCCTTTCTATGTATTAGTCACATTTCAATACAAATTATTTGCCCATGAACTTATCTTGTTGAAACAGAAATTTACCAACACCCACAATATTTAACAAACATATTGTTATCAATGTACAAGTAATTCTTTTTATTTTTTTATTTTTTTAATAATACCAATTTAGGATTTCTTAGCACCATTTGAATCTAAATGAACAAATTTTAAGTTGCAATTTGGAGATAATGGTCTCTTATTAGACCTATACCTATTGTCTAAAGGAATTTTCAAAATACTTATTTTTATGTAGTATAGAAGTTTATAAAGAAAGCTTCTTTCTACATTTTTTAAAAATGTATAAAACATTATTTTGGTGAGTTTTTTGGTGAAATCTCATCACCAAAAAATCTTCTCAAATGGAGAATTGTAAGATTTTAAAAAATAGATTCCTATTTTTTACAAGTTAAAATGTAAAAAGTTGTATTTTCTTCACTAGAATTTTGAACATAGAATTTACATAGAATTCAAGTGAAGAAAATACAACTCTTGACACTTTAACTAGAATAGATGAAAGTTATGAGGAATTTTAGTTTGTCGGTAAGTATGGTTTTCAAAGACCCCATACCTACTAGCACACTAAAATTCCTCATAACTTTCATCTTTATAATCCAAATGGAATGACTTGAAGCTTCCCATGTCTATATAAACCTAGAGAATCAATTTCAATTTTTTTAAAAAGTGCTTTTACAGAAGTTTTTTGAGTTGCCCCTACTGCGTGCCGAGTAAAGAAAACAACATATCATGCCACAACTTTTTTAACCATGTAGTGAAAAGTCATGAAAATTGTTGGTCCTTAAAGCTACTCCTTAGGTACATGTTGTGAGAAAATTTCAAAGAATAGAAATAAAAACTCCATTCATAGTGAGTTGTCAAAAATTGCTATAATGCCAAAAAAAACGTAGTTTAGGGCTTTAGGGGTTAATAAAGTTCTTTGTGGCAACCCAAACCTCTTCCATGTTGGCAGTAAGCAAGCAACACCAGTGTGGATGCCCTTCACTTCTTCCACGGACAATGTTCATCTATAGGCACTCTTCCATCATGGTGCAAACATACCATTAGTTTTTCTATTCTTTGAAAGAACAGTGCATTGTTTTCTAGATTTGTGAAAGTTTCTTTGCAATAGTTATCATCATTTGGTTTGAAAGCACTTGTTTTAGATCTTTGCAATTGTTTGAAGTTCAAATTCTAAGGCTACCTATTGTATTATTAAAAAAATAAAAAAATAAAAAGAATTACTTGTACATTGATAACAATATGTTTGTTAAATATTGTGGG
The DNA here is from genome assembly GCA_947034885.2 of Thuidium tamariscinum. Classification (NCBI taxonomy): domain Eukaryota; kingdom Viridiplantae; phylum Streptophyta; class Bryopsida; order Hypnales; family Thuidiaceae; genus Thuidium; species Thuidium tamariscinum. Next base: position 9,920,371 of record OX344755.2, read on the forward strand.
TGTTGGTAAATTTCTGTTTCAACAAGATAAGTTCATGGGCAAATAATTTGTATTGAAATGTGACTAATACATAGAAAGGCATTACAAATTCATGACTTTAATGAATAGAATGATGTATGAGGATAGTAATAGAACATTCAAGTAGAACTAGTGTACCTTCTACCTTTGCCATACTTAAAAGTAAAAAAAATGTAGCAATTCATTCCAATTGTTCAAAATAATAAAATAAAATACAAAGTAACATTTTAATTTTCAAACTACTACTAAAAACTATAAAATTTAATAACTTTCACACCAAAGGTCCAAATGCCTCCACATAAAGCCCATGCGCCCCTCCTTATTGCACTTGGTGTTCCTCAATTACTGTTTTTGTGTTTTCAGACATGCAAATGCCTAGAAAAAAAAACCCTGCTTCAATTTGGAATGCAATCCTTCTTTGAGATTATTTTGCAGTGAAACTTTGTTGAAAATACACGGTGGAAAGGCCCCCATACAGGAATCGACACCCTTCACCCGCGTGACCCCAAACCCTAAAAAAGCCATCGACACAGGGAAGGAATTCGCAATCAACCTCATCCAACGGCTTCAGATGACCCAAACTCCCCCATCGACGGCTGAGAACCAGTCCGAGGATCGGCATCACGGCAAACAAAGACTCCAGCACCCTGCATCGCTCGCTCTTTTTGCTCGCTTCCTCTGCGTCCCGCGTCCTTCTACGCTTTGCTTTGCGAGCGTCGTCCAAGTTTCGCAACATGGTGCGTTGGTTTCATTCTCGTGGATTCCTGGTTTTAAACACAAGTATTTTCGGTTTGTGTCCCACGTCCTGGCATGCCGGTAATCTTCGGTTTGTTTTAGGGTTTGGAGCTCTAGGGTTTTGGATATGTTGGTGATAGTTTTTGTGCTGGATGTGATCTGGTTGTGCAGACTGTCAAGAGGCGCAGCGGAGGTCGTAACAAGCATGGTCGTGGCCATGTGAACCCTATTCGGTGCTCCAATTGTGGGCGTTGCGTCCCCAAGGTAATTGAGCATTTGAGTTTGACGTGGGATTTCGCAAATGTGGCAATTTTATCGATGAGGGTTTAGGGTTGACGAGACCTGGGAAGAAGTGTTTTCGTAAGTAGGGCGTAGATTTTCTGATATTTTGGGAGTTGGAACTCGTCAGGACAAGGCTGTGAAGCGTTTTTTGGTGCGCAACATCGTCGAGCAGGCTGCTGTTCGTGATGTGCAAGAGGCGTGCGTCTACGATGGTACATTTTCTTTTCCTTTCGTTGGAATTGGATACGGTCTTGAATTGGATCTTTTAGGGTTTGTATCTCGATGGGAACTTGCTTCGGTACGACGGAGGCATGATTTGTGATCCATGTTTTTCTTCTCGTCACAGGGTACGTGCTACCCAAGTTGTACGCCAAGATGCAGTACTGCATCTCTTGCGCAATCCACTCTCACGTTGTGCGCGTTCGCTCGCGCGAGGCGCGTAGGATTCGCGAGCCACCCCAGAGATACCGCCGCAAGGTCAGTTTGTATCCCAGTGTCTTTTGTCGTATGATGTCGCTTCCGTCGCATTTGTGTATGTGAAGAGCGCGTTTGCTTTCAATTCGTAGCCACACTGAGCAATGTCGGGAGTGCATGTGCGTCTTGTTCTTCTCGCCTTGCGGTTCATCTGACAGTGTGTTTCTGGCTTCGAGCAGGAGGACGGTCCCCCCCGCGTTCCAGGTGCCCCCGGTGCTCGCCCTGCGGGCAACCAGGCCAAGCCTTGAAAGGTTACATGAGTGGTTGCCGTTAGTCTGTTTGAGAGGAACGAGTACTCGGCTTCTGAGCATTCAGTTGGATGCTGTCAACTTATGGCCTTGGCGGCATTGATTTGCTATGAGCACATCTTTTTGATTTCTATCGTGTCATCATATACCTTAATGCCAATCCTTTTCACCTTCGTGTTTCGAATGAATGGGATCTGTTCCGAGTATCTTTCTTGAGCCTGGGCTTGTTTGTGGTACAGTCGCTGGCTGCAGTTCAAAGTCTGTGCGATTGATAGTTGTCGAGGGTTACGGAGTCCGTGAGGCTTTTGTTATTCTGATTCATTTCGAAGGGTCATTGCGAGTGCTCGGAGTCGTGATGTTACTCTTTCTTCTTTGAACTGTTTAGAGAATCGGCGAAAATGCCAATCGCGTACATTTTGATGAAGGAATATATTTCCACTTTCATCGATCTCTTAATTACATTTTAGTTATGACATTCATGCTTTTCAATCATTCGAAATAGTTGATTTCATCCCTTTTCCTGGCGTAGATGAACAAAATTGTCCAAGAGTCTTATGTTTTGGGGCCATCTGTAAAGAATCACTCCGCCATTTGGCAAGTGATTTTGGAGTATGGTTCGGCGAGTCGGATCCCGAAATGTTCAGATGAAGAAAGTAGGGTTTTTCATGCGCAGCAGCTCGCTTGAAGGACGGAAGGTAGAATTCTTGTCGATTTCCACGGGAATTATTCGTTGCTGCCTTTCGTTGTGCCCTGGAGTGAGGAAGAATTTCATCAGAATGTAAGGTAATGGGAAGGTGATGGAGTAAACCAACGCCACTGAAAGACCCTTTTTTTGGTTGCTGGGATCGACCTTCGAAGTGAAAATTCAAGAATTTGACTACAGAGTAGGCGCAGGAGTGGAATTTCAGCAGTTTGGGGAATTTTCCTGGCGGTGGAATTTTGGGATCCGTTGCGTCTGCCAACGAAGTCGCACTGCAGATTTGGCCTCGGAGTCTTGGCAATTGGAGTCTAGGCGGGAGAGAATCCTAAACCCTAATTATGTCCGACGGTCCTATTCGAGCCTCTGCATTTGAAAAGTTGGCGAAAGTGGTGGCAATTCTACTTTAGACAATCTCTGTCAAGTTGAAGGGGCTCTTACAGGAAAAATTCCTTCCAATTGAGTCACCAGCGCATACAATGAACCCATTGCGTCAGTCTAACTTAATCTATGGACTTTCTCTCTTTGAAGTCGAGTACACACGAACGCCAATGGATCGCTGGGAGTGGAGAGTGGAATCAAGCGGATGATCTACAAACCCTAGCAATTCCAATTTCGAAGGTGGTTTCATCATGTGCAAATCATTTTTCTCGTTGCTCAAATCATTGTTACTTTAGGGAATCATATCTGAGGACGACCTCTTGATGTTAATTCTTGTTAACATTAGCTTCAGAAGCGAGGCGCAGGGCGGGGATTGCAGTCTGTTAATCCTATAATTGTGGTAAAACCCTAAACCGAGAGCGATCAGAGTTGTTAATGTGAGGTTGTTCTATCCTATTCGAAGATTACTTGCCGTTGTCGTGAGTCTGACGCGGTGATTGAGAACCTGATAATGAAGCTATGATCCCGATTTATGAAGCCGTCTTGTACTGTACATCGTCGGCATAGATGTGATGCTCTGTACTTTCATTACACCTTCTTTATGCCGCAATTGCTGTGGCAAGGACTGTAGGTGCGGTGACGATATACGGTCCACTCACGAGAAAACTGAAGGTGTTGTGAGATGCTCCCAGTGGCTCTTCTGGGTGTCTTGACGGAAGTACCTTCCAGAGGCTTATACCTTTTAATCTCTAGAAGGGAGAAAACGTGTATAACATTGCATTGTTTCTTTCAAGAGGGTTGATTAAGACTCTTTCAACTCTAATGATTGGGAGGTTGGATTATTTTTTATACGCACTATAAGCTTGCAATGCTTGGTCATTATCCATTACTGGTACTGATAATTCTTCGAAGCTGTTTATGTCCAGGTAACCCCTGTTGAGAATTTCATTTCCAGCGACGTTTGAAATTGTGGCGAGGTGATTTAAGTTCCTTCCTCGTTTTCATTTTATCCAATGAATTTTCCCCAGGAGTGCTACTAACAGTAATCCGTGTTTCTTGTGTTTCCTGTGTAGAAACGTACTGCAAAAAGTTCTTGTGAAAGAGATTATCTCTTCCTGCTTCTCACAATGGTGGGTTTTCACCCATGGTTGATCAGGTGAGAAGAAACACTTATTGTATGGTCTCATTCATTGAAGTTCTGCAAACCAATCACCCACTTTCCTCAGAGTGTGGAATAACCTAAAAGGCGATTCACAGGAGGAGAATTCGTTGAGGACTTTACAAAATTCATGATTTCGCAGTTACAGTGAAAAGAAGGTTATGTTAAACTGTTTGATTCAACCTTGAAGAGAAAGAGAGTTCACGGAACTTGTGCCATGTAGGGAGACAACATCAAAAAGGCAGGCCTCAGATATAATCTGGTGAAGATACCTTGATGAAGTGGTGTGTGAAACCCACTAAATACTGGAGATTCTTAATTCTAATGGCTCAAATCCTAAACACAATCTGTAGCAAATCTTAGCATACAAAATCTGATTATGCTGATTGCTCAAATTAGGGGATATATGTAGTCAGACAATAATCTGCAGCTGATTCAGATGATGTGAGTGACTCTTTAAGGAACTGAAATTGGATTGCCATATTGGGGCTTTTCTAATGCACTAATTTCCAGCTGTGGAACTGCACTTGCAATGTAATGTGTACTCCAGGGGTTTTGAGCAATGTACCATCAACGCAGTGGAACATGAAGTGAGTTCCTCACATGGCCTGGACACATAGTTGAGTGAAGAGTAGTTGCTGTGTCCCTATGAAGGACACATTCCACTTGAGCACAAACACCACAAGATCATGGGTGGAAGGAATTCAACACTTTGGTCATGATCAATGTTCTGTATCCTTCAGCAGCAAATGGGGTTTCATGTATATTTCATTAACTCTGCATTTGATGAGTCTAAATACAGTACAATACAGTACTGCTTTCTTTTTGTTTCAGTTTCCTTTGGACAGATGTCATTGAATATGGAAAATCAATATGAGGCTAATTTTCTCAGAAAAGTGATCGTCTGGCAGGATGGAATTCTTCTTACTGCAACCAATTGAACTGATGTGGCCCATCAATCCATGTGCTGCCTCCTGTTTGCTTTGTGCAGATGGACTTTTTTGTGATCTGTGAGGGGACTTGAATTGTGGAATTAAGGTAGAAGGCTCAGTAATTGCCCATCTAAGGGGTGAAACTGAATTTTGGGGAGGTGAAACATCTTGAAATATTTTTCAATATATTTTCCTTGAAAGACAAGTGGAATTGACATCTAACCCAAGTCATTTCTTATTTTTTGGAGCTTTGTGGAATTAGTTATCAAATTTTGAAGTTGAAAGGGCATAGGGCTCTAAAATGGTGCCCTAGCTAAAATGTACACTGTCGATATACTGCTAAAGGCTATGAGTAAGCAACATGTACAAATATTGTACATTTAAGGTAGGGCACCATTTTAGAATCCACTCCATTTAAGAGCCTTCTACCTTAGTACTGATTGTGGAAACACTTGAAGTGCCATCTGAAGCAGGAAACAGACTGAAGTGCCAGATAGGGAGGAGCTGGAGAAGAAACTGCCAACAAAGAGCCACCAATGCAACATGACACCCATTGCAAGTGCGTTGGATGGCAGGTGGTGTCACACTCCTGGAGATGGAACCTTATGAATGAGGGAACCTGTAATAACTTAGAAGCTAATTTATCTCTCACATAATTAATGTTTTGTGTCTCATAACATTCAGTAGCAAGGCTGGCATTGCCTTGGCTCTACAGTGATGGTGTGGAATATGCCACACCCAACAGTGTTTGTAAGTAACTAATTGGTTGAGAGTGGAATATGCCACACCATCACTGTAGAGGCATGGCATGTAACTGAATGTTATGCTGGTTATGTTCCTGTGGATTGCCAATTAAGAAATGTAGAGCCGTGGAGATTCTGCAATTCTAAAAAAGTTCTGTCATCCACTCCATCTTCATGGTCTTGCATTGCTTGTTCCATCACATTGATGGTAATTTACAAAATCAAAAAATCTCAAGCTCTGACAAAGTGAGCCTCTCAAATTGTGAAAAAGAAAGAAAATTTTAATTTGAAAATGTAGTAAACTATGTTTAGAAAACCACAACCCAATATGCTTACATCTCTGTCTTTATATATGAATGAAGCTTATACATGTGACTTCATATTTCATTGGAACATGTAGATGAGCTATTAGTTAGAGTTCAAAAATGGAATGTTTGTTTGCACAACAGTAACACTCACATGTAAATTTTAAAATCCAAGGGTCAATTTTGATTTGATCTTCACTTGTGCAGAGAAACACATGCTCTTTGACCAGCTCTTGATTTCTTGAAAAGGTTGATGGAAAAACTGACACATCAGCTGGAGGCCTTCATACAATGTGGATATAAAATCTTTGAATGCAAATTGCGAGAGAGAATCTTTTCTTTGAATCCAACATGTAATGCACTGTTGGATTCAGCACTGTTGGAAAGGTCTTCAAATTTAGGCTTCTAATGCTATAAAGTATACCTCTTAACCCATTAAGGACCAGGTCAATGACTAGTTGATGACTCTGGTTGAAAATGACATGTTTTCACTTTCAGCTACTAATGAAAACATGTCATTTTTAGCCAGATATTCATTTGCAGTCATCGATCTAATCCTTAACCCCAAAATGACAAAGAGGACAAAAAGTGTCCTCACATAGTTTCAAGTCCAATTCAAAGTGCCATAACTTTTGCATCCAAGGTCCAAATTCAATGAAACTTGTTGGAAAAGTTGCACAATCTCTTCTAGTTTGTGAGGTAAAAATTTCAAATCAATTCAAGTTATAATGAAATTTTGGTGGCCAATTGAACTTTACAGCTCAATTTGATTTCACCAAACTGCATTTTAGGGCTGCAACTTTGAGGGCTTGTATCTACTTCATCTAATGTTTGTTTTCAGTAAAATTTGATGGGTTTTGTTCCCCTTGAAGTCTACTTATTGTGATAAAAATTTCATATCAATCCAAGTTGTTTTGAATATTTTGGAGCAATTCAAAGTTCAACATCTTGGCATTTTGAAACTATAGTGAACCTTGAGGGCTTATATCTTTTTCATAAAGAGTCAATTCTTTTTAAAAATTCTTGGGAAAGTTGCACATACTAGTCTAGTATGTGTGACTAAAATTTCATGTCAATCCAATAAGAAGTGAATGACTAAAGAGCATTTTAGTAGAAGGATGTTCAGGCTTAGATGTGTTTTTTCCCAACTTTTCTTGCTGTTTTTTGACATTTTGAAATGGTTTTTTAGACACAATGAGTCAATTGAGTGAAAAAATTTTCCATGGTTTTGTTTTCATACTATTTTGAAATCACTTCATTGTGTAAAGTTTTTCCCTTTGAGTAGGTTTAGAAACCAAATTTCACCTTCAAATGTGTTTTTTTGAAAATTTCAGCATTCATTTTCAACACTAAAACACTAGAATCTTGCAACCTATACGGTCAAATGATTCCAAATTTGATACACATCATCTACAACATATTTTCTAAGTGATTGTATGGTTAAGATCTCTATAACTTAGTGAAATTTAGATCTACGACACTTCAAAAGGAAAGATGTTTTTGAACCTCGGAAATCAAATGTCATTTTGGGGTTAATGGGTTAATTTCAAAACTCAAAAACACAGAGATCTTCCATAGAGAATTGCTAAGAGTTTAAAATTGGTTAGAAAAACAGGGAGAATGTGGAGGGATAGAGAATGCAAGGGATGAAATATCAAATGGAGGAAGCGTTTTCATGGCCCCAAATTCCATCTATGGTAAAAAAAAAACTCAATGTTGTCAATCATCCAATTCCAACATCTACTAGACCTTTATTTGCATCAATCACCCACCCATTACAACAATCTTTATAACCCATTAGCATTACAACTACACACATGGAGAGGCAACACATCAATATGTGGTTATAACCATGAGCAATTTGGTGGACCAACAATCTTTGAAAAATCACTAAAAAATCATGTCTTTGTCTAAACATCTTCATTCCACTTGCAAATGGCTTCTCTTAGACTTTTCAATCTTTGAAAAATATGTGAGTTGACAAATGGCTTCTCCAAGGTCACTACACTAAATAGTGAAATTAGGTTGCCCCACATCAATTTCCCAATGTTTGTAGGGGACATTTGACACAAAAAAAAATTGATCAATGTTGTACAAAAATGCATTTCAAACTTTTGAATTAGGTGTTGATGGAATGGAGACTAACAAACCTCCATATCTAAGAATGAAAATTTTTGCAAAAATATTTGTTGCCTTTCAATGATGGTGTGTAAAGGATCTCTCTTGGGGGTGAGGCAACCATTAGATGTTTTTTCTATAGTTTAGAAGACTGCGAGTTCTCAATTGTAGGAACGTTGTTGGGAATTGCCACGTCTGTGAATCTGACATGGTCGAGAGATTGCCATATCAGATAATAATATTTTTAAAATTTTAAATTTAAAAAAAAAATTATTTATTTTTATTTTTTTATTATATTTTATTCTAACTATTCACAGCATTGGGAACAGGCCTGAAACAGTCTTCTAATCTCCCAAAAAACATCTAATGCTAATTTCAGCATTTAGTGTAGATAACAAATCAGTTTGCTTGGTAAAGGTGGTTTTGTCTAAAGTAGTGCGACAAGTTGATTGCAAAGCCACAAGCAAGGGTGAAAGTAAAAAAAACCTAGTTTGTGCTGTGTTAATGTGGATTTTAGCACCCCTTGGACTAATTTGGGGTCTCTGATTGCAAATATGAACTCAGAATTTGCAAATTTTATTTTGCTCAACAAATAAAACATTCTAATATTTTCCCTAGGATAAAAACGCGGGGGGGGGGGGGGGGAACAGCCTCCACAATCAGCTCGTTGCACTACTATAGATGCGACGACTTTAATAGGTATGTTTACCTTATATTTGGACTCTCTTCTGTCCCATCCCATCTCAGCATTGGGCCTGGTATTTCGGGGAGGAAAAAATCCTGAAATTCTTTTTAGGTATTTGGAGTTGCTGTAAGGTAGGGGGCTGTAAAAGCGACCCTTTACCAACTGATTTGCATTTTGGGGAAGCTAAACTCCTTAAAACAATTTCTAAAATGTACACTTCTGGTACATGTTAGAGGCAAAATCTACGAGATTGCTCTTAGAGACAAGGTTGCAATTACAGCCCCCTAGCTCCCTTATTGGCAAACACGTGCACATGCACAATATTTGGCCCTCCATCACGCCTGTGTCAGTCAGTGCAACATCTGCAGAATGGCATGACATATGCCGAAAGCAGATTCGGAAAACATCTCACTGTTTGCTTGTTTTGTTTTTCTGTTTTGTTTTGTTTTGGAACACATCATGGCTCCGTCTCCACTGATGCCAGGGACACAGGCTTTCAGTCGAGATGGAGTGCCACCGTCAGCTTTGATTTGGGGACATTGAGTTCGTTGGAGCAGCGTTTCTTTTGTGAGCGAAATTTTCTCTCAGCCTGACAGATTCGGGCCTCTCTGACACTCTCCCTCCAAATTTCCGCCTATACCTCAAAGCCAACAAATTGACACATGGCCCCCAAAAAAACCTGAATTGGTTGGAGAGACAGGCAAAATATATGTTCGTGTTTTGCATGTGAAGTCATGTGTTTGTCTACAGTGGAAACACCCAAGGTCTAAGGAATTCAGCATAGTTGGAGGCAACATTTTCTAAAATGATATTTTTCTAGTATTAGCAAGTGAAAAGCATGAATATTAAAAAAAAATAGATTTTTCGGATATAGTATGTAATTTCTACAAATTTTCAAAGTGTTGGCTCCCTAGACCTGTGGAACCGTCTTGTAGGTGCCCCCAAAATTGAACCTTGCAAAAATCAGCATTCAACCAACTAAATTTTTTCCTATGTGTCTTTCAGTTGTATTAGCAAATTACAATCATACATGTGGCGAATACATTAAGGGAAGTCTATTGACCCATTTGGGTGAATCTACAGTCCACTGCAAGGAACAAGTGTGGGAATGGATGTTTAGCCCTTATAGCATGATTCCCCTCTTCCAATCAAAGAAGAATGGTGTGGGCACAAAGTGTCCAATAGATGTGGATGACACAGAATCAATTCTTCTATATATGTAAGATAGAAGTACAGATGTTCATCTTTCGAATTTTTGTGTGGAAAAAGGGGAATGCACTTGCATTTTATCAAGCAAATTATTATTCACATAGTATCAAAATTATTGATTTCTAGAATGATTACAATGAAAACACCCCCAAACCATCAAAATAAGGAATTCTGCATAGTTGGAGGCAATTTTTCTAAAAATAACATTTTTCTAGTATTAGTGAGTGAAAATCATGAATATTTCACACACAAAAAAGATTTTTTGGATGCCTTATATAATTTCTATGATTTTCCAAAGTGTTAGCTTCCTAAACCACTGAAACTATTCAATTGATGCCCCCACATCTAAACGCTACCAAAATCAATAGTGAGCCAATCAAATTTTGGTATATGTCCTTCATATGCGTCAACAAATTACAATAATAAAAGCATTTGGCAAACACATTAATTATAGTCTAGGGATAATTTTGGATGAGTCTATGGTCCAATGCAAGGTACAAGTGTGGTATTGGATGTTTCTCCCTTAAAGTAGGTACATTGCAAATTACAATACCATAAAATTGGTATAGTACCTAATTACTATTATTAGGTTGGTTAGATTTTCATAGTCTTATTGGCAAGTGAAAGGAGGTTCCAATGCACCAAAGAACTCGACATTTGGATGCAATATGTAAAAGTTATGAAGGATCAAAGTTTGGTTCTAAAAGTGTTTCTTCCACATAGGTACAAAAATTGAAATGTACATAATGTGAAGATGGCAATTTTAGATTGAGGGTGATTTTAGGGGTGCCTACCATAGCTTATTATTCAAATGTGGCAAATAGATGACCAAATAAGCTTGTTGGTGGATGCAATACAACAAATTTTCATCCAATTTTTTTAATTTGATAGAAAAGATTCTCCATATTATTGAACATACAAGAACAATCTTACAGGTGTATCAAAGAACTTACTCAACAAGAAGACATGTGTGCTATAGATCAAAACAACAAACATTAGGGGAGATTTGAGGCTTTTAAAGGGCCTTTTTAAGTTTGTTTCAAAAATTGTTGGCTGCTATCAAGCAAACAATTATCAAAAAAATTTAAAAAATTTAAATTGGTTGTGAAATCCAAAAGAAGTTCCAAAGTTCTTTTAATAAAATTTAATGATGTGGCACACTCTCACTAGAAGAAAACCGCGTTAGAAATCACCAAAATGCGTGGGCTGAAATTTGTTGAGTTCCGCGTTTCCAGCGCAAAAATCTGCGTTGGAATGCATTCTAACACAGATTTTTGCGCTGGAAACGCGGAACTCAACAAATTTCAGCCCACGCATTTTGGTGATTTCTAACGCGGTTTTCTTCTAGTGTCTCGACTACATTAGATTTCTATATTTCTACATTCCTACACTAGATTCTGCATTTCCATAGTTTTCAAACTTGCAATCTTCTGGAGGCCTCAAATCTCTTCGAATGCCTTTTAGTATATTTTGGCAATTCCTAATTCTTTGTTCTTGACCTATATTTAGCCAAATATTAAATTATCTTTTTGAATTTGAGCCAACTAATGAAATGAAGCTTATTGAGTTCAGTTCATACAATATTTTGGAATTTTCAAAATTTCAAAAAATTGAATTTTTTATATTTACAATTAGAACATTGGACCTATTACCACAATTTATTGATATTATAGTTTATAGTTGAACACAAAAAAAGAAACTTTTTGTACTATTATATACACCTATGAAGAAAAATTTCAGATTTTTGAGATAATTTTGAATAAGATAAGATTTCTTTTACTTTTACTTTAAAAAATAATAGTACTTTGAAATCATCACCAATAAATTTGGAAATTTTGTAACTTCTAGAAGACATGTGATTTCAGCTCTAAAAATTAGGAATAAATAATTTTCATTCAAACTTAGAAACAAAACATCTAATAATGTATAATCAGTAGGTGATTGCAAGAAACACCTACTAGTTTCATTGTGTTTCAATTTGTAACGCTATAACTTTTAAACAATGAACTAAATGCCTAATTCTAAATATCTTGATCTTAATTGAATCAATCCTTTTTCAAAAAAATCTAAAGATACTTTTGTATTAAAAATTCAATTTTGTTAATTTGTCACACTTTGACATTTAGGGTTTTTTCATACTATTGAGTGGTTTAAATCAATGTTTTTGAGCTGAAATTTTTGTGGTATATTTTCCTAGTAGGCACACATGTTCCTATTAAAGGAATTCTAAAAATATATTAATGACAAAATTATACCCTTGACATTTGTGCAAATAGGCCTCCCTTGTGTAAATACTTCTTAACATTAGACATGGTTTTGACCTCATTTTTTTTGGTCAAATCTCATTGCCAAGAAGTCTTTCTAAATAAACAATTTTTAGTTTTGTTGAAAATTGATTTTTCTATTTTCTATAAATGAAAACGTCAAAGTATGCATTTTCTTGGCTATATTCTTGGACATCAAATTTTGGCCAAGAACATAAAAATGTTTCAACTTTATGTGCAATTTTTGGAAAATCATTGTATACAAGTGTATTACTTGAACCTCAACATGTCCAAAATGTTTAATTTCACAGTTAGTTATGGTAATTTTTGAGGTGTATCAAAACTTATGAAAGCCACTATATTTCTCTTTTTCACTAACCTCCTTTGATTGCTCCCCTTTCTCAAACCCATTGTATATCTTTGTTTTATTATTTTTTATGTAAAGTAGTAGTACCTTAACCACCAAGTGTCTAAAATGAGCTCTTCTATTTTTTCCAAACTACAAATCAATTGGATACATTTTGAAACCATAAGTCTCCTATCTTGAATTCAAAATAGGTGATTAAAATGGCTATTTGTAAGGATTGTTAATTAAGCATCGCTAATAATGATTTTTTCTCTTGATTCAAGATTCTAAATCTATTGTTTTCTTCCAAAGTCTATAACCAATTGTAAGAGTCTATAGCATGTTGCTTTTGATCATTCATAACATATTCTTTGAGCACTAAAAAATTAAAATTCTACTTGCAACATCTTTTGCTACACTAACCTAGGTGAAGAAAGTTTCTTAGATTTAGTTAGACAAAAGAAACAAGGAATGTTTATTGGAGATTTTGGGTGCCACTACCTTAAATATACATGTCAATAGGATAAAATATGCCTATTACCAAGTAGATTTGTTATCTAGACACCTTAAAAAAGTTATTTGTCAACTCACATATTTAGAGATTGAGAGATTGTTCTAAAAATTTTGGAAGTAGAATTAAGGCATTGTGACAAGAAATTAATTTTTGATCATTTTTCAAAGCTTGTTGGAACTAAATTGGTAAGGCATAGAGAGACCCAGGCTAAACCACACATTGATGTGTTGCCTCAACAAGTGCATTGTCACGATGCTAAAGGATTGCTTAAGATTGTGGTAAAATAGAGATACCTACAATGGATAATTTATATATTTTAATCTAATGAATATGGGAAATTTGTTGAAAATTTGAACTCATTGAGTGTAGATATAAGGATGAAGAAGAATGCAAAATTTTGAAATATTAAAATTTGAAGATTTTGAGATTTTGAGATTTTGAGATTTTAAATTTTAAATTAAATAATTTCAAATTTCAAATTTCAAATAATTTCAAGAAGGAACATTTTATTCAATGTAGATGTCAATTTTTCATTTGCACCCATCCCTTTTTATAGCTTCACCTAAAACAATTAGCTTTGGTACAAAGGTTGCTATTATGTGAGCTTAGAATCATGAGCCTATGAGCCTAAAAGACTATACACCTACATTATAGGTGTCTTGATTTTATATAAATCTCTTATGATTATAGTACAACCATCTTATAGATACTTATATTATAAGTGTTTATGATATAAGCACCTTCATTGGTCGTAGGATATCTATGTATATATATGGTCAAGGCTCACATGCTTGCATTTTTATGCTTACATACTAGCACCGTTAGCTTTGGAACTTTTTCTTGATCAAAGAGGGAAGAAAAATATGTAGATTGGAAAATGCAAAGGGAGAATCTTTTTCAATGAACAATTCATCCAATTATTGTTTATTGTAGAGCATGATAGGAAGCAATCACAAGGGGTCTTTTCATCATAAGTATCTCTAAGGTAACTACACCCAATGTCAATAACAAACCTTTTAAAACCACAAAGTCTAAATTCTTGCCTAAAATGTACTTCCATTATTCATGAAAGTCTATGATTGATTCCTTAAACTCTATTTTAAATTCTTTGAGAATTCATAATTTATTTGAGCTATTTTAGGTGTAGTCACCTTATTTGAATAGGTAGGTGCCTAATGCAAATGGGTTGGGGTAAACTTGCCCCGTCACTTATCCCCTCCAAATCATTCTAGGGGTACAAGTGAAAAAAAGCCCCCTATTCTATACTTAATTTGGATCGGGGTGAACTTGTCTAGCCCTTCACTCAACCACTCCAAGTAATTCCAAGGGAGCAAGTCAAACAAAAAAAACCCTATTTTGTGCTTAACTAATTTACCTTGTGTACTCTTCCAAGCTAATTTGGGGCCTCTGATTGCAAATATGAATTTAGAATTTGGCAAAAAAAATTATTTGTAGAAAATTAAAAAAAACTCCAGCAGTTTCCCAAGTGGTGTAGCAAGGGGGTCACTTCAATCCAGCCCTAATTTGAGCCCTAATTTTGGGGCTTTGATTGCAAACTTATGAATTCAAAATTTGCAAATTCTATCACGCATGGAAAATAGGAAAATTCAGCATTTTCCCAAGGGGCCAAACAAGGGCCACCGGCCAGCAAATTGAATGGTCTAACATTGAGTGGGTGATAGTATAGTTTGGACTAGACACAGACCTAATCCTTGTCTCTTTGTGTAGTTTCTCTCCTCCTTCTCTCTCTTTCTTCCTCCTTTTGTCCAGCCTGTTAGGCTTGGCTGCTTTGTACTCGGTGTTTTGCAATCGAATTCCATATGTTTAAAAAAAATTTAAAAGAAAAAAAAGAATGGTCTAACGTTGGTAGATGTCCAAATTGGGTGACTGCCGGCCAGCCTTCAATCCAGCCCCAAATATAAAGCGGACTTGACCTCACTTATAGTTGAATGATTTCCACCTGGCTATTTTTTTTAATTATCATTATTTTATCCACCTGGTCTCTAAGCCTTCCATTCAGTGGGCAATTTTTTTCTTCAATTTAAAAAAAAACAAAACCAAATGGACAATTTCCTTTCTTCAATTATTTTCCCATCAATCTCAAAAAAGGAAGGCATGCTCCGTGTGTGCATTATGCAAAATTTCTTACAATTGTTTTAATTTTAGTGGTTCTCAAGGATAGCATGCTGCGAAGTGAGAACCAGTCTGCCGGTGTTTGTCCAAAAACACCAAGCTGGAATTTGTTTGAATCAATCCAAACAAAACAAACCAGTTTTGGTTTTATCTATTTTTTCTTAAAACACAAAAAAACAAAAAAAACAGTCCATTCACAAAACCTCAGGCAAGTGAGGCAGAATTATTGGATCCCCCAATTTTAGACCTAAAAGTCTCCCTCCCTCCCTCCCTCCCTCAGGTGGGTTTCATGATCCACATCATTCAGGCACCCTGAATTATTTCCTCAGTGATCATCTCCCAACATTTGGCAGTATCATAGAGATGAGTTACAAGTTTAGGCTGTAGACAAAAGTTTTGGGGAGTTGGGAACCGACTTGAGTTGACAAAACTTGAAAGGGTTTGGAAAACAAAATTATGATTGTTAAGTTACAATAGTTGAGTTCAAGTCAACATTTGTAGTCAGAAAAGAATTGGTAAACTACGTTATCCCCTCACTCCGTCAAGTTAAGTGGTGTACCCAAATAAAGTACCCAATGTCCAAGAAGAACCGGGAGGTAGTTCAAAGTTAGTCGGTGGAATTGGGAAAAAAACTCGTTGCAATCTTAAAACATTGGTGAAAAACTGGTGAAATTTTCTTATTTTGAGTATAAAATACAGGAAACAAATAGACTCCAAGCTTGAAAAAACAGTTTAATTTGGGAATTGGAGGAAAATATAGGAGAGGGCTCATAAACCGATCAGGCTTTTGCACCTGTCCACTACGAGGCTCTGAAATGGATCATTTACTGTGAGAAAATAAATTGTGGATTACATTGAAACATGCTAAGACTTCGTTTTCACTTATTGAATGGATGGTTTCAGAGTCCCATTAGGTTCATTCTCAACTATGTGTATAGGTGTTTCCTGATTATATTCAAAATAAGGATTGATTGTTGAACTACCTTCTGTCAAGTGATAAAAAAATCTAAAAGAATGATTTATTCAACCATCCATTTCAGTTTTTGAAAGGGACACATTTAGAAACAAATTAGATCACTTTTGACATGTTGCACTGCTAGTTTTTGAACCAAGCCAGATTTTTTTTGAAACTGTTCATGTATGGGTTTGCAAGGCCTATTGATCACCACTATGGGATCTATGGCAGACTATGTTTGAAAATTCATAACTAATTCAATAATGCTCCAAAAATTATGAAACAACTTGTGTTAAAATTCTCATCTATTTCTCCTTGACTAAAAAATGAGTTAAAAAAATACTCCAATCCAAGAAAATATGTGAAAAGGGGGTATGAAAATTGTCTGTACACTACTGAAGGCTATGAAAAAGCAACATGTACAAGTACTATACATTTAAAGTAGGGCACCATTTTAGAGCCTGCTCCATTCAAGAGCCTTCTACCTTACCCATTTATGCATAATAGATTTCTCTTGAAGTGTTTTGAGACTCCTATTAACCCCTAACTACTTAGTTGACCATATATGGTCGTTCTGAAATTTCAGACCCATTTCTATGTGGGTTGTTAAATTCCTTTGTATGTTGTAAAACAATTGGGGGATAATTTTAAGGGTTTATTGAAAATTTTAATTTTTCAATGAAAAAAATACTTTTCTTTATTATTGAGAGGTCTTCAAAGGCATACATGTACCATAAGTGAAGTGCCAAGCTTGCCAATTTTACTTCATTTCCTAGCCATTTATGCAAAGTTTAGCAATTTCATTTGATTTGAGATCTAAAAAATTGTATAGTACATATCCATTTGCTTTGAGAATGGTTTAAATGAAAAGAGTATAATATTTTCATGATATTCATCGTTGAAATTTAAATATACAACTATTGATTTGGAGCTATTTGCAATTTCTACTTATAAAAAATAATTGCATTTCAACAATTGCAAGGTGGATTGTGCATTGAGTTTAGTAGCTTTTCATGTGAAATCAAGTTTTTTAGAAGTGCATTTTAGTGTGCTAAAATTGTTTGTAGTTGTTCTTATCACCTCCAATTCAAAAAGAAATTGATATACAAATTGGGGAAACATTGTGGGAAAAGGCAACAAACTCAATATAGTTTATGTATACTTCTCTCATTATAATCTCACAACTCCTATGCAATTTTGCGCTCAAAATTTGCATACTTACTAATGAACAAGCTCTTTAAACATCTAGTACATGGTTAGATTTTGAAGAAAAAAAATCAATTTGCTTTGTTATAGATGACTACAAGCCAATATACTTTTTTCATAGTCAAAACAAACTTAAAAAGGCTTGGGCGTTTACAGGTTAAAGTATGTGCCAAAAAGTTTAGTTAAATTGTATTTTTACTATTTTGCCCAAGCACGCAACTCCCATGTTATATGGCCTTGATTGTAATTACTTTTAATGCATTTTAATCTATTCTCAAAGTATATAATTTGCTTTAATGTAGAGAATTCTTGTATCCCTTTTAACAAGGAATCCACTGAAAATGTAATTATATATACATATGAAATGAATATTCTTTGGGACAATAATAGCATTAAAAAACTAATTATATGAGTGTTTTTAAATATATATATATATATATATATATATATATATATATATGTATCATGTGCCAAGCAACACAATTTTGGGGGATTTTTAATAAAAATTTAATTTTAATTGGAGAGAACTTTTTATATAAATTTTTAAAAACTATGTATAGTTATTTTAATTCTTCAAATATATTTTGAGTTTGTTTTTTTCTAAAATGTATGTAATGTAATATTTTATACATATAGTTTTCTTTTAATTTAGCCTTCACCTACCTTTTAGGTATTTTTAATTTGACATAATTTTAACAAAAGCCATCCTCTAAGTCATTTTAATGTTGATAACCCCTACATATAATACAAGAATTGTGTATCTAAGCTAAAGCTATTTTGCAACTAGCTGATTATTAATTTGTCAAATTTCTATTTTACATTCATCTGTATGACAATTTCAATAGTGGATAGAGCTCCCACTTTGAAAATCTATAGAAATGACATGCCATGTTTGAATAATCAAGTTTTCTTTGAAAATTCATGATTATCAATTGCAAATTACTACAAAGATATTTTTTTAGTAAAATATGCCTCCAACTGTGTTGAATTGTTTGTATTAACAATTTTAGGTGTTTCCACATTGTGCCTAGGTACTGCAACTTTACCTAGAAAATATCTTCAAAAATTAGATTAAAAATAAGGAAAATCTTAAATAATTCTCTCAAAATTTAAGGATTTTGTGGAAAAAAATTTATTTTAAGGATGTGTTGAGCCTTTTTTTAAAATAAAAATAAAAGTATTTAGCATAGGAAAAAAAAGTTGAAGTTGCTATTGGGGTGCCTCCAACAATATATTGTTTATTTTTGTAATGCAAGTTAGTATAATATTGTCTTATTATTTTGAGTTAATTATGACAACTATTTATAGTAAAGAATAATGTTAAAAAAAATCATTTATGGTGATTTTTCATGCATTTTTTGGGATTGTTTACATAATTATAGAGGGAAAAAAATTATTGGTGTATGATTTAATTTCCAAATTATATTCTTCAATGTCAACATAATTTTATATATATATTGAATTTGATGATTTGGTTTGGTTATGTGTACATTCCATGAGCCTTGGAATTTCCAAAACCTTTTTTATTTATTATCAAAACCACAAAAATTTGTCATTTCTGTTGTAAAGAGCAAAGAAATTAAGTTTGTTTTTTTCATTTCTAAATTGATGTTTAATTGTAGGATTTTGCAATAAACTAATGTAAAAAAGTGTCGAGGAAATTTTAAAAGCTTTGATAGTGTAGATAATATGGTACTTGCATTCAAAGTGATTACAAGTATTTCAACCCTTTTTAAATTTTTTTTTTACTAAAAAGATTTAATCTTCTTTTAAATGTTGAATAATTGAGTCAAGTCTATAGGAAGAACAACTTAAAAAAACAAACCTTGATTTCATTCCTTGGGAAACTGTTAAATAGAAGCAAGTATAAAATAGAAGGAATCCAAAAAAGTAAATTGTTTATAGTTCTAAAATGAAAATGAATCACACTACTTTCAAGAATGAGATTGCTTTTAGCAAACACAATAGACCTTTGTAGACCTTTGTTTATTTGAAGATTGTGAAAATTCAATTCAAAAACAAATCCAATGTGTTACTTTTTCAAGAAACAATCATTGCCTTCACAATAACAAATACTACAATTTCTATATTACTAATAGAATGAATATGATCTTTTCATATACTTAGACAAAAATATGATTTATGAAAAAACAAAGATCACATGGTTGAGGTTTCTATATCTAAGGATCAATTAGAATTAGAATGAGATTGTTTTGGGTATTTAAATAATTATCAAACAATTAGGAATTATCAAAAATCAAACCAAATAATTTTTTTTTAAATGATGCTTTTATATCCCAAAATGCTAGGCATGCTTAGCAGTTAACATCCCTTAGCTAATTCAAAGTCTTTTGTTTCATCTACAAATTCAAGTTTTCCAAATTTGATCAATGGTAACCTACACTTTCTAGCATATCCACCAAAAATGAGGAAGGGAATTGATTCTTTAACCCTTACTTACAATGGGAGAATCCAAATTCATCTCTCTAAACACACAAAAATTCATTTTTTTCATCCATCCATTTTTTTGAAGATTCTTGTATTGGTTATTTACATAACATCTGTATAATATAGATTTGAAAGACATTTCTTGCAAATACTTCTATAACTCATTACATATTGGTAGGTCTATTTTCAAAAAATAAATTTCTTGAGTTCTAAAAGTAATTCTTCAAAAATTACTTGAATTATTTATTTTTTAATAAAAACCTTAAAAATCTACGATGATTAGAATTCAACATTTAGAACTTCAAGGAAAAAAGTTCTTGTGAAAACTATAGATATTCAATCTAATTTCAATCCTAGAAGGAATCAAAATTTTACTGAGAACTATTGGTTTGTCTATTTATTGACCTACCTATACATATATGGTCTATCAAGATCCAATTTTACACCTATTGCTTGAAAGTAACATGATGAAATGATTCTTCAAAGTTATATTTCATTGTACATCTTTACAGTTTTGGAAATTTGGACTACCCTTGTTGTCCTTAAGAGGTAAAGGTGATCTTATCCCACGTGTGCCTAGTAAGATTCCAACCAATGTCATTGCCCTTTGGAAAAAAGAGGTCACACTCAACCAAAAAATAGGGGCATCTTTTACCACCAATGCTAGGGGCATGTCAAAAGTGCCCCCTATAATGGATTTCCTCAATTCTCCATCACCGGGCCCCCGGGCTCAGGAGAGATGGGTTTCCATCCTCACTCTAATAACATGCCTTTTTCACAGAGGGGTTTTAGTTTTATTTTTTAAAATTTTTAAACAAACGGACCAAATTCCATTGATAAGGAACGGCCTCGGCGTTTTTTTGTTTTTTTTTCATTACAATTTTTTTTTCCAACAACTGGGACAAAACCTTTTTCGCAGTTGGCTAGTACATAAGTTGTTGCAAGTGCGGGCCAGCGGGAGCCCCGCCCGTACAAAATTTGGTTCCGTTTGTCAACAGCATTCAATTCCAAGTAGTTTGCAATAGTGAGGAATTTTGACTTTTTCTCCTGTGATAACTTTTTTTCTTTTTCTTTTTTTTTAACAAATGAAGTGATTTGTAACTATGAAAATGCTATGGGTACTGTATGTGGTTGGGGGCTTATACCATTCAGTAGCGTGCCATGCCTCTACAGTGATGGTGAGGCAAGACATTAAATTGGTCCCATGAAGTGAATTCAGAGGGGTAAAATGTTGCTCGAGTGGGATAAAACATTGTTCTAGTAGGGTAAAACATTGCTCCAACAGGATAAAACATTGCTCTAGCAGGATACAATTCATTTTACTAGGGGTTGATAGAGGTTTGAGGTTTATATTTTTTTGGTTTTTTTGGTTGTATTTAACCCTCTAAAAGTGAATTTGGGGTCTCTGATGCCAAATATGAACTCAGGATTTGAAAAAGTAAAAATATGCAAAAAAATTAAAAAAATCCAGCATTTACCCCTGTGATAAATTCAATGACTTCATGGGACCAATTTAACATCTCGCAATGATGAGGCATATTCCACACCCAACCAATTAGTTACTGATGTACACTATTGAATTTGGCACATTCCACACCACCACTGTAGAACCAAGGCAATGCCAACCTTGCTCCTGAATGTTATCTTATGCTTGTTCTTTTCTTTTTACGGTGAAATTTTGTTTCATTTGTTTTTAAAAACAAATGGGTACTGTACTCCATTCGACGTCATGTACGAAATGACGGACACAGCTGTCGGGTACAAGACACGAATGTACAAATGACACACAATCCCCGCCACCATGTTCAAGAAACACCTGCCAGTGGCTGAGTTGAGAAAAGAAAACTACTGTAGTTAAGGGAGGAGGCTCCAAAGCTGCTTGGGCTTGAAGGGCCTGTTTACACCAAAAGACTTGGGCACCAACCCATGAACATGTGTGGTACAGTATGCAAAAGTTATTAACAGTCAAAATCTGTTTCTGAAAGCGCCATCTACAGTGTGTGAACATGACTGATTTCGAAAATGTATGCGCACTGTAGATGGCGCTTTTAGGAATAGGGCGCTTTTGGGTGTACCTACCTTAATTAGTTCAAATTTTGATGTAGTCTTATTGGCAAGTGAAAGCATGTTCCAACGCACCAAAGAACGCAAGATTTGGATACCGTATGCTAAAGTTATTAACAGTCAAAGTCTGTTTCTGAAAGCACCATCTACAGTCTATGAACATGACTGATTTCGGAAATGTATGTGCACTATAGATGGCGCTTCTAGGAACAGGGCGCTTTTGGGTATACCTACCTTAGAGGTTTATTCACTTAGACAGGGTCAGATTTACTCACATCCTTTGTAATTTGGCTTAGTCCGGGATTGTTCTGACACATTCAATAATAGAGGTTTATTAGGCTAGAGAAGGTTTAATAAGAGAGGTTCTATGGTGGAAACACACAAAATCGTCCAATAAGGAATTCAACATAGCTGGAGGCATTTTTTTCTGAAAAAGATATTTTTTTAGTATTAGCGAGTGAAAATCATGAATATTAAAAAAAAATTAAAATTTTCAGAATTAGTGTATAATTTCTATACATTTTCAAAGTGTTGGCTCCCTAAACCACTGGAACCGTCCTATAGGTGTACCCTAAATTGAACTCTGCTAAAATCAGTTGTCAGTGAATGAAAATTATACATGTGTATTACAACTGCGTCAGCAAATTAGAATTAAACATTTGTCAAACACTTTAATGAATGCTTGTAGACAGATTTAGTGACACTCTAGGGTCCAGGAATAGGTACAGGGGTGGAAATAGGTGTTTCTCCCTTACTATACCTTGTTCAAGGCCACGGGGAATTGACCCCTCGCTCGGCTACTTGGAAAAATGCTAGAACTTTATACTTTTTTCAAATATATATTTTTTCAAATTCCATATTCATATTTGCAATCAGAGGCCCCAAATTAGCAAGAAGGAGTACACAACATAAATTAGATAAGTACAAAATAGGGGGCTTTTTGTTTTACTTGCACCCTTGAAATAACTTGGAGTGGTCGAGCAGTTCACCCCGACCCTTGTTGAAGGCATGAGATCACGATTGTAAGTAGGGTACCATACTTAACTCCTAAATACCCAAAGAACCAAAATTTGTTGTTTGCAAAACTTTCAAGTTAAATAAAATCTAACCAAGTTTCTATTTTTAGTAGTTTATATTTATGGAAACTTCTTCTTGAAGTCTAATTTTAGTGTTGAAAATCTGATTTAGAAAATGAATGATAGTGATTTTTCTATTCAAGATTTTGTGCAATGGTCCCCATTGCAATTTTGACTTTCCGAAATGTTGAGAGCTTTTAAAAATGAGACTCAAATATACTAGATCTTGGAGAAGAAATCACACTCAAAAATCATTCAAAAAAATTGTAGAGTAGATTTTGAGAAGCCATAAATTGATTGGAGTTATGCATGTTAGGCTCTTTAACCTCATATTTTTTTAGTCACCAATTTTCAGACTTGACTTGCGAAAGGAGATAGAAAGATTTCACATCACTGTTTCTTTTTTTAAATCCCTCATGGTCAAACATTATAATCTTTCATTCCATAAGTGAGATTCTTTTCTTTTCTTTTCTTGTGTGATTTTTGATATGTCTAGTTTGAATTTCTACAGTTACAATTGAAAGGAAATTGATACAACTTATCAAAATGTTGGCATTTTGTTCAATTTAGTGTAAATTCCGAGAAGCTCAAAATAGGCCTACGGCATTAAAAGGTTAAAATAAGGGATTTATAAGTAGATAGTGGCCCAAATATTTATTGCAAACCAAAAAAATGAGCTATGACCAAGGGGGTTTTTTGGCGATAAAAAGACTAAAAGCACAAAAAAATTATCTTCCACACCAAGCCTTTAGAAAAATTTGGAGGAAAAAAATTTTTAAAAGCCAAATGTAAATCTTCAATTTCACCCTAGTAGCTACTACCTTGACTATGATGACTACTAGGATTTGCCACCTTGTCGCCACCTATCTAGATGTTGATTCAACAACTTTACATGTGCAGTCGCCTAAAATATACCAAAATTGGAGATATGGGTATAGATTGTAGCCACATGTACAAGGGCACCTTCATCCTATTGCTAGGTTTTGTTACTTTTTTTGAAGCTACAATTTTCCTACTCTCAATTTTACTCGGCATTTCCTGCCAATTGCAAAGTTTTTGAGGTTGCATTTTTATTGTAGAAACCATTTAAAACTTCATGCACATGAATTAGAAAGATATTAAACTTTGAAGCCGAAGTACATGAGTGAGTTGTAGTTCATGTGCTTAAACTTAGGAGTTGTAGTTTTCATAATTCATGTGCATCCCATTTTGCACCACTCTTTGAAACATAGTTGCCCTATTTTGCACCAATATAAGGACTATAGTTGGTAAAGTTGTTTTTGGATTTTTTGTTTTGAAGCTATGCAATTTATACTAATTTCTAATTTGGAACCAAATTTTGCACCAGAAGTAAATTTGAGTGTTGCCTAACCTCAACCATTTACTTCTCACTAAAGCCCAAATCCAGGTACTCTTAAATTTTTTAAGAAAAAAACACTAGCTATGACCCATTGTACATTTGGGTTGAGTTTTTTTAAGTAGAGTTATGTATAAAAGCCTTTTTTAGATTTTCCCTATAATCATAGAAATTCTTATAGTCAATGTTTTCCTATATTTTTATGTGTTTTTTAATTTATTTTTTCTCAAATTTTGGGTATTTTCGATGATTTCAGGCCTAGGAAGAAGCAACAGACAAACTTAAATGGTTGGCTATTTAAAAGAAGTCTCCCCAAATTTCCTTTTGACCTTCATGGTTGGATACCTCCAAGACCTTTCAAAGAAATACTCCCCTTAGGTCCAAGAAGTCACTATCGACTTTGGCCATGTAAGATTCCAACAAGGATTTTCATCCACTTGAAAAATGATGGATTACAAACCAAGAATTATTTGGTCTACATCCAAAAGTTAGGTACCATATCTATCATCCAATTCAAACACTTGATTTCTTCGGACTCCAATCCAAAGTTTCTTGGTATAAACAAGTCCTAAAACTACCCACCTTTTCAAATGTATATTGTTTGTACATGTTTTTTTTTAAATTTACAAGATTGTACAAACAATGTACATTTTAGGGGGGGATGGTTTAGAGCCATATGCCATTTTGACTTCAAAAAATAATAACTAACTCTATAGAGCTCAGAAAGATATTAAATGATTTGGATTAGATGTCAATTCTACTTGTTTTAAGAGAGAAATTAACTATAAAAAAATTCAAGAAGTTTCACCTCCCCAAAATTCAGTTTAAGCTCTTAGATGGGTGCTTTTGGAGCTCCTCCCTCAAATTGAATAGGAATTTTAAGGGAACTCATACACATTCCATAGTATATAAATATCTACCTTTGTTCTTCACCGATGTTATTGAAGTGTCAAGTATTGTACATCATGTTTCAAACATCTACAATTTTTCATGATAAGTTCATTTAATTCTTTGGTCCCCTTAATATCCTGAATCAATGTACCTAGGTTAGGTTTAGACTAGAGTCTAGGACTAAGATATTGTGAAAATCAAGCAATCCTATTAGTTGAGAGTATAGACTTTGTTAGTTAATTCCTAAAGGACCAAAGTTTCCTTGGGGGACACTTGGGATTTCAATTAGACTCATATGACCTGAATTTTTGACATTATTTTTTGAAACTTTTTTAAAGATAAGAAATTAGACTAGCTATCTAAAAGTATAATTTTATTTTCAATTGGTGCTTAGGAGAAAAAGTTATGCCATCCTAAGTCCTAAAAGTAGTTTGTCGAATAGAACAAAAAATATATAAAACTTTAATTTTTTTTCAATTGTATTTCAAACAATCTAAGAATCTCCTAGAAAAAACAAACCAATATATATATGATTCATTTTTAGTGCAATTTTACAAAATTTTCATTTTTTTTGATAGGGTCAAATTCATTTGCAAGAACAATTTCACTATTGGGATTATGGTGTTTCAATTCCATCTTAAAGTTATTAGCAATTTAGTAATTTGTTCAATCTTAAATATACTTATACTTGTCAATTTTTTGATGAATAAAAATCAATTTTGTATTTTTTGAAAGTTTTTTCCTTGAATCTCAACTCAATTGTTCAATATATAAAATTTAAAATGCATGGTTTGTAGTACAAAAAAAATTCCACAAGTGGTGGTCAAATTCATTTGAAATTACACTATAGAGTTGAAATTACCTCTTTTTTTCAACTTTGAATGCTAATATTTTCCAATTGGTATGTTTAAACTTCATGAAATTTTTACTATATGATCTAAGAGAAGTGAAGTACAAGGTCTTAATGTTAAATAAATAAATAAAAATTGGTTTCTTAGGTGGATGTAGCAAACATGGTAGTTTTAAGTGTTTTTTGCTAGTTTGAAATTGCCTCAATCCTTTAAGGGTTACAAGCAATCCTATTTTGTATATGGTTTTTTAGACCGGATTTTGGACCCTAATCTAAATCTAGCCTTAGTATTGTAATTATATTTTGAACTTAGTCACACTAGAATCAAATGACTCACTACCAATGTATTGCAATTGGTGAAGTCAAAAATTTGATACACTAGAAATTCAAATGACAAAGCTCGATGGCTTTCACTCTACCATTAGAGGATTTTTGAGGCCATTAGAAGACTACAAGTTACCGGACTACAGGAACGCAGTTTCTGCTATGTGAATAGAAATCTGACATGGTCAAGAGAGTGCCACGTCATTATTTATTTATTTTAGGCTTTTTTCATGTTTCAGGACCCCCCCCCAATTTTTATTTATTTATATTTATTTGGTAAATGCTGACCTGACAGCGACCAGCAGTTAAAGGAACAGCCCCGAAACGGCCCTTTGGAGGCCTCAAATCCCCTCTAATGCAAGAGCATTCCCAGAGTTTCATTGTTATAAGTACAAATTCGGTATTTGGTTTGACCATGTAATAGTCACTACCCCACGATAGACATGAGCAAGGCCAAAATAGGCCAACCATGGCCAAAATTGATGAACAAACAACCAAATGGAGAGCCTTGTCCATGGCTTGATATGAAGGGTGATTGTACTTTCAACCTCAATATTAAAGTACAATTCTTTAGCTGACCATCCAAATTTCAATTTAAAAAAAAATTGAAATACTTATAAGCAATTTCATCTATAAAAAGGTGACTTTATTTGTCTAAAAGAAAAGATGAAAACTTAATTTCATCTTTGTTTGAATTCTCAAGTAAGTAGTGGAGCTGACTATATCCTATTGGTGTGGTAGGAGGTGTCAAAACTCATGTTGAACAAATGAGAGTATGAACTTGAAGAAGCTCCTTCAAATTCATGCTCTTATTTGTCCCACATAAGTCAAGACACCTCCTACCACACCAAGAGCATGTAGTGAGTTCTACATTGCTTTTGGAAACTCATGTCTTGCTACATCTATATGGAGTGGTTGGAAGAAATTCATCCCATGTGGGATATTCAAATTAGAACTAGTTAAATAATTAATTTTTAATTTAAAGATAGAGAGGTTTTACTATGTTGTTAGTTCTTCATCCAATACATGTAGAACCTCTCTTAGGGCATGGTCTTGAGACTATGCACTAAGAGAGATTTTTGCAAGTCAAAGAGGTGCAATGAATGACCATTTACAAATGCCAATTTGTAGCACTATTTTTCTAAAGAATGTTCTTCAAATTGGCTCCACCTGTAAAGCTCATTAGGGAGGCTATGAAACCCGTCCCACAAAGAAGGACCACTAGGTTGGATTTGCCTAGGGGGGAAATGCTAATTTTTATTTTATTTTTTGCATGTAATTCTTTTTGCAAGTTCTAAATTCATATTTGCAATTTGAGACCCCAAATTAGGAGGAGGGATCAAAAATATACTTAAAATAGTACACAAAATATGGAGCTTTATTTTTATTTTTATCCCTGGGTATAAATTTTTTTACCCTGCTCAATCCACTTTGTAGGATGGAACAACCTGCATCTATTTGTGCAAGTTATAACATAGTAAGACAGGAGTTGAAGTAATAAGGTAGGAAGCTTGAAAACCACTCAAGCTCGTAAACTGCTCACCTTCCCAAATGTACATCATTAGTACATGCTACTTTTTTTAATCTTTATAGTGATGTACAAATAGTGTACATTTGAAGGGGTGGGCGGTTTTGGAGCCCTATGCTATATTGACTTCAAAAATTCATAACTAATTCTACAAAGCTTCAAAAAATATGAAACAACTTGGATTAAATGCCTATTTGAATTGTCTTTCAATTAAAATTCATTGAAAAATGTTTTAAGATGTATTACCTCCCCAAAATTCAGTTCCAGCACTTAGATGGTCAATTTATAGACCTCCTACCTTGGAGGTTTTAACTTACCATAAAGTAGGAGGTCCTTAAATGGAGCGGGCATTAAAATAGAGCCCCTTCTTAAATGTACATAATTTGTACATGTTTCTTTTTTATAGCCTTTAGCAATGTACAAATTATCTACATTTTAGGAGGTGCTCCATTTTAGAGCCCTATGCACTTCAACTTCAAAATTTTATAGCTAATTCCAAAAAGCTCAAAAAAATATGAAACAACTTGGGTTAGATGTCAATTCTACTTGTCTTTCAAGGAAAATTTACTAAAAAAATATTTGTAGAAGTTTTACCTCCTTGAAATTCAATTTGAGTCTTAGATGGTCCATTATAGGATCTCCTACCTTACCTGTAAGAATAGGGGTAGTCACGGCTCTTCCGAGAACTGTTTTTTTTTCTGAAATTGGAGAAATGAGCAAGGCAAAAGTGTTGCCATTCATGAGCCGTTCTATGTGAAGGAGCCATGACACCCCTTTCTGTTGTTTGCAACGATTCCGCAAGAATTTCTAGCTCACACAGTTGGGTTGGGAGTTCCAATACTTGCACCAAGTCGAGGGCTTCAAGAAATTCCGTGAATTTTTTTTCAAAAACGTCATTTCTTCACCCGTGGAGGAGAAGAAACGGCACTCCAATTTCTCTGAGAATTTCACGTCCACCTTTCACTCCCGGTGCACCACGTACTCTTTCTCACAGAATTCTGAGGACTGCGGAAGTGCTGTGACAACCCCTAATGAAAGAATGAACACCCATTTCTGCAACAAAACCACATCCCACTCATCCCCAGATTTTGTCAGAATTTGAGTCATTTCACCCCTATAAGAAATAGAGAATAATTGTAGAATATTATTCGTTCAGTTGCTCCCTCAAGATTTTTTGGGGTCCTAAGATATCTTACTGCTGTAGCCTTTTGTTTCAACACTCAACAGTGCCATGTAATCTGACAAAATGCCCCCATTGCCTCGTTGTTTATATTGTCTCCTGCATCCTGTGCAACTTACCTGGATTTCTGTCGCACAGGCAGTACTTCTGGTACCTTCACTTACTTGCAGTACTATGACTATGATACTCCCCTAGTCCCCTTCAGCTCTCCAGTCTCCACCAAAGTTCTGCCAAGAGACATATATAAATAATTAACTCCTTTGACAAGGAAGAGCAGTGGTCCAAAATGTTTAAAGTGTTGCTTTGAAGAGCAGGCATGGGGATGCTCTTAGTCTAATTTATAGTCCTTGAGTGGGAAAATTTTCAAAAACAGCATTCTTTGTCTGTAGGAGAAATAGTTTGGTTAATATATATCAAATTGTTCCAAGCTTTTCATTTACTTTATGAAAATCTTGTACATGGAAATGCCTACAACTACAAGATCAAGAACACATTGCATGACATGATATTCCTCTAATACATATTCAAATCATTTTGCAATTGTTGGTCATCTGGGTCCTCCTTTTGCATCGCCATGTATTCTAAGAGACATGGTTTTGTCTTTATAAAATGATCACTATCTCCTCTATTTGCACACCATGCACACCAACTATTAATAATGCTTGAATGTACTATGTGACACCTTCTCCCTTGACGTGATGAGTCCATCCATTGGAAGGAATTTGGCTGCAAGAGAAGTTTGTTTGAGGACTATTTCCTTGCATATTCCCTCTGTTGTCCAAAAACTACTAACAAACCCTATTGGTTGAAATTTTTGAATTTTTGAAAAAGAAATTCTAAAAAATTTAAGAAAAATTTAAAAACCTAGAAACGATTTTTCTTAAATTTTTAAATTTTTAAAATATTATTTTTGACATAGCAATGTCTTGATATTGTTAGATAGTTGATGTGGTACATTTGCATAGTCCAGGAACTCAAAAAAAACTCGTGGGTTTCTAATGATTTCAAATCTCTACTAATATTTTTTCAGTTCAAAAATTATTTGAATAAAAAATGAAAAGCTTGGAGCAATTTGACATATATTAACTTCAAAATTCACTATGATTGAGGTAACTCAACTAATGACAAGGACAACTTTGGATGTACCTATTGTAATCCCAACAATTCTTGTGGTGAATGTGTGTCTTGTAAATTGTATCACATAAGAAGAAGTGGGATTGCATTAACTTAGGCTTTGTCCAAAGTTGTGTCTATTATAAACTTATTTACTTTAGAATTAATATTTTAAACTTGAAAAAATGATTGATTACAATCTACAATTGATTATAAACAAATTTTTAATTTTTAGCTTCAATTATTGTCAAAAAAATTAATTTGAGCACTAACCAATCTAGCCATGTGAATATGACCTAAGGGAGAAACACCTATTCTTGATAATGTCCCTTGTAATGGGTTGTTGACTCACCCAATTGCGGCAGTAGAGTTCCCTTAATGTGTTCGCCACATGCTTGATTCTAATTGGTTGACACATTTCAAGGACATATATAAATATCTGATTGGCTCACTGCTAATTTTAGCAGGGTTTAGTTTTGGGTGCACCTATTGTACAATTTCAGTGGTTTAGGGAGCTAATACTATGACAAATGAGAGAAATTACATATAACATTTGAAAAATTAATTTTTTTTCAATATTCATGATTTTCACTTGCTAATACTAAAAAAATATCATTTTTAGAAGAAACTACCTCCAACTATGCTAAATTCCTTATTTGGACGTTTTTGGGTGCTTCCATCGTAATGATCATATTTTACAACTATTGTTTGAGAATCATTATTAAATTATTATTCTAAATTACATTTTACAATAAGTTTCTTAAAAAATTGAAAATTTGGACTACCACTGATCCAATCCACAAGGGATGAAAGGATGAGACATGTCACTAAGGGAGAGGCACCCAATGGCGCACTTGTACCCAATGCCATCCATTTCTACAACACACAATCATTTCAGGCTATAAATGTAGGTAGGCAGTACATGGCTTATTTCTTTTGACCTAAAACAATAAGCATTCTACAATCCCGCTACATTTCTATTCTAGAATGAACGACTGACTTAGAAATGGACAGCATTGGGTGCAGGTGCGCCATTGGGTGCCTCTCCCGTAAGGTAATCTGCCCCCCAAAGATCCAAGTACCAGATGAATAGGTGCTTTTCTTCTTCATTTTTCTTTATTTTTTTGTCTGTTTCTACACCAGACATTGAAAAATCATTCATGAAATTCCCCTTGCAATGGAAATTGCCCATTTGTTTTTTAAAAAGTTTAAAAATTTTTAAAAATCATTCACAAAATCCAGCTTATTTTTTTAGTCCTCCGCCGCCATGGACAAGGGTCAAATTTTCCGAGTCTTCCAAAACCCACCAGTGCCTGAGCCTGAGTCCCCACATAACATAAACTTATAACTCACTGTTTGGCAGGTGTATTTCGTGCCATCCATTGACTTTGTAATGGACAGTCCTGGACATGGCAGGTACGAGAGGAACCCGTAACCATTAAACGCCGATGAGGACATTTTTTTGACATTTTTTTGGTCCGACAGTTGACAGAGAGTCGGTCCTTCTAGTAGGACAGAGAAGTGCAACTATTCATCCTTGGAATTTTGTTGTGAAAAGGGGAGGTCTTTTACACTCCCTCTGGCCCTAAAAGCTTCCCAAATTTTTCTTGCAAACACTGTAAATCAGGTTAATTAGGAAGCTTCTAACCCTTGAACGTCACAAGGGATGTTTTTCAGACCTTTCATTTGGGGAGACTGGGTTCATCAAACTTTATAATGTTTGCATCCGTATGATGGATTTCCCCCAAAAAAATGAGTCTAGATTGATGAGGTTGTCGGCTATAGATATATATGGTGAAGAATGCAATAATCAATTTAAATTCAAGTTATGTTGCTTTTTTTTAGAATGGTCCCACCTTCAAAGTTATTTGGTTTATGATACTTAAGGATTAATGGGACAAAGAGAGAAGTAGTTTTGACTTCCTATGATGTTTTTTTTTGCAGTTTTCTAAACCAATGATTCACTTGGTAACCAAAGGGATGATTTCCACAACCATAACTCACAAGCCCATCCTTTGAGATTTAAGATGAAGTTCAAGCCATAAAATCACCACTTTTGTTTATTTATTGAAACAAACGAAATGAAATTTCAGCACAAAAATAATACTTTGTAAGATACAAGACTAGTCACAAGTGGCTTGGTAGGACACAACACTAGGAACAAGACTGAAAAAATCCATTAGTTTTGTCTACAACTCTACGGTGATCAACATGATACAAGATGAAAGGATAGAAAGTTGAAACAAAGTAGCTGCAAGGCGGGAGCAAGATAAGGTAACTCAGTATATGACAAATACAACTCTAGACATGCCTATTGTAGTCCCAAAAATTCTTGTGATATATGAGTCTCTTGTAAAATGTACCACGCAAGAAGAAGTGGGACTACATGAGACTTGTCCAAACTTACCTTAAGATAAGGGGCCCCCAGTGAAGCCTACCAATCACTGGTGGATTGGGAGTTTCAAAAAAACGGACTTGAGACGGACTGATGAGACTCCCATTCCACCACTGATTGATGGGCTTCATTGGCCCCCAAGTCCACATGGAAGCCAGCCCTAAGGTAGGTGGTGGTCTTTTAAGGGCCCTTTGGAAGCGGCACATGACATGCCTGAAAATCAGGTTGCCTAAAAATCCAAGGACTGCGAACGGAAGGCCTGGTACTAACTTATAAGGGGCGATTGAAGGCAAATCTGGCCAACCTTCCATCCGACCCCAGGCCCAATATAAACAGCCCCTTAAAACTCCTTGGTCCTTTTGTTTCCAAAAAAATTTTAAATTTTAAAAAACAAACTCCTTGGTCCTCGGTCCTTGGTCCTTGGGCGCCGCACCAATTGGGCTCTGACTGGCAACAATACCTTACTGTGTGAACCTGAAGAAAAAAATCTGCAAGTGCCTGTCCCTGACTAAGCTTGAGCTTCCTGTGGGCCAGATTCTCTTGGATCCCACTTGGGCTGCAGTGCAACTCCGTCCTATTCTCATAACTCAAGAGCCATTCATTTTCTGAGAGAGTTCAGGTTTCAGATGTGGAACCAATGAACGGGGAGTACCGGCATTTAGTTACAAGTTAGCCGGTTGAAATCCAGAATTTCGGAATGAAGTTCAAAGTTTCATGAAAAAACTCGATCATTTTAGAGGAAAAAAAAGAATATTCCTTATTTTTTTAAGGCCTAGTCAAGAGTATTCATGACATTCAGTAGAAGCCTGCCATATTGCCTCCCAACGGATGAAATGATGTGGAATATCCCACACCATTCCATCCAGCAGATGAAATGGTGTGGAATATTCTACACCATTCAGTAACTAAAATTGCAAACTTCAAGAAATGTCAAATGAAATTAGATGATGGGGACTTCACAAAGGGAAAGGCACTCCTTCTATGGGTTACTGAATGTTATGTTCTCCAAGCAACCGATTGGTGCAAGAAAATGTAGGATTTTAACTAGTTCAACTAAAATTTCTTCCCGAACTGTGTGTGGAACCTAAGTCCTAAGGTAGGAGGTTCATAAATGGAGCATCTAAGGGCTAGAACTGAATTTTGGGGAGGTGAAACAACTTGGAATACTTTTCAGTAAATTTTTTGTAAAAGAGAAGTGCAATTGACATCTAACTCAAGTCATTTCATATCTTTCAGTGGAGCTTTCTGAAATTAGTTAAAAAAATTGGAAGTTTGACATGGCATAGGGCTCTAAAATGGAGCAACTCCTAAAATGTCATTAGGGGAGATTTGAGGCCTCCGGAAGATTGCGAGTTCCTACAATTTGAAAACGCAAAAACTACCGCAGGAAATGCAGAATTGCAAGAATCCTATAGGGTCGAGAGAAAGCCACGTTGTTAATTTTTTTTTGGATTTTTTTTTTCATATTTCAGAACCTCGATTTTTTTTGGTAATTGCTGGCCTGACAATGGCCAGCAATTATGGGAACAATCCCAAAACAACCCTCTGGAGGCCTCAAATCCCCCCCTAATGTACATAGTTTGGACATTGGTGAAGGCTATAAAAAAAAAACATGTACAAATAGTGTACACTTAAAAGAGGGGCTCCATTTTAGAGCTTGCTTGTTTTTAGAACCTCCTACCTTAGGTTAAGTTTATATGATGTATGAGGTACAATAGGCACAATGATTGGTTTGCCATGTTGACAATTTTGAATTTTTTTTAATAGTAAGACAAATATGAAGAACGGAAAGAACAATTAAAATTTCATTTTTTTTTGACAAAGTAAGAATTTGTTAAGAATTTTTGAAGTGTGCAACCCAAATGATTCAAAACAATCTTTAGACTACTCCAAAACCATCAAAAAAAGTGCCTATAAGGATCATGAGATCCTAAAGAAGGCTCAATATTTTCTAATATAATTGCAACATTTTCTAACATAGACATGACATGATGGAATAAAAAAACTACTTCTTATAATGTCTTTTCATTGGAAAGGTGGAAGTTCCTAAATCAATATTCAATAATTCCATCACCATCATACAAAGCATTGATTTTGATTATTAACCTACCTAATGAAGGTCTAACCTCATTAATTAAAATACATTTGCCATGGATTGATAGAAATCTATAATGGGTGGTTTTGTAGGTTTTTGCATTAAAGAGTTGGTCTATCAAAGGTTAGGAAGAATTTTCACTTACAATACTTTGTTGAAGTATACAATGGACATTTTTTTCTTGGGTTATGTTACTAACTTACAACTAAGACAAGGTAAAAGCAACCCATTATGGTCAGAATTAGGAGTTTGCCCTCATGCCATTGTTTCATTTTTTTTAATAAACTTCCCCTCATAAAGATAAGTATTAAAAATGGCAAAAGACATTGAACTTTCTTCCACAAAAACTTGCTCAAGGAAGGAAGGAATGGGCTCCTTTTTAGGTTATTAATTGAGAAAAAGTAAAAACAACCTATTGCAATTAGAATTAGGAATATGCCCTTATGCCGTTGCTATTTTTTTTAATTCCCTGCATGAAGTTAAATATGAGAAATGGCAAGAGCAATTGAACTTTTCTTGCAACAACTTGCTCAAGTAAAGAATAAGCTTTTTCAAGGTTACTAACATACAATTGAGATAAGGTAAAAACAATCCATTGTGGTTGGAATTAGAAATTTGCCCTCATTCCACATTGCTAAATTCTTATTAAAAATTTCCTCACACAAGGATCAATGTATGAAATGGAAAGAGAAATTGAAATTATATATTATTTTAACAATGTGTGAATCTTTTTACAAATTTTTGAAGTATTGTGTCCATCATGATCCAAAAGAATCCCTAGACTACCCCCAAAACAAAACAAAATTGCATCCATAATGTTCATTTTACTTACTCAACTACAATAGTTTCAATATTTTATTTATTTAGGAAGGCCTAAAATCATTTCCTACAATGAATTTAATTACATTGTAAAGTTGGAAGTTTCTAATGAAGTTACTAATTACTCCATTACTATCAACTAAGATGTGTATTTTGGCCTAAATCTCATTTATCCAAAAAAATCATAATTGGATCATTCCCTAGATGTCTTCTGTAGAATCTTTTTACTACAATGCATTGTTCTACCTTAACAAAGGTAATCACCTCCAAAAATGCCATTTTTTGTTGTTGTGCTTAGTTGGCACGAAATTATTAGGCTAGTCAAATTTTCATATTTTTTTGTGGCAAGTGAAAAGAGGTTATAATCTACCAAAGGATGTAACATTTGAATATTGTATACAAAGGTTACAAAGGATTGAATTTTTTTGAAATACGGGCTTTGAAATTTGTTTCTTTTACATATATATGTTGATTTTGGAGATGTATACATGATGACAATGGTAGTTTTGGGTGAGTGGCTCATTTGGGATAAAACCTTAAATCTAAAATCATGCAAATAAACATAATTTCTATTTATAGATCACTTAAAGTTTTTGCTAACTAGTTCTTCTTGTTTATTTGGAATCTAAAGAAGATACAATACTCTCATGGTATGCATTTTTTGAACTTTATAATATAAATAAAATATTAATTTCTAACTATTGAAAATAGGTGTATATAAAATTCATCCTAGGTTCTTGTAAATAGAGGTTGTATGGAATTTGACATTCTTACAAACTATCTATTTATATAGGAGGTTTAAAATCCATTGAGGCTCTGTAACTGACCACCTCTTCAAATGTACATTGCTTGTACATGTTGCTTTTTCATCTCCACAAGACTATACAAACAATGTACATTTGGCAATTTTAGAAGGTGTGAGCATATTAGACTTCAACAATTTATAAGTAATTCTACAAAGCTCCAAAAAATTATGAAACAACTTGGGTTAAATGCCAATTCTACTTGACTTTTTAAGAAAAATTATTGAAAAATATTTCAAGAAGTTTCACCTCCCCAAAATTCACTTTCAACTCTTAAATGAGTAGTTTTTTCCCCTCCTACCTTAGATATTGTCACACCTTCTCCAAGAATGTAACTTCTATGAAGCATGGGAAGATATGGAGTAAAAATAAGAATCATTAGGAGCCTTTGCTCCATGAAGGAAGTATGACTCTTCTTCTCACATAAGAATGAAAATGGACATAGCTTGTTAGCTTCCTCCACGGCTTTTCAATCTTTACACCTACTCCTTAGAATGAAAACAAGACTTTGTTAGTGGATGTTTGTCAATGTGAATGGTGTCTTCTAGATGGGTGATATGACATAGGTTCTAGGACACCTCAATAGCGAGGAGAGGGGTTAATTGAATAACTTATAGTATGAAATTTGTTAAGTTAACAACCCCCCTTATATAATTTCCAAATGTAATCTCAAGATCAAATAATCTAGGTTAATGCTATTGTATTTTTGTATCATTAGAGGAGATTTGAGGACTCTAGAAACCTACGAGTTCCCGAGTTGCGGGAATGCAAAAATTACCGTGTGAATGTAGAATCATAGAAATCCAACGTGGTTGAGAGAGTGTCACATCATTAATTGAATTTTTTTCCACATTTCACAAGCTAATTTTTTTTGGTAAATGCTCGCTTGACGGCAACTAGTAGTTTCAGGAGTAGTCCCAAAATGACCCTCTCAAGGCCTCAAATCTCCCCTAATGTTGTATCGTATTATGATATCTATAGCTATATTTTGGTATTCATAGCTATATCATATTTTGGTATCATATCCATGTTTATATATATGTATGTATGTATTTATATCAATATTTTGTATATTCATATGTATGTATTGTTTTTTATCAGAGGTAGGGAAGGAGTTCTTATTTTGTTCCGTGCCCGTAGAGGGGAGGGGGAGGGGGAAGAAGGGAGGATTGTTGTGCATCTTTTCTAAGGGATAGTGATGATCAACCCTTTTTTTTGGGCGATATGGTGCCAGATTGCACCATTCCAAAATAAATGTCCACTTTTTGCCAGATAAAAGTAATCTTTTTTCACCAAAAATTCTTCATTTTAATTCAGAACATAGATGAAACCACCAAATTTGGATGATAAAGTGCATGGATATGATTGAAAAGTGTTTTTTGGTCAAAAAGATGGATGGATGGAGATATACAATGCTTCACCAAATTTTAAGTGGTCGCCATCTTGGCACTTTCTCAAAAACTAAAAAAAGAAAGAAAAGGGCTGGTGATGATGTAGCCATATCATTTTTGAAGTACTAAGCTTACAACTAGAAATATTTCAGTCAGGGATTTGGTTACAAACAGTTCAGATCTCAAGAACAAACCGGCAGGCACTCTGCAATGTTAACGATTTATTAATAAATAAATCAACCACATGATGAAAGTATTTTTTTCATTAACCCCTAAGCGTCTAGACTCCGTCATCTGCACAATTTGCGATTTCAGAAAAATCATTATAAAGTATACTTACTATTTGGAAGAATATTTTGGAATTGAGATGCAAATAAAAGTTGTAGAGTTTGAGTTTTAGATTCTATCCATTAGGTTAGATTCACGACCAAATAATCTAGATTAATAATGTGTTTTTTTTATAACTTTTGAAAGGAAAAATTCAAAGTTCCTTCTAAATTCAATTACAAGCAAAATATTGTCATTTTTTTAGTACATTTTGTTGGACAAGACTTGAAATGAGGTTCTCTTGAGATGGTGATTTTTTGGAATTTTTGTGTTCTTCAATTCTATGACCTCATTTTTGCAATTCCATGTTTGAACTAGAGTCAACTCAAGTCAACCACCCAACATACTTCTGCATTTGTAATTTTAGAGAAATAGGTGTTCTAGTAACACCAAATCCAATCCTTGGATAGGACCACAACTTCATTAAGTATCTCTAAAAATTTGGATGACTCTCATCCAAGCTATAATGAAAAAGAAATATGATTTTCATTTTGTACATCATTCAGAAAGTGGACATCAAAGCACTTCAGGGTTAAAGTAGAACCACCTATTCTCGACCAAGGACCCATATCCAACTTGTAGGATGTGCCTATTTCCAACCAAGGCTAGAAGACATTTCTAATCAAAACTTGGAATGTACTTTTTCTTCATTTTCAAGGTTGAGACTAATGAAGTCAAAACACTTGTTTCAAAGTGTCATAAAGTATGCTAGAAGTATCAACCAAGAAAGTAGTCTCTTGAATGATCAAAATTAGAAGAGTCTAGACATTTCAAAGCACTTTTTGGCTTTCAAAAATCATAATAATTTCACTTTTGAAAATAAAATCATGAAAAAATTGCAATCCCTATATTTCCTATCTTGCTACATGGGAAAAAGTTGCACAACCTCATACTCCTCATGATATGTTGGCCAAAATTGCTTAAATGATCAGGTGTGGGAGGGTCTATCTTAATCTAGTAGTCCTTGCTAGGCCCTTGTGAGTTGTGGTTGGTGGCTTTTGTATTTTACCCTAGCAATGAGTTTACTTTCATTTGTTAAAAAAAAATTATTTTTTCATTATGAACCTATCCATTTTCTAAGAAAGAATGCATAATATGTAACATACTAATTTTTCATCATTTTTCATCATTTTCTGATTACAAGTTAAATTAATTGTATGCACAAGAATCAACTAAGGTAAGAGGTCCTAAAATGGAGTGGGCATTAAAATGGTGCCCTATCTTAAATGTACAAGATTTGTACATGTTGCTTTTTCATAGCCTTCAACAATGTATTGACAATGTACATTTTAGCTAAGGCACCATTTTAGAGCCCTATGTCCTTTCAACTTCAAAATTTAATAACTAATTCAAAAAAGCTCCAAAATACATGAAACGACTTGGGTTAGATGTCAATTCCACTTGTCTTTCTAGGAAAATATACTGAAAATTATTTCAAGATGTTTTACCTCTCCAAAATTCAATTTCAGCCCTTAGATGGTCCATTATAGGACCTTCTACCTTAACCCCTAAAGGACCAACATGCCTTTTTTGGCAACATAGCGATTTTGGGCAGGTACGTGTGGCTACAGATTTCTATATTTTGGAACCAAACTTTAATAGAAGGTGTGGACGAGGAGTATCTTCAAAGCCCAACAATTTTCATGACTTTTGACTACATGGTTGAAAAGTTATTGCATAAAACGTTGTTTGTTTCTCAACTCGGGCAGTTTGGGCAGATCAGAAAAAATCACTTTTTTTGGAAATAAAAATTTGAAATTGATTTTATAGATTTATATATACATGTAAAGCTTTGAATCATTCCATTTGGATTAATGAGTCAAAAGTTATGAAGGATTTTAGTTTGCGGGTAGTTATGGATTCTCTTCTCTAAAATAAACTTTGAAGTCCTTTGTTTTACTCAATTTTTAATATTTTTGAAAAAAAATAAAAACATTGGGTGTAGCCTAATACTGTGTACTCAAAATAAATAACAAGAAAACACTTTGGAAAATCTCTCACTCAAGACTCACTTCTATTGATAGCTCATTCATTTGAATGATCCATGTTCAAATAATTGTAGGTCAATAATGCAGATTGAAATAATTTTGTGGAATGTTGAATGAATGATGGGTTCTAAAATTCTGCTATACTCTAAACAGCCTTGGTTGCTGTAAATAAATAAATAAATAAACAGGACTAGGTCAATATTCAGGGGAAACCGAGGGTCGGTTAGTTTGTTGTTGGCCTCAGTGGAATTAGGAAGAAAGTGGTTGTGACTTGAGAAAAAACAGTGAAAAAAATCTATGATTGAAGTTTTATTATAAGTAAAAAAAAATAGAGAGAAAATGGACTCTCCACATGAAAAAAGTTCAATATGGGAATTAAAGGAAAATAGCTAGTAAAACTCAATAATATCTTAATCTCTAAGTTGGATTTTATGATTCGCATCCATTTAGGATTAGGGGCAAGACTGAAATAGTGTAATGTGCTCATTTTTAGATGCTTGGAGTGGGCAAATTTTTTGGAGTCAATCTTCTTATTTTCAAGTTCTCAAAAATCAAAGCAATTGAATGATTGATTGAAGTGTATGATTTTTAACTACCATTCAATAGGTAAAGAGCACTTAACCCTAAAGTAGATCTTTGGGTTTCTCTATATATTATCATGATCATTAACTTACTTTGTATAGAAAAGTACTTTGTCAATGTTTTTGTGATCAATTGTAGATGAATTAAATTCATATTATATTATATGGTTGCAAAGGGCTTTGAAGTCCTTTTAGAGTTAATGATGAGTATTTTTCAAATGAATTGAATGTCTAATACTTTTCATATAAATTATTTCTTAATGATGTTAAATATGTCAATAGTATTCAATATATAAAATAATATTTGTATATCACTTCTTGTTTTAAAATTTCTACCATGAACTTAGTAAAGTGGATTTCCACTCGTTTGAAAAACTTCCTATAAATATTGGTTTTAGAAAAAGAAAGAAAGACACAATATGTAATTTGAGGCAATTTGCTTCAATATGTTTGAGTTCACTACATAAATGGCAAGTTGTAGCTATACAAATGATATAACTTAGATTAGAGTAAAATGTAGATGAATCAAATTTCATTTAAAACTCTTCTTATTTATTTATTGGAACTTCTACATCCACTCACATTTAATCATAGAAGTTATGAAATTTTTGTTCCCTTTACACCTTTGCTACTACCATAAGTGAAGGATTGGGTTGGCACATACTAAAAAATACAGCTTGGTAGATGCTAGAAATGTATTTTTTTGATAATATTCTTTTCATTCACCATGCAAAGCTCTTGTTTTTTTGGTGAAAAATGTTTTTACTAAAGATTTGATATCTATTTTTAGAATTCTTTTCAAACCTACCCTATAATTATAATACATTAAAATGAATTGATCTCCAAAAGCTATTTCATTAAATGTCACTTACATTTGAATTTTGGACGGATTATTATACATTGAATCGAAGTTGAACCTAACCTTAAAAAATACAACAAACCAATTCAAATTGAAATAGATGTGTGAATTTGAAACAAAGTAAAGTAAATCCATCCAAATGAACTCCTAAGTCAAGAATGTACAAACACCTAGATGGATAATGAAAAACAAACTCTCTATATTTTTAGGACACGTTGCATGAACTTGTTAGTATTTGAACTTTTGATTGTTTAGAAATTAAAAGATTGATTGATTGATTATATATATATATATATTCATATGCAAGTGCTAAGTGGGATAAATGAGTAACCTATAACAAACGTAAAGAGAACGAGACAATCTCTATACTTGGCCCTTAGGGGAATTGTTGATATTTGATATCTATCAAAAATGAAAAAAATGAATTTATGTTAGGTATCCAAAATTCCAAATTAATTGAGAGAGTATACAAGGAACTGGAATCATTGAAGTTGAGCTAATGTAGTTAGAAATTAGTTAGTTCAAATTTTGGTGCAAGCCATTGATCCTACTTACATACAAAGATAAACTATCCCATTGTAGACAAAATGAGAGCAAGCCCATTGTGGTTTAAATTGTAATAGCGGTGTACATTTTAGAGGTAAATGTATACAATCATTACAATTTTGTCCACAATGAGCTTACTTCCATCTAGCCCATAATGGTGTAGGTTTCGTCAATGAAATTGATTGAAAATCAAGAAAGGCAAATTTATCGATTGAAAATCATGAATTTGTATTTTAGAATTCCAATTCATTATGGAAGCTCGGTCTTCCTCAAGGACCAAATGTTCAAAATTTCAACAACAAATGAATGCTAATATATCCCATATACTCACAAAAATGCATCAATTTTCATCCATCATTTAAAAAAATTCTTAACTTAGTTCTTTAACAATTTGATTGAAAATATGCTATAATTCAAAGGATACTAGCAAGCCTTGCTTCAAAATTTAAAAAAATTCAATTTAAAAATTAACATTCATAAATGTCTTGAATAAAAAAAAAGCAAAATTTAACATTTACAAAATAATTAAGTTATGTTCAAATCATAGTGATATTTTCAAACTTAACATTTTCAATTAAAATGAATTTTTTTGGTGAAAATCTTAAATGTTCAATCTACAATTGATTTTAGAAGAAATTTTTAATTTTGGCTTCAAATGTACTTTAAAAATATTAGCCAGTGTAGCAATTGATCTAACTATATAGATATGATATGAAGATCACATTTCACAATATATTAGTCACTAAATTATTATTCTAAGTTGTATTTTATATCATATCTTCATGATTTGGAAAATTTTGACTACTCATGGTCCTTAAAAGGGTTATAACAAGCTTTAAAGTTGTCTTAGGATCATAATTGAACGGGTAATTGAATATATGACTTTTCTAGAGTTTAAATTTCCTTTGCTAAATTTTGTGATGCTTTCACCTCTATGTCTATGTGAGTAGGGAGCAACTACATTTTAGAAGTACCTTTGTCTTGTTGTCAAAGTGAAAGCAATTCAAAAATTCAAATGAAATATTAAAAAACTTTTCATAATCCTTTACCTAACATTTCATTGGCCAATAAGGTCAATTATCCTAATACCACCTAATTAGCAATGTAGATATCTTATGCAATGTACTTATTGTTGCATGTATTTTTTTGAAGAAAGAATTAGTCTAGTGGATTCAAATAGAAAAAGAATCATATCAATCCAATAACAAAAGTGAAAGTGATATAAATTTTAAAATATATATGGTGCAAAACATTACTAGGTGGAGGTCTTGACCATCTTAAAAAGGCATTAGAAGAAATTTGAGGGCATTAGGAGACTGCGGGTTCCCGGACTGCGGGAACGCAGTTTCTGCCCTGTGAACCCGAATCCTACGTGGTCGGGACACTGCCACGTAATATATATATATATATATATATATATATTTTTTTTCAATTTTTTTTGGACTTATTTTCATATTTCAGGACCCAAATTTTTATTTTTATTTTTATTTTTTCCATAAAAATCGGCCTGACGAGGATCTGCGGCATTGGGAGCCGTTTCGGGAACAGACCCGAAACGGTCTCCTAATGCCCTCAGATTTCATCTAATGTTGATGATCAATGACCCAACCCCCTAATCCCATTTGGTTAGTGTTTTGAAAACAAGAGTTTAACATTCTAGAAACACATTTTTTATTGTCTA
The DNA here is from genome assembly GCA_947034885.2 of Thuidium tamariscinum. Classification (NCBI taxonomy): domain Eukaryota; kingdom Viridiplantae; phylum Streptophyta; class Bryopsida; order Hypnales; family Thuidiaceae; genus Thuidium; species Thuidium tamariscinum. Next base: position 9,964,091 of record OX344755.2, read on the forward strand.
AAGCTACAACTTCTTATTAATAGCAAACATTTGTTTACATGTAATGTCACCCACATCAACATTTAATGATCCACATCTTTGTTAACTCATTACTATTGATAAAATAAATATGAACATAATATCATTCTCTTCCAATAGCACCCAATTGCTTGCCCAAGAAAAATGAGTTAAATACTTTGCAGAAGTAGATGATGCTTGTTTTGCAAATGGAAAGGTTCAGTAGATGTTCAAATAGGATGATTAATGACAATAGGTTGATCTATCTTCATTCCAATTCTCCTCCTACAAACAAACTATTGTACACTTCCATGTCACCTTCCAAATTTTTAAAAAAAAAAGAAAAATTTATGCAAGGTTTTTGGCCAATTCTAGGTGCATGGAAATTCACCATCCAATTCACCGAAAAACCTCTAAACAAATAATAAACCCGCCCGCCTTTTCAACCACGTGAAATTTTTTGGCCACATGGGCGGAGCCTTTTGCCTTGCTGGACCCGTCCAATCTCTCTTCTTCCCCATTTCTTTTTCCTCCCAAACGTGGAAAGAAAGTGGGCCTGAAGTGGAAAAAGAAAAAGAGAAAACCAAACTCAAGTGCTACCAGGAAAACCCGTCTTTATCTTTTGGCCAATGTTGACCCCCACTCTTCAGCCCTCAAGAACACGTTTCCACCAGTGATGAGTTGACACATGGTTGTTATGTGGGCCTAAAATATAGATAAAATAAAATATCTGAGTAATGCATTCTTACTTCTTGAGTAGGTACAATCATCAAAATCTCTATTTTCTCTTAGAATATAGTGACATAGCAAGACTTTGGATGCACGTGCGGTGGGGCTATTTTTGAGTTTTACCACCTATTTTTCTTGGGGCAATTTTCAATTGGGGGGTCCTAAAGAATCAAGGGGTAGTCCAAATTTCCAAAATTGTGATGATGTATTATAAAATGCAACTTAGAAAGATATAATTTAATGATAACTCTCAAATAGTAAATGTAAAATATAGTCTACAGGTCATATTTGTATGGCTAAGTTCAATTCATATACAAACTTGTCTAATGATATTTGAAGAATTTTTAAAAAATTTCCTTCAAAAAATGATTGTATATTGAATATTTTGTAATCTTATTAAAAAAATTCCAATAACTTCAAATGTTAAGTTTTATTGATAGTGATCTTTGAAGATTTTTATTTTTATTTTTTAATTTGAGTTAGTTGAAGGGTCATTTTTTGAATTGAAAACTTTTTTCCTTTTAAAGGCCAAGCCTACCAATTTCCTTTGAATTCTAGAATATTTACAAAGCAAAATCTTTAAAATTAATATAATACAAATGTTAAAGAACCAACACAAGGTTCTTCAAAAAAATAAAAAACAAAAGATGTATTTTTGTCCGTTTGGGATGCATGTCCCTATGTTCATTTATTGTTTGAAATTTGAATGCCTAGTTCTTTAGGGATTAACCTTGTAATGTCATTGCATATACATACTACTTGATGGCTAACAAAAATTCTTTTATATAAGATAGATGTGCAAATGTTAATCTTTGGAATTTTTTGAGAAAATGAGAGGTCTTATATTATACAATAGTTTGATTTCTAGTGAGTGTCCTTGACTTTTTTAAGCAAATGATTTACATTGTATCAAAAAAATGATTTCCATAGTAACCAACCTATCCTTCTAAGTTTAAGTGCTTTATAGATTTAATTTTTCAAGTCCAAGTCTCATTTTTCTACATGTTTTATTCCAAATAAATATTTTATAGTTTTTAAAAATCTTTTTTTAATAGTGTTCTCAAATTACAACCAATTTTTTTTCCAATTTCACTAGCTAACAATGAACAAATCTGCAATTCTTCCCAAACACTAATGCAAACATGCAATGTGTCACTACCAATAGTACCTTTAGGAAAAGTTTAGCAGAAAATAATTTTAAGAATACAAAATGATTTCATAGTCTAGGACTTAATTATCCAATTTTATTTTGTATGTGAAAAAATTCATTCAACAAAAATAACATTGCTTTTCCAAATAAAAATAGTTGCAATACTTTTGAAAATGTATAATAAATAATCAAACCTTGTACATCCACCTACTACATGACCAAATGCTTGGGCCTTAATTCCTAAATGTCCAAGGCCTATTTTGAGCTTCTTGCAATCTGCTCTAAATTGAGCAAAATGTCAACGTTTTGATGAGTTGCATCAATTTTATTTAATAGTAAATGTACAAATTCAGACTAGATACGTTAGAGATCTCATAGGAAAAGAAAACACAACAATATCACTTATGGAGTGAAAGATTTGACCATGAGGGTGTCAAAACTACAATAGTGATGTGAAGTCTTTCTATCCTTTTTTCACAAGTCAAACTTAAAAAGTTGGTGACCAAAAAAATATGAGGTGAAAGGGCCTAACATGCATAACTCCAATCAATATATGGCTTCTCAAAATCTACTCAACAATTTTTGTAAATGAATTTTGAATGTGATTTTTTTCCAAAATCTAGTGTATTTGAGGCTCATTTTCAAGTGCTCTCAACGCTATAGAAAGTCAAAATTGCAATGGGTACCCTTGCACAAAATCTTGAACAGAAAAATTACTTTCATTCATTTTTAAAATTTGATTTTTGACACTAGAACTAGATTTAAAAAAAAACTTTTCTAAAATGTAAACTACTAAAATATCAACTTGTTGTTACGTTTTATTTAACTTCAAAGTTTTGCAAACACTAGATTTTGGTGCCTTGGGCATTTAGGAGTTAAGAATTAACTTCTATAACTACAAAGGGCCAAAGAACTAATTCAGAGAAATATTATTTATTTATACACTTTACTAACTAGTCAAGTGGCAAACAATTGCAAGACCATAATCCTTACCTTTAAGGCCCAACAATTTTCATTACTTTTGATTACATGGTTAAAAAGTCATTGCAAGATATGTGAATTTCTTTGATCTTTGGGCAACTTGGGCAGATAAAAAACTTCTTTAAAAAGAACTTAAAAAGAAAATAATAATTTGAAATTGGTTTATTAGATTTTTGTCTAAGTGGAAAGCTTTGAATCATTCCATTTTGAGTAATGAGTCAAAAGTTATGAGGAATTTTAGTTTGTGATAGTTTGTGGGTAGTTATAGAATCTCTATTTTAGAAAAAGTTTGAAATTCTTTATTTAATTCAATTTTTACTATTTTTGAAAATAAATAAATTGGGTGAAGATAGTTTATTAGAATATTTACAACCATTGCGATTGGCATTTTTCATTTCCATAAATAAATTGTTCACAACTTAGTGTTTTGAAGCATTTTCTACTTCTTTCTACTTACTATTTTTTTCCTATATGTTGTACAATTCCAAATGATTTGAAAATTTTTGAGCATACAACCAACTTGCATTGAAGAATGAATCCAAAGAGTAATCACCATTTTGAACATTTGGTCATACAAATGTGACCTTGTGAAGTGCAATTGCCTAAGTTTTGCAAGGATAAAAAAAGAATTTTTATCAATTCAAATGTTAATATCTTGCAATCTACACAATGGGAATTTCTGATATTTTTTCCACATCTTTTCAAACCACCTTACAACAAGATCCTTAGGTTAAATGTGTCAAAAAATAATTTTTTCAAAAAATTTGCAATTGTATTAGAAATCGCAGTTTTGGAGTGTTTTTGGTGAAAACATATTAAATTTTTTTTAGGAATTAAACTCATGAAACTTCCTTATATACTAATGAAATATTTGTAGAACTATTTATTGACTTCAATGGCTTGTAGGGTAAATTTCTTAGGGTAAGGTAACCTAATTGTTGAGGCTCACTAATTTCACTATTTTGCACTACCATGGCACATACCCGGCAGCACCAATGTATATAACACCCCGTTCGCAACACGTCTGTGGAGCCCGCGGACCGGACGGGGTCACCGGCCACCCGCATAGCCGCAAATTGGCAGTGGCGCCCATCTCTCGCCGTCACTGGGTCCCTGCCATCGCCAGACCCAGGCAATTGGCCCCAATTCGCAATGCTAAGTTAAGTTACTGCACTCCGAAAACACGCAATCCTGTAGTAACCGCAAACTCCTGCACTGTAGAAACCGCAAGCATCAAGGAATGAGCAGAGCATGTTGAGTCGAATCCGCCAGCCTGCCTGCTTTTGGATGAGAAGAAGGCTCCGTCATCATCACGGCACGGCAGTGATCGGAGTTCATCACACCAGGTGGAACAGTAATTCGGTGCAATCCACTCGCAGGAAAAAGCCAGAAGCACGCTCTCTCGATCTCGGCAACGACTAACGAGCCCTAGCCATGGCCCAATTGCAGTAGAAATTTTTTGCAACTCGCCTTTCCTTTCCCCAATTCCCAGGATCATAGGCAATAGGCTGATAGTCTTTCCTGCCAGCGCCATCAAGACAGCCAGGGGAGGATGGCCAGGGACGGGGTTTACCTTTGCGTTCAGTTCCGGTCCTAGGACAACAGCCAGGGCTCTAGGTCTTTGGTCTGTCAGATGGTGTCAGGTTGGACTCTGCAAGGCTGCCACTGCCATTAATGGTTGTCTGGACGAGAGGAGCGGTTCATGTGTGCGAGGAAAGAGAGTTGTGGTTTCTGGAGAGGACAGAGGGAGAGTTCCCTGCTTGCTACGTTATTTTGGGAGTGAGTTGGTCGTGAGTGAGTGAGTGAGTTAGCGGCGGTTGTTGTTGTGTTTAGTCAGGGTTTTTGATTTGTGTGTGGATAGAGTCTGTGGGTAGTGAACCTTAAGAGAATGTTGTGAAGCGAGTGTGTATGATGGAGCGGGGATCCGTCAGAGTGAAGGTGTGTAGTGTGATTACATTGCTTGTGTGACCGACCTCGCGACGACGGTGAAAGTAGTAGCAGCAGCTGCTACTGGTTGACGGAGGAAACATATTGATTAGTGAGGCGGTTCGGTTTGGTTCGGTTCAGATGCTTTTGCTAAATTTAGAACTCTGCGATTTGGCAGGAATTAGTAGCTCAGGAAATGGCTGAAATAAAAGTTGGATGATTAGTTATAGTTACGATTTGGTGCTTTGTGTGTTGGCCTATGGCAGCCGCATTGAGCCTTGAAATTGCACTTGTGTTTCGAGGAGGGCGGAGATAGTGTTGAAGACGAGGCTGTCGAAGAAATTATGTCTTTGTCTCAACAGGACAGATGCAATACTCTGTTTAATGAAAAAAATCAGTTAGTGGAGAGTGGGCGACACATTGTGTCGAAGCCTCAAAGTGTTTGTTGGTGGCGAGAGTCCCCGTGATAAGGACAGTAGATTTTGATACAGCGATCGGTTCTTCGTTAGGGCGGTGTGGAGAAGTTTTCGCCTGTTTTTAGACAGGTATATTTCAGAACACATTGTTCGGCGACTTTAGTGGCCATCATAGTGATTGAGAGAATAAGGGTTTATCCAGAGTTGAGATTTTGATGATACATTAGTGGCGCGAGGGTTGCTGTTTCTGACACGAGGAGAGTTGTGTCGAAGTGAAGCGAGCGGTTTCCGAGTGTCCTCGTAGGTGTGAGGGACTGAGCCCTCCTACCAAGCAACAGAATGCCCAGGCCTAGGCGTTTAGGGTCGTCCTCTTCACTGAATCGATCATTGTCAAGGCTGTCTTCATCGACGTCTTTCTCTACGCGGCAGTCAAATTCGAGAATCTATACATATCTCATTGTTGGGGGTTTACTCTTGTTTGTGACCGTTGCTTGCTTGCAAGTCCATCTCCTCAGGGCTCCACAAGGTTCCAAGCTCAGCCCTCTTGAGAATGGAAAATCAGGTACTTATGTTCACTTGCTTGAAACTTCCAACGTTGGTAGGTCAAAGTTTTCTACATACTGTCGTTCTGTTGACTTTAGGACGAAACAATCCGTACTTCTTAGAAGAATATCTTTCTTAGCTACCGCGCTTCAAAATGGCTTTTGCATTTTCGCGCCATAGCCAAGTTCTGGCCGTTGTCTTTTTTCAAGTTGGTTCTGATCATGTCATTGGTGTGGATTCTGTGTTCTGAAATAGAAGAGGGCGTCGGAGTTGATCAGGCTTGGTGGAAGGATAACCCCGGAGTAGGGAATACGGGTGACCTGGATCCGGCCACAGGGAAACGAAGAGTGGTTGAGAAGGGCAAGCTCGGAAGAAAAATGGGTGCAGTGCAAGGCATCGGAGATGGCGAAGAGGGAGAGAGTAACGACGATGACATGGACCCTGGAGAAGAAATTGGAGATGAAGGAGATGAAGACGAAGATGCCGAACAGGACCGCTTTGATATTGATATAGATGATAGAGTGCTTGAAGAGGAGGGTGAAGACCTCGAGGACGTGAATCTGGGGTTTCTTGCAGAAATGTCGAATGAGGATTCTGCTGACAGTGTCATGAATGAGGCCGATCCTCTTAGAAAACCTGGACAGATGACTGTAGATACTTTAGGTTCAGTAGTGACACATGGACAGGGAGGTGAGAGAGTTGCTTCCGTCAGGTCGACAGATAGTATTGTAAATAATGGTAAAGCTGTTTCTGCTGATCATGATAGAGAGAAGACAGGAAGGCATAAATCCAACCAGGAGAGCAGAGGGGGAAAGGTGAGTGCCATTCCCGACTGGGTCCTTGATTCCAAGTTGAGTAAGCGGCAGAATGGCATAGCTGATACACTTGAGGAAGGTTTCCAGAGAGACCTTGTGAAAGACGTGGTAAAGAGGAAGGGGTCATTCTTCTGGGATCATGCTCTGGGCGTTCGAAAGAAGCCTTCGGAGGATGTCGAGTCTTTGGACGCAGGAGAAACTGAGGATTTGGTCGGTGGGAATATGGATATCAAGCGTGTTGGTGCAGGGGACGAGGGTGCAGCAAGGGTAGCTGTACTGCAATTGAGAGGCTTTAAAGAGGTTGTTAAGAACTGGAAGGAGCGGTTTAACAGCGATGACGAGTTGATCGATGACAACGTTCAGCTACGGCTAGAAGGTGTGCGTGAGATTGAAGATGCTTTGTTACTGAATGGGGATGGTGCACCAGACAAGCCGAATGCCTCAAAGAAGAAAAAGGGGAGAGGTGCGTTTGATCCTATGAATCCTGTTAACAACCCAATGCTACAAGATCCTGACACTTCTCCTGGAACTTGGATGACGAAGAGTGACAAAGAGATGTTGCGGGCTATCAGAGGAGATCACTTTAGCGGTAGTGGTCAGCTACCGAAGGTGCTCTTAGGAGTTAAAACTCCTGCTGTTGTCACCGAAGCAGATTCCGAATCGGGACGACAACCCTCAGTTGTCAAGGCTAACTCTAAGTGGACGGACGGAGAGAACTCTAAGACTCTTCCAGCTGAATTTAGTGGTGTACATGGTTCTGAGAAGATAAATCGTGTTGTTGAGGATGCCGATGAGAGACGGGGAACGAGAGCTGAGGCGTCTCATGTGGATGCTGCTGGTTCAGTACTTGATAGTCCAAAGGCTGAAGGAATAGCCTTGGAATTGACTTCTCAGAGCAAAGGAGAACGGAAGCAGTGGGGCTATTATCCAGGAATAGAGTCATCTCTCTCCTTTTCGAATTTTATGACAGCCTTTCTGGGGCAAGAGAGTTGTTCGCTAAATTTTTTCTTGGTTTGGACTACCCCTGCATGGGGCTTCACAGCTAGACACCAGCGGGTGTTGGAAAGCCTTCTTCGCTTTCACCCCAATGCTTGCGTGGTTGTCTTCTCAGAGACTTTCGAGTTTGACTACTTCAAGAGCTTTACGAAAGACGGGTACGTTAATTAGCAATAGGATCTGTATATTGCCTTCGCCTCTTGCACAGTATTTATCTTCTTTGATCATTCGGGGTTTAGCAGTTTTAACAGCGTCTTTTGTTTCTGCTCAATATACTCACTAGGGAATGTTCCTCAGGTACAAGGTGGCTGTGGTGCGGCCAAATTTGGAGGAGCTTTTGGCAGACACCCCATCTGATGTTTTTGTTGCTGTCTTACCGAAGTGGAAGGAGAAGCCTTTGTTTCACTTGCATTATTCTGAGCTCTTGAGATTGGCTGCTCTCTACAAGTGAGTTCTTAAGAGTCTTGTGGCTCAAGTTCATAAGTCGAGTGGAGAAGCGACTTTTTCTGTCACACCCGTGAAACTGAAGGACTAAGAGTTTGGGCTGCTGTTTAAATATATATCTTTCCGTGTTATGAAACTCTTTACCGTATTATGAAGTCATCTGGCAATGAAACATTTCCGCAATATGATATCATTTGATTCTGATGAATGTGGACGATTGGAAACTTTGCAGGTTTGGAGGAATATATATGGACATGGACGTGATTGTAGTGAGACCCTTGGACAATCTACACAATACCGTGGGTTCAGAGATTACTGCTAGTGGACAGCTGCGACTCAACGGTGCAATTTTGATCTTTAACAAGTCTAGGTTCGGATTTCGTCTTTTCCTCCTTTTCTAAGATGATGACGTTCTTTCTCTCGCTTGTGATGCCTTGCATCTAATTGGGATTACCAAGCTTCAGTCTTATCATACCAAAATACGTTATGATTGCATAGAATCGAATTTCATTCGATAACTTTTCCTTACACGATTTCATTTGCAGTAAGGAGATGTTTCCCCTTCCGACCGTGCAGGTCTCACCGAATCTTTGTAGTTTTCGGTTAAACGAGATGTTTTCTTTGATTTGATTTGAAAGTTTATTAAGTCATTTTTGTTCTGGCAGTCCATTTTTGAAGAAATGCTTGGAAGAATTCACTAGCACGTACGATGAGGCATTAGTTCAATGGAATGGAGCTGATCTCGTGGCAAGAGTTGCTAATTCCACTTTGGACGAAAAGGGTAGCACTTGGAGACAGTTCCCTGATCTTCTGAAGATTGAAGGGCCGTTTTCTTTCTTCCCACTGGATTCAAGAGGAATCTCAAAGTGAGTACTTTGAATTTGATGGATTATGTAGGCGTTTTAACACTACTTGCTTTCTGTTGGCACAACAGTGTTTTTTTCTCATGAGATTGTTTTTTTCCCGTCTCCAGATTCTTTGCAGCACCGAAGGATGACATTCACGAACGACAGCAAAGGGAGCTGCTGACCAGAATAGCTAAAGAGGCTTACACCATCCATCTATGGAACAGCCTTACTTCAAACGTAGTTCCAGAGGTCAGTAGTCTTGTAGGAACCATTTTGAGTCGGTCTTGCCTACGATGCAAGGATCTTCTATGATAGTTTTGTCTCGGCTACTTTTCGACCCGGCAGCCCCTTTTACGATGAAGATGTGTGTAACATATGCAGTAGTAGAGTATTAGTAATATCACATCTTTTCATGCCGGTGAACCCAATCATCCAGCTGTTCTATGCACAGCTTGCAGTAAATTTGGAATGCTCACTGGTGAATTGTGCTGATCTGAGGTTGAGCAGAGTTGTTTAGACGAGTTGTTCGGCTAGAGCAGGCTCGATAGTTCGATGCATTGAAACAGTTTAAAGCGGAAACTGTCAGTTGTACACATATGTTGTCAGCAAAATGATCAGCAACCCGGAAATAAACATGAGATTAGACTGCCTTACTCTGCTGTTGATACGAGTATCAGCATGTTGATCTAGATGAGGTTAATGTTTGTGCACCGTATCTCTAACATCAAGAATTACCCCGCAAATTGTTGACATTGTTTCAAAGTTCTGAAAATTGTCCAGCTGAATTACTGTTCTGGTGCTGCTTTTTTATTCTATTAGCATTGTTTCAATGAGGAATTGCAACAAAAGAATACTTCGTTGATTTTGAACTAAGTAAATGTTTCAAAACTAGATTAAACATGGCATTACGTAAATATTGGAAAAATAATTGTACTACTCTCCATATTTTTTATGCTTTTTGAGAAACATGTGATTTTTCCTGAAATGACTGGTACCCACCTGGCAGTCCTTTGACTCCTTTCCATGACTACAGGTTTGATTAATATTCTGTAGGAGAGTTCACTTGCTGTGTTAGATTGTCACACAATGGCCAGCATTTCGAATTTCGAATGCCACCCTCCGCTTTTGACCAGCCTGATGTCCCCATATAAATTAGTTCTTTGAATTTGGGCAACATTGGATCCAATATTTGTCTACAGAAACAGCACATGCGATGATACAGTATGCCAGTGTAAAATTTGAGAAGTTAAGTCCATTTGTGAGTGTCAAGTTATAGAAACTTGAGCAAATCAATAAGAATCACATTTGGGATTATAGTGGAAATACCCAAAACCGTCCAAATAAGGAATTCAGCATAGTTGGAGGCAGCGTTTTCTAAAATTGATATTTTTTCAGTATTAGCGAGTGAAAATCATGAATATTAAAAAAAAAATCAAATTTTTTGGAATCAATATGTAATTTTCATAAATTTCCAAAGTATTGGCTTCCTAGACCATTGGAACCGTCCTATAGGTGTACCTTTAACTGAACACCTGCTGACATTAGTTGTTAGGGAATGAAAACTATACATGTGTTTTACAACTGTGTCAGCAAATTAGAATTAAACATTCGTCAAACGCTTTAATGAAAGCTTATGGATAGATTTAGTACTACTCTAGGGTCCAGGAATAGGTACAGGGACGGAAATGGGTGTTTCTCCCTTAGTGGTCAGACAATGCACAAATAAGTAGATCTGAATGAACTCAAGGAAAAGGGATGACACGACAACACTATTGATTGTTGATTAACCCTGGAACACATTGGAGAAAAAAATCCAAAAGAATTCATTTGAAGTCAACCTACTATAGAAGATCTTTACTTTCTATCCCTAATTCTGAGGATGAATAGTTGTAGATCTATCCTGCTCATGAAAATTATTTGTCATTCATTGGACACTAAATGTCCTTGGTGTCCTTTCTAGGTTAAGCATTTATCCAATCTCCAGTTTTGATAAATCAAGCAAAAATTTAGAGGAACCACCCAAAAATTCATACCTTAATTCTTGAAGAGTGGACCCTGGTGACTATGAAATCATCCATTTTGATTTTATGGGAATCAATGGTTTAAAAAAAATTTGAAAGCACTCAGTGGAAGTCAAAGTACTATAGAAGATTTTCCCTTTTCACTCAAAATTCTAAAGATGAATAGTTGCACTTGTATCTTGCATACAAAGATTCTTTGTTGTCCATTAGATGCCAAATGTAGATACATATACATAACTACTAGTGCGCACTTTGAAAAGCTCAACACCAGATGGAGTGATTTTGCAAGGTGAGCTATTGAAATAATGAGAATCACATAACATTGTTAACTAGTTCTAAAGGGGTCTCTTTTGTTGGTCTGCGTGAACTGGCCCCTCACTCGGCCACTCCAAGTCATGTCGGGGGCAAGTAAAACAAAAAGCCCCCTATTTTTGGCTTGAGATTTTTTTTTTCGCTAATATTTCTCGTAGCTAATTTGAGGTCTCTAATTGCAATTATGAATTCAAAAATTGCAAATTTTATCATGAGTGAAAAAAAAAAATTCAAGATTTTCCTGAGTTCATCCGGAGCCTTTTGTTTCGGTGGAATGAGGGAGCCCCTAGCATTGAAATTTCCCAAGGTATTGTTGATTTCAATATACACTAGTGTGCCTTGTACCAATGCTACAATCAAAACTAAAGTAAATATAGTTTTTTAATTTTTTAACCCATTAAAACTTTGAAATTCAATAACTTTCTCGCCGTAAGTTGGAATGCTACAAAACCAAGCCCATGCACCCCTCCTCACCGAGAGCTTCCCAACAGTACCAACCACGCAATTAGGGGATGCACGGGTCGGGAAATCTCAACGTGACAAGTAAAACAAAACAAAACAAACTACTTATCTTAAGGTATAGACTAGTGGGCCCTGTGCCGATGCCACAGTCAGAACTAAAGTAAAATTAATTTCCTAATTTTTTAATTCATTAAAACTTTGAAATTCAATAACTTTCTTGCTGTAAGTCAGAATGCCACAAAACCAAGCCCGTGCACCGCTCCTCGCCAAGAGCTTTCCAACGGTACCAAGCACGCAGCCGGGATGCATGGTGCGGGAGATCTCAACGTGACAAAACAAAACAAACTACCTGTCTTTAAGGTAGAGATGTGTCAGACGCTTAACCTTAGATTGGATCGTGGCCAGCACAGATCGATGTGACGGCTACGTTCAGCACTGCGTTTTCCTCGCGAATTTGACAGTTTCACTTCCTTGCCGCAACCCGTGACTGAGTTTTCTTCAATGCTGTGCCTGTGCTGAAGATCGCAGTGGCAACTACCGATTAATTCAATTTCACCGTTCGCACTCATAAGCTCTAATTTCACATTCCTCTTGACTAGTTTAGTTGCAATGTTGGGTTTGAGTTTTCTGGAAAGGACTTTTAAGTCAAGTGCTACTTGGACTCTGCAAGATCGCAGGCAGGTTTCATTGCTTTCCTGTATGGAACCCAACTGATTCCCGATTCTGCAGAAACTTGGTCACTTTGGGTAGAAGAATGTGCAGGACTGGTCTGTGTCGGAGCTCAGCATGTTAACCCCAGGCAGCCTCCACAATTGATGTTCTCGTTTCTGGTCTTGTTCTAGTCCTTTCATTTGATGCTCGGTCGGTCTTGCGGGAGGGAGGAGAATCAGAGTGATGTGTTTCGTCTCCTGCACGTCTTTCAATTCGTCACATTCCTTCCACCTAAAACCTCTGGAATTCGTCCTTGGGTTGTTATTCTCAGCTCGTCGGAATGGATTTCAATCTCCGCTAGCTACACCTAGTTAATGAAAACTTGGACCCGCTGAAGATGAAGATCCGCTTGGCCAGGCCAGGAAGATTTCGACGATGAAGAACATGACAACGTCCACAGAAGGTTCTTCTCTCTGAAGCCGGCTTGCATGTGTTAGTAGCGATGTTCTCTGCCGGATGTTGATGCGGCAGTTACGTTGGATAAACGCATTATTCCCCAGAATTCATTTCTCAGGGATGGCCGGACTCGTTCGAGGTTTCTTCTTCGAAATGAGGATCTCTTCATGTGGTAACTTAGGAAGGTAGAACCACCCATACCCGATCAGTTAAGGTATTCTAGACATGATCTGATCTAGTGTAAGGCAAAGCAAATATATTTGGGGTTGCAATGACAGAAATGATGGGGATTGCAAAAAGTTTGGTAATTTTATCACGTGAATTGAAATTACTATGAATTTTGAAGGCAAAAAGTGTTGTAGATCGATAGTCAATGGCTAGATTCTTTCCATTCCAATCATTGAAGAACTCCTTTCTTGTTCACCACTTCCTACTTTCTTGCTCACTGGTTTGGGACTTGTGTTATGAATTTATTAGTCCCAATCTTGAAAAAGAAAAATACACACATTCTAAGTTCAGGTTGGAAATCGATCTATTCCAGCCTTGTTGAAAATAAATGTAGTCTACAAGTTGGTGATGGGGTGCTGATCCATTATGGGTGGTTCTACCTTACGCTGAATTTGTTACTTGAATGTGCAAATTTTGTGGCAACTCTCAGGTCTTGAATTTCTCTTCCTGTAGATTTGACGAATGGTATGGAACGAGCATTCTAATTTGATGGATACGTTTTGAATCTTGAGTTCACAACCCGCACACTGTCTGTTGCTAGATTCAGGGGTGTTTCACACTACGGCCATCCAAGTCGAGAGGCTATCGATTCCACCAATCAGATTTTAGAAACCATGATTTTCACCAATCAGATTTGAGAAAACCATGGCCTCTCAACTTGGATGGCCATAGTGTGAAACACCCCTCAGTCTGTGAATTCTTTTGCAAACTCTAACAGAACTCATCGTACTGAGTGCTTGTAGTAAGTTAAGTGCCTCTGTTGGTTCTCTCTCTCTCTCTGCAAAACAATGCTGCTAATTAATTCTACAGTTTCTTTTATATTCTAAAGAAGAACAAGCAGCAGCTTTACAACTTCTGTTTTCAATATTCTCTTATGCTGTGAGTTAAGGAACATGTGAGGTGTAGACTACTAATAAATGAATTCCCTCCTGGTTTTTCCCCTCAGAATGCTCTCTGTTTTCTGCCTGCCTTGAGATGTATACAAACTGGTTGATTTTTTTTAAAGGATGTGTTGAGGTATACTTGAAGTCTACCTCAAGCACATCTGAAGTAAGGTAGGAGGTCCTAAAATGAAGCAGGTTCTAAAACCAATCAGGCTTTAGAGGTACATTTTGCACTTTCCAATGTACAAGTGGTGTGCATTTGAGGAGGTGGGCGGTTTTAGAGCCCACAAAAATGCACTTTTCTGCAACTTCAGAAATTCATAACTAATTCTACAAAGCTTCAAAAAATATGAAACAACTTGGGTTAGATGCCAATTTCTCTTGCCTTTCAAGGAAAATTTACTGAAAAATATTTAAAAAAGTTCTACCTCCCCAAAAGTCAGCTTCAGCTCTTAGATGAGCGGTTTATGAACCTCCTACCTTATGTTTTTATTTCCTTGTTACTAGCACCCTCTCTACTTCGGAGTTGACCTTGGGGAAGTGACGTCATTGCTTGATTTTGAGCACTCTAACTTATTGTTGTTGTGTACTCTCATATGATTGGGTGAAAGAATTGTGGTAGCTAGCACAACCTTTCTTTTTGAGGTTCTATGCAAATATTGAAGTTTTTATCAAGAAAAGCAAGCAATTAGTGTCTTTTTTTTAGGCTAGGCAGCTCACCAACATGATCTTGTGAATGTGTGCACACAGAAATGGACAAGATAATGGTGGAGGGCCTGGAGGCTAGAGACCATTATAGAATCAGGGCTTCTTTTTTTCACTTTTTAAAAATGGACGAAAAGGCAAATTGGAATTCTCTGTGAGAGCTGCAGTGGCAATTTACTAGAAAAATAGGGTGTTTGAGGTTGTGAAAAGGGTCACTTGGCAAAGAAAGCAATTGGTGAAATCTTATTAATATTCCTATTTTTTTTCAATGTTTAGAATTGTGCAAACAAGAGAGCCCTATGTACATGAATATAAAAGGCATACTTTTTTTTTAGTGACCTTTTATAGGTACATACCTGCCTAGTGTAGGATTAGACTTCAAGAACTTCAACTCTAAATCATTAATTTGGATACTTCCAAGTACTAAACCCCCCTAAACTGTAAAGTGTAACGAATGAGCTAAATTGATATTCAAATTAAAAAAGATTTTCAAAAAGACTTTTGAAAAATAAATTATTTGATTACTATCAAGTTGGCGATCTCTTATAAAAATTTCAAGTTCATTCAATTCACATTTCAAAAGTTATATCACATGACAATTCCATCATTCGAAGTGTGATGTTGTTGCATTACAAATGCACTCGTTATATAAAACATGTATATACATATTATTTAATTGAATTTTGATTATAATAATAAAACACAAGGATGACATCACTTGGAGAGGCTTCAAGGTGATGCCTTCTTATTATCGTCGCATTTGATTATAAGGAGGAAGACACCATTGTAGAGCTTCATCATTTTGTTGTTGTTGTCTTTATTATTTTTGTTTGAGTTTATAATGTCGAATTGGAGGATTTTTTCTCGGTCTCAAATTGAAGAAGTTCCATTTGAACAAGAATTTGAATTTTCTTTGACTCAACTTCCAGACCAACCTCATTTACCATTAGCACTTGCGCCATTTCATGAGCATCCACAAGAAGAAGCTGGGCCTTCTCGACTGCCGAAGTAGCCTCAAGTTGAATAATGATGGCACGGGAATTTATAGTACGACGCTTGTGCATTGGTGATTCTATTTGTAAATTGAATTTGTTGAGTAAGAAATAAAAGAGAACGTTACTTAAGAGAATGAAGTAACATCCATTTTACAAGAGAAGTAACGTTCAATTTCATAAGAGAAGTAACATTCAATTTCAAAATCCTTGCAGACTTTATGGAGTAAGAAATAAAAATTTCAAAATTTTAGGGTCAAATTTTAGTCAACAAGATCTCAATGAATAAGTATCCCAAATTCATGAAACTTGTAACATGTGACGCAAGTCAAGATGTACATTCTTCCTATTAAAAAAATGAGACATTTTGACTTCTCACAAAAAAGTTTTTATTTCCAAAGAAATTTCATTCAAATAAAAATGTGTCTTAAAATAGTCTATTCAAAGTAAAATTCTTTATGAAGGTAGATTCCCTTATGTATTATAACATGTCCAAATTTCACTTTATAATTTTAATTTTTCAATTTATGAAAGCTATTTTTAGGGCGGCCAACAACTTTTGTGATTCATTGTATATACTACTATTACAAATGGGGGTATATATGATTGCAAAGAATGACTCCTTATCTGGTTTAACTCAAAAATGATTGCAAATTTTGTAATTGTACCAAGTCTACATTGCCCAAATGTTCAAGTCATTTTTTAGTCATTTCGCACAACTTGTGGATGAAGGAGTAACAATATGCATTATTCATTGCTACCATTTCATAAAAAATGCCATTGATAATATTGTAGAAAATGAGGGGGTATCCATTGTGGATGTTGAAGTTATTAACAACTACTTGGCTATCACTAATTGTAATTGAGTATCACTACTGCACAACTCCAAAATGACTTAAGTAGTCCTTCTAAAGCCAAGTTGAGATTTTATGTATAAGGGATGGGTAGGATAGTTTGGTAACATATATTAGTCATTCTCATGTGATTGCGATACAGCTACACATCACTATTGCACAACATCAAAATGACTTAGGTGCCTTTTTCTAAACAAAACTAAGATTTTTTTGTACAAAAATGGGCACGGTTGCTAGTATGTGAGCATAGAAAATGTGAGCCTAGAAAATGTGAGCCTATGAGCTTAGAATTCTATATACCTATAGTATAGATGTTTATATTATAGACACCTCAATGATTATAATGTATTTATGTTTTAAACACCTATACTATAGGTGTTTATGTTATAAACACCTGCAATGAGTGTTGGATACTTACTTATATTTAGGCTCAAGGCTCATAGGCTCACACTTCTATGGTCACATACTAACATTGTTGCATTCAAAGTATTCAATCTTTGGGATTCTCACGTCTCATTTACACTTCAATCTACTCATTCATTGAGTTTCTCCATACATTCAAATTCAAGCTTAAAGCTACAAATACATTTTCACCAATACTACTCTAATTTTCAACTTTACTATCTCGGTATATATAACCCAAACTCTTGAAAGACAAGCAACAATACTAATCACTTCAAAGCTTATTCTCTAATCACAAATATCACTTGCTTTAAGCCCATATAAGAATGCACATTGCTTCAAAGCTTACATGGATTATTATATCAATTTAATCAATGTCACAAGATATATACATTAGCTTATAGCTACAAAAAACAAATAATACATGTTACAAAAATCGCACATTATATACAAATGCCCAATCATTGGAATTTTAAACAACAATCTCAAAAACATTCTACAAGGATAATAGCTTTAATCTTTTACTACATTAAATCTTATGGATAATTTAAATGAGGTGACTTCATTGCAAAAAAGGATCAATCAAATATATTATAGCTCTACAACATTAACCCCTAAAGGACTGAAGTCCCCTCGGGGGACACTTGGAATTTCGGGCAGGCTTGTGTGACCTGAATTTTTGCTATGATTTTTTGAAACTTTTTTTGAAGATAGGAAATCAGACTAGCTTTCCAAAAATATAATTTTTATTTCAATTGGTGCTTGGAAGCAAAAGTTATGCCATTCTAAGTCCAAAAAGCAGTTCGTCGGGCAGAAAAAAAAAACACAAAAAAAAATTATTTTTTTTATTTTTTATTTTTTATCTCAAAGATTATGTTTTGTTCTACATCTGAAGCTTTGGTTCATTTTATTTGGACAAATAATGAGAAAGTTATGGACAATCTTGTATTTCGGGCAATCTAAGCACCTTCTTCAAAAAATAACTTATAGAATTCATTTTTGAACGCAATTTTTCAAATTTTTCAAATTTTATTTTTTGATAGGGTTTAGGATGTTTGCAAAAACAAGCTCACTGTTGGGATCATGGTTTTCCAATTACATCTTAAAGTTATTAACAACTAGTGTTTTGTTCAATCTTGGACCTACTTCTACTTAACAATTTTTTAATGAATGAAAATCAAGTAGTTATTTTTTGAAATTTTTTCCCCTAATTCTCAACTCAAATGTTCAACATAAAAAATTTTAACTTCATGGTCCATAGTGCAAAAGAATTCAACAAATGGCAGTCAAAGTCATCTGAAATTGCAAGTCAGAGTTCAAAAAAAATAAATTCAACTTTGAATGCTAATATCTTCCAATCAGTCAAACTTCATGAAATTTTTACTGCATGATCTCAAACATGTAATTTACAAGAACCTACGGTTAGATTATAAAAAAATTGTTTTTTTTTGTTTTTTTGGGAGGAAGTAGCAAACATGGCAGTTTTGAGTGGTTTTCAAGCCAGAAAATGCCTCAGTCCTTTAGGGGTTAAGCAAAAGAAAGCTAAAAGATAGATTAATATTTCTACTGTTCCAAGCATAAAAGTGCATGTTTGAGAGAGGGCATGTGAAACTGTGAAAGAAATGAATCTCTTGCTCAATTATAAACTTTAGTTGACTTCAAGTATCTTTCCAAATCTACATCATTTAAACTATTTGAATTTCTAGTTGCTCTAAGCTACTTTTAATATTTTAAGGCACTTCTTTAATTTTTTTTGATAAAAAGACTCATACGACGACTAATGGAACAAAAAAGCAATTTAAATCCTGTTTACACATCAAATAAAAATTTAGTACAAAAATTGTTTTATATTCACACCATTTTATACAATTTTTTTTGTATTTATTAATTTGTTTTAATTAATTTGTGGTCTCATATTCCAAATATGAATTCAACATTTTAAAATTTCATCACAAGCATAAAATCTCTAATTATAGACAACCATCATGATCTACCCAATATTCCATTTTATTAGGGATCATAGTCAAAGTCATTATTACAATAAGTGGGCTTACGGAATGTGTAGAAACAAAATTGAAGTAAATGACATCTAATGCCTTGACATTGCTTCTAATGTAAGTAGTAAATAATAAGTTTTGACATTTTTTCAGGGAAAAAGGGGGGCATTGATAGAGTCAATTTTCCTAAACATAGAGTTGGAGAATATTTTAGGTAATGAGTATTTAGAAGGGACAATTTTTGCTTATGTTTACTTGAATTTAACTTCTTATTTGTATAGTTTTTTTTGATACTATGATTATCTTATTTTTGTACACATTAAATGGATTTTGAATTTGCTTAAGCTAACCTAAAATTCTCCAACCTTCACCTTAATAAGATGGAAACTTTCCATCAAACAAATATAACTGTTCTATGAATTGCATCTTGAATTGAAAATATGCATTAATATAACTAAAATGAAATAAATATATGTAAAAATTACAAAAAATTCTTAACAATGTACTTAGTTGTTGTTGTAAACCATGATTTAAGAATGGTGTTAAATTCTAAAAATTACTTGCATACTATTGTACCTAATGGTTATGTACAACAATAAATATTTTCAATAATAGATGCCAAAATTTGAGACAAAATGGTGGAAAATTGCATTTGATCTAATAGCACTTGGTATTGTGTTTGTCCCCTCCCCCTTTTGCAAACCTAATTGCTTATGCAACAATGGCAATGTTCTTAAATGTTATAAAATTAAAAAATCCACCTAATCTTATACTTTCCACTATATGATCAATAATTTAAAGCATCATATTAAACTATAGTTTCTTCATTCCAAGAGCATCTTGCACCTTCTTGGCCTCAAAAGTTGACACTTATCAAACATGAATGGTGAAATGCTCCAAAGCGCCTCTAATATTCACTTAGCCCTCTATCCTAGTGTATCAAGTAATTATTAATGGCTTATCACATCATAGATTAACCTAAGTTTAGTTTCTTTATTATTTATACAAGTTGATGATTGATCACTTGATTGTTTTTGGAACATATTTAGTATGTAAAAATGGAAGATACATAGTTTCAAACCCTTCAGAAATCAATGTAAAATTTGAGTGCATCAAGTAAGCAATAAAAGATGGAGACATTCTAGTGTAACATAATCCAATGTTGTCACTCATCCAATTCCAACACCTATTAGGGTACTTTGCCCTTCCATCACCGACCATCTCTACAATCTTCGCAACCTTGTAGCATCATGACAATGCACTTGGGGGGAGGAGACACATCAAGTGTGGGGTTCAGTACCAGTATAGGTCCTTCTACCTATGCTTTACCAATTTGGTTCCATCTAATTTAGTCATCCAATTCCAACACCTATTGGAGTACTTGGGCCCTTCCATTCACATCACTCACCCACCATCCCCACCATCTTTGCAACTTTGTAGTATCATGACACACAATGCACTTGGAGAAGAGACACGTCAGTGTATGGTTTAGCATAGGTTCTTCCACCCACGCTTTACCAATTTTGTCCCAACTAACTATGAAAAATCACAAAAAATTCATTTCTTACTCAAATGCCTTCATTCGACTTGCAAATCGCTTCCCTCCAACTTTCCAATATCTGGAAAATATGTAGAAAATATGTGAGTTGAGAAATAGCTTGCCTTCAGTCTCCCAGGTACCTACCGTACACAGCAAATCCTGGGTGGTAATAGGGTGCTCTACCTTCAGAGAATCCACAAGGGGTACGTGGCATGCCAGTGGTGGGCAGTAATGACCGAAGAAAACACGATCTCTCTTTTTCCGAGAATTGAGACTTGAGAGGTGGCAATCAGGAAATAACACGTGGACCAGTAAGACCACGTGGCTGTCTTTTCGACATTGGACTTGTAAGTAAAATGGAAATATAAAGTACAGCACTCCATTACAGTCTGAAAAATGTAACGGAAAAGCCAAATTGCCATTGCCAGATGGGGCCGTCCGATTGGTTGCTTATCATTGACAGATGTGGTTATTATTATTCCTACGTGGTTGTTATTATTATTGTTATATAATAATAATAATAATAATAAGAATAGTAATAATAATCATTATTATTATTCGAGTTCTCTCTGAAAATTGTCATCCACCTCTGCAATGAAATTTCATTTCATTTGTGCCCAAAAATAATAATAAATAATAATAATAAATAAATAATAAATAATTGTCATCCACATTGTCAAAAAACTGTCATTGTCAGTCAAGTTTGTGATTTGAATGTCATCCCAAAATGATTGCAAACACAAGAAGATTTCTGGCCTCCAAGAAGACTGTTTCAGGGACGTTCCCAGAAACTGTTCCCACCGCTGCAGACCAGCTCCCTGCTCGTCTGAATTTTGGAATTTTGAAAAAAAAAAAAAAAAAATTTGAAAAATTTTCAGGATGTGTAAAAACGAAAAAAAAAATGATTCAAAAAAAAATTTCAAGAATTTTTAAATTTTTTTAAAATATTTAATTTAATTACTGAATTAATTAGTATTTTCTGATGTGGCATTTGCTTGACTACATCAGCACTGCATTCCCATCATTCCCAATGTGTTCCCAGCATTTGGGAACTTGCAATCTTGTAAACCAGCTGAAGATCCTCTTATGCTTGCAAACTTTGAATTCATATTTGCAATCAAGGACCCTAAATTTGTGTATAGAGGTGAAGAATACATGTAGAATAAATATAGTACAAGATAAAGAAGAAGGCTTTTAAATGGAGGAGGTTTTCAAATGGTGTCCTACCTTAAATGTATAATATTTGAACATGTTGCCTTTTCATAGCCTTCAATAGTGTATTGAAAGTGTACATTTTAGCTAGGACACCCTTCTAGAGCCCTATGCCTTTTCAACTTGAGAGTTTGATAACTAATTCCACAAAGCTCCAAAAAATATGAAATGATTTGGATTAGATGTCAATTCCACTTGTCTTCCAAGGACTAGGGGATGACACTTCCCATTTTTTAATAACCTATGTGCGGCGGAATATAGGGTACATTTAAATAATCTTAGGTAAAATTTATAAGAAATTTACATATAAAATAGGGGACATTAAAAAGGCAAAGTGTTTTAAAAATAAAATAGGGATGATAATAAGGCTGATTTTTCCGCTTTATGGTAAAATAGGGGCTCTTTTAATGTTGCCAAGTAATGATTACAAGTAATTGATAGCCCCCCTAAAAATACCCCACCGCCGCACGTGGGTCCCCCAAATATACAAGAAGTGTCCTCCCCGGGTCCAAGGAAAATATATTGAAAAATATTCCAAAATATTTCACTTCCCTAAAATTCAATTTTAGCCCTTTAGATGGGTGATTATTGAGCCTTCTACTTTAGTGGGGTGATTTTTTTCCATAATTACTGTGCAAAACACAAAATTCACCATGTTTGGCCCAATTTAAAGGACCTTTTCTTTCCCCCAAAAGAGATGGTGACCATTGCATTAAAAAAACACAAAGAAAGGGAACAACTATCTAAGCTCTCTAAGATGGGATAACTTTGGAGGAGGGATGGACAATAAGTGCTATTCAAGTTTGTAGATATTACCAAAACAAAAGACTTGGTTCCCACACCAAGTATCTCAAAATTCTTAGCTAATGCAACAATACCTCTTTGAAGGATGTTTGAGCATCTTGCATTTGGACACTTTACAATCGAAACATTAGTGGCTCTCTCTATCTATTGAAGTTATTGACTATAATTTTTTCAAGCACATTGTGTCTTGGTTTTAGACTATCCCTTAGGAGTAATTGAAGTGGGCCTAGCAAGGTAAATTTTAGTTTTTTAAGAATAAAAGTGAAAAAAAGAGCCCCCTATTTAGGATTCTGTTGAGGATGTGCTCTAGACCTACATAACATTTAGTAGCATGCCATATCTCTACAGTGATGATGAGGCATATTCCACACCCAACCAATTAGTTACTGATGAACACTATTGGGTGTGGTATATTCCACACCATCACTGTAGAGCCAAGGCAATGCCAACCTTGCTACTGAATGTTATGTACAACAACAAATATGAGACCTCCAATTACAAATATGAATTCAGAATTTCGCAAAAGAATTATTTGAAAAAAAATAAAAAAATTCCTACGTTTTCCCTTGAGGTAAATCCGCCCTGCTGGGCCCACTTCGATTGGAGGATTTAGCGTCCTGCGGCTTTCTCAATCACAACGGCACTACGGTAGTGTCGAAGATTTTTTAGTATGCGGGAGGGGAGCATGCAGAAGATTGGTATGGATTGATTTCATTCATATTTTTCAATATTATTTCATATTCAATACACATTTTTTCTCCCTCCAAAAAAGCACTCTATTTCTTACTTTCCCTGCCAAAAACTTTGAAAATCCTCCTACACGACTTAAAGCAACATATGTTTTCATCTCATTAAAAAAAATGCAGTATAAAATTTTCCTCGGTGGAAGCACCCAAAACCGTCCAAATAAGGAATTCAGCATAGTTGGAGGGAGATTTTCCTAAGACTGATATTTTTCTAGTATTAGCGAGTGAAAATCATGAATATTCAAAAAAAGAAATAGAATTTTCGGGCATTGTATGTAATTTCTATGTTTTTTTTTGAAGTGATGGCTCCCTAGACCACTGAAAGTGTGCAATATAGGAGAGGGTTCTAAAACTGAGCAGGCTTTTGCAACCATCCAATAGGGGCTCTGAAATGGACATGTGAACTTTGGAAAAATGAACTCTGGATTACAATAGAGCTTGATGAGATTTGTTTTTACTTCTTCAATGGATGGTTTAAACCAGTCTTGGTTCATTTCTAAACTAAGTAGCTAGGTGCCTACTAATTTAATTCAAAATTAGAATTCATTGTTCAACTACCTTCGTACAAGTATTGAAAAATCTGAAATAATGATTAAATCAAGCATTCATTTCAAATTTTGAAAGGGACACTTTAGAAACCATTTCAATTACTTTACACATTTAGCAATGCTAGTTTTTGAACAAGCCCTGATTTTTTTTTCAAAATATGCATGGATGGGTTTCCAAGGGCCTATGATCACAAATAGGGACCTACACCAGATTGTGTTTGAAAATTCATAACTAATTCAATAATGCTTCAAAAAATATGAAACGAGTTGTATTAGATTCCTCATCTATTTCTCTTTGATTGAAAAATAAACTAAAAATATTTTCATCTCAGGAGATACATGAAAAAGGCGGACCAGCCCTTAGATGAGCGGTTTCTGAGCCTCCTCCCTTAGGTGCACCCAAAATTGAACCCTGCAAAAATCAACACCCAGCCAACCAGATTTTCCTATGTGTCCTTCAATTGTGTCAACAAATTACAATCACACATGTGGCAAATACATTAACTACACTCTAAGGACATATTTGAGTGACTCTACAGTCCGGTGCAAGGTACATGGATGGGAATGGGTGTTTTTCCCTTAGTTGCAAAACGGCAGCAACGAAATAGAGTGATGAGCAGTGATGAGGCTTGAGATCAGTGATCATTCTACACCCTGAGAATCAAGGATGGATAATGTCTTTCGCTGAGAGAAATGAAGAATTGGCAACGTAAGAATTGAGAGGCTGAAAGCTCCAAATCAAATCTTTGTCCACGTCAATGATAAAGAGGTTGCACGTGTATATCACAACAAAATATCAGCTCTCAAGTAACAAGGTACCTCAAAGGACAGTTCTAAGTTGATAGCTTCCTGAGGCAAGGTGAGATCAGCCATCCAAAGGTGTCAACAAAAACTATAACAAATTGAGTTTCTTTCAACAGCTTGTGGAGCGCAGATATAACTCCATTCAGATCTGTTGTAACCCACTGAAAGATTATCGTAGTGATATTAGCTTAGGTCTGCAACATTCCAATGTTAAAAGTTACAAGACAATTTGCAAAAAATAAATGACAATTTGCTATCACACTCTTCTGAATGTGTCATGGTTTGTAAGTTCTGCAACCGCATTGAGCACGCACACACAAATTCGTCAAGAAATACTCCCTCTGTCCCACTGAAAGCTTCCTAATTAGGCTGATTTACAGCCTTTGCAGAAAGAAATTGGGAATCTTCAAGTGGGACACAGGGAGTATGAATTAAGAATAGGAAGTGTCGAAGCTTGAGGTGTGGAAAATCCAGCCAGCACCACGTCGCAGGGAGACAACCTTTGACATGGATTCGAATGCAACACACAATCAGTCAACAATGGGAGCACACAGGGAAGTAATGGTAACAGATTACAATTTAACATTGTCACAAGTTAAAGTTTGATCGAAGAATATGCATACATGGGTGTGTTTTTAATCCTCTGTCACAATCAACATGTTTCACCATGCTGTGGACGCTAGCTACTTCCACGAACGATGCGTACCTCCGATCCTCTCTGCTTTTTTCTCTAAACCCTAATTGACATTAGTTCCACTCTATTCCAATAGCCTGCACGTCGGCACAGACAATCACTACACCACCACTGCTCTAGCTGCGAACTGAATGGATCCATCTAGCTACTACAACCCTCCATGGAGAAATCTCATCACAACAATACCTATACACACACCCCCTAACCCTAAAGATTGAACAGCATACCCATCTTCTGCGTGCTCCCCTCCCGGAAACTGAAAAATGTGATTGAGAAACGGTTTCTTCAAGTATGTACCTGAGGTGGTAAAACAGGGAGTCAACGAGTCCTCCGGCACGACCCAGAAGTGGGTTCCAATGGATTTGCAAGCTTTACTCACATTCTCACTTCGTTTGTTGTTTCCTTTATACAAAATAGCCTCTGCCAACTACTCTACAGCTGCCGCCGCATGTAAGTCTGCTGAGCAGCTGTTGATGGCCAATTCCATTCTCATGACAAAGATCACCCTCCTCTGCTGTTGTAGAATTCAGAACACCGGCCTGTGGTTACAAAATCAGATCTTCCGAAAGGAAAGGACGCAAGCACAACCATGTCGCAGTTGATATACAAGGCTGCATGGAAGGGTAGTCCGATAGGTCGCATTCGATATATACGGCGTGATTAGCCTTTCGATCAAGCTCTTCAATCCATTTGCATGTTCGCTCGAGGTTGGAAACTGAATGGCACCTGCGGTTGTTGCGCCAAATGCTGCTTGTGCTGGTACTGCTGAAATGGACTTGGACCTCTTGGACCCGGTGCAATTAAAGCGGTAAAATTCCCGGCCGGCGCAAAAGGCGGCAGCTGGACCATCGGCCTCTCCGCTTGGTTCCGCATCTGCTCCGCCGAGGTCGGGAACAATTGCGATGTATGCAATTGCTGTCCACTGTGCACACTCGCAGATGACAACAGATTCAAAGGCACAGACTGCGGGAGCTGCCCAGATTGCGCAGATTGCAAGCCTTGTGTTAGTTGCAGAGCTTGTGCAGATTGCGGGCCTTGTGGAGACAGCGAAATCTCGTGTTGAAGATCTGGCGCGGATCGGCTTTGCTTCATGGATCGAATGGACGCCGTCGACTCGTTTTGATCATCTCGCCATCTGGTAGAGGAGCTCGCGCTCTGTCCGCTGGCGGTTCGCGAGCTGAGCGCCGTAGATGCGGCCGTCATTCTCAGCAACATGTGCACGCCCATCTTATTTAACGTCCATGCAGTATTGACGACGTTTCCAAAAGCACCAAAGCCGTCTTGCAGCACCTGCCCAGCTTCCGCTCCGAACCGGTCCTGCACAATATCGGTGCCGACCTTCTGCGTCACGTCGTAGAGCGACTTCCCTGCGGTCTCCACGGCTTCCACCACTCTCCCGAACGCATCCACACTCGCGACAGCCACGTCGCGGGGAGATTCGTCAACAGTGTAAATCGGACCACTAGTCTGGACTTGGGTTCCATTCATGTCGAAGCCGAGCGTTTTAGACACATGTCCGGTGGCCGAGATAGCGCCTTTCAGAAGTGTTCGAGACATCAACTTCGCGACAGCGGACATGCGACGCGCTTGCTGCATACGCTTCAGCATGCGAGGGCTCACGCCCCCACCAGCGTCGTGGGGGTCGGGGGAGTTGTCCGGGTCCTTGCGCTTCATTAAAGAGTTTGCACCGTGCTTGATGCCGAGAGCGGCCCAATCTCCGCCCATCACGATTGAGCTCGCCACGATGGTAGAAGTGCTGTCGATGCTTCGCGCCACGCGCGAGCTTAAAGTTTCTACTTGTGGAGCGACCGCCGTCCAAAACCCTGGGTCGTCTCTTCGTCCGTTGGATGCAAATTGCACTGCCGATCACAGAACAGTTAGGTCAATTCCAATTCAAACATAAGGCAGAAAACACCGTCGAAAATCTCATCCAGAGGGGCTGGAAATCGATCTCTACACACTTATCAATCAACAACAGTTTTTTAATCAATCGAGCATATGAGTGACGACCTTCACCGAACTCCTGTAGTTCCGATACTGAAGTTGAGGTGACGAAGTGCTCTAAACGCATTGCCTCCCTAAAATCATGGACCACCTTTACAGAATTCAGAATCCACAATCGCCCAATGCGTGTGCAGAGTTGGGGAGGGGCGCAGCTTCTACGTTGCCTCGATCAGGGTGCGTAGACATTGCAGCATTACCTAACTGCACGGAGGTTGAAGGATAGAAGACAGACTGTGAGGATTACATTGCCATAAATCCATTACCTGCTTTCGCGATTTCATGATGCGTTTCGAATGTACTGTACTCAGCCAGAATAGACTCCAAATGCTGCAACGCGCCAATCTGTGTGCTATCCGGTAAAATCATGCCGTAGACGAGCCCCGGGAGCGCAAATGTGTAGCGTCTGTTCCACACCTTCAACACGGGCGCGTCTTTTCCCACCGGCCACTGCACCTCGCCGACATTCGCGACCACCACGGCTAACGGGGACTGCGACTGCTTCAAGAGCTTCAAGGAGAAGTCGCCGCTCGTCATGAGCAGGCTCTCCTCGCCGTCGATGAGGTGGAGCTGCGCGCCTCGGATGTTGATCAACTCGCGCTGGCTACCCATCCTGACCCTTTGGGCACCGCGTTCGAGGCCACTCGAAGATGAAGTTAAGTTATACAATTCTCCGCCCATGCCAAGAGGCCGGCACTGCTTCCTCCCTGAACTTCCTCAATTGGAAAATCCCAAAGCTGCCTACCGAAACTACTACAGTCTGCTACCTAATCTGCGCATGCACACGCGAAAGTCAGTTCGTTACTTCACAAGCCACAAGCTGCTGCGATCAAAACGTACACAAGCATGGCTCTCAAGAGCTGCACCGCAGTATGTTAGTCAATACCACCCGTCACTCCCAACCCCTTCATTCCAAATTTGCATTCGAAATGCATGCTTCTGATCACTGACATGATTGAACACCTCCGAAAACACACATTCACAACGACACGTACAACAGGTCCGAGGTCTCCATTCGGCAGTATGCAAGCACTGCCCAGACTCTTTACCTACCAAACCGCCGCTCGAAACAAAACCTGAAAAAACTATAATTGCGCATTCCGTAACCAAGACTTTCATTAAGTGGGCTTCAAGTCCCCGTCCGTTCTCCCTCCTCCCCCCCCGGTCCAAGCTCCCTCAGAATCAATCAATAACAAACCTACTCCACATTCCTCAAGCTTAATATATTCAATTCCGGTCGCCCACAATCCCCTCGCTCACCATGCACGATTCTAAACCTTGCCGATCACTTCCTCACTCGATTTCAAACTGCAGAGGTCAGGAATAACGTACAAGTTGCAGTAATGGCGACTCGAACTGCAAGCTGGAATGGACGACGTCGATCAATCAGCGCCGTGAAGTGACAGGACATGATACTGTACAATCCGTGGTTTCTGCTGCTGCTAGAGGTTTGCGAAATGCTTGCTGCTGAGAGAGAGAGCGATTCCATAAGCCAGGCACGCAACAAGCTTTTCTGCAGACGGAATGGCCGTAACTGAGGTGGCTCGAAACGGGGATTGAAGTTTGAAAGACAGCAGGTTGCAAGGGAGAGATAACTTAACTTCCCGGGGGCGAAGCAGATATTCCTGCTGGGGCTTGCCGCTTGAATCGGACAGATGCCTCTCCGCCGGAGACACGTGCCTCCGCGGGTGCCAGCGCATGCCCCTCCCGTGCGACTAGTGTCGCGCTGCGGCCTGGACATCAGGGTCCCAGGAGGGCTGGGGACTGAATATTCGCTCTTCCCGAAGGCCTGACTCATCAGCATACCGGGACACCCAATGGATCAGAAACTTACTGTACTGGGGCACCCAACTCCAACGGAGTGTCGCCACCAGGGCCCGGGAAAGTTAAAACCCGCAACCGACTTGACACGACAGATTCACCACACGACAGATTCACTACCAGAAATTCTTGCGGCTAGTCTTTTCCCCACCTCGAACTACCTAAGCACCTTTCTGGGAGGGCACTGTACAGCACAGTAACTTAGTGCAGAACAGATTCCCCACAATACTGGGCAGTACAGGAATTTAGTGCACAACAGTAACACCGCAGTACTGTGCAGTACATCAACTTAGTGTTGGGCTTGATGAGCCCAAGTCTTTTTTAGGGTTTAGGGAGAAACACCCATTCCCGTCCATGTACCTTGCAGTGGATTGTAGAGTCATTCAAATATGTCCCTAGAGTGCAGTTAACGTACTTGCCACATGTGTGATTGTAATTTGCTGACACAATTGAAGGACACATAGGAAAATCTAGTTGGCTTAGTGTTGATTTTCGTAAGGTTCAGTTTTGGGTGCACCTATTGCACACTTTTCAATGGTCTAGGGAGTCATCACTTCAAACAAATATAGAAATTATACACAATGTCCAAAAATTTTATTTCTTTTTTTGAATATTCATGATTTCCACTCGCTAATACTAGAAAAATATCAGTTTTAGGAAAATCTCCCTCCAACTATGCTGAATTCCTTATTGGGACGGTTTTGGGTGCTTCCACCAACCGTCACTTGGGAATTTTTGGGTTTCACGCATCCCGAGACGGACATCTGCAGACGGACACAGGCACTCCGTCAGCTGTATGGGGGAATGCCACACAGACTCCTGGGGGCCTACAGTAGATTCGGCAAGGCGGTAGGAGGCGGGCAGCCCGGGCAGTCCGGGCAGCTTGCTCGGGCAGCTGTGGTCCTTCTGCGACAAGTGGACTGGTCAGTTGATATCCGGGGTGCCTGCCCTTGCCACGTGTTGGACTCTCAGTCAGTGATGAGCTGGGCACCAGACAGAAGGGCCCACTCTGTGGGGCTGGCCGGAGTTCAGATTTTAACACTTGGGCACTCCCACTCTGACTGAAGGAACTCTGACTGAAGGAGCCCAATTGGCTTTCTGTGGCTCATGTACAGTGGAAACACCCAAAACCGTCCAAATAAGGAATTCAGCATAGTTGGAGGCAGAGTTTTCTAATAATGATATTTTTGTAGTATTAGCGAGTGAAAATCATGAATATTAAAAAAAAACTAGATTTTTCAGACACAGTATGTAATTTCTACAAATTTTCAAAGTGTTGGCTCCCTAGACCTGCGGAACCGTCCTGTAGGTGCCCCCAAAACTAAACCCTGGAAAAATTAGCACTGAGCCAACCAGATTTTCTTATGTGTCCTTCTATTGTGTCAGCAAATTACAATCACACATGTGGCAAACACATTAACTACACTCTAGGGACATATTTGGGTGAGTCTATGGTCCACTACAAGGAACAGGTGCGGGAATGGGTGTTTTGCCCTTAAGCTTAACCCTGAAGCACTCCGACGTCCATATTGTGGATGATGAACAGAGGGCTTCAAGGCATTGTTTCATTCAATTAACTTGGCATTTATCAAATGTAACACTTGAATTTAGAAAAGACAAACTTCCTTAATGTCCAAATTCATTAAATTTTGGTAAATGATGTATCTGTACAAAGCCATAAGTGAAAATGTGCAAAAATTCTAAAAAGGATTGAGACGTTTCAGGGTTAAGTTAGGCATCATCAAATCTTCTTCATACTACATGATTGTACAGCATGGATTGAAGCAATAACAATTAACCCTTATGATAGAGGGATCCATAACCAATAAAATAAGCACATCTAGACATGACCTAGGCAAGTGCAAAGCAAAGCAAAGCAAATATATTCAGAGGTGCATTGACAAAAATGATGAAGATTATAAAGATTTTGGTAATTTTATCTCTTGAATTGAAATTACTATGAATTTTGAAAGGCAAAAGTTGGGCTTGACCTATAACCAACATCTAGAGTTATCCAATTTCCATCATTCAAGAATACTTTTTCACTAATTACTTCCTACATTTATGCTCACTTATGTGTCATTAGCTTATTGGTCCAAGCCTTGAAAAAGTACAAAGACACACATTCCAAGGAGAAAACAAAAATCCATTCTAATCTTCTTTGGAATAGGGTACCCTATTTATTGTTGATGGGGCATGTGTTGAGAATGGGTCCCTCTACTATAACCCTGAAACACTGGACCTATAAAGATAACCACTGATTTTATGCCTCAGTGCCCGTCACTCAGGGTTTTGTCTAAAGTAGTGCGATGAGCCGATTGTGGAGCTACAGGCAAGGATGAAAGTAAAAAAAAGCCCCTTAGTTTGTGCCGTGTTAATGTGCATGTTAGCAACTCTTCAAATGAATTTGGGATCTCTGATTGCAAATATGAGCTCAAAATTTAAAAATTTGATTTTGTGCAACAAATAAAATGTTCCAACATTTTTCCTAGAATAAAAACGTAGGGTGGGGTGGGGTGGGGTGGGGGACACAATGGCCTCCGCAATTAACTCGTTGCACTACTATAGATGCAAACTATCACTTAGTTCATTATCAATTTAGTACTTGTGTGCCATTGCCACAATCAAATCAAAGCAAAAGTTATTTTCTAATTTTTGAGTGTATAAAACTTTGAAATTCAATAACATTCTCATCCTAAGTCAAAGTGCCACAAAATAAAGTCCATGCACTTTTCCTCATTGAGAGCTTTTTGATAGTACCAAGATTTTGACCAAAATCAAAGTAAAAGTAATTTTTGAATTTTTGAAAACCAAAAATAATTTTAAACACCATAGCTTTTCCAACATAGGTCAGAACGCCATGCATCAAAGCCCATGCACCCCTTCTGATGGTACCAAGCACACAACCGGGGGACGCATGGGCCGGGAGATTTCAACGTGACAAATAAAACAAAATAAAAGAATATACCATGTTAATTTAATATATAGATATGTATGAAATTTTTTATATTTATTTTCCAAAGATGAAGCTATATGTCTTCATCACTTCATGAAATTTTTAGACTTTTTTGATGAAACTGATTTTTACAAGAATTTTTTTCTTAAAGTGAAGGAAAATCATATTAGATAGAGAATTATTTTGAAAAATCTGAAAATTACACCATGGGTATAAATTACAAGGACTAACGTCATGGTACAAATTCAAATCCATGGTATTCTATAATTAGAGTATAGAAGACATCAAAAATATATTTGAAGGTCAAAATTGCAATAGAATATTCAATATTCCAATTTTTTTCAAAATTCCAATTCGAGTTGAAACTACAATAGATGACCTTCACTTCATTAGTTAGGCTCAAAAAATATCATTTTTGTGAAGAAATTTCAGATTTAGAGCAAAGAGCCACAACTTCCCAAAATACATTGAAAATAGCATATATTGGGATTGGTTTGTTTTACTAATTTCTTGTTCACTTGATAACAAACACTCACAAGACTATAGAGTGAATTAGGAACTCTTTATAATCCTTTGTGAAGGGTCAAGAACAAAAAATGGATGAAAAATTGCTTTCAATTTCCTTCCACACTATTGTAAAATCATCCAAACACCACAAAATGGCATTGTCAGCATTAAAAGGTTAAGGGCAAATCTATAACCACTAGTTTCAAGCCTCGTTGTTCATTATTGAATTTGTTGCCATTTTGGAACTAGATATGTATGAAAAGTTTTAATTTTTTTTCATAGATGAGAGTACTTGTTGTCTCTACTTCGCAAAAAAACTTAGAATTTTTGGAGGAAAATTGAATTTTATGGAGAATTGATTTTTGAGGAGAATTTTTGAAGTAAAGTGAAGAAAAATCATATCAAATAGAAAATTATCTCTAAAAATCTAAAAAATTCACGGTATGTATACATTACAGTCACAATCATCATAGTGTAAACTCAATTTCTATGCCCCTCCTACAATTAGAATGTGTTGGACATTGAAAATATATCCAAAATTCAAACCACAATAAAATATTCAATATTACAAATTTATACAAAATTCAAATTGGAGTAGAAACTAGAGTATAGGATCTTGATTTCATTAGTTTGGCTCAAATTCAAAAAATATAATTTTTTACTTACTTCTCAATTATTTGAACACCAACATTTGTTGGACTAAAAATTCGATTGGATACTCTTTGTAACTCAATATGAAAGGTCAACAAAAGAAAGTGGATGAAAGAACTATTTATACTCTCTTTTTATAACCCTAGACTATCATCCAAATGTCACAAAGTGGCACTAGCGGCAATCCAAGGTTAACCTTTATAAGACATATCTATAACATAAGAGGATTTTTCAGGGCTTCAGGAGACCGTTTCAGCCATGTTCCCCTGTCTGCGAATGCGTCAGATAAAAAAATAAAAAAATAAAAAAATAAAAAAATAAAAATAAAATAAAATTTTTATATTAAAATATTATTAAATAAATTTTTTTTTAAATTTTAAAAATAATATTAAAATATTAATTAAATATGATTATTTGATGTGGCAGCCTCTTGGCCACATCAGATCGCCTCAGTGGTAGCATTCAGAGAGTTCCCATGGCCTGATAACTCACGGTCTTCCGGAGTAGCTAAAAATCCTCTTATGCCACTGGTTTCAAGCCTAATTCCCCATCACTCAATTTGTTGCCATTTTAGAACTAGATATGTATGAGAAATTCTTTGTTTATTTTTCCACATATGAAATTATATGTCTTCTACACTTTACAAAAAAATTTAGATTTTTTGTGAAGAATTGATTTTCTTAAGAATTTCTAAAGAAAAAGTGAAGAAAAAATCACATCAAATAAAAAATTATTTCAAAAAATCTGAAAATTTCACAATGGGTTTATATTACACTAACACTAGAACAGAGGACCTCGTCATTTTGTTATTTGGACTCAAATTCAAAAAATATCATTTTTGTAGAGAAATTTCAAATTTCAAGCAAAGAACAACAACTTCCCAAATACAAAAAATAGCATGTTTTGTGATTCATTTTTTTTTCTAACTTCCCATTCACATGAAGACAAACATTAGTAAGACTACAAAATAAACTAGGTACTCTTCATAACCCTCAATAATAGGTCAACAAGCAAAAAATGGATTAAAAAACACTTTTAGTCTCTCTCTAGATCATCTTTTGGTCATTAAAAAACCACAAATTGACACTAGCAAGGTAAAGGGGTTAAGTAGCAATAAGTTATCATAAGACCCCTACAAAATGGCCACGGTGAACTAACCCCCTTGCTCAGTCACTCAAGAAAACATTGAAATATTTTATTTTCTATGGATGATAAAATTCATATTTGCAATAAGAGGTCCTAAATTAGCTAGGAGAGGTATACTACTCTACTTGGTAAATTAATCAAGCACAAAATAGGGGGTTCTTATTTTTACTTCCACCCTTGGAATGACTTGGTATAATTGAGCAAAGAGGCAAGTTTACTTAGACCTAGAAAATGGACTACTATAGGTAATGCTTAAGAACTAGGAGGCTTGAGAGCATTATAAGACAAAAGGCCAATTCTAAAAATTCATCTTAGGCATTCACATTATTACTTTTTTGAATTTAAGGGTGTGAAAAGAAGGGCTACATTACGACACTTTTCTAACTATCCAATGAATGGTGACAAATTTGCCTTAAAAACTAGAGTTGACAATATGGGTTCACTGTTTCATCTTCTCTATCTTTTTCTAAGTTGTCTTTGATCAAGAGTCAGTAATTACTATCGATAAATGCTTAGGAGGATAGCATTACAAAAAAACTGAATCCTACACAAGGTTGTTAACTACAGTTTGATTTTCTACTATAGTGCAATTATAAGAAGAAAAAAAATTGAAAAAAGTTGAAAAAAAATGAGTTTTTAAAAAGTGCCAATCTATGGGGCATTGATGTGGTACTACATTTTGTTTAAATAGTTTTTTTATTTTTTATTTTATTTTAATTGCACTACTATTGTAGTAGTTTCATAGCCATCTAAGGTAGGTACACCCAAAATGGCATCTAACCTTAAAGTGCCATCTACAATGTGCATACATTTCCAAAATCAGTCATGTACCTAGATTGTAGATATATAGCGCTTTTAGAAACAGACTTTGATTGTTAATAACTTTTGCATACGGTATCCAAATCCTTTGTTCTTTGGTGCGTTGAAACATGCTTTCACTCACCATCAAGATGGTATAAAAATCTGAAGAGCGTAATAACAGGAACTAGGCACAGTAAGAATGGCACTTTTAGGTGTACCCACCTTATAAGGTCCAAGTTTTTTGTAATGATAGGCTACTAAATACATCATCAAATTCAACTTGTGGTGTGGTGGATATAACTAGGCAATAAATGGTGGGGTGAAAGTTCCAAACGCTTGCATATACAAATACATCAAATTTAAGGATGCAATTGTAATGAGGTTGTATTGTTCAATTATATTGTTTTCGTTGTGTTATCTTGGTCAAAATTACATTGAAATCTATCAATTATTTGATTATGTTGATTTGGATAAAAAAATTGTTAGATTCAATCATTCATCAAGAACATGAACTTTAAGAGGCATTGGGATATAGATAAGACAAAAGCAATTCAACAATAGAGTAAGAATATGAAGTAGGATTCACATTAGGAATTTAAAAAATATCACTTGATTGAATACCAAAGCTATAAAGACAACTCTTCACATTAGTCTAGCCCACAAGATGTTAATCTAAAGAAAATAGAGCATTCAAAGCAATCAAAATAGTAGACTACATCAGGATGTTCCTTGCACAATTTATGAAGTATTAGATTTTGTACTCACAAAAAAAGGCAAGCATTTAAACTCATAATAATGAAGAAATGAAAAAGGGATCTAAGAAGAACCATTCAACAAATACCAATTTGTCTTTTGGAATTTTCATAGTGTACCTAGACAAAATAGATAGAGGGGACATGAATGCAACCCTATCTAATAGTATGACTCATTAAGTTCTTATAGATCAATCTCTAGCCACTTAAGAATAGAGTGGTCAATAGTTGTGTAAAAGGTTTCATATTTGGACGTATACATGCAATATTCTTTGTTAATTCCAATTATGTGAACATGGCATCAACTTTTCAACTTTTAACAACTTAATTTGGTTGTTTTCAAATAATGAATCATTTTTTATTGAGGAATTAGATAAGGTTAGTTGTTTAGTATGTTGTATTGTTTATAAGCATTTAGACCATAAACATTTTATTTATATATCAATCCTAAGCAATACCTTATAAAAGCCACCAGAGTACCATTTGAAGAAGATGAAACTTCCTAAAGTCTTTTGATTTTATATAAGTTTGATTATTGTTCTTAAGTCCATCCTAAATGAGTTGGAAGAATCCTTGGCCTTCAAATGGTGAAGGACACAGTGAAGGATTATACCAAGTTTAGCTCCTACCAAGGTTGCAATCTTAATTAGTAAATTCAATTTGAAACTCCTTTTTTGCATTACAAGAATCCAACAGTTTAGTTGGGGCTAATTTTATGGAGGAAATTGGCCAATGAAAAATTGATATTGAAGTAAACAAATTAGAACATTTTTGTGATAGAAAAGATGCAACTTGTAACAAGTAGGAAAACCAGTCTATTTTTATAGAAGGAAGAAACTAATTAGAAAAAGTCCAAAAAAATTCTAAACCCTAGCCCTAATGTGACTAACATTGGTCACTCTTTATTTTCAACCCTAACATTTTTCCAATCCCTGTCAGTTTGGCAAAATATGAAGAAGTTGGTCTACAATAAGAAAAGTTATAAATATTAGACATTTTCAAGCTTTGTCATAAGCTACAATAAATATTTCTATAACAAACAAAAATATTAGCTAGTCCACCATAGGTCAAAATATTCCAATGGTGCACATTTCAAACTTGGATATGTAGACAACTAGTATAGCTTTGCCTATGATGGGCTAGCTGACATTTTGCTTGGCATAGGTAGAATTACCTTATGGATTGATTAATTGAAATTTTGCCTTTTGCATGAAATGTATTCTTTTTATTCTAATGTAGAATCTTTCCTTCTCTTTATTTTTATAATACCAAAAAAGTCCATCTGAGGTTTGAACCGCCAACTTTCATAACATTGTTAATTAGGGACTCTTATTCCATGTCATAAGAGGGATAATTCCCTCCGAGATGTGTGGGATGAAATTTAGTTATAATCCTAAGCATCCAATTGGTTATATGGGTATAAATTTTATTCCATCTAATTGGTTGTTATTTAAATATGTTGAGTTGGGCCAATCTCTATCTTAGGAAAATTCAAAGTCTAGAGTGAAACATTTAAAAAAGATTGTCAACATCTCATGACCTACCATTAGAGGCTTGAATATGTAGAGGGAGCAAAAAGCCCCTCATCCCCATAAAAGGTAACAATGTTATGGTCAATTTTTTTCCAGAAGCATTTAGAGCAAAATGAAGTCTGTGTACTTTAGCCCTAGAATGCCATTGCGGACACTAAGTGATTGATGGATGATAGAGAATTCTTGCATGTGACAAAAGTACAATTGTTCATTGACCCCAAAAATTTTGTGCAAAAAGATGAGTTCATGATCAATAGTTTGGTCTTTAATAAATACTTTTGAGAGTTTTTTGGTAGATGATTCACACAATTTCAAAAACCATGATTTCCATAGAGACTAGTCCATCCTTGTAGAATTAACCCTTCAACGATGAATAGGTGACTGTGAAAATCATGAATTTTGATATTGTGAGAATTATTGGTTAAAAAAATCCAAAGCTCTCATTGAAAGTTAAAGCATTGTAGAAGATTTTCCCTTTCCACCCTAATTCCAACAATGAATAGTTGCATTTATGTTATATACAAAAAGATTCTCTATCCTTCATCACTAGAAAATCGGACCTATGTATTGTAGGGAGAAACACCCATTCCCATCCTTGTACCTTGTTGTGGACTATAGAGTCACTCAAATATGTCCCTAGAATGCAATTAATGTATTTGCCACATGTGTGATTGTAATTTTCTAACACGATTGAAGGACACATAAGAAAATCTGGTTGGCTGAGTGCTGATTTTCGCAGGGTTCAGTTTTGGGTGCACCTACTGCACACTTTCAGTGGTCTAGGGAGCCATCACTTCAAAAAAACATAGAAATTACATACAATGTCCGAAAATTCTATTTCTTTTTTTGAATATTCATGATTTTCACTCGCTAATACTTAAAAAAACATCAGTTTAAGGAAAAGAATTTCCTCCAACTAGGCTGAATTCCTTATTGGGACGGTTTTCGGTGCTTCCACCGTACCAGCACTTCAAAATCCCGGCAGTGTACTGTACAGTGCATGTTCCCGTCTCCCCATTGGAGATGCCATCTTCCCCTCCACGATGTTCACGACGTGGGGCTTGCACATTATTGCGCCTCCTGAGAGAGAGCCTTGAAATCCATAACTGCCGAGTGTGAATGAGGGCCTTGAAATAAGTTATGCCGTCCCCGGGGCAGGCCGGCCAATGGGGCCGCCAGGGTGCCCAACAGCCCAAGTGTTAGGCCCCCACTGAGCGGTCCTTTCCGGTCCCCAGGATCATCCGAATCTAACTCGTGGCACGGACTGGCAGGCGCCCCGGATATCAGTTGACCAGTCCACTTGTCGCAAGGGAAGGACCACAGATGCTGCCCGCTCCCCAAGCTGCCCGAACTGCCCAAGCTCCTGGCTCTGCCCGGACTGCCCGAACTGCCCGGCTCCTGGCTTCACTCAGGCCCGAAGCCGTTCCCCAAATAGCCGAGGTCGATGTGGCATTCCCCCATACAGTACAGGTCTGTTTGTCTGGATTTGGGTGGGGGTGGGGAAAAGTAAAGAAAGAAAGAGTTCCCAAGAGGAATGTCCAACCAGGACTCCGGGCAGTCTGGGGGTGGGCCCCTGGAGTGAATGTGGGATTGGCCCAAAAGGGTGACCCTGCATGGGATAGTCGGTTCGACTTGAAGGGGAGGGAGGCAACCCATTTCCAACCACTTATTATTAAGCAATCAATCGAGCACATATATATATGGAGTGTGGGTACGTCGAGGGATAAAAATTCCCCCACGTAAGGTAGAACCACCTATTCTCAACCAAGGACCGGTACCCAACATGTAGGATGCAGCTATTTCCGACCTACGCTAAGGAGAGATTTTTTACAGTCAGCGTTTGGAATGTGTTCTTTCCTCATTTTTGAAGGTCAGCGCTCGGAAGGTCATGACATGTGTCTCAAAGTTTGTCATAAAGTGTGTTGGAAGTACCGATGGGAAAAGTAGTCGTTTGAATGATCAAAACTAGAAAGAGCCTAGGCATTGGCTACAAGTTCAAAGCACTTTGGGGCTTCCGAAAATCATAGTAATTTCAATCTTGGAAATAAAATTATGAAAAATTTGCAATCTCTATATTTCCTATTTTTTGACACAAGGAAAATTTGCATAGCCTCATGTTCACTTCATGATCTACTCCAAAATTGCTTAAGTGATCAAGTATGGGTGGTTCTATCCTATACAAATGGATTTGAAAACGATTGCGTATTTTTCAATTTCTCAAAACAAAGTTATCATGAATTTTGTAGTAGAAGATTGAGTTCAATCCTAATCAGGTCACATAGGTCTTTTATTTTCGATGAGGGGCTAGTTGCAATAATGAGAGATTTGTAGACAATCATAATGTGCTACAACTTTGTTGGGAACTACATAATAAATGATCACTATTCATCTTCAATTGCATGGAAAGTGAACACCCTCTATTACCAAACTAGGGCACTAGGGTAGTGATTAGGAATGGGTTGCCTCCTATTTATAGGGTCTATGATGAGTTAGTTGTTTTTAGAAGAGTGAATATTCATGGAGTTGTTTGAGTAGTGAGTAGAACACTAATATACTAAATGACTCTACTAATTTGGAATTAGGGAAAGGAAATTAAAAATACATATTTCATATATTGTAGTCATAAAAATTTCTCATGGGTTTCAAAACATGTGTCAAAGTTAGGTTTAACTAAGAATAATATAAAAAAAACATAACAACAAACTTCATCAAACTTTAGTTCTGGAGCTTCAAGGAATATGGTCTTGTATTTTTTCCAAACTCCAATTAATTGTCCGACATTGAGTGTGTGTATGAAAAGGGGGGGGGGGGAGAATCTATTTTTTCCAAAAAGAATTGCACATATTGAGTCCATGTCAATCAATAGATCTCAATTGTTTCTATGCAAAGCTACTAAGGTAACTACTTTCTAAAATCAAGACTATTGAAAAAAGGATTATTTATAACTACAAAATATGATTGCAGTGAGTTATAAAATCTCAAAATATGACTACAATGAGTCATAAAGTCTCAAAATATGACCCACACCAAAATCATTGTAGATGATTCAAAACATGGCTTAGTCCACTTTTTACCAACAAGTCATATTGGACATCATTCATATTAGCAATTGTATACATTAATTGGCAACAATGATAGTGTATGAGTATAAAGTGTTAGCATGTGAGCCTTGAATATATATAAGTAGATATCATGCAACCATTGAAGGTGTTTATAATATAAACACCTATAATATAGGTATTTATAGCAAATATGTATTATTATCATAGAAGGTTACTATAATACAAATACTTATATCATAGGTGTATAATCCTCTAGGTTCATGGGCCGTGTCATGGGTTCACACTTCTAAACTCACTTAATAACTTCCCTCTACCGGATGATATAATTAGCCATTTTTTTTGCTAATGTGGTGTACAAGTTGACTATTCTTAGAGGCTTGACTTTCTCTTGAGCTGTCCAAGTAGGAAAAAAAACATATATGGCATATGAATCTATTTAGTTACATTTTTGTTGATGTAGAATATGACTAAATAGAGTCGTTTTTTTGGCTGACGTGGCATATAATTTTGTGCAATCATATTTCTTAGTACTAATAAATATAATTCTTATTGGTCATATTTTTTATATTGTAGAAAACATTAGGAGAAATTTTGGGGAATAGAGGGTCATTTTAAGCCAGTTTTTCATCTTCTTCCCGTAGCAAGGAGGGAATGGCTAACTATTGCAAGCCCTCATATAATCAAAATAAATAAAATTTTAAATGGTCCTAAAATTGAAAAAAAGCTAGAAAAAATTCAAAATGTGACATGGCCATCTCTTGACGACATCAAATTTTAGCAATAGCACAGTTCTTAGAGTTTTCCATTGTGTGGGAACTCACAGTCTTCTGTAGAGTCAAATCTCCTCTAATGTGACTCGTTTGAGTCATTTTTTACTAATGTGGTAAATGACCCTTGCAAGTTGTATTTTTTGTTGATTTTTAAATATGACTCATGCGAATCATGTTTTTGGATGATGCGGTAGTTCATATGGAAGTTTATGTAAATACTTTTATGATTGAATGTAGTTATATCTTCAAAAATTTAGAGTATCATTTATGGCATGATTGTATACATTATGTGATTACAAAAAGTCATATTTTGGCCAAGATATATTGTGAAATATTACTCAAACAAAAGATATTTTGTATAAGTTAGTTGAATTTTTTAGATTAATATGCATGATTTGTAAATGGAGTGAATGAGGTTTACAATAGCTTATGTCATAAACTACATTTATTCTTTCCATGCATTCTAAATAGATATGGCCCATTAGAATCATGCATCAACATGGTTTAGTAGCTAAGTAAAAAAGTCTATCTAATTAAAAGTAAGTCCATTTGATTTTTGAGATGCACAAGAGTTAGTCATGTTAGAAAGTGAAATGCAAAAATGAACGTGTCTCTTCTCAATGACATTTACTAGTCCCTAATACAAAACACATCACAAGCACTCTTTATAAATGTATATTCCTGCATGCCCATAGGACCTATACTCCTTACACAAATGTGTGGATTTTGCTTCTCTAATGTTGTAAAAAGCTTCTTATAACTTCATTCCAACCTTCGGTACCTACATGTACAATCAAGAAGGTTAATTTTTAGTGAATGAAAAATATAGCTAAACCTTCAAAAATTTAAGGCAATACAAATTATGTAGTACAAGTTTAAGGTAAGAAAAAATCATATTCACTATATCTCTAAAAGTTGCAAATAAATAAGAAGAAAGAATAGCAGTGATGATAGAAGGACCAACTAGAAAAAAGCGACAAGTGCTAAGTGCTAACAACAAGCAAGAGATAAAATGCAACAAGATACAACAAAAACAAGATTAAGCAAGAAATAAAATTTAAGATACAAAAAGAAATATAAGTTAAGATACAACAAAATGCAACAAATAGTAGAAAGCAAGAATTAAAATGCAACAAGAAGCATATGCTAGGATGCAACAAGATAAAAACTAGAAGAACTGAAGAAACAAGTAAAACTAAAAAAACAAGAAAAATTAGGAAACAAGAAGTAAAACTAAGAAGTAACAAGCAAAAAGTACTAGTAAAGAGCAAGAACTAAGAAGCAATAAGAAGTAAGAACTAAGAAGCAATAGGGATTAAGAAACTAAAAGAAGTAAGAGCTAAAAGGCAACAAGAAGCAAAACCTAAGATACAACAAGAAACAATGAATAAGCAAAAAACAGTCAAACACTCTACTTTGAAGAAGTGACTATAAACAATGGCAACTATGGTTTTTAAACCCTAGTCATGTGACTTGATTCAACCATGGACATGACCTTCTTTAGTCATGTGACTTGATATAGGCATGTGATTGCCCAAATATGGCTACATTGTACAGTGGGGTACCAATCAAAATGTCGTTTTCGAATTCGTAGTGAAAAAATTTCAGTACTACCAACTTTGAAAGCCTCCCAAGAGTTCAAAAATTGGTATTTTACCACGAAAATTTTACCAAAGAATTATCTTTAAGTTAATTATATGTATGCCAAATTTCAAGGCCAAAAGATTCATCAAAAAGAAGTTATCCAAAATCTACCACCATTGGTAGTTGTGGAAATTTTTTCACTGCTACCAAGTTTGATAGCCTCCCAAAGATTGAATTTTTTTTTTTTTGCCATGAAATTTTTGTCATGAAACAGTCTCTATATTTTTAATATGTATAAAAAATTTCAAGGTAATATTTTTTTTAAAGAAGATATTTGAAATCTCCCAATAGGTGTAGGTTTGAGAAAATTTTCACAATTTCCAACTTTGACACCCTTCCAAGGGCTGAAAAATTGGTTTCTTACCATGAATTTTTTTTTGTGAAGTCATCTCTATGTTGATAATATGTTCTCTAAATTTTAAGTTCAAATGAATTACCAAGAAAAAGATATACAATATCTCCCAACATGTGTATGACTACAAAACTTGATTGATGAAAAAATATGGCTACCACATATGATTGGACGTTCCTCAAATATGTTCTATATCATTCTCTATGAAGTATTTTGGCATTCCTAATGGTTGTATACTATACACTTGTGAAGTATAAGGCCAAAATATAACTTGTAGTCATATTTGTAGT
Source organism: Thuidium tamariscinum (assembly GCA_947034885.2). Lineage (NCBI taxonomy): Eukaryota > Viridiplantae > Streptophyta > Bryopsida > Hypnales > Thuidiaceae > Thuidium > Thuidium tamariscinum. Next base: position 10,007,533 of record OX344755.2, read on the forward strand.
GATTTTTTTTCCAAGTTGTTGGTGTTGAAAAATATGATTGTGAACACTTACCAATCATCCTTACTCATATTTCCAATCATAAAATATCCATTTTTAACTAATCCAACTACTACAAATCATTGTGTACAATGTACTCCCAATATTTATAAGATACTATGATTTTTTTGAAAAGACTTGTTTTTAGTACTTTGGAAATTTGTAATTTTTTCATACAATGTCTAAATAATGCATTCAAAAAGAATCTCGAACATCCTTTTGATTATCAACAAAAACCAATGAAAAGTTTTTCAATATAATAATGGAGACTATGTTGAATTGCTTATTTGTGCTATTTTAGGGAAAGTTACTATACCTTAATTGTTTTTTGTAAGCTTAGTGTCCAAAATCAATGTTATATCCAAAATTGTAATGAATTTGCCATGATGTAACTAAAATACTTCAATACTATACTCATACTCTATAAGTACTAACATCAAATAGCCCATGGTGGTCAAATGACCTATAGTAGACACCTAGGGAATGACTCCATTGTGATTATTTTCAATATGTGAATTTTAGGCTACAACAAGTGTCTTATTAGAGAGTGATGGAGTGATTAGTAACCTTATTAGGAATTTCCAACTTTTGAGTGAAAAATTTATGATAACAATTGACTTTTTAAGCTTTTCATGTTAGGCTTCTATGATTGCATTTGGTAGTAAGATGAGCATCATGGATTCAAATTTTGTTGGTTTGGGTGTAGTCTACAAACTCTTTTGGGCCATAATGTAGTGAACACTTCCAAAAATTCCTATCAAACTCATACTTTGTTGAAAAAATATAATTTCAATTGCACTTATTGTTTCTTACCCTTGTCTTTATCTAAGGAAAATATTGAGAAAATTTCAACAATAGTGTAATGCCAAACTCCTAATTCTAACAACTATACGCTATTTGACCTTATTGCAATATAGTAGTAGCAATTCCACTAAAGGTTCAAGGTTTTTAGCCAAATGTTCTTTTTTGGAAGATATTCTTTGAGTTTACAATGAGGGCATAAAAAAACTAAGTAGAAACCAATCAAAATTTATTCAATTTTAGGATCAATGTACAATAGTGTATTTTTCTGGCAAAACTTCACCCCAATTGTTAGAATTTTGACCTCTGCTAAGGTAGAGTAGCTTAATTCTGTCTGCAATCTATTTTTGTCATCCTATATTTGGCCCCATTTCTTCCCATGCCAACATCCAAATTAATCCAAAAATGAGCCAATTTTATGTAGAAATCTGAGAAAATCAATGTATTTATGTCATTTATGGTAACGTGGCAATAACTAATTGGTGAACATCTAGATGCTTATAGGGAGATAAGAAGGAGGTTATGGGTGGTTATTAGGATGTTTATGACCCTAGTCTTGGGCACTTTTGTAATTTAGGGCAGCATACTTCAAAAATTCATAGAAATTACAATTTTCATCAAAAAATTATAATTCGACTTGGGTTTGATTTGTGGAACATACGCACACTTTTGATAAATATGTGTCCCTCTTGAGATTGGCCCCAAGATAGTCAGATTGCAAATCAAGGTGGTAATAGGTTGGTCTACCATAGTTCGTTGCTCCCAAAATTGGCCTCTACGGAAGGCCAACAACGGGGGTATTGCAAAAACGAAAAGCCCTGTAGCAGTGATCCCAAAACTGGCTAAATTTTTCTCATTTTCTACGTAATTTTTCCATGCCCTTTATATAAATTTTAGAAAATCTTCCAAAAATGAACATCTAGCTAAAAACCCGGAAACTGTTTTGAGATCATTGCCGTGTAGTGGCCGATAATGAATGAACCTCTAAGCGTTCGTTCATCCATCCATGGCCACGAAGGATGTGGATCAATGATCTCATAATTGTTTTTGGAATTTAGTGCAATATGCTACCTTTCAAGATAAATAGGCATCAACTTTGGCTATCTTAAGAGTGAGTAGTAGCAGAATAAAATAGAAAAGAAAGGATTTTGTAAGTTGTGAAGGATTACTAGGAGTATTATAAGACAAAACTAACTAAATATATGCTAATTCTACTATAGAAGAAGTTGTAAATTGGCTATTAAATTTTATTGTTTGTGGTAATTTTGACTAAAACGGATCCATTAAAGGCCCTTTTTTACAATGAAATAGTAGCGCAAGGATTTTTTTTGGTAGAAATCGAGTGAAATTTAGCCAGTTTTGAAAACGTTGATGTGGATGATGATGGAATGAATGAACTGGAGGTTCGGTTCAGTTGTGAATGAAAACTAGTGCTGATTCTTCATTCATCCAACTGCTGTGCATGGACTGAGACACGCAAAGCGCCCAGGATAATAAGTTAAGTCGGTTATCTGCATGCCGGCTTTTCAGTGCATTCCGGGCCTGCCGTGGGAAACGCACCCGGCCCGGTCCCGGTCCCGGTGCCGGCATCAACCAATCCAGGGCCGCTGACTGGGACGAATCCCATCTGCTGGTGTGGAGGGAGACCTTTCTTTTGGGAGGGGCTTACCAGATTTGCAGGAGCCCTGGCTTTACTTGGGCCGGCGAGGCCGAAATAGTAAGTCCGGTTCAAGGAACCCCGGGTGGGAAATAGTAAGTTAGTTGGCCAATCTAGCCATCTGGCAAATCTCACATCCCAGGGGATTCTCTGATTATCTGGAAACCCCAAAGAAAGGAAGGAAGGACAGAGTCCCCCACCCCCCATGACCGTGGCCACTTATTTTCTTAACCCTTGAACGACGGACTAGTGGCCGTGGAAATCATGTGAAGGTAAGGGAGAAACACCCATTTCCGTCCCTTTACCTATTCCTAGTTCCTAGAGTGTCACTAACTCTGTTCATAATAGGGTTTTTTTTTCCATTTCTTGTGAAGTGTCAAAGTGGCGCTATTTCATTTGATTGTAGAGCTCCAAATCTCAACATTCATCCATATATTACATAAAAAGTATCATATTAGCACATAATACATATCTATCATTCTATTGTCATCCATTATTTGGCGATTTCATCCACTATTTAAATTTTTTTTGAAGTTTATTGGCGATTTGATCCAAAATTTCACTGTTTTTTTCCTATAGGCTTGGTGCCAAGCCAAAAAATTTGGTGCAATTTTGCACCAAATCGCCAGAAAAAAGAACCCTGGTCCATAAGTGTTCATTAAAGTATCTGACAAATGTTTAACTCTAATTTGCTGACGCAGTTGTAAGACACATGTATAATTTTCATTCACTGACAACTGAATTCAGTAGAGTTCAGTTGAGGGTACACCTATAGGACGGTTCCAGTGGTCTAAGGAGCCAACTCTTTGAAAATTTGTAGAAATTACATACTGATTCCGAAAAATTTAATTTGTTTTTTGAATATTCATGATTTTCTCTCGCTAATACTAGAAAAAAAATCTGTTTTAGAAAAATATGCCTCCAACCATGCTGAATTCCTTATTCGGACGGTTTTGGGTGTTTCCACTATAGAAGGCTCTAAAAGTGAGCGTTGCTCTAAAAGTGATCATACCACAAGGGTATATTTTGGTTTCTGCAATGTACTTGTGGTGTGTATTTCAACAGGTGGTCGCTTGTAGTGACCACTGCGTTTGAACTTTTAAAATCCGTACCTAATTCTACATAGGTCTCCAAAAGATGAAACAACTTGGGTTCGATGCCAGTTCCATTTTCCTTCCTATGAAAATTTACCAGAAATTGATTTAAGGAGTTTCACTTCCTTGAAAAGGAAATCAACTCTTAAATGGTCGCTTTTAGAGTAGACTACCTTGTTTTGATACTGGGTGATGTCATCTAAGGTGGGTACACCTAAAAGTGCCACTTATTTGTATTGTGCCTAGTTACTCTTATTAGGCTGTTGAAAATTTTCATACAATCTTGTTGGTAAGTGAAAGCACGTTCCAACACACTAAAAAACACAACATTTGGATACAATATGCAAAAGTTATTAAAGGTCAAAGTTTGTTTCTAAGGAGCCATCTATAGTATGCATACATTAGTGATTTTGAAAATGTACACAAATCGTAGATGGCACTTTTGGAAATGGTGCGCTTTTGGATGTACCTACTTTACTCTGCATAAGCCAAATATACTCATAGGAAGTCCAAGTATTGTAGAAGATCTCCCCTTTCTACCCCTAATACCGAAGATAAATAGTTGCACTTTTGTTCTATAAGGGAAGATTCTTTGTCATTCATCAACTACAAAACATCTGCCTTAGCATTTTAGCGTTAAATTGTTTCTTGCATACAAATGAAACGGAGACCGTGGCCACTTGGAAAGTCCCTCCCTTTGTAGGGGGGTGGGATGAATCCAGCTCCTTGGAAAAATGCTGAATTTTTTTATTTTCCATGCATGATAATATTTGCGAATTTGGAGTTCAGGTTTGCAATTAGAGGCCCCAAATTCTCTTAGGGGAGGTGCTTGAGGTAAATGAATCAAACACAAACAGAAATAGGGGACTTTTTTTTACTTGCACCCCTTGAATGAGTTGTAGGGGATGAGCGAGGGGGGTAGTTCAACCTGACCTTTTGTAGTAGGATGTTAAACCCCTATAGGACCAGGGACAAAAAAACACTTAAGAATTGTCATTTCAATAGCAAAGAGAAAAAAACCCTCAAAAATACTTGAAGTATTTTTTTGCACATCTAATTGTAGGATCTTATACCTAACTAGTATGAGAGTATGTAGAAAAAAATTCAAAATTTTTGATAGCACAAATTGCAAAATTTGTGCATTTAAAGAGGAAAAACAAGTTTTTTTTAGTACATTGATGGATTGGATTATCTTGTGGTAACATGTGGTAGATTTGTCAGAATGTGAGAGCATTTTTCTTGTAAAGTAGCAAGTTGCAATGCTGGGAGCCTTTGTTTGGGGGGAAAGCAAAAGGGTGCCCTTTAGCATTGGTGAACAATGTTATGGATTTCTTTTGAGACATTTAAAAGGTAGAAACATCTAAAAGTGATATTTTATGTTCTTGAACATCTAAAAAATGATCCGGGTGGATTGGCCCCCTCGCTCGGCCTTACCATGTCTTATCAGAGTTGCAATCAAAACAAAAAGCCCCCTAGTTTGGATTGTGATCACCCCTACTTTCTTCACCCCCTTGCTAATTTTGGGTCTTTGATCGCAAATATGAATTCAAAATTTTCAAAAAGAAATTTATGTGAAAAAAAAATTATAGCATTTAATCCAAGTGGTTGAGCAAGGAGTCAGTTCTCCCTGCCCCTAAAAAATGGCCTTGAATGAACACTTCGAAGGTTCAAAACCACAACTTTCAAATGCAACCAAAGAATTTTTTTGAAGCAATTAATGAATGTTTGAGACATTTTATTCTTTAAAAGTCTCCATTGAAGGTGAATCTATTGTTTTTAAATACAAGCTATCCTATGTTTTCAACTATGAGAATTTGGAAATATTACTAGAATGTCAAAACTACTAAACCACTTAGATTGCATTTTTCTTGAATTTGCTCAATAATCTCCTTGACCTTGAAAATAGCGGTACTAAAAAAGGTATTGAATTTAGATGTTTCTACCTTAGATTGCATCTTTGTCAATTGTTTAGTTCAACCTTGTAGCAAAAATAAGAACTTTGAAAAATCAAAACAATCCTAAATCAACCCTATGCACTTTCACAATAGTTTTTGTAAAATTGACTACAAATACAAAATCACAATTCTTACCAAATTGCAATTTCACAAATATTTTCTCTAGCTTAAAACAAGTGTCCACATGTTTATATTATACCACTTTTCGTTGATCATAAGGGCAAAACACCCATTCCCGCACCTGTTCCTTACAGTGGACTATAGATTCACCCAAATGCATCAATAGACTTCCCTTAACCCCTCACCGCCTGAGGTGACCAAAACTGTCCCCTGCGAATTATTCGGACTGTCTCCACGCAGAGGAGAAGGTGAAAATTGTTGCGACTTTGCCGTGGTGAGGATTAGGGTTCAGTTTAGAATCAGCTCAAATCGTTTGCGGACAATTTGCGTGTACAATTCTTCCGTAGCTACTCATTGAATCAACCGATATCTGAAATCGGACATGGCGGTTTGTACAAATTCACCGGCAATTGCCGGTCCCAGACCGTTGGCATTGGATGCTGCCGCACAGGGACGGCAGTGTGGTACTCCATGGAGAGCTCCACTCTCCCTACTGTTTTTGCGATGGGAGCTTGGATTGGTTGCACAATGTGGAGGACGAGGGTGCACGGAGTTTGTTGTAGGGTTCAATTTCGTACTCGTCCTGTATAGAAATGGTTGAGAGGAGTGGAGGGTTTTGCTTTGGCCATCATTTCTGCGAGGTTGGAGCTCTTGTGGTCTGTTCCAACAGAGGTTGTGCGCACCCCACCTCCTATGCTCATGATCGTGGACGAAAGTTGCGGCGGGATACAACGATGGCCAGCGCCTTGCATAATGGAGCCGCTACAGTCGATGAGGTACAAGAAATCCAATGCACACTTTATGAATGGGCGATTGCTGCAAGCGGAAACCCTGTTGTTGCGCAAGCAGTGGTCAATTGTCTGCATCAATGGCACTTATTTGAGTTGGAGAAGCCCAGTTCGCTTGCTTGGACAGAGTATCCTTGTAATTCTAGGTGGCGGCATTTGTGTTATACACACATTGCTCGTGCTTTGGGTTGGAAGCAAAGAATTTCTGAGGGAGATCCGAGAGGAATTCCTGCCCCTGTCTACGCCTTCATACGGACAAAGCTTTGGCCAGATTTACCAGTTGGCGATGAAGGCCCAGGCGAGATTGCAAGCTGCTGAGCGGGCTCAAGACCTGCAATCACAAGGGAATTTACAAGTTCTTCTGGAATTACCAGCTACCACACAACCAACAACAACATTGGAACTGGAGATAGTAAGTCCCGTCCATGACCACGAAGAGGAATTCATATCACAGTCCGATTTAGGGATTCCACGAGGTACACTTGCACGAAGATTTGGCAGGGGAGGGCCACGGGGAAGGCAAGGCAATCGACGAGGAGGGAGAACAGGTGGTCAATTCAACGGAGTGGTAGCAGTATCAACTGACCAGTTTAGCGATGGAGTACAATTCATCAATGCAGACAATGCTACTCGAGGTGGAGGAAGAGGTGTTGCGAATGGTCGTGCCAAAGGGAAGGGACGTGCTGCCCATAGTCGAGGTGCACCAAGAGGGTGGATTCCGCCACCAATACAGCCGAATTCCACCTCCCCCCCTTCACTAAGACCGAGAGGACCACCAAGGGCGCGAGTACTGGATTCACCTCAATCACACGGCCATCCATCCCGACGTGCTCGAGTTTCGCACAGCCCAAGGACACTTGGAGGTAGATCATCACCACAACACCTTCGAAGCAGCAGCTCTCCAATCACACCTCAAAATCAGACACAAAATTCACCATTGGCCAATTCAACTCGAGAAGACTCCAACCACAGAGTTCAAGGACGTAAACAAGGGCGACTGAGGAACCTTCAGGGAGCGTTTGATAGGGCAGCACGAGTGGAAGAATGGATTCCTGATCTCACTACAGTGGACAATGGATTCGTACCTGATTTGGATCGTGCACACATTGCAAATGTAAATAACGGAGTGGAAGAGACACCACTATTGGGAGACGTAGCTCTTCCAATTCCCATGCACACACTTCCGTGTCAAGAAAATGGGCCCAACAACCGACAAGGAACAATATTGCCCGAGGGTGTGTGGGTGCGACTCGAATCCCTTGGATATGAATCACGGCAATGGGGAGGATTGGACGCATTCTTTGGAGATCCAGTGTTGGCACTATGGGTTGGAGATGTGCAATATTTTGGGATTCAATTTGGTGGAGGTGTTGGTTACCACCAGGTGAAAGTAACCGATTGCCTTTGCTTGGATTGGCGATTGTGGCCACATTTGCCTCAAAGTGGTGGACATACCACTCCGAATGCGCACCTTATTTCAGCGATCCATGATGGAACAACCACTGCGCTTCTCCAATCAAGCGGCACTGCTATGTCAATTGGTGAATCCGTCTCTCAAATTGATAGCCAACATAGGCAAGGGCCAATGTTCGAATGTACTCCTCCGAGAGCAGGGCGAAGCAATGGAACAGCCATCGACTGTACACATTACGAGAGTCTTCATCAATACGATGGGTGGACATCAGATTCCCAGGATGCATCATGAATGGCGGAATACCGCGACTTCACAGGTAATTCCTCTGACGATGAAAACTCTGATTGGGAAATTCTCAGTGTCAGTGACGATGCATTGGAAAACGATGCAGAGGTAGACCTCGTTGCTTACAAGGAATGGGGGTACCTTCATCAAGACCAGAAGGAAGCTCTTGAGAGGACTCGAGCTTTGTATGCTGATAGTGAGTGGACAGAAGAGACATCTATATTGGACAACAACACCGCTGATTTTCGGGGACCTTGCCCTGGGCCTACGCAACGCTTCCAACGGACGAAACAACCCCCTCGTTATTTTTTTGATTTATGGTGGGATGATTTGACAATAGCTGAACTAGTAAAACAGACGAATGTATATGCTTGCCAGCAGTGCACTAACAAAAACGACCCTAGGAGAAGAGGTCGCCCTGCTGGTTGCAACGGTGGCCCGAAATGGAAAGACACGACTGTTATGGAGTTCCGAGCATTCTTAGGTATTGTAATTCTCATGGGTTGCAAGCTATGTCCGTCTGTTCGACATTATTGGAGTAAAGATCCATTTTGGAAGTGTGCATTGATTCCTCAAGTTATGAGTAGGGATCGCTTCGAGTGCCTCTTCCGTTGCCTTCACTGCGTGAATAACTCTACCCTGTGCCAAGATAAGAAGGCTGAGCAGTACGATAAGATTGGCAAGGTTCGATGGGTGCTAGAGCAGTTTGTCACTCGATCAAAAGAGCTCTTCAATTGTGAAAAATTCCTCACCTGCGACGAGATAATGATAGCTTACCGCGGTCACTTTTCCCCAATTCGTCAGTATATCCCTGCAAAACCAACTAAATATGGTATAAAATGTTGGGCTGCCGTTTCAAACCCCAGCAGGTACATATACAATGTGATTCCTTACCTTGGCAAGAATGGGGATGAGGTCGAATCATTGCTTGGTGAAAAGGTTATTCATCAATTGACCAGCGGTTTGAGTCACAGATCCCATACGGTGGTCTGTGATAATTTCTTTACCTCGCCACAATTGTTTCACAATCTACTAGATCGAGGCATCTTTGCCACTGGGACGGTGCAGGGTAGACGTGTTGGATTTCCTTCAATCTTGCAAGGAATGAAGCGTGGTGACCATCCGAGGAGCACCTTATTCTGGCGTATGCATAAATCTCACAAAATGGCAGCAACGACATGGTATGACTCGAAGCCAGTTTCCTTTCTTAGCACGTCTGCAAATCCCACGGGTGAAGCCATAGCATTGCGGTGGTTACGTGGTGAACGGCAGGAAATTCCTACAAGTCCACAACAGGCGGAGTATCAACTACATATGAAGGGTGTAGATTTGATCGATCAGATGCGACGTGATTACACAACCCAGTTCCACTCTCGGAAGTGGTGGCACAAGTTGTTCTTTTTTACACTGGACTCATCGCTTCAAAACGCTTGGGTGCTATATCGTGATGATCAGCTGCGTCGTGGAGAGAGGTGTAGTGGTGGACGGCTTGGCTTTTACATTGCTGTGGCGAAGTCTCTTATTGAGCGTGCTGTTTCACTCCCTCGAACATGCAGCTTGAATAACATTCACCCGAATGCCATTCATTATACTGTGCAGCTCCCTGGTGGTTTGCGTCGGAGGTGTCGGGTTTGTAAAAAAAAACAGCGTCGCGTTTGCAGAGCCTGCCAATGGTTGCCGTGTTGTGATGAACCATGCTTCGCTAAGCTCCACTCACAAAGAAAGTGGGCCTTACGCCTCTCTCAGTAATCTTACGGTTTGTTGTTTCTTGTTTGTTTGCGTAGAGTGGTTGTTGCGAACTTCTCCTGCATCCCCGGGATCAGAGTCGAAGAGTGGAGGGCACTGTCGACGACGTCGACTAGTATCTGCAAGGCACTTAAAGTGACGACACCTTTGATCGTCGAGGCTGCCGCATTCTTGCACCTTCGACAGTGTTGCCAGTCGATCTTGCACCTTCGACAACGTGCCAGTCGACCTCGAATTCTAAGAATATTGTTTTTCATTTACAGGACAACCACCAGTGTAGTTAGCATCGTTTAGTTTTTGTGAATTTTAGCTACGTGGTAGCTTTTGCCCAAGCTGCATGCGCCTTGCAGATTTGAATACTTACAGGTCGTAGAACGGACTCAGTCGGGGACTCAGTGACAATTTTTGGGGACGTTGGGCTGCTCAGACATTATCGTGGCCTTTGATGTGCTCACAGGACCTTATGGCCAAATTTTGTGAATTTTGAGCGATGTTTGTGGTTGCAATTCGGTTTTATACTTTTGTCGAACCTGTCACCCTGTTTTGCTTGCTACTTGTAACCGCAGGGAACCGCCGTGGGAACCTCAGCGTCCGGTCATGGTAGTGTGCTCAACCGGTTCCCACGGTGGTTTTAGCCACCTTCAACCACATTACAAATTCGCTCAGGATCACGTTACTTGAATTTTTGTTCTGTAATTTTGGGAAGTGAAGCAAGAGGTGCTTTCCTTGCTTCACACCAATTTTAGATTCCTCCTGAGAACTATAGCCCTCGCTACAGGTGTTGAAGCACTCGGCACTGACACAAAAGTCCGTGTGTTTTCGGATTTCGGATCCAATCGGACCTTCGCATCGGCTAATCTGATCACTCGATTTTCAATCAAGACTTTGCTTTGAGCCCCGAAGTATGCCTACTTTCCATCGCTACGGTTACTTTCTGTCAATTTCCGTTTTGCAGCATGCATCTGTGTGTTTAGTTCGACCCTCCTCAGAACCTCCTCCGACGGTGCGTTTGAGTGTGGGCGGTGAGGGGTTAATGTATTCACCACATGTATGATTGTAATTTGCTGACACAACTGAAGGATACATAGGAAAATTTGGTTGGCTGAGTACTGATTTTCACAGGGTTCAATTTTGGGGGCACCTACAAGACGGTTCCACAAATCTAGGGAGCCAACACTTTGAAAATTTGTAGAAATTACATACTATATCCAAAAAATTTAATATTTTTTTTGAATATTCATGATTTTCACTCACTAATACTAGAAAAATATTATTTTTAGAAAACATTGCCTCCAACTATGCTGAATTCCTTATTTGGACGGTTTTGGGTGTTTCCACTGTATAGTAAAGTGAATAATTTCAAAAGGATCCCAGTTTTATATCATCACAATCAATGAATGAAGACCATTGTATGTGTTCATTGCAATGTATTATAAAAAAAATTGGGCCTTAAAGAAAAAAAGTCTCCATGCAACCTACTCAAAACTACTGAAAAAAACATGAGTTTCCAATCCAGACACCTACTTCAAGACAAAGGGAGTAATCAATATCTACGAAGCTGCTTAATACCCTAAACCCAAAATAATGACCTTCGTACAAGCAAAACATGAATGAGGAGCTGCATCACCGTGATAATATTAATCCACAAAGCACCGATCAGAGCTGAGGAACCAGGATCTGAACCTGTCCATCAAGACAGGAGAATTGGAAATGTAAACCCAAAGAACCAACCACCAAATGCGGCATAATTTAATTAATTAATTTTTAATAAATAACAGACTTGCCTTAGTAAACATTGGCCTCAATTTTCGACAAATTCAGATCCTCTACATTCAATTTCACCACCAGCCGGGTGCCAAATTCATAAACTACAGGTTGGGTTACCGGGCCATGGGCCACTAGGGTAGGGAGCCCTATCATAGTGCATTAAAGGGTTTGCCATTCTGTATCTGAAGTATCAGACCACCAATCCGGCTAATAAATTGAAACCCACGTACCAAGCTAAGAAAGTGAATTCACTTCACCGTTCAATGTACACAATTCCTATTTTGGAATTTCATTTCAACAACAAAGTATAAAATAACAGATGGATGTTACTTTAGCCATACCGATTGCCTTGGACCCTTTCCCTGCACATTAACACACCTTACTTGGGGTTTAGTTCTGGCGTTCATCTTCGTCTCCGTCTTCAAGGAGTGTTTCTTCTATTGGTGATTCCATGCCGCGCCTGGACATCAGTCGCACATACCCTCTGCCACCAAACGTGGGCCTCATGTAAGCATCATCAAACCTTCTCCATGCGGCGTGGATGGTGGATCTTGACGCCGTAAGCAACTCCCTTAAGGACTGGAAACGCGTGAGATCACGAAATAATGGGTCCAAGGCCTCATTCTCTCCATCCTGCTCGTGGTCTCCAATTAAGAGATGGTAATCACCATCAAGAGAGGCTTTGGGAGATAGGCCGCCAGATACATCGCTGAAGTGTGACCTGTGGTGGGGTGGGTATAGCCAGGCAATCAGGGGTGGGGTTAAAGTTCCAAACACCTGCAAATACACCAACACATGGGATTCAGAACGTGATCGTGATGAGGCCAAGGAAAGACTGAGATGAACTCGTAAGAAGATACCGGCTAGTATTTATTAACACTATGAATAATATGTTCGGGTTTCTTACGATGGTGCTGATGATGACCACAGTAATAGTAGTGGTGATCAAGGAGGCGTCTTGGATGGTTTTACTCTCGTTACCATCCATGGTGAACTGCACACAAACAAGAATCGGTCATGCAGATCAAAACAGCAACTTGGAGCACAAACAAAAGCAGGGCAACACCAATGAGGAGGGCTGGAACACCCATACCCTTTCTACTTTTGTGCACTATTCTGCTTATACCTTTCCTCAACATAGTGCTTCAATTTCAGCAAACTGCTCTACAAGAAAGGTTGCATTTTGAAGATTCTAGAATTGCTTTGGAAGAATAAAGCACATGATAACAATGAATGAATGAATAGAAAACGTCATGATGATATTTCGCCCAATATCTTGTCGTTCATCCAAAGTATGAACTTTAGGGGACATAGGGGTAAAAGATATGACAGAAACACCCAATAACAAAGCAAGAACTTGAGGTAGGATTCAAATGAGGAATAAGAAAAGTCACCTGATTGAACGCTAGAGCTATGGAGACAGCTCCTCGCATTAGTCCAGCCCACCAGATGATAATCTGAAGAAATCGAAGCATTCCAAGCAATCAAAAAAGAAAGCTACGTCACCATGTTTCTTGCACAATACACTTGCAGTACATAAAGTAATTGATTTTACCCTCACAAAAACAAGAAAAAAGTAGGCAAGTATCCAAACTAGTGATAATAAAGAGATGGGAAGAGGATCTGGAAGGTACCATTTGACGAACACCAATTTTGGATCCTGCAGACCTTGTAATGTAGTTGGACAAAATGGAAAGCGGGAACACAAATGCAGCCCTTCCTAACAGGATGAAGCTAATCAAGCTACCAAAAAGCCCAAGAGATTGCAAGAAACTGGAAACCACACAACCACGTCACATGTTAGAAGAACCTAGCACAAAGATGGATATCAAAGATGAAAACATACTTGCAAGTATCAAGATACTTCAAAACTTTCAAGCACTCCAACTACGGGTTTAAATAGTTATGAGTCAACAAGCACCTAATTCACGAAAGAACTAATGAGAAGAATTCAAGACCAAAGGTCGTATTCAAATTAATACCTAGATTGGGTCATCCTCCACTTGTCGATATCCAGTGCATCCATTCCAACATATAAAAAGATGAATGTCTCTGCGATGAATGACATGGTAGCAAAAAAATGCCTGCAATTAACCAAAGCACGCCATAACAACAATGAAGTTGATGTTAGAACTACATGGTGCTTAAAAATATCAGGAAGGGATTTCAATTGAAGAAAACATTTAGACCAAAATGACAAATACTTACCAAAAAACGGAATGCGCAAACAAGACTGACATTCTCACACATGAATCTCTAGCAAGCTCAAGAAGGGAGCGAAAGGCTAGGTTAAAATAGAGGTACAACAAGGAAACACGTACTTGGTTGTGGTCCGAGAATGCACAGTGACATTATGCCAAGTATAATGGGACATCACAATGCCACAAAAAAACACAGAGAGAATTCCACTCAAATAGAAAAGCTGCAATAAATAACAAAACAAAAGTAAGATACATAGATACAAAGATCGACTGTTTCCGCAAATTGCAACAATCTTTCGGAAAACACCTTTCCTCACGAACTGATTAAAAAAATGTAATCTCTTATTATATAGGCACATGGATACTGAACCCGACCTCTGCCAAGACATAAGAGAGGTACGCCATCATTATCATGATCGCTATCTCACGATCGGTGGAGTGCCTGCACTCCATGAAGAACAGAATTAAATGAAATGCACAATCTCCAGTCAGCAAATACAAAAGAGTCACTCTCAACACAACTGATCAATGTGTTTATACATATGCAAATGAAACAACCTGCCGCACAACACACAAACACGAAACAATCAATCTCACCTGCCAAAATACATAGTCTTGATGATATATGCGCTTATCAAGCCCGACTGCAAATCACACTAACAGGTCAAAACATTGCCATGGATAAAAAAAACCTAGTAAGCTAAGCCCTATGACTATAAAGTAGCATCAGTTGCATGAATATATTAAGCATACACCCGTTGCACTAGCCTAAAAGGTCTTTGGCCTGATTCTTCCAGCCTGACATTCGGACACTGGAAAACAAGAAATGAGCTCAATCGTTTCAACAATCCATACTGCTTGCCATGTCCAAACGCCTAATGCATCCTAAAATCAAGTTGACATGTTTCTTAGTTAGCATTTCTGGCAAGCAACCAATGTAATCCATCTTACTTATCCCACCAGCCCACATCTGCCAGGCAACCCACACCATAGCTTTGAATAAAAGAGACGCAGCTGGCTCGAGAACCAAGAAACAGAATCAGGTCGAACTGGTGGACAAAAGATGCTCACCACAATTCCCAGAATGCAACTCGAGAAGAACAAATACAAGACACTGCCTGCAATTTCGAAGCCCTCTAAAGGAGTAAAATTGTCAAAGTTGTAGGTTTGAACAGCCCGAAATAGAACCACGGAAGTGGCATCGTTCACAACTCCTTCTCCAAATACCAGACTGTAAAGCAAAGGCGTCTGATCCTGGTTGAGCACCTGCCAACAAGGATACATAAAACTTAAGGATAACGAAAACAATGAAAGAATACATTTTCCTTACACCATTTCGTTCAGCTCATAGTCGAGATGTGTTTTCAGATGCGTAAGAAACAAGTGTCATAAGAAAACATTTAAGGACAGAGGGCTTGGATAGCCTTCCCAGCTTCGCTAACCTAGACGTAATTCTTACTGAAGCACTAAAGTCACCCAGTCCAGTACAACAGGTTTTAATTATGAAAAGGGAGTTATCGTAAGCACCACATGAACCGTTAGTGACGATTTAAAGAACACAAGGATATGCAACACGTAAGACCCAAGCTTGAAAGGAATTACGGTACAGTTGACCAGGAAAAGCCAGCTTGCCGAAGAAATGTGGCACGTTACATATTGACGCGTATACCGGACTAATCCGAACCACTATGTGCTAGAAACAATAACTGATAACATGGGATTCCAGACTAAGAATGTGCACTAGGTCAGCGGATGATAAAGAATCGAACCTTCCCTTCTCTACCGAATCGTATTTCTATCAAAAATTAGATTGGACTTGCAAGAGGGAGAGCCACATCACACAGAACTCACCTGCAATGTGCAGACAGAGTCGGTTGCAGAAAAAATGACTCCAACAGCTGCCACCCCATCCCAACTCAAACTCAGAGAACACCCAAACAGAAATGAACAACTAGTCTTCAACTGAGTGAGATTACAGGATTCCAAAAAAACTCCCAGCAAAGTCGGAAAGAACAACGGACAAGACATACGCATCACTAAGTCAATACAGTATAGGAGAAAATTGTGCACAATTGATACAAAAAATATGATAATGAGTTCAGGGAGATGTTGAATTCGCACCAAGGATGTCTCGTATGGATAAGCTGTCAAGCCCTAGCTTCCGGAATAACCACCAGGTTCCTGCAATTAATAAAGTAACGTGTAATTCAAAAAACAGTGTCATTCAGGAATCGATTCTATGATGACTTTTTCTTTCTCCATGAACATGGAACCTTAATGATCTAGACAAAATCAAATAGGAGGTACTATCCCTCCGAAAAGACCGATCTCTTCCGAAAAATAGCCTTCATACCTGTTGAGATGATTGCGAAAGAAATGAATACTCCAACAACCCCGAACAACATGATAGTTATGAAGTTTTCAAAGAATTGTTTTTTCTTCACTGAGAATCTGCAACCAGAGAAAGTTGTGTCACTACAGTGCAGAAACAACTGCCGGAGCAGATACAATCCAAACAATCTGCCTCGCCGACAATAATAAAAAAAATCCAGACCGACAAAGGTGAACATACCCGGCATTGAAGATTATAGGCGGGAGAAGGTATATGAAGAAAAGCTCCCCGTCAAATTTCAGAACATGCGAACTTTGACCTTTGCTTGAAATCAAAACGATAACTCCGGTACAAAGTCCCTGCACAATTCACAATTCAAAAGACGACAGCTCGGATCTCTCCTTTCATTGAAAACAGCGATTCTACTAACCCTAATTGACACCTCGAGGCAAAACAGGAGGCATGCAAACGTTACAAGATCGCGCGGAATTCCCCTGCGAGAGATTCACCAGGCCTCACCAGAAGAAGCGCCGTAATGGACTCATTCATCCACCGATTCTCCTCCAAGAGGTGTCCAAGAACGATACAGGCGCACAGCAGAAACACAAACAGACAGATCGAAACCACGTTCACATGGTCCGCGTCGTCCCTGAGAGTTGCCGTTTTCAGCAACAACGAATGAGTCACGCCAACGGCGTGTCCCACCGCCATAATTTCCCCTTCCTGAACCTCCTCCGAGACGGGAATTTCGAGCACAGCAGGTCCTCAAGGAAGGAGTTTCAAAGAATGATTCTCGTCCAGTGAAGCTCCGCCGTGAAGCGCCTCTGCAAAAACACCAACAAACACAGGAGCGCAAGTTCAGCCTTCGGAGCCAGGATGGTTCCGATTTTCCTCCAACTACCGAGGTTGAAAACGGCGAAGTATCGACTGATAATTGATACCATGTTGTGGTCCCTTCCGGGTATCGTCAGGGTGTATTCCGGGCATCCACAGGATATCATCAACGACAAAGAAAAGGAACGAGCGAGCTTGCTATCCCCACAGCAGAAAGGAAGCCCCCTCGCCCGCTTCGACCACAAGCTCGCGGAGGAGCAGCGTGGCCGCCTGCACGGGCTGGATCGATTGCAGTCTTACGCTCAGGATTGCAGCATTTCGACCAACAACCAATTCTTCCGCCAGGCCACAAATCCATCAGTTACTTCAATGGAATGTATGCATTGAGGAGCTCAGTGTCGTCTGTGCTTCGCGGCAGAGCACAGACTGGACCTCCCGTTCTCGCGATGGCGGCGTCTCTGCGCATTTCGTTGTTCAGTCCCAATCTCTTCGTCGCCTCATCAGGCACCTCATCAGGTTCTCTTAAACCAATTTTTTCAATTGGGTCCGCGAAATTGGACGCTACCCGTGCTTCGGGACAGAAATTGAGTTGGCAAGCTGAGTGTGTGAGGCGAGGGTTCGCAACTGCCGCGTCGTCTGCTGTTGATGTTGGCGGATTGACAATCAGCCGCGACGAGGTCGTGCGCGAAGACGACCCTTCTAACAACGTCCCCGACTCCGTCTTCTCCAAGATCGGCATGCAGCTCCACACTCGTGAGAATCACCCTCTCGGCATTCTCCGCAATGCCATCTACGGCTACTTCGACGAAAACTTTCCAGATGTTTTCAAGAAATTCGACACGCTCAGCCCCGTCGTGTCCGTGAAGGCGAATTTTGACGACGTACTAACCCCCCCGGACCACGTGAGCCGGAGCTACAACGACACTTACTACGTTGACGCAACCACCGTCCTTCGTTGCCACACGAGCGCACATCAAGCTGAGATGCTTCGGGAAGGGCATACGCATTTCTTGGTCACCGGGGACGTGTACCGTCGGGACGCCATCGATGCCACGCATTACCCTGTTTTCCACCAGATGGAGGGGTTCCGTGTGTTCAACCCTAGTGAATGGGAAGCTGCGGGAAGCGATGATGGAACTGCATTCGCCGCACAAGAGCTCAAGAAAACGCTGGAAGGGTTAGCTCGTCGCCTGTTTGGAGAAGTCGAGATGCGGTGGGTTGATTGCTATTTTCCTTTCACCGATCCTTCTTTTGAGCTTGAGATTTTTTTTCAAGGGAAGTGGATGGAGGTGCTGGGATGTGGAGTCACGGAGCAAGCTATTCTTAAGAATAATGGACGTGATGGGACGGTGTCCTGGGCGTTTGGGCTTGGCTTGGAGCGGCTGGCGATGGTGCTGTTTGATATACCTGATATTAGGTTATTCTGGTCGAACGATTCACGGTTTACGTCGCAGTTCAAGTCCGGGCAATTGGGGACGAAATTCAAACCCTACTCCAAGTACCCACCGTGTTACAAGGACATCAGCTTCTGGATCAGCGAGCAGTTCACGGAGAATAATCTGTGTGAGGTTATAAGAGGGATTGCGGGCGATTTGGCGGAGGAGGTGGTGTTGATAGATGAGTTTACAAACCCTAAAAAGGGTTTGACGAGCCATTGTTACCGAATTGCGTACCGGTCCATGGAGCGGTCGCTCACGGACGACGAGATTAATGGGCTGCAATTGCAAGTGCGGGAGCAGGTGGAAAGCAAGCTCAAGGTTACACTCAGATAAGAGAATGCCTGCACTCTTCTTAAACATGCACAGGAGCTCTGATTAGGCATTGTAATTGAGACGATTAGTGAGTGTGTGCATAGAATTTTGTGTTATACCATTGCATTTCTTTTGTCTGCAGAGTGTGATGCATTCTGTGTGTGCATCACTTCACATCCTTTACACGATTTATTCGTAGAAATTCTTGTTTTGACAAGTATGAGACTAGCGGTGACGAGATTTTGTATTGTTTGAATACGATAAGGAGGTTAAGCATTGACTTCTGCTCCCTGTAAATTTCCTTTGAACGCTTGGTTCATGACCATGTACCAGAAGTTTGTGCTTGGTAACTGTGTCATGTTTGGGGGATCTTACTTGACATGAGGTTGTTTTGTTTATTATTGGACAAGTCTCTGTTTGTCATGTAAGGAATTTTTGATGACCTCTAACATGGAGCATAGCTGTTTTCTTCTTTGAGTCAACGTCTTCTGTGATTTGAATAACGAAGTGGAGTTTCAATTACACAAACACAAGCTTTAACCTGTTCAAGCAATTTGATGATTTCATGAAGTTTGATGTATTTGTTCTAACAACCATATGGGTTTATGTGTGTCATTCGTTTAATACGAAGATTCACCGAGACTCTACCGTTAATCAAAGAAGATGAGATGGATGAAAGAAATTATTCTGGCGAGTTTGTAAGGTGAGTCCTCTAACCTTCCTGGAACAGTTGCTTGCTTGAAAGGGGATGCTAACTGAGGCCTGTCCAAGCATAAATGGTGCAAATTTCTGCCTCCCAGCATTTGCAACTTCAATCTGCATCAAAAGTGGAGCAACTGTCATAGAGCGGCATTCAAAAGTTGGATCATTTGCATTGAGAGAGCTGTAGAATGGCAATTAATTCATAAAGGACCGTGGTTGATTTGGGGAGTGTGCGAGACATTTTCTAGTCCCAAGCTATACTTGGAAAAAAATACCAAAACATGGTGCATTCGAGAGATGTGACCATACCGATGGAATTGACATCAATGCATGGGTCTAAATTTTGTGGCAATTGAGTTTATCATATCATTCATTGCACAATTTGAAAAATGATTCAAAATCCGAAGTATTTTCTTTAACCATAAATGCCCAAGGCACCAAAATTTGGTGTTTGCAGAGCTTTGAAGTTTAATAAAACCTAACCAAGTTTCTATTTTTAGAAAAAAATTTGAAGTCTAGTTTTGGTGTCAAAAATGAATGATAGTGATTTTTCTACTCAAGATTTTGTACAAGGGTACCATTGCAATCTTGACTTTCCATAGTGTTGAGAGCTCTTGAAAATGAGCCTCAAATATACTAGATCTTGGAGAAAAAATTACATTCAAAATCATTTACAAAAATTGTAGAGTAGATTTTGAGAAGCTATAAAGTGATTGGAGTTATGCATGTTAGGTTCTTCAATCTTGTATTTTTTTGGTCACCAACTTTCAGATTCCACTTTTGAATAGAAGTTAGAAAGACTTCACATCACTTTTGTAGTTTTAACACCCTCATGGTCAAACATTGTAATCTTTCACTCTATAAGTGATATTGTTGTGTTTTCTTTTCCTATGTGATCTCTAACATGTCTAGTTTGAATTTGTATGGTTACAATTCAAAAAAAATTGATACAATTTATCAAAATGTTGGCATTTTGTTCAAGTTAGAGCAATTTCAAAGAAGCTCAAAACAAGCCTTGGACATTTAGGGGTTAAAATAATGAATTTCAGAGTTCGTCATCTCATGGACTCAGTTCTCTAATTTTGTTTTCAAAATTTTTACTCTAAATTTTGAATTCTTATTTCTTTCAGCGACAATTACTTTGGCACATTTTTACTATGATGAGACTATTGTGGTGTTTTATTTTCTTGGAACACACCTTTATTACTATGACTATGATGAGATTGAGGACAAAACTATTGTAATGTTTTATTTTATGTGGACACATCCTTTAATCCTTATCATCAAAGTAGTTACTCTAAATGTTTTAAAGATGGAATATAGTTTTAAAGTAATCTTGTCTTCAAAATTTGTATTGTTTCCAAGTGTAATTTTAACAATACAAATATGAACGTAAATTTATGATTTAAGGCAAAATGTTGTCTTTCTTTTGCTTGTTTTGTTTAGAGACCATGTGCATATAGAAATTCTTTGATTGATGTCAATGAATGTCTTCATTTGACTATTGGAAAATCCTTAAAGAAGAAGGTGTATAAAGGCAATTTTATAAGATATGAACCTAGTTGCCTTAAAATGCCACAATAAATAAGAATTGACTAAGTGAATGACTTTAAAAGAAACTATAAAAAAGAAAAAATGCACCTGTTCATTAGAAAATCTAATACTTTTTGGCTAACTACCTCAGTGACAAGGATGTGTTCTAGTATCAAGATAAATTTTGAAACTATTCTTGTCTTTACTCCCTTATAAAGTCACATAATGATAAATTTGCAATTGAATTGGAAAATAATGGACTTTATGTAAATTCAAAGATTTACACCTTGTAGGAATGGTATACATATGGAATTCAACTTTTGAATTTTAAGAGAATACTACTAGATAGAAAACAAATGACCAATCGATTTCATAAAATAAAATATGCATTTCAAAATCCCTACCTCACTTTTCAATCCTTAACAAGTATAAATTATTAGTATTTAAGATCCATTACTTTAATCCCACATTGTTATGTTTTAGGACAATTTGGTGCTCAGTTAAAACTTAATGTTTCAAATTTGGTATCAAATTGAGAACTTTTAAAACTATCATTTGCTAGGATAGATTAAATTTTTTTGGTCATAAATGTAGTACTAACATTGCTACATTGGTTTTACAATTTTGAAAATTCCTATTTGTAAATGCAAAATCTATTAAAAAAATCAATAAAATATGCTTAATACATATATTCTTACATTTGATTTTAAAAAATTTCAAATAAATAAATGACAAGAATTGAAAAATTACTTCTAAATTTTTCACATGTATCCAAATTAATTTATGAATAGGTTTTGACATGGTAAAGTAATTTTTGACAATACCACTCTAACTCTTGCCTTATTATGCATTGGAGACAATGGTAGATCATAGTAAATATTGACAACCAACAATGTTTCATCATTTTCTTCATGGAAAAAGTAAACTATTGACTTATTAATCATTTGTTTTTATGCATCCTTTCAAGCACCAATATCTCCAACAAAAATCTTCAATTTCATTCATTCAACTATTTTAAGAATATCCTTGTTAGTTTCCAAAGATCTTTAAAATATTGATTTTCCAAAATTTTCTTTGTAAATATCTTATACTTTAGTTTAAAGAATGTAAAAGTTTTACTACAAAAACTCACTTTTATAGTTCAAAATATTTATTTCCAATATGACAACAATAAATAGAAAACTCCAAAGTCATTTAATCCACAAAAGACAATGCCAAATTTCTACATTAAATTTAGAACAAATCAACCTATTGAAGATCACTCAATAATTTAGTTTGACACACTAGAAAAATTTTGGACTCTCTCCACCAAGGTTCGATAAGTTAATCTATTTCTAGAGCCTTGACAAAACAAAATCTCTAGAAAAAAAAAAGATTCACCTCGTATAAATATCCGGACCGATAACAATATATGTGTTTTCTATTGAGTAGTTGTTAGAGGAAGATACTTGCTACACCCTTCTTCCACTTGCTATAACTACCAATATTTGTAAATCAATGCTTTAACAATTGGATGTACCAATAATGAGGAACGATAACACAAAAGTTATTTGGCAACCCAAACAAATGTAATCCAAAGTTCCCTTTGACTTCTATGGTCACCTTTATCCATCTCTCTAAGGTTTTGGTCCTATATTCACTCCGCGCTAGGCCACTTGTGGTTGGTGGGTTGTATTTTATTTTTCTTGCAATGAAATCTTATTTTGTTTGTGTCAAAAGAAAAAGAGTTCCTTCCACCACTTCTTAGCATCCCTCTAGAAAGTTCAAATTTTCTCTAATGAACCGATTTTATTTAAAGAGAGGATATCCATTGTTCACTTTCCAATTTTACTAATAAACATTATTTAAAATAGTGCAATGGTAGATCCATAAGAGGATTTTCAGCTGGTTTACAAGACTCCGAGTTCCCAAACGTTGGGAATGCATTGGGAACTCAATACTGATGTGGTCGAGCGACTGTCACGTCAGAAAATACTAATTAATTAATTATTTAATATTTTAAAAAAATTAAAAAAATCATTTTCTTTCTTTTTTAAACATTTAAATTTTTTTTAAATTATTGTTATTATTTTTTTCAAAATTCAAAAATTCAGACCAGCAAGGGGTTGGTCTGCATTAGTGGGAACAGTTTTTGGGAATACTCCTGAAACAGTCTTCTTGGGGGCTAGAAATCCTCTTATGCTACCAACCAAATGGATCCAATCTACGGGTCATTGTTCACAACTTCTATTTGAAAGACATCACTAAATTATTCCTTGACACACGTTGCATGATCCAACACATCAATCTCCACATTTTTTGGAAACTTAGGGCCACTTCACACTACGACTGTCCAAGTGGAAAGGCTGTGATATTCTCAAATCTAATTGGTGGAAATCATGGTTTCTACCATGGCCTCTTCGACTTGGACAGCCAAGTGTGAAGTGGCCCTTAACAAGAGTTAAAAGCTTTGGAACTTCAAGCTGAGTGTGGCCTTGAATTGCCGTGCATTGTGCTGTCCTGTGAGTGTCCTGCCAAGGACTTCATGGGACAACAAGTACTGTCCTATACAAGTAAATGAGCTTCGGAAGTTTGGAATTAAATGTCCTTTGTTTTGTTTTTTGGGAAACAAATGAAAAGGAATTTCATTGCAATTAAATGTCCTTTGGAAACAGACCGGAGCTTGGCAGTAATGGGCGCAGGACAATTGAGACTGATGGCGAAATATTGGGCAAGTACTTCATAACTGGTGAAACTGTCCAAGCTGGAGAGATGTGGACGGTGATATCGGTCATTTAAGCTTAAATAGTTAAATGGCAAATTTCGTTAAAATGGCGAGAATCTATATACCATTTCCAATTAAATGGTGAATTTCATTAAAATGGTAGTATTTCATACACCATTTTTCAGATTGTGTGGCTTAGTAAACTATCTAGGACTGGTATAGATTTCAAACCATGCAGTCTAAACCATCTAGGATGGTTAAAGGTTTTAGACTTTGCAGTCTAAACCCTAGAAATGCTAAAGTTGTGGAATGACTACCACTTTAACAAAATTCCCCATTTTAAGCCTTTAGAGCACTCGCTTAACTTCCCACGCATAGTTACACAGTAACTTACATAATTATCATTGTAGCTGCCCATTCTTTGCTACTTTGTTTCCTCACAATCTATCATGTCACAGAGATACAATGGCTGATTGAAGTTAGGTGGTTTGGATTTGAGAACTAGAAAATACAAATGAAGGAAGTAATTGCTTACTTTAGAGAGTTGATGATTGGACAAAACGAGGATATTAACATGTATATAATGGGGCAGAATCTATGCCTCAATAACAAACTCTCATCAATTCACTCCAAATTAGTGTCAAATTGATGCAAATCAGTCAGTTCATTCAAGTAAATGAAGTTAGTAGTTGGTATAAGTGAAGTCATTATGGATTGGATTGGGCATGTGTTGAGTTGCAACTCAGAACGTGTGAAAGACAAACCCATCTGAATTTATCCAATAACAAAATAACATGCGGAGCTAGTATATTTTCACTAAGAACTAGTAATTGCAAGCTAGTTTTCATGGGGATCGTGTAACTTCAAGCTAGTTTTCTCATACCAACTATGTCCCCGGGTTACTTAAGGTGGGTACACCCAAAAGCACAGCTGACTTTAAAGCACCACCTACATTTGGTGTACATTTCCAAAATCAATTATGTACAGAGGTTGTAGATGGTGCTTTCAAAAACAGACTTGGAACCTTAATAACTTTTGCATACTGCATCCAAATAATGTGTTCTTTGGTGCATTGGAATGTGCTTTCACTTGCTAACAAGGCTATATGAAAATCTGAACAGCTTTGTAATAGTACCTAGGCACAGTACCAATAAATGGCACTTTTCGGTGTACCCACCTTACTGGCTGTCATGGGGCAATGCAACATCAAATTACAGGCATACGAACACAACTTGATCTACAATCTGCAAAAATGACAAAGCAAGCTTTGTCGATCAGTGTTTCGATGTCCATTTCGATTGCCTGCTGGAGAGTTTTACTTGAACCGTGTCCACCTCAAATGCCATGTACGTCAACGACAAAACAAAACTGGAGTTCTGGACCCAGCCGACGGCTACAGTCGGTTCACATGTTCACACCAGAAATTCATTAATTCACCACAAAAAAAAAATGGGATGCAAACTAAACAGATGCAATTAATGAGAAGGTCTTGTGCTGTACTGCATTTAAGGTCGTTGTCTGGCCATTCACGAACTGATCGGTCACATGAGAGCATCTTCTTCTCCTCCTCTCCGTGTCATCTTATTAATTGATTTTGTTGCCTATCCTGAGGCCGGACTGAGATTTGTATCCCAGTTGCAGACTCGACTAACTTACTGGTTGGGTTTCATGGTGGACAACGGTGGCACACCCTGACAGAGGCGTAGGCACAGAAATTAAGAGAATTCTGGCCGCTCTGCAGCCATGAGTGCGCATATTTTGTCACAGGTAATTAGCATGGTTCAAGTCGATCAGAGCCTCAACCAGTTCTTAGGCAGTCTTAAACTTGATTTTCATCGTTAGTTCAAGTTGCTAAAACCACTGCTAAATACGCTAACTATTCAGATTTAACACTCTGATATAATTTCCTTCAGTTGGTTTGTAGCTAGTAAGGATTCTGACTGGGTGCAAGTAAACTTAAGCTGAAATTAGCCACATTTGTGAGCCCACGTGCGAATTAATGAACACACAGGTCTCCGAATTATCAACCTGTGAACACTATTAACGTTGCCTGAATTAACGTTGTCTTAATTGTTTCTTTCATTGTGTCGAGCAATATGTAGCAGTTTCGGTTTTTTGAAAACACTCCAATGACGGTGACAGAAGCAGAGAGCTTCAAATCATGGGCTTTTAAAGCTTGATCGAGCTAGTTGCAAACATGCAGTGGTCATCTGAACGAAATACAATCCGGGTTTCGAAGTTGTACTGCACTCGGATAGTTGGTGAGATGTTGAATCAAGACAGCTTTTCAAACTGCAGAGTTTCTGTCATGGAATGAGAATCTGCGCCTGCAAGCAAGCACCAGTTCGTATTCTCTTTTGAGTACATCAATCTCGACACTACACTATTTATTATTTTTAGTTTCGCCGTACAATTTTCGATACGGAGTTACGTCGCTGATTTAATACTTAGAAAGTGACTTGACTCAGAGAAAGCAAGACAGCACCGAGATTCCTTCGTTGAGCATTTACAAGACACGTTTTGCTTGAGTTTCGAAAGACAGATCTCACCACTGAAAGTTTTGTAACAACTCGATCTTCTTTGTTCTTCAGCTTCTTTTGAAACACTCACTGATGCCTCATCAGCTTCATTGTCTCTGAATCTGTGTCAATGTTGGCCGCTCTCGCACTTCCTTGCAGCAATGGCAAGGTACCTCAAAGTTCAGGTTCCGCTACGAGTCATGCTTCCAAATATACTCCCTCCGTCCAGAAAAAAAGTGTCCTAATAGGACCTCATATTTTTAAGGCTGTTTTTCTGTCCAATTTTGTTTAGGTCGCAATGAACACATGCAAAGCTCTTGATCTAAAATTTGGAACCTTCTGAATATATGCCTTCTTAACAATAAGATCAATAAAAATGGGTAATCAACTAACACTGTGGACACATATTTTGGGGAGGAGAGAGTACACGGGATGTGAATTAGAAATCGTGAATCTTAAGAATATTGATTTTCTCGTGGGACAAGTGGCTGTAGAGTGCACTTCGCGCTTGTGCAAACAAAGGAGCTGCCATTTCATCCTCGAAGAAGATGGAATACCATCGATTCTACAGCTCGTCTTCACTTGAGTCCGTTCAAAGCAGTGGCGAGCCTAATCTGTGTTACGCCTGCACTGGAGAAGGCCCTCCAGGTTTCCATTCCGCAGTTTGCGACAAGTGCCCCGGCGATTCGTCTCTCACCGGCGATTCCAACGCTGCTTCCGCCGCAGCCAATGCGTTTTTCAGGTTCCTTCGCTACACAAATTTCCTGTTCAGATTCAAATCACTAGACTGAAGAAAATCTGCATCCGGATCAACACGTTTGTTTGGTTTTGCAAGGCCTGATTCAGGCATCTTCTTACAAAATTGTGTGAATTCAGACGACAACTAGAATTCACTCTCTACATTAACCTTGGAATGTTGCTGATAACACCAAAACGTCATTCCATAGTAGACGTTCAATCATGTTGCTATTAAACGTTGCCCGAAGTGCACAACTTTTTCGAACATGCTTGATTAAAAACGCTTTGGCATGCTTGCTACAGAATGTTCCACGATTTTCACGTCTGCTGAGAAATACTGCTGTAGCATCTTCCCAAGTGTTGCTAAAAATATTTCTTGAAAACGTTGTCTCAAAATGTTGCTGTAAACGTTGCTACACCTTCCAAGTTTTCATAGTACACGGATTTGATTCACACACTGTTTTCTAATACTGTTAACTTCTGCATTTGCCATTAGAACAAGTTAGGAATTTTCTTCAATCAAGTTACTAAACTGGCATTGAGGGGGGGACGCATTCAGGACTACGAATCCCAAGTCGAAGTGGATATTCGGCAAGGTGCTGGATCCACGAAAGGATACCATTCGGCGGTACAACCAATGGTTCGTCCTGTCCTGCGTGCTTGGGGCCGCCGTGGATCCTCTCTTCATATCCGTGCTCTCCATCCACAAAAACCTGTCCTGCTTATACATCCAGAGAGGGTATGCAATTGTTGTCACAATCTTAAGGTGCTCGGTGGATGTCGTGTACCTGTGGCACATGTGGCTCCAGCTGAAACTGGCTTATATTTCCAAGGAGTCTTTGGTTCTGGGGCAAGGAGAGCTGGTGTGGGACGCTCGGATGGTGGCCAGGCAGTACCTCCTTCCGCTTCGACGGTTTTGGTTCGATCTTTTTGTCCTCCTTCCTGTACCACAGGTAAAAAGATTTCAAAGATTTATCATTCACAATGTAGCTTCTGCCAATGCAAATTGCCTTCCTCTCCTTCGATCCAAATCCAACAAACGTCCCTACTGCAACTCTCAAGTTCTTGGAATCGGTTTGGTAATCACACCCAATCAAAATCCATTTCTAAAACCAACCTCTACTGATTCTTATTTAAAACGTATCAAAGATGTATAACCTCTGTTTCATGAGAGGCTAGGGTCGATTTTGGGGACACCTGTTTTCACACTTCCAGATTTTTTCTCTAGTGTAATCGTTGAATGTCCAAAAATTGCAATTTGGAATTATTCCCCTTTGGACACGGAAGACCCGACGATAACCTAGAAAGTTATCACAATCGGAACCAGAACCATGCTCAAAAGCTTATTCAGACCATTATACGTTAGAAACCTTAATTTTCTGTGCGAAGATCGTTTAACCAGATATATCTACATGAAATTTATCAACATCCAGTTCAATTGCTGAATGTGTGGTCACTGGCCTGTTGGTTTGCAGGTGATGATTTGGGTGATTCTCCCAGACATGATCGCCAAGGGTGGCGACACAACGCAGATAATGAATTACATGCTGCTAGTGTTCTTGCTCCAGTACATTCAAAGGTGGTGCGCTTCATGTTCATCGGCTGGCGTCTGCAACATGTCACAGGCTACATCTTTGGTAGCGCCGCCTGGGGCTTCGTCTTGAATCTGGCAGTGTACTTTTGCTCTGCACATGTACGTACCCATATTTGGTTTGTGTCAAGCCCCTCATTCATGTTTTGCAAAGTTAGGTCATACAGAACCTTTCTTTCCTGCAAATTTTGAACCAACACATGCAATGTTCCCCCCTGATCTGGAGATTAAAAAAAAAATTGGCCCCATCAGTATTAGTTTTTTTCACAGAATGATCAATCGAACGGGCCAATTTAAACCATGAAACCTTGGTTTGTTTTAAGGGTTTTCAAGTTCTTCACGCTGTCCAGAATGGATGCTATTTCAGAACGTGAAGTCCCTATGAACCAAAGCATTCATGATTCGTTCGTAGGTCATACTGAATCTTTCTTTTGTGCAATTTTCGCATACGTTTTTTATCAACGCATTCAACGCTTTCACCTGATTCTGGTGATAAAAACGTTTGGCCCCATCTCCATTAGGATTTTCACAGAATGATCAATCAAATGGACCATTTAAAACCTATGAATCCTTAGTCTCTTATAAGGTGTTTTTCTAAGGTATTTCAATTTTTCTTGATGCAGTCCAAAACCATGGATGCTATCTTAGAATAATTTTCAAATCACGTACTGAAACTTGTTAAGAATTTTTTGTCTTCGTACCTGGCAGGTTGCAGGGTCTATATGGTACCTCCTGGCAGTCCAACGCGTGGAAACCTGCATATACCTCCAATGCCAAAGCATGATCAACTGTCAAGATGCCTACATGGGCTGCCCCAATTCCATCTCGACTGGAGTTCAACCCTTGCATGACACAAGCAGAATGGCCTGGGCTCGAGACCCCACGTTTGACTCGCAATGCCTCAAGCGAGGAACACACTCCCTCACTGGCAATTTCAGTTTCGGTATTTACGCACTTGCAGTTCCCATTGTCGGCGATGTCAACACTCCTGTGAATAGAATTGTGCTTCCACTCTTCTGGGGTATAATGACCATGAGGTATCCCTTGAGATCCTCTCTCCATGATACTCCCTCCATCCTGAAATGAATTGTCCACTTTGAATATCATGTTTTCCTAAGGGTTTTTTGAGGAGGTCAAAGAAATATACTTCCTTGTGGCTAATTTTACTTAGGTTGCAATGAACACATGCAACGTTCTTCATCAATTCTAATGATATAAAAGTTAAAAAATTTCTTGATGATGTTTTTTACAATATGATCAATCAAATTGTCTCAAAAAAATACCAAAACAATTGTGGACAATCATTTCGGGACAGAGGGAGTACTATTTATCAGAGTTTGCTCAATTACTATTTCCAGTTTCAGCCTCTTTGGTTGACCCTTCAAATGTGGGTTTGCATGTCGCAGCTCGTTCGGCAATGCTCTGTATCCTACAGATCACCTCGTGGAGGTGTTTTTCAGCATCCTTGTCATCACCTGCGGCCTCCTCTTGTTTACAATGCTCATCGGCAATATACAGGTGGACTCTACTTTTGTGGAAAGCAAAAATGAAAACCCTAAACCCCCCAACTTTGAATGGCAAAATTCTTCATGTTCAGTTCCTAGGCATTTGATTCATTTTCGTCCTCATGCTGAGTTTACGTAATATGCTAATACAGTCCAAATGGTGTTATTTCCTCAACAATCATAACATTCTTGAACAGGAAGGAAATTATTCCTCTCAACAGTTGAGGAAGGACCTTGCCTCCATGTTCAAAAATGCTGTGAATTCTAGTGTGATGTTATTATTATTACAGCATGAACTTGATGTTACATTAGTAACTACTAAGCTATCACGATACCATGACTTGACATTATTGTAATGTTGATCCAATGACCAATGATAGTAACATCAACTTCAATTAGTAACTTCGTCAATCTAATAGGGATCATCTGGGAGGTATTGATATATTCTCTGTTAAAGATGTCGATGGAACCCCTTAGGTTCGTATGTACTCAAAGAAAATGCCATAAACTAATTATTCTAAACGCTAAACCTAACTTTTCCAGGTATTTCTGCATTCCATCACCGCCAAGAAGGTCAAGTCACAATTACATGCTCGTGATGTGGAGTGGTGGATGCGAAGACGGCAATTACCAAATCCACTACGACAACGCGTGCGCCAATATGAACGCCAGATCTGGGCTGCCACCCGCGGAATCGACGAGGGAGCCACCATTCGACATCTTCCCGAGGGTTTGCGACGCGATATCAAGCGCCATCTCTGCCTTGACCTCGTTCGCCAAGTACGCTGAACACATGAACACAAACCTTAAACCCTAAACCCTAAAAACATGTGATGTCAAGTCAGACAAGTGATAATCTAGCAGGCCTGGTCTTCAAATGTGGAAATAACAGATATGATTATATTTGTCGCAGGTGCCACTATTCAAACAAATGGATGACCAAGTCCTCAACAACATATGTGAACGCCTCAAGCCCAGGGTTTTTATCAAGAATGAGACTGTAAGTTTAGACACAGATTAGCGATTGTGAAATCACTGTGAAATTGACTATGAATTTGTTAAAGTGGGGCTCATTTGTTAACCTTACTGTCCCATTCCACCCATACAACCTTCGATATTACATCTAACATGGTAAATTAACGCTAGAAGGAGTAGATAATCGTCCACATTCTTTCCCAATACCTTCGATGATAATTTTTCTGAAAAAAATCACTTGACAAAAAATTAGGCTCAATGCACTTTTTTCGAAAGTCACGAATGCTTCTCGGTAGAAAGTGATGGACATTGGATTGCCAAGCAAGTTCAGGTTTAGGATTTAGAACGTGAAAATGGAAACCTCAACATGTCTTCTTCACTCATTAACAAATTTAGAAATTTACAGATTGCATTGCCACGCAATTTCAGGGTTATAGAATGTGAACCTTCCCGTGTACGATTCACGTACTAACGAAATCGGCAGAAAACGACAGATTGCATTGCCATGCAATTTTCAGGGTTAGGGTTTAGGACTTGACAAAGGAAACATCTGGTTCACGTACTAGCAAATTCAGTAGGAAGTGACAGATTGTATTGTTACGGGCTAGTATTTCGGATTTGACGATGCAAAACTTCACACATCTGGTTCCCGCATTAGCAAAATTCAGTAGGAAGCCACAGATTGCATTGTTAAGGTAAGGGTTTTGAACTTGACATTGGAAAGCTTCCCACACCTTGTTCACGTATTGTCAAATTCCGTAGGAAGCAACAGATTGCATTGTCCAAATGACGGTCTCGAGCTCAACGACGTCAACCTAACCAATCCCCGTCCCGTCTTCCAGGTCTCCAACGAAGGCGAGCCAGTCCGCCAGATGCTATTCCTCGTCCGCGGCTCCATGGAAAGCTCCTACCGCTTACGCCACAACAACACCACAAGCTCCTGCCTCCTCTCCCCAGGCCAGTTCTGCGGGGAAGAGCTCATCTCCTGGTGCTTCACCAAGCCTCTCCACGAACACCTCCCTCTCTCCAACGCCACGCTCACGACGCGCAAGGTCACCGAGGCCTTCGCCCTGGACGCCCAGGACCTCAAGTACATCACTCAACACTTCCGGCATAAATTCGCGAATGAAACGCTGAGGAGAGCCGTGCGGTTCTACTCCTCGAGCTGGCAGACGTGGGCGGCGGTGACTATTCAGTTGGCGTGGCAGAGACACCGAGCGAGGCAGATTCATGAAAGCTCGCGATAGCCAACGCCCATTACGACCCGTCTTCATCGTCTCCGACATCAAGCTCCCGAGAGCTAGACGTCGGAACGACATGTACTTCTGTTGAAGATTTTAGAACGTCCCAGTTTGAGAAGGCTTGGAAGTTGCATGTTTCTTCGTATAGAAGCAACTTACGGTGGAAACACCCAAAACCGTCCAAATAAGGAATTCAGCATAGTTGGAGGCAGCTTTTTCTATAAATAATATTTTTCTAGTATTAGCAAGTGAAAATCAAGAATATAAAAAAAAAATTAGATTTTCAAATGCAATATGTAATTTCTATGATTTCTCAAAGAGTTGGCTCCCTAAATCGTTGAAAACTGTTCAATAGCTGCCGCCAAAGTTGAACACTCCTAAAATGAGTAGTGACCCAATTAGATTTTGGTATGTGTCTTTAATATGAGTAAAAAAATTATAGTCAAACATTTGGTGAATAGATTCATTAAAATCTAGGAACACAATTAGATGAATCTAGAATCCAATGCAAGGTACAAGTGCAATATTGGGTGTTTCTCCCTTACTTGAATCATTTGGATTTGGAGCGAGCCCCACTTTTGGTCATTTAAACATGTTTGTAACAATTTTTGTTGAACTTATGGAAATAGTCTGAATCCATCAGTACAAAATCCATCTTTATCACAAGCTTTTAAAACAATATGCTTGTGATTTTTTATCTCATGTGTCTATCAATATATTATATTGTTATAGTAAAAAATCAGTAAAAGAAACTACCAAAAATTAAGGGGAAAAAATAGAGACTTTTAATACCAACAATTATCGATACTTTACAATTAAAAGATTGACATTATGAATATGTTTGATCCAAGGACATTATCTATAAAGGTTATGGAGGTGTTGATTATATAAAAGTAGGTAGAATCCTTCTACTTTTTTATTCCAGAGAAAGAAAGCATTCAATTCATAGAGTTTCCTATAAGTGCAATATGAAAAAGATGAAGTACATTCATGTAATTCTACCAAAAAAGTATTTCTTGTCTACTTTTGAATAATGTCACTAACTTGGTTATCTCAATGCTTCATGATTTTTGTACAAGGTTTTAAATGAATTCATGTCTATTTAAAAAAAATTCATATTAAGAAAATTAGGTGTTTTGTATATGAAATCTTGCCAAGTGATATTTTATTTTACTTCAATACCAATAGCTTTAAATCCACATTAATTTATTTCCAAGGTAATTTCACATAATTCTAATCTCTTCCTAAAATTGATCCATCAAAAAATATATAAGAAGTTATTACAATACTTTGCAAACAAGTACTAAAATCTAAATTATTATCAAAAAAAAATCCTAAATCTCAAACATGTACACATCTCAACAAATCATTACTATTTGATCATTCATAAGCCATTGTTTGGCTTAGGTGACTTTACAAAGTGAAGGAATTAGCCTTGAAAGGACGAGATCTATTATCTAGGTACTTTCTCAAAAATGATCAATAGGACCAAGGTGACTTTTA
Source organism: Thuidium tamariscinum (assembly GCA_947034885.2). NCBI lineage: Eukaryota > Viridiplantae > Streptophyta > Bryopsida > Hypnales > Thuidiaceae > Thuidium > Thuidium tamariscinum. The sequence continues at coordinate 10,041,325 of OX344755.2, forward strand.
GACCAATAAGTGGATTCTTCATTTGTCTAATGAAATCTGAAAAGTCATTCACTATGTCAGCTAGTTTTTGAACTTTACAAGGTTAAGTTCACAAGTTCAATCAAAGTGAAATCCTCATTATTTTGTTGATTATATTGTTGGTCATATAAGGTAGAACCACCTATACCCAATTTATCACTTAAACAATTCTGGAAGAAATCATGAGGAATATGAATCTATGTAAATTTTTTCCATATAGCAAGATAAAAAAGATGGAGATTGCAAATTTTTCATAATTTTATTCCTAAAATTGAAATTACTATAATTTTTAGAAGCCAAAAAGTGCTTTGAACCCATAGCCAATGTCTAAAGTCTTCTAATTCGGATCATAGCCACGACTACTTTCTCAATCAATACTTCCCACACACTTTATGACACTTTGGAACATGTGTCATGACCTTATTAGTCCCAACCTTGAAAATGAGGGAAAAGTACATTCCAAACTTTGATTGTAAATCTCTCCTAGCCTTGGTTGGAGATAGCCACATCCTATAAGTTGGGTATGGGTCCTTGATTGGAAATAGGTGGTTCTACCTTACAATGTTCAAGTCCCAAAATAGAATGGCCTCCATTATTATGTGAACCAAAACCTTGCACTCTTGACAGTTGGACACACCTAATAATGGTGGGTCCATCTGCTTTGACTCGTTGATGTTCAAAGATAATAATCTCAGAGAAAGCTGAAACAGTGCAAAGTCAACGCTTCAAACTGAAGCAAAAACGTGAGGTAGAGGAAAGAGTGCAAAAGCAGTGACGAGGATAATCAATCTGAACTTAATAGTCACCGTCCCCGAAGGCTCTAATTTTGAAGGGTCCCACAATTCAAAATGGAAGCAAAGAACAACGGCATAAAGCGGATAAGGTAGAAGGCTCTTAAGCGGGTTCTAAAATGGTGCCCTACCTTAAATGTAGGTATTTGAACATGTTTTTTTTCATAGCCTTCAACAGTGTACTGACAGTGTACATTTTAGCTAGGGCGCCATTTTAGAGCCCTATGCCCTTTCAACTTCAAAATTTGATAATTAATTCCACAAGCTCCAAAAAATATGAAACGACTTGGGTTAGATGTCAATTCCACTTGTCTTTCAAGGAAAATGTACTGAAAAATATTTCAAGATGTTTCACCTCCCCAAAATTCAGTTCCAGCCCTTAGATGGGCGATTACTGAGCCTTCTACCTTATCATTCTCAAACACAGAATTAATACAAGTACCAAATATCAAGTCGAATCCATTAGAAACACAAACAAAACTAATAAGCCCACACGGCAGGCAAAAAGAATGAGATTTAGCAGTAGTAAAAATACAGGGTTTAAAGGATGACAGAATTGAGCATCTCTATGTCAAGCCATAACAGGCCCGCGAATGAAATTAGAGCAATAAATGATACTAATAATCATACTATATTGAGTTCCTCCCTGGAAGCAGTCCGCCGACTTTGCAGCAATCTCCGATCAGGTGTAAGCTTGGCACTGGCTATCCCAGAAGAAGCTAACATTTGTAACCCTTCAACCTCAAGAGAGCTGGTAGGAGGTTCACCTGAAAATGCTGGGTAATAGGCCCCTGGCTGCGGGCTTTGTGGTGTCTTTGTTTCACCTGCAAACAACAGTCGCTCTAGTTACAAAAAGCCCCTCCAAAAATGTCTGACATTCATACTTCGGTAGAGGCCCGTGACATAACAAAACATCACCAGGCCGCTACAATTCACACCATGTTCGAACTGACAGTCATTACACTTATGCTTGGCGGTCAAATATACTCAGAACACTATGAGCCTTGATGTCTTTTGCTGGAACCATGCCCCAAGTGCTCATTTCCATGGGCATATTCAATATTTTCGAACATTAATCAGGTAGGAGAATTTCGAAAACATTCGGTTTAGTGAAAAGATTCACGGTTGAGTTAATTGGATAAGCCAAAACGATGCACGAATTGAGTTAGTCATTGAGGCAGGCTTTCAGAAATGCTTAGCAAGACAAACCAGGAGACTCACCACGGGCTTGATTGCGCAGATGTGCGTGCAACCACATAGCAGGTGAACCCGAAGTTGATACAGGCATGTACCCACGCCGTCTGATTCGCATTTGCCTCCACTGATACCCAGTCACGCCCACCAGAACGAACACTAGCACCAACAAAACTACCACCGTTATAGTAAGACTAGGGGCATACCCAGTGATACCTCCAGAACCCCTTTCTTTCTTCTCCACAGGATCCAATGCTCCCGCCTCCCACAACGCAGCACCCAAGGTCCACGAAAAATCCCCTGAACCTATTTGAATTTGCGCGTCCTTTAGATGCAAACCATCTCGAAGTAGCGCCGTCACGTACGGTGACCGGAAGCAATACTGTTCAATACTAGGCTGCGGATCTACACTCCTTTCCGCTTCTTTCCAAGGCATTTTACAAAACTTCTGACCTTTCGCAAGCAGGTCCACCAGAGGCGCGTCTTGAGACAACCCAAAGAATTTATAAACAACGTAAAACCCTGCAAGCCCGTAGAACTGCCCATGGGGATACGGCTGGTGCTTGCCAAGCGCGCAAGGACGATCACTGCAGCGGGAAGAGGAATTGATGATCCCCCCCGCCAACGTTTGGCAAGCTTCCCAATCTGGGGCTCCCAGCAACTCGATTTGCGCGCCAGTGGCGACCTCAGTAGAAGGGGCATGGCGTGGTCCAGCGTTCGGAAGCGGAGGAAGCACGCAGTGAGTGGAGCACTTATACTTCTCTCGGTACCCTGTTTGCAAGCATGGATGCTCTAACTCAATGAGTCCATTCTTGACATGTTTTCCTTTCCGAGTGGCATTCTGTGACCTCAGCAACGCCGCAACCGACTTCTCAAACGCATCGTTCAAACCAAACCCCGCATGGGAGGCTGCGTACAGATGGTGATCAGTAGTGCCCACGCTTAAATTCACCCCGTAGTTCCCATGCGGCACGTCTCTCGGTTCAAACGTGACTTCCAACGAAGATCCTCCCAGATCCAGGGTCCCGAAATTGGACTTCTCCGGCATGTTGGCCCCTAGTCTTCCAAATTTGTAATTAAGAGCAATCCAGCCGTAGTAAGCCTCCTCAATGCCCTTGATCACCTTCACAGACGACTTCTTGCATTTAAAAGGCGACTGAGCAAGCACAGACCACGCTTGCTCCAGGATCCACTCACGCTGATTCTCAGGAAGCCTGCGCAGTCCCGCGGTGGCCAAGAGGAACACCTGCGTGTTAGGGTATGCATGCCTGGGGATATGCCTCCCCGCCCAATCCAGCAGCGGCCCTAAGGCAGTTTCGATTCCCGTGCGGTTGTGATACAGCTTGTCCAGCCCAGGCTCCGTCTCCACTCGCTTATACAATCGCTGCTGCCCGTTCACAACTTGCATAGGTGCGCCAGGAAGATGCGTATTCGTGGTCGGATCCACCATAACGGGGAGCGGGTCCTTGGGAGAGCGTGCCCAACCATGGACGTGCACTCGCGTGCCGGTACTCCCCCCGTCGAGAACAATCGCGAATTGCAATGTTTCCCTCTGCAAGTACGCTCTCCCGAGAAGGAATCCGAAATAAACTAACGTGAATGCTAACACGACAAGCACAGTAATTGACAAACCTCGGTACCACCAACGACGACCGGAGGGTGGACTCCCAGGATACGGCGTCCCGTCGCTCCCTAACGGCCCGCTCCTGCTCGGCTTTGTAACCCTAGGCGCAGCAGATCCAGAATTTGGAGGCCCCGGCGGAGGTGCGGAGCCGTCTCCGAGATCCTCCACGGGCACTTTCCAGTAAGTGGAAAACGACGGCACGGACACGGAGCTTCGCAACCCGCTCTCTCGTCTGTACCGCCCGGCTCTTACAGGCGTGGGAATTGCGGAGGAGGTGGAGGAGGACGGCAACGGGGGTTGCGACAAATATTGCAAAGCAGCATCGGGTTTACCGATTCCCGCGCCCATATCCGAACTCCAAGACGATGACAACCCGCGTGTACTTCACACGCTCCGACAACACCCCAGTTTAAGCCCATTGCCTGCCTGTCCAGCACCAAGCATCTTCACCTTCCCAACCCTAAGTTCAGAAGTGCGGAAACGACCTCACTCAAGGCTCCGAGCCGATAGCCCTCACCACAGAACAATCGACGACGACGGTGTCTGTCCTTGACTGAGCCATCGCCAAATGCCGCAATCAACTTTCTGACGCACGCAACTGAACCTTTTCCCCACGGCGACAAATCGGAATTCCTACTTTGGTTTTCCTTCGTCTTCGTCTTCGTCCTCTTCTTCTTCTTCTTCTTCTTCACAGCTGAACCATTGCGGTAAGTTCAACTCACGTGATGGCGAAAATAATGTTGAAAGTCTGGGCATCCCAAGATGCCGGCAATCGAGGAGAATCAATCCACATTCTGCACTAGACAATGATCGCCCACTCCCGTCGCGCCCGTGCCCTAAAACCCTGCCACTGAAGAGTGAGAGAGTGAGAGAGAGAGAGAGAGAGACGAACAACGTTCCCATGGGGTTCCCGCGTCCCCACGTGCACAGGGAACAGGTTCCCCGTCAAAGGAAGAGCGTCGGTGCCTTGGTGCCTAGCCCAGTTCAGTTCCATATGTCAGATCATATGCACCAGCCATTCGCCCTTAACCTGAATCCCATACAGTATTCCATAACTGGGGGACAGTGAGGATTTGGTTGAGATCGATGGAACAGGAAGCTAGGAGGTCTATAAAGCGCCCATGTAAGGCTGTTGGAAATTAATTTGGAGAGGTCAGACTTCTTTCAATAAGGTAGTATGAAGCGCGCTAAAGAATACCATCGAAACCCTCGGGGAAAAACGCTGAAATTTTTTATTTTTTGCATTTTTTATTTTTTCAAATTCTGAATTCAGATTTAGAATCAGAGACCCCAAATTAGCTAGGGGGATCCTAAATGTACCAAAAAACCCAACACAAATATAAACCCCAAATCCTTGTCGACCCCTAGTAAATGAGATTTGCCCCACTGGACCCCCTTTCGATGGTATTCTTTAACGTTCTGCGGGTAGTATGCTCTAAAAGTGATCATTTAACCCTTGAACACCGGATTGGTTCCCGTAGAAAATGCCCATCTATAAGTCTGTGTTCAGTGTCAGAGAAGACCGCATGAGAAACTATTGTGCAAGTGACCTTCCCATGATGCCCTCTTCGTAAATTGTAAGAGGGCAGCATGGACCTGAAAACTATGCGCTTGCATCTACCGATGTGAGTAGCAAACCTAAAAATATAAAAGAAGTTCACGGTGCTATTTTTTGCTTGGTATGACCTCCACAATCGCATTGGAAAAAAAATGGATGAAAAACGGTCTTGAGATAAGCAGCAAATGAAATTTTTGTCATCCATCGGACGCAGAATGTCCTCCATGTCATTCAAGGGTTAAGAGTTGATTGCCTTTGAAGGGAAGCTGAACTCCTTGAATCAATTTTCAGTAAATTTTCATAGGAAGGAAAATGGAATTGGCATCTAACCCAAGTTGTTTCGCCTTTTTTGGACATGTGTAGAATTACTTATGAATTTTTAACCCCTAAAGGACCAAAGTGCCTTTTTTAGCAACATAGCAATTTTTAGCATGTACGTGTGACTAAAGATTTCCATTTTTTGGAACCAAAATTTAACAGAAGATGTGGACGAGGAGTATCTTTAAAAGCCTAACAATTTTCGTGACTTTTAACTAAGTGGTTGAAAAGTTATTGCATAATATGTTGTTTGTTTTTCAACTCGGGCAATTTGGGCAGACAAAAAAAATCATTTTTTTTTTAAACCAAAATTCGAAATTGGTATTATAGATTTATATGTACATGGAAAGCTTTGAATCATTCCATTTGGATTAATAAGTCAAAAGTTATGAAGAATTTTAGTTTGCGGGTAGTTATGGATTCTCTACTCTAAAATAAGCTTTGAAGTCCTTTATTTTACTCAATTTTCAATATTTTTGGAAAAAAATAAAAACATTGGATGTAGGTTGTTTGTTACAACATTTGAACCATTGGGATTGACAATTTTCAATTCAATAAATAAATTGTTAACAATTTAGTATTTTGAATCATTCTCTATTTCTTTCTACTTACTATTTTTTTTGTACATGTTGTACAATTTCAAATGATTTGAAAATTTTCAAGCATGTAGCTAATTTGAATTGAAGAATGAATCCAAAGATTAACAACCATTTTGGACATTTTTCATACAAATGTGGCCTTCTCAAGTGCAGCTACCCGGATTTTCACAATGTTAAAAAAAGGATTCTTGTAACTTCAAACACTAGTATCTTGCAATCTACATGGCAAAACTTTCTGAAATTTTTTCTACATATTTACAAACAAGTGCACTAGAAGATCCTACGGTTACATTATTCCAAAAATGTTTTTTTCTAAAATTTGGTAGTTGTCCTAGAAATGACAATTTTAGAGCAGTTTTGGTGAAAACATAGTCAAAAACCTTTAGGGGTTAAAGTTCAAACATAGTGGTCACTAAAAGCGTCCACCTATTGAAATATACACCACTAATAAATTGTAGAAAACAAAATGTATCCATGTGTCATGATCGCTTTTAGAACAGCGCTTGCTTTTAGAACATACTACCTTAATTTTCTTTGGAATATCCATACCTTAACCCCTAAATGTCCAAGGCTTGTTTTGAGCTTCTTGGAATTTGACCTAAGTTGAAAAAAATGTCAACATTTTGATAAGTTGTATCAATTTTTTAAAATTGTAACCGTACAAATTTAAAGTAGACATATTTGAGATTGCATACAAAAAGGAAAACACAGCAACATCACTTATGGAATGAAAGATTACAATGTTTGACCCTAAGGGTGTTAAAACTGCAAAAATGATGTCAAGTCTTTCTATCCACTTTTCACAAGTCAAATCTGAAAAGTTGGTGACCATAAAAATATGTAGTTGAAAGATCTAACATACATAACTCAAATCAAATTATGGCCTCTCAAAATCTACTTTACAATTTTTGTAAATGAATTTTAAATGTGATTTTTTCTCAAAGATTTAGTGTATTTGAGGCTTATTTCCAAGAGCTCTCAACACTACGGAAAGTCAAGATTGCAATGGGTATCCTTGCACAAAAAATCTTGAATAGAAAAATCACTATCATTCATTTTCAAGATCATATTTTTGACATTGAAACTAGACTTCAAAAAGGACATTTCAAAAATATAAACTACTAAAAATAGAAAATTAGTTAGGTTTTATCTAACTTTAAAGTTTTTCAAACATTAGATTTTGGTGCCTTGGGCATTTAGGGGTTAAGATATGTTGTTTGTTTGTTTTGTTTTGTTCGTCATGTTGAGATTTCCTCGCCCATGCATCCTTGTTGCATTCTTGGTACCATTAAAAAGCTCTTGACAAAGAGGGGTGCACAGGCTTTGTTTTGTAACATTTTGACTTATAGTGAGGAAGTTATTGAATTTCAATAAATTTATGGATTAAAGAATTATAAAATTTCTTTTACAATATATGGCACACTAGTATAAATGGAATTATCATTTATCCCAAGTCATTTCCTATTTTGAGGAGCTTTGTGAAATTACTTATGAATTTTTGAAGCTAAAATACAAAGGTCACAAGATTGAGCATCCACCTTTTGAAATGTATATTGTTTGTATATTGTTGCTGCAATGAAAAAGCAAATTGTACAAGCAATTGTACACTCAAGAGGTCAATGCTTTTGTAGCCCAAGTGTTTTATACACTTCCTACTTTATCTTCACCCAAGAGATTTTTACCTCACTTGTGAATTTGTTGACAAAAAACCTCATTGCTTTAAAATAAATGCTCATGGAGGCATATTGTTACATCATTTGTAGACTTGTAGGCAAAGGGCTTCTCTAGTTTCAATACTCATGGAGGCATTGAATATGTATCAATACTTGAAAACCAACAATGACATTGAATAGGGATATTAAAGGACCCATTCTAATTAATTGACATTTCACACTATATATATTTTAATTTTTTGTGTACATCATGAAGAATCTGGGAGGCGTAAATCATGTTTTACACATCAATAGTTTTCCATGATAAATCCCTTTAATTTTTTTTACTCTTAATCCCCTTATTTAGTGTACATAACTATTACATCAATTTGGAAGATTTGGAACTTAATTAAACCAATCGACATCAATTGATTTTAGAATGTGAAGTTGTAAGATTTTTCAAGAAGTACAATTTTCAACCACCACAATTTCCATCCTTGTATCAAAAATCCCAAATTAACATCTAAATTGCAAGATGAAAAGTTCCACCAAAAAAACATAATGAAGGCTACATTTACACACAAAAAATTAGGTCCCAATTTATTTTATATAGCCCCTTTACAAAATATACTAATATAATATCCTAATGGATTCTACCTTTATTCATCATCTAAATGGTAACACAAAAACAATATCAACCTTGAAGGTGCAATTCTTGAGAAAAATGAGGATATAGGTGCAAACACTAAGTATTTAGTAAGAGGGTATTATTTTTTGTCTATTGTTGAGTTTGTGTCCTATTATTATATAATTTTCTAATATATTTTATTACTAGAGGGACATACATTAATTTTAATATCCAATTGCAATGAATTATCATATGTTATATTAGTTCAAATTTTTTGCACTATTCAAATTTATAAAATTTGGTATAAGGTTTAGGGTTTACAATTAAGGGATTTCCTAATCCTTTAACATTCTAACATTTAGAAATTCATATCTAATTCCACAAAGATCTAAAAATATGAAACAACTTGAATTAGATGCCAATTCCATTTGTCTTTCAAGAAAAAGTTATTATAAAATATTTTAAAAAGTCCAAACCATATATAAAGAAGAAAAACACAAGGAAAACCTAATAGTCTTGAGGTAGAGAAAGTGAATGGAAGCCATCTTCAACAAAAATGTTTTGTTCTAAGATTATATCCTAGATAACAATAATACTTGTAGAAATAGCAAACAGAGGCTAGAAATGTGAATTGTCATTGAAGAGATGGAAGATTCAAGTGTCTATTCAATTCTGAAACTTTGTGATCATACATTCTAAAAGCATTATCAATTCTTTAGGAGATTCAAATCTCTTTGAAAGGCAATCAATATGTAAAGTAGCAAGTATATACAATACTTGTGGGCCCTGTGCCGATACCACAGTCAGAGTTAAAATAAAAATAATTTCCTAATTTTTTTAATTAATTAAAGTTTTGAAATTCAATAACTTTCTTGTTGTACGTCGGAATGCTATGAAACCAAGCCCATGCACCCCTCCTCCCTGAGAGGTTTCCAACGGTACTAAGCATGCAACCGAGGGATGCATGGGCCGGGAGATCTCAACGTGACAAACAAAACAAAACAAACTACCTATTTTAAGGTATAGATATGTGGTCCAAACACTTAAACCAGTCCAACATACTATAATGTGAGCAGTTGGTTAATTGTACAAAAATTAAGACAAATAACTCATATGGCCCTCAAGCCCTCCAAACATATAATGACTAGATCAAAAATCCTTATTACTAATTTATATGTGATGTGGTTATGAACCTAAGCCTTATCAAAAATTAACTAAAGGCCAATTAAAATGTTTAGTAAGATAGTCTACAAATACATAGTTGTTGGTAAATATAGCACATATTTAGCTATGCTTATTAAAAATTCAAGCTAAATACAACACAAAATATAGGTAATCGGTTGATAACCTTCATATAATTTTCAAACTAAGACTTACATGTAAATTAGATCATCAAAGCTTAAAGAATCTAGAATAAAAATATAGTGTAATATAAATGTGGGAATAAATGCCAATTCTAAACCTATAAATAAGAATTTTGTCCCATTGAATTAATAAAAAAGGGGATTATCCTAATTCTAATTCTTTTTAAGGCATCCCATTATTCTCCACCCTATATATACTATTTACAATTCACCTAATAAAATTTTTTGTACTCTATAGTATATATAATTATCAATCAAATTATAATTTTTAGCTCCAATGTTTTCTTGGCCCCCTACATTTGTTCATACCTATATGGCTATTTGTACCACTTACTACATCCCTTGAGGTATCAACTACAAAATAAAGTCACCTCAAAAACAACAATATTACAATAAGTAATAACAAAATATAGACTAAATTAAAAGATAAATAACTAATGAAATTGATATCATAGATAAGAAAAGATAGAACAATGTAGTAAGACTATGAAATCATTCAAAAATTACACTTTTTAATGACTTAGTACTCAAATTGCATCAAATTTTGTTGCATTTAAATGGTTATGAAGGATAATACCCTAAAGGTTAATTCCCACCTTGCCCTAGATAACACATATTATAGTTACTTAAGCCCCTTCATGAAATGTTGCAAATTTCTTTTCACTCATAAAATGGAACTAGAATGAGTGACCGTAGATAGTAATTGTTGTAATTAGTTAAGCCCTCTCTTGAAATGTTGCAAATTTTTTTTCACACATAAATGGAATTGGACCATGCTGCATTATGAAGTAGATTAGTTAACAAGTAGGTTACTTATTGGGAGTTTTTACAATGAAGGGGTGTTACAAGACATGTCTACTATTTCAACAAATAGCTTGTGCATTTATACTTAATATGTCAACATTAGTGGTGGAGATACAAAGTATAGACGTGATGACTTGAAATACACGGAAAATCACATACTTTACCGAAGTCAATGTTCAATTCTCTTTTCCAACCACATGTCTCATCTCACATGTCATGTTAATTTTAAGCTCTAGAAGCATTGTTCTTATGTCAATGGATCATTAAAAGTTTAAGTTGATAAGAATGTCCAAAATTATGCTACAAGTTTATTACTCATTTTGAAACCAATAAGCCCAAGTAGGAATACACTTCAATCTTATAATATTGTTGCAAACACAAAGTGTCCAATAGACAAAAATAGTCCAAGATTTCTTGTATATAGGACAGAATTGCAATTGTTCATCTTTGAAGTTTTGGGAGGTCATATATATATAAACTCCGGCCTACTTGCAAAAAGCAGTCCGGCATGAATAAAGTGTCTGTTCATCATGACAATGAGCCAATGTCCACAGGATCAAGGGCTATTGATGCAAGACTACTCTTTCCTTTCGGAAATAGACACTAAAGTAACAAGTAACTAGTTTAAAGTGTCCAAAATTTAAATTTTATTGTGCTAGATTTAATTAGTTTTAATTGGATTGATTTGATTTTAATTTAGTTATTTATTTATTAGCATTAGATGAGTATGCAATGTACTGTGCATTGTTGGATTTCTTATTCTATTGGAAGTGGTTGGTTGTTTTCAATTCTTCTTTTATGTAAAATAATTGATCTGGCGTACTGTATAGCTATGGTATTGATTGCTTTGAAAATATGTGTTAGAGTAGTTTCTGTTAATTTAAGTTTGGTTTCAAGGATTTTCATTGAAGGAGTGTGTGTTGTTCCTCGAGCTCCTGCTGTAATGACAATAAGTGGATCTATTTTCCATCCTTGGGCCGAGATACTATTTATTAATGGTTGGTATTTTTGAATTTTATTATCTATGGTGGTTTGCGCGAATCTATCATTAGTGTATGTAAATTCAATGAATTGTATTGTGAGATTATTATCTGGGATATTTGGTGGGTTACTTTGGTAGGAGAGTCCTTTTATCCAAAGGATATCTGGTTTAAATCTAGCGTTACAATGACATCTTTGTCTTTGACAAGAGCAAGGTAATAACCATGGGGGGACTGTATTTTCTTGTGGATTGTTATTGAATGTTCCTACATTCATGAGAGTATAATATCTACTATTTTTGGTAGATAGGATTAGTTTTTTCAGTTCCCATACTGCTTTGTTATGTCTTTTGACCCGAAGGGCATGAATATGATGTTTGCATTTTAAGAGTACATGGAGCCATGTGTCTACGTCGTGAGAGTTACAAATGGAGCATGTGATGGATGGAAATCTCTCAATCCCAAAAAATAATTGTTTTCTAGCATTTCCCATGTATTGGCCAGTGCGGAATTTTAGTAGGCTTGTTTTTTGTGAGTCGGTTATTTCGGGGTTTGACCAAAATTCATTAGAGAGGTCCTTATGTATATCGGGGTTAAGGGTCCATTTACTAATGTTAGGGAATCGTTGTGCCATTACTTCAAGATTATTATCATGATCATGTTTGATGATGTATGTTCTTAAACATCTAACCGGACCTTTGTCAGGACGATGGGCCTGACCTGGCCATTCATCTTTTTGGAAATAGAATGGAGTAGTATCTGCAAATTCATAGTTTTTTGAGGCAAATTTATATTCTTTTGTTGTGCCATTTTTTGCAAGTTTGTCTGCTTGTTCATTGCCTACAATATTAGTGTGTCCTTTAATTTTGGAAATTGTTGTAGGTTGTGTACGGCTTTGGAGCATATCTACTATAGATTCTAATATAGTTTTGTCTGCATGGTTTCGATGTAGGGTGGGGTGTTTTAGTTGTGTATTAATGACATATAGGCAATTGAGGCAGTTCGTGAATATGTAGGCAGGTTCATGTGGGTATTGGGTAGTAATTATGCGTAAAGTTTTGTGTATGGCCATGAGCTCAGCTCTAAAAATGGTTTGTAAACCAGGTAGCCGTTTAGAAATTTGAATTTCTTCTTTGAGAGAGTTGTATATGTCATATCCTGCTTTTTCGCGTATCCAATGTCCATTTGCATGTTGTTGTGGTGGTATAAATGAAACATCTGTGTAGTAGCTATATTGCGGTGGAAATTATAATTGAGGGATAGATGTATACGTTGGTAACGGGGGCATATATAAATTTATTGAGTTACAATTGATTTTGTAAGTGAGTTTTTTCCAGTTTGAATTCTTTTTCACTATTACATTACTAGGTGTTGGTGCAACAATTTGTATGTGATATTATGGTATTTGCATATCTTGGAGGATCTTTGTGAGGGAGTCTAGTTGGTTGGATGGGCCAATATTGTGGTTTTGGTGATGTATGTATAGAATATGTATTGCAAGAGGTTCAGTGTGTTTTTGTTTGTTTAGTTCAATTGGAATTGTTGGGTTTTCGTATGTAATAGTGTCTGCCGCAAAATGTGCAATAACGTGTGTATCTTCAAATGGTCCAATATATGGAGAGAAGTTATGGTACCAATTTATATCCGGTATGACTAATATAGTTATGGTGTTTAGATCATGTTTGGCTGCTAGTCTTGCCTAATGTAGTGCTTGTTGGGTTGTTTCTTCATTTTGGGGATGTGCAAAACCTCTGCCTTTCCATTTGTATTGAAATGCTTTGCCAAGTGATCCAAATACTTTATCTCTTTCAAAGAAAGAGTAAAATTGTGTGATTAGTGTGGAGCAGGTGATTGGTGATGAGAAATATGAATGAGAAATGTCAAATGTTTTTGTTAAGGAGTCTAAGATATTTTTTGGAAGGGAGTTTGCAATGTTCTTAGTGTGTTTTTATTAGATTTCTTATATTTGTAACGTTGATATAGCCACGTGATCTCGGTTTCAAATGATTGTGTAGGTGGTGTCAAGCCATGTGTATTATGAATAGCATCTTGGTATTGTTTCCATAGCCATTTTAATCTAGTGGTTGGAATAGTTATGAGGTAGTTACCGGTGTCAAGGTATATGTGTATTAGTTCATTTTGTGTTATTATGGTAGGTGTGTTTGTTATTATGTCTTTTTCTGGATTGCATTCATTAGTTGAGATTTGCATAAGTGGAATTATTGTTGGAGGTGGGATAAATCTAGTATCTCTAGATTGTTCATGGTTAAAGTTGATCATGATGAGGTTTTTGTAGTATTTGTGTTGTTGTTTTGTATAATATTGTGTTAGTAGATTGATGTTGTGTGCAATTACCATTGGTTGGTTAAACGGGAAAAGATTTCTTTGTGGTAGCCATTTATTATAAGTGGTGTCATCTTCAAGTGTCCATTGGCATAGGTATATATTAACTTTTTTAGGAATTTTGTATTTGTCTTTGATTTCTTTGATTTGGTGATCTGTTATACTGTTTATGGGGAAGGTAAGTGGATTGTTTTGAATATGTAGAGGTGGATTTTGTTGTTGTGGTATTTGTACTGGTGGTGGATGTGGAGGGTTATATGGAGTCCTGGGATTAAATCTTGGTTATCTGAAATGTATTGTGCTCTTAGAGTTCTTGGTAGTGGGTGTCTTGGACAAGGTTGTAAACATTCAGGTGTACAGTGTGGATAACAGAAAATTTGTTCAGCTATATTTAAAGCAACTTTTTCAATTTTGGTTGGAGTTTTGTAGTATATTTTGAAGTCTTCGGGTGACATTAAATTTGTACCATTTAGAAGTGTAATGTGTTTAATTTTATGTATGTTATGTAGAAGAAGTTTATGTAGCATTTTAAAGGAAAGTTTGGGATTTATATGTGGTAGAGTAAGAGTGGTTTGTGACATCCATTCTTTTTCAAGCTCGGTTGGATGTAGTTGAAAGTTTTCTATAACACTCATGAGGTGGATGTTTGCTTCATGTTTTAGCATAAAGAGGGTCCTTGTTGTAGGTGATCTGACACAGTCTTGTTGTTTGATTCTTGGAATGTTTTCTGCCCCTCCATACTTGGCCAAGATATGGTGGACGAGTCCTCTATATATTATTCCTAGTCTTCCTGAATCATTTAGAGCATTTCTAAGTTGTTCACTAATGCAACGTAAGTATGCATTTTTAAGAGAGAAGGCTTCAAGTCCAAAAAATTCATGTGGAAGTTGTGCTATTACGTTGGTAGTGCATTTTGGTAATCCACATATAGTTTTCTGAATTCCAATGATTTTTTTATCAAGTTTTTTAATTGTTGGTAGAGAATATGGCACTGCATAGAAACTATAGGCTATGCCTACTCTAATTACAGTGTCAACCATATTGATTTTTTGATTTATTGTAGCTGGGCACTTAATAAGTTGTGCACATTGATCTATTACCTTTTCAGTGGTGATATGAGTTTGTAGTTTCCATTTTAGAGAAGGCACTAGTTGTATTCCTAAATATGGGTAGGGTTCGTGTTGGTGTAAAACTGGTATTTGTTGGTTTCTGTAGTTAATGTTCATGGTGAGTATTTGGGTTTTAAAGATGTCCGGTTTTGTTTTTGATTTATTTGGGCAGCCAGTGATTGCACATTTTGGTACTCCTAGATCCATTCTTGCCCATTCACAATATTTATCTAGTTTGTTTAGTTGAGATTGGAGTGATTGGGGATTATTTGATGTAGCTGCTAAGTCGTTTGCATATGCTGAGGAATTTATAGTTATTTGGGATGTACCAAAGTTATAGCCATTATTACCTTTTTGGAGCCATCTGAGTAGCGGTTCTAGAAAAATGAGGAAGAGATATGGACTGAGTGTGTCACCTTGGATGGTTCCTCTTTGTATTTGTATTGGTTTAGTTTTACCAAAATGTTCTCTTGTAAAAATTGTAGTGGAGTTTGAGTAAATATTTCCTATTAATGCTACTGCGTCTTTTGGGTATCCAAAGTCTAACATTATAGCCAAGAGCCTTGCGTGGTCTATGGAACCAAAGGCATTTTTGAAGTCTATATATAATATGTAGATGTCTTGATTAGTGAAGCGTGCATCTTCTAGAGCTACTATAAGAAGTTGTAATTGTCGTGATGTGCTACGTTCTGGTCTAAATCCTTCTTGGCTGTCATGAAGGATTTGGTATTTTTCGCCATAGTTTGAGAGTGTTAAAGTGAGAGTACTAGTGAAAAATTTGTAGATGGTGTTTGCAAGTGCAATTGGTCTATAATTTGATAATTGCGAAGAATCTCCTTTTTTATAAAGTAGTATAGTCAGACTAGTTTTCCAAGATGATGGGATTTGTTTGTATTTGTAACAATGTTTGAAGAATAGAAAAAGGAGGTTTTGGAAACATTGAGGCATATTTTTAAGGATTATGTTTGGAATTAAATCTGGGCCAGGGGTTTTATTATTGGATAAGTGTTTTAAACATATGTCGTATGTTTCTTTGGTGAAGTAAGTGTGTAAGGGGGTATCCGGGGTTCCACGTTTGTCTATGACAAAACCATCTAGGTCATGCCATGGATATTGTCTCACTACGCATGTACAATGTGGTGGGTGTTCTGGTAGATAATAGCATGTTGGAACTGTAGGGCTATTATTAATTGATTGTTGAGTGTGTATTTCATTGGCAATGTCTACTGGGTTGGTTAATAAGTTGTTTTGTCTATCCAAAATGCAATCTAGTGAGGGGGTATTTTGATTTTTGAATATTTATTTATTTATTTGGGGCTTTTTTCATATAGCTGTCTACATTTTGAGATTGCCTTTTTGATGCATTTTTGCGTATATTGTGTAGTTATTTTACGAGCTTGTATGTTTGCAGTTTTGGCTAGGTTTGTTATGGTGTTAATCCATTCTTGTTGGTTTATACCATTTGATTCAGGTGGTGGAATGTGGGCATTGTTGTGGTTACATATTTCTTCTATTATTGGATGGGTTGTCCAATTTGTTGTGTGTTTGGATATGTAAATTGCCTTCCTAATAAGGTGGTAAGTAGAGAGGTGAGCTTTCCATTTTTTTTGTATTTTTTTTGGTAAAAAACCACCTTGTTGAGCTGTACGATTTGTTAGGTGGGGTAATGGTGGTGCACTACAGTTTTCAAGTATTTTATTGGATATACTTTGTATGAGGTGGTCTAAGGTATTACATGCTTCATGCCATTGGTGGTTTGTTATATTTTCATTTATAAGAGTAGTGGTTAGTTCAGCTATTTGAATTGCGTGTTCCTCAAAAAAATTTGTTTTAAATCTTTCTATAATTTCTTGGGGAATAGGGTTTAATATACGTGGTAGTTTATTTATTATTGGTGTTTTAGGTCTTGCTAGTAATGTATTTGGTGGTATATTTAATGTTACTAGTGAGTGGTCTGAATTGAGGTTGTGGTTATGATTTGTGGTTGCTGTGTATAAAGCTGAATTAGGTGTATTTATATAGTAACCATCTATTAGACTAGTTTGAGTATAGTTGTGACCACCTTGTCTAGAAAAAGGGCTGTCAGTAGGTATATATGTGAGTTGCTGGCTGTCTGTAAATCTATGCCATTCTATGTCTTTTGTTTGTGGCAAGGTTATATTAAATTCATTTTGTCTACCAATGAGGGCAATGTCTCTATTGAAGTCTCCACATAGAATATAAGTGTGTTGTGAATGTAGGGAAATTTGTTGCCTTATACATTGTTGAATTTTGGGTATCAGTTGTAAATCATCTGTGTGTGATGGCATGTGCATGTGGAGTAGTAGCCATGGTTGTAAGGGGTGATTGTTGATTTTTATAATTTGTAAATAGGGTGAGAATTTAGCTGGGGTCGGAATTTTGGTAATGTTTCCTGGGTATGCATATTTTTTATTTATTAATGTAAGGAGTCCACCATGTCCTGGTGTATAAGGTCGTCTTTGTTGTATACATCTAGTTAATGCATGCGTATTATTGAATATTAATTTATATTGTGGAAATAAGTTTTTGATATATTTTGTGGATTTTGTTGCAGTTATTTTGGTTTCTTGTATTGTTATTATTGCAGGGGTAGTTGGTGTGTGTGATGTTAGTTGTTGGAGGCTTGGTAAGGCTGTGTTGATCGATGCGGCGTTCCATGTGGTCATGTATGTATTGGAGTTAGTAGTTTGTGTGTTTGTAGTGTCTGTGTTTGGTAAATTGGATAGAGGGGTAGGGTGGGAGTATTCTATTAAGGTGTCTTTGCATTTTAATGCTTCTAGAAGTAGTTTCTCAGGTAGATATGGAAATTTGTTAAGCATAAGTTGTAAGGTTGGTGGTGTAGGTGTTTGTTTAATAAAATTATATAATTCTTTGTGAATGGAATTAGAAGGTTCAATGATGTCTTGGTGTAGATTTTTAAATTGAATGTATGGGTGTGGTGTTGTGATATGCCTTTCTGGTGGGTTTTGTAAGAGGGCCATTTTTTCTAGTAATAGTGTGGTCCAGTCTGGGATTGGTATTTGTCTTAATAGATGGTTACATGTCTCTAATTGTGGGCTAATTGTGGTAATAAGTGCAAATAAAAGTCTTGGTGGTGGGTGATGTTGGTTTTGATGAATGTATTGTGATATGTAGGGGTAATTTATGGTAGTGTCGTTGTGGTGTGGGTGTGTGATGTTAATTATATGTGAAAATTGTTTTGCTAAATGTTGGTATTCGGGTTGTAGTTTTATTGTGCATGTTATAAAGTACATTTTATATCTATTTTTATGTGGAAGTGGATGGGTGGTAAATATATCGGGCATGGATCCCGGGTTGGTTTCTATATCTCCACATAAAAGAATTGTAATGTACAGAGGAAATTTTTGGTGTTTTGAGATAAGAGATTTAGTTTTCCATTGTTCTTAAATATGTTGGCAGATTTTACTAAATATTTGAATATGGTTGCTAACAAATACAATGTGTTTATGTGTATATAAGTGTGATTTATCAGTATTTAATTGTTGTGTAAGAGATCGAATGTCAACAAAAAAATGGGAATTTGATGGGGGCATGAAGAGAAGAAAAGTATATACATAATATTGCCACCAAGTGGCAGTGTACAATAGTGTAATACAGATAATGAATGATGTAATACTAAGGTATATGACTATGGCACTCTGTTTTTGGGTGATGGCGTTGTAAAACTGAACTAGTTTGGCGGTGAGGAGGGTTCGGGGGCTTTAATGGCTAAACGAGTCAAACCTTTAATCATTTGCATGCTCTGAGCTAGGATGGATTCTAGGTTTGTCAAGTTGCCTCTGAGCTCCTGATCTACCTTGTCTGCATAACTTTGTGCCTCTGTTGTCAGTTCTTCTTTCATTTGACTCATATCGAATTTAAATTCCATCCGCAACTTCAAATTTTCTTTGGAAACTACCTCTCCTATCAACGCTGATAGTTCTTCTTTCTGTAATGATTGTTTGGGGGTAGAGGATGATGCTGTGTTCTGCATTGCTTCAACTGTACCAGCTAGAGCAGTGTTGATGTCCAGGAAACCCCATTTCTGAAGGGTTTCATCATTGGGTTTGGCAGTGCCCTCTAGAGAGTTGGGATGGGGCTGAAATTCCACCCATTTGTGCTGAAGGCGTGTTGATTTCTTCACACGTTGCTTATAGACTGCGGCGTTGAGACATTCGATGTTGGCTACACCACTATGAGCATCTCCTTTATACCGTGGGAAGAAGATGGATTTGACATTTTTGACTCCAAAGTGATCGTGAAATCCTGGGTTACTTCAGCAATGGATTTGGTGAGGTTGATGCCTTTGACAATGAGTACTAAGCAGTTTCTCTTGTTCACCTCCTCACGAGTCAGTTGATTCAAGTCTCGGTTGATTGGTTGTAGAAGTTCTCCCAATACTGCAATTCGTTGTTGCTTGATTTTTGCCAGTTGCTCCGATGATGTTGTTGTCAGCCAGCCATAAGGTTCAGTGGTAGGTTTTTGAACTTGTGTTAGTTCAAATTCAAAGCCCCTATAGAAACTCTCTTCGAGTGTCTGTTTGAAGAGGTGGTGGGGTTCCATGTTCCAGATGGTCTCACTATTAATCTTGATAGAGAGAAGGGTATTAGAGGTAATAGGATCAAATGATTTGGCAACTTTGGCTATTGTGAGTATGTCATCATCTAGAGGAATGGCAAACACTCTAGTACCACGGAGTAGAGCTTTACCATCAATTTCTGGGTTTTGAAGGTGAATTCTAGCCATGCCTGACCAGACTTTGGAGTTTTTGGCTCCATGACATAGGATTGCTATGGGGTCAGCAATGCTATCACCTAACTATATGTTCATCTCTTGAAAACGCCCCAAGATCTTTACCATGGCTTGTTTTTGGGTCAATGGAGACAAAGGCTTTTTGAAATGTAAGAGAATGTGGTAATCAAGAGCGAGTTGGGTGTGCATGTTTACCTCAACATCAAAGGGAATTTTGAGTCAGGTTGAAGTATTGGCCTGCAATATTGTCAGGTCTTGATGTAGGCCACAGCTTTTGTTGCACGCGAGGAAATGACATACGAGCTTTTGTGAGGTCATCTGCTTCTTGTGGATTGTATCCCTAAGTAATGAGTTCTGCAACTGATGCTTTATTGATGAATGGCGGCATGCTGGCTTCGTAGGCAAGGGTTTCCATAGTAGGAAACCCGTACCAAAATTCGTACGGTACTGGTTCACTAAGGAGGGCCATAGTTGTGACGGTGCCTTTCGATTTCTTTTATGTGGATTCTTCAACTTCTAGTGTAGTGCGCTTTTGTGAATCAAACGCATCTTCCATCTCAATTTCATTTGAGTAAGCCATATGTCTCCGAACTTTGTTGCTTTGTGGAGGGTCTGACATTGTACCTGCGTAACATTGAGTGTGATTTTTAGGCCAGAAATACAGAACTAGTATGTTTTGAGAGATGTTAAGGTGTGTATGTATGCATTTTTGTTTTGGAAGAGATATAATGTTTGGAGACTTTTTAGAGTAGAGAGGATCCATATTTTGAAGAAAGCTTGGAGTTTTAAGAGTTTGGTCAATGTTTGAACGAGTATGTTGTAAAGTGTATGTATTGCAAGGAAAGTTTCTATGTATTGCAATGGGTTTGATATGGATTGCGATTTGTTTGAAGTATAATGTAAAAACCCTCCTGGTAGCAGTAGGCTGTCGGGCGTAAGTGGGATTACAATATACGTATAGAGAAGAAGTATCCAAATAGATATTTTTATACAAAAAAATACCATAAAAGAGGTAGAGGTATAGAAGCATACCTCTGGACTTGGGTTGTATTGTGTGTGAATCTGGAGGTGGTGGTGTAGACGTGGTATGGCGCCTTTGGATTCGAAATTCTTCTTCTATAGATGCACTTGGGCGAATGGCGTGTTGTGTTTTACTTGAAGAGCCTGTGTTCTTTGTGCTTCGGGATGACTGTCGGTTTGAAGTAGTTGTGGCCTTGGGCGTTGGGCGTAACCTAGTGTCTTTCGCACTTCGTCTGGAATCCACCAACTTGTCTTGAGGCTTGGTCTTCATTCAGGTTCGTTTGAGCTGGGCTAGTTTCGCTAGAATTTGAATGAATCTTGATGCTGCAGGAGCTTGGGCGCGCTTCGTTGGAGCTGGATCTGCTTGGGCGGGTTTCGGTGGAGCTTGGTCCGCTTGAGTGGGTTTCGGTGGGGCTTGATTAGCTTGGGCGAGTTTTGTTGGAGCGTGATCCTTGCGATGTGGTGGAGTTTGACCGTCGCAGGTGGGCAATGAAGCTGAAGTGGCGAAATGCGGGAGACCAAACTTGATGTCCCTCTGAAGCTACGGCGTGCTGGCTAGGACGAGATTCGGCGGTCTGGCTGGAGGGAGATGCGGCGAGCTGGCTAGGGGGAGATGCGGCGTGCTGGCTGGGAGGAGGTGCGGCTCGGTGCGGGATCTAGCCTGTGGTACAACGCGTGGTGAGACGGCGCGGTGTGTTGATGCGGCGTGGGGTCTAGCCCGTGGTTCGACGCGGGGTCCGGGTGACGTTGTGCGGGGTCTGGTTGCAATTGTGTCGCAGGGCCCGTGAGTTGCGTATGGGCCAACTTGTTCTCGAGGGTGTGCTCGGTCTGACCTGCGTAGGTTGCCTCAAGATCTAGTATGTTGACGAAGTCTCGCTGCAGCGTTTCGGCGCGTACGTCTACTAGTATGGTTCCGGGTGTGGTTTCGGGTGGTACTGAGCTGCGGCAAGGTGAAAATCGATTACAGTGTGCACGAATGAGGAGGCTCCCTTGTGCATTGTGTTGTAACTTGGTTTTGTGGGGATGAACTGGGTTGTTCTCCATGATTACTACGAGTAGCATTCGGTGTTCATCGGTGTTGTAGTTTGCATGTTGGGCAACTACTGAGTCTGGTATGGGGTGGTGTGTTTGCACTGTGTGTGGTAATGGAATGTTTGTGTCTACGTGGGGTGGAGCTGGGGAGGAGTGATAAAGGTAGCTATTGATCTCAGTAACTGAGAGAACCACAATGTTATCGCAATCCATGTATAACTCACTTTACTCGATCTGCATGCTTGGTGTGGGCAGACGGGGCAACTTAGTGATGGAGAGGCGGGATTCACTCCTGTGAACTCCAGTCTTGTGGATGGCCAATATGGAAGTTTGTTGCAAGTATCTCAGCCTGCATGCTTCCTTGTCCTCCCCAACCGCTCAGTACGAGGTAGGGATCCAACACGCGCAGATTGGATTCGAGATCCATAATTTCCGGATCTGAGTTTTTTTTCGACTGGAGCTAGCTGCGGTCTCTCACTGAACCTCCGTGTTTGCATTTGAGTAGGTTCAGCAAGATTGCCTGAGCTACTTCAGTTTGCAAGATCCTGCCTCTCCATCACGTTGCACCCCTGGCGCGGTGCAGTTTACTCCCTGTGCGCCATCTCGCAGCGCTCCCCACCGTTGTTCCTCTAAAAACCAGGAGGTCATACTTAATAGTTTGGCCTTCAGTGAATACTTTTAAATTTTTTTGAAATAAATAGTTTGCCCAGTTTAAAAAAGCATGATTTCTAGAGAGACCAGTCCATCATGATTTCTAGAGAGACTAGTCCATCTTTACAGGGTTAAGCCGTGACTCCTAACTGCCACAAGAAGTAAGGTAGACCAACCTAATTCCATCTGCAACCCATTTCCGTCACCCTATATTTGGCCCCATTTCCACCCATTCCTCTATCCAAATCTGTCCAGAAATGAGTCAATTTTGTCTCAAAATCTGACAAAATCAGTGCATTTATGTCATTCAAGGTAACATGGCTATAGCTGATTGATCAATACCTAAATGCTTATAGGGACATAAGGTGGTTATGGGTTGTTATCAGGGTGTTCATGACCCTAGTCATGGGCACTTTTGTGATTTAGGGCTGAACACTTCACAAAATCACAGAAATTACAGTTTTGATCAGAAAATTATAATTCCACTTGGGTTGGATTCGTGAAACATGCGCACACCTCTGAAAAATATGTGTCCCTCCTGGAATTGGCCCCAAGATGGTCAGATTGCAAATCAGGGTGGTAATAGGCTGGTCTGCCTTAAACGATGGTCACCTTGCTCACCGAAAATGGCAACATTCAACTACCATACCCCCCGAAAGACCAAAATTCTAGGTCCGAACATGGCAAAATTTCATCTTATGCCCCCCAATACACATGACACAATTCCCAGCACTACGAAACTCATAAGTCATTACTTGCACCCCCAAAAGTGCACAGGTCCAAATAGTGCCCAGTGACGCGACAACCCACTGCGCCGAACTCCACCTACTCACAGAAGTTCATAAGCAGAAAGCCATTGCACAGTTGATCACCACACACGTAGAGCATAATACTTCCAAAATATCACAAGCCACATAACACTGGATAACCGGATTACCAGACAATGGCCCTCCCGATGCTGGGAGGGGAAGGTAATACACTTTGCTAGATGCCTCGGAAGAACATAATTGAACATACCGTACTTCAAGGATTAGGGTTGGCTGAGGAGTCACGTAAGACAATTTTAATCATTGTGGGGATTCCCTTTTCAAGGCTGCCAAGTGGAACCCTGCAACATTGGTAAACGATGTTATGTACCAACCAATATATACCGTTAACGCTGCTTCCGACTATATGAAACCTAAAGAAGCCAAAAAAAGAGAGGAATAAAACGGAAAGAAGTAATCCATAAAAACAAAAGCCAGAGAGTATATACCTCAGTCAATGACACAAGAACTAGTTCACATCGACGAAAGAACCCGCATGTTAAGCTCCGACTCGAGCAAACAAGGAAACTACACTATACTACTTCAACGCAAATGCAACAAACGCTACTGACCTTCCAAAACCAGAAGCAGGGACCTGCATCCCAAGAAGTCTCAACATAAAGGAAGCTAAAGCCCAACCCCTACAACGAAAGCACGAGCGGTGCATATACCGTCCACAACAAAACCCAAAGGAACACCCTCAACCACACTAAACCGACTCAGCCCTCCGAATAATAACCCAGACCTCACACCACAACCTCACTCAAAACATACACACACAATGCAAATCAAACACAAAAAATACCCGAAAACTCCACCTACTCCACCAACACAATGACCCACGACAGCAACAAAACACACTCAAGTCGGTTTCAACAAGAGCCCATGCACATCCATCCCCCCAAACCACTCGACCACAAAGCACAAGATAGGCACCACAAAACCCAACCCATGATGAACAACTAAACCTGCTTTATCAACACACGGATGGATGAATACATTATCATAGCTCCGTCCCGTCGGGAGAAGACCAAAGCGAATGGAATCCCCAACAATGGGACAGCCTCGCCGCTGTACGCCAGACACAATCTGAACTTTATCAACGCCTGCGGCCTTGTGGCCGTTTCCGGACGGGAAGTGGCGAACGAAGAGAGGCCAAGATCCTAACACGACCCAATAACTACAGCAATAAACATACCTAACGGAGAACCTCCCAAACGAAACGCCGGGAGACGGAAACTACTCTCCGAACCTCAGCTGCCGTGGCTGGAACCGTGCCCGGCACTGTGGTGAGAAGAACCGTGAGAACCGTGGCTCGAAACCCTCCGACGCAGATCCTTCGAGGAATGAGACAGCATGTAACCCTCGAAAAGGTTGTTCAGGTACTCCTCGATGTCGTCCGAAGTGTACTTGATGTACCGCTCGGGATGTCTCTGAGACTCCAGGTACTGACCGTAGCGACCCAGGAAAGAACGGTAAGCGGGAAGGATCTTGTCCGAGATCGAGATACGAAGCTCGTCACGAAGCTGCTCGTCGAATACCACCCAACTCATCTGAGCCTTGTGAACCTCGTCGAACGCGATGTTGAAGCTCTTGAAACGCTCCTTCAATACCTGCTTGGAAACGCCGCTCGAAAAACTACCGCTCGTGTGGATGCCCTCGTCGCGCAAGCAAGCCAGCACCTTGCCCCAAGCGGCGCGCTGGTAGCTGCTCGCGTACTGACGCACCTGGCTTGTGTTCTTACGGACCCAGTCGTCGCCCACCAAAGCACGAACCTCCGTCGTCTTCACCTTCTGCACGATGTAATGGATGTTGTTCATCAGGAACAAGTAAGTCAGAGAAAGGTCCTTGTACAGCTTCGACTTCTCCTCCAAATTAGAAAGCAGAACCTTCGTGATCCAGATCGTCTGAACCGCCAGAGGAGAAAGCTCCGCGCTGTTCCCGTCGCGATCGCGGTCGTCCGACAGACGCGAAGAGTACCGAGGAGAGTCGCGCAGGGAATCCTCACCCTCACCCTCCGATTCCTTCTTCTTCTCGCCGAACAAAAGCTTCAGAGTGTCCGAATAATCGCACATGAACTTGATGTAATTCATCACGTAACGAGTCAGGGGATGCACGCCGCCGCCGGGAACGGGAGTCTTCGAACCGTCGCGCTGGATCGCGCTCTCGAAGTCCGCGAAAGTGCCACGAGCGCACTCACCGAGACGCATCAAAATGCCAGACGCCTCCGCGCGCACCGCACTGCTCGCCTCCCCGCTGAATACCTCCTCCAGCTCCGGAAGAAGGTCGCGCAACGTCTCGTACATGTCCAAAATCTTGAACAGCTTCTCCGGAGAACGACGGCTGATCGCCACGGCCTCGCCGAAGCTCAGAAGCTGCATCATCGGACCCTTCGCCAGCTCCGCGAAGCAACTCTCCGACACGGAACCCGAACCGTCCGCGAAAATGTCGTCGCACAGACGACGCTCGCTCGGAAAAAGAGCACGCAGGGACAATTTCATGTTCTGGTTCCATTTCTTGATCGTCACCTCCTGGTCCTCCCAACGCATCCTCCCCACCTCCTCGATGCTCTGACGCTCCACGCCCAGACGCTTCAGCGTCTCCTCCAGCGCATTCTTGCGGATGCTCGCGTAAACCTGCACGCACTCGCGCTTGTAACCCGCACGAAGCATCCGCTGCGCAATGTCGGCCAGGTCGGGCACGATCCCCGGAGGAATCAGGTCCAGAAGCGGCTTCAGCTCCACGGGACGCGCCACGGGAATCTCCTCCTCCGCACCATCCTCCTCGCCCGAGCTCCGAGAGTCCGCCACCTCATCCGCTCCCATGTCGTCCAAACGACGGCTGCTGAACGAACCCGCACGAGAACAGTTCTCCATCAACCAATCCGGATCCACCGTGTCGCTGAACGCAAGCAAAATGTGACGAAACTCTTCCTCCAGACGAGCCATCGCCAGCTGACGCAAATTCTGCGCGCGGCTCAACTCACGCGTATTGCCCTGACTCACCAACAACGATTCCAACGCACTCTGAATCTCGTCCACCGCCTCCAGGTACGCCACGGCCTCGTCCTGCGGACAGTCCCAGATCATCGACTGACGCGCGTGGTCCGAAGACGCAGAATCCCACTGCAAAACCACATCCTCCGCGGCGTTCAGACCGCGAACGGGTTTCAAATCCGCCGGACCACCGTCCGACTCGTTCTCCTTACCGCTGTCCGCCATCTCAGATACCCTAGAATGCTCCCTCCCACCCTCGACTCTCCCAACCCTATCACGTCCGTCGCCTCCACCCTAAACCGAAAGAGACGCGCACTCTCCGGGCGCAACAACCAAATCGACGCCCTCGAGTCCGACCTAGGGCCTCCCCGTCGCGACCATGCGTCCACCGCCCCAATGGCGAACTCGATCAAAACCAAAACCAAATGGCAACGCCTCTCTCCCACCACGACACAGATTCCGACGATTCGCGCAATCCGCACGGGACGCTTCGCATTCCAGCGTCCACGGACGAAAGAATCCCCAACCCACGCCCTGATCTAACCTACCACGGCGTGCGGGACGCCACACATGACAGCCCTGACCGGCACATGAGACGCGAAGTCTACTCTAACACCGTGGTGCAGCAGAAGTCCAGGGAGAGGGGTGTGCGAGGGGAGCAGGGCAGGTAAACGGGCACTCGGAGAGAGCAGCGCGAGCGGCATAGCATCATTCCAAGGCCGATGCCCCCGCTGCTGCTGCCCCGTGCGTCCGTGCCTGCGGGCACCCCGGACTTGAAACGAACCCGAGTGAGAGGGACGGAGCAATTGGCTTCACAACGCCATCACCAGCCATTCTGCGGAGAGTCCACCGCGGCATTCGCGTGGCAGCAGCGTCGTCGTCGTCCCGCAAGAGTGCGATCCGCCATGGTCGTGATGGATCCCGTCGCGTCGCAATTCCTTGAAGCTCCCGCGACGCACGGCGCTCAAACCCCAGTTCGTTGGGGGGGAGGTCCTGGTCTGTTATTACTCGCGTGATCACGACTGTCGGTCTTCAAACCCTCCAGCCCTTCGAGCACTACAGTAGATTGAAGTTGGGTCTTCAAACCCTAGCTCCTCAGTTCGCACGTACTTCCCTGGCATTGCCGAGCCCTTTCCGATGAGGTCCATGGTAGCTGCGGCTGATCTCGAATCGTGCCGATCTTTACGCATTGTAGTGTCATTTGGCAGGCAAGCAATGTAGAAGGAAATATGGGGGTTGGCGAAATATGGGGGTTGGCGGAAAGGGCACTTTACACTATGGTCCAAAGTGGAGTTTCCACTAATTACATTTAAAAAAACTTAGAATTCAGCCTCTCAACTCTTCACACAAAAAGTCACAAGTCTGATGGCCATCACCCTTTAACTACCTACATGACAACAAATTGCCTAAAGTAGGTACACCTGAAAGCGCCACTTTTAGGGCTATGGGTTATTTGGAGGCTAAATATTGAGTAGGGTTTAGAGAAAACAAAAGACTTGTATTGGAAAGGAATAGATGAGCAATGATTATTCTAAAATCAGTAAATCCTAAAGCACAATAGGGGTGTGAAGTTCTGAAAGTAGGGTGACTAAATCAGCTCATAGGTCATAGGTCACACTGTAAAAGACCAATTTTGAACTTGTTGCCTCCCTCTCAAAGTATCAGAAGAGAAATAAAAGTGGCTATCATCACATTCTCCAAGTCAGAAAAGTAATTGATGACTAAAATTCTAAAAACACTTTAATACAACTAACCTCTTTTTGGAAACCGTAATTAAGTACCCATAAGTAGTTTTTATTTTTTGTTTTAATATTTTCTTTTCTTTTCTTTCGAATAGTCCAGCTGTCACCTAATCTTTCTTCATGAAGTACCTTTCTAAGACCTTAATTGCAATATAAGTACGACAATACCACTTGAAACTACCATTGTCACTCACTCTCCACTTGGAATACATTCACAAGCCATTTTAGGGCTGATTTTAGAGTGCGCTTTAAGGCATTGTGCGATTTTGGGTGTACCTACCTCATGTGGTAGTGGACTCTTGAAGGAAGATTGTGTTGGCTATAAACAAAAACTTAAATTTTGGTCAAGAAGTCATTGGAGTATTTTCATTTAAAATCTAAATTTAATAAGATCCCAATCATTGAATTAGAATAGGTTTGGATTTGGGGCTTGGCCATGGGAGGCTTCATGCTATGGCCATCCCAAACAACAACGATGCTAGAGTATGAGCGGGGAGCAATGAGCGTTGAGCAACGAGCAACGAGCAATGAAACTTGAATGCTCATTGCAAGAATGTTTTCTAAAAATAGACATGTTAGAGAAATAAATAGTATTATCAAATCTAAAAATAATAATGTCAAAGAATTTTAAATTTTAAATTTTAAAAAAATCTACCAAAAAAATCTATAAAATAGTTGATATTATAATGAAAGGTTGCATGAATGAACACCCATTCATTCATGTGTGAATGAAATTCATCCATGTCATCCATCCATCATCCATCATTCAATTTTCAAATTGCTAAAATTTTTGCAACTCATTATAAGCTTCTTTGAACCAAAGAGGCTTTGAACCATCTGTGCTCTTTAATATCATCTCCCTAAAAGCCTCTTTGGAATCCAAAAAAGGCTTTTTAATTCAAAAAGCCCTTCTTTGGAGCCAAAGGGCTCTCCTAGTATAGGCTTTTTTAGGACTTGGAGAATGCTCTTCGGATTTGAGGAGCTTTTCCTTAGTGCCAAAAGACTTTTTTTAATAAGGCTTTTTGAATTCATAAAAGGCTCTTTGAATCCAATAAGCATTTTTTGGTGCCAAAAAGGTCTTTCATTGAAACCACTTTGGAACTAAAATAAGAGTACTTCAAATCAATGAGCCCTTCATTTGTGCCAAAAAGCTCATTTAGAGCATCCTTGAATTGAAGAGGCCTTAAAACCATCATTGCTTTTTAATATTGTCTCCCTATAAGCCTCCTCGGAATTCCTAAGAGCCTCCTCGGAACCCAAGGAAGGCTCCTTGGATCCAAGGAGCCTTTTTTGGTGAGCAAAACTTCTTGCAACGAAGGCTCTTCTAAACCCAAGGAAGAGTCTTCGGATCCAAAGAGCCTTTTATTGATGCCAAAAAGTTCTTTCAATGAAGGCTCTTTACAGCCCAAAGAATAATCTACATCCATAGTTCTTAATTTTTTCATCTACATTTTTCATTTACATTCATCTAGTATTATTTTCATCCATCTAAAGTAATGAATGAAATAAGGCATTTACATCTAAAGATTTATTTTTTATAAAATTAATTTTTAAATGTTCATTCTTAAATTTTTTTCTTAAAATTCTTAACGCTCAAATCTTCCCACTCAATATTCAATGCTCAACGCTCATTGCTCATACTTTAGCAACCCTGTTCCAAACAAGAGGCCTTAGAAGTTCATTACCAAGGCTTTGAACTATTTTGACTTGGCCTATGGAGATTTCACACTATAGTAGAAGTACCCATAATCAATAAAATAAGCACATTTGGGTATAATCCAAGGTAATGCAAGGCAAAGCAAATATTTTCAAAGATGCATTGACAAAAATAATGTGGATTGCAAAAAATTTGGTAATTTTATCTCTTGAATTGAAATTACTATAAATTTTGGAAGGTAAAAGTTGGGCTTGACCTATAACCAACATCTAAAGTCATCCAATTTCAATCATTCAAGAATGCTTTCACACTAATCACTTCCTACGTTTATGCTCATTTATGTGTCATTAACTTATTAGTCCAAAACTTGGAAAGGTAGAAAGATACACATTCCAACGTGAAAACGGAAATCCATTCCAATCTTCTTTGGAATAGGATACCCTATGTGTTGTTAATAGAGGGGGGGTCAATAACAAGTACCTCTACTATATAGCCATCCAAGTTGAGAGACCATGGGAGTTCATTGCCAAGGAATTGAACTTTAGGTTTGACTTTAGGAAGCTTCACACTATTGCTAATTGGAGGCTCCAAATCCTGTTTTTATTACTTTTTAGTAGCCCAATGTTTTTGAACTCTCAACAACGTTTGGTCATTCAATTCACTCCCAAGGCCTTTCAACTTGGACAATCACAATATAAAGTGGTCATAAGATAGAAGCATCCAAAGCCAACTCGATAAATGGTCTACATCTTGATCTTTATCCTGATCTTTTTTTAACTCATAAATGCCTAAGGCCTTTCTCATGCTTCTAAGAATCCATTCTAAATTGAACAAAAAGACAACATTTTGCTAAATTTTATCAAGTTTTTCAGAATAGTATCCGTACAAACTTAAACTAATAATATTAGAAACCACATAGGAAAATAAAAGACAATAATATTACTTATAGAATGAACCATTTTATTATTTGACCTCAAGGATTTTAAAATTACAAAAGTAATTTGAAGTCTTTCAATCCTCTTTTTTCATGTTAAATTTGAAAAGTTAGTCACCAAAATAATATGAGGTTGAAGGGCATATTATGTATAATCCTAATCAATTTAAGGCTTCTCAAAATCTATTTTACCATTTTTTAACTGAATTTCTAATCTAATTTTTTCTTGAAGATTTGGTGTATTTGATGCTCATTTTCAAGAACCCTAATTATTATTGAAAGTCAAGATTGCAAAGGACACCTTTACACAAAATCTTGAATATTGAAATCAAAACCAATTATTTTCAAAATTGGATTATTAATGCTAAAACAAGACTTGAAAAAGGATTCTTCAAGAATATAAACTATTACTAAAGCTAGAAATTTAATTATTTTTTGTTTAATTTCAAAGTATTGTCAACACTAAAACTTGGTGCTTCAATCATTTAAAGGTTGATGAATGTCAATCCCCTAAAGAAAAAACCAACCAAAGTTGTTTCAAAATTTTCTTTCACTTTGAATGCAATATGCTATGATTTTCAAAGTTGAAAACATTAAGGATATACTCATGTTAATTGAGTCTTTTTTAAACATCCCCAATAGTCTACACTATACTCCTCCATTAGAGAGTGGGGCACCACAATAAGAGGTTTTGGCAACTTAGGAGAATGTGGTGTCCCACTACTTGCAACTTCTTTCATCTTCTAGCACTCACCACACCTCTTCTTATGTCCCATGTTTGAACCTTATAATTCTTGGGCTACTTGACTTGAGCCATGTTAGCTCATTGAGGAAAGCATCAGATGAAATTTGAGGGCATTAGAAGACTACGGGTTCTCGCATTGTAGGAACGCAATTTCTGTCGCAAGAACAGGAATCCTACATAGTCGAAAGACTGCCACGTCATTAAAAGAATTTGGAATTTTTTTCATATTTCAAGGTCCAAATTTTGTTTTTTTTGGATTAATGTTGGCGTGACAACAACCAACAACATTAGGAATTGTTTCGGAAACAAATCCAAAACAACCCTCCATTGCCCTCAAATTTCTTCTAATGATCTATTCTTGCCTAGTCAAATAGTATGTCTAAGGTGAATGTGGCTTATTAAATTGTGCTCAATTATCAATACTTTATTTTTATTACTTGAAACTATGAATTGTATATAACTCCAAAAAATTTCATTATGTTTCATGAAAAATTGTAATTGTTATCGTTTTTAATTAAAAAAAGAAAAGAAAAAGTTAAAATAGCAAAAGCATTCCAAATTATTTGAAATTTTCACAAAAGGTATAAGTAGCAATGGAAATGAGTGTGAAAATTTCTCAATTGGTTACTTAATTTTTTTGATCCCAAGCATTAACAACAAATGTCTTGAAATGAAATTAGGTTATTAAACCAAATTTATTTATTTATTTGATTGATGTACAAAATTTTGATATTTTTTGCTAGTGAAAAATTGTGATTTTTAAATTGAGGGTTGCTAATATGTGAGCTTAGAGGTGTTAGCCCATTAGCCTAAAAGACTATATATCTCTTATATAAGTATCTATACTATGGTAACCTTCTATGCTAATAGTATATATATAAAACAAATACCTATATTATAAGTGTTTATCTTATACACACCTTCAGTGGTAGCATGTTTTATCCATTTACATATATGCCCAAGGCTCACATGCTTATATATTAGTATTGTTGGTTTTCTATTTATCATGTATATCAATTCTAATATATATTAGAATAATCTAGAACTTTTACTATAAATGAAGGATAGAGTAAGAATTTCCATTTTTTAATTTAAACTTAAAATCCATTTTTTTAAATGAATGGAAAATAGAGCATAGTTTATTTGTTTTGGAACTTTAGCACGAGGAGCTTGTAATTGCCATAAATCTTTTAATTTTTAGATTTTTATAAATTCAAGATGAAGTAGAACAAGAGCTTGTTAAGTTTCATATTCATAGTCCAAATGCCAAAATTAGTTATATTTAAAGTTACAATGAGGGCACATCCAAGGCACATCCATTGGTTGGATGCATAGAATTTTAGGGGTTAAAGCAAGCATGACATGTATTTCCATAGTACCTCAAGAGTGTAGCCAAATGAGCAAAAATAGCAAGCAATGTATTGGGGCAATAGAATTTTCTGATGCTATAGTGTAGTTTATGTTGAAATTTGAAGAAAGGTTGCAATTTGCCTAGAGTTATAAACATGCTTAGTACAGTGGGGTACCAATCAAAATGTCGTTTTTGAATTCGCAATGAGAAAATTTTTAGTACTGCCAACTTTGAAAGCCTCCTAAGAGCTCAAAAATTGATATTTTACCACGAACTTTTTACCACAGCATTATCTTTAAGTAAATTATATGTGTGCCAAATTTCAAGTCCAAAAGACTCACCAAAAAAAAGTTATTCAAAATCTAACAACATGGGTAGTGGTGAGAAACATTTCACTACTTTCAACTTTGACACCTTCCTAAGGATTGAGTTGTTTTTCTTTTGCCATGAAATTTTTGTCATGAAACAATCTCTATGTTTTTAATATGCATAAAAAATTTCAAGATAAAACAAATTTTTAATGAAGATATATGAAATCTCCCAACAGGTGTTTTTTTTGAGAAAATTTTGACAATTTCCAGCTTTGACACCCTCCTAAGGGTTGAAAATTTGGTTTCTTACCATGAATTTTTTTTTTGTGAAGTCATCTCTATGTTTGTAATATGTTCTCCAAATTTCGAGTTCAATTGAATTACCAAAAAAAAGATATACAAAATCTCCCAACATCTGTAGTTGTGAGGAGGAATTTTTGAGCCCTTAGTATAGTATTATTTTGTGGAGCAAAGTTTGACATGAATGTAAAAACTCAACCTTACAATTACACATGTTGAGAGATTTTGAATATCTTTTTTTGGATAAGTGTTTTGAACTTGAAATTCAGAACATATATTATCAACATAAAGCTGATCTTATTCAAAAAAATTCATGTTCAATAGACAAATTTTCAGCCCTTGGGAGGGTGTCAAAGTCGGCAATAGTGAAACTTTTCTCACAACTACACATGTTGGGAGATTTTTGTATATCTTTCTTTTGGTAATTCAATTGAACTTTAAATTTAAAGAACATATTATCAACGTAAAGACGACTTCACACAAAAAAATTCATAGTAAGAAACCAATTTTTCAGCCCTTGGGAGGGTGTCAAAGCTGGAAATTGTGAAAATTTTCTCAAAAAGAACACCTGTTGGGAGATTTCAAATATCTTCTTAAAATTTTTTTGTTTTACCTTGAAAATTTTTATGCATATTAAAAACATAGAGATTGTTTCATGACAAAAATTTCATGGCAAAAGAAAAAAATCTCAATCCTTAGGAAGGTGTCAAAGTTGAAAGAAGTGAAATGTTTCTCACCACTATCCATGCTGTTAGATTTTAAATAACTTTTTTTCGGTGAGTCTTTTGGACTTGAAATTTGGCATACATCTAATTAACTTAAAGATGATGCTGTGGTAAAAGTTTCGTGGTAAAATACCAATTTTTGAGCTCTCGAGAAGCTTTCAAAGTTGGCAGTACTAAAAATTTTCTCACTGCGAATTCAAAAACGACATTTTGATTGGTACCCCACTGTACAATAGAATGGTATCACAATCAACAAGAGTGGGAGATGACTTACAAATTGCCCAAGTTCAAGTGCGAGAGTAGGCAAGGTCTACAATTTAAAGCCATAGATAAAGAAAGAAAGCTCAAGGGCATATTGTGGTTGTAGTAGGAGAACATTCAAACTCCAAATCCATAGGATAAGAATTTTTGCATTACAAAGAGAAGTAGATGACAAAAAGTGTCTTCAAAATCAACAAAGTTTCAATTAGTAGCAATCAATAGAAAAAACGTATATGTTAGTAGCATATTTATGAACATTTCAATGAGAGATGGAGAAAAGGTTAGAGACCTATTATGTTATTGGAGAGTGAATATAATATAATAAAGTACAATGTCATTCAAATTTGTGTTGTGTACTAGCAAGTTCTTTCATTGAAAAAAAATAGAAGTTCACAAACTCATTTCCCAAGTATGGCCAAAGAGCTACACCAAATAAAAATTGCAAAACATATTTATCATTGTTTTGAACATTGTTGGTCGTTGGTGAAAGGATTTTTGTAGTCAACTAAAAGGAATGAGATGAAGTCCATCTTGCTAAGCAAGACCAAATTCCATTGCTTTAATTAAGAATCCCAAGATTACAATACTGATATCATTTTAGAATTAGAAGAGGATGTTCCATGAATTTAAGTCTTTAGAAATCACTCACTCAACACTTAGATTGTAAAGCAAGTCATGTAGTCTTTGATAGAGAAGTAGGGATTGGGGTATGTCTAAATGAAGGCAATGGGAGAATTTATAGCAACTACAATGCAAAATAACAAAATTCTTGAAGAACATAATTTATTTTTTTAAATAGCAACCCAAGCTAGTTTATATATTATTACTCTTATGGCTTAAGAGTACTTGTGATTGAAATAAGAAGAAGAACTCATAAATCTCCAATTGTGACTTGAAGCTAATAAACTTACTATTGCAAAATTGAAAGCAACAATTTTATCTATTGAGAGTGTTGAATTCAACAAAAAGAGAGGTAGGATTGAATGTTAGAATTAGGCAAATGAAAAGATTGACTCACCACCAATTACAAGAGCAACGACATAGTATAGGTTTACAAAACTTAGAAGGTCAAAAAGACAATAGTGTGAAGGATCAATTCTTTGTAACTAATTAGGAAAATTGGAGGAGTTGATCTAAATTGCAAATTTTGTCCTTACATTAAATTGTAGCCTACAATCATGGTAGAGTGAGAAGCTTTGTGGCATTCAACGTTAAATGATTTATACAAGGGAAGACAACACAAAAAACTCCCTAGTGGTAGAACAAAGTATGATTTTTTTTTCATAGTCTTCTTTAACAATTTTTAATTTTGATGGTCATTTCTTCTTAGATGTTGTTTTATGCAAAAAATTAAATTAAATTTTAAGAAAAATGTCTACATGTAGGGTCTTGATTGTCAATTAAGTTTTCATATTCATTTTTATGGTGGTCTAGTCACTACAATATAATTGCTTGATTATGAATTTGGACTATTTTTGTGCAATAAAGTGATTGTATCCTTACTTGTGGGATGAGCCTATGCTATTATCATAGTTCTATGTAAAGCTCATTGCTTTCATGGATCAATGTTTGGCCTTCATTTTACATAATTAGGGTTGTCTTCCCTTCATTGTCAATTTTGTTTCCCAAGAAATTAACATTGAGGCGAGGAGAAATTTGTTGTCTTCTTTCTTATTCTTCATTTTTTTGGTTGGATTCAACTTTTGATGTAGTCATAGTAAGGCTCACTAATCACTATAGATTGGCTAGCTTGGTTATGAGTTCAAGGTGTAAAAAGTTATAAACCTAATACTATGGTTTAATTGTAAATTTGTGTTTGTCATTTCTATTCTTTATTTTTTTTGTTGAATTTAATATTTGTTGTGGTAACAGTAGATCTTATAATTGATGGACTAGCTTTCTTGGGCAATCATAAATTTTGTTTTTCAAAATCCTAATGCTATGGCTTTGATAAGTTAATGGTGTATGATTTTGTTCTTAATTTTTTTGTTTCAATTGCAATCTTTAAATGGTCTTGTGATTGTGGATGTTATTTCTTGAAAAGCTATTGCTATGGTTTAGTGAAATTTGGATCTTTTTTAGTATTTCTTTCATGAATTCAATTCTTAGGTCGTTGCAAGAAACACCGTCCATTTTCCGTAGCGTTTTGGAAATGGATGCTTTTTTCTTTGGGAGTACTATTTAATTAGAAAATCAATTTTTAAAAAAATGAAAAATATGTCCAATGTATAAACCTTAAAGAAGAAGGTATCCTATGAAGGAAAAGCTTAGGAAAATTCTCCAAGTAGGAGAACTAGAAAAGTGAGAAATCTCATGATAATGGGTGTATTTACATTTTAATTTGTAAAAAATAGGAAAAGTTATTTTTCTTGAATCTAAAAATTGTCCATTTGGGAAGAGTTGATGGTGATGACATTTCACCAAAAATAATCTCATCTCTATTATCAATGGTCAAAAATTGCATGCAATGGGAGTGTTGTTTGCACGCATGTGGAGGACATAAAATAATGTATTTTTAGATTCCCTTCAATAGAAATATTCTTTCCTACTATGCAAATGCACCATGAAAATTTCAATTTTAGATAATTAAATTTGGGTACTCCTAACCTAGTAAAAACCCCTAAACCTTAGTTTGTGACAAATTAACAAAAAATAATTTTAAATATAAAATGATTTTTTTTTATTTTTGAAAAATAAAGGATGTAAAAATCATCAAGTTAGAGAGGTCCAATAATTATTTCATACTCTCAAATATTTTAATTCAAAAGTTATAGCAGAAAAGAACAACGTCACTCCAATTGTGACGGGAAATAGGACCAGTGTTTCTTGCAATCACCGTCTTATTATACATGGTCATAGTAGAGTTGACAATGAATTGAATTTCTTGACCTTGAATTGAGCTTCATAAAAGAGTTAATTGTAAATGATCATGAATTTGAGCTTATTTTTTTAATTCTTCATTTTTTGGTTTAATTCATTTTAATCTAGCTATACTCACAAGAGAGCTAATGGTGGATTAGATCAACAAGCCATAAATTATATTTTAATTCATCAAAGAAGTCATGGTGAAGCTTTATGAAATCTAATCTTTCTTTCTTTTATATTATTTTATTTTGGTTGAATCCATTTCAATTTGTAATCGTAGTAGAGTTGCAATGGCATAAATGAGTAGATTGTAATATGCATTTTATCAAGAAGGTGATAGTTCAAAGGGCTTCAAAAAAATTGATCTCTCTTTTTAAATTATATATTTTCTCTGTTGAATTTGATTCTTTTTTTGCTCATGGTGAAGCTAATGGTGGATTAGATTGTTTCATTGCTTCTTGTTGTTTACAAAAAAAACTAAAAGTGAGTAATTGTAAATTCAAGCTTTTCTTTTCAAATTTGTATTGTTTAAGTGCAATTCAAATCTTGCTATGCTCATGCAAAAGTTGACAATGGATTGGATTCCTTGATCATAAATTCTATTTTATGAAAAAGCTAACAATGAGGCTTGGAGAATTTGGGCTTTCCTTATGTTCTTTATTTTTTCATTGAATTTAGACCTTGTCATCTTCAATATTCATATATTTGATTTCACTATTTTATTGTTACTATAAATTACAAAGCTATTATTGTGTTGAGGTACATAGTTTTAAAGTTGAAGTGAATTTGAACCTATGGGAGATCAATCTTGTAATTTAAGGTATACTCTTGAGTTAAGAGGGTATTTGATATGGAGCTATTAACCTTAATTTTAGTATTTAAGATGATTGTATTTTTACAATAGAAGCTATGAAGGACATATTTCCAATATCCTATAGGTTTTGTAAATTCATTCTTGTAGGTTTGGATAAATGTAAGAAACACTTGTACTATTTTGCGTTGCATGACATGTGCTAATCTATTTTTTGGCCATAAATTTTGTGTTTTGACTCTAAATGATTCAAGGTCTCTAAAAAATACTCATTACTATTATACACCTTGCCTAATTTTTTTGTAATTTAAAAAAATAGTTAACCATTTAAAAATAGACCCCAATTGAATGTCACACTTGCCAATTTAGAGTTTTTTTAATTACTAAATAGCACCCCAAAAAATAAATTTTGAGCTCAAATTTAGAGGAAATGGTCTTCTAGTAGACTTGTAGCTCATCACCAAAGGAATTTTTAAAATAATTATTTTTATGAGGTGTAAAAGTCTACAAAGTGAGCCCCTTTTGAGTGCATTTTAAAACATTCAAAAAATGATTTTTGGTGAGTTTTTTGGTGAATGACCATCTTCATAATTTTTTTGCAAATGGTCAATTTTTTTAAATTTAAAAAAATTCCTATTTTTTACTAATTAAAACATCAAAGTATATATTTTCTTGAGGTTTGGTACTTTTCAAGTTCTTCTACTTAGAGATTTTTTTAACAGATTTCCTTTGGTAGTTTTCTTCATCCACTATAAGAAAACAACAAATTTTGGGACATCCGGAAAAACACAAATTTATGTCAAACACAATGTCACCTAAAATCTGTTATAATGGACAAGCTAAAAATATGGGGAAAAAAACGAAAAACATGGCCAATTATTTCAGATATCCTTTAAGACGGGGACATTCAAGGGCCACATATTCTACTATTTGGAAAATACAAAAGGTCCATATTTTTGGCGGGCAATGCCACCTATGATTTTTTTTCATCCATTGCTTCATTCATGTTTTTTGTGACGTGGACTTCCAAATTATACTGACATGGACTTCCAAATTATGCTGACGTGGACCCCAAATTATATTGACGTAGCATGCTTTCTTAGCACACTTTTGGGTTACTTGAAAATTTTAATGGTGTTTTCTAAGATGTCAATTTAGACATTTTTTTGAGACATCAAATTAAACATCAATTAGTATATACTATATCTACAAGGCTAAGTCAAAAAACAAATAATATTAAATTAAAAAATAAAACTACAAAAAATAATCAAAAAATTAAATTAAAAAAATTAAAAAATTAACCATTTACCTTCTTGAGAATTTTTGATGGCAAAATGAAAAGATTACTTCATTTAAAGTTAATGAAAATAAAAGAGGGAAAGAGTATACTTATATCCTTTCTCAACCCTAGGTGAGATAAAAGATATGGGATTTGAGAAAATGGCAACTTGACAATTGAATATGTTGATGTCATTTTAGACATTGTGATGCTTTTTTAAACATCTCAATGTTGTTCTTGCATATCCCATATGGATTGTCTCTCTTCCTACCACTAGATCGACTAGTATAAAAACCATTTGTTTTCATCCATATTATGCATCCAAATCATCCATCCATTCCCTTTTTTTTGCAAAACATGCCACGTAGCTGTCCTTTCTCTAAATTTTTCACTTGTAGTCAATTTTTTACTACAAACCATAAATTTTTTTATTAATTTTTTCAAAATTAGAATGAATTCTTTGTTGACATGGCAATCTATGTTTTTTTGTATGTCACAAAAACATGAGTTTGTTTTTTCAAACATCATTAGAAACATGATTGTCTACAATGACATCTACTTGTTTTCCAATTCAGCCACATATGTTTTTTGTGACATCACAAAAAAATTTCGTTTTTATAGACGTGTTTTGCAAAATGTGTGATGTAGTGATTTTAAAGGTGTATACATTAGTTGTATTTTTTAAATAAAAAAAATTATTTCTCTAATTTTAGAATACTCCTGAAAAAATCATATAGATGCAAGAAACAGTACAAGAGTTTCTTGCATTCACCTATTTCCAAGAGGGGCTATCTTATATTCAAAATTCAAGTGTCTAATTTTTTCCTACCTCTAACTTTCTTTACAAAATTTTCTTTCCTTCTAGTACATACATATAGGTACAGAATATACACCATGAAACTAACAACAAACAATTCAATTTAAGTGCCATTGATGAAGTAGTAGTTTTTAACCTCTCAAGGCCAATCATTCATTGAATAAACAATTGAAAATCTAGGTAGGTTCCTATAAAGTGAATTTTGATTGGATGTTCATAAAATTTGACACAAAATGTGAACATTTATCTCTTCAATTGAAAATATAATTTTTTTCAACTAGGGATTCAAATCAAAGTTATACTCCCCTAAAGAAGTCAAACTTTGTTACTTGTTAGCTATATTGTAATAACTTTAAAAAAACCCATTTTCTTCTAACTTCAAGTTCTATTATATTTTG
This sequence comes from Thuidium tamariscinum, assembly GCA_947034885.2. Lineage (NCBI taxonomy): Eukaryota > Viridiplantae > Streptophyta > Bryopsida > Hypnales > Thuidiaceae > Thuidium > Thuidium tamariscinum. The sequence continues at coordinate 10,081,781 of OX344755.2, forward strand.
CAACCTATGAAGTGAAAGTTCTTGAAATTTTTCCCATATATTTCAAATGCTTTTTGTAATTTTATTAAATTTGAATTTCAAATAGAAAATTTCTTCATTGCACAAGAAAACATCAAAAAATGACTAATATATTGCCAATGCATTTAACCTCCTTTCATTGTAGATTGATTTCGAATAGGCTAAATTCCATACTTGCTTTTGAATTTTTTCATGAATGACCCTAACATCATATACTCACATTATATGAAATTTGAGGTCTTGGGAGGGCCGTTTTAGGTTTGTTCCTGAAACAGTTCTTGAAACAATTTCCAAATTGTTGGCTGTTGTTAGGTCGACAATTACAAAAATTAAAAATTAAATTAAAAAAAATTGGGGGGTCTTGAAATGTGAAAAAGTCCCAAAAAAATTCTTTAAAAAAAAAAGGAAATTGATGACATAGAACAGTCTCGACTACGTCACATTCCAGTAATTCTCAGTTCTCACAGCATTTTATATGTTCCTGCAACAATTTCTATATTCCCACAGTTTGGGAACCCGCGGCTCTTCCAAGGCCTCAAATGTCATCTAATGTGAATGGTTACAAAATTTCACTCTAAAAAGGCTTAAAGTTCATTGCCTTTTGTTTCGTAGGAATAAAATAAAATTTTCACCTCAAGCATTGTAATCTTTCAATGCAAAAGGACAAATGGGTTGAATGTTTTCCTAAACATTGCCTTACTTGTTCAAAAAAAATTTGTCTGGTTGGATTTAAAAAAAATTAGACAATGCATCTAAAATTGGCTACTTGGCCTTTTTTTCTTCCAAAACGCCCTCTGTGCTTTAGAAAACAAGAAGAAGTTCAACACTAAATACTTCTACAATCTCCATTGAAACTATCTTGAAAACATTCTATTCAATATGATTGTGTACAATATATATAGCTTCAAAGATAGAAGTTAAATGAACCATAAATTTTGTTCTTATATTGTAAAATTTTTAATTTGTTGAATCTAGTAAAATTAACTCCCTATTCATGCAGAATGAGGTAATTTTTGTCACTTACAATCAATGTCTTAGACTTGCACTTAAGTTTTAATTATGTATACTATTGGTACCATGGCAAAAAATTTAGTAAACTACCCTTCATTTCAGATTTTTTAACCTTGATTGTATTCATTTTTGTTATCTATATGAAATTATCTATCTATGTCTATAATCATTGTACAATGAAAAATTTGTACAACTTCTATTTCTTAAGGGCTAACTTATTAACAAAAATTTCTACTACATGATGTTTTTACACAACCTAATTTATATATGATAGAGTATGTAGCATTTCATAGACCTTATAGTGGTCCTACATATTATATAAATTTTTTTCCTTTTGAACTAAATAAACCCTATCTTTAAACTCACGTAGTTTTCTAAAAAACCAAGAGTGGTTCCCCCGGGATTTGAACAAGGAATGGGTTGTTCAATTTGCTACCAATATATAGGGGCTTATATTTTCATTTTGCTTTACATGTTTGTCAACAATGGAATCCAACTTGTTTGGAATGTAGTCCACATTGTATAAATGAGGATGGTACTAAAAGAGATGACAATTCTATAAGATTTCATTTAACATTGGATGGAGGGAAGGGGTTGGATTTAACATTTTTAGGTTAAAGAGGTGCCTAATAGAGGAAAGTTGTATACCTACAAGTGTGACATTGCAATTTCTTCAACACAATAATAGTGCATCACCACATTGGCAAGGAAGCAATTTAGACTTGAATTGCATGAGCTTCAATACAGATACACTAGTTGAAGACACAAAAGTATAGGGTGAATTTTATGTAGGCTACAATATTATACTTAATATTATTGACTTGTATTGTAATAAATATATTAATTGAAGCAACATTTAGCAAGTAGATGCACATACTAGCTACTTGGCGTTTACTACAAGTATAAGGGGAAGATAGTGAGGATGTTAAAGGAAATAATAGTATAGACATAGATTTGACCTTGAATGGTCCTCATTACTATCATTGATAGTTGTAAGAAATTTAACATCTAATTTATATTCATTTTGATCTATATTTCTATAATATTAGGGTACCATATGATATAACATTATATGCACTTGCTAATGCAAAAATCATATTATTGATTTTTGAATTGTAGAATATCATTAGTATTGTGATGAAAAAGACGTTACATTGAAAAGAATTATACATTGACAATGAATTTTGATTAGGCTATTGCTTAAAGAATAAGATAATAATACCTGTACCAAAGCTTCTTGTTAAGGGAATTGACTATAATCCAATTGAAAATTTTAAAACCTCAAAAGATTTGAATTCAAGAAGTAGATACATCCAAACTTTATTGTTACTTTAAAAAATGATTTTTAGTTTTTAAATTTTAAATGTGATGCCAAAAGTTATTATTCTATTCTTTTAAAAAACTCTTTAGAAATTTAAAATAGTATTTATTGCAAAAAAAAGTTCTATATTTTAAATTCAAATAACATGATATTGTATTTATTTCATTATCATTCCTTTTCAAATTTAAAAAATAAAATTATAGACCTAAATATTATTACTTTCACTTTTTTGGTCCTAATTCTTATTTACATATATGAATGTATAAAGAAATTCATATGATTCTATGAACACAATGCACTTCTAAGATCATACATAATTTATTATTTTAACAATACTACTTGAAAAAATCACTTAGCATCTACAAAACATGTACTTTCTTACAAATAAGAATTATCAAATATTATTGATCATGTAAGGTTTAGATTTGTGGTGGGGCTTTTATCATGAAGTCATCATTGAGGATCAAGATTTTTTGAATAAACAAGAAAATATTGCTTGGAATTTTTTTTATAAATCTTCACATTCAATTAAAAATCTTACAAAATGTACTAATACAAAACCTCACATTGAATTTGTTGTGTCACTTTACATCATCAACAGTAACTGTCGTAAACTGCTAGTATTAAAACACATATATATGTCTATATGCAAATCAACACTATAGTAAGGCATGGATTAACAACCATCCAATAATAAGCATCAAACACTCAACAAATGCTTCCACTTTGTCTCAATAGGACTAGTCTTGCACAAAATATCAAATATTCAAGGAGAAACCTTAGATTCAATAGATTGGCAACTCTACCATCACCTACAAACCATCCACAAGGTTAACATCTTCAAAACATTCACCCAAACAAGACTTGAAGAGAATGGAAGGGGAAGGAGGTCAGCTTAAGGTTTCAAACTACCTTTCCAACCTCCAAAAGTCCCTGTTTGCACCTTCCAAAGTCCTTGTGCATACCTCCAAACAATCTTAAAACACTAATCTAACCCCCCAATGATCAATACATAGCCATTTGGGCTAAACTAAGTCTACAAGCACTTCCTAACATGACTTATAGAGTCTAAAACACAATTATCATCAAATAACATGACAACCTCCTTACTTTAGGTGCCAATACTATCCAAAAAATCATTCAAATCTATTTAAATAATTTTTATAAATTTATTGCTTTATTTAATGCCAACAAGGCATACTATATCAATCCTTTAATGATAATTAATAATTAATAAGGTATCATTGGATATATAAAAAAATTGATTATCAATTATTTACAAGATGTTTATGACTACATTCTATGAATGATTTTGTGATTTTAGAGGGGACCACTTTAAAAATTTATAGAGACTACTCCCTCTGTTTTACTAAAACCCTCAAAATCAAGGATATTTCTTGTTTCACTAAAAACTTCTGTTTACTGATCTTAAGCATCTAGTAAGCATTTGTCTTGTTGAATGACCTCTTGGAGGCAAATCAAACAATTAGAGAGCATTTAACACTATACTCCTAGATCAATGTGCTTACTTGAGACTGTAATATTGATAACCTCGAACTCTACTCTTAAGTGTAAACAACCTTATCTTCAACTGCAAAAAGTGACAATGAGACCAATTGTGCTCCACAACTTCAATGCTATACTCCCACATCGAGAATCCATCATTGTAATTTCATCTCCTACTCGTATGATCCTATCGATTAGCATCTTGAGCTCAAGAATTCTTAATTTATTCTAATAAAAAATGGCAAAATATGCCTTTTGATAGTAGATCAATCATTTGGTTGTGGATCAAGCTTCTCCTTCCAACATTCCAAAGTAGAAAATGACAAATTAAGAAGTTGGATTTTCACAGTGGGTGTAGGCCATGTTTCTTCATCGTTCAATATTCTCATTCATGAGGCAATTTCGAGATTCCCATTCTTCTCACTACCTTGGAAATTTTCTGGTAGTCAAGTGGGCCAGGTTTCTTAATGCATCTAATTTAGTTGGGTGTACTCACCAACTTCTAAATCATCAATAATGATGGAGCCGGCGCTTCCACAAATTCTGTTGTAATATGGTAAAAATGGTTGGGATTTTCGGTGCTTGAATGATGGCACCTTAGCTACAAATTTTGTATACATCTTACCAATTAGATACAAATTCTTGAATGTATGCATGGGTGACACAAACACTAAAAGTATAGTTAATCCCTTGTGGGAATGAAATTTGGAGGTTTTTAGTGGAATACAAGGAGTACGATTTTAACCCTTAGAGTTTTTTGACAATGTTTTCACTAAAAACATTCCAAGATTGCCATTTCTAGTACAAGTACCAAATTTTTGAAAAAAAACATTTTTGGACACATATAACTACTAGATTTTGTAGTAAACTAGTTTGAGAGGATATAGAACAAGATTCTAGAAATTTCCATCATGTAGATTGCAAGATATTAACATTTGAATTGACAAAAATCCTTTTTTCGATTGTGCAAAGATGTGGGTAGTTTTACTCTAGAAGGTTACATTTGTATAAAAAATGTTTGAAATGGTAAATTCTCTTTGGATTCATTCTCAAGTCAAGTTGGCTACATGCTTGAATTTCAAATCACTTGGAATTGTATAATATATAGGAAAAAACAATATGATTCAAAACTATAAACACTAAATTGTAAAGAGTTTTGTTATGGACTTGAAAAATGCCAATTCTAATGTTTATAGTGTTTTAATAAATAATCTACTCCCAATATTTTAATTTCAATTTTTTAAATATTGAAAATTGAGTTGAATAAAAAAACTTCAAAGTTTATTTTAGTGTAGAGATTTCATAACTGCCCACAAACTAAAACCCTCACAATCTTTATCTCATTCATCAAAATGCAATGATTTAAAGCTTTCCAAGTACATATAAATCTAAAGATGTGATTTCAAATTTTCATTTCTTAAAAAAGAGATTTTTTTTCAAAAGAAATTGGCATACCCATAGATTAATGACATTACATATCATGCAATAAATTTTATACATGTAGTCAAAATTTATGAAAATTTTTGGGCCTAAATGCTAATTCTCATGTACATATAGTGCGAAAATTTCGAAGGAGAGAAAAAAAATCTCAATTCAGAGCAAATTGTCCAAAATTCTTGTGTTGCCCCCCAAAATGTAGTTTTGTCTTCTAGAGGTTGATTAATAATTTATGATTCCCCTTGGGTTAGATTCTTGAGAAATATACACACCTTTGCAAAACATATTTTCTTCTTAAAGTTGGCCCAAAGGTATTTAGATTGCTAGTTTATAAGGTAATAGGCTTATCTACTTTAAGGCTTCACCAATACTGTATATACATCATTACCACCTTACCACTCTTTCATGAAGTTAAAAAAATTGGGTTGCTAGAAATTCTAAGTTACAAGTAAGGGAGAAACACCCATTCCCATCCCTGCACCTATTCCAGGTCCCTAGAGTGTCACTAAATCTGTCCATAAGCGTTCATTAAAGTGTCTGACAAGTGTTTAACTCTAATTTGCTGACGCAGTTGTAAGACACATGTATAACTTTCATTCACTTACAACTCATTTTAGCAGAGTTCAGTTTAGGGTACACCTATAGGACGGTTCCAGTGGTCTAGGGAGCCAACTCTTTGAAAATTTGTAGAAATTACATACTGATTCCGAAAAATTTAAATATTTTTTTGAATATTCATTGTTTTCTCTTGCTAATACTCGAAAATTATCAGTTTTAGAAAAAGATGCCTCCAACCATGCTGAATTCCTTATTCGGACGGTTTTGGGTGTTTCCACTGCAATATTTTTTCATGCACTTTTTTTTGCCAAGTCGCTACAACTAAAAGATGTTGGCAATTTCTTGTGGAGAAAATCTTCATTTGTAAAGTCGAATGAGCATGATTACTACTGTATTTGATGACCAATAGCCAAAATTTACCTAAGTATCACCTTAGTATTGAAGAAACCACTCCCTAAATGAACAAAAGATGAAAAAAAGTTATACTGGTCACGCGCAGTCAAAACTACGGGCCGTGAGAACGAACATGGAGGGGGACGAGGGCTAGGGTTTGGCAAAGTCTGTCCAGTACTCTCAGTACCAAGCGGAATCCAGAGAGAGGGCGAGAGAGCAGACCCAGAGAGCTTGCGGTCTCTCCGTACGAGAGCACCAGAGGGTTTGAGCGCCGTGCGTCGCGGGAGCTTCAAGGAATTGCGACGCGACGGGATCCATCACGACCATGGCGGATCGCACTCTTGCGGGACGACGACGACGCTGCTGCCACGCGAATGCCGCGGTGGACTCTCCGCAGAATGGCTGGTGATGGCGTTGTGAAGCCAATTGCTCCGTCCCTCTCACTCGGGTTCGTTTCAAGTCCGGGGTGCCCGCAGGCACGGACGCACGGGGCAGCAGCAGCGGGGGCATCGGCCTTGGAATGATGCTATGCCGCTCGCGCTGCTCTCTCCGAGTGCCCGTTTACCTGCCCTGCTCCCCTCGCACACCCCTCTCCCTGGACTTCTGCTGCACCACGGTGTTAGAGTAGACTTCGCGTCTCATGTGCCGGTCAGGGCTGTCATGTGTGGCGTCCCGCACGCCGTGGTAGGTTAGATCAGGGCGTGGGTTGGGGATTCTTTCGTCCGTGGGCGCTGGAATGCGAAGCGTCTCGTGCGGATTGCGCGAATCGTCGGAATCTGTGTCGTGGTGGGAGAGAGGCGTTGCCATTTGGTTTTGGTTTTGATCGAGTTCGCCATTGGGGTGGAGGACGCATGGTCGCGACGGGGAGGCCCTAGGTCGGACTCGAGGGCGTCGATTTGGTTGTTGCGCCCGGAGAGTGTGCGTCTCTTTCGGTTTAGGGTGGAGGCGACGCACGTGATAGGGTTGGGAGAGTCGAGGGTGGGAGGGAGCATTCTAGGGTATCTGAGATGGCGGACAGCGGTAAGGAGAACGAGTCGGACGGTGGTCCGGCGGATTTGAAACCCGTTCGCGGTCTGAACGCCGCGGAGGATGTGGTTTTGCAGTGGGATTCTGCGTCTTCGGACCACGCGCGTCAGTCGATGATCTGGGACTGTCCGCAGGACGAGGCCGTGGCGTACCTGGAGGCGGTGGACGAGATTCAGAGTGCGTTGGAATCGTTGTTGGTGAGTCAGGGCAATACGCGTGAGTTGAGCCGCGCGCAGAATTTGCGTCAGCTGGCGATGGCTCGTCTGGAGGAGGAGTTTCGTCACATTTTGCTTGCGTTCAGCGAGACGGTGGATCCGGATTGGTTGATGGAGAACTGTTCTCGTGCGGGTTCGTTCAGCAGCCGTCGTTTGGACGACATGGGCGCGGATGAGGTGGCGGACTCTCGGAGCTCGGGCGAGGAGGATGGTGCGGAGGAGGAGATTCCCGTGGCGCGTCCCGTGGAGCTGAAGCCGCTTCTGGACCTGATTCCTCCGGGGATCGTGCCCGACCTGGCCGACATTGCGCAGCGGATGCTTCGTGCGGGTTACAAGCGCGAGTGCGTGCAGGTTTACGCGAGCATCCGCAAGAATGCGCTGGAGGAGACGCTGAAGCGTCTGGGCGTGGAGCGTCAGAGCATCGAGGAGGTGGGGAGGATGCGTTGGGAGGACCAGGAGGTGACGATCAAGAAATGGAACCAGAACATGAAATTGTCCCTGCGTGCTCTTTTTCCGAGCGAGCGTCGTCTGTGCGACGACATTTTCGCGGACGGTTCGGGTTCCGTGTCGGAGAGTTGCTTCGCGGAGCTGGCGAAGGGTCCGATGATGCAGCTTCTGAGCTTCGGCGAGGCCGTGGCGATCAGCCGTCGTTCTCCGGAGAAGCTGTTCAAGATTTTGGACATGTACGAGACGTTGCGCGACCTTCTTCCGGAGCTGGAGGAGGTATTCAGCGGGGAGGCGAGCAGTGCGGTGCGCGCGGAGGCGTCTGGCATTTTGATGCGTCTCGGTGAGTGCGCTCGTGGCACTTTCGCGGACTTCGAGAGCGCGATCCAGCGCGACGGTTCGAAGACTCCCGTTCCCGGCGGCGGCGTGCATCCCCTGACTCGTTACGTGATGAATTACATCAAGTTCATGTGCGATTATTCGGACACTCTGAAGCTTTTGTTCGGCGAGAAGAAGAAGGAATCGGAGGGTGAGGGTGAGGATTCCCTGCGCGACTCTCCTCGGTACTCTTCGCGTCTGTCGGACGACCGCGATCGCGACGGGAACAGCGCGGAGCTTTCTCCTCTGGCGGTTCAGACGATCTGGATCACGAAGGTTCTGCTTTCTAATTTGGAGGAGAAGTCGAAGCTGTACAAGGACCTTTCTCTGACTTACTTGTTCCTGATGAACAACATCCATTACATCGTGCAGAAGGTGAAGACGACGGAGGTTCGTGCTTTGGTGGGCGACGACTGGGTCCGTAAGAACACAAGCCAGGTGCGTCAGTACGCGAGCAGCTACCAGCGCGCCGCTTGGGGCAAGGTGCTGGCTTGCTTGCGCGACGAGGGCATCCACACGAGCGGTAGTTTTTCGAGCGGCGTTTCCAAGCAGGTATTGAAGGAGCGTTTCAAGAGCTTCAACATCGCGTTCGACGAGGTTCACAAGGCTCAGATGAGTTGGGTGGTATTCGACGAGCAGCTTCGTGACGAGCTTCGTATCTCGATCTCGGACAAGATCCTTCCCGCTTACCGTTCTTTCCTGGGTCGCTACGGTCAGTACCTGGAGTCTCAGAGACATCCCGAGCGGTACATCAAGTACACTTCGGACGACATCGAGGAGTACCTGAACAACCTTTTCGAGGGTTACATGCTGTCTCATTCCTCGAAGGATCTGCGTCGGAGGGTTTCGAGCCACGGTTCTCACGGTTCTTCTCACCACAGTGCCGGGCACGGTTCCAGCCACGGCAGCTGAGGTTCGGAGAGTAGTTTCCGTCTCCCGGCGTTTCGTTTGGGAGGTTCTCCGTTAGGTATGTTTATTGCTGTAGTTATTGGGTCGTGTTAGGATCTTGGCCTCTCTTCGTTCGCCACTTCCCGTCCGGAAACGGCCACAAGGCCGCAGGCGTTGATAAAGTTCAGATTGTGTCTGGCGTACAGCGGCGAGGCTGTCCCATTGTTGGGGATTCCATTCGCTTTGGTCTTCTCCCGACGGGACGGAGCTATGATAATGTATTCATCCATCCGTGTGTTGATAAAGCAGGTTTAGTTCATCATGGGTTGGGTTTTGTGGTGCCTATCTTGTGCTTTGTGGTCGAGTGGTTTGGGGGGATGGATGTGCATGGGCTCTTGTTGAAACCGACTTGAGTGTGTTTTGTTGCTGTCGTGGGTCATTGTGTTGGTGGAGGAGTAGGTGGAGTTTTCGGGTATTTTTTGTGTTTAAATTGCATTGTGTGTGTATGTTTTGAGTGAGGTTGTGGTGTGAGGTCTAGGTTATTATTCGGAGGGCTGAGTCGGTTTAGTGTGGTCGAGGGTGTTCCTTTGGGTTTTGTTGTGGACTGCATGTGCACCGCCCGTGCTGTCGTTGGAGGAGTTGGGCTTTCGGCAAGTTGTTGTGGCTTATTTTGCTTTATGACTGAGTGACTTTTGAGGCATTATAACTCATGAAGGATTTTCTGGCTGTTTCTCTTGATCTATTGACTCGATAGTCGCTTTGTTCATATGATACCACAGAACGTACATTTGAGTCGATTCCTTGAGAGAAGCCTTTGCGATCGAGAGTCCGTGCTTCTTTTTGTAGTCCTTGTAAGCAGAGTACATCAATGCGGTTCCCCACTTGTGAGAAAAGGAGGATCTCTGCTGTTGAAAGTTGCTGTGCCGACAGAGTACTAAAAATGCTGTGGTATCGCAGCGCAACAATGAATGTGTGAGTCTACTGATCATTTGTTTATGAATGATCTATTTAATACCTAACTACCCAACCGCCATGTATGGTCAATCTGAGATTTCAGGCTCGTGTCTGGCTAGGCAGTTAAATTTCTTTGACCATTTTCAAAATTTTTTCTGGGCAGCGTTGAAGGTTAATTGTTGGAAACAGTCATTTTTCATCAGAAAAGTTAAATCATTTGATTTTTGAGAAGTCTTGAAAGGTACATATGTATCATTATGGGAGGACTAAAGCTTGTCATTTCACTTGGTTAGAAATTGTTGTTTTCCATTTGCTCTAAAACGGTCCCAATGTAAACTGTAAAGTGGTTTTGTGATTCTCACCACGGAAAATTGAAACATAAAGTGTTGATTTGGAGTTATTTGCAATTTTTACATATTAAAAAAAATTGCATTTCAACAATTGCAAGATGGATTGTGTAATGAGTTGATAGCTCTTTGTTTGTCCTTAAGGTTTTTGGATTTGTCCTTAAGGTTTTTGGATGTACATCTTAATGAGCTAATACAATTTCTAGTTGTTCATTTCACCTTCAATCCTAAAAAAGTCTTGTATGTAGATTTTTCAAACATTGTAGGTATAGGCAAGATATTGAATGAATAATGCTTACACTTCTCTTATTATAATTTCACATCTACTTTGTAATTTTCTTCAAAAAATTAGTTTGCATGTTAATAAGCAAGCTCCTTAAATATCTATAGAATAAGATTTTGAATGAAGAACAATTTGCTTCATTGGTGAAAAATGTCAATTTGTTTTTTTTTCCCCTAGGAATAATACACTTGGAAAGGCTTAGGCATTTTGGATTTAAGGTACTTGTGTAGACTCCAAATTGATTAAGTCTAATTGCGTCCCCTTCTTTGGGGCTTATTTGTCCTTTCTTGCATCTTGATGGAGTGAAAATTGCAAAGGATTGGCATTTTGACAACTTTAGTGTAGACAACTATAGTGTGGAGTTGGGGTTAGAAGGTTTGGTGTTGGTTATAACCTTACAATGTCAAGGAAAAGCACTATGTCATTTAGATATATGCTAAAAGGTTCATTATTTATTCTATAATTTGAAGGGAGACTTTGAGCAATGCTCTAGGGAGCTCTAATAGCCAATCTAATTATATTATCTTTGTATGTGATTTTATAAATTAGTCTTCATAGAGAGAATTGTGGGAATTAATATGTCTTTACTTTGAACACCTATAATGTTACTTGACATACCTTATTGTGATGTTTGAATGTGGACTTTGATGGTCTTTAGGATTTTTCATTCAATCCACCTCATATTTGGTCAATGATTTTGTAATTTATGTATTAAAAATTGCTTTTTGAGTATACATGTGAAGTAAATCTACTCTCATAAATCAATATTAAATGCCAATTTTTGGTATATATGGTATATAATACTTTTTAATGTAGATTTGATAAATATTAGATTAACTTGGGTTAGGGCATCTTCAATTGGATTGACTCCTTGAATAAAATTTTAAGTCTTTACTAATTTGCAATTAGAATCTGAAACACTATTAATGAAAGTACAAGTTAAAATTATTTTGAATAGGGACCTAATACTCACACATAGACATTTGAACATCAATTCAAACCTCTTCAAAAGCAAGCTAAGATATAGAAGGTGAATTCTTGGCAAATTATGCCCAAGAAAAGAAAATCGTGCAAATGGTATAGTAATTTTTCTATGCTATTTGCATGAATTTTACTTTAAACATGACTTGTCAAGATTTCTATACATTTTGCCTTATTGTGTACCTTCAATTAAGTCTATTTTGATTTTTCAAAGTCTAATTGGAAATTTTTTTATATCCAACTAAAGTTATTTGCAATGGATTTTCAATGATAATATTCTTATGTTGCAATAGTATGTTAGTCAAAAGTTAGTAATGCTTTTACTAGTCCATATTGTCAAGTGCATTGAGCATAATCTTAGCTTTAAACCTCCTATAACATCACTTCATAGATCTATATCTAATTTGTTGAAATTTTGTCAATTTTAAGTCAAAAATAACTAGAAGATCATACAAAAAGTAAAGTCCATATCATCTCTACAAAGTTTGGTTTCAACATGTTATGGATTGGAAGCCATTATATATAACATAGAAGTAAAAGGTATTGCTTAGAAATTGATATTTTGGTAGAGTTGAAATAAAGCTTTGATTGGTTCTTTTGGAAGCATAATATTTTAAGAGTTGGCATCCTATATTCATTTTCAAGGTAACCAAGTTCCACATGCACAAATACAAGTCTTGTATTTTCCAAGACCAAAAATGAGTGAGAAATGGTCTTGCAATAGTAACTAGTTTATAGTTGAATTTGTCACCAATTTAGGCGGCCTAAATTCAAAAGTAGGCATGGTAGAGTGAAATAATACAAAAGAGACACAATATAAGAGAAATAATTGAAAAATGGCTCAAAGCTCAATGCAAGATGTATATGCCAATGGTTGTATTTAAAGAATGTGCATAATTAAAAAGAGGGGAAAACAATGCCACTTTAGGACTAGTCTACTAATAGGCAACTCATTGGAAAAGGCCCATGAATGGTCAAGGCTAGGAACCCAATAGAATTTCAAGCATTATTATTGTTTAACATCATTATTGGGTGATTGCAAGAAACACTTGTCCTTTTTTTTGGTCCCCTTGACCTCTACTAGGTATTTTTTTGCTCATAAGTTTTTCATCTTCCGCTTTATCAGCTTGAAATTTGGAATGAAGATGCACACAAAAGTTTTATATGTTGTGTAATTTTTTCAATTTTAAAAAATTAGTTTATTATTTTTAAACTACCCCCTATTGCTTGTTTACCTTGGCCACTTGGGGGGGGGGGGGGGGGGGGAGGAGTCCTATTTTTGACTCAAAAATACGAATTTTAAGCCACAAATTGAACAAGTTGGAGGTTTACTAACATTTCAAGGATTGACGTTGAGTTTTTATGAAAATAGTAAAATGTCTATTATATATCCACATGGGGGCAAATTACCTTCTTTTGTACAAACACTACGAAGAGGGAATTTTTTTTTATAAGAATCTCTTGTTGAAATGTAAGTACAATTTTGTTTAGGAAAACAGTTTTTTTTTAAAATAATTTTTTGATCTTTTTTTGAATTATCAAATATAAAAAGGTCCACAAACCCTTTTTTTGCTATTTTTTGCTCCTTGTGGCCTATGAAGTACTTTGCAATAGTCTATAGTACCGTATAATACTGAATTGACGGCCTAGATCTGCAGGCAATCGAAATTGACGGTTGAGATTTGTAGGCACACATCAAACACACTGTACTGTCAAGATCGCATAATACTACCAATATTATGTCAGAAAATAGCGTTTTTGAATACTAGTAGAAACCCTTGTTTAATGTGATAAGGCCTAATTTTTCTTGATGGATTTTGCTAGGTATCAAAAATAACAACTCGTGTTTTTATGTCAACAAAAACTTTCAACACAACATCAATGCTGACATAAAAACACGGGTTGTTACTTTTGATGCCTAGCAAAATCCGTCAAGAAAAAATAGGCCTTGCCACATTAAACGGGGGGTTCTACTAGTGGAACCAAAAATGTGAAGTGATTCTTGCAATTACCCTACTCTTCTATTTAAGATGGTGTTCAATATTTCTCTCTTATGATGTTTTTTAAATAGCTTATCACACATTGCCCTTAAATCACCCAAAAAGTGTCCAACCATCTCTTTCCCATTCCAAAAGTTGGGCCTAGCCATACTAATTAATACTAGGTGGCATAGTTATGACCTTGCTTGTCCCTAAATTTGTGCTTCCACTTCCTTGATTACAATTATTTTAACGAATGACTTTGTACAACAACTCCTAAACTTTCTATATTTTGAATTTTTCTGTGAATTCAATACTAAATCTTCTTCTAAATTTCAATACAAAACTTTATAGCTACCTTAATTTTCTTGTGAATGAGGCCAAGTTCAAGCGTGATGCTCAAGCAATGGTGCTCCTTCAAGGGTGATGCTCGAGGGATGGTCATCTTGTTGTAAGTTGGGCGTGTTGAATTCAACACTCGAGAGGTTACGTTTGAGGGATGTTTTGAGGGTTTGAATGATGACCAATACTATTGTATGGTCAGACCTATTAAAGGCAGTCATGGTCATTAACGATGGCTACAAAGACCTGTAAATCCATTAGCAAAGGTGGATTGTGCCGAATACATTGCCACTACTATAAAGTGTATCATTAATTTTTTGCAGATGGAATGAAGTTTCATTAGACTCTTTGGTTTTTGCTTTCTTAAGCTTGTATTTAGTCTTGGCTTTTTGTTATTTGTGTCTGAAAATAGTTTTGAGCCTTGTTCGTGTATTTGAAGTTCAAGAAGAAAAAAATAAGAATCAGATTGTCCTTTCATTGATAGAAAATATACCCTTTTATTTACAAAGGGTACTGAAGCAAGGACTAATATAGCCTATAAATTTCAATTGGCTCAAAATGATTACTTCCAAAAGCTATGTGCAACGTTTCATTATTAAATTCTCTACCAAAAGTACACAATATTGTTTCATTTTCTTTATTCCAAACATTAATTCGTTTTTTCAAATAATCAGATATTCACTTAATTGCAGTGAAATCACCCCATAGTCTACCAACACTTGCACTTATTAACATTTTTTCTACATATTGATCTTCATTTAAAACAATTCCATTATGTAAGTCATGTAGAAAAGATCATGGTTGTCATATCAGACGGAATATCACTGTTCACGGACACAATCGGACGAGTTAGGGTTGACCGGCTGCGAACTTCAAACGGCTGTAACTTTTGCAAAAAGTCTTCAAATTGGGTAAATAATATGTTTTTTGGCATCTACATTTTATTTAGATGCCAAAAAACATATTATTTACCCAATTTGAAGACTTTATGCAAAAGTTACAGCCGTTTGAAGTTCGCAGCCGGTCAACCCTAACTCGTCCGATTCTGTCCGTGAACAGTGATATTCCGTCCGATATGACAACCATAGAAAAGATTCATTTAATTCCATTGATCAAGTTTCACATGCTTTTGGAGTGTTCATTGATAAACATTGTTTTAAATGATGCATTATATTTATTCGCAAATCTGTTGATGATTCAGTGTATTGCAATAGGTATGCAATAGAATTAAATAAACAGTCTCCTACATTATATTTATAATGAATTTTGCATTGGAGATTATAAAATTTCAATTTCTCATCTAACTTTGCCATATCAAGGTATCATATATAAAATTTCCACAAATTGTACAAACCTATACAAAGTTGTTACAATACAAATATACAAATGTACGAATATACAAATGTATCTGCAAAAAATATATAACACTATAAGAAAATTATGTTTTAGATGACGGATTTTAGGTGACATCTAATGTAGCATTTCGTGTTTTTGTGTAAAAAATGATGTCCGCCATAACATCAAGATGTTATGGCGGACATCATTGGTAACATAAAAACATGTGTTGTTACATTGAATGTCACCTAAAATCCGTCACCTAAACCATGAGTTTCTTATAGTGAATAAGAAAATTAGTTTTATTAAGATGAAATACAAATAAAATACAATATATATACAATCATTTTTTTTCTACTTGTGTCATCCAATTTTCGTTGCTTTGTCTCTTGCTTCATTGCGTGAGTTTTAGGATTTTGTTGTTATGGCATTTGTTCTACCTTCTTTTATCCTATAGGGAGGGTTCTCATGTTTAGGCAATTTATGTTATTGTGGAGGGGCTCATGGGAGACATGAGGAAGTTCTAGTTCCTAACGTCGTTCCTAAGCTCATTCCTGTCGAGGTGCTAGCAGCACAGGTGAAGGCGCAGCTCAAGGCAGAGCTGCATGAGGAATTGGCCACAAAGCTGGATGAGAAGTTGGCAAAAGTTGCTAAAGTGCATGATGGGGACATTGCTGCCTTTGCAGTACTATATGTTAACATATTAGCAGGTGATCCTTGTTTTTAATGCTAATTTGTTTTGATTTTTTTTACTTGAAATGAATTTGACAATGAAGTTATACTAGGTGGTTTTACCATATTGTGCAGGAGAGATATTGGCATGGGTGGCAGGTTTTTCAATTGGAGATTGATGAAGGGGACATTAATGTGCCACTTAACCTATGCCCATTTCCCCTGGATTAATTAGCCAGTACATCAGATTCATTAGGTCCAAAGAATTTAGAGCCATTACATGTGGAGAGTAGAATCCACGACATTTCCCATGCAGGTTATAAGAGGTGGATAGTTTTGGAACTAGAAGCCTTGGTTGAAGGAGTCAGGCAGCATTTCTCCTCCATGATATTTTTAAAACTTGCATCAGGACAACTTGGCAAAAACCTTGATGTAAGGAAGACAAAAGTCTTCAAACGTTACGAAGCCTCCACTGGATGAGAATTAGTTAACAAAATAGTAGGTATTATTTTTTTAACAAATAGGACACTATCAGACATTTTAATAATTTTATGTTTAAGCTAATGTCCGCCATAACATCCGCTATAATTTTTATTTTTTTAATATTTAATATTTTTAATTTCAATTATTATTTTTACATTAATCTTTATTATCTATTTTTTGAATGCTTTACATTTCTTTTTTCTTTTCTTTTAAAATCTTCTCTATATTTTTGTATAAATAGAACTACTTTCAAATATATATTTTATTTTTGGTTTGAAGATCATTCTCATATTTTTGTAATATATTGCATTATTAAAATAGTTTAAATTAATTAATTTTAACATTCTCATTGATTATTGCATATTTTGAGTCCATTATTTCAATATCAATTTTTTTGTAATCATGGCATCTATACCAAAAATTGAATTGCAAAAAGAAGATTATGAAAAACTTGAAGAACATTGCGAGATCAATTTAAAACTTCAACTTAATCGAAATTATCACTATAAAATTGGAGATTGTTTGTTTGATACTGTCAGTTATTAATGCTTTACAACACCAAGTTTACTAAACAAGAACAATATGACTATTCTGATTATCTTCGAGTTCAAGCAACAAATCTTTAAAAAAAATATATTTCAGATGGTCATCAACAACAAAAAAAGGGATTGGAGCTATTAAAACTTCTTATACTGTGCTAATTTAAACAAACACACTTCCATTGAAAAATATCTTGAATTGATGTTAAAGTCTTCTCACAATCATAATGGTGTGGGTAGATGGACCTATGGTGCAATTCATTTTTTTGCATTTACAACGGCCTTTGCATCTTTTTAACATTAAAAGTTTCAAAAGAGATGGAGTAGGAAATCCAACTTGGAAGTATACTAATGGTGTGCCACAAGCCAATAATTCAATTAACATTGCATTTGTAGAAAGGCATTATATTCCTATGATTAAATTACAAACTATAAAATCTTCAAAAGGTAAAGATCTTGCTATTCAAGTACCTTCAAAAAAGCCCAAGATTGATCATAGTGTAAGTTACGATGACACTATTGAATTTTATACATATGAAGAACTTGAAAATGGTTTTATATTTGGCCGAGATTACAAGTTTGATCTCTCTATTGATCATATTTTAGAACCATCTATTCTCACCAATCAGCATGAATGCAATACAAATAATGTCAACAACATTTATGAATTATTAAAAAATGGTACAAATACAATGTCACCACTTGTATTGAAACCCATTGGCATTCAAAATGAAGTATCAAAGCAAATTAAGAACTTCTCATCAACTAGTACATTTCAAAATGCGCTTAGAATGCCTAACTGTTTAATAGGTACTAAACCAACAACTTTATTTTTGTCTACAATAAGATGGATGGACAACACGTAGTGAAAGCTTGTAAATATGTAAGGATTCAATATGAACTAGGTGAAATGTCTACACAAGAATATGAAAAAAAATTCAAAAATAGAGAAGCCACTATAGTTGTATATAAAGAAACCGCTAAATATTTGGCTATGTCTTCTCACCTTAATGAGGAATATTTTAAAAGGCAAAAATATACGACTATTTCTCAAGATTTATTAAAAATGAGAAAAATCTATGAATATTATAATTGTCCTAATTTAGACAATCGTCAAGAAGATTCCAATCGTATGAATGTAATGAAGGCTATGATCTACATTCTTCATTGACAATGTGACAAAACAAAAGACCAAACACTAAGCACCCTATGGAAATCTCTAGATCATTATACGTGTGATGTATTTTTGTCAAACAAGTCAGCTTTTGATGAACTATTGAAAATGTGTGAGGCATATGATAAAAAAAAGATATTTTTTAATGAAAATAAAAAAAGAAATATGAAGGAAACAATGATTTTTTTGCAAGACCGTTTTCAATAAAATGGTTGAAGCCTTGGAGGAACTTAAATATGGAACAACACATGGAATCAAGCCGTTTATGCAATACACCTCAAGGTTGTTTTTTCAATGGAGTAGATGCACAAATTTTGCAACACAATACTGTTGCGTCTGTAGCCAATAAAATGAAATCATTTTCAATAGTACAAAATGCTTTGAAATGGATAATAAATGAAGACCAAAGTTTACTTGCAGAAGCAATGTTTTCTTATGATACATCTATATACGGTTCAAAGGAGGAGCTTGTATCTATTATTAGCAACATTGAATGCAAAGACTTCAAAACAAATTGGTCTAATCTATCTTCCAAACAAGATCTCTCCAAATTGAAAAGTTTGAAAAAGTTCATTCCAAGGATAATTTATGATATATATGAAATGAACAAAAAAAAATCATTGAAGTCACCTACACAATCGACTTGGAAATACTTAAAGGTCATCAAAAGCACTAAAGGTTTCAAAACATTGAAACCCATTGAAATAATAAGTAAATTAGGTTCATTTCAAGAAAATCCAATAGTGATATCCAAGATGCTTTATTTATTTTTGATACTAGATTTGGAGGAACTTCAAAGGAAAACGCTAATAGGACTATAAAGGATTATGAATCTTTTGGTTATAATATGACCAAGTGGACTCAAACAAACAAGAGATGGAACGCAATTTTGTTATTACTTCTTGAAGTCTTTGAGCCTAATTTAAAATCTAAATTAAATATTCAAACTCCTAATATTACATTTAGAGGAGTATATCGTTTTCCACAACATATTAAGCAAGAGATAATAGTGAATACTCACACTAATTCAAATAATTTCATTGAATCAATTGGTCAAATCATTTTTATAATTTCCTCTCCTACTAGAAATTCTAATTTTAAACCAAATTTTCCAAATGATGTGGATCAAAAACTTCAATTTGTTTTGGATAATGAAGACACAAACATTTTACAACGTGGTAAAGCAGCTATTGTATCCTCCATTAAGAGTTATATGCCCACCAATTGGTCATTCGTCTTAATAGGAGCTACTAATCAAGTGCCTAACATAGTGTCAAAACTACCAATGAGAGCATCCAAAATTTATGTCTTAGAATCTTCATAGAATAGATTAGAGAAACTTAAGCAAATAATTACTCCAAAATCCAAACAAATTTCAAATTAGTTTGGTTTAATGTAATATAAATTTTTAATGTATTATTATTGAAATAAATATATTTTCTATTTTGTTTTGAGTTCATTTTCTTGCATTATTAATCTTTATTCTAATAAACCATCAATTTGTCAATTTCTTAACACTCCTCCATGCTGAACATATTAAAAATACAATAATAAAACTAATACAGACTCGTTGATGAAAAAGGATAAAATTAATTGAAAGCCAAATGTAGTCGTCAAGTCGTGGACTTGGTCGACTGGTTTCATATGTCGGTGGTTAATCAACTGGTCCGCAGTTCGATGCTCATCGAGTCATCGACCACGTTGACTAGTTGGATGACTCACGGCTTGGCATGCTAGTAAAGCAGGATTAACAACCGACCCGCTATCCTACCCCTGAACTAAAATGTGACAAGATGTAGTGTACACCAAGAAGCTCCAGCATTGATTATTAAATTGTGGTTCTCACCACGATCCCACCTTTTTCAATTTGAAAATTTTCATTTATTTTATTTATTCATCTTCCATAATATTACATTAGCTTACACTAGGTTTTTTAATCTCAACCTTTACAAAAGGCATAGCAGCACGGTTATACCGTTCTTCTATATCTATCCAGTCAATCCTTCAAAAGAGTTGAGAATAATTGCAAATTACATTAGATCATGGGAACCTACCAACTGCTACACTTCTCAAAGAGAATACACATGTAGCTCTCACAACTAAAGCAAGAAGTATTAGCAGAAGGACATGACCCATCCAAATTAGAGCTAGCTTGGAGAGCGAGTCCTTGAGACAAGAAAAAAACTTGATCGAATCTTAAAACTGCCGAGTTCTACACACGACAGTCATACACGTTAAGCATTAACCTCGTTACACACATCGCTAAAGGAAGAGCAAGGCCATAGCTCTTTTGGACAGACTCTAGAGTATGAAAAACACAATTTTGACTTTCTACATTACTTTAAAATTCTCTCAGACCCTCAAAATTTTGCACAACCATAACTTGGTCTTCCCTAAACAACCCTAAAAACCTAGCAATGAGGCTCCTTGCTGATGCCACAGCAGCTTCCACACTAGCTTTGGTCTTCCAATGAGCCGATGTCTTTCGAGCCTCAAGCACATTGTAGATTATATCCACATAGTCCCCATAGGACTTCTTGAAGACACCACTTTGAAAGAAGTGACATATTCTAATGTAGCTTCATAGTGACGCTCCTTTTTATATTTAAAGAATGTAGCTTCAGGGTGACACTTTCTTTAATATTAAAGGATGTAGCTTCAAGATGACGCTTTCTTTGATATCAAAGAGTGTAGCTTCATAGTGACACTTTCTTGATATCAAAGAATGTGGCTTCTTAGTGACGTTTTCTTTGATATAAAAGAAAGATGAATAAGTTGAAAGCCTCATTACTTTGATATAGTTTCATTGTTGGTTTGGTTGAGATTTTAATATGTCGAATTAGAGGATTTTTTCAGAGTCTCAAGATGATGAGCCTCAAATCGAGCGTGAACTTGAGTATTCATTTTTACAGTTACCGGATCTACTTCTTCTATCGTTATCGCAAATGCATTTGCGAGAAGAAGCTGGACCTTCACAACCACTAAAGCAATTGCGTATGGAACAGTAATGGTACGGCAACCTTCAGCGTGATGCTCAAGCGATGGTCATCTTGTTGCAAGTTAGGCGTGTTGAACTCAACACTCAAGAAGTTACATTTGAGGGATGTTTTGAGGGTTTGAATGATGACCAATACTATTGTATGGTCAGACCTATTAAAGGGAGTCGTGGTCATCAATGGTGGCTACAAAGACTTGTAAATCCATTAGCAAAGGTGGATCATGCCAAATACATTGCCACTACTGTAAAACGTATCATTAAGTTTTTGTGGATGGAATGAAGTTTCATTAGAAACTTTGGTTTTTACTTTCTTAAGCTTGTATTTAATCTTGGCTCTTTGTTATTTGTGTTTAAAAGTAGTTTTGAGCCTTATTCGTGTATTTGAAGTTCAAGAGGAAAAAAATAGGAATCAGATTGTCCTTTCATTGATAGAAAATATACCCTTTTATTTACGAAAGGTATTAAAGCAAGGACTGATATAGCCTATAAGTTGCATAGGTAGGCTATTATTCTTCTCTTCATCTTGATACTTAGTTTGGATTGAATAGTTTTTTTTTGAAGACACGTAGCATATTGTAAAAAAAAATTTGGTAATAAAATATTGCAAGGTTGTTTAACTTATTTTTGTGATTTCAAAACTCTGTTACTGACTTGATTTAGTTTTGTTATGAAAAGCTATGTTTGAACGAGTGAGAATATTTTGTTGTCATCAACTCATCAAGTATCACATCACAATATGTTTCAATATTCATTTCAGCCTATTACTTTATTGACTTATCTTTCATCTTATGTTAATAAGCATTCACACTATATTTTGTAACACTTTGAAAAGGCAGAGTTTGACGGTTATACCAAAAAAATTTATATCAATTTTAAATATATATTCAATCATATATTTAAAAACAAAATTAAATTTTTTGTTGCAAAAGCATTCAACATAAAAATTTTCATGTAAATGATAAACTTTGTTTTATACATGTATAATTAGGCATTGTATTTAGAAGTTTGAATGCACAATATATTGGCTTGTGATAATTAGGCTAATATGCATCTGTAACACCAAACTTTGTATCTTGACCCGGAATATCTGTCCAAATATGATCTATTAATGAATTTGATTTAGTAGTAGGTACTAATATTTATTGTTTCAAGTGGTGTTGAGACATGGATTGAATGAGTTGCTTAGAATTATTGTTTTTGTTTGTATCTAACTATCAATGCATAAATCTATATTAAAATCTCCCAAAATAAGAATAGGACATGTCAATGGTGCTTTATTAATCAATTTTTTTATAATTTCAACAAATAATGATATAGAAGTAAGATGAGATTGATAAATAGTTATTATATGAATAGCTTTTTGTGTATTTCATTAAATGATGCTGCTATAAATTCAGATCCATTATGATTTTTAATTGTAGTTGTCGAACATGTTATGTTTTTATTATATAGTACAAGCAATCCATAATTGTCAAATGTATGTATATAGTTGTATTTGAATGTATCTATAAATTGTGATACATCTTATGCAAGTGTTACCCTTGTTTTTTGAAAACATAGTATATGAGATGACTGAAGATCATAATCACTTTGTATGTCATATTGATGTTTAGATAAAGAATTCACATTGATACTTTGAATTATTATATGTGAATGGCGCATGGTTCTTAATATTGGTACAAATAAGTTCGATTTTGCTATTGACCTAATCTTTCCATTTCCAAAGAAACTGAATGATCTATATGAAAGTTTGACATAGTTAATGAATGCAATAGATACAATTTTTTTTTGTTCTAATACGTGATAGAGCAATATATGAAAGTCCATGTTTATTGACCCTTTTTGGATTAAATGCCATTTCATCTAAAGATAAACCTTGAGAATGATGAATGGTTCGAGTTGCTGCTAATTGTATTGGAAATTGAATGCGAGTGAGGAGATGCATTTGACTTTGTCCAAACATTATTTTTTTTGTTAATGCTTCAATAGGTGTCCATGTAGATGCTATGCTTTTATTTTTGTATAAATAAGCATTTTTAAAACGTGTGAAAGTTCTAACCTTTGTATTTAAAAATTCTATGAAAATATATTTCTTTGAGTTTGTGATGATTGATGTTTTAAAAAGTCCGTTAGCTTCATTAATTAAACCATCATGAGTAGCATAATTGCCTGCACAAAGTTCTACTAGCATGTCTTTTTTTACTTTTATTAATGTATGTAATTCAGCAGTTTTGCTAGGATCATTGGGAATCTTAAATGATGCTGACAATGAAGGGTGTCGAATATTAGTTGCTTGTAAATGATATGTGGGTCCGTTAGCTTGATAAAAAACTTTCATGTTATGTGCTATTGTGTCTTTATTCATATAAAACAAGTGTGGAATTATAGAATCATTTGGAGGTGTTTGTAAGCATAGTAAATTGATCATGTCAATATCTGCAATGGTTTGAGTTGCTTTTCGGAACCTATTTAATATGTCTACAAACATTAAATCATTTTGTCGCATCACAATAGTTAGTTCATAACATTGTATACATTCATGCCAAAAACTAGGTGCCAAAGAGTTTAATCTATGGTTTAATTTTTGAAAGACCCATTTGTTTATTACTAGAGGTGCTTGATAAAAATCGCCACAAACTATAACATCTAGTCCACCAAAAAACTTGTTTTGAACATGTTTAATAGAACAAAGTCTTTGGTCAATTGCATCTAACATTCTTGCTCCAACAAGTGATATTTTATCTATCACTATTAATTTTATTTGTTCATACTGATCTGTTAATTTATTTAATAATTCTGATGACAATTTTCCAATATTTGATAATGATTGATTTATTGGAATGTGTAAAGCTGATTGTATAGTACATCCATCTATATAAAATGCAACTTTTCTAGTATATGCCATCAATAGTATGTTTGGCTTTAAAGGATTTGATTTAACATCACTATGGTAAAAGTGAATTAATACTTGTACAATAAGTTGTAGTGTAAATGTTTTTCCATTACTAGCACCACCGGTTAAAAATAAATGTATAGGAATATTTGTCTTTATACGCTTTCTATACATGATATCATCGTAAATTGCTCTTTGTTCTTCATTTAAATTTCCAAGTAACTTGAGAAATTCTAGTTCATTCATTAAATTAACATTTCGAAAAGTATGGTGTTCTAAATTTTGATTGGTGTAATGTCTTGGTTGTGATTTTATATATATATATATATATATATATATATATATATATATATATATATCTGAAGCAAGATCATATTTTTCAATGTTCTCTGTACTAGTGCACAAATCCGTTGTATCTACTTCTACATCATCCCATATATTGTCATTTTTGTCAGTTTGTAATTTATTTGCAGACGATCCCATTCCTCCTCACAATCTTCTTGTGTTGTATTAGCAATTTAAAAATTGAATTTCCTACTTACATTAAGAACATCATTCATTTTGTCATCATAAGCTTCTTTCTAAGTCTCTTTATTATTCTTTTGAGAAGCTTCTGTGTTAAAAAATGGTACATATAATAGTAATTGTTCTTTTGCACAATTTTCTACATTTCTATGTTTGTTGTAATGTACAAACCTTATAATTTTGGGTGATTTATATTTTATTATTTCTTAAACAATAATAATTTGATGTAAATTCAGCTAAACATATATTATTCATTGAATGAGGTCTTTCAATATATCTATCTATGATGGATTTATTCATTACATCAGAAGATTCAGGGGCCAATTTTGATAGTGCTTCTAATGGTTTTAAAAAGAAAGCACGTTCTTCAAGTGGTGATGTATTTATAAATTTAAATGTTCGTGAACTATGATATAAAGGTAAAGAAAGAATGAGATAAACAGCAAGTTGTGCTGACATTTGTTGTGCATTTAGAAATGCATTACCAAGTTTTAAAATTTGTTTATCAACATTTGTTTTTTCTTCAATACATTTTTGAATTATAGATTTTAATTATGGGGTTATACTTTTGTCAACTTTTGTCAACTTTTGTCATGTATGAAGTACAATAAGTAGTTGCAACATATGGATCTAGTATAAATTGAATATCTGTATTGGCATACCATGTACTTGCTATACTTTTATTGAAGCATTGGTACGTATATTACAAAATTTACGTTTTAAAAATATTTGTGGTCTTTTTAGTTGGGTACGTTAACACATTATATAAGTCGACTTGTCTATATTAAAATGCAAAAAAAATTCATAAAAATTCATTTATGATCCAGTGCCTAACTCTTTTAAAAAATCAAATATATCTTTATATTTATTTTTGAAGTAATTTGGATTTTTCACATCTTTACTATGAATTGGTTCTAAAATCATTGTGTTTTCCATTGGTGGAAGGGGATAATGAAATCTACATATTGGTTGTCATTTTTTCCTACATGTTCGTGAATGCTTATGAATTTGAACTTCTTGCAAAGGAAGAAGAAGAAATGATTTGTCTAATGTAATATATTTGTCTACAAAAGCAATAATTTCATCATTAGAATTCTTTTTTATACTTTGGTGCATTTTTAATCCAAATTACTGCATGTTCATGTGCACTACCTCTATGTTGAAATTCAATAATAAATAAAAAGTCTATGATTTCACCTATAAGTGAAGCTTCTCTTTTAATTAATTTTTGAAATGCTTTAGTGCGATTATTATAATACAATGCACATGTTACTGGATCGCACCTTATTAGTTCAGCTATATGAATAGATTCAAGAGAATTACAATCAAGTAAGTTTAATTGTTTTGCATTTAATTTGTACAAAGCATGTATTAGAGGTGTCCATAAACGTTCTGCACTTGTCAAGGTAATGAAAAAAGTTGGAGGACCCAATTGTCTTATCATTGCAAACAAATTTTTACAAAGTCCTTCAATATAATCAAGTGATGTATGTAACCTTTCTAAACCACGGAATCCAATGTATGATTGTAAAATTTTATCTAAATTAGGCTCTTTAGAAACATCAGCAGTAGTCAAAGTTCTTCCACTTAACTTTCCTTTTCATATTCGAATCCAACTAGAATTTTTAACTTTTTCAATACAAATCTTGGTTTCTTTGAAAAAAATATTTGAATATTTGTAGCAAATTCATGACTTTCATGCAAAAGTTCTAATTTTGCTATTTTATGATAAGAAAAATTATTATATACTTTTTCATTTTGAAGATGACTAAAAAACAATGTTAGAAAATTAAGTTCTTCACTATGTTTATCTTTAAAGATTCCTATTGGATGATATCCTTCACTAGGTGCAATGCATAAACCATTTTTACTATGTGTAATTGATGGTGTTTTCTCATAATCTTATATTACTTCAGAATCCAAAAAATTATGAACCATTGTTTCTGTATAAACGTCTTCTACTTCTTCTTCAAAATTGTCTTAGTTTCCAATGTCATCTTCGAAAATATCATTTTCATTTTTTGTTTGGACATGCATGGCAAACAAACTAGTCCAAAAAAGAGTGAATTTGAACATTTAATTCTTTATACAATGGACTACTTAATAAATCTTTTAATGCTAGCATAACCATATTAGGGCGTACATTTTCAGACATAAAGGGAGATTTATATACTAGACGACGTTTTAGAAGAATTCCTATAGTACTACTATTGTCAGATAAATGAGGAAGAATTGATTGAGTTTTTTCAATATTTGCTGGAACATTTATAACACTTCTATGCATTTTATGTTAACCATAGTTATGTAATTTATAAATTTGTGCAAAAGCTTGTCATGGTGAAATCAATCTTTCTTCTAAGACACTTAGTTGCTTAACAAATGGTATAATCAAATTTCTATTTCTATTTTTTGGTGCAAAATATTGTGGAATTTTATTTTTCTTAATTGCATTCAAACATTGATTGCAAATATATAATGTCTCATTTGAAAATAAAGTAAAATCACATAACAATGAAGATTTTATTGTTTCTTGCAATATATGATCTATTACATTGCAAAGTCTTAAGAAATTTAATCTTTGACATATACAACATATGTAAACTGGAACATCATTTATTTCTTCATTAAAATTAGTATAATGCTTTTGTGATTTAGTAATTTTGTTGCATTTTTTATTAATTTTTTAGTTTTTAGTTTTTAAGTGTTTCAAAATTTGAATGATTTTGTTTTTTATTCTTTATTTCTAACATTTGAATCATTATTTTGTTTTAATCCCTCTAGTGATTTGAAGATTAGCTTCATCAACTATTTTAATTTGTTCTTCATTTTGTTCAACCTCTCGAATGAAAGGTGTTTCTATATTATTTATAATATTTTTTTTTTAAAATTGTTTTTGTTTTTCTATATATCTCAAGCGTTTTATAACTTGGTCACATGTTAATTTACAATTTGGAAAAAGTTCAAGAAAATGATTAGCTTTATTTTCAAAACTATTGTAATTTATATCATTTAAAAGAGTTTCAATACTAGAATCATATATTTTTCAACTTGTATAAGATAATTTTCTATTTAATATATTATTTTTGTTATCAATATATGCATCATTGTTTTCATTATTGAGTTATGTTTTGTTTTTTCTTTTTAATACGTTGATATGATTAATTACTTGTTGAATAGTTATATTGAAATTGTTATATGAAGACATAAAATGTTTTGCTATTTCTATATTACTTAAACATGAATCTTTCATTAAATTTTTTATTTTGTCATTCATTTCAATTGACCAATGTATCCTTTTAGTTTTTTTTATTTCATGATTTATGCTAAAACAATTAAATTTTGTAATAGGATTTTCAAAGTAAACATTGGGTATACATTGCAAATTAGATTGAGTATTTATATCATTTTCTATTGATGTTAAGTTTGTTTTTAGCTTCATATTCCATTGAATTTGGATTTGTTCTTGTATCGATTCTTTAATAGGAGATTTTTCGTATTCTGAATCCAAATCTATAATATCATTTTTTATTGTTTCAATTGGTGTACAAATAGATCTTGAAGCATCTAAAATTTCAATTGGTTCAAAATGATTACTTCCAAAAGCTATGTGCAACGTTTCATTATTAAATTTTCTACCAAAAGTATATGGTATTGTTCCATTTTCTTTATTCCAAACACTAATTTGTTTTTTCAAATAATCAAATATCCTCTTAATTGCAGTGAAATCACCCCATAGACCACCAATACTTGCACTTATTGACATTTTTTTCTACATATTGATCTTCATTTAAAACAATTCCATTATGTAAGTCATGTAGAAAAGATTCATTTAATTCCATTGATCGAGTTTCACATGCTTTTGGAGTGTTCATTGATAAATATTGTTTTAAATGATGCATTGCACTTATTCGCAAATCTGTTGATCATTCTGTGTATTGCAATAAGTATGCAATAGAATCAAATAAACAGTCTCCTACATTATATTTATAATGAATTTTGCATTGGAAATTATAACATTTCAATTTCTCATCTAACTTTGCCATATCAAGGTATCATATACAAAATTTCCACAAATTGTACAAACCTATACAAAGTTGCTACAATACAAATATACAAATGTATGAATATACAAATGTATTTGCAAAAAATATATAAGAAAATTAGTTTTATTAAGATGAAATACAAATAAAATACAATATATATACAATCATTTTTTTCCCCACTTATATCATCCAATTTTCGCTTCACACTTCAAGAGTGTGATGCAGATGGAATGACATTTGAAAGATCTATGACATCTGAAAGATATACAGATGGAGTGACATCTAAAAGTTCTACAGAAGTTGCAATGAAATCTTCTACAGGTAGAGATACATGTGTACACTGAGAAGAAACAAAATCTAAAGTATTTTCTGCTAAAACTAACTCACTGGATGGTCGATCTTCACAATGCTCTTCAAATCCAATTAAATAAGAGATTGGTGTCAATTGAAACTTTCTAAAGATGTGAATTTTTGATAAAATTCTAATTGTACGTTTCTTGTTTTCTGTAAAAACTCTATGCTAGACATATGAATAATTGCTGACAACTATAGCCCTTCAATAGATCCTTCAACGTTTGTTTCGTTTTCTGTAAAGATTTTACCTTGGAGGAATGGTTGTTGTTCTGTCACCTGGTTTCGTTGACAATTCTTGCAAAAGTATTCCTCAGTAAATACCATTGTTACATTTGCCAATTTGCAAATTGAACAAATGCGCTTGAATGGTAGAATAGTTGAATTGAGTATTGATAATTCACCAATGATTTACAAAAATTTTACAAATAAATACATCAAATAATATATAAAAAATTGAAAATTCAAATTCATAAAATTTAAAAATATAAACATGTATCTCTCTTTGGTTTTCATATGAAGTGCCTAAATCTATGATCTGATGATGAATGTTGATCAATCGCTCACGTTCTTCTTTGTCCATCACAAGCGTCACGATCGTGTAGGCTTCAATCTTCAAGAAACGATAATACTTTGATGTCACACTCTCAAGTGTTTAAACACCACAAGCACACATTGTCCTGCGTTGAAGCTTTCTTGGATCTTCAAGTACTCCTCCTGAAATATGTGAATGAAGCCAACTATATCATAGTCATCATGGGTGACTCCATCAACAATTACTACTTGAAACGTATCTTGGTAATGACCTTTGATTTCAACGACAACGGCTGCAAATATAGCCATAGGAAAATTCTCGTGACAACATTTTTTGAAATCTCTAATGGAATCTTCCGTATAGAAAATAGGGAGGAATCTTAGATGAGGTGCAGATAGAATGGTGATACGAATCGTAGACTGGACATAAATTACACACGGCATATCTCCTTTTTGAAATCCACTACTTTTGGGTTTAACAGCAAAATTCTTTACCCTCACATAGTTCCCTGGTTGTAGTTTCATTTGATAATGGTCAATTAGAAGTGTACAAACAAACAGAGTTATGGTTGTAAGATCAAATCACAGTGAAGATAAGCGTATCCACGGTCCTTTATTTTGTTAGTATGAATATAGTCAAAGGTACCATACCGGCTCAAAACACTACAAGAGAAAGGGGTGTTTTAAGTAGTGTCCTAGACATCACGTCTTTTAAGTAATGTCTTTTAAGTAAGGTTTTAAGTAAAATTTTACTAAAAAGACAGTCTTTTTAGTAAAATTTTACTTAAAACCTTACTTAAAAGACATTACTTAAAAAATGTGATGTTTAGGACACTACTTAAAACACCCCTTTCTCTTGTAGTGAAACCTACCCTTCAAATGCTACATCTTGAATGTTTTCATCTATATTGACAACTGATACTACCATCTTATTAGCCATTTTGCGATATGAAAAACAAACAAACTTACAAACAAGAACTAAGAACCGAAAGCAACAATCAAAAATTTGAAGTTCGTAGAAGAAAACATGAGAGAAATAGGACACAGAACTTGCAAAAAATACACAAGAGAAATACAATACAAAGAAGCTTGAAGAAATCGGATATTCTTTCAATATCGCACCACTGCCACAAAGCCGCATATCTCATCAGATAAACTAAAATCTCATTAGATGCTTAAAGAAGAATCTTTATTAAATATAATACAAATTGTTAGTCTAACCTATCAAACTCTAACCTATATAAGTTCAATTTACATAAAGAAACCTTGCTTCATTCCTAACCCAAATTAGTTTCTAGAAGCCTGTAATTTTCTTGTATCAACAAAAGAATTTAATCTTATTATAATTTCTATATTTAAATCTCACTTGATTTGTTTCATTACTTAACTTCATTTATTTATTTAAATATTAAAAATAATTTAATAATATTAAATATATAATAATATTAAATATTTAAAAAATTATTTTTATTTTAATAGGTGTTTATTTGTTATTAATTAATTAAATTTAATTATTTAAATATTAAAAATTATTTTATTTAATTATTTTATTTAAAAAAATTTAGGCGGAGGCCCCAACCTACGGCCAGGAAGGAGTCCGCCCAGGCGGGGGGTAGGGTGTACCAAAAGGGCTACGCTTTGTCTTTCTGACAAAAGCCCGGGTCACTTGAGTTGGAAGGCGAATCACCTGCCGGTGGAAGGAGAGTCACCTGCGGTGGAGGGCAGGTCACCTATAGTAGAGCCCAAGTCACCCGCGGTGCTTTTAGAATTCCAATCTCCCTTACATGTCATCATCCATTATCTATTTTCATTCGTTCGGAGACCACTAAAACTCTCATGCGGCACTCTGTGGCTCGTCCTTTTGCGGTGATTGGTCGCCTCCGTTTCCTTCTCTTTGTTATCGTTCGATCCGTGAGGTTTAGGGATTTGATTAGGATTGTGGTCGTGTAGGAGCGACGTGAAAGAGCTCGCCTGTTGGGGTGCGATTGCAAGGTACAACCCATATGGGAGAAATTTCAGAAAGGTGGAGTCGTCGAGGTATGTGACAATCAAACCAGAGGTTGTGTGTTTGTCGAAGCGAGGTCTCTCTTCTCAAATCAAATAAGGCTTGGGTACGTCTTATTTAACACTGCCTTATAGGATATAATTTGGGAAGTGGAGGCTTGTTCATATGAATTGGATATGAGATGCTAGAGTTTAGGGTGTGGAGAAGCAAGAGCTTTGGAGAATCTACATCGTGACGTTTTTCTTGTTGAGCTATTTTGGGAGCAAGTAGGTTATTTGATTCATTGAAAATGATGCAGTCTTACTTGAAGGCTTTCACAGGGTGGTTGTTGCCGAATCAAGGGAAGGCAAACAAAATTGAAGTTTGCGTTTGAGAGGAATTCTCACCAGCCCATAATTTTTTTATCTTCGAAAATTTATTGCCTTCAGGTTTCTTGCTGTTCCACCATACAATTTCACAATGAAGGAAATTAATCCTGATTTGGGAAAGGCGATGGATTACAAATAACATTATGATCTCGTGGAGGAGATGACGCACCGTTCTGTTAAAGCAGCAGGGGCTTGCATTCTCCTGGAAAACGACAGTAATGCGTTGAGTGATTCTGGAAATCTCCATCAGCAATGTCCAACAGACAATACTAAATTTTGAAGGCCGTTACTCTATGTAATGTAGAATTGCAGAGGTGTGTAATTTTTCCTTTGATCTTCTTAACTCTTGATAGCAGTAGAACATTCAATTCAAAATTGGTTTTATGTTGTAAGGTACTGTAACGAAGATGAGTTTATGAAATTACTTTTGGTTCCACTCAATGCAGAGAAATTTATCAATTTTTCTGTTTTTTCTGATGATCAATATTTTCAGTAGAATATAGCTGCATGTTAATCCAGGACTTCATCGTTGTTTCTAGTTTATGGTTGTTCTAATAATCTCCTCTAGCTGGGTCATTGCAAGAAAGGGCGTCTGTTTTTGTAGCATTCTGGATTTGGATGCTTTTTTTTTTGGGAGTACTATTTAATTAGAAAAACAATTTTTAAAAAACATGAAAAATATACAAAATGCATATACCTTAAAGAAGAAGGTTCCCTATGAAGGAAAAGCTTTGGAAAACTCTTTAAGTAGGAGAATTAGAAAAGTGCCAAAACTCATGAAAATGGGCATATTTAGATTTTAATTTGTAAAAAATAGGAAAAGTTATTTTTCTCAAATCTAAAAATTGGCCATTTGGATAGAGTTGATGGTGATGAGATTTTACCAAAAAAATTATCTTAGTACCATCATCAATGTTCAAAAATTGCATGCAATGGGAGTGTTGTTTGCATGCATGTGGAGGACATAAAATAATGTATTTTTAGATTCCCTTTGGTAGGAATATGCTTTCATACTATGCAAATGCATCATGAAAATTTTAGCTTTAGATCATTAAATTTGAGGACTCCGAACGTAGTAAAAACCCCTAAACCTTTGTTTGTGACAAATTAAGAAAAATGATTTTTAAATATAAAATTATTTTTTTTAATTTCTGAAAAATAAGGGATGTGAAAACCATCAAGTTAGAGAGGTCCAATAATTATTTTATATTGTTAGATCTTTAGATTCAAAAGTTATAGCAGAAAAGAATGATGTCACTCCCATTGTGACGGAGAATAGGACTGGCGTTTCTTGCAATGACCCAGCTAAGTTTTATGTCCATCCAATATGTGCAGCTAAAACTCTTTCATCTGGACCTTTTTGAAATCTTTATTTCCTAGTTCATGAAGCAGCTGACTTAATCCTTTTCATACGCAAAAATGACGTTGTGAGTCACAGGTCATCCACTAGTGACACAAATATAGTTGGAGACATTCTGTATAACATTGTTGTTGGGGATGAGGAAGGACGCTCTTGACAATGCATTCTGGCTTTTGTGGCTAAGCGGTATGTGATGTCTGCATTCTGTTCACTGCAGAACTAGTTACTGAGTCAAGTCTGCAAGACAATACTGTAATTAATGTCCTGCATTAGAAAATCTCTTGTGTTAAGGAAGGAAGAGTATCAGTTTATTAATGCAAGGTCAAGAAGACACTAATATGCTGTGTTACTTGACACAACTATAGTGGTTCAACCTGTTCATTCCTTACGTTCAAAATACTTGTAACCATCTTAGTGCATCTTCTAAATTCTCCCTTCATTTAGAATGGAACTGAGTTCAAGTAGGAGCATCTAAATTGTTAGTTCTAGATGCAATTAAGGATTCCTCTTATTCTGACATTAAGCTTAAATTATGTCAATGGGGGACTGGAATGAAGCCATCTGTAATATCATTGATAATATCATCAATAATACTCTCCATTGATTGAACCTACAATTCTTGTAAAACTAAGGTAGAAGGCTCTGTAATTGCCCATATAAGGGCTGAAATTGAATGCTAGGGAGGCGAAACATCTTAAAATAATTTTCACTATATTTCCCTTGAAAGGCAAGTGGAATTGACATCTAACCAAAGCCGTTTCATATTTTTTGGAACTTTGTGGAATTAGTTATCAAATTTTGAAGTTGAAAGGGCATAGTGCTCTAAAATGATGCTCTAACTAAAATGTACATTTTTTTTACACTATTGAAGGCTATTAAAAAGCCACATGTACAAATATTGTATATTAAGGTAGGGCACCATTTTACAACGCACTCCATGTGAGAACTTTCTACCTTATGCATTCTAAAGTTGCAAACTCTTAAAGGAGACACATCCTATCAATGCTTTTGTTAAAGCAAAGAAGCTTGTAAGGGGGTACAAATTCCATCTAAAGTTTTTTAGTGGAGAACCTAACCAAGTATACCATGTTGGATTTGGATTCTTTCTTAGTTGCTACTTTTTGCACCATCTTCTAATACAATAGAACTTGTCTAAGGTGAACTTATATTAGGCAATGACTACTCTAAAGATATGGAGTATTGATTTATTTTGTCTAGCACTAGCTAGGTTCAATTGGAGATATACTCAATAAAAAAGGTTTGTGACATTGTTGGACATGAGGACTTAATGGCTTCCACCTATTATGGTATAGAAGTTCAAGTGCGGATGTTTACCTATTACAATGTAATTTTGCATTAGTTAATGGGTGGTTTATAATTCTATTGCATAATAGTTCTTCATTGGATTCATAATTTTGGGTCTTTTTGAATTTTTTATTTATGTTAGGCCATGATATGTATACCTATTTGCTCATGGGTAATTTGGCATACTATTTTGAAATTTCAATTATGAAGACCTATATTTTAACTTATTGATGTTTTGGATCATACTTGTGCAGCAAAATGGTGGAATCAAATATGCACCCAACAGTAGAGTTGGTTGACTATGTACAAACTATGTTAATTGAAGGTGTTCAATTCAAAAAAATTGCAAAGTCATTAAACATCAATGATCCAAGGCAATTGAAACGAATGCTTACCAAGGCTTTAGGCAAGGCTTTAGGATATGAATTTTGCGTACATCACCGCTTCACAACACAAGAAATGTCCAATACCATTCACAATGCCCTTCTTGTATTTGAGCATGGAGCAAATTAGAGGATTTGACATGTACAAGCAGCACTTGCATGCTTGCCTGTAAGAGCACCTAGCTAGGTGTACAGTGGCAATGGCTTTGTAAACAATATCAGGTACATCCAATTTCAATTTCATTTCGTTGAATCGAATGTCTAACTTTATTAAGTAAATTTCATATATTAACTTTTTCTTCATATACAGAGGCACATTATAATAGACGAAGACAAGCCTTACCCATTGTTTGAAGACAATACAATGTTTCTATACCCATGGCCCTCTGGCATATAGATTGTAAGTTAAATGTTATTTTCTTATCCATTCTAATTTCATTTCAAAGATCATAAATAAAGAATCTCATGTTTCATTATTTTAACAATGAAATTTTTGTTGTTTACAACATATGATAAATTATCCATGTACGGACTACGAATACATCTATAGTTGCATAGATGGGGCTTCTCATTATGTTTTATATGCAAAGGTTGCACCAAACAAGACTCAAGAAACTCTTTATGAACCATTTTTAGCAGATGTTCAAAAATTTGGTCCTCCTCTACGGGTAAGGTCTGATTTTGCCTCTGAGCATGCTCTGATTCAAACACATATGTTGGAGGTACAATCTGGAACTAGAAATCCATTTCTAGTTGGTTCATCAGTGCACAATCAGAGGATAGAACATTGGTGGAGGTTGTTGGGGGAGAAAGTTATATGGTTCCAAAAAAATGTTATTCAAGAAATAATTCATCAAGGATATTTCATTCCTGATGATCCTTATCATAGGGCTTCTTTTCAAACTATCTACATCCCTATTTTACAAGACATTGTGAATGAATGGATAGGGGTTTGGAACCTTCATCATGTGCGGCTAATCAATGAACAAGGAAGATTTCGTCCATCTCATATACCAACAATATTTTTTCAGGAATATGAGTGTCTATATGGGTTAGTGACAAACTTCACATTTTCTTGGTCACATCTTACCATATATCATCTTTAATTATTACTAATCATGTTGTACAACTATGCTATACTATTGAAATAGGTGGACATCACATATTCAAGACATACATGCACAAGATAATCAAGAGTATATTGGTACACAAGATTTGGGCCCACGGCACGAGGTTTACGAACTTAGGCTTCTCGGAGAAGTGCACCAAATCCCACTTTGTTTGACATTCCTCAATTGCCAGTACACCTCCTTGCACTTCAAGATGCAGCATACGAAGTAGGAAAGGTTGGAAAGCATGTATTACAATGTTTCCATTTACACTATTTTATATCCCACTATTGCTACCTGTGTCAAGATAGTGGCATTGCTATAGAACAACTTGATTCAATAAAGCATTCTATTGAAAGCATGGAAGCTTTACAATTACTACTTAGGATAAATAGCACTAACATTGGCCATTGATACGAGATTTTGCTTTTGTAATAGTTGGAGTCAACATTCCTATATTATAAAGTTTTGCAATGGTGGCATTATTGAAAAATCTAAGAGGCACATGCACAATATTATCTTAAAGTTCTAAGGTTCACAGTATTCATTCAAGTGCACCTTTTAATTGTTTATATGTTGCAAATGGTAATCATCAATGGAGCCAAGACTAATTTTAAAAAGGAAAAACTTTCTTTAGTTGCTTCATTCATTTTTACATGATTGATAGAAGGAAAGGTATTGAGTTCAAGATTATTTACTTTCTCGTGATGAATACTTTGCATTCTTGAACAAACACTCTCCATATACATGAACTACAACAAAGACTATAGTTTCTAATGCACTTGAATATTTTACATAATTTCTCAAAATCCATAAGGTTTGAAAATATATAAGCTTTTAAATTAGCACTTATATGTATTTTCGGCTACATAATTTTTTTAATTTCATTTTGTCTTGGTTTTGCTATCATAATACAATTACAACACAATTCCAATACAAGTGAACCTGCATTTGTAGACCTTATTTAAATAAGATACAAAGTGATGTGTACATTTGTTTGATCTACATTGAATTGAAGACTTTAATGGTTCTTCATTTCACATATTACAATGATACTATAGATGGGTTGATTTTATAGGGGTCAAGTTTGATTTCAATGCCTCTACAATTAGATTTACTTATCATCTTATTCTAGACCGGTAAACAAATATCCAAAAAACCACTTCTTTCTAAATACTGTGCTTAGGTAAAATTAGATAGGCTAGTGTAATTACCAACTTTTTCCGGTGAAAACGAAAGGAGATTCAAAGTCTCTACTATCATGACATTTGGGATAACTTATGCACTACTTATAAAAAATCAAATTTTAATGAAAAGATATATGATCTAAAAACATTTTTTTAACATATGTACATATTGGATTTTAAATTTATCCGCTTGACATTTGCTCCAAAAGAAAATCAATTAAAAGATTAGACAAATTCACTAAAAGTTTAGAACTTTGGACCCCAACTTCACAAGTCTAGGACCCAAACCTCACAAGTTCTAATTCAAGCAATTTAGATAGTAAATAAAGCCAATGTTAAAGAAAGTTAATTAAAGGATAAAACACGCTCATTGAAAGTAAATATTATTGGATTTAATCCTCACTAGTTTGGACTCCAAACCTCACAAGTTTTGGTCAATATATTTTAAAATAGTAAATAAATTCAAAGATTAGAAAAATTAATTAAAACTTTAAACAAGTTCATTGAAAAATATAAATATTTAGATCCAATCATTACAAGTTTCGGTCCAAATA
This sequence comes from Thuidium tamariscinum, assembly GCA_947034885.2. Taxonomy (NCBI): domain Eukaryota; kingdom Viridiplantae; phylum Streptophyta; class Bryopsida; order Hypnales; family Thuidiaceae; genus Thuidium; species Thuidium tamariscinum. Next base: position 10,119,680 of record OX344755.2, read on the forward strand.
TCTTAAAATACTATGTATAATTATCAAAAGTTAAAGAAAATTAATTTAAATATAAAACAAATTCATTGAAAATAAATAACTTTGGATCCAAACTTCACAATTTCAGGGCCCAAACCTCACAAGTTTCAGTCCACATATCTCCAAATAAAAATTAAACCCAAAGTTAAAGAAAATTAATTAAAAGACAAAACTAGTTGATTGAAAGTAAAAAACCTTGGATCCAAACCTTAAAATTTTTGACCCCAAACCTCACAAATTTTGGTCCGTATATCTTAATTCTTAAAATAGATTGTATATCTAAAGTTAAAGAAAATTAATTAAAAGACAAAACTAGTTGATTGAAAGTAAAAAACCTTGGATCCAAACCTTAAAATTTTTGACCCCAAACCTCACAAATTTTGGTTCGTATATCTTAATTCTTAAAATAGATTGTATATCTAAAGTTAAAGAAAATTAATTAAAAGATATAACAAGTTCGTCGAAAGTACAAATATTCAAACCTGGTCCTTACAATTTTTGGTACAAATATGTTAACCCCTAAAGCCCTGAGATGCGTTTTTTAGCAACATAAGTTTTTTGGGCAACTCACTAAGAGTGGAGTTTTAATTTTTTTCTTAGAAATTTTGATACAAGATGTGCCCAAAGAGTAGCTTTAAGGCCCAACAATTTTCATAAGTTTTGACTTTGTGGTTACAAAGTTATGGCATGATATTTTGTTTTCTTTACTCGGAGGGCAGCCCGAGCAGCTAAAAAAACTTCTTTTAAAAAACTTTTTTTCCAAAAGTGAAATTTCAAATTGTTTCTTTAGGTTTCTAGGGACTTCGGAAGCTTTTTTCCATTCCATTTTGATTAAGAAGTCAAAAGTTATGAGGAATTTTAGTTTGTGGGTAAGTATGGAATTTTTGAAAACCATACCTACCCGCAAACTAAAATTCCTCACAACTTTTGACTTCTTAATCAAAATGGAATGAAACTAAGTTTCACTTGTATGTAAAATCCTGAAGAATCAATTTGAAATTTCACTTTTGAAAAAAATAAATTTAAAAGAAGTTTTTTCAACTACCCGGGCTGCCGTCCGAGTAAAGAAAACAAAATATCAAGCTATAACTTCGTAACCACAAAGTCAAAACTTATGAAAATTGTTGGGCCTTAAAGCTATTCCTTGGGCACATCTTGTGTGAAAATTTCTAAGAAAAAAATAAAAACTCTACTCGTAGTGAGCTGTCCAAAAAACTTATGTTGCCAAAAAACATAGCTGAGGGCTTTAGGGGTTTACATATTTGTAATATTTTTCCAAAGTTAAAAAAATTAATTAGAAGATAAAACAAATTCAGTGACAATAAATAATTTTGGATCCAAACTTCACAATTTCAGGGCCCAAACCTCACAAGTTTCAGTCCACATATCTCCAAATGAAAATCAAAGTCAAAGTTAAAGAAAATTAATTAAAAGACAAAACTAGTTGATTGAAAGTAAAAAACCATGGATCCAAACCTTACAAATTTGGGCCCCAAACCTCACAAATTTTGGTCCATGTATCTTTAAATAGTTTGTATACCCAAAATTAAAGAAAATTAATTACAAAATAAAACAAGTTCATTGAAAGTAAAGAAATTTCAACCTGAACTTTACAAATTCGGGCCCTAAATTTCAGTCACTTGGTTATAAATTTATCTTAACAAGTGCCCTTAAAGAATTCTTTAACAAACTTTGAAACTATGAAATCCATCCTTGTACAAAATTAGACTTGGTTAGCACAACTTTTAGTACATAAAGTGAAAATAGTATTCCTTAATTCTTTAATGCCTGGTTGACCACTTTTGGGTTGATTTCTGCACTTTTGGTCTAATATTGTTCAAAATACATTTGATTACAAAAATATCAAAGAGCAATGCAATAGAAGTGTCTTCATGTGCTTCAAACAAAACCAATTTCAAGAGAATTGGATCACTAATGCATTAGCTATGAGGTTGCAAATGCAAATGGCTTGAACCTTCAAATGGGAAGTATTCAACAAAAATATGAAAAAATATCAACCAATTTGTGAGATTTTTTTGTATCTTGATGTTTTGACAAGGCATAAGTGTTGCTTTATACTCTCACGAATTCCCAAAGTAAATTTATGCATTGAAATTTATGTACCACAAATTCTAAAGGATCATTCAGGATTTCAGGTCATTGATTTTTGAATATTAAACAAAACAATTTCTAATTCCAAAAAGGCTCTAAAAGCAAACATGATTTAGAGGTACATTTTGCTTTCTTCAATGTACCAAATCTGCACATTTTAGAAGGGTATTGCTTTTGATGACCACATATGACCATTTTTTGTGAATTTCAAAAATTTGTAACTAATTTCAAAAAGCTTCAAAAAATATGAAACGACTTGGGTTACATGCATATTCTACTTGCCTCTCAAGAAAAATTTACTAAAAAATATTTAAAGATGTTCCACTTCTCCAAAATTCAATTCTAGCCCTTAGAAGGTTGATTTATGGACCTTTTACCTTATTTATAGCAATTTGTACCATTGGATGAGTTTGATTTTTTGTTAGGTTGAAGAATCTCCCTTATGAAAATACTTTATACGGTTTGATCTAAGAGTACATCCTTAAAGTGGCCACAAAATTCACTTTCTTGAAGGACTACGCTCGCCTTCCAAATCAACCACGGGCACTAAAGGGTTAATCAATTTCACATTCCATAATTGCCCAATCATAGGCAAACTACATCCCGTAGTTGGATAAAGTACCATTCTAATTTTCTTTACACCATGAAAAAAAGACTAGACAGTCAAAAATTAATCAAAATTGAAATTCTAGTTCATAATTAAAACAAATATAAACCAAATTATAAAAGTTCCTCCTAAAACTTCATATTACTATGAATAAGCTTTCAAACCTTGACTTCAACACAAAGTAATTCACTAGAAAAAACATACACAAGAAAATAGCATTACTTTAGGAATGAGTGCTTTAAAATCACCAATCGAATTGCCTCCCATCTAATTGTAGAAATATGTATCTATATATAAATATTTAGATATAAATGTATATATAATCCCCCAAATAATAATATTCTTTTTTTATATATTTGGATTTTATACTAACTATATATAAGCATTTTTGTACCTTATAAATATGTTGTTATTATTTCTTTTTTATATTATTGTTTGGTGAACCTTAGATGCTCTTCATCCTTGGAGACATGAGAGGTGCATTAGAAGAGTTGCATCCGAAGTGGCCTCTTATGGCCAAAATGATTAATTAGATAGTCATAGGGTGGTTTTTTTGTGAATTTTAGATGGTCTCCATCCTTGAAAACATAAAAGGTGCATTAGAAGAGTTGCATCTTAAGTGGCCTCTCATGTCCAAAGGAATTAACTAGAAAGATTTGTATGGTATTTCATTATTTTGTTATAAGTTCAGGATGGTCTTTAATGATCTTATTTGCTTAAATGAAGCTTGCAAATGACCTAGTCTAATTTTAAAAAAAGGTATTGAAATTAAGCTACAATCCAAACAAAAGAAAGGATCATCAAGAGACATTGTCTAGATACCCTAACTAATTGTTCTATTGGAATAACCACCCCTCATCTCTAGTTAATTTTGTATCTCTATTTCAAATTCATGCATAAAACATAATATTCTATCTTCGAGTTCACTTTAAATTACTAACTCAACGGCTTTGACGCTACAAGTTCAGTGCTTGGCTAGATTGACCTAGTTATTAACTCTTATGAAATCCAAAAATCCGAATGCAGCCCTTTTGTTGTTCAGTAATTTTCTCCAATCTAGACCTTACTTACCAAGAAAAACAATTCTTTCTTTTGGATTTCAAAATTCACTACTTTGATTTATAAAGAATACATTAAAACCAACGATGAAATGTTATACCTATAGTACGTATGGACTCAAAACAATCCACAGATTCAATTATGTGAGAGTTATGAGTTCTCAAGTAGGCAAGCAATTGCAATAAAACGTCACTCCAACGCTCCAATACCTCATGTAGGTATTTATAATGACCTTATGCACACTTGTTCAAAGTTCATCCAACATTCCAACTAAAACTATAGTTTACGGTTACAACCTACAAGTAAGGCAACCTCCATCCTACCCTACTCACTAGTAGTGGGACTAGTGGCGGATGAATCGACACGATGAAAGAACTCCTAGATTAACTAGGCATGTTGCGGCTGTATTAATGATCACTTCATTTGTTTGGTCTACCTCATTTTAGTATTTGGAATTTTTAATTAAGCTACAATCCTAAGTCCTTTGCATGGATTCCGCCACTTGGATGTCGTAGCTTCAAACTATAAGATCCAGAAGCATCTGCAACAGCACTCCCAGCCAGGAGGTTCCACAAAAAATGAGAAATCTAGAAGAAGATGACAAGATTCATACTTTTTAATCTTTTGTAGCAATAATTTGTATCTCTGATGCATTGTTCAACAAAGTAGAAGCAGTCATAGTTATTTTCTCATGGACATACGCTTAGTAAAAGGAACATGCTAATATAGTAATATATGGCTTTACAAACATGCATGTACTTCGTATTAATTAGATCCAACCTAACTAAAGTGAAACTAAAAGTGGAACCTAAACTAGTGGCTTTTTCACAACTATTATTATTGACACCTGAAATTATTGAAATCACAATAGCTTATTCTTGAGCACCATCCCGATGGAAGGGACCATTGCACTTCGGCATGAAGTCTGTTCTCAAACGCATTCCATGAAAATTGTTGCGGTGTGTTTTGGTGAGGCTTGAGTATGCTAGTATTGAAAGGTGAATTCACTTGAGTCTTTTTCCATTTTAGGATTCAGAGTTGAAGTTGTGGAAGACCAATAGTCAGGTAGAATTTCTTACGCATGTGGCGTCCTTGGACAGGTTCACAATAACTAAATTTTCACCAAATGCAACACTTACTGTATAAGTGGACGCCTCACTAGAAGTTCAATTTGGATCAATCAAGCTGAATTAACTATTGCAATTCATAAACTTAGGTACGAACTTGACCAACAAACTTGCCGTTTGCACAATTCCGCTATTTGAGTTGGTAGGCGCACTCTGCACTAGAGTTTGCAGAAATTGCTACATGCATTTGCAAGAGATTTTGTACCCCTTTGCGTTTTTGTTACCATGGATTGTACAGAATCATTCTTTGAATTGTAAGTAGGTCTTTGGCGTCTGCCGATTTCAATTCACGAGGCATTGGGCTCTTTATTTGGCAAATATTGTACATAAACTTGCAGTAACTCTTGAGGAGGAAATGTACCATTTGTCTGTATGTGTTTCAGGCTTGTAGAATTGTGAATTGGTCTGATGTGACAATCAAATTTCAAGTAGTGAATTGTTTGTGTAGGTTTGATATTTGCGTGTCTGCCTTGTCTCGGCATCAATTGCATTTATGGGCTCTGAAGCGCAAATCAACTCGATCAAGTGCGTTCTACTGCCTTTCATCGCGTCCTCTGCACCTTATGTTTTACGTCTTTAGTGTATTCTTAATTTGGCATCAAAGAATAATCAGCTGCATGATCCGTATAATGATGTTGTAATCAGCCGCATGATCCTGATAGATATTGTGATCCTTTACTTCTTACTTATTAGGGGCAAGCTGTGAAGGTCAACAAACCTAGACTAGAGAGTGAAAAGCATTCGACCTCACAAATGTTGTTCGAAATTTGGTCAGACATTTCGACTACAGACTATTCATTCAAGTGCGTTTCAACTGTGGACTTCCTCATTTAGTTGCATTTTGACTGAAAAATTGCTTCCCTAGTTGAGTTTGCAGATCTAAGCTCTTGGAGTCCTTCCTACATACTCCCTTCCCCTTGTGAAAGGCATCATAAATAACTTTCGATTCATTTGGCTCAATCCATAGAAGTCGGAGTCGACAATGACAAGATTCAGTTTAATATGTTCTCGGGAATGCTCATTCCTTGATTAGCTTGCTAATGGGGATGCTGCAATTCAGAATTCTAGATTTAAGCTCACTCCTAGTATCATGGAGGTGTGAATCAACTGCCTTAATGATTTCTAGCTGAAATGCAATGATAGTCATTGGTAACAAAGTATTAACTTTGTTTTGAGACATGGTTGCATCATGCCATGTGAATCTTTTGTAGCCGTGTCATTACTTCATGTCAAAGCTCTAATAGCTCCTTCAATTTTCAGGGTTATTAGTGAAGCGTGTTGTTGGTACAAAAGTATGACTATTGGGTTAAGCTATTACTATTCATTATCTCTAAGAAGATAACTTCTTTGAAGTACTTGCTAATCCAACTTCCCGTCTTCTTAGTTCTTACTTTCTCGTTCTCAATTTTGAAGACTGTACTCGTTCCTCGTGCAGAAGAAGTTCTGTCTTCATCCTCTAAGTTGTTTTGGTTCCAGATTGACACCGATATCTAGTCGTCATCAGTGGCACGGAGTGTGGTGGGGTTGGTTCTGGGTCACATAACCAGTTTCGTTGTGCATCTCATTTAGGTGCAATTGGAGCAAAGGTAATAAAGAGGTATCTGTCTGTCAAAACAATTTGTTCAAGGAGCAACTTACTGCAATATGTAAACAATATTTCTTCACACTCGACAGATCAAGTGAAGTGATCAAGTATAGTACAGGTACCCATAAGCAATTGAATGAGTACATTTATTACACATAATTTAGGATAGTACAAGGCAAAGCAAATATTTTTAGAGGTACATTGATAGAAATAATGAGGATTGCAAAAATAAATTTGAGATTTCTTCTCTTTAATTGAAATTACTAAAAATTTGGGAAGAATAAAGTTGGGCTTCTTCCATGACCAACATTTGCAATCATCCAAATTCAATCATTCAAGAACTACTTTCCTACTAATTATTTTCTACTTTTGTACTCACTTATGTGTCATTAACTTATTGCTTAAATGATCAACTCAATGGTGTTTCTACCTTAATTGTATTTATGATGTAATGAACATTTGCAATATTCAATTTTCTTTATCTACTTGGTATGAAACTTAGAATCAATTTTAATTTTGTAGGGGAATTAGAATTTGATGACTGGTTTTTGATTGAGAAGCTTATAGAATTTTGCTACTACTTGATAGGTCTCTAAGTCTTGAATTATGTATGTCCATGCCGAATTGAAAAGGGATATTGCATGGATTATAATGCAAGTGATTAGTAAAAATTGATTGCACACCTTAAAATCAAGATTAAACTTGGTTCAAATGAAATGCTTACAATGAAAGATACTCATATTTCTCATTATTTTTGCATATTATTGGAAGAAAACAATAAATTCCAGACTTCATCTTTGATACATTGGAATAAGTTATTAGTCAATACCAGTTGGAGTATAGCAACTATCTTAGGTTGGTATGTTTCTTGCATTTTGTTTATGTCTTAAATTTGCTATTGGTTTGTTTTGAAATAATATTAAAATGGTTTAATATGTATTGAAAAATTATTTTAGATTTTAGATTTTTAAGGTACAATTGTATATTCTTCATTGGTTCTTATCCTCTAAAAATTTCAATGACTATAAACACTATTCGGATCTTGATTTTATAATTTATGCAGAGTTGAAGCTTAAGGGTAATGAGTCATTTTTAGAGTTAATTGTAGAATTTTTTAGAAATTCAAGTGCTTATTATCTTTACAAATTTTGGTTTCAATCCAACTTAAAGATTGCACAATTACAACATGGAAGTGATGGTTAGTTCACTTTAAAATATGTTTTGGCCTTTTAAAATTTTCCTTTCATGGATTTGGGATGGTCTAATAACTATTTAGAAAGTTGGCATTCTATCTTCATTTTCAAAGTAAGAAAATTCAACATGTATGAAAATTAGTCTTGTATTTCGAGTTATTAAAAATGAATGGGACAGTTGTCTTCCAATAGTGACCACTTAAAGGTTGAGGGGTACAAAATTATTAGATAAGTAGAATTGTTAAGTCACAAATTTAGATTTGGAACTAAAGATCATATATGGTAGAGTAAAAGAACAAAAGAAAAGACACATAGTAGGACATTTTTTTTAAAAATGGCTCAAAACACGTATACTTCAATGGTTGAGGGTTGAAATACACTTTGAAGAGTTTTAAAGAAATGCCTCCTCCTCAACTTTGGCAAGACTTTCTTATCCAATGACTCTATGATTCTTTACCTTTGGACCATCTACACTTCAAATTTGTTATACATTTTGGACAAAATCTCCTTATGAATTTGATTGCACTACTTCACAGGTAATTGTATTCACTTGAGAATGAGCCAAAGAGTAGTTGACTTTTCACATTCTAAAATCTATAAATGGCCATTTTAAAAACAAATGAACAAAATTATTCTCAATGATTTTTTTTTGAATTCATTAATTGTAGTTTCACTTTATATAATATTTGAATGTGAATATTCAATTGGTTAATTTCTAAGTCCTTTGGATTTTGTTGTATTGCATTCTTCATGAAAAAAATGACATTCAATTATGTAAAACATCACATGTTTGTAGGCATACTTGAAGTCACATTTGGCTAGAATAGTGGAAAATAGGCACAATGGATATGGACAACACAATATTGCCTACAAGTCTTGAAACACCAACACCAACACCAACACCAAGAGCAAGTACTCATGTTGAGGTACCCCCACCACTCGTGACACCGAATTCAAATGCCCGTATGACAGTTTTTCCAAGGGCCATTGGAGAAAGAGCCCAAGTTTTCATGTACCCTCCCAAACTTGGAGTGCAAAGAAGGGGTACCAGAGGTTTATCATCAAGTGGCAGTTCTTCTTCACGTCAAAGAGCTTCAAACATTTTTCCTCATGGGTCCCCTCTTGCAAGTACTAGTCCTTCACTTACTTCTACTTCTATTGGGTGCTCTTTGACTACTTCCATTGCACCTCCAACACCGATACGCTTATCACACGTTCATTTTTGATCATTCCAAATGGCACAAAGTGGATGAGTAATGGAATTCCAACCATTATTCATTGGCCATCTGAACCACAAACTGTAGTGGTCAGTTTGCCAGATTCACATAAATGGGCAGGTGTAAATTATCCTCAAAATTTTCCGAAGGAAAGTGTAGAATTTCATGTGGCTGAGGCTTTTGCAAAATTATCCCAATATGAAGACAAAATTCAAGGCAATATTGTTACAGGATCATTTTTTGAACTCACCAAGAAACGAAAAGGAGTAGGACTGGATAGAGCCTATAGATTAGAGCCATATATTCAAGAGGGAGGTGCAGTTTATAGAAAACTAAATGCCAATACTATGGTGGTATATGTACCTACATCACAAGCTTTGGCATTGCAATTGCCTACATTTGGAACACCTATACAAGAAGTCCCTTCCATTGACTTGTCTCCAATGGAGACACCTATACAGCAGATGCCCATGTTTGACTCACCTTCATCACACTTGCCTATATTTCCACAGTCTTCATCACAAGCACTTACATTTGAGACCCCTCCGCCACCTATACATGAGCCCTTGTTTGAGACGCCTCCATCACAATTGTCTGCATCTAACATGCCATTGTCATCATCAGTGGTAGACTTGACATTGCCAACTTTCCAGGGCTTTGGGTCTTCAGATGAAAATGACCTTGACTTTTTGTCAGAGGAATGGATTCGCCTTCAAGAGGCTTATTTTGTAGCTTTGGAAAGGAAAAACAAGAAAATGAGTGATTCTACTATAGAAGATGTAGAAGACATGTAGAAGAGTTGTTCATTTTGGAAGTGTTTTGACGAACTAGAGAAAGAGGTACTTGAAGATGCAACTTCTTCAATTAAGCATATTGTCTTTGACTTGGTTCAACGGAAGAATCTTAAAAGAGGCCTCAATTGCAATGACTCAAACATCAGCAAAGTAACTTCACATATTGCCATGCAAATGTTTACTCCAGCTGATTTGAAATTGGAGTTTGAGAAGAATGCTAGGCTTTTTTGGAGGGAATAGGATTCTTTTGATGAACTTATTAAAAAAGCCCCAAAGGATGCCCCATATCTTGAGTTGGCCCATACTTTGCTTCATTCACATGGCAAAGAGGGGGCTTAAAGATTGAATGAATTGGAAGAATTATTCCAATTTTGCACCAACAAGAATATGTCCCTCAAATTGCTTGAATTGATGTGCAAATCAAATACTATACCAAAAGATATAGAAGAAGAAGAATTATTGCATAGAAGAAAAGAAGTGGAGATGGCTTTATTGGAATTCCAGAAGTATTTTCTTGAGCAAAAGGTCTTTTATTCATACACGCATTTTTCTGACACTTCAAGGTTGGTTCCTACAAATCACATTAAAGTTATTCAAGGCAAAGAGTTCCAAGCATTTTGCAATCAATGGAGGGAAGTGTTACTTACGCAAAATGCATGTTACAAAGTAAAAGTGGAGTTTGTCCACAATTCAGGTATTCAAGAAACAAACACACTTGACGAAGACGGCCTCCAAAATTCATGGCTAACAAATTGTTGGAAGCAATTCATATCCATGCCATTTGTAAGTCTAGCCATGACCTTGCATTTCAAATCCGTGTAATAAAGTTTAGAACAACTAAGATTCAAATAGAGTTCTATTTGTGACTTTGTGATTCATTCATATTCTAATTGATTGGTTTGTTTTTTCTAGGTCTACAATTTTGTTCTTGAATATCCAAACAATAGACAAGGGGCCATATTACATCCAATGAAAGACATGGACATTGTATGACCTGACATTCAACTTGACATGGTATGTGTAAAGTACATAAAAACATAGTATTCTAAACCTTGAACATGTTTACATAATGAGCTTGCACATTTGTTTTAGTAATCGAATAGCACTTATTCCTTTGAAATTAGAATTTTAAATTATTAAGATTTAATATTATTTGCTTCTTAGTTTTATGTGGTATTTTTCAGGGGCACATGATTGGTCATTTGATATGGGAGATTGCTTCAAAAAAATTGGAGGTGTATAGGCCATTTACATGTTCAACATTATTGATGATATGTAACCAAGTTCCTAAATCAGAGGATCTCACTCGGGGTGTTGATCTCCAGCTCCGATCAAACTTAGAGGGGGACTTTCGATTGTGCTTTCCATCTAAATGGAGCATTTTGAATCAACTCCGACAATCATTTTTGCATGCTACAATGCTAGTTTCTCAACTAGCTGAAGAAGAAATCAATGAACATTTGGGGTGGTCTTTTGTTAACTTTGAATTACAAAAAAACAATTGGGTTGAAGAAGTAGAGAAGAAATTGGGAAGTATCATTTGGTCTCACCTATTCAAAGGTAGACAATTGGTTGGAAAGGCCTTAAGAGATGGATTTCTTCAAGCAATAGATACAGCACCCATTTCAGTGAGCAACAAAGAGTTGTATAGAAGTGAAGTCTCTCAACTTATTGTAGAGTACTTGAAAATAGCCTTTTTTGGATCTTGCTGCATTGAACCACAACAATTCATGAAATCAGTGAAGTTTGAAGATCCAATCAGTATAGATCAGAGAAATTGGTTTACTAGAGCCATTCACGAGATGACACATTTAGGAGAATGAGGCTTGTTGTGTTTATCACAGGGTTGGAGTTTTTTGGAGGATTCCAAATCAAAGTTGTTTTATTAAATAGAAATGATGACCCATGTATCCAATTTAGCACATGCTTCGGTCAACTACATCTACCACCATATAGTTCATACGAGACCATGGTGAGAATGATAAAGTACTCTACCATGGATACTAGTTATGGAAGAGCATAGTTCCGACATCCTATTTGAAGATTATGCAGAAATCCTTACCTTTGTTTGGTTGAATATAGTATTGGAATGTTTTGATTCCAACAAGATGATTTGTCTTATGTTCTATTAAAGAAACATTCACAAAGTTTTGTATTGTATTGATTCATTTTACTTTAGCAATTGAAATTGATTAAAAAAGATATGGCAATATGATTAGGAAAAACATGCTAGGGTATAGTAACTTTCCACAGTGTGGAGGTGTCTTGTAAATGAGCCTTGAATATAGTGGATTTAAAGAAAGAAATAACCTTAGAAATTCATAATTGAAAATTGTAGAATACATATTGAAAAGCCATGGTTTGATTGGAGTTGTGTATATAAGGACCTATGACCTCATATTTTATGTTATCCATCATTTTAGATTTAACAAATGAAAAGTAAATTATAAGAGTTTAAATCTTTTTAGCTATTTTAGCACTCATAATTAAAATTTCTAATGTTTCAATGAAGATGTGATTTTGTTGTATTTTCTTTAGCTGTGTGATTAGTAATATGTGTAATAAGTGTAATTTGAAATTTTACATTTATAATTCAAAAAGAATTGATAAAAAATATGAAACCACTGTGGTTTCTTTAATTTTTGTATAAGAGATTGTAAAACTATATCATTTGAGAAATGGATATGGAGACATTTTGAAGGATAGTGGAATTATGTCTTAAGTGCAAAATAATTATAATAATATAATCATGAATAAACAAAATATATTTTGAAATTTATATAGGGACATCTATTAGGTCACTGAAATTATCGATTAAAATACATGAATCATTCTAGTTGATACTTTATATATCCATTAATATGTCAAATTTATTTATAATTTTATATCCAATTATCTTACATTAGTTGTAGAACCAAATTATCTTTTAGTGGTATAACTAAAAAACATAATGAAATGCTTTAGTGCAAAATTAATATTGCATATAGAAGGGCTTCATATAAGTAGTTGATAAGGTTGAAGAACCGTGTAATAGAGCTTTTTCTCCATATTTTGTATTTGGTGAACTTTCATTGAACATGTCATTTACATGTAATTGCTTTTTTTGAATGCTTTGAATTAGAAACAAATTTACTTATTTTTGGTATTGAGAATAAATTATTACATGTTTTTAGTTGCAAGGAGTTGGAAAATCTATTAGATTCTTTAGAAAGCCCTATAAGTTCCATGTTTTCATTAATATTGCATGTGGATGATAAATCAAAGATATGACCTGATTGTAAAATTGGTGTTATATCTTTATGTCTTGATTCTTTAAATCTTCTAAGACTAGAGTAGTTTGTTTTTGTTTTTACAAGTCCAACGTGGTTCATATTTACCAAAAGTAGTGATACTCTAACATCTTCTACATTATGATGGAGGTATTAGGAAATCATGTTGGGATAATTGTTGTCCTTCTTTAGAAATTTGTACTGGAAATTTATCTTTGAACTTTACTAATTTGTTGCCTATCAAATAATAAGTTTGATTTTCATCTTTTAAACTGAAAATATGAACTTCAGGTCTTAGTTTTTCATCATCAAGCATAATAACATCATAATTACAAACATTTATGCTTTTTTATTTTTTTAAATTATTTCAAATATTCAGTAGGTTGGAGTTACCAACCAAATTTGGATCAATATTTTCATTTGCAATATCATTATTATGTTTGTAGTCCATTATACATTGTTCATTGTTTGCCATCAACTTACTACTTGAATAGTCAATCATAGCTTGTTCATCATTTACAATTTCATGTAGAATATCAAAACCATTTTGTTTACAATTTGTAAGTAGTTCAAGTTTAAAATCTTTTTTTCTCATAGATTAGGTTTTTGAGTACATATAAAAGCTTTGATTCAATTCATTTGAATAAGTTATCTAACAATTATGGACAATCTAAGCATTTTTTTTGAAAAAATAACTTGTGGGATTCATTCCCAGGGAGATCACTCCTTGTAATTTTAAGCATACACCTGAGTTAAGAGGGTATTTAACATAGGGCTATTTACCTTCATTTTACTAATTAAAATGACCGTATTTTTACATATAAATTCAATCATTTGGTTTTTATAGTTAGGCTATCTTATATACAAAATTTATATGTCTAATTTTTCATATCCATTTACAACACACTATAAAAGTAGTGTCTTACATATACACTATTTTTTTAATATATGCACTACGTGTATTGTAGTACAATTTCAAATGACAAATAAAAATGTAAAATGCAACAATAGATTTAAATATTCTAAATTCTATGCCACGTATTCTAAACAATCTAATATGATGAATAATAAACATCATAGAAACATTAAATATAGTTATGATACTAAAACTAAGAAAAACACCAATACTAGCAATATAACATGAACAACATGAGAAATTGACACTCTAAAAACATTGTAGATTAACCCAAGAATATGACCTCTATTGTAATAGAGACTATATATTTTATTTTTACATATGCATTTACAATGGTTTTGAATTTGGAATCAAAAAATAAAAGAGTGTTTATTAAACACTAGTAAAAAGAAGATGATTCTAAACATTTACAAGTATATGTTCAAGTAGTTGAAGCAAATCTAGAGTTTGTAGTGTCAAAGTATAGAAAAGATTCCATGCAAATGTTGCACACTCTACATCAATTTCTTAATGGGCACTTTGTGTGAACACAAATCTCCATAGTACAACCTCATTGTAAATTTACAGTTCAATTCTTTTGTCTTGGAACAGTAGTTTTTTACATGCTATTACATAATTGGTATACTTAAAGAAAGATTTGTATGTATAGGCTAGAATTATTTGATGATAACAACAAATCTCCCGAAAAACATCCTTAGATTTACTAAATGTGTAAGTTTTATCATTCAATTAAAAAAATTTGTTTACATCTATACTCACTATTCTACAAACTTTTTATATGAACCCTATATGTAAAGTCTAATTTATTAATAAAAATTCCTACTAAATGATGTTTATACATAGCCTAATTTATATATAATAGGATATGTGACATTTCAAGAATCCTATAGTAGTTCTATATATATATATATATATATATATATATATATATATATATAATTTATCCCCTTTGAATTAAATAGACCCTATCTTTTAACTCACGTAGTTTTCTAAAAATCACGAGTAATCTCCCCGGGGATTCATTTTCAAATGCAATTCTCACTTTTTCTTGAAAAGGGTTCTAGAGAGCTTGATTTGTTTGCTAAAAACATGTCACCATTGGGATTAGTGTGTTTGAATTCCATCTTATAAATATTAATGATTTAGATGTTCCTTCTATTTTATACCTTCTTTTGCTTAACAATTTCTTAAAGAATGAAAATTAGTTCTTTCTAATTAAATTAATTTCCTAAATTTTCAACTGAATTTTCCACTACAAAAGTTTGAAGCTCAAAATTGTGTAGTGTCAAACATTTTAATTTAAAGAGGTTCAAAATCAACTAAATCTAATCTTGGAATGCCCAAAACAGAAGTTTTTTTTCCACTTCCAATGTAGATATCTTACAATTTATGCAATCAACATTTTTGAAATAAATTTGACACATTTTTTGTAGTAATTGAATATAAGATCCTATAGTTAGAGGTCTAAAAATAATAATTTTCAATTTTTTAAACTCTTTGCAATAGAAATGGCAGTTTTGAGTGTTTTTTGGGAAAAAAAAATCTTGGTCCATTCGGGATTGAGACAAAATTCTTCAAATTAGATCCGATGGAGTTTGGTGTTGTGTTTCTTCTGTACAAAGTTATGGTAGATAACATAGTAAAACCTTCCATTGACACCTCTTCTTGAAATTGGGATTCACTTTTCAATGAACTCTAATTTAGTGTAAATGTGTGAACATGAGATAAATGAATAAACCAAGCTTGTCTGTAATTGTATCCATAACCAAGAGTAGTAAGTGGGAGTGTCGGCACCTTCACAAAAAATTTCTTTCAAGGTTTTTGTTGAACCACTCACTCTAGCCAATGAATTGTGATGACTTCTAAGTAAAGCAAATTCCATGCTATGTAGGTCACAAGTATGATCTAAGCCTTCAGTTGGTTGGCATCTGAGCAACGATAGACTAGAAATAATAAGATAAGGAAGGAAGCTTTGCATAAGGTAGAATCACCAATAAGCAATTGTGGAATAGATGCTGTACATGATGAAGTGGTTAAATTTTTTATTGTAAGAAGATAGTAAGTACGGGGATAGCCAATTTTCAGAATTTTATTCTCAAAGTTCTCATTTACCATGAATTTTGGGAAGCAAAAAGTGCATATCATCAAGAGCCAATGTCTAAAAATTTTCAATTATGATCATTTCATAATTGCTTCCCATTCACTCATTTTGCTTGCTAATTTAAACAATTTGGGACATGTTTCATTACCTTTTTAGTCTCAACCTCAAAAAGGCCCAAAAATATGCAATTCAAGCTTTGGTTGGAAATTATTATGACCTTAATTGGAGATATTGCACCTATATAGGTTGGGAATTTGTGCCTCCACTTATTGTGCAAACACCATCTCCAGTGCAATTCAGTTGTGAGAAGTTGTTAGGAATTCCAACTTCCAAACGAGTGGAGTAGAATGCACGGACCTTCCTTGTGACAATTGGATTCCCATAGGCTTGGAATCCAAGGGAGATGTAAGCACAAGCCAAGATAAGTACTTCACTACTCCGAGTGCACTCATGTATATAGGGAATTTGAATATTTGTTTGTTTTGTTTGATTGACATAGTGCATGAAAACTTATCAATTGTATGTCTTTTGATAGTGTTTATGGAATTAAGAACAAATTTGATCTGCAAGAAATGAGCCTCTTAGCCAGGCAACCCCCGAACATCGAAGGAAAGGTGACATTCTTCGAAACAAGAGAGCATGTGAATCCAAAATCCACCGCCTTTCCCAAATCAGGATTAATTTCCTTCACTGTGAAATTGTATGGTGGAACAGCAAGAGACCTGGAGGCAATAAATTTTCGAAGATAAAAAAATTATGGGGTGGTGAGAATTCCTCTCAAACGCAAACTTCAGCCTTGTTTGCCTTCCCTCGATTCGGCAACAACCACCCTGTGAAAGCCTTCGAGTAAGACTGCATCATTTTCAATGAATTAGATAATCTAATTGCTCCCAAAACAGCTCAACAAGAAAAACATCACGATGTAGATTCTCCAAAGCTCTTGCTTCTCCACACCCTAAACCCTAGCATCTCATATCGAATTCATATAAACAAGCCTCCACTTCCCAAATTATATCCTGTAAGGCAGTATTGAATAAGACGTACCCAAGCCTCGTTTGATTTGAGAAGAGAGACCTCGCTTCGACAAACACACAGTCAGCCTCTGGTTTGATTGTTACATACCTCGACAACTCCACTTTTCCGAAATTTCTCCCATATGGGTTGTACCTTGCAATTGCACCCCAACAGGTGAGCTCTTTCACGTCGCTCTGACACGACCACAATCCTAATCAAATCCCTAAACCTCATGGATCATACAATAACAAAGAGAAGGAAACGAAGGCAACCATTCACTGCGAAAGGACGAGCCATAGAGTGCTGCATGAGAGTTTTAGCGGTCTCCGAATAAATGAAAACAGATAATGGATGATGAAATGTGAAGGAGATTGGAATTTTAAAAGCATTGCAGGTGACTTGAGCTCCACTGCAGGTGACCCGCCCTACACCGCGGGTGACTCTCCCTCCACCAACAGGTGACTCGCCCTCCAGCTCGGGTGACCCGGGCTTTTGTCAAGAAGAGAAAGTGTAGCCCTTTTGGTACACCGTAGGGGGGTCCCTGGCCAGACAGGGGTCTACCCAGGCGGGGGGTCCCCGACAGGGTGAATTGACCCTTATTGCCCTGACAGGGCAAACCTTGAAATTTTTTATTTTTTGCAAATTTTGAATTTGTATATAGAATCAAAGGCCCTCAACTAGCTAGCAGGCGTGAAGAAAATCCAAAATATACAACACAAAATGGGGGCAATTTAGTCAACCTATTGTTGAATGGGACAATAAGGAAATCCTGACTAGTTTTGCCCAAGTGAGGATCATCAACCAGCCACAGTCCGTCTAGGCAAGTGGTTCCAAAAGATTAGGGGAGATAGAGATTGTAGTGTGAATGCGGAAGTAGATAAAATTTGGAAACTCAAATTCAAAATCGATGTGCAGTTAATGCCATAGTCTCTGTCCCCAATAAAAAAATTTCATACCTGATTGGTTCCTAAATGGTATCAAATTGAGTGACCAGCAAGGGGGCTTCCAACCAATGGTCATAGGCCCGTCCTTTAAGGGTTAATCATACATAAGAGTAAATATTGATTTTCCATGTCAGATTTTGTAAGGTCAACATTACCCTAAACCAATCAGTAACTGAAATGTGGCATGTTTTCACAAAAGATTACTTAATTTACGCCAAATATTTCGGCAAGATATCGTTTAGCACCCAAAGAAGCACATTTAATCACTGATTGAGCAGATGCAACAAATATGGCAAGCTTTGTATGATCACTGGTGCAGTTGCTTTTTCCTACAGCTGTACAAATAGCACTAAAAAGCTTCATGAGGAACCCCAACAAGAGAGATCCGAACCAAGCTTCATATGAAAAAAAATGCCGAGAATAATCCAGTTGGGTATGACAAATAAATCCGAGACACCAACATTGCCTAAAAGCTTCCATACACCTCAAACTTATAAACACTGGAGAACAAGGTTTGAGCAGAATGTTATTGCCATTACGAAACCGCTTTCCATCAGCTACTGTGAGGAAGAACTACCCACTTTCAGCCTCCACGTGACACTTGCTCAAGCGTGTGCCTCTCCGAAGAACCCATTAATAATTTACCTGAAACAACTCCACCCTTGTTGAATTGATCTCGAGCTGAAAACAAGATGGATGTTATTGATGAAGTCATGAAGGAAATTGATACTTGATGACGATAAAAAAGCAAAGGGTGGGAATGTTATTCGAAACTTACTCCTCTAGCTTACTTAAACCCTAAATGATCAAAATTTCAAGGTTGTAGAATGGACAATCTGATTGATCACACTGTTGAAAATGAATCATTTCAGACAGGGCCAAATTTTAACAGAGAAGAACACTGCATGTGTTGTTTGAAAAACGAATATAAAACTGAACAAAAGGAAGTCCCCATATGAAGCCCAAATGGCTTAATGCTAAGCACAACTCGAATGGAAATGATCGTACCTGTTAGGTGGCCTGGGTGAAAAGCTGTTCTCCTCACAGAACTTCAAGAGCAGAAATTTGGAGCTGAACTGGTGGTAAGATTTTGTTTTACACTGAATTTCTAAACCAAAAGAATGAATACACGCTCGGACCAATTGCCCTGGTCTTCCAGTGACAATAATATCAAAGCTAATTACATTTGCAACGCCGTCCACATCCATGTCCTGAGGCAGCCCTCCCAAGACTTTCTGCAGCACACAACAACCTCGGTAAGCGATAATAGTACAACCAATCTGCCACTAATGTGAAGTAGGAAGCGCAATCTGTCTTTCAGCACCGCTTGGTGTGATAACGACTTAATAACATCATAAAAGATTGAAAAATCTGAAATGAAACAGAGCTGTGAGGTTTAGAATAAGACAACAGCAGTCACTGTACAGGTTTGCATATCTGTAATTGATACAAATCCTAATGTCATAAATTAGGGAACAATGACAACAAACCTGAAATATCGTTAAAAATTTGGTTAACAATCCAACAAGACGTCCTACGATGACAATGCAAGAGATCGTCTAGATGATCTGAATTGAGTAAAGTCAATGGAGTGCAACGCAGGATGCAACAGCACAAAAGGCAGTTCAACACTCAAATGGGAAATGCTTGAAATCGCATAGTGTGAATCGCCCAAACCGGCAGTTCAAATTACATCCTCAGTGCAGAGTCTCTACCTGCTGGAGTTTCAAAGCTACAGAGAGCAGAACCCTACGCGTCTCGGCGAGACGAAGGAATAGCGCGCGTCACCATAGGCAGCACTTCATCCCGCTTGCTCTTTAAAAAATTCAAAAACCCTAAAACAGTGCTTTGTCTCCTCCCCTTCCTTCTCGGCGCTCCTGCAGCAGCCGTGGAGCTTGTCGCTCCCGCATCAAAGTCACTACTCCCAAACCCTTGATACGCCCCACCACCGCCACCGGGTAACACGCTTTCATTCGCGGCTAGCGAAATGAAAAAGGCGAACGGCACGAGCCACACCATAGCCAGCATGAACCCGAAGATCCACTCCATGCTCAAGTACATACATCTCGGGTCGGTGTAGAAAAAACGGATCCACACCACATGACTGAGAATGAGCAAGCTCACACTTCCGAGAAAATCGTAGGATCCGAGAGAGATGTAAGGGAAGGTTTTGAGGAGACGGTAGTAGACGACGTGGGAGGCGATCCCGACTGAGATGGCAAGGATAGGGAGGCGATCGATGAGGAAGAGGAGCACGTGGAGCACGAGCACGACCTTGATGGCGTAGCTGATGATCTTGCGAGTAAGGCGAGTGTACTCTTCCACAAGCTCCGCGAGGTAGTATAACCCTGTGGCGAGACAGACGGCGAAGAAGAGGACGAATAAGTAGGCGCCGGCGTACACCACGAGGGTGGCCGCGCGCAGGAGCGGCATTGGGCCTCGCTTCGAAATTCCAAGCTCCAAAATCGTCCAAATGTCTACAACAAACGAACTCTGCAACGAACGAACTGGACAATACCCAAAACTCTCACGATTCCCAGAAATGGCAAGGTGGGTGTACTTCAAAATTTCAGAAAATTTTACGAGGAAGCGTGGTGATGTTCAGTTTGGGAGAGGGTGGTCGGGAGCATGAGAGCGTGGACGACGACGTGAATGTGGACTTGGGTTGAAATGTCTGGAGCCCTATTTTGTGTTTGTTTGCTGGGAGGGGGAGCAATTGCGAAGAAGGTTCGGTTGCGGACCTGTTCCAGATGTCGTTCTCTTTGTTTGGGACGGGCGGACTGGTTTAGGCCCTGGTTTGGAAGTGCCACGTGGGATTTTCCGGCTCTGCCAATCAGCGTAGACGACGACGACGTGAATGTGGACTTGAGTGTTGGGGAGGTCGGTTCGGACCAGCCCTTTTTTTTGGTTTTTGAAAAAGTGCCAAGATGGCCACCACTTAAAATTTGGTGAAGCATTGTATCTCCATCCATCCATATTTTTGAAAAAAAACACTTTTCAGTCACATCCATACACTTTTTCATCCAAATTTGGCAATTTCATATATATTTTGAATAGAAATGAAGAAATTTTGGTGAAAAAAGACTACTTTTTTCTAGCAAAACGTAGACATTTATTTTGGAATGGTGCAATCTAGCACAAAATTGCCCCCCCCCAAAAGAGCTGGTTCGGACATAAGGTAGGAGGTCTGTAAAGTAATCATCTAAAGGCTGAAACTGAATTTTGGAGAGGTAAAACATCTTGAAATATTTTTCAAGAAATTTTCATTGATAGACAAGAAGAAATGGCAATAGGCCTATGTCGTTTCATTTTTTTTGGAGCTTTGGAATTAGTTATGCCATAGGGCTCTAAAAACAACCACCTCCTAGAATGTACACCGTTTGCACATTTTGGTGCATTGAAGAAAGAAAAATGTACCTCTGTGTTATGTTCGGTTCAAAATGCCAACTTGTAGTTTGAATCTCCAACTTTATTGATGTCAGATATGAAATGCCAAAGATTTTTGACAATGACTACTTAAAGTATGTTCAAAAACTACATTTCAAAAACTCAGCATGATTATACTTTAAGATGAAACCCCAAATTTTAAGAGCACTACCAATTTCAACAATAAAAAATACTACATCAGAAGTTGTGTGGGCCCTAGGGAATGACCTACATAATCATGTATTAAGTGTTGAAATTAAATGTTTTAATAGTTCAATATCTCTTTGCGATGCTTGAGCACATATATTGTTGGATGTTGGGCTTGTTGTGATGAATGCCTTTGAATTTTGAAATTGAATTTTGAGCCAATCCAAAGGCTTTTTCCAATGCTCCTTACAAACAATAATTTTTTATGTTTTCCCCAAAGTTCCCATGAATACCATCAAAGTTCTATATTAGGGAAGCGTAAGCTGCTCCTAACACGACTGATAAAAATAGAGATTGTGGATGTGGATGTGTAGATTTTTGGGAGGTGTAGTACAAAAAGTGCCCTTATATTGAGCATTGAATAGGCTTTCACACTCTAAAGTTGACCACAACCCTTGCACATCCTAGTATGCACCTTTCAAGTATGTATACATATTTCATAAAAAGTTTTGTCTATTCTTTAGCTATGGCAACAAATGTATGTAGCATAAAGACATTCTCTAATGGAATCGTGTCATTAGATGTTTTTTGGGAGATTAGAAGACTGTTTTAGGCCTGTTCCCAAGGTTGTGAACAGTCAGAATAAAATATAATAAAAAAATAAAAAAATAATTTTTTATTTAAAAAATAATTTTTTATTTAAAAAATAATTTTTTATTTAAAAAATAATTTTTTATTTAAAAAATAATTTTTTATTTAAAAAATAATTTTTTATTTAAAAAATAATTTTTTATTTAAAAAATAATTTTTTATTTAAAAAATAATTTTTTTCGGAAAAAAAATTAATTTTTTAATTTTTTTAATATTACTATCTGACGTGGCAGTCTCTCGACAGCGTTAGATCGCAGATGTGGCAGTTCTCGACAGTGTTCCCACACTTGGGAACTCGCAGTCTTCTAAACTGTTGAAAAAACATCTAATGAAAAATCCCTTTGGATTATGAAAAATTGACCTTTGTGGAGACAAAAAAAATTATAATCTATACCAATTTTGAATAAATTATTGTAGAAGGTTTTTAATGTCAAATGAAGAATGTTTCTTTGGTAATGTGTCCCTTAAGATATTTCACTTGGAAACATTCCTCATTCTACTTGATCAATAGACTATAGAAGAAGTTTCACCAAAAGCATATAAGAAGAATCATCTCAATGAAGGGTATCAAACCATTGTATTGCTTGTAAAAATACTTATTTATTAGAGTTGAGTGATTATTGAATTGAAATTAAAAGGAGAGTACATAGTGACAAATTTTGCTCTAATATACATTACACCAAATTCCATGACATATAAATTAGCTAGCATTGGAATTTAGGTGGTGTTCACTAATGACATTGACATCAGACACTAGAAGAATTTGGAATCATTTAAATTTAAATTTAATTGGCGGGGCTAAGGAGACATTGACATCGTTCATCTACAATGACTTGTCTATTGAAACCCAAACTTTGGAAAATTTTTAATGCATTTATTTTAGTTTATAAGGAAACACTAGATATAGAAGTGGCACCACATCTATAGATATGTTTTTAGGTATAAATCATGCAATTAAGCATTAACAACCAACTCTTGAAGTAAACTCAAATTTAAGTATTTCTAGACTATATTATATTGGATCTAAACCATCAATGAGCCATGAGCCATAAGCCATTGATCCTTTGTCCAATAAATTAAAATTACAAAAAATTCTTTGGATGGAAGATCACTTTCAACAATTACAATTTTGAAGTATCAAAAGCTTGAGGTCACCTTTGACAAAAAATAATCAAAGTTCATAAAGCTCAATGGCTTCTCTCTATTGAGTGGATAGTTGAATCAAAATGTAGTTTACACATTTTGCAAATCAACAAACATATATGGGTGATTGCAAGAAACACTTGCTGATTTGGTTGCATTTGGCTGATTTTTTCAGGAGTACTTTAAAATTAGAAAATTATTATTTTAAAAATTTTAAAAATATGAATTATACACCTTTAAGATGAAGGTACCCATGGAAGGAATTGCATAGAAAAATTGTCTAAGTAGGAGAACTAGAAAAGTGCCAAGTCCCAAGAAAATACATACTTTGATGTTTTAATTAGGAAAAAATAGAAAAATTAAGTAAATTCACAAAATCAAAACTGGCCATTTGCAACAACTTTATGGATATGGTCATTCATCAAAAAAATCACTAAAATAATACTTTATAGGTTTCAAAATGCAAACAGAAAGCATCTCACTTTGTGGACTTCCACACAACATAAAAATAACTTTTTTCAAAATCTCTCACGCGGAAAGTTGTAAGTCTACCACAAGACTATCTCATCCAAATTTCATCTCAAAATCATTAAAAAAAGGTACTCCATAGTACTAAAACCCCCTAAAATGCAAAGTGCGACAATTCAGTTGGGGTTTATTTGTGGATTGTAAATTATTTTTGAAAATTAGGAAAAAATTAGGAAAGGTTTATGATAGTTATGAGTACCTTTTGTACAAATCTTGAGTCAATCGAAGCTAAAACACAAAAGTTATGGCTAAAAAACAGATCATCATGCAATGTGTGACACAAAATAATACAAGTGTTTTTTGCAATCACCCATATAGAGCTTCTCAACCATTGTCATTGCATTAGTTTGACAAGCTTTGTATGAAACAAATGTCTTTAGAAAATCCTCACTTGGCATAGATGAGGCAATGATGATGATGGACTTAATATATTTCTTCTTATTTAACCCTAAAATGCCAAAAGTCTTTTTAGAGCTTCTAAAATTTTTCTCTAGAGTGAAAAAAAAGTCAACTTTATGATGACAATATCACTTCAAGATTGAAAGATTATAATGTTTGATTATGAAGGTGTTAAAATTATGAAGGTGATGTGAAGTCTTTCAAACCTCTTTTTACAAGTCAAATCTAAAAAGTTGGTGACCAAAAAAAAATGATGTGAAAGGGCCTAACATGCATAACTCCAATCAATTTATGGCCTCTCAAAATCTACTGTACAATTTTCTTAAATGAATTTTTAATGTGATTTTTTTCTCTAAGATCTAGCTTGTATTTGAGGCTCATTTCTGAGAGCCCTCAACATTAAAGAAAGTGAAGATTGCAATGGGTACCTTTGCACAAAATCCTGAACAAAAGAATTATAGTCAATCATTTTTTAGATTGAATTTTTGATACTTAAAGTAGACTTTGAAAATAATTCTCCAAAAATACAAACCACTAAAAATAGAAACTTGATCATGTTTTCTTTAACTTCATAGTTTTGCAAACACCAGATTTTGGTGCCTTGGGCATTTAGGGTTAAGACCCATCACATAATTCAAAATTTTACTTTCAATAGTTTAAGTTTTATCTTTTTCCAACCCCGTTGAAAGAAAACAAAAGCAAGAAATACGTAGCAATTCCATGTAGGTAGAAAGCTCTTAAATGGAGTGGGTTCTAAAGTGGTGCCCTATCTTAAATGTATAGTATTTGTACATGATGCTTTTTCATAACCTTCAACAGTGTACTAACAATGTACATTTTAGCTAGGGCACCATTTTGGAGCCCTATGTCCTTTCAACTTCAAAATTTGATAACTAATTCAAAAAAGCTGAGAAGAATATGAAATGACTTGGGTAAGATGTCAATTCTACTTGTCTTTCAAGGAAAATTTACTGAAAAATATTTCTAGAAGTTTTACCTCCCTCAAATTCTGTTTCAGCCCTTAGATGGTCCATTATAGGACCTCTTACCTTAGATCGCATTCAGCACTCTCCGAAAAACACACGAAGTGATTGATCCTTGGAACTTAGTGCTGGTAGAGCACCTCCAATGCTTATCCTGAAAACAACACGGGGAATTGTAAGGACAGTCAGGTAAGTAGAGCAGGGGGGCGAAGCTAGGGTTATAGGGTTTAGGGTTTAGGGTTTTAGAGACGGAATGACCCTGGAGACAAGTAGCGAAGTGATTGCGAAGTGGGAACGAAATTCAGGGTATGTAGGCTTTCAGAGACGGAACGAAGAAAGTGGGGAAGTAGTGCCATGGAGCTTGAAGGGTCACAAGAAGTCTTGACGACATTGAAATCATGACGTATATCAATCGGAACATGCGTTTCTTTCGATATCATTTTGCCCCACCTGCACTCGATTTTCGTACTTAGTTCCAATTGTGCTTGCTACACATTCGGTACACGGAATTTGGAACTGTGACGGTAGCTCTCACATCCTGCATCAACTGAAAACTTTCAAAATGGGGGACGAAGCAGTTGAGGAGAAGGAAACCATCAAGGTGACCCTCCCGGAGGCTATGACCATGGCGACCGTGGCGCCGAAGGTGGTGAAAACGAAGGGCCCTCCCGTTCTGCCATGGATGCGCAACCCTATTGAAATTGTAGTTCATGAGTCTCAACTTGTTAATGAGGTTCCTCGTCTCGATCCGAGGTTTGTTACACATTGACCTGCTGCGATGGAAATGCCCCAATTGTGTGTGGGGTTGGAGCGGAGTAGGGTGCTATGTAGACGATATTTAGATATTAGTAGGGTCACTCATTTACCTGCTGCTTTGGGAAATGTTCAATTGCGTGTGTTGGAGCGGATCAGGGTTTACCGTGCTATGTAGACAATAATTGGATATTCGTAGGGTTACATATATAACTGCTGCTTTTGGATCAACTCTGTATTTGGATCGGATTAGGGTTTATTTGTGCTATGTAGACGATATTCGAATCTCCTGACGTGGTTGTGTTAGGATTTTTCAGATTGCAAGAGGCTTTGCAAGAGGCTGGAATTGAAGCGCTATTTCCTGTTCAGGTTGCCGTGTGGAACCAAGTGCTGGGTCCTGGTGGATGTGAGCGGGATTTGTGTGTTTGCTCGCCCACGGGAAGTGGCAAGACTCTTTCTTTTGCTTTACCGATTGTCCAGTTGCTTTCGACAAGAGTGCTGCGCCGTCTTCGAGCGCTGGTGGTTCTTCCGACACGAGATCTTGCTGTTCAGGTAGTGATAATCTTTGCTGTTACGGGTTTTACGTTCTCTGCATCTTAAAATTTTCCTCTCAGTTTTCATTTTCATTTTATTTTTTTGAGTTTAATAGTTAGCAATGCCGGTAGGCTGAGGTGTTGTTGATGAATACTCCTTTCAGGTGAAGGCTGTGTTTGATATCTTAGCACCGGCAGTGGGTTTATCGGTGGGCTTAGTCGGCCAATCTACGGTTGCTGCAGAGGTTGGTGAACTTGTGAAGTCTAGATCAAGGATGGTTCATAGTTTTGGGTTCCAGAAATCTTCGGAAAACAGCCTAGTATTTGAAAGCTGTATTGACATTCTAGTTGCTACACCTGGGAGGTTAATGGACCATCTGAAAAGTACTCCTGGATTCACAGTGGAACATCTCCAATACCTGGTAAGCATTGTTTTATTTGCACAAGACGATTGTGATTAAAATTTCTGAGCCGTGTCAGCAAGGGACGGGAAACTTTTTGTAATTGCAATTCAGTGAGTTCTTTGTTGCGTAAATCAGTCGATGAAGTGAACTCACGGGATGTGAATTTTTAGGTTGTGGATGAGACTGATAGGCTTTTAAGGCAAGATTATCAATCTTGGTTGCCGAATGTTCTCCAAGTTATTCAAATCCCTGAAATGTTCGACGATACTAGCAGAAGAAAAGCTCAATGCTTACAAGGCGTGGGTGAAGTGCACACAAGAAGACGCTGGTGAGTATTTTCTGAGTAGACATATTTTTTTACGAAGTATAAGACAGAAAGCCTTCACATGCCGTACAGATTCTTTCCATAGTTTTCGATATTACGCTCTGCCTAGACAGATAAGAATGGCTTAGGAAGTCTCACGTGACTATGTCAATGGCGAACTGACCAGAAAATCTGCATTGGAGGGGAAGTTTTAATTGCAGCGTGAAGGATGCTTTGTTAGTTTCTGAGTATCTCATAATTTTTTTTACCTACCTACGAATTTTTATTGTGAGTTTTGACTCTAGTATGCGTATCATGTTTGTTCAGGTGTTTGGAGCGGGGATTCAAAGGAAGGGTGCATCCGAGAGTCATGAAATTTGTATTATCAGCTACCTTAACAAAGGACCCAGCGAAGATTGCCCAGTTGGACCTTTACTGCCCTCTGTACCTTGCCCCTAGCGCTGAAGAGAATCGTTATCAACTTCCCAAACAGCTCAAAACTTTTAAGCTGGTAAGCATCCGGAAGCATATGTTCGCAATTTTATCAAATTCGTGTATTGAAGTAAATTGAGCAGATAATATTTTGGTTCTGGCGAGCACTTTTGTTAGGTACATGGAATGGAGTGCTAAAGGACGGTCTTTATGCTTTTGTTTTTACAGATGACCAAAGCAAGCAAGAAGTCTTTAGTCTTGGTGGCCCTCCTGGAACAATTTCAGAAACAGCCCACCATTATCTTCAACGCATCTGTGGAAGCCACAAACCAGCTGTTCTTGTTGCTGAGATATTTCTACGCGGGTGACGAATCTCGAGTGGCGGAGTATTCAAGCCGACAGCCGCAGCATATCCGGAGGTAGAGAACCTGCAGAATCTAGCGTTTTCATACTTACGTGTGAGCCCTCCATGATCGGTGTTGGAACTTCATGACTTAATGAGCGTCTTCACATTAGCTGCCAAACAATGATTAACATGAATTCTGCTAACTTTTCTGTTTTTCTGTTTACTGTAGGAAAGCGTTGGCAGATTTCATGGACGGTAAAGTGCAGGTGCTTGTGGCATCAGATGCAATGACTCGAGGCATGGATGTGGAGGGCGTTGCAAATGTGATTAACTTTGATGTCCCCGTGTATGCAAAGACATATGTCCATCGGGTTGGCCGTACTGCAAGAGCAGGGCAAGTCGGTCGAGCATTTACTTTGTTGGTCAAGAGGGAGGTAAATTGCTATTACGACAAGTTGGTCATAGCTGTTTTGTTTTCAGTGTATTGATTGATTTTAACGAAATATAGTTTGTTTGTTTTCCATTCTCTTCTTTTGTTCATAGTTATCCTTATGATGCTTCAGGCTCGTCATTTCAAGAAGGAACTTCTAAGCAAGTTGGAAAACGGGCTTTGCGAGGACTATGAACTTCCACTTTCATTGATGGAGGAACTTCTCCCTCGTCTCACTGCAGGTTTGAATATAGCTGCTCCCATGTGTAGACTTGTTTGCAAATTTTGAACATCCTAGTTACTCCATTGCTGACTTTCTTTAGAGTCTTTCCTCTCAGTTCGTGCTCAAATAACAACCGTCCCTTGTTCCTTTCCAGCTCAAGAGCTACTGAATAATGACGGTGTTGCTGAAGGAAGCAGCAAGGACGGTGGCTCTGCTGAAGGAATTGTTTCAGAACAAAAATCTTGACTGTGTACAATTAGGGTTGGTGGTGTATTTTACTATTGCGGAAGCTTCTGAGGGTGGTTTCGTATGATTACTCTGTCTTGGTGGGAGATTATACGCAACATTCTGTAGTGAGTGGCAGCATTAGCGGTTTTGGGCGAGACATAATGTTGTGTTCATTCAATCAAATGAAGATGGCTGGGGCCGAAGGCTCCTTACACTCCGTTCTGAGTTTGCTCGATATTTTTGGTGGCAACTCCTCAGTCCAGCAAGTTTTGATAGTGTAGATGAGAGAAATTTGGCAAACGATTTCAAAATCTTCTTGTTTCAGCCAAAATTAGCGATGTAGGCTTCAGGGATAAAATACTGTTAAGAACAACAATGTATGATCTGCTTCCATCGTTTGAAAGCTGACAATTTTTGGAAAGGTGCATGGTTACAGATCAACATCAGAAATAGGGGCAAAGGCGGTCAGGGTGCATACTAGTATTCCTATATTGATTGGGTTGAATTTGTGTGTGCAGCTTGCTAAGTCCACATGACTTTACAGGTTATGAGTGATGTTTCTCGACTGTAATTGTTACTATTTTTGGTGAGCCCCATGTCTGGGCACGTACCAATCAGACCAGGAGGCTTCAGGACTAGACATGGGAATGGATGTGACTGGATTGCGAAGTTTCAATTTCAATAAAAATAATTACAGTTGTTTGTTTGTAGAGTGTAGTGAAGAGGTACAGTTCAGTACTACTTCCTCAAGCGACACAAGAACGTCTCCACTAATTCAGGGTAGAAACACTAGACAATTCTTGCATTGCGTGACTAAAAGAGACGTGCGTTGTGACTGCATAACCCCCCAACAGGGGATTTTGAACCCGTTGATCAGCATTACTAATGCCGATTTTCCCACAATGGTCCTCCAACGGAAATTGATCGAGGCGCTCTGTTACGTTTAATCTAATCCATTTCCACGTTACGGGCAAGAATCTAGCAACGTAAGCTCAGTCCAGGTTAGATGACAGAGATCAGGGTCAGATTATTAGCCACATCAAAGAAGTCTGTATGCAGATGACTCTTCCTGCACCTAATTTCAAGACCATATCTTCCTGAACTCCGAACTTGCACACTGGAGTAGGGCATGGGACCTCATTTGCAGTCACATCCAATGACAATATTGGTATGAGTCTCATCTCCCCCCTTTTGGAGGATATCTATCCCCTTTCCTTTCCTTGCAGCCCCCTGCATGAGCAAGAGGCTCATCCATGGAGAGCATCTACCTTGTTCTCTACAATGCTGGGAGGTGCCTCACTCTTCTTTAGTGAGTCTCAGAAACTCTGTCATGCTTCCCAATTTGAAAGCCACTGGCAACCTAATCATAAAACCAGTTTCCTGGCAGGGCCCAGCAGGACTCAGCAGCGGCCTCCATAGTAGAAGTACGTACCCCAGTCTTGGTTGTTGCCAGGCGACACGGTGTAGCAAGAAGGCGCCGTGGTCACATTCTGATTGGTGATGAACAGTTAGAAAGATTCCATCTTTCGGTAACACAGTTGCCGACACCTCACATATTCAACAAGGTAGATTTCATACCTCCCAATATCCTTCATCCCGTAGGGAAGGCAGGTAACACAATAGACCAATAGAAATAAGAAACCACGCCTTTCAATTCCTTTTGAAATAAAATAAATTTGCTTCAGAGGTTCGTACTAGTATAATTGACTAAACAATTCAGATGTGCATTCCTTTTTTCTATTTCTGTTAGAGCATTAGTCTAATAACAAATCCTATCGGCGTTAAGTTCTGGGAGCTCAAGTTTCAATCGATACACTTCAAATTCATGCCCCAATTTCAATGTCCTAGTGTTGCAGATTCCGTAATGTTGTACATAGTTTTTTTCAATTCCTGTCAGGGAATTAATTAATTAATAAATCGTGTTGCAGTTGTGTATTGTATGTATTTGGGTTTAGCTCATCAAACCTGTAAGTCAGTGACGTCGTGCATGGTGTTGCCCAGGGAGACATATTGCAGGTTGCGCTGATAAGCAGCCTTGCCAAAGCCCGAGGTGGCGAGTGCTCCACTGCCCATGTGGGTCTTGGTCTGCGCATCCCCTTCACGAACATCAAAAACCTCGCCACCCCACTGGATCAAGTCGCTGGTGTCCCTGAGTGAGTGAAATAACGACCTCGGCCAATACCCCACGTTCTCTTGGTTGTACTGGAGCCACCAATTCCCAGATTCATCATCCTGTCCAATCCAACCCAGTCAAATTTAGAGGTACAGGATTTCGAGAACCCTAAACCCTTAACCCTAAAAAAAACCCATCCTGTCTCCTCTTCACTGACCCATATTTTTAACAGCATCACGTCTTCACTTGGTAGGCCTTCACTTAGCAACTATTTGGAGTAAGCATAGCTGGGTTCATGGAATTGCCTACTATTCCTTCTTCCTACGACTCAGAATGCTCGATATGATTTCCATAAAAAAACAGTGGACGTGATATGTACTCCCACCCTGGTACCAACTGCATCTTTCCTCTTCCTAATTCCTTGTTTGGCCATCATTTAGCAATTATTGGGTGTATGAGTTGCTTGGTTCACGAGGTTGCCTAATATTTACTTCAACTTCCTCCAAAAATGCTTGCAGGAAAAGGGGGGTCAAAATGTGAAATCAAGCGAGTTTAGCTCTTGTACAACCGTAAGTGACAGAAATATGCATGCTTTAGGGTCATGAAGGGACAGAAATACCTTGAATACACGTAACTTGATCTCATATTGTTCAGAATCTGCTTCTGAAGGGGGTGATATGGAACCCCCGAGCAGAACCTTGCTGCTCACTTGAACGAAGCCTTTACTCCCAGCAGGACAGTCTTGGTTGAGGTTGTAGCAACCCGTGCTCACGTACCCGTCTCCCTGCAGCTCAGGGAGATTGAGTCAAGCACACCAAAACACATTTAAGAGACAATCCAAGATTATATGAACATAGAATATAAGCAAAAACGAACCAGCTACAAATCAAAATTCAACAAGCACACAGATCTGATGGTATGAAATTTTCACAAATGTTGCATAAATTTTAACGAAATTCACTTATGAAAAAGTCAATTAGAACCCCTCCTGATATCTTATACATACGAGGCAAAAATGTGTACAAGTTATATTCCAAGATCTATTCTTGGAAACTTCCCCTTTTTAAGGGTCCACAAAGCAGTGTTCAGAAATGTGGAAAAAAATTAGCAAAATGTCTTTCAATTCTGGACGCTGAACCGAAGGAGAGAAGGCTTTGCAAAAATGAAGAACGCTACATGTGAGGAAGTTTAAGCAGGGGCATACTCGAAAAAGCAAGCTGCAGCTGCTTGATTTGTAAGCAAAACAGTTTTAATAATGTCAATTTTGAATTTTCAGCACATTAAGGTATATAGTCAATTAGTGTTGAGAGTGGTGGTAGTGAGGGGTTCGGGAAGGAATTCTAGTGCAACTTTAAACTTTGCTGACACAACGCCTAACACCAAATGCGAACATACCTTATTTAGCAGGTTCTTTGGTAGCAGCTAGACCTAAATGTGATTTGGGACCACTGCTACTGAAGTGTTACAAATCTAAGCTTATTTGACATTCCATTATTAATTCAGGCCTAGTGAAGAACATTAGAAGGGCAGGAGTGGCACTCACAGTCCAGTAGATGAAGAGGCGAGCCAACTTGTCCCCGTACAGATCCGAATAAACCTGCCACCCAACTTCGATGGAGTTCATGAGCCAGTTGCTGCTGCCCGGGTTGAATGACAAGCCCGTGTTCATGACCCAGAGCTGGGCCAGGCTGAAGTCATGAGGCTCTACAAATGGTTGCCATACGTTTAATACCACTTGGGTTCCTTTGTATGCTGGAGGATGCGAGATGGTTGTTGCTGTGTATGCATGCTACACGAATTATTTAAAGAGAATTTGTTAGCAACACAGGCACTAAAAAATGCGCTTCTTCGATGCAACATGCCAAGGTTGAGAAGATGACATTTTTTTATATTTTCAAATGCACCAACTCTTCACTAATACTCCGTACAAGATTAGGCTCTGTCTGAAATTAGTGATTTTTTCACAAAATGAACATTCAAATTTAAGCACGTGGGAATCCTCTGTTCTTTAGCGGTTTAGAAAGAAAAGGCTGGAAAATTTGAACTGCACATAGAATGCAAAAAGTTTGAGAATTTAACCCCCAAGTGCTTGGACAAAAAATAACAAGATCACTAGTAAAATAATATGTAAAATGATTGTAACTATTCAAAAACATCTATGTTACCGATTCACCTGGACCATTCTTTCCTCTTTCCATTAATGTTACACAATTTTTCTTGAAGCTTCCTCAACGATTATTAATTGAATGAAAGCTCCTTTCAAACATTTATCTTTTACCTAGTGCATGCTTGGGCATTTAGGGTTAATAAATTCTCACCTGGTGCACATACTTGCGTTTCGGTGAGCTCGTACTCAATCCTCCGGCTGCGTCTAAGTCCGATTGCCGATTTTTCCGCACTGGAATCTGGCCTTTGGGACAATTCTTATACTCCTTGGCAAACAGCTGGGAAGCCGTCTTGGCCCCATTGTCGTTGCTTGAGGGGCTTCCTGAGTTCGGATGCATGGATGGCTTCAGCTGCAACATTCAAGTGATCCTAGCGAGGATTAAATAAATGTCCCTTTCGTATACCAAACTTAATCTAAAAAGTCAACAACTGATCGATGAATTGAAGCTTCAAACGACGCGTACAAGGCTGGAATTATAATTCAATTAACCCAGACTTCATGCAGTCTGAAGTAGTTAGAGTACCATAGAACATAGGTAGTTGTACTTTTTCAGTACAACCCAAAGGCATCACCACTAGTAGGTGCACAATGCACTTCGGAAGTCCTTACACTTTTATGATATGCAGAATGACATCTAGGTGGTAAATTAAGTAGCTTGGTGATGAAGGAGATAGAGATGAATAAAGGTTATCTCACTTTTGTAGTTAAATGGTGAGGCACGCTCTCACAGCAATACTTTTCGGCCTCATAATATTGAGCATACAACTTGCTAGATCGAAGAAAAAATACCCTCAAAGAATGAGCACAACAAGAGGGCTCTACAAGTATGTCAAATCTTACTTGGATATCGGGATTGTCGAATGGAGATAAAGAAGGTTGTTCCTCGATGGGAATGCATGTTACGGTATCGCCATCGGATAACTGCCATTGCCCACATTAGAAGCAATTCCATAATGCAAGGGAAACCAAGTTTAGTAGAGTTGTCCTACACTTAAATCTATACCCGTCCTAGGTATCAAAAGAAACATTGCTTATACTTCTCATTATTGGCAATCGGAAACTTACCAATGTAACTGAAGTAGTCATTTGTTCACCAAGATACAATTCTCTGTACTATTCATTATTATACAATCAGAGAGTAACTTTGGTTTTGGATGTGGTTAACAAAGAACTTTGTTGGTTCAGAATCTGCAAATGGCCACATTAGAAGAAATAATATGGTTATTTTCCTCAAGAACTTCGATTTTGCATGCTGATGATAGAAGTACGACCTCATGAAATATCTTGATACCTGTCTTAAAAATACTAGATCTCTGAATCTTGATAGAGTACAGAGTTTTGAAACACGGAGGTCAAGTGGATTGTCAAGTAATACTTGAGAGTTTAACGGAACTACTCAGGTACAAATCTGCAAAATTCTCGATTCTAATGGCAAGTTCAAGCTAATCACGAGAAGCGAAGCTCTCATAACCATTCAAAGGAAAAGTCTTGGCCGTTTACAGTGGCTATAGCAGGGTTTCATGCAGTTGTGCCAACTAAATTCTAGATCTATCCCAGATTTCTTACTGACATCTGCTTGCACATCTCAGTATAAAAAATCGGTAACTGCCATTTCAATAAATATCACTACGAGGGCAACATGGACACCATGGCGAGAATTGATAACTCGATCATACATTTGAAACTAACGGCAATCGATAAACTTCAAACCACGATAAGTCTGAAGACCTAAACTTCAAACCATCACACTAGCTAATTAAAAAGAAAGCAGAGCAAGTGATGGATTACTCACTGTGAATGAAGTCGCATCTGTATTGGTCGTCGTAAACAGCTGCCCCTGCGTTTGTGCATTACTCGCATTATTCACCCGCACTTGCTTGTGCCGGCTCTGCAGTGGACGACCTGGAACAGGAAACGGAGTCGCAATAACAAACGTCGGCACTAGGAGAACCGAAACCAAGAGTACTAAACACATCCTATTCCACATCGCCATTCTCCCAAAACTAATCACTCACCTTCCACAATCTCTACAACAAAAGAAATTTACTGAAAACACAAGCTAAAACATCAACCTACGTGAAAGCTAAAGAGACAAAGAGAGCTGACGTTGGTTTGTCAGTTGAGCGCAGAGCTGCAACGGCGCCTTTACGCTTAACTGCAGAATTGGGAAGAGGCGCGGGAACTCCGGTGTTCCTGTGTGAACGTTGAAGATGGAGAGGGAGAGGGGGAGGGAGGGGGGCTTATGGCTGTGTTGTGGGGTCTATAGCCGTACCGTGGCAATTATTACTGTACTGTGACTTTGCAAGGAACGGATGAAAAAAATATCATCCTCAGGTTTCCATAAACCGCGCTCGCCTTCCACTTTGGTAGTTTGGTTCTGCGGGACGAATTCGCCCAGCGCTACTACGCCACCACGCCACCTCACGGCCGCGCAAACAAATTCCTGCAACTTACTTCGTGGTTCCCAACGAATGTCGCCACATTCTCAATATTTCCTCTGAATCTGCGTCCTTACCAATGTTTTCACCTCACATTTGCAAGAAATTTTCATTTGCGCCAGTGGAAATTGCCGAATCTCTGAATTGAAATTCCAAAGAGTTGGAAGTATTGGCTTGCCTGGTTTGTGGCTTGAATTGGAGAGACCGCCATGACCAGAGCAGCGATTGTAGGCGCGTTGTTGTCCCACATGCCCACCCCATTGTTCCAGTCCCAGCAACGACGATGCTGCGCGCTTCTGGTCCCCAAATGGAGCCCTGCACGAAATTTGACAGGTGGTAAGAATCATGTTGTCCGTGGGAAGAAATTGAACCTGCTTGTCCGTATAAGGAGCACGCGAATGGGACGGGAGCATGTTGGGAAGGGGGTGACAGTGTTCGGTCAGGATTCGAGACTTGTAAGCGTTCGGTTTGTTGCACTCTGGGTTTTTCTTCCAGTTGCTTTCCGATCGTGTATGACTCGTGTGAAACTTTGATGGATATTCTTTCTCATAGAATTTTTTAAAGCAGATACTTCGATACTGGAAAACGAATCCGGGGAATGGTGTTTCAAATTTTGAGAGAAATGAATTAGGGTTTTCATTGTTGGAAGCGCCTGAATATAACTGTACTGCTACCTTAAGTCACTTTCAGCAATAGATATCAAGGTTTTCAGCACAATTAAACTGTTTTTCAAATCTTTAGACATCATCACAGAGCTCATCTTCTTTAGGAATCACTGGGAGCTTCTGTACGAAAATTGTGACCATAGGGAAACCTGATTAGTCTAATTTTTGTGAAGAGTCCAAGTTTAATGATAACCCTGTTGAATGCATAAAGAAGGGGTCTGTATCCTTTTTGGTGTGGTTTCACGTAGTTCTAAATGTTAAAAGTTTTTGTTGCAGGTCAGGGGGAAAACTACCTCTACAACTGCGACTTGTGCTGCTGGAGGATCTTTTGTGGCGCAGCCAAGTTCATCACGGCGCAAGGCAGCAAAAAAAGAGTTTCCTCCAGATGAGAAATTGGCGAATTTGAGGAAAGAATTTGAAAAGGCTGCTGATAACAAAAGCTTGGATGCGTACGTCGTTCCCTCTGAAGATGCTCACCAGGTGAAATCATATTTTCCGTCGGTTTAATACCCGGTTTCTGGTATCCTCATGAAATCAGTAGTCAGAGGCAGTTTTGAGTTTAAAGTTGAGGAGGTTCAGTCTTCCAGATTTCAATCTTACTCAAAGTGTTTTTATGTTGTGCACTGACAATAAGATGGTATGTTTTTCTATGGAAATTAATGCTGGTTGATTTGGGCACTGTATGCAGAGCGAGTTCATTGCAGACTGCTACATGCGCCGCGCTTATATATCAGGATTTACAGGAAGTGCTGGCACAACTGTGATCACAAAGGATAAGGCTGCTCTGTGGACAGATGGGCGCTACTTTCTGCAGGTTTGCTTCTCGTCTGTTGTGTTGTAGTGCTGTTTTTTAGGGCTACTTAGCCAAGAACACTATGTACAATTTCTAAGAATCTCTTTTTAAGGACATGAAGGTGATCACAGAGCATGAGTGTCAATACTTCGACGTCATCTATAACGTGGAGGTTTTCATGGAATGGTATGCAAGAGGCAGAATACTCGTACATTTTAAACGTTCAACCCCTAAATGACCTAGAAATCGTAGCTTAAACATGTCCGATTTGATTAAATCATATTGTGAAAATCAGTAATTCAGAGGGGCCAGATTTTATCTCACCGGAATCAGTAAAGAATATTGCATATTGGTCCCAAATGAACAAATTTCGACAAACGAAAGTCCCCACATGCCCTACTCAAAACTGCCAAACAGGCATGAGGCCAAATTTGGTTTCTTAGTCTTGTAGGGGTTAACGATTACGATCACTTTAGCCTGCACAATTTTAGTCGTTTTACCAATCTACTTTTACTGTGACATGTTTGATGGTTAGTCTGTGCCATCGGCTTTCATCTGAGTGCGAGTGGTTTGCTGACTTCCAGGCCGAGAATGAGCTTGGGCATGAGTGGACACTCATGCGGGCAGGCACGCCAGGCACCCCGTCCACTAGTGAGTGGCTGAAGGAGAATTTACCAGAGGGAGCCAGGGTTGGAATTGACCCGGTAAGCGACTTTAACTCTCTGGTCGTGTATAGCGAAAGTCATTCTGTCTTTTTTTGATTGCAAGTTGTGGTATTACTGGACTGACATGACTGCTCTTGAGGACTGGTTTCACAAGTCATTATTTTCTTCTTTAGTTCACTTAAGCCTTCATCTGAGCTATCTTATTTTGTGTACAGTTTTTGTTCTCGGCTGATGCAGGTGACGAACTGAGACGAACGCTTGCTGAGAAAGATCAGGAGCTTGTCCTAGTGTATGAGGATAATTTGGTGGATAAAGTGTGGGGGGAGGGAAGGCCTCAACCACCTTCAAAACCTTTGAGGGTGCATGAATTGCGCTATGCTGGGGTGGATGTGGCCTCAAAGCTTGCCAACCTGCGGAAGGAACTGGCTAGTGCTGGGGCAACGGCAATGGTGGTTACCATGCTCGACGATGTAGCTTGGCTATTGAAC
Source organism: Thuidium tamariscinum (assembly GCA_947034885.2). Taxonomy (NCBI): domain Eukaryota; kingdom Viridiplantae; phylum Streptophyta; class Bryopsida; order Hypnales; family Thuidiaceae; genus Thuidium; species Thuidium tamariscinum. Next base: position 10,157,895 of record OX344755.2, read on the forward strand.
ATGGTGCATACTTCAACCAAGCATTCGATTTGAAGAAGCTTCTCTACTTCAATAAAAATGTCGGACTGCCACATTCTCATTCTTTCACAGATTGAAAAATTGAAAAATATTATTAATCGTTTAAAATGCCACTAATCTATAACCAAATCTGACAATTCTACTAAATTTTTAATCGATTGATTCTTTGGAATGATCCCGAACATGCTTGCATTGGTTTTTAACACGTCTCATTTTAGTTGGGCATCAGAGCTTTCTATGTCTTTGAATTATTGGGGTATCATCTTGGGGTAGAGACAACCCAGCAGTTCGGCATCTGCATTCTTAGTTGGCTTTACGTTGCAACTGATGGGCATTTTGTGAAGTGATTAACTTTAGAAATTGGATCCACTTTTCCCAGACGTCAGGCTTTAACGTAACTTTTTTGCATAATTATCGTGGATTCTCACCAACCTTTGATATGTGCATGGGCAGCGAGGTAACGATGTGCCTCACTCACCAGTGGCATATGCTTACGTGGTTGTGGAACTGGAGACTGCGTCCCTCTTTGTTGATGATTCCAAAGTCACGCCTGAGGTTTTGGCACATTTGAATGAAGCTGGAGTCTCCCTGAAGCCTTACACATCATTGGTATTTGAAATCAGAAGGTATCCACTACACGTGCCTTATCCTCTTCTGTCTATAACAGATGACCTAAATATGAGAATATAGTTTAAATTGGAAGAGCTGTACCAGTAGAAGAAACCTGTACTATGCAAGATTTTTTGGGTTTTCTTTATAATTTATAATTTTAATTCAAGACAACACTCTACTTTTTCTTTCCTAAGAGCAAGTCTGGAATGGGAATGATGTGATCCTTACACTCTCAATAGCACCCTTTGCTTGACTCAGGCTGGCAGCAGAAGGGGCGAAATTATGGTTGGATTCTGCAAGAGTTAGTGTGGCTATAAAAAATGCATTTGATGATGCCTGCGCGCAATATTATGAAGATTTAGAAAACGCACGGTCTAAAAAGCGTGGCAGTAAGGGGCGATCAACAACAGACAGGGAAGAACTGGATGGGCCGGCTGCTCTGCACCGACCTTCACCTATAGGCATTGCGAAGGCGATTAAAAATGAGGCAGAGCTTGAGGGAATGCGTCAAGCTCATCTTAGGTACCATCGTTGGTTGAGATCTGTTGCTTTCTGGTCTTTACCTGGTTGCACTTCTCACTCATATTTCTGACCACGGTTGTTGAAGGAACCCTTTTCAATTTATGTGTAATCTGTCAATCAATGATTAAGTGACTCAATCATTCTCTTTCTATCTGTTTGTCTATCCCTCGAAAGAAATCCTCAAAGATCTGGATAGATTAGGAGAGGTTACAAAAAGAGCACCATGATGATTTTCGATTTATTCCTCCGACAATTTTAGTTGATTTTCATCTAAAACCCTCTCGACCGCACTTGAATTTTCTCGCCACCTTTTTTTGAAGGAATCCTTCGGTAGTGGAATTGATCTCCTGGATATTGCTTCAGGGATGCTGCTGCGCTCTCTGAATTTTGGGCGTGGTTAGAGAGTGAAATAGTGGATGACAAGGGAAAATTATCGGAGGTTGAGGTTGCGGATCAGCTGGAGAAATTTCGGGCGAAGCAGTCCGGCTTTCTGGACACCAGTTTTGAGACTATTAGCGGTTTGTCTCTTACTTTTAAATGTTACTTAGTGTATTTGATCATTTGAAACAAGTCTGCGGTATCCTTCTGTCCCAGCTAGTCTGGCTTCTTGTCACATGTTTAGAATTGGCTACAATCTACTATTGGATCCATACTCGAGAACTGTTATCGAACTAATGAAAGAACTTTTTGTTTCAGGGTCTGGACCAAACGGTGCCATTGTACATTACAGAGCAGAGGCAGGAGCATGTGGTTACGTGGATGATAAACTGCTGTATTTGTTAGATAGTGGAGCGCAATATGTGGATGGCACCACGGACATTACACGCACAGTGCATTTTGGGACACCCAGTGCTCGCCAGAAAGAATGCTTTACTCGAGTTCTGCAGGTTCGAACTACTGATTAATTTCGGATCGTAATTTTGGATATTTTGGCTCAGATACTAAACCTTTTGACTTAGAATACCGTTTTCCCAGAATTAGGAATGAAAGTCAGAATATTTCCTGTGAATGTTCCTGTTGATTAGTGTGTGAGTTATATTGTTATATTGTTCAGCACTGGTTTTAGCATTCTCTTTTTGGTCTCTTTGCTTATTGCCTCAATGTGCTTTGGGGATTGGTATTGTCTCATATAATGTCAATCTGCAGGGTCATATTGGAGTGGATACTGCTGTCTTTCCGGAAAATACACCAGGGTTTGTGCTGGATGCATTTGCTAGAGCATCGCTGTGGAAAATTGGCCTCGATTACCGCCATGGTACTTTTTCTTTCCTTCCCCGTATTTCTTAGTCGCGAAGAAATTGTCTTGTGAACTGTAACAAGTGCCTTGCTTAACCCCTAAAGTACCGAGGGTCTCGAACGGAAATTAGATGTATCGTAGTATGTGATCCTATAACTTTCCGAAGTTTGTAGCGAAAGAGGAAATCTGAAATATAGTGATTAGATATTATCTGTTCAGTCACGTTGAAAAAATGTGTTTAACTCTAATCTCGGCAAACTTTGTTTGAAAGTCAAATCTTTGTAAAATCAAGTTTTGAAGCAATAAACTTTGAAGAGTCATAATGAATAAGATTTGAATTTTGATAGAATGGGTTAAAAGTTGTGTAATTATGGCAAAAAAAAGGATGGAAATTGATGATAAGAAGATAAAATCTTTCCCCGATGTCAGTATATTTTCCTATGTTGAGATGAAATTAAACGATTACCTATCGTTTCAGATATGAAACTTCTGATTTCATTGATGTGGATTTAAATTATCGCATGTTGTAGTGAACTTGTAGGCGAAGAAGTGAAAATACTTCGTACTAATTTCTGGAAAATGATGAATATCCGCCATGAGGCGGCTTATTCATTATAGCTTGTAAGCATATTGGGTGGTTGGGTGGTCCTTGAGGGGTTAAGGATTTATTAAAAAGTCTAATGGCGTGTGGATTATGTTCCGTGGCATATGATTAGTGAGATAGTAACAAGTCTGAACTTCATATTGGCTTGGCAGGAACGGGTCATGGAGTGGGAGCAGCATTGAATGTACACGAGGGACCTCAGAGTGTTAGCGCACGATTTGGGAACATGACAGGGTTGGCAGCGGGAATGATTGTCAGCAATGAACCTGGATATTATGAAGACCGAGCCTTCGGCATTCGAATTGAGGTCTGATCTCCTTCTGATTTATCATTGTAACCAGATGTGAGTATCTCAAGATCTCATAAGCACGAGAGTGGGACCTCACTTGTGTTCGTGGTAAATGACTTGTAGAATCTTCTAATTGTACGAGAGGAAGACACAGCAAACCGGTTTGGGGGAGTGACATTTCTTGGATTCGAGAGGTTGACGTTTCTGCCAATTCAGGTGAGCTTTCGAACTCCCATACTTTCCTGGACAAATTATTCGCTCGTACTCAGTGATTAATTTGGTATGTTGATCCTCATGTATCACAGCAACCATGGTTGAATGCAACATTGTACCAAATTCTTGACTCTTTGCGTATCTCATTCCAGTAAAACTTATCTTTGTGCTTTAACACGTGTGCTGTAGGCAAAATTGTTGGACATGGAACTTCTGTCAGATCAAGAAATTAACTGGCTCAACGATTATCATGCTGAAGTCTGGAGCAAGGTATATTCTGCTTTACACATTCTATTCTGCATTTTTGCGTTTCCTGCACCAATGAGTTAGTACTGCTCTCCATCACTGGTATTGGGGATGAGAAACCTCCCTAAACTGAACTTTGAAACCGTCTCCCTTCCAGTCTACGTAGCTACTTTCAGATAGAACACTTGTTGAATGTGATGTCCATTGTGTTTTTATTTTCTGTAGTAACCTGAGCATATTCAATAGTTGCTACTAAATGAGCATTGTAAGAAACCGATTTCAGCAACAGCGAAAACGTTGAGAAGCATCTGTAGTGGAATGTAATCTCTTGCTAGAAAATATTGTGAATGAAGCACACCTTTCTTTTTCTTAATTGGTTGGTCTCCGCAGGTATCCCCCCTTGTAAAAGGAGATGCACGAAATTGGTTGCAGAGGAACACTAGACCTATCGTGAGAACCGGGGATTCGACACCGACAGAAGAGCTCGCCACGATCTCCAAGTGATGTGTTAGTTCTGCACTTAATACGGTTAGTAGTAGACCACCAACTTCTAGTTTATTATTTGACGGTGTTATTGAAGCTGTCGTAGTTGTAGTTTCTACAATTTCATTAGAAAGTCACGTATCCAACCATGTTGATGATTGAGAACTCTTGCTAATGGATTTTGGATGGCATGGATTTAGAATTTGCAATGAAATTATATACTACTGTCTGAATGCTCCTTGTGTTTGGAACAAAGATGATCGAAAGTTGAATTTGGCTCAACATCCAAGGTGAACACACTTAAGCCCATTTCTAAAATGTTTAAGACTACAATCACTCACTAAGTCAACGTCCTTGAACTATAGAATCTTTCAACCTTCATGAGTTTTACTTGAAGTAACCTCATCAATAACTCTATTTGTTTAGGCTCACCCTATACTTTTCTTTGCATCAATGTGAGAGAAGTGTAGTTTATTTCATTGTTAACCAGTGCATTTGGGAAAATAACCAATTGGATTAGCAACTACATAGTGTGAAAAAATAAAAGGTGGATATGTAGCCCATGCTTTTATGAAATTGTCAAATTTTAGTTGCTTTTCATTTGGAATCCAAGGGTAACACCCAAGCTATTGGAGTACAAGGTTGATATCACTTTTCAGGTTTGACATTTGACAAGCTTATAACGCTTGGATAGTGCTTGGATAGGATAGGGACAAGTATTACTTTAGGGTTGGTTGTCACAACCAAACCATACTCCATCATCTATGTCTACCCAATGTAATGAAATTTGGAGTTTAGTTTCAAAACTAATGTTTTTTGAAAGAGGAGGATTGGAGCCTTCGCAAATTTGATGTTGAAGGAAAGTGATGGATGAAAATTTGATACTAGAGGGAATGAACTAGGAAATTTTGGTAAGGAAAGGATTCAACATGGTGCCTTTGGAAAATAACCTAGCTCCTTCTATAGAAAAGAGGCAAATTACCAAGGCAACTTCAAAAACCTCCCAAACACTTCTTCACATCCAATGGACTAACTTCAAGTTCCAATCCATGGATTCAATATGCAAGATTAACCTTATACTATGTATCCTACAAGGGTTTAAGGTGGTCCCAAAGTGGCCAATGGATGACTCTCCAAATCATTGTAAAAATGAATATTGGTCCAAAAAAACAGATCATTTTTGAGTGACTACCTTAGTCATAGGCTGGGACCCTTCCATTAACTTCCATTAAGACATTTTTCTGATGCTCTGTCTATGAAGTGGTTGAGGGAGTTGTCTTCGCCTGAAATTGATAGTGTGTCAAATGTTCAATTCGTTGATCTCATTCACTTGGTTGTGGTACTAGTGTTTTGCAATGTCAAAAAACTAAAGTGCAAGATGTAGACAACAATATTAAAGCATAAAAGTACGCAAAATTATGTTAATGATGCATATAGAAAATCGACAGAAAGACATACATTTAAAACCTTTACTTTCAAAATCCCTACCAAGGTTAAAACATGAGAAGTACATTGCACTGAGGCGCTGGGCGCCATGGCTCCTAATTCGCATGGGTACTCCTGTTCCTCTTTCATATGTGTTGTCCATTCGAAATGTGAACTAGTACAACCCTCTTCTAATCCTTCACCTTTCTGCGCCCTCTTTCTAATCCAAGGCCCATAGATTCTCTAGCACCCTCAATTCCTTTGGGATCTGTACGAAAGAGCAAAAACGAACAAATTCAGATCCTCAAATCGAAACTGCTGATGTGCCAAGCTAGATTTTCAACACAAAACATGGCTATCAATTTATAAACAAAGTCTCTATGTGAACACCAAGCGCCGAGATGTAAACGAGATATATACTCACCAAAAAACTGCGTGAAAATGCGTGTAAAAAAACCAACGTTTCGTGCAATGCTGCCTGCTACGTGAGGTGGCAAAGGCATAAGGAGGGTGTCAAGGCTCAAAGCCCTTCTTACAAACTGCAACACAACCACCAATTGACTTTGTCAGGCGAAGCAACAATTATCCTCATACCTAATGAAACCATAATTCGCATGTTTTGCTTCAGCGACCGTAATACACATACATTAGCTACAAACAATAGAGTTATCCTTAAATTCATTGAAAGTGGGGATAACCCTAACGAATAAAATTGTGAAAAATGCAGAGACTAGATATTTGCAAAGCTGTCAAGGAGGTTCAATCACCTATCTGACATAGTGTTGAAAGTCTCAAATCCACCAGATTAAAGAGAAACACAGGCGCACATCATTATTCTCAAATTCAACTACAACAACTAGGTCCTGTTGTTGGCAACAAGAAACAAGAGAATAAGAAACCTGGAAGTTCCGCTGGAAAGCCATAGTGAAATCTTCATCGAACTCAAACAGGCTGGACTTAGAGTCGTCGAGAGTGGGCAAGCCTCCTCGCTTCCGCTGTGGCGGAGCGTGCATGGTAGCCCCCTTCCCGGGTTCCCTCACGGCCTTCATTTTCAAATTGTCGAATTTCTCCTTCGGAGGAGGCGCAGGTTGTCTCCATGGTGGAACGTATCCGTCTTTGTCCTTGATTTTCCTACCACCAGCCATACTCTGCAATTCAACATGGTAACCATGGTAACATTCCACATATTAACGCTCAAATGAATTCAAACCGATGCGAATTCTACAGCTTAGCACGTGATTATATACTTCTCGCGATCATAAACGAAAACCTTGCGAGATTCTTACGAAAAAAAGTTCGCAATGGACACACTTGAATCCATACAATCGTCGTAAACCCATAATTACTTAAACCCTGGAATTGGCGTCTATTACAGCCTCGCTTGCAAATCTAATACGCATTCCTATGCACCCTCGAATCAACTCACTAATGCAAAATTCTACAACATTGCACGTGATTGTCTACAATTCTGTTGAGTGAAAATCCCTTGCCTCCACCTAGGGTTTCAAAACCTTCGCAATGGACACAATCGCATCCGTACAATCGTCATGAACCCGAAATTACTTAAATCCCAGACTTCGCGTCTTTACAGCCTAGCTCGCAAGTGTAATATGAATCCCCAGCATCCCTAACGCACCCTCAAATCCACTCACCGATGCAAAATTCTACAGCATTGCACGTGATTATACACTCCTCGCGATCGTAAACGAAACCCCTGCCTCGACCAGGGATTTCTTACTACTAATTTTTCGCAATGGCCACACGCAAATCCTGAAAATCTTCATAAATCCAAAATTACTTAAACTCTGGACTTCGAGCTCTGCTTACAAGTGTAGTATGCGTCCCCACGCACCCTCAAATCCACTCTCACCGATGCAGAATTCTGCTGCATTACAAGTGATTATATACACTTCTCGTGATCATAAGCGAAATCCCTGCCTCGACCTAGGGTTTGAAAACTTTCGCAATGGACACACTCAAATTCATACAATCATCATAATCTCAAAATTGCTTAAGCCCTAGACTTCGCGTCTCCTACATCTCTACCTACCAGTGTAATATGCAATTCTCAAGCATGCCCAAGCATCCATGAACTGCGAATGAAACGACAATAATCCCTGTAACCACCATTCCACTCTCAGGACCCATTACAGAGATATAGTTTTCAGCCCAAAATCAGACACAGCGGGGAATGCATGGCTTACGTTGTTGCGTTCACCAGTGCGACAAACTCGAAATGCGAGCGCGCTTGTATAAGTTCGAATCCTTCCTGGAATTCAAGCAAGTTGCGCAACGGCAGTGCTTGATGAGAACGGGGACGAGAGTATAACTCCCTTAACCCCTATCCTTTCAACCAAAATGGATAGGGACATTAGGGGTTGTCACGCCACTTCCGAGAATGGACACGTGGCGTGCGGTGGGGTCCACGAGCTGAAGGCGGAGCTGCAAATTTTGAGTGTCATTTTTTCTCTTTTGGTGAAGATATGGGAATAATTTAGGTACTATCACGATTCTTTGGAGAAGCAAATTTTCTCAAGGAATAGGAATTTGGTGAGAGAAATAGGAAACCAATAGAAATCGGTTTAACCCCTAAAGGTTTTTGACTATGTTTTCACCGAAACCGCTTCAAAACTGTCATTTCTTAGACAACTACAAAATTTTAAGAAAAAAACATTTTTAGAGAAAAGTAACCGTAGGATCTTTTAGAACTTAGGTTTAAAAAGATGTGAAAAAAATTTCAACAATTTCAACAATATGCACCCAAAAATTTTATTTTTTTTCAAAAATGTTAAAAATTGAATTAAATAAAGAATTTCAAACTTTTTTGGAGTGTAGAGATTCTATAACTAGCCGCAAACTACCTCAAACTAAAAATTCTCATAACTTTTGACTCATTAATCAAAATGTAATGATTCAAAGCTTTCCACTTAGATAAAAATCAAAGAAACCAATTTCAAATTTTAATTTCTTAAAAAAGTAATTTTTAAAGAAGTTTTTTTTGCTGCCCAAGCTGCCCACCGAACGAAGAAAACAACATATCATGTCATAACTTTTTAACCATGTAGTCAAAAGTCATGAAAATTGTTGGGCCTTAAAGCTACTCCTTGGGGCACATGTTGTGTGAAAATTTCAAATAAAAAAATAAAAACTCCATCCATAGTGAGCTGCCCAAAATTGCTATGTTGCCAAAAAAACTCAGTTTGGTCCTTTAGGGGTTAAGATGGAGGAGATATGACCCCCCTTTTGGTGCATTCAACATTGAGAATCAAAATTGGAGAATGAGTTTACTTGGATTCTGGTAAGTCTATAGGAAACATTTACCCAATATGAGTTTTATAGACTAAATGCAAAGTAAGGACCAATTTCATATGATACAATTGTGTGCTATACAAGGTGTCCTCTTTGGATTTGAGTTGAGGCAGTTTAAAGTTGTTAAGTTCATTATTGTTTGTTTGTTGTAATGAACTACACATCATCAAACAATGCCTTTGCATATGGTTTGAGTTTAAGCTAAACTAGATTTACTATTATTTCAATCCCTAATTGCTCAAGTTACCAAATTGTAGTTACAACAAATTTGGGAGTATGGAAGCTCACCTTTCTACATTATCATTTTTAGTATGTTCTTTGACTCACTTTTAAAGTTTTCTAACTATGTTTTCACCAAAAACACTCCCAAACCGTCATTCCTAGGACAACTACCAAATTTTTTTTAAACATTTTTGGAAAAAATGATATTGTTAGATCATTTTGTACTCTCATTTGAGAAGATGTTGAAAACCTAATTACATTGGTACTTCTCTGAAAAAAAATTTACTAAAAACAAATTCTTTACGCATGGCAAACAATTTAGTACATATTAATCCTACAAGGTTCAAAGCAAGATTTAGGATGTCACTTACAACCTTCAATAGAATTTGGAATATAATAAAAGACGATGACATCTTCAAAAACAAAAGTACAACTCTTCAATTTGATCCACGTTTGCAATTCCTAGTGGTTCTATTTAGATTTGGAGCCTATGAAAATGGGGTCTACAAAAATAGGGCCTATGGAATTGGGGCCTACAACATTTAGAAAGCCATTTGGAAAGACTTTAGTGTATTGGCCTCCTTATGTAGAGAAGGACATCATCAAACAATCCATTGAAAAATCAAATGGCTTTCTAAAGGTTTATAGGCCCCATTTTTGTGGGCCCCATTGTCGTAGGCTCCAAATCTAAATAAAACCACTAGGAATTGCAAATATGGATCAAATTGAAGAGTTGTACTTTTGTTTTTGAAGATGTCATGGTCTTTTATCATGTTCCAAATTCTATTGAAGGTTGTAAGTGACATCCTAAATCTTGCTTTGAACCTTGTAGGATTAATATGTACTAAATCATTTGCCATGCATGAAGAATTCATTTTTAGTGGATGTCTTTCAGAGAAGTAAGGTAGAAGGTCCTAAAATGGACCTTCTAAGCATTGAATCTGAATTTTGGACAGGTGAAACTTCTTGAAATATTTTTTAGTAAATTTGTATTGAAAGACAAGAAGAATTGGCATCTAACCCAAGTTATTTTACATTTTTTGGATCATTTTTGAATTAGTTATGAATTTTCAAACGAGATGTGTCATAGGTCCCTATTTATGATCCTAGGTCCTTCTTAAAGTGTTCACTGCAGCTTCCAAAGAAAAATGGGAAAAGCAAGGGAAATGATTGGCTCTTAGAATAATGAATAATATTTTTCTTGATTTATTCAATGACTACGGAGGTCAATTTAGTAACCACATCCAGTCCATTCAACCACCATTTATAGGGTGCATTCTTAACGCCTGCTCCATTTCAAGACCTCCTACCTTACCAGTGGAATAAGATTGAATTGTAAATTGTAGACTCACTATCCAAGAGGAATTTGTCACCACTATTAGAGAAAGAAGAATTGGTGGTACCTCTACCAGAATTAGCAAAGGAAACTACTATTTCAACTGATGTAGAAATAGTATGTGTTGCAAGACAATTTTCAAGAACTTCAAGAACAAAAGATCATTCAATGCATTAAGGCATGATTTCAATCGAATAGGGTATATAAAGATTAATAGATAGAGTACATTGGAATATATGTATGCCAAATTTATGAACTTGAGATGATATAGTGTGTTCAAAATGAATAAGATATTTAGACAATGCAATATATGTATGTATTTGAGTATTATATGTGAATGAAAACCTTTTTTGTGAGCCAAAATGACTAAGAGTATTGTGTGCAATGTTTTATATATGAAGTTCCACATGATTATTTTACTTTACATTTATGTATTTATCTACTTTTAACATAAGAGGATTTCTGGCCCCCAAGAAGACTGTTTCAGGGGTGTTCCCAGAAACTGTTCCCACTGCTGCAGACCAGCCCCCTGCTGGTCTGAATTTTTGAATTTTGAAAAAAAAAAATTAAAATTTTTTTTCCAAAAAATTTCAAAATGTTTAAAAAAGAAAGAAAATGATTTTTAAAAAAAAAATTCAAGAAAATATTTTTAAAATATTAAATAATTAAATAATTAGTATTTTCTGACGTGGCAGTCGCTCGACCACATCAGCACTGAGTTCCCAGAGTTCCCAATGCGTTCCCAACATTTAGGAACTTGCAGTCTTGTAAAGAAGCTGAAAATCCTCTTATTCTTTTATTCAATTTTATTTTTATTCTTTTATTTTTATTTTTTAAAACTTTAATCAATGTACTCTTAGATATTATATAGTAGAATTTTGCAAAATTTATATGGTTTTATGTTGAACTAGAACTTATAAAGAAGTAAAATGATTACTCAAACTTTGGTTATTTTGTTGTAATTGCATTTGTACATGTTTACTTTCATGAGTGACTAGTTTTTAGTTTTTTCATTGAATTCATGAATCCTTTAATTCTTTTGGAGATTCTATAAATTTAGTAGGCATTGAAGAATTTGAAGATATTTAGTCCATCAAAGGGCCCTCAAGAGTGGCTGCAATTGTGGGCCTTATTTAGATTTGAATGAGTACTTGATGAAGAAGAAATGATATTATTTCCCTATTTCCAATGTTATTGAAATGCTATTACAAAATTGCAAGCTTTTCATTAAAAAAATGGGACAATATTTAGTTTTTGTCATGGGTGATTGCAAGAAAGGCCTGTACTATTTGGCGTCACAATCCAAGTAACTTTCATACCATTGGTTATAACTTTTGGGAAATTAAGCCAATGTACTTGAAATTTTTATTGAAGATGGCCAACTTGATAGTTATAAGATTCATTATTTTTCAGAAGTTTCCAAAAATCATTTTCTAATTAAATTTTAATTTAGCTAATTTGTCACACTTTGCGATTTAGGGTTTTTTAGTACTATGGAGTATCCAAAATTAGTGATGTAGACTTGAAATTTATGTGATCTATTTACACACTAGAGATTCATGTGTCCACCAAAAAGAAATTAAAAAAACATTATTTTATATCCTCTACATTCATGCAAATAGGGACCTCTTGCGCATGCAATTTTGAACATTGAAAATGGTTTCAAAATCATTCTTTTGGTGAAATGTAATCACCATCAGTCCTTCTCAAATTGCCAATTTTTACTTTTTTTTAAAATGTTTTTTTCCTATTTTTTATAAATTATTACAAAAAAAAAATGTAAAAGTGCTCATTTTCATGATATTTTGCACTTGTCTAGTTCACCTACTTAGAAAATTTTCCTTCACTTTTCCTTCATAGGGTACCTTCAAAAAATATATATATATACATTGGGCATATTTTTCATTTTTTAAAAAAATTGTTTTTTAATTTTTAAAGTACTCCCGAAAAAAAATGAGCACTATTCCAAAACGAGATAAAAAAACGGGAGGCCTTTCTTGCAATCACCCTCATTCAAATTTGTGTACATCAACGAAATTTTTTCATATGGAAGAAGACAAATTTTTCTAAATGAAGTAGAAATGGCTCATGATGTTTTTGCACTAAAATGCTTCAAATTTGACAATGAGAGATGAGAGCCTACTATCATCATTTGAGTCTTTAGTACTATAAATGAATTCTTTATTTTAAAATAGACAATGAGTACTTGATGTTCATGATGTTTTTAATGCTTTTGAAAATAAATAATAACATTAGATGTACATAGTGTATTACAACATTGCAACCTTAGAGAGTGGAATTTTTCAATTTGAAAATGAATTGTTATCAATCTAGTATTTTGAATCATTCTCTACTTCTTTCTATTTATCATTTTTTCCCTACATATTGGACAACTTCAAATGATTTGAAAATTTTCAAGTATGTAGCCAAATTGACCAAAAGGATAAATTGAAAGAGTTACAAGAATTTTGTATACTTTTTCATTGAAATGTGGCCTTCTAAAGTGTAGCCGTCTAGATTTTTGCAAAGATAAAGAAAGGATCTTTTTCACTTCAAGCACTAATATTTGCAATGCACATGGCAAAAATTCTTGAAAGGTTTTCAACATTTTCTCAAATGAGAGTAAAAAATGATCTAACGGTATAATTTTTTTTTTAAATGTTTTTTTTAAAAAAAAATTTGGTAGTTGTCCTAGGAATGATGGTTTGGGAGTGTTTTTGGTGAAAACATAGTTAGAAAACTTTAAAAGTTAGTAAAAAAAGTATTAAAAATGATAATGTAATAATAGTATTTTTAGTTTAGCTTAAACTCAAACCATATACAAAGGCATTGTTTGATGATGTATAGTAGTTCATTACAACAAACAAACAATAATTAACTTAACAACTTTAAACTACCTCAACCCAAACCCAAAGAGGACACCCTGAATACAACACACAATCATATCATATGAAATTAGTCCTCACTTTGCACTTAGTCTATAAAACTTGTATTGGATATATGTTTCCTATAGACTTACCAGAATCCAAGTAAACTCATTCTCCAACTTTGTTTCTCAATGTTGGATGCACCAAAAGGAGAGTCACACCTCAATCTATATTAAACCGGTTTCCATTGATTTCCTATTTCTCTCCCTAAAGTTCCATTCCTTGAAAAAATTCACTTCTCCAAGGAGCCCTAACAAACCCTAATGAAGAACCGTTCAACCCACAATATTCTATTTCTTTATCTTTTCTCTATATTTTTCTGTGTGACTCTAAAATTTAGTTGCGACTATGTAAAGCACAAAAAGTAGAAAGTATCCATATGATCAAAATTAAAAAAATATTTATAGATTCTCTTCAAATGAATTTTGAAGATATAACTTCAAAAATTCACCAAAAATACAATTTCTATTTTTAGGATTTGAAATTTTTTTTGATTGGACAAAATTGTGTTTTTTATTGATTTTTTAAAAAATAAAAAATATTTATTAATGAGAGCATCAATGCTTCCCCCAAATGGTAAGTTTTTCAACACTAAGCAATTTTAGACACTTTGTACTATTTCTCCTTTTTTTTGCTATAACTTTTGTTTGACTGTATAGATCTTAGTTTTGAATGCAAATGTTGAAACACAATCCAATATTTTGAAATTTTGAAAAAAAAAAATTTTGAAAAAAGTTTTTTTTTTGCCCGAAAATGCTGCTCGAAGTTGGGCAGCGGCCATAAAATGGTCGTTTGAGCGCTTAGGGGTTAAAGCAAACTCGTGAGTAATGGAGTTTGTAGGTGGGGCCAATTTGAAGAACATTCTCTAAAAAATAATATTGGAAGTTGATATTTGTAAATGGTCATTTATTACACTTCTTTGACATCTAAAACTTGTCTTAGTGCATAGTCCCAACATCATGCACTATGAAAGGTTCTACTTCTACTTCAATAGTTTGTAAAGTATGGTTCCAAAAAGTGTCTTGATACATAAATTCTATCTTATTGTACATGTCAACATTTTCAATTAGTTTTTTCTAACAAACTAGCTACAAGAAGTTTTATCATTCTCATACATTTTTATTTATGTTTTTCTAATTCTTATTGAATTAATTATAAGTTTTTGAAGTTGAAATAGAGGTGCTCTTGAAAAGTCTTTGCCTTAAAATGTTGCCTTTTGTATACATTGAACACTCAAATGCATATTTTTTTGTTAAAGCTAGATGCTTTTAAATAGGCTAAGTAGTTTTAGTCTTGTTATGATTGTACTACATTTGTTGATTCATGATGACAACTTGACATTTGGATGTTGTTTCATCCTATTTGTACACAACATTGAGTGATTTTCATAATATTCAAAAGATGCGCTATGAAACTAAAAGGTCTAATTTATGGCCTAAAAGGGTACTACATAGATAATGAAGCAAAAATATGTCACCATTAGTTTGTCATATGACTCTTAAAGAGGACAAGTAGTCAAATAGAGTGTAAAGTCTTCTTCATTTGGGCATCAATTAATACCTAGTTTGAACATTCTATGTAGTACATGACAAACGATTGGCTATAATGAAGTAAAGACAAATGAGGTAATAGATTCTTGTGATTATCCAAAGTGTGCATTAGCAAATCCAAATAATAAATTTAAGACTATTAGAAGAGTATTCAAAACTAGAACATTGAGATTAGAGTACAAATTTGCAAAATTGATCTTCAATAGGACTTTTGAGTTTTGACTATTTTGCAAACCATTTTCTAGCATCATTTTAAGACTTCACTTGAATAGAAGGGCAATTTGCTTAAGAAAATGAGAGATGATTGCAATACAATAAACCTTATGAGTGAAACAAGTTTAAAAAATAATCCATCCTAATTTAAATGTTCTTCTTTCATATACTACTATTTGAGATTTGATGAATGGAGAAAGGCAATTAGTTTTCTATTCATGTTTTGTGGATAGGGCCTTAATAAGCTTTGGACAACACAGAGGCCATTTTCTAGTCAATGAAAGAGAGAATATCTTTCAACTATTCATCCTCAAAATTAGGGGTGGAAAGGGAAGATCTTCTATAGTGCTTTGACTTCCAATGAGAGCTTTCGAATTCTTTTGTAACAATGATTCTCATGCTATCAAAATTCATGATTTCCATGGCCACCGGCTCGTCGTTTAAGGGTTAATGTCAAAGACAAGGAATCAATGTTCAAATCAAAGAAGATTCAAAGCCAAAACAAATAGCAAAGCCCAAGGAGAGTGCAAGAGGTTTACAAGGTGCATATTTCATCTACAAAAGTACAAGAAACAAACTTAGCTATAAGGCTCCAAGACATGTGTTGGGGAGATTGAGATTCCTTTCATCTTGCCTTCAATTGAATATTATCGCTACATCTTGAAGATGATTCAAAGAAACCTAAACCCACTGATACAAAGGGAGCTATTTTGTTCCTCTCAAGATTAAGATATTTCCCTTGGTGTGAAGGTTCCCCCTCAGGATTCCTAATTTATTTAAGGTACAAAGAAATTTGAGTACAGTGAAAAGTGAGAAATCAAGCAAACACTAAGAGAGCAGGAGAACAAAAGCCGATTAAGAACAAAAGCTGCAATCACAAACTGTAATTGACAGAATTGAGAGTGTGCAGCCCCATGGCAGGGCATTATACTGATTGTTTTTTAGGATATAAATCCTGATTTATCAACTAGCTAGAGAAGTCATGATCACAGCTACTCTATAACTGTCTGACCTACCTCACCCACTTCAGTATGCTATACAAGTAACCACACTCAGCAATTGAAAGCAATTTCACGATTTTGACAAAATGTGACAAATCCAAATCTATGAACAAAGTGAGGCACCGATCTCAAGGTTTCCACCATGTTATCTCCCTGATACTCAAAAGCTACGGCTTCCGCACCAGGGATCTGACATGATGGAAGCCTCAAAGAAAGATGCCTCTCTCAATACAAAAGCAAGGGCAGCATTACTGGCTTACTTACATTCTGAGGGTAGCAAATCCTTGCTCCACTGGCCTAACAGGTCGAATGTTGTGTTTCTTCATGTAGAGGTTTACCTGCCCAGGCAATTCTTTCAATAGCTTCTTCGCAGCGTCTTGTACACTTTGGCGTCGAATCGGCACAAATTGGACAATGTCACGGTCAGCTATTTTCCCACTTTGACTAACGAGCTTCTTGTCGTCTGAGTCTAGGAAATCCATGGCGCTGAAGTCGGCATTCCCTACACCGACAATCAGAAGAGAGAGGGGGAAATACGAAGCATCCACAATTGCTGAAATGGTTTCTTGCATGTCAAGAATAGCTCCGTCAGTGATGATGAGAAGCACGAAGTACTTCATTTGTCCCTGAAACTCAGAGGCTAGAGCAGTTGCCTGTCTTACCACGGGTGCGAACCAGGTCGGACCATAAAGCTCCACAGAGAAGATCGACTGGGAATAGGCAAAATGAATCCCGGGAATGCCTTCCACCGTAGGGTTGCTCACATTCTTGTTCAAAGGGAAACAGTGTGACACAGTCCCATTGACTCTTCCGCCAAAGCCCCAACAAGGGAAGCGCTTATCGGTATCGTAATACTGCAGCACTCCACCGATAGCATCAATGGCCATCTGGTATGCGTTGGGGCGTCCCGTGGGGTCGATGAAATGCAATGAGCCTGGTGAACGGGGATCCCCATTTGAAGCAGTGAAGTCGATAGCCACGAAGAAGTTGATCTCGCAACCACAGAGAATGTAATCCACGATACTATAAACGGAGGAAACTGCGCACGTGTTCACAAAAAGGGTACCCCGGCTTTTGCTTGAATGCTTCGGATTCGAAGACTTGCGAGTGAGGGTTAATGAGTTCCCCACTTGTGAAGTCTCCAGCAGTTGATTGAAAGTAGTGGTCACCGACCCAATGAGTTTGTGTTTCCCGTTGTTGTTGTAGTCAAGGCACTCAATCAACAGCTGCCTGTGCTTATCCCCATTGCAAAGCTGTTGAAGCGTAAGCTGAAATGGTTTCCATCTGGGGTTCAGATTGTTGGGAATCTCTTCAGTCTGATGGACGGGCGAAAATGTGTTATCAGGCTGCCACTTTGAAATTCTCAGAATAGGATCACTTTTCGAAAACACTTCCAGATTCTCCAGGGACCTGCAGCTTAGGACGAATTCCACCTCCTCAGGGACCATCCTCACTCCATTCACTTCAGTTACCACCTTTTCAGCACGTACGGTCAGCGCTCCACGAGGAGACATGAGCGCATTGTTTCTCATACCACCTTGAAGCGGGCGAGTCAACACATGTGGAGGTGAAGCTAAAATTTCGGAAAGCGTGGTCTTCATTTCACCCAGATAGTCCTGCTTCTGGAGCTTCATCTTGTCTGAAGACTTTTCTTTGTAGTTGGAGTCCACATCGAAAACCACGAAACGGAGGGGCTGAATCTCCTCGAAGCGATAGTCGATGTCTAACTGGTACACCCACTTGGGATTCAATGTGTTTGGTATCGTTTCCGAACGTCCCAGCTCGACTTCCTGTCCATTTATTGCAATTCCATAGGCCACTAGCATGGGGTCACTGGTGCCTATTAAATCTCTGTTCCGTAAACCACTAGCTTGAAATGATAGTTGCAGTTTTTCACTTGGAGTCCCACTGGATCCACCGGACCAGGCCATCCTTGAATCGAGCTTGTATGCGTCAATCAATCAAAGGGTGTGACTGTCTGGTATCCTTCTTGTGTATGATATCTTTCTTGGTGTATCAGCCCTTGCAACACCAGGTCTGATCCGTCAACGAGTTCGCCTGCTTCAGCAAAATGATGCAGAATTTAACCAAGTTAGCACATACAGTTCCCCAAGAAGACCAACCCCTGAAAAATAAAGATTTCATGATCACAGAATGTCCAATTTCATTGACCATATTGATAAAAGTACAATCCAGAAAGGGTCAGATTCAATAACACCAGAACTAGTAAAGAACATTGCATGTGTCGGTCAAAGAATAAATAAACCATGAAACCAAGAAAGTTCCTAAGATGACCATATTGAAAAGTGCGGAAAAAAAGAGACCAATTTCCGCCTGATGATCCACTAGGGCAAAAAATTCCGCAAACTCTATCCTGTTCGAAAGTACAGTACGATTGCAGTGTCTTAAAGTCGTACAGTGAGGCAAATGCTTGCAAGTAAGAGGAGTGAATACCCCCTAAAGCATGCAACGCCAAAACCTCCTCAATTTTCACGAAGGCAAGCCCAACACGTAGTTCCTTAACGAACTCGCACAGAAGAATATACCTTGTTAATTGACTGCGGAAACAAAGACGAACCGGTTATGTTACCTCAAATCGTCAATATAAGCGTTTCAATGTCTTCAATGTGACCACATGTTGAATATTTTGTTCTCACAGATTAGCAAATTTGTAGTAAGAGATATTGCAAGGAGAATCTAAATTTTCTGCTACTTGGAGAGTATGTTATAAATCTCAGTAGTCTACACGCCTTAAGCTCCTACAACAGGTGATTGACTTAGTCGGAATCAACACATTTAGAACCTTGACGCAACAAGAGAGTGATGCAAGAATTGCGGCACCCTTCAATAGTCACTTTTATAATCTACTCAAGTTTTAAAAATAGAAGACGACTACTGTAGTGGTTCAACATATGTATAGCTACGTCAGGGACCCATCATAAAAATATCCGCCAAAAAATCCGCTAACGCTTCCCTAAACCTCAGAAGCCTAACGGTCCTGGGGTGCGTGGTCCTGGACATAACGTAAACATGCTACAAATCACTAACGGCAAGACCACGCAAGAACGAAGACAATGCAAAAACTCCCAATCACAAACCCTTCACATATTTCTCCCGAACCTTTCTCACGAACATCCCGGGAAATCAAAAACCGAACCAGACACACAGCAGGAAACACAAGAGCCTACATGACCAGCGACCCACCTCCCTCCAAGCCCTTCTAATCCTAAATCTTCATCGACTACAACGACTTAACACCGCATTGTTCTAATGATTCTCAAATTTCAAGCAAACCTCAGCCCAAACCCTCTCTAAGTTGTGCACCAAAAACCACAAATGAAAGCATACGTAGAAAACTCACCTTCAAGAAAATTAAACTACCTCCCTCCAAGCCCTTCTAATCCTAAATCTTCATCAATTACAACGACTAAACATCGCATTGTTCTAATGATTCTCAAAGTTCAAGCAAACCTCAGCCCAAACCCTCTCCAAGTTACACCAAAAACCACAAATCAAAGCATGCGTCGAAAACTCACCTTCAATAAAAACTCGACCGCTACAAGAACTCTTCAAAATGTAACAGACGTGAGCACCCACTGTACCACCATAATTAGAGATCACTGACACATCTGGTGATCTTACGTACACTCATTATACAGAGTGATGAGGAGCCTCTATTTTAACCTTCAGGCTCTCCTCGCAACGTGTCTCCGAGGAGATGCCTCTCTTTCCAGGATCCAAAGAGGGGTGAAGGGAGTCTGCAGTCTGCAAAACCCAGTTAAGGAATGTAATGTAATGTAATGAGACTAACCTTGAAAGGCCGTGTTGCAGTTTAGTCGGGAAGACTTCGGGAATGGCACTGCAATTGCAGACGCCTTCACTCCAAAATCTGGTGGTACCGCCAAGCGCAAAATTGCAACGCGGACTAGCTGGGTAAATTTGTGCAAACAAATTTGTAACAGAAGGTACATGTTCGGATAAGCCGCGCGCTTAGGAGTGGAAATTTGGTCGGACTCTACCTGGTGGTGTGCGAAACGTTTTTGCGGCGCTCCTCTATGAATTATGTACCGTTGTGTTTTGTACTCCCGGCGTCTTCACCTCCAGATTAAAAAAAACAAAAGAAATTTGGAGATGGCGTAGTTGCGTAAGGTGTACGGATGTGGATGCCTCAATCCTCGCTGTGCACGTTTTGACCATGTCCTCGTCAGAGCAGAACACGCAGGTGAGTCTGTCCTTGGAGCACTGGCTCACTTTTCCAATGAGTAAAGTATTAACTACTGCACTAAAGTATACAGGCAGTACGGTGGGTACACCTAAAAGCGCCACTTATTCATACTGCACCTACTTACTGTGATTAGGCTGTTCAGATTTTCATACAGTCTTGTTGGCAAGTGAAAGCAGATTCCAACGCATCAAAGAACGTAGGATTTGGATACCATATGCAAAAGTTATTAACAGTCAAAGTCTGTTTCTGAAAGCGCCATCTATAGTCTGTGAACATGACTGATTTTGGAAATGTATGCACTCTGTAGATGGCGCTTTTAGGAACGTGGCACTTTTGGGTGTACCTACCTTAGAACCTCTATTATTTGACCCTTTCTAAGCCAATAAACATATGTAAGAGCATCCCCACGGGTTGCATATAGGAGAGGTGCGACTAGGGGATGCTTACTGAGTTGAAATTGTTTAGCCGGCCACTAGCTACTTGTTTGGCCCATGGGAAGACGGAAACCACACACGGCCAAGGAAATTGGGCACGTCAAACAAGAATGTCAGTGCATCACATCGTTCGAAAATGGTGGAGTGGGCGTAGCCATTGGCCACTTCCTTGGCCTCACAATATTCCATACCTTGAACTTTGTACTGTATGACATATCGAGCCACTCGATGTATTCACCATTTGGCCATTTGGTGGCCATTTTTGGTTGTACCTTACAACTTCCGTAGCTTTGTAGTGCCTCTTGTGGGGCAAGCATTGTGACCGGGCATGGCCATTTCCTAAGTATGCATCACTCCTTGAGCCCCTGTAGAGATGCTCTAATTCAATGTGGAAGATTGGTCCCAAACTGAGCCAAATTACAAAAGATGTGAGCAAATCTGACCCTTTGTAAGTGAATAACTCTCTAGAACTCAATGTGTCAAACTAGTCCAAGCCCAATTGAGTGCAACCCTTTTTTTCTAGCGCCATGGGCAAAATTGCACCATTTCAAAATAAATGTCTTTTTTTCACCAGATAAAAGTAATCATTTTTCACCAAATATTTTTCAGTCATCTTTAAAATATGGATGAAGTTGCCAAATTTGGATAAAAAAGTATATGCTATTAAAGTGTTTATAAATCCAAAATGTAGAAATACAATGCTTCACCAAATTTGAAGTGATCGCCATTTTAGTACTTTCTTAGAAAGTTAAAAAAAAGGTTAATTGAGTGTGAGAGGTTCTACTAGAGGTGGAGTAATGTTAAATTGATGTCATATGTACTACCATACTTATAGGTCAATTTGGATCAAAATAATTTAATATTTGACGTTCAACAATTTGGTAGGCTAATCAAGCTTTTTAAGGGTAAGGTAGAAGCACCCATTCTGGCATATGCTCCTATGCACATGTTCCTACTTTACTATACATCCTTAGATTCATCCAATTATGTCCTTAGACTTTGGTGAATGTCCCTTTGATATACTAAGCATTGATTCATAGACGCTATATAATTGTGATTCGTTTATAGTTGATTTTCGTAGAGTTCACATTTGGGTGCACCTATGTGACAATTTTAGTGGTCTATATAGCCAACACTTTGAAAAATCATAGAAATTACATATGACATCCAAAAAATCTAATATTTTATAAACTTTCATGATTTTCACTCGCTAATACTACAAAAATATTATTTTTAGAAAAAGATGCTTCCAACTATATTGAATTGCTTATATTGATAATTTTGGGTGCTCCTATCTTACAACAAGTTGCTAGCCCTAATTTTTTACCCTTCCAACCAAACCAATAATCCAATGAAGGAATGAGATTTTGAATACTTGTCCCTTGATAAAGTAGACATGCCTATTACCATCGTAATTTGCAATTTGGCTATGTTGGGGCCAATTCCAAGAGGGGCACATATTTTTTAGAAGTATGCACATGTTTCATGAATCAAACTCAATTGGATTTACAATTTTTTGATCAAAATAGTAATTTCTATGAATTTTTGAAGTGGTAAGTCTTAAATTACAAAATCACTTTTAGACTATGGTCATAAACAACTCATATACATCCTATAACCACTTAATCAAATACAATTAGATATCTTCTAATTAAAGGAGTGACACATTATCCTAAATTGTCACAAAATCTCTAATTTTATCATTAAAAATCTTCATTTTGTCATAGAATGAAGAAAATGGAGAAAGGGATTCTAAGTGAAAATGGGGCCAAAACTAAATGAGAGAAATGGGTTGGTCTAATTGGTGGAATTGGGTTGCAAATGGAATTGGATTGGTCTACCTTAAATCAGCATGTATGGTTATACTCTCACTCTGTTTGGGAGGGTGTATGTGGTGTGGAGATGAATGTCTTGACCTATTTCAAATGCTTTCCAAATGAGTATGTTGAAGATTAAATTTACAATTTGAATTCATTTTAATGAAATGGGTTGATTTTGCCTATTCATATGTAATTATGTTATTTTTTCTAATTATTTTCAAGAACAATTCTGGATTTTTTTAAATTTGAAATAATGATCATTTTTCAAATTTTTCAAAAATTGTTGTACAATTTTTTTAATTTTAGACATGTTCCAATTTTTTCCTAATTATTTACAACATTGACATACAAAGAAAATAGTGTGCCCTTTGTCATTACTATGATATAATAAAATAAATAAAAAGATATATTTTTTAATTCTTTATTTCATTAATACTTGAAAATTCAATATCGTATATATAATGAGTGAGAATGCTACAAAACAAAGTCTATGCATCCCTCCTTAACGAGAGAGATTTCCTATAGTACTAAAAATATGATTGAGGGACGTATTGTTTTGAAGAGCTCATCGCAACAAATTAAAAAAAATAAAACTAAACAAAAAATCTTATTTAATATATCAACTAGTATACCTTGTGTTGTTGCCACATAATAACAAAAATAATAATAAAAGTAGTTTCTTTAATTTTGAAATTTATAAAAACTTTGAAATTCAATATTTTTTTGTTGAAAGTTAGAATGCCACAGAGCAAAGTCCATGCATCTTTTCCTACAGAGGGCTTTCCAACAATACCAAGCATTAGAAGGGATTTGAGGGCTTTAGAGGGCCGTTTCAGGACTGTTCCTGAAACTGCTCTGGGAACAGCTGGTCGCTGTCAGGTCAGCATTTTTTTTTTTTAAAGTTTTTTTTTTGGGTCCTGAAATATGAAAAAAAGTCCAAAAAAAAAAGTTTTTTTTCGAAAAAAAGAAGTCAATGACGTGGCACAGTCTCGACCACGTCGGAAAACTCACCTTCAAGAAAATTAAACTACCTCCCTCCAAGCCCTTCTAATCCTAAATCTTCATAATTACAACGACTAAACACCGCATTGTTCTAATGATTCTCAAATTTCAAGCAAACCTCAGCCCAAACCCTCTCTAAGTTGCACCAAAAACCACAAATTGCGACGCGGACTAGCAGTTGGTAAACCTGTGCAAACAAATTTGTAAAAGAAGGTGTTTGGATAAGCCGTGCGCATAGGTGTGGAAGTTTACTCGGACTCTTTGCGGTAGTGAGCAAAACGTTTTAGCGGCACACCAATGAGAATTTTGTGCCGTTGTGTTTTGTAAATCTTCTGCTTCTTCACCTCAAGACAAAACCCAAAAGAAATTTGATTATGGCGCAGTTACGTAAGGCGTACGGATGTGGATCCTCACTGTGCACGTTTTGACCATGTCCTCGACAGAGCAGAACACGCCGGTGAGGCTCTCACGACCTGTTCTTGTAGCACTGGCTCACTTTTCCAATGACAAAAGTACGTTATAAAGTATTGCATTTGAAAATAGAGGATGTCATATGTGCCATGTATAGCTGTCAATTTGCCATAAGGTAGAACAGCCTATTACCACCCTAATTTGCAATTTTGGGATCTTGTGCCATGTCCTAATTGTTGCCTGTATTTTTCATAGAAAGAATTAGTTCAGTTGCATGAAATGCAAGTGAAATCATACTAAATTGAAAAGAATTGAAATTGATGCAAATTTTCAAAGGAAAAAAATTAATTCATTAGTAAGTGGGGTCATGACCATCTTCAAAAGGTTCAAAACCAATGACCTACCATCCTAATTCTGTTTCATGAGTGTTATAAAAGCGCAAGTTCAACATTCTAAAAGTACCTCATTTAATGGCTAAAAAAATAACTAATTTTGACAATTATTTATTCACAATTGAACTCACCTAAGCCATCATTTATTAAACTACATCTTAATCAACCTTACACCATGCATGAAAAGATGTAAACTTGGTGTTCATATCTCACAAGAGCATTCAAGCACTTGCCTAAGAGTACATGACTTCAATACTCTACAAATTCGGTGGGAGACTAATGCATTTAGGAAGGTATAGTAAATGACAAAATTAGATGACTGGCAGTATTGGGTTATTCTATCCTAGCTAAAATTAACCTTGAAGCACTCCAATGTTCAATTTCTAAACGATGATTGTGATTGTGGCAGTGACTGCCACTTTTGAGCTCATTGTCATTGTGACAAATTGTGTCACAATGAGCTCAAAAACTAAAAAAATTGATGCAACCCCCCTCCCAATCTGATTTAAACATTAAAATTAAAATTTTAAACTTTTTTAACCCCGTACCCCTCCCAATCTGATATAAGTATTAAATTTTAAATTTTAAAATTGTTTAAACTTGTAAATTTGCCCTCCCCCCACGGCCCCACCCTCTTATAATTCTAAGAGGGTGGGTTGGGAGACAAAGAATATGGGATATGACATTCAATATCAATATATTGTACCCGTACGTTGTACTCGTATCCATATTTTGTACCCGTATCTTGTCCTAGTATCATGTACCGTATGCTATATCCATATTCTGTATCAGTATCATGTACTAGTATCCTGTATAATATGTTGTAACCGTATTTTATATTAGTATCCTATATCGTATCTTGTACCCGTATTTTGTATAGTATATTGTATTGTATAGATATCCGACGGTTGTTGATTTTTCTTGGAGGGGGGTGGAATTTTTTTAATTCAAATCCAATGGTTGTTGATTTTTATGATGAGGGAGCGGTAGGAAAATTAATCAAAAACAGTGACTGCCACTTTTCGTTACATTGTACTAATTGAAACTCTTGTTTCTTTCTCATAATGACTTGGATGAAAGTCTTCCTAATTTTTAGAAATGTTTTTTGAAGTTGTAGTCCTATCTAAGGGTTAGATTTGGTATTACTTGAGTGCATATTTTTCTAAAACTACAAATGTGGAAGGATGTCAAGTGGTTGACTCAGCCAAAATTGCATTGACTCTACTCTAAATCTAGAGTTGCGAAAATGAGGCCATAGAATCAAAGATCACAAAAATTTCAAAAAATAACCATCTAAAGAAAATCTCATTTCAAATTTTTTCTAACAAAATTTACCTAGGAAAGACATTATTTTTCTTGTAATAGACTTTCAAAGGAATTTTGAATTTTGAATTTTAAAATTTATAGAAAAATATAAGTGATTGCATTGGTAAATCCAACCGTATAGATAGAGTCTAAAATTCAAACTCTACAACTTTTATTTGGATTTCAATACCAAAAGATTTTTCTAAATAGTATAATATGACGAGTTTTAAAAAATTGCCAATTTTGGAGATGAATCTCAATGCATAGGAATTAAATGAAGTAAAGACCATAATATTTGTTCTTATTTTTCAATTCACAACAACTTTGAAATTCAATATCTTTTCTACCAAGTTTCCGGCATGAGTTGGAACCTCAAGAAACAAAGCTTGAGCAACCTTCTTCATAGAGGACTTTTTGATGGTACCAAGAATATGATTAAAGAATGCATAGTTCTAGAAATCTCATTGTAATGAACAAAACAAAACAAACAACCTAACTTAAGGTATAGACTAGTGTGGCAAATGACTTTGCCACAATTTTGATATATAAAATTAAAATAAAAGTATTTTTTGAATTTTTAAGAATTAAATCAAAATTCAAAATCTTTTTTAGTATAAGTTAGAACACCTTGAAACAAAGTCCATGCACTTGTAATTTGTTGTTGTGTGAAAAATTGCATCTTTAATACAAATAGAGAATTTTATACTTAAAAAAGTGCAAGGGCTTTGTTTTCTAGTGTTTTGATGTGCAATGTGAAATTTATGGTTTTTTCAAAATAAAAGATAACTTAATTTTAAAATCCATAACTTTCACACGATAGATCCAAACTTTACAAAACAAAGTCTATGCCCCCTTCCTTATGGACTTGGCCAGGGGAATTAGTACCAAAAAGCATATATCCATAAATCCAACAATGGTACCAAAGAGTCCCTATATCTTTGTGGTTTGTAGAAAACAACCATTTTAAAATAAAATTGTTCATTTTAGAACTCTAGCTTCCAATAATACCATGCTTTGTTGATTAGTTTTGATTGATGTTTTTGCAATTTAAAAAAGCAAAATTTGTGACAAATTGTATTGATAAAATAGGTGACTATCTTCTCTTGTAAATTGTTGCAAGAATGCTCTTGAATAGCTAATAGTGTATTCAACTTCTACTGCATTTATTGGCACAACACAACTTGCAGTGTTTGTTTTCTCATGGTCAATTTCTACATCACAATATACCAAACAAACAATATAATTTAAATTAAGGTATCAAAAGATAATATGCCTTGTATCCTTGCCGCAATCAAAATAAGGATATAGTAAATGTAAGTTCTTACATTTTAATTCATAATAATTTTGAGATTCAAATTTTTTGACACTATAAGTCCAAATACTACAAAACACAATGTCTACATCCCTTCTTGCAAAGAGCTTTTTGATGGTATCAAAAACACAACCAAGAAACATAACCAAAGATTGCACAGTTCTAAAATGTCATCATAACAAACAAAACATACAAATAGCCTTGTATAAAGTGTATAGAATTAAGTATAGAAGATAGATATACTTGAACCTCTTTTATTGCATGGAAATGGTGGGGAGTAGTTACTCTAACAATATGCTCATAGAAAAGTTCAAGTGCCAATTGTTAATTATGTCAACATGTTCATATTGTATAGTAATTGTATTTGATTTTTGATACATCTAAGAAGTACAATGGCATCTAACACATAGTTCTATCAATGATTAATGTAGCAAAATAATATGCACATAAGGAATTGCAATCATTTATCTAAGTAGGAAATTTGCATTATAAGAGGTTCAACTGTATATCCAAGCAAAGAATACAACCAAAAGACACATAGTTCTAAAAATCTCATTGAAACAAACAAAGAAATAAATATATATAGAGAGAAAAAGAGACATACACACAAAATATGTATGTAGGTATGTATGAATGAGATTTTGTATGTATACAATATAAATTATAGAAGTAAGATATTCTTGGATATCTCAATTTAATCAATTTATTGACTTTATAAGAATTCAAGAGGTTAAATCTACAAAAAGTATGTATAAAAAAGTTTACTTGTTTCAACTAGATAGAAAAGAGGGTATACTATATAAAAAGTCAAAAACTAATTCCTAAAGAAACAAGGGGATTTAGGGAGACATTGCCAAAAAATACAAAGTTTTGTAATATGCTATTCAAAAATGAAAATTGTAACTTTTTTTATAACTTGAACTTTATAAAACTAAAGTAAATTATTTTACTACAGTGAAAAGAAAATTTTAATCCATTTGACTTTGTGGATTGAAAGATTATAACATTTGAAGTGAGTTTTTCTTTTTTTCATTCTTGCAAAAGAAGGTCGGGAGATTTTGGGCCTTTTTGGTATAAAAATTTTGCTCCACATAAAAAAAGATAGGATATGCCTAAAAACCAATTTTGGTCAATTAATCCTTAAAAGACCAGCTTGCTATATTTGGCAATATAGCAATTAGTTTGGGTAGCTACATGCGAGTGGAGATTTTCATATTTCAAACCAAAATTTTAAAAGAATGTTCAGATAAGAAATATCTTTCATGTTTACAAAAAATCAAGACATTTGGAAATATGAGTTTAAAATTATGGCCTAATATACAACTTTTTTTGTTAGTAGGCCATTCTGGTAGATTGGAAAAATCACTTTTATCAAAAAGAAAAATTTCAAATTGGTGTTCTAGATTAATACATATGTGGAAAGCTTTTAATCATTCCATTTCAATCTATGAGTCAAATGTTATGAGAAGTTTTTGTTTGCGGGTAGTTATAGAGTCACCACTCTAAAATAAACTTTGAAGTCCTTTATTTTACTAAATTTCCATTATTTTTGGAAAAAAAAAAATTGTAGGATGCACATTTTTTATTACAACATTTCCATCACTGAAATTGGCATTTTTCAACTCTATAAAAGAATTCTTAATAATTTAGTCATTTTCTACTTCTCTCTACTTACTATACTTTCCCTATATGTTGTACAATTCCAAATAATTTGAATTTTGTTAAGGCAAGACCCTTACTAGGCCTCAACAATGAATCCAAAGAAGCACAACCATTTTCAAAGCATTTTTCATATGCTTGTTGAAGAATAGCTACTATGTTTTTTGTAAGATGAAAAAAATTATTTTGAGCATTGAAATACTAGTATCTTGCAATTTACAAGGTGAAAAATTCTGAAATTTATTCCGCATGTTCTCAAACTAATTTACCACAAGATTCTGTAGTTACAAATCTCAAAAAATGTTTAAAAAAATTATTATTGGTACTAGAAATGACAATTTTGGACCATTTTTGGAATAAACGTAGTTAATTAAGGAACTTGAGGGGTTAAGCAACAAAAATATGATCTAGGAAGAGTTCAATGTAAAGTGTCAAATGATGTAAAATAAATATCCTTATATTTTAACTAGATTTTTCTATTTGACCTTTATGATTAACCTAATCATGTATATTTGAGCATGATGTTACAATCACCTTGCCATAATTTAATTACAATAAAAATATATTTATTGTCCAAAATTAGGATATTTTCATCCTATCATTGAAATCTCTACAAAGGGAGTTGTGGAACTTTTTTGGAGATACTTGTTGAAGGAAAGATGTGCATATGGATGTTTCTTACATATGTAGATCAATGCAACAAACACCATGCATTTTTTGTAGCATTTTGACGTAATACTCTTTTTTTTAAGGAATGTTTTATAATTAGACAAAAAATTCAATATGTGAAAAATATGATTAATGTGCATACCTTTAAGAAGAAGAATCCCTATAAAGGAAAAGCATAGAAAATTTCTTAAAGTTGGTGAACTAGAATTTAAGTATAAAATCTCATGAAAAATTGGTACTTTCACATTTTAGTTTGTTGAAAATAGGATTTAAAAAAAATATTTATTTGGAAAGAGTTGTGGATGGTGATGAGATTTTATCAAAAGAATAATCTTAGAACTGTCTTCAATGTTCAAAAATTGTGTGCATCTTGCACACATGTTGAAGTCATAAAATAATATATTTTTAATTTTACTTTGATAGATATATGCTTTACTACTATGCAAATAGACTATACGAATTTGAATTCCAAACCATAAACCGTGGGAACTCCTAATGTAGTAAAGCCAACTAAACTTCAATTGTAACAAATCAACAAAAATGATTTTAAAATATAAAATGTAATTTTAATGTTGGGAAAAAGGGATGTGAGGACCATCAAATAAGAGAAGTCCTTTGATTATTATGATTTGGGATTCAAAAGTTATAGTAGGAAACATCAATGTCACTTCAATTGTGACATAAATTAGAAACAATGTTTCTTGCAATGAGCCAATGATCCATCTTTGCAATTGAATGAAAAAAATTCATTACCAATTTCTTTCAATGAATTATCATGTAAAACCAAGAAAAAAAATGAAACAATTACTCATCCAAAATGGAGTTTTTCTTTTTCAAAATTAAAATTTGGTTTGTTTGATTGCAATTGCATAAGCAGGCAATTGCAAGAAACACTTGTCCTATTCGTTTTGTCACACCTAGTGTGCTGATTTGTTTTTTGGCCATAACTTCTATATTTTGCCTCCAAATGACTCAAGATTTAAATAAAAGGTACTCATAACTATCATACACCTTTCCTAATTTTCAAAAATAGTTTACTATCCAAAAATAGACCCCAATTGAATGTCACACTTGGTAGCTTAGGGTTTTTTAGTACTACATGGAGTACCTTTTTTTAATGATTTTGAGATGGAATTTGGATGAGATGGTCTTCTAGTAGACTTCTAGCTCTCTACATGAGGGATTTTGAAAAAAATTATTTTTATGTTTTGTGGAAGTCCACAAAGTGAGCTTCTTTCTACTTGCATTTTGAAACCTATAAAGTATTATTTTAGTGACTTTTTTGGTGAATGACCATCTCCATAAAGTTGTTGCAAACGGACAATTTTGATTTCTTGAATTTACATAATTTTTCTATTTTTCCCTAATTAAAACATCAAGGTATGTATTTTCTTGGGACTTGGCACTTTTCTAGTTCTCCTACTTAGACAATTTTTCTGTGCAATTCCTTCCATGGGTACCTTCATCTTAAAGGTGTATACATAAGTCATATTTTTTAAATTAAAAAAAAAAAAATTTCTAATTTTAAAGTACTTCCAAAAAAATCAGCCAAATGCAACAAAATCGGCAGGTGTTTCTTGCAATCACCCTTGTGTCTACTAATAGGCCTCCTTTGTGTGTACTTTTGAACATTTAAGATGATGGCAAATTTTATTAAAATGGCGGTATTCCATTAGTTTGACACTTTTGACAGTTCGGACCGTGTGGTCTAAAATCTACATCTGTCATAGATTTTTGAAATCTACATATATTGTAGATGTCTAAAATCTAGACTTGTCCAAGATGTTTCAGACCATGTGGTTTGAAATCCAAATTTGTCTTAGATTTTGAAAATCTATATAAGTCCTAGATGTCTGAAAATGTATACGTGTTGTAGATGCTAATTTTTAGTTTAGACCATGATGCAGTTTGAAAATGGCATTTGGAATACCGCCATTTTAACAAAATTTTCCATCTCCGAAAATCATAAAATCTATGTCTTTCAACATTAGAAAATCTCTTGATGTTTTGCAAATATAGTTCAAAATTACATCAATAGTCTAAATTTTGTTAAGTGTAGCATAAATTATTAGAAATCTCAGCCCTAGCTCATCATTGGGAAAGTGTTATAAAAAGTTCTTTTAACGTTATAATAAATTATTAAAATTGATATATTCAACTTTTTTTTGCTCTTTTCAAAACGGTCCCCCTGCACATAATACAGGAGTTGC
This sequence comes from Thuidium tamariscinum, assembly GCA_947034885.2. Lineage (NCBI taxonomy): Eukaryota > Viridiplantae > Streptophyta > Bryopsida > Hypnales > Thuidiaceae > Thuidium > Thuidium tamariscinum. Next base: position 10,189,541 of record OX344755.2, read on the forward strand.
CACCCTAGGTTGGATTTACTGAACATCTTCATCGACTCCAGTGAGTTGATGGACATGCCCAAGATGACCATCATCACATGCCGGTGTGTGAAGGTGATCGACGATCCGTTGAATTACATCTGCTCTCGCTTCAAAGACTTATCCACGTTGGCTTGTTTGGGTGTCTTTAGGGTCACTCATGTCCCTAGGGAATTTGCAGCGATGAAGGTTTCATACCTTGGTCTGTTGATGATAGCCAAGGACATAAGCATTAAGCTGCTGAGCCTTGAGAAACTGCAGCTGAAGACCATTGAGAAATTGCAAGCTCACCTTTGTCACAAGTTGTTTAAAGTACATGCTTTGATCTCTTGTTGCACCAGATGGTAAATTTGGGAAACCACCTTTGCGAAAAATCAGCCCCTTTCACTGGAAGGCTGAATTGCCCGGAACTCTGACCAACTATCAATGCAAATCCACTTTGAACAACTCTGACATGCACTGCACTCACTACATGTCTACCTACTCAATTACTACTTAGTAATCACTATAAGGAACTCATGTTTTAGGTGAGGAATTTTAGGTGACATTTAATGAGGCAACACGTGTTTTTATGTCATCAATGATGTCAAGATGTTATGGCGGACATCATTGGTGACATAAAAACACGTGTTGCCTCATTAAATGTCACCTAAAATTCGTCATTTAAAACATGAGTTTTTTTTATAGTGAAACTGACCATTTTCGACTCACTAATGTTACCAACTGCATGTCTATCCTAAGTCAACACAACATAATGGACACTGACCTTAATATGCCAATGATGTTGTATGTGATCGATTGACTAGCTAGCTTCACGACCTAGCTCCTCAAGTGGAGTTTCTTAAACAATTCCTTAGACATGCTTCAAACTTATCTCTGGACTTGTCCAATCACATTCTTCTTGCATGCTCCTCATACATGAATTCATCGGCTCCATCAATCCTTACAGAAATTTTCTTGATGGAACACAAGTCATTAATATACCATGCTTTATCAATTTCTGTAATATATTTATCTTTCAAGCCTATAATGTAATAACATCAACGGTATGCGCTTGGGTACACTTGGATTGTGTAAGTAGCTCCAACATTGATGATGAACTTCCCATTCCTAACACTATCAAAAAACCAAATGTCTCGATTGCTGGAATTTCAAAGACCAACTACTGAGACTTCATGTACGGAGTCGATTAACTACTCATTTGTCATAAGCCAAATCGAAAGAGGGTTGAGATGGCTTGTGATAAAGTTTGTCGTGGAATTTAAAACGACCATTACATCTTCGTAGTTCTTGAGCTTTCACATTCACGTCCTAAAAGAACGTTACACAACGCAATGGTCAGTATTAAAATAAATGATTACATATGGCTAACGACACTGGTTTGCTCTAGTGCGGAAGGATGTCATGAATCCAAAAGAGTTTAGATGACTCAAGTGATGGGTTCCAAGTGTGGTGCCTCGGGACTCTGAGAAGTGGACGCACTTTGAGGTGAAGCCCACCTTAGAGTTAAGGCTAGTGGTGGTTGGGGTTGGATTACTTGCCTTGGACAAGCCCCCTGCCGATAGTCGCCCTGCGGTATAGGAAACGAATGGGACAACTATCACTTTGGGGACAAAACATCAACTTCGTTGAATTCGCGATGTTCCATTGCTTTTGTGAGAGTGAGGCCTTGTGGCCTAGATCAAAACCCAGTACTTGACCTAATTTATGGCCTTCAAGAGAGTCAGCTTTTGTGAACATATATGTCGGTCACAACTTTTGGTATGCGGAACGTTGCCAATTTAACAAAATTGTCGTTACAAATATTAGGTAGGCTTGCAAGCATCATCCACAAGTTTGGTGATCCTGTGGTAAGTTGAACATCAACACTAGAACCTGTGGGGCTGACACTTGAGTTAGCTAAGCAAGTTTGGGGAGAGGTAGTGCTTGAGAGCCAACTTAGGAGTTGTACATGCAAATTAATGACAAAACTCCATTACTATTGACATAGTGAACTCTCACAAAGGAAAGAAATGAAATGTTTTACAAAGTGGGAAGGGATTTGCGGGCAAGAAATTTGAGGTAAAGGAGATGTGGATTAAATGCAATTTGCATATCTATGGACACACCAAGCTAATGAAAAATTGAAAATGCCAAAATGGGACATACAATAGCGCCAAATTAACGGAATTGGCATCAGTAGGACTTCTCAATTCCTAAGTAGGGTACTTTCGCAAGTGGAGAGCTTCCGGAAGTAAAGAATCTGAATTTAGGTTGGAAGAAAATCAAATTTCAACTGGATGCAAAAAAGAATTGAATATCAATTAGGAAAAAAATCAAAATAAGATAGGTAGCTTGAATCCCCGATGCTAGAGACTTGCCACCAATCTTGAGATGTACATACTCACCATTTCTAACTGATGCCATGCTATAGACCATGTAAGCTAGACTAGACAATGAAATTACTAACAACTGTAGCAGTGTAACGTTAACAGTGGAATTTGTACCCAAAGATCTTGTTCTTCTAGCTGGATCAATATTGCAATCTGTCGAACACGCTCCAACTTTGCTACAACAACCAATATGGTCAAAAAAAAGGCTGAGTATGAGAGCAAAACAAAGCATAACTTCAACTCAAAGCGCACAAGTTCCTTGCGAAAGCCACCAAGTGCATTTGATAGAACCCGATGAGATTGTAAATTTTGTTGTCAAGATTCTCTTTTAATTTCTTCTCCCTATAAATCCTTGAAGAATATAGCTTTAACTGTGTATCCCACTCCTTCAAAGCCGTACAAGGGAGCTGGCTCTCCTCAATCCACACTACGTTTTGAATTTCATGATAATTGTTCGACACCAACAAATTATCAGCACCCTTGCTCTCACTTCCTAGAAGCTCTCGCTCCAATTGATCCGGAAGTTGGGATCTCTATACTGAACTAGAATGCATTGTGGCGGACTTCAACAAAAACGAGGCACGTTGCATTAGGGTCGGTTGTATATAAACTCCTATAGGTGGGTTCTGAAAAAAGGCACTAGGTGTAGCAGTGTGGTCCATTTCAATGCTAAGAACATGTAGCAGCAGTGTAGCAGACGTGGAGTCCATCATTACATTTCTTGCTTATTCTGCTCACATCTCTTCCTACACTAGACCTGAGAGACAAACACATCTTGGCAAAAGTGGAAACATGTTCCAAAGCAATTCCACTTAACGTAAATGTCGGAAAGAGAGAAGGTTTAACCAGCCATAGCCAAAGTAAAAATGTGTGATGAATTCGATACTAAAACAGACGTTGTGGAAGATGGCAAGCAGAGCGATGATGGGCGAGCAAAGAGACAAGCTTGGGGTAAGTAGAGCGGCCTATCCACAATCGATGAGCTGGACAATATGCAAGATCGATCATCTACAACTTGTGGGTTGGGTCACACCTTCCACACACTAGAAGAAACTTTGCCAAAGCTGCGTTTTTTTCAACATAACCATGTCAAGTAGGTTATGTTGAAAACTGCGTTGTAAATGCAGTGAAAATGCAGAAAAACACAGATTTTGCATTTTTCTGCGTTTACACTACGTTTACAACGCAGTTTTCAACATAACCTACTTGACATGGTTATGTTGAAAAAAACACAATTTTGGCAAAGTTTCTTCTAGTGACACCATCACAAAAGATTCACATGGCGGACAACTGAGAAAAACCGCGTATAGACAACAAGACTAAACTGTCCGCCACTACTAGAATACCGTTCATAACCAACACAAAATCAACACAATTCTATTGGTACCAACATGAAAATGATTTTTGACATTTGAATGCTTTTTACAAGACCGCATGTACAGAAATTCTATTGGTTCAATGTAGGATGTTTTTTAATGGCTTCAAATCAACAATCTTAAGGGGTTAGGGGAATCCCAAATGCTTGCTGTACTGGAAAATTAAAATTTAGATAGATGATATTTGCAGCCATGCAATTAGTTCAGTTCAGTCATTGATGGATTGAGTGGCAGGGCCAGTTCATTGAATTTTTGTGGATGTTGGGGTTTAGGGTAACTAGACTGGAGTTTTCTAGAATTGTTTGAATCTGATTTTTTTGAATTGTTTGAATCTGCTCCCAAACCCAGTCTGATGTTCTGTTGTTTTTATGTGCAGGTTAAGAGCATTATCGTGGCCTCAATTTAGTTTTGAATTTTGAGTGTCCCATTGTTTTTGCAGATGGGAAACTTGGCAGATTGTACCTCTTTCCATTTTATTTTTTTTATCTTTGTAAATGTTGTATGTTATATGTTTCTTAATACATAAACACAATTTTATACATTGCCTTGAGACATCACACTAGAACTTGCATTGTAATGTGGATGTTTTTTTCTCATGGTATTGGTTTTTGTTTTTGTGCTTTATTGCTTCATAAGCTTTGGTACTAGTTTTTGAATGTGTTGTAATTTTGTGTTTTTTAGGTTTGATAGTTTGCAAATACACCATTTAGGATTATGCAAAATATACTACAATTGTTTGTATAACTTTCTATTATGATGTATTTATAATGAACATAGGGTATAAAAATTTAGCACCAAAATTTTTTTTAACTAAAAGATAGGGTATATGAAATAGGCATCTTTTAAAAATTTAGGTAAATTACACCCCCCTAAAAAAATCCAAAAACTACCTATATAACCCCTAAATAATAGGGGCTTGATCTCACGTGATCAATGAACTTCCCGAATAGTGCACCCCTGGGACATACACGAATCATACTATCAAGTTTGTAACAAAAACTAACATCCTAAACAATTGAGTTTGCATGGTTAAATAAGTCTATAGTCAAATTTGTATAGTTGACCAAAAATGCCAAAAATAAATTTTGATTTAAAGAATTTTAGAATTTAATTATAATCTTTAAGACCAATTATTTTACAAAAGCTTTGAATAGCTAAAAATCAAACCCTAAACTTATGGACCAAGTAGTTGTTGAGTGGCAGATTTAAAATCTAGGCATCTTCCTACCATGTCAATTTTCAATGGATTTTATTAAAATTTGTCCCTAGAATTTCTTATAGAATATAGGATGCAATTGCAAAAAACCTCATGTATAGAGCAAAAATCTCACTTTGTAAGGAGTTAAAGTATGTTGACTATGTTGTATAGGATAAATTAAAACTTTTTCTTCTAACTTGCATGAGATGCTGTAATCTTTCAATCTATACATTGCTAAGATAGTCTAGGGTAGCTTTATTTAATTGAACTTCAAAGAACTTTTTTTTCACTAGCTTATCTTAAGAGTAACAATTATTGACATTTCATGCTAGAAGTATGCTCTTGTCCTTTCGAGATTAAAAAAAAATAGAGCCTAATCAAACTTCACATTATTTCCTTATCAAATTAATGGAATAAGACCATTTTCAACCAATTCCAATTCCAACTCTCACTATGTGTCTAACTTATGCCTACTTTAAATATCATAATTTTGGCAAAGGCTTTAAGGGAACCTCTCACCTATTTATAATGTATTTCTAAAATCAACCCCTATAATTTGTTGCCTAAAATGTACAATGATCTCTATTTTTGCAAAAGCCTAGGGACAATTTTGGGTCATATATTTTTAATATTCTAAAAATTCATAGATAATTTACATGGTGTTTCAAAAATGAATGCCAAAAGAAGATTGGATCCAATTTAAGCAACCATTAGGAAGTAACAAAATGTTCAATGTTCAATAACAAGAAGCATATATGCACACAATGATATTTAAATAATTTTGAATGTTGTTTTCTCAAAGATATCCCTCAAATGCATTTAAAGTTAGCAATAGGCTTATAAACAATTTTTTAAATGCAAAATTTTGGATGAAGGACTATTTTTCCCATTCAATTTTTTTCATAGAGGTGGAAATACTTTCATAGAGGAATTATTTCACTCTACAAAAGAAGACACTAGATGAATAGAATGACAAATGATGCTCTTTTGCAGTATTTTGGTAGTTTAAACATCTTTATTTGCTCTTCATATGAATTTTAGCCATTAATATGATTTAAATTTTTTTTGAGCTAAACTAATAAATTGAACTTTAATAAGTATAATTTCATTTCTAGTGTGATATTTTGAAATGATTACTAAAATTTCATATTTTATTGCAATTTGGAATATGAAATAGAAGTTGTAGTCTAATGATTTCTTAATTAAAGAATGACATAGAATTTTGGTTTGTACCATGATGTACTTGCAATACAATATGTAGCAATGGTGAAGTTTTCAAATTTTTTGAGCTTCTTTTGTATTCAATGTGATTTTCTTAATTAGCTTATCCATCAAGAAATTATAATAATTTCAAGATTTCTCTAAATTTTTTAAATATATATGATATCTATACTAAATGGGGGTATTAGGGGACCAAAAATTTTTATGTGACTTATTGTTGAAAATTGTAGGTGTTTGAAACATGATGTACAACCCCTAGACACTTCAATAACTATTGATGTGTAGCAAAGTTAGATATTTATATAGTGTAAGATGTCAACTAAATAGTACAAGTTTCTTTAAAATCCCTATTCAACGTAGAAGACACATAATTTCTTACCTCCAAAATAAATTGAAATAATTTCTTCTCATATTTAGTGACAAATGAGAGTATATAGAGTGGTGAGTACTCAAGTGGAGTATACTATCTTGTCAAAAGATGCAAATAGAGTATTAAACTTCAATTTCTTCCTCCCCCTCCTCACTAGAAAATCTAGAGTTGTTGATGAATTCTCCAATTGTTATCCTCCAATTGCTATTGATTTAAAAAAAAATCAAAACCATTGATGTTTATTGAACAAATAATCGTGACTATCCAAATACAAATATAGAATACAACTTTAGAATAAGGTTATAGGGTACAATTATAATATAAAGTTACAAAATGCAAATGCATAGTACATATATAGTATATAGATGTAGAATATGGATACAAATTTTTGAAGATACAAATATGTATATAGATATAAAATTTGAAATACAAAATATGGATATAGCAACCAATTCAAAATATAATTGAAATATCTCAAATGCATTGGAAATGGATTCTTCAAAAATACAAGTATAGGTGTGGGGGTAGGGGTGGGAGTTAATTCAATTTTAATTTTAATTGAATTGAGTTCGAAAGAAGCATTCTATCACTACCCATTCAAAGGACAATACATAATCTCAGGGTGCGTAGTAAGTTTTAGCATTGACCACCTCTTTTGATGCAATGATTAGGGACTCATTCTCTCTAAGTTTCTCATATATTTTTCCTAGGAGTGCATGTTAAAAGATGACCCCCATTTTAGTGCTTGATTGATTCATTTTCTAAATCACTCCTACTCATTTGGAGTTTCTTCTTCCAAATTTTATGATGCATTGCAATTAAATATAGTTCCTATGTTTCCCTAGGGATATCCGGGGACGAGCATAGGGTCGGTTCGGCCCGGCCCTGGCAACTCCACCCCACATTGCCGAACCTCCGTCAACGAAGCCAACCCACGTCCGACGAACGAAAACCACATCGCAAGAGAAGTGAATGGATCCACCAGGTGCTCTTCCCTTTCAGTTCTGCAGCTCGCTCAATGTACAGTACAGTACAGAAATCCTCCCTTCGACATACCCTCCAAAAGCCCCAAACACTTGCTCTCACTCGTTAATCTCACTCTCGTGCTAGGGTTTCGAGCTGACGTTTAACTTACTCTCCTTCGCGCTCGTCGTTTCTTCCTGGCGGTACGTTTCAACTTTGGCTTGCTCCGCGTTTTCTTCGCCGAGAACTCCAAGTTGGGATTTCTGCACCGTTTCCGGACGCAGCGAGGAGTGTTACTGTCAATTCCGAAGCTGTAAATGTGTTGTGATGTGTTGTGTTGGTGATGAGGTGATTGCAATCGTTCCGTATTTGCGGTGTTTTTGATGTACAGAGGTCAAGGTTGCTGTTTTGTATTAGCTCGGGGAATGGACTGGTGTGGAGGGGAGAGGCCATTTCCGGTTTGAGCTTTAGCTTTTTTGAATTTTAGATTTTAGAATTTGAATTTTGCATTCTAGCTGCTTGTGAAGTTTTTTAAGCGAGTTTGTGCTAAAAGGATCTCAGAATCGGAGCGTTTTGAAAAAAATTCTCGGAATTTTGTTAGGGTATGGAGTGGAATCAGCGAGGTTTTTGTGTGATAGTGAAGCATTTTTTTTTCCCTTGATTGTTGTGGAGAGAAGTTATTGGATTGACTCGGTTTGAAGTAGTAATCGCTTTTGCGTTAGTCAGTGTGTCTCCGTTGGGACAGAGTGTTCGTGGCATTCAAACTGAGCCTGTTGTGGTTTGAGAAGTCCATGGAGGAGAGGTGTTTCGGAATCTTAAATTAGTTTTTGTGTTTTTAGGTATAATGGGAAAAGAGGGATGTTTTTTCTTTCCCAATTCAGGTACTCGTGCCTGAGACTGGTGTTTAGGTTTCAGCAGCTGGTGAATTTACTGACATCGTGTCTAACGCAGGGGGTCTATTCGATTTGTTGGAAGTGAATGGACACGGAGGAATTGATGACATGAGGTCTATTGCATCACGTTCAGTTCCAGGCTATTGAAAACGAAAGTTAGTAGGGAAGGAGCTATGGAATCGACACTCTAATTGGAGATAAATCATGCAGAGAAATGGAATATTAGGCGGTCTGATTGTTTAGGCTGAAACTGCAGATACAGAAGCTGTAGGGTGGGCGACAAGCATAGCGATTAGAGCTGCCAGGGATAGATGTGATCTATCCGATACTTATAGGGTTCGGGGATGGATGTGTTCAACTGGTAGATATATCGGTAGATAGAGGGGCAGGGCACTTTCTTCATACCAAGTAGGATCGTGATTTAGCAGTCAAGCCATGATGCCGTACGAATCACCTCTTGCAGCTCAGATTGGTTTTCAGGTTGCTAATCTGAGCAAAAGCAATTACAAATCTGTGGCGAAGGAGGTCTGCGAGGTACTCACTTTTCTGATTGGTAGATTGCTGCTATTTAGCAGGCAAGCAAAGTCGGTATATCAGTAGTCACTTGCCATTTGATGTGTCTGTTGTTTCTCACTCACGTTATGAAGGTCGTGTTTCTTGTTCTGTCCATGTTTTGGGATTTCTTCTTATGGTCGTCGCTGGTTTGGGTATAAATCTTGTACCAGCTTTAAGCACTCAATGATATTATTTTGGTTCACTCTCGTGTTTCTTGCTGATGAGCATCCTAATGATAATGGGTTGCAGTTGATCAGTTATGGACTTGATGGGAGTATCATTTTGTTACGAAATTGCCTGGAGCAAGTCAATTTGGCAGAAAATGATCAAAATTTGCAAGTGAAATTCGACCTCTTGACACTTGTTATTCGGAGTTTGATCCATCAGCCCAATTTTGGGACCGTATTATGCGAAGCTTTGCAAATTCTTCCAAGTGTTAGTGAAGAGTTTCTAGCCAATCTTTGCAGAGCACTGAAACTTACTTTGCCAGAGCAAATCGCTCTTGGACTTGCTCTTGCCGACGCAGAAGATTTTAGTCTACGCCAACAAGGTGAGTGTAAATAGAACGAGGATTGTAGGGTGAGCTTCAACCTTTCGTTTGTGATTTATGGCAAGTAGTAATCATGCTGATGAGGGTTATAGATTATGGCGCTTTGGACTTGGGGTGTCCCGTTCATGGCATGATAGCTCATGAAAAGAGTCATTACTTCCTTTTCAACTTTCTTCTTCCTAGGATGAAGGGTATTAGTCTGACGTTCTCATTCTGAAGAATTTCGAGACGCAAGAACAACGGCAAATAGAGATTGTTTGAGATTATGTAGTCAAATAGAGACATAAAATATAAGTATCTCCCGTTGCTTCTGAAATCTTCTGTGTATGTTTGGCATACTCTCTATTTTATATTACAGGGTTAGCCTTTTTTGAGATAAAGGTCAAGGACCTCTGTCAGAATCCAGTATCAGATATCTCAGAAGATTTGATTGAAAGGATTTTATGGTATTTGTATTCAAGTGAAGCCCTTCTGAAACTTCGGTCTTCTTTTCTGAAGTCCTTGCCTGCTTTGCAACCATTTGCACTCGATTCCTTAACAGTGGTTCCCTTCCTCAATGATGCCAGTAAGGAGGTAAACACTTTAAGGTATGATTTTGTTCTTCCTCTAAGATTTTATGTTGATATGCGAGGTGATCCTGGGTGCAATTTTTTTTTTTTGGTATCCCTAGGAGAAGACTGCCTGATCATGACTCACACTAGGCGAAACGATGCCATCACGGTGTTGAATTTCTTGTATCTGCATATCAGTTTTTAATGCATGGGCTGTTGCCAGCCGTGTCTTCACGCTTCTGTCTTTCTTCATCAGGGTTGATGGGTTTTGGCGTATATTTGCATTGACAATTAGTTCCTTTTAGCAGGGAGTTCAATTTAGTCAAGAATTCGGGTTCATTGATGCCGGAAACCGTATTGATGGATTTGGAGCAAGCAACTGACGTGGCTAGCTTAATGGAGGAGCTCGGATTTGACTGCACGTATAGTGTCGATCATTGCAAAGAGGTTCTGTCATACGGTGGCTCACTTTTAGAAGGCGACATTGCACGGATTTTGGGTACTGTAGCTCGAACTGCGAAGGGTTTAGAGGAGGTTCAAAATATACATGGTTCATTCTGTAATACTCTTTGCAAGGGAGAGCCGGTAACATCGAAATTAACGAGTTGGCAAGTGGACATCCTGTTGGGTGCTATTAATCAAATGGTGAGATGTTCCTTAATATGTTTTGTGATGTAGAGTAGTTGCTCATAACTGGTTTCTTCTGGCTTTGATATTGTCATTGATCATAAACTCTTTGCTTTGTAGTTAATTGTTCATTGATTTTGACCCGGAGTGCCCTAGTGGCCAGAATTGGCTAGTTTCACTTCTGTATGAGTTGAAATAAATCATTTAAGTAGCTTCAAGGAATGTAATATTTTCCGAAACTTACTATGAGTGACAATTTTCTTCCAAAGTGGAGTTTCTGTTATTAGATTGAGCACTTAGAGGTTCATCCTGTCCTTGGCTATTGTGGGGTCTCTTTTGTGCTCCGTAATGTGCTTGAAACAGTGTTGTTCTTCATATGATTTAGGGTTATCAAGGCAACATTAATGGTCTTACTTTATGAACTCAAATCGGGATGGAGTAAAGTTTTTAAAAATTTTGTGTCTAGATTAGTCGGGCATTTTCATTTAATATGTACTGGTGCTGAATGTGACAACGTAAGTGTGTCAATCAGAATCCAAAATTGGATTGGAGTCTGATAGTATCAAGCCTGGACTTCGAGGGATTCTTTCTGCCTGATGAGAGCGCTTTTACGCTCTTCATGACGATGTACAAATTAGGTTGTGAGGTGAGTTGCCTATTGTCGAACGTGATTGATCTGTTTTATCAGGTGATCATGGCTCATCTTCTTTTCTTGTGCCGTCATTATTTTGGTAGAAAGTAGAACTTCACACTTCCATGAAACACTGAACTTGGTTTTTAATATTACTCTCATGTGATTACTTCAACAGGACCCTTTTCCTCTTGACGCTATCTATAGCCATGTGTGGAAGAATGCTGAAGGTCAATTATCTTTCCTGAGGCATGCGATATCAGCGGCTCCAGAGGTTTTCAGTTTCTCTCATTCAGCAAGGAAGCTGGTATGGTTCTTTCACGAAAGTATACTCTCGTTGAGTGTCCTGTCTGCAAATTACAGAGTAAATGTGAAAGAACGCCGACGGCCGTTGTTATAATCATCTAGGCTGCTATGATTAAACAGCTTTATCATACAGAGATCATGGGAAAATTCTGTTGCGGCAACTGGTGACTATGATTACGCATATGCTCTCTGTTATTGGACAGTAATTTACCCAAAATTTTAGTACAACGATATTTGTTGGAATTTCAGTGGCCACGTCTAGTGATCAGGTCGCTGTTCATGTCACTTTCTTTGCCTCAGTACGTAGTGGTTGAGCTGGTTGGGGATCGCAGATGGAGAGTGAAGATGAAAACTTGAAGTCACCAAACCATGCCTGGCTCTCTCTAGATCTGCTTGAAGTACTATGTCGCCTGGCAGAGCTGGGGCATGCTGATCAGGTCCGAGAGATTTTAGAATTTCCACGAATCCAGTGTCCAGAGCTTCTGGCTTTGGGCCTTATGCAGGTCAACATTGATGTATCGTTGAAGGTAAGGAGCTCCCAGCATAGTGCCGCATCTTCTGAGGTTTTCCCAGGTGTTGGTTTACCTCGGGTGCTAATTGTGTCTTTTATTTCTTTGGCAGCAGTTGAGGTCTGCCGTATGTATGTAGGTTACTATGTCCATCCTGCTGTCGGCAAAGGCATCGTGAATTTTAAATTACAGTACTCTTCGATTTCTGTGAAAGTTATTCTTGTTATTCACATCTAATAAGGTTGATTGCACAATGGCCATTTGTTGCAAGAGTTTTCTGTCAGTAGCTTGTATTACAAGACTTGGAGTTTTAAAACGCAAGTATGATAACACATTGCGGTCATCTCGTTTAGTATGATTAAGATCTTGAATTCTTTGAATGGGGTACTATTTGTGCAGGGATCTTATGGAAGTTTCCAACAGGAGATTCTGTCTTTGACACTCGGACCACAATTTTCTCAAGTTCATTTCAGCACTGAGGATGAGACTATTGCCCCTTTGTGGAGTAAGATGTGGTCTACAAACCCAGTAGCGCTAAAATTGGAAATGATTAACTATCTCATCTCGAAGGACCTCTCTGCATATGGCCGGGTTCTGCAGGTCTGCCGAGGTTTGAAGGTACGTATTCAAATCTGAATATTTTTTAAGCATGTAGAGATCAAATCTTCTCCTTGACTCTACAGGAGCAAACTTGATGTCAACAAAGCCTACTGCCGTTGGCTATCTTTGATGTTTGGATGGATATCACGCTTCTTGTTATCATGTTATTTATGTATAGATATTTTACATCTTTCTGTGACGTGTTACGTGCAGGTTTTACCTGAAGTATTGAACAGCATGCCCTCTCAAGTTGCACTAAAGCTTGCTGTTCTTGCCTCTAGAATAGGTCTACTAAACTTAGAATCATGGCTTGAGGAAGAAATCTCTATCCATCGTGATTCATTTGCTTCGGTTTGTTCCCTCCTTTTTCTTGTTCTTATTCTTTGTGTTGTTTCTTACTTCAGCAATTCTCGGTTTAGTTGTGATTGTGATCAGAGCATAAATGCTTAAAAGTCTCTGTATCTGTGTCTACGTTATCAGTTTCATTACATGTATTGCGGCGTTCCAAGTACCGGTTGAGCCTATTCCAAATCAGTCAGGCCGAGTATGAAAGATGATTTTATCTGAAACTGTAGAACTGCCTTCCTTTGTATTGGTGTATTCCTCAAGGTTGTATTCTTAATCATGTGATTGATTTGGTCAGGCTTGCTTGAGTTATTTAGAAGAAAGGCAGTTTATGTTGGATGAAGCGAGTGGAGCAATTGAACATTCTGAAAACCAGCAGTCGGACATTTCTGCTTCCATATTGAAGGTTCTGTCTGCTGCCTCAGGTCTCCTATCTTCGGGAGATCTCGTCAATGAGATTAACAGCGCAAGAGGAAGTGAAACAGCGAATCCATTAGATGCAGACATGATTTCTATTGAACCATCACCGCAAGAGTTTAAGGAGATTGATGTTGATAAAGAGGCGAATCTATACTTTGAAAGAGTTTACCACGAAAAGGTTCCAGTGCAAACCGTGGTTAACATGCTGCAGCAGTTCAATCGATCCCCTCCCAATTCGTAAACTCCCTTTCCTTGAAGCTCTCTTTCTGGCGCTCATTTTTTCTACATATTGCTAGTATATTGAGTTAAGGTGTCTCTTCTTCTGGTTAGAAGTATCTTTGTCTCAGCTGATGAACAGTGTTATTCGCTTTCAGCTGTCTAGTTAGTGTTTTCAAGCCCTGGTTGCTGTACCCTTGAACATGAATGTCGCAGGTTGGCTTTTGTATGTACAGCTTAGTGCGTGGCTAAATGAGTAGAGACGGTGTCGTTCCAATTTCATAGCGTCACATTAGCCGTTTGAATGCCATGACGCTCCTTGGAATTTGGGTTATTGAGCGTAATTTCATTTTGGCTGACACTCTATTATAACATTCTTGTGGTAGGTTGGAAATTCTAACATTAGAGGGATCTGGAAATTGTATGTATGGCTATCAGGCGGGAGAAAGCGATCTTTTCGCGAATGATAACTTGTCTGTTCGATGAAATTCCTCTAATAGATCAGTATCCAGATAATTTTTTGGCTGTCACGGCAGCTCTATTTGGTAAGAATTCCCCTCTAAGAATCAATCGAACTGGATCTTTGTGTGGTAGATGCTACTTTTGAAATTTATTTTATTAGAATTGAAAGGCTACACCAGACGATTGAAGAGCTGTCTGCGCTATGACAGGATCCTTGATCAAGCACCAGCTGGTTTCGAGCAGTAACCTAGACAAAATTTTGACTTTTATATTGGAGGCTTTCTCAAAGCCAGTTGGATCAAAGGTAATTCTGACGTTTTTTAATGTGGTTCTGCTCTATACAAATTGGGTTAATTTATGATGTGAGAATTTTGTCATTTCTTAGCATTTGGTAAACATTGCAATGAATCTTCAAAAGTTGTCTTAGTAAGCAATGGTATGAAGCGTTAATATCTTCAACACCTGTTATTTCCAACATTGTCCCACCTTTGCCTTCCGGTTTCTCCCTTGCTATAGAATTGTGTATTCCTTAGTAAATCTAACTGCTATGTGAATTGACGTCCATGTCTTTGTATGTTTCCAGATGTTCTCATTTGCTATTCAGGCGTTGAATTCTTTCCGAGAACGACTAGAAGAGTGGCCTGAGTTTTGCTATCATATTCTACAAGTTCCACACATCCATGAAGCGCATGATGAAATAGTGGATTACATTATGGACATAGTTAAAGCAAGCCACACAGCAGATCCAAATGCAGTTATTAACAATTCTCATGACCCCTCCGTCGTAGCACTTCCGACAATTGTTAACGCTCCAACGAGCGTTCTTCAGGATTCTCAGGATGAAATTTACAATTCAGCGTTTGCTGCTGTCAATCCAGCTGGGAATAGGTTCTCAAGCTCTCAGTTACGACAGTTGCGGTATCCTTCAGGACAGGTAGGTGTTAAGTCTGGGTCTGGTGTTGATTTATCAGATGGTGGAGCAATGCGTTAAGCTCATTAATGAAAGTAACAGGGTCATCTAGATTATTTGTTTTTGTTTTGTTTTGTTTTGTGTTTGGTAGAGATCTTTCATCTTTCATCTTTCATTCTAAGTTTTCTCCAAGAGAATCTATATCCTGATGCATGTTTCTTTTGACTAGAGTATCTCCTCTTGTCCTGTTTGGGTTAATCTTCGATCCTAACAGTTCTTTTTGTCACTGGTCAGGGGTTGGATGCGTTGCTACAAACAACTACTGGAAGCTTCTCTTCAACTGTTGGGGGGCAACAACCGCAAAGCGATTCTCAATCAGCTTTGGATTCCTTATTATCGTCACAGCCAGGATTGCATACAAACGCTCAATCACTCTTCCAACCAATTTCCCGTGCTCCGTCGGTCACATCTTTACAATTTCCGGTCTCTCAGTATTCCTTAACTGAAGAGAGATCTGATGGTGTAAGTACAGTGTCTGCAAGGTCGGAGGCGCAATTAAAGGAGAGTGCTTCTACTCGAACTACTGAAATATCGGGGCCTTCACAGTACTCGAGTAACGATTCGACTAGTCTTTCTACTGCGGCTCCTTACTTCCCATTTTCGGCAGCTGCAAACGGCCAGGCAGTTTCGTCAACAATTCAATCCTCCAATCGACCGAGATCCGCTAATGCAGGTAGATAAGAAATTTGTAGTATTGTTTTTCGTCTTTTGCATTGTATATCTGGGTTATTTGTTCTTTTTTACTTTGCAGTGTCTTGTCAGTAATTGCAAACATGATTCACACGTCCATCATGAGTTATGAGCTGTGCAAGTTCCATCATTGTTACCGTAACTGGATCTCCCTGGCCTTTTTTTAGGTTCATTACGTACAGCTATATCTGGGTTTGGACACGCTCTCAACATAGAGACTCTTGTTGCCGCTGCTGGCAAGCGGGACACACCTATCGAGGTATTCTGGTTTGATATCTGCAGGCATTTGTGATGCGTGTTGAGAATTTTACTGTGAAGAGTTTTGTTTTTGTTTTTGATGTGAGCGTATTTTTGAGCATGTTCTTTAAGAACTGCAGTAGTTGAAGCTTTTTTACTTATTTTGGCGTTTGTTCTTCTCAGGCACCAAGTTCAGACACACAGGACAAAGTAGCATTTATCATCAACAATATATCTTGGACAAATCTGGAAGCTAAAGCAAAGGAGTGTGTTGAAGTTTTGACAGAGGAATATCATCCATGGTTTGCCCAATACATTGTGATGAAACGGTAAACATACATATGTTCTTTGTTGATTCTTATGTGGTATCATTGTACAAGGTCACTCAACTGGTATAGAAAATGAGCTTGGATGTCAATTTCTTGAGGCTTGGTCAAATTTGTACATGGTCCTGAGTTGTGATTAGTCTGATTTGTTCTTAATTGTGTGCCTGGTGCTGACATCTTGACAGAGCAAGCATCGAACCCAACAATCATGATACATACATCAAATTCTTGGACAAGATGAATTCTAAGGAGCTGCAAAAGGAAGTTCTCAAGACAACCTATGAAAATTGCAAGGTATAGTCTTGTCTTCATTCATGTTTTTTGTTCTTTTTTGTGCTGTAGTTTAAGTACAAATTGATTCTATGGAATTCTTATGTCGATTATGTATTTTTCTCATTAAAACTTGAGTACAAGACCTCCCTATTTTCGTCTTCTCTAGACCTGGCTATGAAACCTGTATTGGCAGGTTTTATTGGGCTCAAACTTGATCAAGACTCACTCAGAGGAGAGGTCACTTCTGAAGAATTTAGGAAGCTGGCTTGGCAAGTTAACCATCAGACGAAATCAGGCTTTGAGAGCTCGTGAAATTGATCCTAAATCTCTTATTATCAAGGTAATATTGATACTTTGAACTTGCGTTCCTTGCCCAGCTTCTACTTGACAGTTCCGAGATCAATGGGTAATATGGATATGTCTCATAAAATTTACTGGAATGTCCATAATGTTGTAAGTTGGAAATGTCGCTCTTTTATCAGCACCTGATTCACAGGATTCTGCTCTTCCATCGAGACATGATTATGCTTGGAACGTGTTTGGAATCTGTCTCATCAACCTGCCTAATCTACAGGATCATCTCCAGGGTTCTCTTGTGGTTTAATGTCACTATTAATTGTCATAGTTTTGTCTGTAGTGGTCCATTTTATTATGTTGTATTTGTCTTTGTAAAGTTGTCTTTGTATTCCCGGTGTCGTTAAATTCCTTGATTGAGCTACTTGTGAGGTTTTTGATATGGCTTGAATAACTATTTTGCTGTATCTGCGTGTGCAGGCATATCAGAAGGGACTCATGATTGCCATTATTCCATTTACATCTAAGGTGTCTATTACTGATCCTATGTCGATTTTGAACTGATTCTCATAGAAATGATAGTTTTGCAGCACCGAAGTCTTAAGTACAATTCGTTTTCTGTGAATTGTCCAAAATGTAACTCAGGAACCACTTCATCTTCGTATTGTTCTCCTAATCTGGTCTTTCGTAGGTATTGGAGCCCTGTAACCAGAGTCTGGCTTACCAGCCTCCAAATCCATGGACTATGGCGATCCTGAGTTTGCTGGTGGAGATATACAACCAACCTAATTTGAAGATGAATCTCAAGTTTGATATTGAGGTGAGTTAATTGTGGTATGAACTTTGACTCTGTTTCAAAATTTGCTAAGAGTCTGACCACACTCTTGTAAGATTTCTTGAAGCATTCCGATGGTAAGTCACTACACCTTAATGTATCCAGTCGTAACACTGTAACCTCTTTCTTACAGGTTCTTTTTAAGAATCTAAGCGTGGACATGAAGGACTTGAAACCCTCAAAGCTTCTCGAGGGCCTGGAACGTGAGCTCGAAGGGAATCCTGATTTCTCTAACAAAGATCCCGTATTTTCTCAATCACCCTCACCAGCTCCGTCAGCAAGCGATTCTGCACAATCTGTGGCTGCCCCATCTCTGCCCCAGCAGCTGGATATTCCGCCTGAACTTCCCATTGTTACTCAACCTGCCACGTCACTGTCTTCTTCAGTGAATGCACAGGTTCGTGTGTTGTGATTGTGGAATTTGCAGTTGGTGCAGTTGATTTAGATTTATGATCTGGCTTTTTCCTCGGTGATCAAAGATGTCATTACAACTAGTCTTCCCTAGATTTTTTTTTCTTGAAACGTCTTTTGTTGGTATATTCTACAACAGAAATTATTTGTAAGTCCTTTTAGTTTTGAAATGGCATTTGTATCTTTCTGTTTGTGAATTTTACCCCTACCCTCTTCTATTTGGGTTGTTATTTCATACCAAATATTTTTGTGTACACCTTCGTGTAAGAGCGCAGCAGTAAGCTTCTGATTTGATGTTGGAAGTGTCAGTGTCATGTTGTCTTGAGCAGCCCTGTGAAATTGGTTAGTAGCAGTGCGCTTCTCAATTTTCATTTTTATGTAAAATTTATGTAGGTAAACGAGGAAGAACGACCATCGCTTGCACTGGAGCGGACGCAGAACGGTCAAGTATCGTCGACGTCTTTACAATCTCAGCCATCGTTCTCGTCCAGCCAGGTATGTTTGTCGTGGTGTGATGTAGCCATTTGGTTTTGAGAATGGTGTCTTGGTTACGGGGATGCTTGTGATTCCTGTGGCTGATATGGTCTTTCGTCTGCGCAGGTGTCAATGGCGATTCCTGATTTGACTTCCTATGTAGTCTTGAATTCAAAGTTAGCTGGGCTTAGCCAACAGCTCCAGCTCGCAAGGTACATATATTTTACATTCACATAGTCCAATCCTACTCTGCTTGGATCGTTGAACCTTTTTGTAAATGAATCATATATTTGCAGAATCTACCACATGTGAGCAAGCTCTACGCTGTAGGTGGGATTGATAGTAAATTTTTTAGAATTTGATAAACCTTCAATTATGCTAGATAGTGATTCCATTGCGTCACTTTCCTTCAGATCTTGAAACTTGAGGATTGATTTTGATTGCAGATTCGTGCCTCTGGCTATGGAGCGTGCAATTAGAGAAATTATTTCTCCTGTTGTGGATCGAAGTGTGACGATTGCTTGTATGACCACCCGGGAGCTTGTTGTCAAGGTGTGACTTAGTGTATTTCTATTGATTGGTTAGACTATGTTATTGTGGAGAGAGATCAGCCCCCACTTTCTCCCAATATTGTACCGTAGTTAAGACGGTGCTAAATATTCATTCGTGTTTCTAACTGTAATGTAGGTCTGTTTGTTGTGTTTTGTTTTGTTCTGACAACAAGGGACAAGTTCTATTATTGTTGGCAATGGCAAGCATTGGTATTGTCTGTAGTGGCATGGAATGTAATTCTCTGCCTTTGCTTGTCTTACATGATTGTTTTGGGTTTTCTGTGACCTGCTTGTAGGATTATGCTATGGAAGCAGATGAGAGTCGCACAAATCAGTCAGCCAATTTGATGGTTGCCAGTCTAGCGGGAAGTTTGGCTCATGTTACTTGCAAGGTATAGCAATAGGTTTCTTAGGGCTCTTTTTGAAATTTGTAGTTCAGAAAATGTAGTTCTGGCTAGCTATTTGCTACTTGATGCTGTGCACGTAATCTACCAATTGGATCGGTACAGAGCGACAGTCTTTTGAATGTGAAAGAATTGTAGTCATTTTATTTTATTATTTGGCATCACTCTTCTCTCCTGATAGTAGTTCTTGTTTCTCTGGCAGGAGCCCTTGAGAGTCGCCATGGCAAATTATCTCAGGAGTTTAATGCAGACAGCTATTTCTCAGGATGTGTTAGAGCAAGCCGTGAATTTAGTCACGAATGATAATTTAGACTTGGGTTGTGCTGTGATTGAGAAAGCTGCCACTGAGAAGGTATGTCTTCTATCTTGGCTCTAGAAACTGGTTTCAAGATTGTGGAATACTATTTATTGAAGTTTTTTTAGTTTTACTTGATTAGGCTTTCCTTTAATCTGTATTCAGGTTTTCTTCATTGTAATGTTTGAGACTTTGTAATTTTGACAGGCACAACGGGATTTAGAAGAGGTAATCGCGCCTGTTCTGGCAGCGCGAAGAGCTGACAGGCTTCGCACTGGTGCAGCATACTACGAGAAATACATATACACGAATCAGAACCTCACACCTCTTCCTGAAGCGCTGCGCCCAAGACCAGGCCGATTGTCTAGTGCACAAGCACGCGTTTATGAGGTATGCAAACTGGCTTGAATACATTCTCATATACTTCTTATGGGTATGTGTTCTTATTTCTGCTTCCCGTAATCTTTAATTGCCCATCGGCTTTGGCTCATGGGTAGGATACGGTGGAAGCACCCAAAACCGTCAATATAAGCAATTCAGCATAGTTGGAGGCACCTTTTCCTAAAAATAATATTTTTGTAGTATTAGTGAGTGAAAATCATGAAAGTTTTTAAAAAATTAGATTTTTCGGATGTGGTATGTAATTTCTATGATTTTTCAAAGTGCCGGCTCCCTAGACCACTGAAACTGTCACATAGGTGGACCCTGAACCGAAATCTGCAAAAATCAGTACTCAACGAATCAGCGTTAAGTATGTGGCCTTCAAATGCATCAGCGAATCACACTTCAGCATCTGGAGGACACATTAACGAAAGTCTAGGGACACAATTAGTAGTAGTCTAGGGTACAAGAATGGAACGGGGACGCTTTGGGGCGTTTCTACCTTTATTAAGTGATATTCAATCACTAAGATTAAATCTCTCTTTCAATTATTTTTAGTATGTAGAATATTCTTGTTCTCACTCGACTGGTCTTTATGATCTCCATGGATATTATGCATCGTCACTGAGATTCTTTAGTCAATGTCACAGACTTTACATCAAAAGTGCTTATCGTGTGCGTGTACTGTTTAATACGTTGAATACAATAACTTTCTTTTAACTTTCCATTTATTCAGATTGGCTTCTTCATTACCATGCAATTTGCTGATGTGAATTGGTTTGAGTATAATCCTAAGAAATATTTTCTGGTTGGTTATCTTTTATTGATATCTTTGATGACTCGCTGGTTGACAGGATTTCGCTCGACTCCCTTGGCAAAATCAACCAAGTCATACGCCTGCAACTAGTGCAGGTCCACCAGGTATTACAAGTCTTGCAGCAAGAGGTGCTTATCCTGTTCCTGGTCGCGAGTCTGGTGCAACCACCGTCTCATTGATTGGAACTCAATCTCCATCTGTGCCTGGAACATCTCAAGTTTCAGATGTATCATCTGATGAGCTCGACATTAGGGAACCAGCGCCGATAAGGTCTGTTACATTAAACCACTTCATTCTTTTATCACTTGCCGATTTGCCATCTAAGTGTACGTTTGAATTGATCCCATAACATAGTCCTTTCTAATGTCAACAGTTGCTCTGAAATGGCGCCACGTGACATCCAAATTTACTTTTCGTTGTCAATTCATAACTTTGAACTCTTAACAGTCATGTGTGGGAGTCCTGTCCATTCTGGGGTTTTTCTGGCATTGAATGTCAAAAGAAGGTTCTACCCAAGTAGGTTAGAAGTCCGTGACTCACTCACTCAATATAGTTTTAAGAATAATGCTTCAGCTTGGGTCGGAGTTCAAATTTTTTTCACTAATCCATATGAATTACCACTTTTGATCTAGTCGAACCAAGTGCAGTTGCAGCAATTGAAGTGCCGGTCATAGGCACATCTGCCTTAATTGCATTGGGTTTCTGAGAGGGTTATTTGTGGTTACAGATTCAGCGCAACAACATCCGGTGGTGGAGTAGAGGGGCAGGCTCGACTTCCTCAAGACTCTTCGCTTTTGTTCCAATCATATACAAATGCTTCAACTTTACTTCCAGAATCCAATGTGGTAGAGGTCACAAGTGCTTTGAAGGTAGAATTTTGAACCTTTCAACTGCACATTTATAACCAGTGAAGTAGATTACAAGAGTCTTAGTGCAGTAAATTTTGAACGCATGATTGGGTGTAGCATCACTGTTTCTCATCTGGGTGGACAATTTCAGGGTATGCTAGGTAACACACAGTCTTCAACAACACCCTTGCCGGCTGAACAGGTTGGACTTCCAGTACAGGATCCATCCCTAACTACTGGAGAAGCTTTGGAAAAGTACAGTTCAACGGCACAAAAGGTAGGTTCAATCAATTCTTGTAGAAGCAGTGTGATGTATTCATTTCTTATTCAACGTGTCTAGTTCGTGTTCGCTTGTATCGCAGTTTAGTGCTAATGTACATTATATCTGGATTCTGCTGTTGCACTTCATGAAAGCTAGAAGAACATAGAACTAGGGGGTATTGGGAACTGGTGAGACTTATAATTGTCATTGAATTTGAACAGTTCCTCATGTTTATGGAATTCTGACGAGACAAACACTGCAGTGGTCACCTACCCATTCAGGGTTAGAGTAGGTGGCTGTTCAGTAGGCTACGTGACTATTTACAGTAATGGAGAGTATGAATTGTGCTTAATCATCATTTTCTATTATCTATGACTTATCACTCGTGGTTGGATTTTCAGTTGGATCTTGCTCTCTCCCGGGCATCGTCGCAATCATCGCTCGACGATGAAGTGCGGGTAAGATCTGGAATTGCTGACCTGATGTTGGAGTGTGAAATCTCGCTTTATTTGAAGTTGTAGCGATTCTGTCTGGTGGCTTCATGTCTCATTTTCTTTGGCCGTGGATCATCTTTGCAGATGGCGATGAATGAGATTCCGGAAATCATCATGCAATGTGTGAGTAGGGACGAGGCAGCACTAGCGATAGCTCAGAAGGTTAGTTGCAAACAGGATTTTGAAGACTTTGTGTTATCTCGCTTCTTCCAACTTGTGGAGACCATTGCATGAGGCCATTACATGATCTCTACCCTTGGTTTGTCTAATTACTTGAGTAATTATCTGGATTCAGGTTTTCAAGCGGCTGTATGAAAATACGAGCAGCCAAGCTCATGTGCGAGTCCATCTCGGCATTTTGGAATCCATTCGTGATGTCTGCAAGAGGGTGGTCAAGGAATTGACTAGCTGGGTAAGTGATAATATCCTTTCTTAGTCCAGTATAATACACGTACGTTTGATGCTCATCCTAGGCAATCTTTGAATGGAATATATGGAAGTTTTGAAGTTTTTATTTAAACTACTGTTCATGTAATGTGACGTTTAGATCATTCAGAAACTGATGTATGACTTCAAAAATTGTTGAATGTTATCTACTAAAAGTTGGTGAATGACATTCAGGTTGTTTACTCTGATGAGGATCGTAAGTTTAACCGGGAAATTACTGTCGGCCTCATCCGATCTGAGTTAATAAATCTGACTGACTACAATTTGCACCTTGCAAAGTGGATCGATGGAGGCCGTAATAGTACGTCCTTATAAATTTTTCCTCTTCACCTTTGTGGGATGACAGCTTCTTTATTGTGTATCTAGAACAGAGCACCAATCACTGTCGTTTAGTTTTGAGCTTACTTTATACTATCTGAATGAGAGTATTATGTTGTTCATTTTTGTGGGATGAAACCTCCCGTAACAGATTCTGAAAAAAAGAAGTGCAATCGGGCTGTGCAGAGGATGCCGTTGATTTTGCAGCGTATCTTGTGAAGACATGTGTCATTGAAGAGGCAGGTGTCAGCAACACAGAGTTTTATAATGTGATTGAAGCTCTTGGCAAGGTGATTGTTTGTTATGTTCCGTCCTTCTGAAATTGATCCATCAACTGTGACATGTTATAATCTGCAGTCAAATCATTCCAATTATATCTGTCAGTTGCGAATCTGATGCCAAATTTTGGGGTTGCAGTGGGCTGCTCGACCGGGTTCTCCCGAGTCGTTACAGCAGTTGGTGGAAATTGCTAAGTGCACCCCTAACAAAGACGATAATGGCAGGCTTTCGAAAGAGAAAAAGGTGTGCTTCTCCCTCCGTTGCTGTCTTCTCACAGCATCTAGGATTTTAGTAATTTCATTTGAAAGTTATAGTAGTGAGAATCCATACAACAGTAGTGAGTGTAACTTATTATTCGTCTTTCTTTTGGGGGTTTACATGACACATACAATGAGAAGAATTTATTTTCACAATTTAGGAATTTCCGTAGTGTATTTAATATCTTCTTCTTATGTGCACCAGCAACCACCATCCGGCCGTGTTACTGGTCCAAATGATGTCAAGTCAAACATGCGTGAAACTGCAGCTGGTGATCCTCCTGGACTTCGGGATCAAGTGAGTTATGTAGGCATTGTCGCACCGCATGAGAAAGTCTTTGAAAAGTCATCTATTTATTCCTTATGCACACTTTGATGAGATGGAAGCTCGAACTCGTTTTGTTTGGGTTGGATCCAGAGTCTTGCAATGACTGGGCTAGACTATATTATGTAATCTTGATTGCAAACATAATTTTACATTGCATGTCGATTTACAGTGGTTTTGTAACTGATGTTAGGCAACCCAATTCTTCCAAGAGTGGGCTCGTATTTGCAATACACCAGGCGGAACGAACGACAAGGCCTATCCAATTTACATATCACAGCTGCAAAGCACTGGCATGCTCAAAGGAGACGACATCACTGATCGTTTCTTCCGGATTCTTTTGGTAGGATTCTTTCGTTTCATTGCCTTCGTTATTGGTTTTGAGATCATATGATTCTTTACTTTAATTCTTTGTTTTTTGACACGTAGTCGTTTCAACAGTGCTTGTTCATCTGTTCCTTGTTGAGAGTTTTTGTGGGATGATTTATTTGAACCGCTTGAACAGGAATTGGCTGAGAGTCATTGCTTGAATTCCGAGACTCCTCAGCCCTCCACTGCTGTAGGGGAGCCCAGGCAGCAAGAGGCATCGAATCTATCATTTGCGGCAATTGACATGGTTGCAAAACTTGTTGTTCTGTTGTTCAAGGTATAAGCTCCACAATCTCATACCTATCAATATCGTACCCTTTTTATTTGTTGATTGTGTTGCAATGGTGTTAGCATCTGCACTTTTACCAAACTGCATGACCCTGAATCGTACTTTATTCTTTATGCTGCTGCTCATGCTGGTTTTAGTAGTTAGCTTAATTGGTGAGGAATTGCTGAGCTAGTATTGGTAATCTGTTGGTTTCTCTTATTTTAACGAAATCGGTTTGTTCTACCAAACATAATTAGCGCCTGTTTCTGCGTTTACTTGTCAATAATTCTTCCTCCTTACTTTTACCGTGGTTCTGGTCTCCAGTACTCATCTGATTTATCACTGAACAAGGTCAACCTCCTCAATAAGGTATATGCATCAACTTATCTGGATTAGTTTTGACCACGAAGTTGTACTCCATGCGTTGTCTTCACTAGTCTTTGCACATGACCCACCTGTAAGTGTTATGTTTTTTTTGCCTTAGGTCTTTGGCCTTTCGTATGATAAACCTTCTGTTGTCGTTGTGTCAGGTCTTGAACGTGACAGTGCGTTTGATGAAAAGAGATAATGACCGCAAAGCAGGGTTTCATCCCCGTCCATACTTCCGTCTATTTGTAACGTGGCTAATGGATTTCAGTTCTCCAGATTCCACCCCGGATTCTAGTAATTTTCAGGTATTAGAATGATGTTCAATTCATCTTGCCCTCTCCTTGTTTGTGAAGAAAATATGTTCCTTCTAAGTTTCTTACGTCTGCAAGGAGTATACCCCAGTTCTGATGAGAATTGGCAATGACATACCGGTACACACATTCTGCAGGTTCTGAGCGCATTTGCCTACGCATTTTTGCAATTGCAACCGCTTGATGTACCAGGCTTCAGGTGCGAGAGATGTTTGCCTTTGTCACACATGGGGATCTGTTTTCTAGCTTGAATGCCGTACATAAAAAAAATGTGTCGCTCTGAGAAAATTGCCTGCATTGTTTTTTGATCATGGTATGTTTCACTTTTGTTAGCTTCGCGTGGCTGGAGCTTATTAGTCATCGAACATTCATGCCCAAGTTGTTGTTGAGCAACTCGCAAAAGGGTTGGCCTCTATTCCAGCGTTTATTAGTCGCTCTCTTCAGGTTCATGGAACCATATCTGCGAAGCGCCGACCTTAGTGAACCTGTAAGGATGCGTCTCTGATTTCATTTTTTTGGCAGTATGACTTTGCTGTCCTTCAACATGGTTTTCAATGTTTTTGAGAACCTATGTCTTATGTCAGTGCTTGGATTGTGTGCGTATATTCACTTCAAATACATCGATGGCTTGCTTACCTTCCAAAAATTATCATTATTATTATTTGCTTGAGTTCACTGCCACTTACGCGTCCAAAGCATGCATATTCTTTTGTACAGTGCCCTCCAAAAAAACTGCTACCAGGAATTGGAGGGATAGCAGTCTTTATTGGGAGGGCACTGTACGTGCATTTGTATACTCTGAACATGTTTAGGATTGTGCATGTTTCTTTGTGCTTCACGTTGATGTGTAAGCTGGTTTCGGCAGGTGCGGCTGCTTTACAAGGGCACTTTACGTGTCCTTCTCGTGCTACTCCACGATTTCCCGGAGTTCTTATGTGATCATCACTTCAGCTTTTGTGACGTCATTCCGCCCTCCTGCATTCAAATGCGGAACTTGATACTAAGTGCATTTCCCCGCAATATGCGTCTACCTGATCCGTTTACTCCCAATCTTAAGGTGAGAACTGCATGATTCATGTAGAGCGTGCGTCTCTCTTTAAAAAATGACCGGCTGATTGCGCATGAGAATTCTTTGTCTCGCCTCACATGTTAAGACATAACTGGTTGTTGTCTCTCCCTATTTGTGTCTTGCAAGGTTGTTGCGAAAAGGATTTCAAATAATTGGCACAAATACGTTTGTTCAGAAACCATCTCTTTATGATCAGAACCATCTTTTGACCTTCTATAAATAGTTCAAGAGGACCGGTTTCTATTGTTTTGCTCTTAATAAATGTCTCTAATGTGATCACTGTTTGTATTATTAATTGGCATTGGGTGGTTTGTTTGTCCCAGGTCGACTTACTACCAGAAATTTCGCAGTCACCGCGTATTCTTTCAGATGTAGAAGCAGCACTGAAAGCAAAGCAGCTCAAAACTGAGGTCGATGAGTTTATAAAGGTGTGCGTACAGTCGCTCGTAACGGAAACTCTTTGAATCCATTCTTTCTTCGGGTCTACTGCCACCAGTAACCAGGAGCGAATGGAAGTTCGTTCACCAATGTGCCTTCATCTGAATGATTTTCATTGCATATTTGACTGTAGATGTACTTATCACTTATTTGTACTGTATTTGCGTAACCAGACAAAGCAGCAGTGTCAAAGCACTTCCTTTCACATGAGAGTGTACAACCTATTGGTGCTTGATACTCTTAGAAAGTCTGTTTGTATCACTGTTCAGTATATCTTTTCCGATTCTTAAGATGCTTACTAAGCCTAACCGAAACAGGGCTTGTGCCCTTAAACACCAATGAGATCTGAACTTATGTGAGATTTTCATGAGCAGAATCGGAATCAGTCCGCGCTTACATCCATGGACTTAAAGGGGCGATTGAGTCTGTCACCTCAGGAGGCGCTAGCTTCTGGCACTCACTACAATGTGCCTCTTCTAAACGCTCTGGTGCTTTACGTCGGAATGCAGGTATAGCTGTTGCACCTTTTGTCTCCAGATTTCATCGTCCTGAAGACAAGGCGACAGTATTCGTGTTGTCACTCGTGTGAAAATTGAGGATATCTCGCTTTGGTTCAAATGATCTCCTGTGTTGTATAGTGAACCATGAGTCACTGTTTCTAACTTCTAGAATGAATTAAGTTGTAAGTGAATTTTTTACTTCGCTCAAGCTAATGACTTTGACCTTTCGATGAAAAGGCTGTGCAGCAGCTTCATAGTAAGACTTCGCAGCAGCTGGCAGCACTCACGCAGCCTATTACCCACAGTGCTCCAATGGATATTTTTCAGCGGCTTGTGAATGATCTCGACACAGAGGGGAGATATCTCTTTTTGAATGCTGTGGCCAACCAGCTGCGTTACCCAAACAATCACACCTATTATTTCTCGTGTGTTCTCTTGTTCCTCTTTGCGGAGGCGTCAGCTGTAAGTGCATTCTAACATTATAGTCAAACCACTTCCGCGATAATAGTCTTTTGTCATGTGTAATGAAGACTTTCTCACATAGTCTACAATCTGAATGTGAATCACGGGTATTGCATGCCATTCTGATGAATCATTAAGAAATACCGTGACGTTGGCTGACGATCCATGTCTCTGACGATCTAATCACTATGGTTGTGACTTCTTACACAGGTGTAGCATTTTGTGTTTTAGCTGGTGTATCTATTTCTGACCGAACAATGTTGAATCTCACGATGAATTTTTGTGTCTTAATTCAGGAAATCATCCAAGAGCAGATTACTCGCGTGTTGCTGGAGAGGCTGATCGTCAATCGGCCACATCCTTGGGGCCTTCTTATCACCTTCATTGAGCTCATCAAGGTATTATTACTTCTCCGATCAGTAACAATTAAGGGAAGCTGAGTGCGTGGGTACCCAATTGCGTGGGTACCCAATTCAAGCTAACTTGTTTTTCTTTTTTACAATACTGAGTAGAATATTTTTGTGCTTCAGAACCCGCGCTACAGCTTTTGGACACACAGCTTTACGCGCTGTGCGCCAGAGATTGACAAGCTATTCGAATCCGTGGCTCGCTCATGTATGACGCCTGCTCTGAAGCCCAGTGACGACGATCTTCCTGGAAGCCTTTCAGCTGACGGCTTGAAGGGTTGATGGCAGCCAAGTTCCTGGTTTCGATTTCAACAGGTCTGTACATACATTGACTGCAGCACTGGGAAATCTAATTCAGGCTAAGGGAAGAGTTAGAAATTTCTTTACGCTTAAAAGACCAAATGACGAAGTATGTCGAATGTTGTTGAAGTTTCTTCTCCCACAATGGCAAGCCTGGTTTGAGGATGAAAATATTTATGTACTCAAAGGTGTACCTAAGGTGGGTTAGAGTTGATTATGTAGGTGTTGTGAAGATTTGGATTGTACATTGCCTTCCATCCTAGCAGATAGGATTAATCGTAGTCGTATTGTTTATTGTTTCATTTGTAGCGTACCAGTTTGAATTTTCCTTGGAAGAGCATTACGGCCAAATGGCCGGTTTCAGGCCAGCTGTACATTTCTGTGAATTTCAATTTCGTTATGATTTCTATTGAAGTTTTTCTATTATTGATTTGTCTCATTGAATCTAATTGGATCGTCTCTTCCTTAATGAAGCTGATGTCGAGGAAGATGCTTTGACTACGTGGATAGATCTCCAACCTCTGTTCTCAATTCTAGTGGAGAGATCAACAATTTCTTTCTAGTTCCCTAATGTAACCAATGGGTGCAAAATTACCTCCTACAAGTTGGTAACCTTGTAAGGAAGCAAAATTCATGACAAAATCCCTTAAACTTTGTAAATCCCTCATTGAAATGACCCCAAAAACAGTGAGTATTTTATGAACTGTATTTAAGGTATGTGAATGTCAAAATCTCATAAGAAAAACCTTTGCCAAATGTGTCAAAAAAATCCCAAGGAAATTTCCCCCAATTTAGAGACCCTCTAAATGTCAATCTATTTCTTGAATTCTTTAAATTAAAACAAACAAAAGGCACTCATTGGTTGATGGTTGTACTTTAAGGCTTCTATTGGTCAAATTCATGCACTATTTATTCCAATTGGTGCAAAATTACCTCGTACAAGTTGGTAACCTTGTAAGGAAGCAAAATTCATGACAAAATCCCCTAAACTTTGTAAATCCCTCATTGAAATGACCCCCAAAATAGTGAGTACTTTATGGATTGTATATAAGGTACGTGAATGTCAAAATGTCATAAAAAAAACCTTTGCCAAATGCGTCCAACAAAATTCCAAGTAAACTCCAAAATGCAAGCTTAGGACTTGATTGTCCATTTAGAGCAATACTATAAATAAAAAAATCTTAGCTAATTGCGTAGACACTTGGAACAAAAGATTTTTGGTAGGCTAAAGATACTATTGACAATTCCTAATCCTCTAAATTCTAAGCTTTAATTTTGTAGACTTCATTATTAGGCTTGGATTTCAGGAACCCTTTTTTAGGAAGCCAAAAAATGGGTTTCATCAATGGACCTAGTGTGTCTACCTTTGGTCAGAGTTAAAATCCAAGTAGAAGTATCTTTTTCCATTAAAGTATGGAATAGTGTTTAAAGATTAAAGGGGACCTTATAAAGTTAATTTAATTAAATTGTTGGATTCAATAGGCCTTAAATCAAACATCTCATGTAATTTGAGCAAAATTAACAAAACAAAAACAACTAATCTTGTATTTGTGGATATTTAAACCAAATCAAATCATTGTCACGATTAAGCATGCACTAGGGTATGAAAATCATTTCTAGCTCAGTAGTTGCTTTACTTAATATATCCCAAGCTTAAATTATAATTAATTTAATTCCATGCATGAAAAATAACTACATTTAATTTTAACTGCTTTTTAGAACAAATCCTTAGAGATTTAGGCCTAAAAATGGACACCCACTATTCATGAATTTAGGATCAATTCTAAAAACATCTATTTTAAATATTTTAAATATTTATAATTTACTAATGTGTTGTCATAGTATAATTGAATGAAATGAATTTTTTTTCTAGAGAATCAATGGTTTTCTTTTCATGCAATCATTTGCATCATGTTGAACATCAATCAAATTATATTCCTTAAACCACTGTACTTTGAGGGGTCATTGCATGAATGTCATGCAAATTCTATCAAATTTCACGTAAATGTATAAAAAGAAATTCAATGTGCAAGTTATAAATTTTCTAATAATCTTGAATATGTGAAATTTTATCCTAAATGCGTTTTTTGTATGCACTTAAAGCAAAACTAATTATACATATTACTATTATTCTTAAAATTTTAAAACTTCATTGGTATGTAACTTTTGCATGGAATACCCAAATGAAATGTGGATTATGTTTTTGGAAATGGCATGGCATGTGTAAGAGTGTGGTGCACTTTGATATTTGATGAATGTTGATGTTCAAAAAACGAGTTATTTTAATCCAGGGAGGAATTAAGAAGTGCTGATTTTGGCCCAAAAGCAATTTGCATATCTTTTTCATATTTTGTCCGTTTTGGACGTATATTAGTATTTTGGAAAGCTCAGAAGTAGCACTTCAACTGGGTGGAGCCCAAAAATCACTGAAATTTCTGTATTTGTATTTTATAAAATTAAATGACTTCAGAACTTGGGATATTATGAAGACACACAGATCATGACCATGTTTCTATCTGATATTTTTATGGTTTATTTTTACTTTTCATCTTTTATTTTTTACCTATCTGAACAATTTGTTTTATGTATATAAATAGGATTTCAAGGTGTTCTATATATTTCATTTATTTAATTTAGTGTTTATGGAGTATATTGATTTTTTAACTTAAATGTTTACATCTATCTTCTTTTTATTGATACCTATTTAATTAAAATCCCTATATTCATACCCTTGCACCTAAGTTTAACCTTCAACATGGTGAAAACCAAATTCATTGCTTTAAATCCAAGTGAACGTGCAAATAAACGTAGACGAACTTAATCGAAGTTTTTAACTACATATAATATTAATGCTTTTGAGGAGCATTTTGTGAGGAACATGGGTTTGAGGCTCATTCAATAGTATCCAACTCAAGTTGGAGACTGTTTATTCGACTCAGTTGCATATTCCATTCTTCTTTCAAAGGGACAGAACGTACAAAATGGAGATGAAATTTTTAGGTATTCTCGACATCTGAGGCGTAGAGCTAGTAATGCATTGAGGGCTAGGCTCTCTCAAGGCGACCCAAAGCTCTACTGGTTTGTCCAGTTTGCATTTTTGGTTCTTCGTTAAATAGTTGTAGAGGTGGCACGACACGACCTGTTTTGGCTCCTTCATAACGTTGTTACTTGTTCCACATTCTGTTCGACCCCGACTAGGACATTAAGTTTCGCATTCGCTTCTTGACGTTCCGAACTGCAGGTCTCTGTGCGCTGGTGTCGGATACTTGATATTATATGAGAAATATTAGAATCTGATTGTCATAATAGTTGCATATGAGCTTCGGTGACACAAGAAACAGAGATCTTACCTTCGGTGTGGAAGAGCTTGTCATGACATGATGTTGTGTCAAATTCTCCCTGTGTTCCATATCAATTTCCATTCAATATTTCGCACTCAGTGCAGCTGCGTTGTCGTGCAAAAATAGCCCTATAAAAAAGCTCACTCTTTGAGTCACTTTTCCATATGGCTATTTTTAGACAATCGAACTTTAAATTCATGTAGAGAATAAAGACACCTTTCCAAAATGGTATGGCACCCCTACATGCCCTTCTTTATGCATGAGATATAGATGGATGAAGTTCTAAAAACCTTACCAAATCCAAACTTCATCCATCCATATTTCATCCATAAAGTGTCCAATTTTTAAGTGTAATACCATTTTAGAATCACAACATCATTTTCTACGACTTATTCTACACAAAGATTCTAAAATTAGTAAACCTCAAAAATCCTCATCCCTATTTGTTCTAGTTCTCAACCCTTTTAAATGGGCCCAAGAAAAGAATATTCATGGGAATATTCTTCCAAAATCGGAATCCTCATGTCCAAAAATGGGGGGGCACATGCCTTCAAAACTTCCAAATTCAAATTCTACCCCTTCTAATAAGCCGGTCAACCCAAAAGTCAACATTTCTATATCTAGCAAACGGGGACGCTTGACCTTTACAACTTTTTCCCAAAACTTTGTAATCTTCTTATTTCCCCAAACCCAAAAACAAAGTTCCAAAAAGTGCAATAATGAAGCCACAAATAGCAATCAAAGTCAAAATAGGTCCAAAATAAGGGTTGCTATATTTGGCAAACAAAGATTTCATTTCAAAATCTAAAAGCATATTTGGATTCCTTGCACTTGCAAATAGGGGGGTAGGTGTCATTAGATTTTTATAAAAGTCAAAATCCACTTCATAAATGTCAACCCTACAAGTCAAAGTAAAAAGTCAATGTTGCCATATCTCACAAACTATGATACTTTTTATGGTCAATATTTTGGGAGGAGATCCGCAACCCTTACAAATAGGGGAGTAGGTCAAATAAAAACCTTAATCCGAGTAAGCCAAAAAGGTGGGAATAGCCTTGTAACCCCATGAATGTAATACTGTCTGAATTCTCTTTATTACACTTTATACATATTTTATTTTATATTCATAATATGCCCAAAATTCCCATATTGTTATTCTACTTCCATTAATCATCATTTCCTACAGCCGATGCGGATGGATCTACTTAAATAAACAAATTCTCATATAGTCTTTGTAATTTATCGGAGGGCTGCCAAATACAAAAAATTTGGCATAAATCCGTCTTCATGGGTTACATTCGTCTCAAGGTACATGCCAGAATATATGGGCGGGCCGCCAATAATTTCCCTAGAAGTTCACGATATGCAATACTTTGGTATAAAATTAAGCAAAATGACTTTAAAATGTTCAATAATTGCAAAAATCCATCTGTAGTTGAACTTACTCTTACTAAAATGCCTCTCAGGCACTTATAACTTCTTGGATTGTTCTAAAATTTTGACTACACAAACAAGAGTAGTATTCACAACTTCTCCAAAAAAATTTAATTGGAAACGGACATTGTATGAAGAAGCAACAAGCTTCCAAATTTTAGTGTAAATAAAAAATGTCGGAATTTCGAAGTTTGAATTGGTTCCAAAAATTCAAACAACTTTGATTCACATTAAAAATTTTACACAATAACTCCACTTCAAGGGAAACATAACCCAAAGCGCCATCTTCATATTCTCTTCCATTGAAAAAAAGGCAAAAAAATTGAAGTCCTACAATGTCTCCAGAAAGGCCTAATTTCACTTAGATGAGCGTGTTCTGAACCTTCAACCTTTAGCTATTCGAAGGCCTATTGTATTGTATGATATTAGGCAATTCATATTAGATGGAGACTCAAGGACCCATCAAGACACAACAAGATTATTTACACCGGCAATGAATCCAATCACTTTCGCATTAGGAGAAGAACATTTCTATCCCATGCTTGCTTCTTCTCCCCTCCCCCTCCTTGTAGCTCCAGTAGTAGTAGCGATAATAGTTCCAGGGATCACTCCTACCATCCCTCAACTGAGAGTTCTTGTGACAACACATCTGATCTTTCTACGGAGTCCTCTAGTGATCATAGTTCACAAAACGTGAATGAAACTTTAACTCTTCATTGTTTGTTTCAGCCAATAGAACTGCCACATCCAATCAATATTGCCCTTCCCCAGTTTCCTCCATTAAGAGGACCATATAGTGATTTAACTCGATATGTTGATGTTAATGATCCTCTATACTTGGATTTGGATGCAGCTTGTTTGATGATGTTGACATTAGACTTGCCAGATCTATTTGGTGTTATGGCGCGTCCTTCAAATCGATTTGCACCTCCAAGAGATTTGAAAGAATTCAATGGTTGGCTAACCGTTATTTCTAATCCAATAGTGGTGAAAGTATTTGCTAGTGACAATGACCAACAAAGAAAAGTTTTCAAATGGCAACTGGTTAGTCTTTTGCGATCTAAATATGGCTTGGTATTGGCATGCAATGACAATAGTTACATTCTTTCAAGGAATCAAGTGAACATATCTGTTTGGGCTATGTCCCAAGCATTGCATGAATTGGGAGCAAGATTATGTCGAGCATCATTTTTCGGGATGAAGTGGAGTATGCTAAATGCTGAGCCAAGGCTGGACCACTTCATTGAACACTACCATCAAGTGATGGGTTCATCAGTTCCTTCAAGGCTAAATATTTTTGATTATGGGGTTGTATTTAAAACCCGAGGAATCAAAATGTATCAATTTAGCAATGCACAATATGTTGCGCAAAGGTTTAAAGAAGGACGTGTGTATGAGATGTGTAATGTCCAAAACTATGGCTCTGTACAATTCAGGCCTTTGATTCATCGCCAAATAACTAAAGTTAAAATTTATCTAGAAGTGTGTCATGTAGTGCTATCAGTGATACCAAAACAAAGTTTGGACGATATGCCAGCTACAACGCAGATAGTATGTACGAGGCTCAATCAACTACACAACTTGCTTGCAATTTGGCAAGGTATGACACAAGATGAATTGAATGAAACCCTTTTAGGTATACGATTGGAGCTCACAGTTCAAACGGAGAAAGTAGTTGACGGTCGTCGTTTATGTAGTGAACATGACGTTTTCACTTTAGCTAGCATTCAAAGAGCATTGGAAGGCCCTTTTCAGACACCAATTGATTTTGCTAGTCACCTTCCTTGAAAACTTCAAGATAAATTTCAAATTATTGCTACAATTGGTCCATGGTACTAATGAATATGCACCAACACTTCGTATTAGAAGTGCCCTCACTTATGCACGCTAAACAATTGGATGGAGTGGCAAGCATATGGAGGATCA
The DNA here is from genome assembly GCA_947034885.2 of Thuidium tamariscinum. NCBI lineage: Eukaryota > Viridiplantae > Streptophyta > Bryopsida > Hypnales > Thuidiaceae > Thuidium > Thuidium tamariscinum. The sequence continues at coordinate 10,225,106 of OX344755.2, forward strand.
ACTCAAGGAAGCCCGGGAATGGACTAGTGCAGAGAAGCGTCAACATGATTCAAGACAAGATCCTAATTATAAATATGATGGTTGGGAACGAGATTCTATTCAAAATCGCCCACTAATACTTGATTTTCGTAATAATGTAGTGTGGTTTCATCACCCTAAAACCAAAAGAAAAGACACAGTTCAACCGTTGTTGCTTCAAAAAAAGAAAGGTGGTGGATTTTTGCCCAAAATCAATATTTATGTACATTGTGTAGGTGCAACTCGTTACTATGTAGGGCAATATGGGGTCCAATGGCGCCAACATGTGGTAGCAGAAGAAAACTAGTAATGTACCCATTAAATTTTTTCTTTTAATGAAATGTAATTATTCTAAACCTTAAATTAAGTTACAAATCTTTCAAATCAAAAGATGTTAATGGAGCCCAAAAAATCAATAAAATTTATTGTATAGCTTAAACAAGTTTAGGCCTTACTTGTATTTTATAAAAAAAAACCTAAATCCTAAGGATGCTTTTTCCTGCCAGATGTTAGCATGTCAACAAGTTAGCAGTAAAATGAAATTAAAAGCAAAGTAAATTCAGACCCACGTTGAAGAATTCCAATTTAAATCAAACAGAGTATGCATCAATCAACGGATAGATGAGAAGGGAGCGTTGCATGGCGTTGGTTTTATGAACAGTAATCCCAAGGCCTCCTTCTATTAGAGTTTTTAGTTGTTTTTTTAAAACAAATGAAACGGAATTTCATTGCAACTTCTATTGGAGTTTGGGCACTTGCTATAGGCACAGCTTATGTGGGCCACATAATCAAAGGAGGTACCATAGCATGACTTTACTTCATTCAAGTCTGTCTTTGAGGGACTGATTTAGACCTCTCTTTCTTTTTTTCATAACATGGGGCTTTCCTTTCTAAGTTTTAGCTGTCAAGCACCCCTTTTCAGCTGATTTGAAGCTTCCTTTTTTAGCTGATTTGAAGCTCTCTTTTTCAACTGATTTGAAGCTCCTTTTTTCCTAATTTGCAATGTGGTAAGTAAAAGGCATTGATTTCCCTTAAAGCTGTAGTGTGTATAAAGAACGCTTGTAAATCTGATTAGCAATATAATACATATGAGGAATTTCCTTGAGCTGATTAATGACACCATACAGCACACATGTTGGTTTAGCTACAACTTCTGTTTGGAGCATTTAGGATCAAGGGTTCAGATCAGCTAAGTGTCATTCCTAAGGTGGAAATTTTGATCCATTCCAAAAAAAAAATGATCTAACCCCATAGTACTTGAGCAGCACATACAAGCCAGATGCGATATGAGTGGACCAGGAGCTCACTCAGTGGGTGGTATCTTAAGCGATAAGCAAATAATGAAGCACCCTGAATCCTAATATTAGTTTATCCAATGATTCAACCTCTGAGAATGTAAAAAGCATAGTGTGCCTGTAGCCTAATTAGTTAATTAGTATGTTCTGAAATGGACCACTTAAGGGTTGTTTCGCACATTTCATAGACTACCCTAAACCAAAATATTTTTAGGACTTTTTTCAAAAAAAGAACAATAGATGAAGAGTCTAACACAAGTGGTTTTGTATTATTTCAAGCATTTTTGAATTACTTACAAATCTTTAAAGATTTAGGGGTTTAAATACCTATTTGTGAGTTACAAGGCTATCTTTGACTTTTTGGCTTACTCGGATTAAGGTTTCTATTTGATGTACCCCCCTATTTGTGAGGGTTGTGGATTTCCTCCCAAAACATTTGACCCTAAAAAGTGTAACGGTTTGTGAGATATGGCACCATTGACTTTTTACTTTGACTTGTAGGGTAGCCATTCTTGAAGTGGATTTTGACTTTTTCAAAAATGTAACCAACTCTACCCCCCCCCTCATTTGCAAGTGCAAGGAATCCAAATATGCCTTTGGATTTTGAAATAGAATCTTTGTTTGCCAAATGTAGCAACCTTTGTTTTAGGCCTATTTTGACTTTGATTGCTATTTGCGGCTGTTGAGTATAATAAGCGAAACAAAATCACAAAGCAATAATCAACACCAAAGTATACTCAAAGAACTAAGTGTCTTCATAATAAGTTGGTGGTATATACAAGGGGAGAAGGGAGAGAGACAATGAATAGTTCCTTTCTCCCATTGGACAAGAATGATTCCCTAAGCCACGTGTCACTCACCATTATGGTGAGCGTTCATACTACATACCTTAACACTCCTCCTCGCTCAACGTAATAATGGTAAAATAAATTTTTTAATAAGTATTAATCGATGAAGGCTATAAAATCAAATAAAAACCAGTCACTGTCGCCAAGTCGTGGACTTGGTCGGCTGGTTTCATACGTTGGTGGTCAACCGATCGGTCCAAGGTTCGATACCCGTTGGCCTCGTCGACTGATCCGGGAAACTCGCGGCTTGGCATTGCTAGTGAGGCAGGAATAAACAGCCAACCCGCTACCCTACCCTTGAGCTGTGATGTGACAAGATGTAAGACACCCCAAGATGGTAACAAGCTCCAGCATTGAAACGTAAACCGTGGTTCTCACCACGACCCTACTTTTTTCTATATGAAAATTTTGTAAAAGTTTATAAATGTTGCCTCGTTAAAACCTTATCTGGGAAAACTTTAATATATTTTAAGGATAAAACCACAGATGAAGGAAAAAGAGTACAACTCCTTTATCAATCCAATCTCATAGTAAAACCCAGTGGAAAAAATCTATGGAAGGAAATTAAAAAGGGTCAATAAACTTTATAAAGAAAAACTATTGAATTTCTTGTTCCAAACTACTAAGTCGCCGCATTTCAATGCCATGGACAAGTCGACGATGGGTAGTTGATGGAAGAGCCTTGGTAAAAAGATCAGCAAGATTATCTATTGATGCAATTTTCTTAACTTCAAGTACTTTGTCTATAATTAAGTCATTAGTAAAGGTGAAATACTTTGGATCAATATGTTTTGTACGATCACCTTTAATAAAACCTACTTGCATTTGAGTAACACAAGCACTATTGTCTTCGTATAAAACAGTTGGAGAATTATCATAAAATAATCCACAATTTGTTCGAATGAACTTGTCAATCGATCTCAACCAAATACATTCACGAGATGCTTCATGTAAAGCAATAATTTCTGCATGGTTAGATGATGTGGTAGTAATAGTTTGCTTTACTGATTTCCAAGATATTGCAGCTCCATGTCACAAGAAAACATAGCTTGTTTGAGATTTAGATGTTGCAGGATCAGATCTATATCCTGCATCAGCATATCCAACTAATGTTGGATCAAGTGATCGTGTATAGTGTAGTCCCAAGTCTTCAGTTCCTTTCAAATAATGGAAAAGGCGTTTGATGCCATTCCAATGTCGAAGTGTAGGTCGAGCACTATGCCTTGCAAGAACACTGACTGTAAATGAAATATCAAGTCTTGTAGACGTAGTTAAGTATAAAAGTGCTCCGATCGCAGTGAGGTATGGATAATTTTCACTCAGTGTTTCCTCCTCCTCGCAAGGACGGTAAGGGTCTTCACCTTGAGAATTGCGACCGACCATAGGTGTTGACAGAGGATGTACATCAAGCATGTTGAATCTTTTTAAGATTCGGTTGATGTAGGTTGTTTGAGAAAGAAAAATACTACCATCTTTCAAATGATGAATTTGCAAACCAATACAAAAGATAGTATTGCCAAGTAATTTCATTTCAAACTCTCGAATAAGTAGTTGAGTAGTTGCAGTTAATGCAGATTTGGTACCTACTAGGTTTAAATCATCAACATAAACTGCAATGATGACAAAACCATCTTTGTCTCGTTTAATAAAGAGACATGGAAATAATGAATTATTAGTAAATTCATTTGCAATAAGAAATTACTGTAAGCGTTGGTACCATATGCGTCCAGATTGTTTAAGATCATATAGTGCACGTTGTAATTTAACGCCACGATGTTTGCTTGGAATAGTGGTGCTTGGAGTTGTAGATTCAACGCTAGGTGGGAATTTCATATAAATATTGGTATGAAGTGAGCCATATAAGTAAGCAATAACGACATCCATAAGTATCATCTCAAGGATAGTGTAGACTGTCATTCCAAGGAGATAACAAAAAGTAATAGTATCCATAACTAGTGAATACGTGATATCATAATCAATGTCAAACTTTTGTATGTATCCTTGAACAACAAGACGAACTTTGTAGCGAATAATCTCACCTTTGTCATTTCGTTTGCGTACAAAAACTAATTTGTATCCAAGAGGTCATGAATTGAGATTATCCACAATAGGTCCAAAGACTTGTCGCTTTTTCAAAGAACCATACTCCTCCTCAATAGCAGCTTTCCACTTGAGCTAATCAGAGCGACGCATAGCATCTTCAACTGTATGTGGTTCGGGATCATCTTTTTCGCAAGAAAGATTTTCGACAATCATTGAAATGAATGGTTCATCGATGTCAATGTTTGCTCTATGCCATATATCACCAGTACCACAGTACATTACAGACAATTCTGTATTAAAATTAGACATAATTTCTTTAGAAGTAGATGGTTGAATAAAATTGGAAGTGGTTGCTGTGGGTAGAGAAGGAGCAGCATCAATAATAGTCTTGCGTTTGCGTGGTTGTTTGTCTGGTCCACGAGTCCGTTTATCAATAGATTGAGGAGTAGCAATAGTTGTGGTTTCTGGTACAAAAACTCGAGCAGGAAGATTTCGAGCCTCATTCAATGGAGTTTTAGTGATCCTTGGAGCATCATTAAAACCATCAGGTGCTTGGTCCGCAATCTTTTGTAAATGTAAAATTTTGGCAACTTCATTTTCAATCAAAGATGTTCGTGGATCAGGATTTGATATAAATGTTTGAGGTGTTCGAAAAGTAAGACCAGTAGAAGTCTCTTGAATAGATTGTCCTCCTTTTAAAGATGAAAATACATCTTCTTCAAATCGACAATTGGCAAAACGTGCACGGAGTAACGTACCAGTAGAAGGGTTGATGTAATGAATAATGCTTGGAGAGTCAAATCCCACATAAATACCTTCTTGGCGATGAACGCCAATAGTATGACGTTGAGGTTCTGCAATTGGAATCCAGACGTGGCATCCAAATACTCGTAAATGAGAAACATTTGAAATACGTCCTGAAACAAGCTCTTGTGAAGAAGCAATCTCCACGGATGAAGGACGAAGTCGAATTAGAGTTGTAGCATGGAGAACTGCATGTCCCCACATGAATGCAGGCAAATTTACATGTAATAATAAAGGTCTTGTTATAAACTGAATGCGCTTGATAAAAGACTCCACCAATCCATTTTGGGCATATTCATATGGAATTGAATATGTCAAATCAATCCCAATGGCAATACAATAATTTTCGAAAGATTTGGATCAAAATTCTTGGGCATTATCCATCCGAAGTGTTTTGATAGAATGATCGAGAAAATGAGCCTTGAATCGGATCAACATTAAAAGTAAATTGGAAAAAGCCAAATTTCGAGTTGAAAATAGAGAAACATGAGATTGTCTGCCTGAGGCATCAACCAAAACCAAAAAATATCGAAATGGTCCAGACATAGGTATTATAGGACCACAAATATCACCATGTAGCCTCGAAAGCATTGGTGGTAATTCTTTGGGCAACTTCCATAGAGATGGTCTGGCAATCAATTTGCCTTGTACATATGCTTGGCATAATGTCATAGAATTTACATCAGCTGACTGTAAATTATGACCAAGAACACATGGAAGAATTTTACGAAATAAAGTGGAGCTTGGATGACCCAGTCTTCCATGTCACAGTGAAGTTTTATTATTAGAAGAAGATGAAGTAAAAGTAGATACATTTGGTGGTCGGATTGGAATCCGATACAAGCCACTTGCCGCAGCAAAGGCTGTTTCTACTACTTTATTATTCTGTACAAAAACCAGAGCCTCTCGCCTATCTAGAATTTTGGTCGAGAGATGGAAACCATTGGTGCGGATATCTCAATAGTTGATCAGGCTTCGAAGCGCAGAGGGAGAAAACATAGCATGCATACATGTTATGGTGGTGCCTTTAGGCAAAATCACCTTTGCAGGTCCCTCCTAGAAACGAAACACATTCGATCCAGTCATAGTTATTAAATTTCTGGTTTGCCAGATTGAGAGATTATCAACATCAAAAAATTGTTTATTCTATAAAATTGTATGTGTAGTTGTAGAGTCAAGAAGTGCATCACAAGACTCACCAGTGGAGGTATCTTCAGCAACATGTGTTTCAAAGTCTTCAGCTCCAAACGAGTCCATAGATGCATCCATAATATGGGTTTCACGACCCTGAGCTCGAAGTTTCTTATTTTCTTGAAACATCTTGACAAAATAGTCTGATGTACGGCAAACATTTGCCAAATGTCCAACTCTACCACATTTGTGGCAAGAACGCGTCTTTGACTGACGCTTACCATGGTTTTGAGTAGAAGAATTAGTATTCTTCTTATGCGCATGACTATGACTACTTGACTGTTTATAGCGATATTTCTTAAATTTGTGTATCTTAGGTTTGATATGAGAAACCTTGACAACATAAGACTCAGGAACTGTAGTCCCAATAAGGCGGGCTTCTGCATTTCATAGAAAAATCTCATTTTGCTTTTCAGCAAGGAATAATAGAGACATAAGATCTGAGTGATTCTCAAATTTCATGTTTCTGTACTGTTGACTAAGTACAGCAGAAACTGGTGGAAATGTTGAGAGAGTTTTCTCAATCATTTCTTGCTCAGTTATGGATTGACCACACAATCGCAATTGTAATATGATGCGGTACAATTCATTGTTAAAAGCAACGAGTGTTGGAAAATCCAACACTCGTAAATGGGTCCAATCATGGAGAACCCTAGGAAGAAACATCGTTTTCTAATGGTCAAAACGAGATTTGAGCTTTTGCCAAAGCTCATTTGGTTTTTCTATCTCTAAATATTGATGTTGTAAAGAGGGGACAACATGGCGACGAAGCAAAAGTAATGCTTTCCAATAAATGGCTTGAGAAGCAGTGGTTGCAAGAATAGCAACATTCTCAGTAGAGCCTGTAGCAGCAGGAGCAGTGGCACTTACAGTGGGGGTAGTGTCAAATATAATAGCGTCTGATAGTCCCTCAGCAAATATATGTGCTTCAACCGTCCTCGCCCATAATAGATAATTGCTTCCATCCGCTGTAAGTTGTGGAAAAAGAAGAGGCTGAAGCCTTGGTGGCTCAATAATAGTGGCAGCCAACGGAATTGTTGTAGATGTAGCAATAGAGGAAATAGATGTAGTCATGATGGAAAAGAAAAGGATAAAATAGAAAAAAAATGCGTGCTGAAGAAAATTAGGGTTTTGGAAAAAATTAGGGGTTTGGAAAGAGAGTTAAAGAAGAAGTAAAAAAATAAAGATAAAGATAAATCAAAGATAAAGAAATAAAATTAAAACTAAAATTAAAATTAAAAATTAAAAATAAAGATAAAAAAGAAGGTAAAAGATAAAAATGAAGATAAAGTAAAGTAAAGTAAAAATGTAAAAAGTTAAAAATAAAAATAATAAGGTAAAAGAAGAAATATATATAAAGATAAAGAAGAGGATAGAAATAAAGATAAAGATAATATTTATAATAATAAAAAATTTAAATAAATTTTTTAATAAAAATAAAAATAAACTTGTATGTGTGCAGATGAGGGGAGAGGAGATGATGGGGGCAGATGGGGAGTTTGATGGATGGGGGGAGATGATGGAGGCAGATAGGGGGAGGGATCCAGATGGAGAGGGGGGTGTCTTAGTAGACAGAGAGGACCTGGGGAAAGGGATGAGCTGAGTGGGGAAAGGTTTGGAGAGCCTGCTCAGGTTGGAAGGGGGTGTAGAAAAAAAATTAAAACAAAAAGAAACCGGGAGGTTCTGAGAGGGAGTGAATTCTAGAGAGTGGACTAAGAGAGGAGACTCAACCAGAGAAAGTGAGAATCAACCAGGAGAGGCAAATTTGGAGAAGAAAATTTGCCAGAGAGAGGGTGCACAAAGAGGCCAAAGTGGAGTTTGCAAATTTGCAGCTCTTTCTTCAAACTGGAAGTTGAAGATTCTGGTTCAGGCAGGAATTTGAGACTGAGTGGGCCAGTAAAGAGGCTGAGAGGGGGTTCGAGTTACAGAGAGGGAGTCTGTTCACAGGGGGTGGCCTGGAAGGAGACAGGAGGTGCGAGAGAAGGAGACAGGAGGTGGCCTAGAGGGCAGAGAAGGGAGAACGTGCACAGAACAGAGAGATAACCGGGGGGTTTACAAAACTCCTCCTAAAATTAAAACTGAACTCAAAAGTAGGAATCTATAAAAATTGAAAATTGAAGTACGGATAGAGTGTGCTGATAACGTGTTGAGTAAAATAAGCGAAACAAAATCACAAAGCAATAATCAACACCAAAGTATTCTCAAAGAACTAAGTGTCTTCATAATAAGTTGGTGGTATATACAAGGGGAGAAGGGAGAAAGACAATGAATAGTTCCCTTCTCCCATTGGACAAGAATGATTCCCTAAGCCACGTGTCACTCACCATTATGGTGAGTGTTCACACTACATATCTTAACAGCGGCTTCATTATTGCACTTTTTAGAACTTTGTTTTTGGGTTTGGGGAAATAAGAAGATTACAAAGTTTTGGGAAAAAGCTGTAAAGGTCAAGTGTCCCCGTTTGCTAGATATAGAGATGTTGACTTTTGGGTTGATCGGCCTATTAGAAGGGGTAGAATTTGAATTTGGAAGTTTTGAAGGCACGTGCCCCCCCATTTTTGGATATGAGGATTCCGATTTTGGAAGAATATTCCCATGAATATTCTTTTCTTGGGCCCGTTTAAAAGGGTTGAGAACTAGAACAAATGGGGATGAGGGTTTTTTAGATTTACTAATTTTAGAATTTTTGAGTAGATCAAGTCGTAGAGCATGATGTTGTGATTCTAAAATGGTATTACACTTGAAAATTGGACACTTTATGGATGAGATATTGATGGATGAAGTTTGGATTTAGTAAAGTTTTTGGAACTTCATCCATCTATATCTCATGCATAAAAAAGGGCGTTTAGAAGTACCATACAATTTTCGAAAGGTATCTTTACCCTCTACATGAATCTAAAGTTAGATTGTCTAAAAATAGCCATATAAAAAGTGACCCAAAAAGTGAGCTTTTTAATACGGCTATTTTTTGGAAAACTAACTTTAGATTCATGTAGAAGATAAAGATACCTTTCCAATGTGATATCACACGTCCAAATTGGACATAGTGTGGATGAGATATGGATGGATGAAGTATGAAAAACGACCAAGATTCCGTACTTCATCTGCGAATATCTCCTCCATAAATATTCCAATTCATAAGTGCCATACCATTTTGGAAAGCTATTGAGAGTCCCTATTACTATCTAAAAATAGATTGTCTAAAAACAGCCATATAGAAAAGTGACCCAAAGAGTGAGCTTTTTTATAGGGCTATTTTTAGAAAATATAATTTTAGATTGATGTAGAGGGTAAAGATAGCTTTCCAACGTGATATCACACGTCTAAATTGGACATAGTGTGGATGAGATATGGACGGATGAAGTATGAAAAATGACCAAGATTCTGTACTTCATCCGCATATATATCATTTATAAAGATTCCAATTCATAAGTGCCATACCATTTTGGAAAACTATTTAGAGTACCTATTACTATCTAAAGTTATATTATCTAAAAATAGCCATATAGAAAAATGGCCCAAAGAGTTAGAATTTTTATACAATTACTTTGGGTAATATAACTTTAGATTTATGTAGGATTCAAAATACCTTTTTCAAATGGTATTGCACTTAAGAATTGGAATCTTTATGGATGAGATATAAATGGATGAAGTATGAAAAAGCTGTGATCTTCAAACTTCATCATTAATGTCACAAACTTTTAGTAACCCTAGAACCTTAGACTCTCAACTTAAAATTCAAAACCATATTATATTATAAAAAATATGTAGTACACAGCCTAGAATAAAACAAATATACTCAGTCTGATAGTATAATCATATTTCTCGGACCCTCTACCTCCTCACTATCTGAATTTGATAACATATAGATGGAGATGGCGCCCTCACTCGCCTCTGCAACAAGTACTACTAGAAGTACTATAGGGTTACAAGGGCATTCCGGAATTTTTGACATACTTTTTTAGGCCAATTTTTTGCCTACCCCCCCCCCCCCCATTATAGGATATGGCCTATCCAATGGTGGAAAAAAACACCATTACATTATCACCAATTGCGAGATATAGCAAGTTGGACTTTTAGAGGGTGAATTGACTTTCTTTAGGGTAAAGTGTTTTGAAGTTTTGAAAAGACCTACCCCCCTATTTGTGGGTATTGTGAATCCAATGGTGGTATTGATTTCACCAAAAGAGTTTAGGGTTGGAAGTGATGAGCGTTTCAAAAGAGATCAAGAGGGTTGCTATCTTTTTAAGGTTTAGGTATTTTTAGGGTTTCAAGGTACCTACCCCCCCATTTTCAAGGGTAGTGACCACAATGGAGTAAAAAAAATCCATTAGAATGAGTTTTAGGGTTACAAGGCTATCCTTGGCTTTTTGGCTTACTCGGATTTAGGTTTTTATTTGACCTACCCCCCTATTTGTGAGGGTTGCGGATCTCCTCCCAAAATATTGACCCTAAAAAGTACCACGATTTGTGAGATATGGCAACATTGACTTTTTGCTTTGACTTGTAGGGTAGCCATTCTTGAAGTGGATTTTGACTTTTTCAAAAATGTAACTAACTCTACCCATGGACCAAAAGTGCCTCCATAATCTATAAGCTCAATTCAAAGTGTTGTAACATTTGCTACCAATGTCCAAATTCAATAAAACTTCTTAGGGAATCTACACTCTCTTTTTTGGTTTGCGTAATTAAGTTTTCATATTAGTCCAAGATATATTGATCTTGGGGAGATCACTCCTTATAATTTAAAGTATACACCTCAGTTAAGAAGGTATTTGATGTGGGGCTATTTACCTTCATTATAGTATTTAAGATGACCATATTTTTACATATAAAGATATCAAAGGCATATTTTTAATATCCTATGATTTTTTTATAAATTCAATTATGTAATTTTTATAGTTGGGCTATCTTATATATATATAACTTACATGTCTAATTTTTTCATACCATATGCAATTCACACCATAAAACTAATGTCTTACATGTACACTTATTTTTTTATATATGCACTTCTTGTATTGTAATACAATTTCAAATGACAAATAACATACTATCACATTTTTACATGTTGTCACATTCTAAGCGCATTGATGGAAGGATTGGTTTATACAAGCTTGAATTATTTGACAACTACAACAAATCTAAAGAAAAAAATCCCAAGATTTACTAGATTGTGTAGGTTTTATCATTCACTCAAAAAAAATTCCACATATATATTCATTGTACTACAAAAAAATTATATAGACCCTATTTGTAAAGGCTAATGTACTAATAAAAATTCCTACTAAATGATGTTTTTACATAGCCTAATTTATAAATAATAGGATATGTTACATTTCAAGGACCCTATAGTAACTCTATATATTATATAAAATTTATCCCTTTGAATTAAATGAACCCTATCTTTTCACTCACGTAGTTTTCTAGAAGTTGAGAGTGATCTCCCTAGGATACTAATTTTTTGGGAGCAAATCAAAGTTCACAAGTTCAATTTGAGTTCACCAAATTGCATTTGTTTACTACAACTTCAAAGGCTTGTATCTCCTTCATCCAATGTTTGTTTCCAATCAAATTTGTTGGTTTATGTTCCCTTAAAAGTCTTGTTATTGTGGTCAAATTGTCATGTCAATCCAACTTGTTTTGAATGTTGGGAGCAGTTTGAAGTTCAGAAGTGGAACATTTTTGGATTACAATGAACTTCAACAACTTGTTTATTCTTCATATAGTGTTCATTTTGCATAATTTTTGGAATAGTTGTGCATACTAGTCTAGTTTATATGGCTAAAATTTCATACTAATAAAAAAATCAAAGAAGTTATGAGTGACTAGGAAGCACTTTGTGGTTCAAAGTTTTTTCAATTATTTAGATTTAGTAATCAAATTTGACCTCTAAATGAATGTATTTTGAAGAAAATTTCAGCATCATGGTCAATTTTGTTAAAATGGCAATATTGTGAGTGCCATTTTGACATATTCCATGTGCTACTTTGACAAATTTCAAGTGCCATTTTGACATATTTCATGTACCATTTTGACATAGAGGCCTAGAGGTAGAGGAAGAAAATGTGCCATTTTAATGGAATATCATGCCATTTTATTGGAATACCACCATTTTAACGAAATTGACCATCATCCTTTTTGAACATTAAAAGATTATAATCTCTCAATCTATATGGCCAAATGACTCTAAATTTCATTTCCGTCATCTACAACATATACATAGCAAAATTGCATTGTTGAGATTTGCAAACATCTAGAACCACAACACTTTGAAAACAATGATGCTTTTAACCCCTAAAAGGCTTTGGGTCTTTAGGGGTGAACCCTTGAAATGCCTTGGGATCCTTCTATATAACCTATATTTAGCCTTACAAGTAATCAAAAGTATTTGGTCAATGTTTTTCTAATCAAATACCATTGTATTCATAATATAAACTATACTAATGTGCCTTGTGCCGTTGCCACAGGCTAAATCAAAGTAAAAGTAATGTTCTAATTCTTGAATGCATAAAAACTTTGAAATTCAATAATTTTCACACTATAGGTCCAAATCAATCCCATGTTCCCCTCCTTGTCAAGGGTTTTCCAACAATACTGAGATTGTAACCAAAATATAAGTAGAAATAATTTTCTAATTTTTTAGAACAAAAAAAAACAAAAAAAAAACATATTTTTCCCATCGTAAGCCAAAACGCCACCAAACAAAGCCCATGCACCCCTCCTTGTTGAGAGTTTTCCAAATTCCAATGGTACCAAGCACTTGACCAAGGATGCATGGGCCGGGAAATCTCGACGTGACAAAATTTTTTTTTAAAAACAACTTGTCTTAGAGCATCCCCATGCCTAGTTTGGGCTAATGGCCCGGCCAAGGACCACTTGCCGAGCCATTAAGGAAACCAGGGCCTAGCTAAAAAAATTTGTTCCACCCCAACACAGCCAACGAGGTGGAGAAGCAAGCTATTTCGGAATTCAAGGTGCCACCTAGGTAGATTCCAACAAGAAAAAGTCTTTTTCTAGTTCCACGTGCCCCGGAAGTTGAAAAAAAGGCCAAAAAAAAGACATACCAAGTTGACTCTTGCTTTGGTGATGGCTCGCCATTTGGCTGAGCCATCACCAAATTTGGCCAAGCCCAACCTTTTTTTTTCCCTTCCCCATACGTGTCGTGGGGCAATTCAAATGGACGGGCCCAACCACTTGCCCAGTTTATGTCTTATTTTACATTGGCATGGGGATGCTCTTAAGGTATAAGCTACAAGCCAGATGTTTACCGAAAGGCTTTCAGGTCCTTCAAAGGTTAAAACCAAGTTTGGTTAATAGTAAGTGAGTTACCAGTCTAAACTGTATTGTATTGTACATTTATAGTATAGTGTACCGGCCTTGGCTTTTCCGAAGGACAAGAGTGAGCTAAGGTTGAGGCACCAAATGTTGACCATACCCAGTAGCCAACCTGTAGGGGGCCCTATTTCCAATCAAGTCCAGAATATATTTCCAAGGGTGATTGCAAGAAACACCAGTCCTATTTCTCGTCACAATTGGAGTTTCATTGTTCTCTTCTGCTATAACTTTTGAATAAAAATATTGTAGAATATGAAATAATTATTGGACCTCTCTAACTTGATGGTTTTACATCCCTTATTTTTCAGAAATAAAAAAAAATCATTTCATATTTAAAATTAATTTTTGTTAATTTGTCACAAACTGAGGTTTAGGGTTTTTTACTACGTTAGGAGTACCCAAATTTAATGATCTAAAGTTGAAATTTTCATGGTGCATTTGCATAGTAGAAAATCATATTACTTCAAAAGGAAATCTAAAAATAAATTATTTTATATCCTCCACATGCGTGCAAACAGTACTCCAATTGCACACAATTTCTGACCACTGACAATGGTGCTAAGATTATTTTTTTGGTGAAATCTCATCACCATCAACTCTTCCCAAATGGAAAATTTTTATATTTGAGAAAAAGATCTTTTCCTATTTTTACAAATTAAAATGTAAATATGCCCATTTTCATGAGATTCCCTACTTTTCTAGTTCTCCTACTTAGAGAAATTTCCTAAGCTTTTCCTCCATAGGATACCTTCTTCTTTAAGGTGTATACATTGTACATATTTTTCATATTTTTAAAAAATTGTTTTTCTAATTAAATAGTACTCCTAAAGAAAAATGGGGTGTACTACAAAACGCTACGGAAAATGGACGGTGTTTCTTGCATAACATTTAGTAGCAAGGCTGGCATTGCCTTGGCTCTACAATGATGGTGTGGAATATGCCACACCCAACAGTGTTTGTAAGTAACTAATTGGTTGAGAGTGGAATATGCCACACCATCACTGTAGAAGCTTGGCATGTTACTGAATGTTATGTGCAATGACCCCCAAACACACCTTGAATTGCATGTTTTGGTCCTTTTTGAGGCCAAGACTAATAAGGTAATGACACATGTCCAAATTAGTGAGTGGCAGAAGTGAACGGAAAGCAATTAAAGCATTATCGGAATTAGGAGACTCTAGACATTGGCTATTGGTCTTGAGTACTTTTTGCTTCCCAAAATTCACTGTAAATTCACTTTTAGAAATAAAATTCTGAGAATCTTTCTATCCCGATTTTTATTTCTTATCTTTCTACATGGGAAAAATTCCCACCACCTCAAACCGTGCAAAATCTGCTCTGAAATTGCATAAATTGTCGGCTACTGGTGCCTCAACCTTACTTCCTCAGAAACGTGAAGAAAGAGTGTTGGAAGTCAACAATTCATCAAACACAGCCATGACCTTCAATGGCTGTGAAAAAGCAAAGATACGGCAAGTCAGTCCAACACTCGGAAAGCAGAATTGCAGCAAAAATGGGCACAGTTCCAGAGGAGGCACTCAATCAGTCACGGCATGCAGGAGTTTTATATCCAACCTCGGAAAGGAAGAACCCATAGTGCATTGCAGTACCCTTTCTTTCCATCAAAAAACACTCAAAAGTGACAGTTTTATTGTCACAAAGAGAGTTAAAAAAAAAGGGGGGGGTTGAGAATTGTTCTTTGTTTTCATATCTAATCATAGGATCTTTCACTAAACTAATGAAACTCCGCCTATGATAGGTCAAATGATAGTCAACTTGTCAAAGGCCAAATTAATGTACTCCGCCTATGATAGGTCAAATGGTAGTCAACTTATCAAAGGCCAAATTAATGTAGTTACACACATTTCAGATCTTCAAGGTAGCCCATTAGTAAAATGTGGTTTGTAATGGGTTGGCTCCCATTTGGCCTATCATAGGTAGAGTTACCTTGGTGCAAGAGAATGTGTGAAGGAATTTTTTTGAAAAACTTTGATCATGTAGATTGAAAGATAATCTTGTATTGAAAGTAAAGAAAACAATTCTTTTGGCACCTTTATTGATTAGATTATAAGACTCTAACGCTACTTGGCTTAAAAATTTTGCAATATAAGGTGGGTACACCAAAAAGCGCCACTTATTCTTACTGTGTCTAGGTCCTATTATCATGATGTTCAGATTTTTATAGAGTCTTGTTGGTGAGTGAAAGCATGTTCTAATGCACCAAAGAACAAAGGATTTGGATATCGTATGCAAAAGTTATTAATGGTCAAGGTCTATTTCTGAAATGGCCATCTACAGTCTCAGTACATGATTGATTTTGGAAATGTATGCACATTGTAGATGGCGCTTTAAGGTCAGGTGCCATTTTGGGTGCACCTACCTTAGAGTTCTTGGGGAGAGGACTCTTAGTGTAGTAGAAAATGGCATGAGATAAAAAATAGGGTCAATTTAACTCATTGAAGGAAAATTTTATACTTTTGGTAAATCTACCAAAGCATTGGTAATATGTCTTGTAAATGATTATCTATAAAATAGGGTATAGAAGAAAAAAATTAGGGTGTCAAATCTTAGAGCTATTGGAAAATGCCATTAGTAGATTCATTTTGTTAATGAATGGTTAAGGAGGGTGGTTGTAATTGCTATCTTGGATTTGAATTAAGCATCCCTTTAGATTGGTGGGAAATGCTTCTAGGTCATGTATCATGGGAAGATGTTGATTGTCAAAATTGATAGCTATGATTGGTAGATGACCTATGTTAACTTTGTAAACTCTCAATTTGTAAATTTTAGGTTTCTTGGTGAACTAGGACTACTCATATATATATTTGTGAATACACTTGATATACTAAATTTCTATATTTTTAGCGTTCTTGTATTTTAACATGTTCTTCTTTCATAGATAGTGTACTAAGGTGATTGCAAGAAACACTTCACGTTTTTTGCTCAAAAACCTAGTTATTGGCCACATGATTGCCAATGTTGTGTAATACTGGCAATATAGTGTGTCAACACTATGCCTGCAAATCTTAAATGTCAACTTTAGGCACCTGTAGATCTAGACCATCAATCAATACTATGCAATCCTATAGACTACTACAAAGTACTACTTGAGGTCACTAGTAGCAGAAAATAGCAGAAAAGGGGGCTGTGGACTTTTTTATTTTTAGTAATTCAAAAAAAATTCAAAACATTATTTTTTTTAAACATTTTTCAAGACAAAATTGTGCTCACATTGCATTAAAAAATTCCTCTAAGAAATTTTTTGCCTCTTTATGGCCTTTGCGCAAAGGAAGGTCACTTTGACCCCATCTGCGCAACAAACATGTTTCTATTTTCATAAAAACTCATCGTCAATCCTTGTAATATTAGTAGACCTCCAACTTGTCCAATTTGTGGCTTCAAATTCAGATTTTTGGGTAAAAAATAGGACTAAAACCCCCCAAAATGGCTAAGGTAGACATCCAATTGGAGGTAGCTTAAAAAAATCATTCAACATCTAAAACTTTTGTGTGCACCTTCATTCCAAATTTCAAGCCCATAGGACGAAAGATGCAAAAGTTATGAGCAAAATACTACCTATTCAAAGTCAAGGGGAAAAAAAGAACAAGTGTTTCTTACAATCACCCACTACTATTGGATACTTTTTGTAGCTCATGGATCATACATGCTAAAGTTTGTTTTCTTGTCAATGGTATGCTTTTGCCATTGGTTTTGTTTTCAATGATCCTTTCCATGGTACACTATTAGTATTGCGTATTGTATCTGATGTTGTGAAAGTTGAAGGAGGCAAGGGGCGGGGGGGAAACACCCCTACTTGTCTCTAATGCTAGTTCAAATGCTATGGAAAATTTGTTGCTCACATGCTTGTTTTTGCACGGTATTTACTTTCCTCTTGATATTGTAGAGTTTTAAATGTGTAAATAAATAGGCTATAAAAAATATGTGCCAATAGCTTTTTATCCACAAATAGGGGAAGAAAAAAAGAATGGAAGGAGATAAATACCCCCTAGTAAATATTGTTATCACAAGTAGTAACAAAATGTAAAGGGGTGTGACCCCCCAAAATAGATAAAACAATAATTTGTTAAAAGTTTTAAAATGGAATTGAAACACGCTAATCCTAGTGATAAGATTTTTTAACAAACAAATATAACCTTGCAAGACTTCTTTTTTTGGTAAAGAAAATGAAAATTGAGATTAAAAAAAAACTGCTAAATGTTATATATTCAACAAGATGCTCTAACTATCTGTAGAGTAAGATGCCTTATAACCTCCTCTATACTTATCCAAACAGAACAAAATAAACCTTTCTTTATAGACAAAATATCTATTATTATTATTAATTTTTTAAGTTATTGTGATTCTAGCTACATAAAGTTTGCTCCTTATCATTGATTGAAATGAAATTTGTATTTCCAAAAAGCTAATCTATTTTTTTGTCTTAAAAAAATTTAAATGAAGCCAAAGATTTTAATCATAGAAACCTACCCAATTTTCTATTTCTTCCTTAAAGGAGAAAATGATCTTTAGAAATTAATTTTCATTTTTCAGTGTGAATTGATTTGTTATATTGCTAAGGTTGCAAAAGCTATACAACCTACAAAATTAGAGTAACTATGCTTCTAGAATTTTGTAGACATTAGTTCAATACAATAATATTTTTACCTGCACTAAGTTAAATATTTTATAAATAGTGTGATTTTGGTAAGTGATTATACCTCACACTAATAAGAAAAATTAGTGTAGTACTATTGTAACTTGTGATTTTGATTTGAGTGAAGAAGCTTATTACATCTATCAATATTTAAATTAAATGTCATTTTAGGAATTCAAATTTGTGTATTGTCATCCAAAGTTTTATAGGGTAGGATTGAAGTACCAAAAATTGATCCTTTAAGCAATTTGAGAGGAAATTGTGCATATTATGAGGTGGTGGAATTTTTCCCATGTAGAATGATAGGAAATATAAAGATTGAAGTTTTTTTAGAATTTCATCCCCAAAATTGAAATTTCTATGGATTTTGGGAACCAAAAAGTGCTCTTGATACATAGCCAATGTCAAGAGTCATTCAATTCCAATTCTTCAAGAACTATTTTTCCTCCTACTTCCTACTTCACGTCTTCACATGCTCACTAATTTGAAACTTTGGTTGGAAATTTCTTCTAGCCTTTATTGGAATACTACACCTTTACAAGTTGGGTGTTGGGCATGGCTAGTTATTGGTGCCTCAACCTTAGAGCTAGGATCATTTCAAAATTTGGAGGATTTTTGTTTTCCTTCCACCACTTGGTGCAAATTGCTTCCTATTTTGAAGTTCATACAAATTGGCATAATTGTGTAGTACACTAGATAATTTAGAGATAAATTGGGATCATTACAGTAATTCTAAATCTAAATCCAAATATTCCAAATTACATCATCCTTGATAATTAATAAGCATTACCATTTTCTCCGTAATGAAATATTTGAAGCAAAAGCTCTAAACTCATCACCATTATCATCTTTAGTGAGAGCAACTATCAGGCCCTATCTCTTTAGGATGTCCAAAGTGCCTTAATAAGCAAGGGGGGACCTTGGAGGGGACTTCCCAAGCCTTGCAATAAACGAAGATGGGAGAAATAGAAACCCCCTGATAAACACGACACAATAGTGCCGTGCATTTGAAGAAGTTGGATATGTGTTATACATACATAAAAAGATTTTGAGAAGATACTTCCAACTATCGAAACAACACATGATTTGGACTTGTAGACTAAAATTTATGGCCATTCAAATTGACCACTTTCTAGTGGGGCTAGGACATTTGAGGGCTAGAAGTAAGGTGTTTTGAATAGGGTTTTTTCTTTAAGCAATCAAATGCCCAATTTCCTCAAAAAAAATGGGCAGCTTCAAGTCTATAGAAAAAAATGAGGATAAATGTGTTAAAAAATGCTACACTGTAATCAAAGCCTTCTACTTTGTTGCCAAAATGCTTCTAAAACCTCATTTCATATGTCATTCAAAGCCAATATGTACAAAAATTACATATTCAAAATTGTATACTCAAGATTGGCCTCCTTCAATTAAAACCCTAGAAATTAAGGAGCCAAACAACTTAAAACCTTCTTGAAAGGAAGGCCACATAACCATTTGTCCAAAAAAAACCAAAAAACTAGTTCTAAATTAGTCCCTCAAGGAAGTATGTATGGCATTTAGTATATTATTGGAAAGCTATAAACAAAAGGAAAACTAAAATGATGAACATTATGAGGTTTCAAGACATGAGCCAAAAGTTATGGCCAAAAGAAGAGCCTTGGTGAAGGTGTGACGCCTCCACTAGTGAATCCAAATCTTTGGAGGGCCATAACTTTACAAGACCTTGTTCAAATGGGACAAAGGAATAATCCATTAGCATCTATTTGTTGCTTAGATGTCTAAAATGGATTTGCATGTGGACATTTGAAGCTCTAAGTACAAAGTTATGCTACATGAAAGTTCAAGAGTCCAAATGGTGAGATAACTTAGTGATCTCTATTGAAAACATATGGTCTTCCAAAATCCAAGTGTATTTGGAGAATTATTTTACCATATAAAGGGGGGGGGCAAAGACCATAGAGAGTACTATAGGAGGGGTCGATCTCCCTCCTCCCTTCCTCTTGGAGCCTCAGTGAGTCCCGATGACTCAAAGTTGATGATGTAACTTTACCACTGCTCCAAAGCACTATGGGACACTTGTGTATGTGTCCCAGGGCATCAATTGGGTGAAGTCTCGCTCCTTGCTAGGCCTCCTTAGATGTGTCTCAAAGTATGAGTGCTAGTTAGCTTTGATTTGATAGTAACAAATGCAAAATGAGCTAGCATGGAGTGGGGGGACATTCAAAAGCGGTTAGAACTATAGTGAGTAGTACCACTATGAATCACTGTACAATAAGATGGAAGTTCCACCCTATGTTACCAAGTGATGTGCCTCATGTCATGAAAGGAATATATGCTAGTAATCCTGGAGAGTGAAACTTAGCAGAATGAGTTTGAAAGGCGGACTAATGCTAAATGTACTTGGCATGTGCAATGTTATACAATTGGTAGCCCAAAAGATGTTGTAAGTGGATTGTGGTAAACCCATTAAGTTGTTTGGTACTGTAAGGTGTCATTCGGTCCATGATAGCAATATAACTAGCTATTTATATATTCAAGCCTCTTGAATAAAGCCTTAGTTCTCACATAGATGCTTTAGGACCAACTTTCTATTAGTGCCTTTCTAATGCTCACAACTATAAATTCGTTTGTCGTTGTAACAAGGGAGAGATTTGTATTATATAGTAGATAAGAATCATCACAATAATTGTTGTATGAAAATTGGTTCCCTACAATAATATTTCAAATTGCACTATTCCAAAGAAATTCAGTTATGTTAAATTTTAAATACTTAGTTAATTCACCCAAAAGATCTTAGGAAGGTTTATCCCAATTACCCTTGCAATCCAAAAGAAAAGTGCAAGGGCTCACGAACAATGTTAATTGTTAGGATAAATTAATACAAGGTTGTATGCTCTAAATGCAATCATGACATGTATAGAGGTAGATTTTGCCTTTTTCAATATACCAACAATGTACACATTTTTAGGAAAGCATTAATGGTTGTTTTGGGGATCCTAACCCTTGCATTCCAACTTTAGAAGTTTGTAAATAATTTCATGGAAGTTCCAAATATGAAACGACTTAAGTTCGATACTAATTTCATTCTTCTTCCTCTGAAATTAGCTGATAGTTGTTTCAAAGACTTTAGCTTCTCCCCAAAGGCAATTAGTCAACTCTTAAATGGTCCAAAAAATATGAAACAACTTAGGTTAGATGTCAATTCCACATGTCTTTTAAGGAAAATTTATTGAAAAATATGTCTAGATGTTTCAGCTTCCCAAATTTCAAATCCAACCTTAATATGATCCATTTCTGAACCTCCTACCTTAACCCCTAGAAGCCCAAGGGGTTAGGAAAAAATACAAATGTGTTATAAAATATAAGTTCCAAAACTTTTTTGAAGTTAGCATCAAAGAAGATAATGTAAAGCACAAAATGTACAAAGCAGCCATACAGTCAAAATCATAAAATTATTTTTAGATTCTCTTCAAATGAATTTTGAAGATGTAACTTCAAAAATTCACCAAAAATACAATTTCTATATTTAGTACATTAAATTTTTTTGATTGGTCAAAATTATGGTTTCTATTGACTTGTGAAAAAATGAAAAAGATCTAGTATTGAGAGCATCAACACTTTTCCAAAATTATAGTAAGTTTTCAACACTAGGCAATTCTAAACTTTTTGTACTATATCTCTTATAATTTTTGTTTGACCATTCCAATCTTAGTTTTGAATATAAATGATGAAAGACAACCCAATTTTTTCAAAACTACCAAAAAAAAGTGTTTTGAAAACAGTTTTTTTCTACCTGAAAATTCTGCTCGAAGTTGAGGAGCGACCAAAAAATGGTCACTTGAGTGCTTAGGGATTAAGAGAGGTTTATGCATGCCTAAGTGAGAGATGCAACGGATGGCCATTTAGAGATGTCAACTTCCAACACTATTTTGCAAAGAATGTTTTTCAAATTGGTCCCACCTATGAACTTTATGTTTGCACATTATACACACAGAGGACGACATGCACTAAGGTAGAAGGCTCTTAAAATGGAGCGGGTTCTAAAATGGTGCCCTATCCTAAATGTACAGTAGTTGTACATGTTGCTTTTTCATAGCCTTCAACAGTGTACTGACAGTGTACATTGTAGCTAGGGCACCATTTTAGAGCCCTATGCCCTTTCAACTTCAAAATTTGATAACTAATTCAAAAAAGCTCAGAAAAATATAAAAGGACTTGGGTTAGATGCCAATTCTACTTTTTTTTCAAGGAAAATTTACTGAAAAATATTTCTCGTCGTTTTACCTCCCTGAAATTCAGTTTCAGCCCTTAGATGGTCCATTATAGGACTTCTTACCTTAGGAGAGGTTATACCTGTGCCGCAGCTTGGCCGTGGAGAGATCCCACTGTCAGTCATCCCCATTGTGTGTCGCTTCTACGAGCCGAGAGGGATTCAACAAATACTCCGGAGCACTAAGGGAGAAACACCCATTTCCGTCCCTGTACCTATTCCAGGTCCCTAGAGTGTCACTAAATCTGTCCATGAGCGTCCATTAAAGTGTCTGACAAGTGTTTAACTCTAATTTGCTGACGCAATTTGAAGACACATGTATAATTTTCATTCACTGACAACTGATTTCAGCAGAGTTCAGTTTAGGGTACACCTACAGGACGGTTCCAGTGGTCTAGGGAGCCAACTCTTTGAAAAATTTTAGAAATTACATACTGATTCCGAAAATTTAAATATTTTTTTTGAATATTCATTGTTTTCTCTCGCTAATACTAGAAAAATATCAGTTTTAGAAGAAGATGCCTCCAACCATGCTGAATTCCTTATTCGGACGGTTTTGGGTGTTTCCACTGTATGGAGTGTTGATTTGGACTGATTTATTTTGTTGCTTTTTTTCCTTCCATCAGGTTGGGTCAGTCATGGGAAATTGGGAAAGGGAGAGTCTTTTGGCCGGTTCTATGATTGAGCTTCCTCTTCCACGTGTCCTCCTTCCAAATATTGGAGTCTATTAGTTAATATACTCCGTAACGTAGTTTTTTGGCATCAGGTGAGGTGAGGTACTGAGGTGAGAGATGCCATCAATTTTGCAAGGCAGGAGCGTGGGGGCCCCGGCTTTAACTTGAGTTGTGGCAGTGGCAGTCTCCATATGGACGGTGTCCCGGGTGGGTGGGTGGGACAGCCCCCAGCAGTCCCTTCCGTCGCTGCTTTCAGCTCTCCAAGGCCAGCCACAGCCACAGCCAGCTCCTTCTTTTCCCCTTCGCCCCTGCCATGGCCACAGTGCAACAGTGCAATTATTGGAGGGGAGTCCTAAATAGTCACCCAATACTCTGACACACGAAACCGGCTGCAATACAGGAACTTATTACTCCGGAGTAATTTGATTAACCCTGAAGTGCTCCGACGTCCATATTCTAGACGATGAACGGAGGGCTTCAAGGCACTGTTTCATCCAATTAACTTCTCATTTATCAAATGTAACACTTGAATTTAGAAGAGACAACCTTCCTTAATGACCAAATTCATTGAATTGTAGAAAATTATATATCTATACAAAGCTATAAGCGAAAATGTGCAAAAATAAAAAAAAGGATTGAGATGTTTCAGGGTTAAGGTAGAACCACCTATAAGCAATCAATACCCCATAACCAACCTATCAATGGATGCATTTTCAACCAAGGCTAGGATGGATTTTTTTCTACTTTTCGAAGTTGGGACTAAAACTTCATGGCACATGTCTCAACATAGTGTGCAAGAAAATAGAAAAGAGTAAGTAAAAAAATATTTTTTAACGTGATTGGAATTAGAAGAGTCCATAGGTTGGCAATGGGGCCGGTGCACCTTTTGCCTTTTAAAATTTATAGTATTTTCAATTCATAAGATAAAATTCTCAAAGCTTTTGCAATCCCCACTCATTTCTATCATTGCACCTCTCAAAATATTTACTTTACCTTGCACCACACCAAATGGTGTCTAGAATACCTTAAGTGATTGGTTATAGGTGATTCTACCTTGGCACACAAGGAAGAAAGCTTAACCGTTGAAGGAAGGAATCCAACCCGGTGACTGTGAAATCATCCATTTTTGATACAATGGGAATGAATAGTTTTAACCCCTAAAGGACCAAACTGCGTTTTTTGGGTAGCATAGCAATTTTAGGCAGCTCATTATAAATGGAGGGTTTTTTTCATTTTTTTTCTTTGAAGTTTTTACAAAACATGTGTCCAAGGAGTACCTTTAAGGCCCAATAATTTTCATAATTTTTGACTACATGGTTAAAAAGTTAAAGCATGATATGTGATTTTCTTTGATCTTTGGGCAGCCTGGGTAGATAAAAAAACTTCTTCAAGAATTCTTTTTTAAGAAATAAAATTTTGAAATTGGTTTATTAGATTTTTGTCTAAGTAGGAAGCTTTGAATCATTCCATTCTCATCAATGAGTCAAAAGTTATGAGGAGTTTTAGTTTGGGGTATTTTATGAGTAGTTATAGAATCTCTACTCTGCAAAAAAAGTTTGAAATTATTTATTTAATTCAATTTTTAATATTTTTGAAAAAAAATTGAAACATTGGGTGGAGATAGTTTACAACAATAATACAACCATTGGGATTGGCATTTTTAATTTTTATAAATAAATTGTTCACAATTTAGTGTTTTGAAGCATTTCCTACTTCTCTCTACTTACTATTTTTTTCCTATATGTTGCTCAATTCCAATTGATTTGAAATTTTTTGAGCATATAACCAACTTGCATTGAATAATGAATCCAAAGAGTAAAAACCATTTTGAAAATTTTTTTCATATAAATGTGACCTTGTGAAGTATAGATGCTTGGATTTTTGTAAGGATTAAAAAATGATTTTTGTCAATTCAAATGTTGATATTTTGCAATTTGCACAGTGAAAATTTCTGAAATTTTTTCCACATATTTTCAAACTACCTTACTACAAGATTCTACGGTTACATGTGTCAAAAAATGTTTTTTTTCTAAAGTTTTGCACTTGTATTAGAAATCACAGTTTTAGAGCGGTTTTGGTGAAAACATAGTAAAAAACCTTTAGGGGTTAAGAAAATCCTAAATCCATTAAAGAAGAAACACCCAAAATCGTCCCTATACCTTGTAGTGGATCCTAGATTCACCCAAAATCATCCCTAGACTGCAGTTAATGTATTTGCCAAATGCTTCACTCTAATTCGTTGCCACATATTAACCCCTAAAGAACCAAAGTGCCTTTTTTGGCAACATAGTGATTTTGGGCAAGTACGTGTGATTAGAGATTTTCATGTTTTGAAACCAAACTTTAAAAGGTGTGGACGAGGAGTATCTTTAAGGCCCAACAATTTTCGTAACTTTTGACTACATGGTTGAAAAGTTATTGCTTGATATGTTGTTTGTTTCTTAATTCGGGTAGTTCGGGTAGATAAAAAAAATCACTTTTTTTGAAAACCAAAATTTGAAATTGATTTTATATATATGTGGAAAGCTTTGAATCATTCCATTTGGATTAATGAATCCAAAGTTATGAAGAATTTTACTTTGTGGGTAGTTATGGATTCTCTACTCTAAAATAAACTTTGAAGTCCTTAATTTTTACTCAATTTTCAATATTTTTGAATAAAAAATTTGGGTGTAGATTTTTTATTAAAAAATTTGAACTATTGGGATTGGTATTTTTCAATTCAATAAATAAATTGTTAACAATTTAGTATTTTGAATCAATCTCTAGTTCTTTCTACTTACTATTTTTTTGTACAATTCCAAATGATTTGAAAATTTTCAAGCATGTAGCTAATTTGAATTGAAGAATGAATCTAAAGAGTAACAACCATTTTGAACATTTTTTCATACAAATGTGGTCTTTTGAAGTGCAGTTGCCCGGATTTCGAAGTGGTAAAAAAGGGATTTTTGTAACTTCAAACACTAATATCTTGCAATCTGCATGGCAAAACTTTCTAAAATTTTTTCTACATCTTCTCAAACCAATGCAGTAAAAGATCCTACGGTTACATTATTCTAGAATTTTTTTTTTCCTAAAATTTGGTAGTTCTCCTAGAAATGACAGTTCGAAGCAATTTTGGTGAAAACATAGTCAAAAACCTTTGGGGGTTAAGGACATATATTGTAATGTGATTGGCTCACTATTGATTTTAGTGGCGTTCAAATTTGGGGGCATCTATTGAACAATTCCAATGGTCTAGGGAGACAACACTTTGGAAAATTATAGAAATTATATATGGCATCTGAAAAAATCTATTTTTTTAATATTCATGATTTTCATTCATTAATACTAAAAAAATATTATTTTTAGAAAAATCTACCTCCAACCATACTAAATTTCTTATTTGGACGTTTTTGGGTGTTTCCATCGTAGAGGAGTCTTAGCTTTTGAGAGACTATTTCAAGGTTGTTCCTTGAAATTGTTTCCAATGATGTACACTAGTTCCTGCTAGTTTGAATATTTTAATTTAATTTTTTTTAATTTCAGAATTTTCAAAATGTATTAAAAAGAAAAAAAATGGATTTATTAAACAAATCAAAATTTAAAATCATTTAAATCAATCAATTATTATTATGTGACATGACAGTTGCCTAACCATATCAGATTGCTAACGTGGCAGTGTTTCCATCATTTTTACAACATTCGCACCTTTGAAAAACTTGCAATCTTCCAAAGGCTCAAATCTCCCCTAGTGCACTCATTGGAAGTCAAAATATTATAGAAGATCTCTCCTTTCCACTCAATATACAATTGCACTTATTTCCTACATCCAAAGATTCTTTGGCATCCATTAGATGCCAAAGGTCCTTATTAATGTTTAAGAACTAACCAAAGTAACTCTCAACCTATGATACACACAAATCTAGACATGCCTAATGGAAGCCTATTGTAGTCTTATCCAAAGTTGTACATGTCATATGTTGAGTTACCTTAGCAATGATAACATAATATTTGCCGAGGCCACTAAAAGTGTTGGATGAATGACTTTAAGAAAAATGAAATGAAGAATAAACAAGTTATTTAGCCATTCATAGATATAATAAGTTTGGGTTGGCTACCTTGGTAGTGTGATTAATCCTAGCAAGAGGGATTGGTCACCCTGGAAATCAATTTTTTTGTACAACCCCTTGTAGTGTATTTCTTTAACATGATTGTTAAAAGATCAACTTTTAAGGTGCTTTTGTAAACCATTTGCTACAAAACCCAAGGGCACTCATTGGAGGTCCAACTATTGTGCAATACCTCCCCTTTTCACACAATTTTTTTTAAATGAATGTCTCTACTTTTATCCTATATAGATGAATTTTGTTGATGTCTTTCTAGGCTTTAGTATATGGTAGAAGGATGTCACACTAGGACCAAGGTAGTTATTAGCCAAAACTTATTTTGATTCTTAGATGAATAGGTACAATCTTTGTTTTTATATATTCCTTCATAACCATTAGATTTTTTCAATAAGTCCTCCATAATGTTTTAGGGTAAGTACAAGTAGAAGGATTTGGGATTTTAGTGGGCCACTCTTTCCACTTGCAACCACTAAAAAGTGGTGAAACTTGGCTAGGAAGAATGGTTAACATTTGAATCTAAATATCTAATCACATAGGATATATAGATATGTATTTTTATTGAATTGCCACTTATGCAACTTTTTAAGTTGATTGAACTCACTATCAACTAGTACCAACTTCTATATGTATCATTCTTTAACTCTAATATTTTGAATTGGTAGGAAAATTGGACCTTCAGAATATGACTTTAGTCTATAATGGCAAAATTCACTTTATTGATTTACAATTATAGTAACTTATAGGAGGTCAAAGGAAAAATAAAATATAAAAATTAGAGTGGGACTCCAAGATTATTTCTATTGGCATCTCATATATTCTCTAGATACAAAACATATGGGGGCAAATAACAAATTCTAATACATTTTCTCACAATCATGTTTTTTTCTTCCATTCTTTGTATCTAGTGCTCTACAAATTGACAATTTTAACTAGCATCCAACTCCTTAGGTGACTCTATGTTGGTTGTCACATTCTCCATTCATTGAAATGATAAAATGGAAAATGAATAAACATTGATAGCAAACAACCATAACTCTTCCTATCAAACATGAAAGGTACATGTAAGGTTGAAAACAATTTTTATTTTTTATGAAGGACCAAAAAGGAAATATAAAATGTTATAGTGGTACTCCAAATTTCAACATTCATTTCCATATTGAATTAAAAATATCATATTATCACAAATCAAATGAACATAATTCTATATTCATCCACAATCTCACTTGCAATTTCATCCATGATTTTTTTTCTTAATACAAAGTTTTCTAGCAAAAAAATTCATGAATTTTTTCCATCTTTTAGCCAAATTATTTTCTTTTTGGTGTAATCTAGCACTAAAATGCAAAAAAAAAAAGCCCTATTCAAAATCATATGGTATTGTATAGTTTGTCAAGAACATTCTTCAAGAAACTTTGGTTAGAAATCATAAAAAAGATTACAAATTTGTCCACTAGATGTTATTTTCAATATGTGGTGCATTGTGGCACTTTTAGTCTAAAAATAAACAAACAATCTAGAGGTAAATATTAGCACACCTATGAAAGTCATTTCACGTAAGAGTTTGACACTTATGCAACTATGAGAGCATCTTTCCTCCAACATGGTTAGTATTTGATACACAATCAAGTTGAATGAAAAGTGTTGCAAATCCCTCCAAATTTTCTTCAAGCACTTCATCCTACTTTGTCAATGATAGACGTGCCAAATCTAGGTATAGACCTTGGCTCTTTGCCCCATCTCCATTTCACCATTGATTGATCAATTCACTATTTTTGCCAAATGCATAACTCAATGTATTGGGCTAGGAGACAAGAAGTTGTGGGGGTAGCCAAATTTAGATCCAAAATTATAATGTGTTGTAATGACCATGTCAAGGAGAATTCCATTCTAGGATGAACCTTTACTAATAATAATAGCCAAAAGCAAGTACACACCCCAAAGGTAAGGAAAAAGTGGAAAGAAACTAGAAACGAAAGGGATCGAACAATTTTTTTTCCTTTTTGTTTTTTAGACTGATGGTTATGTAGCCTTTCTTTCAAGAAGGTTCTAAGTTTCTTGGCTCCTTCATTTCAAGGGCTTGAATTGAAGGCGGCTACTTTTCAAGTATGCAATTATGAATATGTAATTTTTGTATGTACTCAATCTATATAACAAATGACGGGTGATTGCAAGAAACACTTGTCCTATTTCTTGTCCCCTTGACCTCCAAAGGGTAGTTTTTTTCTCATAACTTTTGCATATTTTTCCCTATCAACTTGAAATTTGGAATGAAGGTGCACACAAAAGTTTTGTATGTTTTATAATTTTTTCAATTTTTTAAAAATTATTTTACTATTTTTAAATTGCCCCCGATTGGCTGTCTACCTTGGCCATTTTGGAGGTTTTTAGTCCTATTTTTGACTCAAAAATCCGAATTTGAAGCCACAAATTAGACAAGTTGGAGGTCTACTAACATTTCAAGGATTGACAATGAGTTTTTATAAAAATAGTAAAATGTCTATTGTCCACATGGGGTCAAAGTGACCTTCCTTTGTACAAATGTTACAAAGAGGGAAAAAAAATTTAGAAGAATTTTTTGTTGCAATATGAGCGCAATTTTTTTAAAAAAATGGCTTCTTTTAAAAATAAATTTTTGATTTTTTTTTAATTATTAAAAATAAAAAGGTCCACAGACCCTTTTTCTGCTATTTTTTGCTCCATGTGGCCTGTGAAGTACTTGTAGTATTCTATAGTATTGTATACTACTGCATAGTACTATATTGACGGCCCAAATCTATAGGTGTGCGAAATCAACGGTTGAGATTTGTAGGCGCGCTTCAAACACGTTGTACTGTCAGGATTGTATAGTACTACTAGTACTATGTCCAAAAACAACGTTTTGAGCCAAAAACGTGAAGTGTTTCTTGCAATCACCTTGACATGAGGTTTTGGAAACATTGTCGCAACAGTTTGCAAGGCCATGATTATAAATTGGAAATTTTTAACACATTTATCCTTTTTTTCTATAGGCTTAAAGTTACCCATTTTTTTGAGGCAATTGGGTATTAAAATGTCTAGGAAAACATTGAGATGAACAAAAAATCATTCTCTAAAAGGTAGGAAAGAATCAAAATACCTATGTGCCAAAACCAAGGATGAGCAAAAAACCTACACCCAAACAAATGAAAATGATTGACCGTGTTGGAGGTAGCAATGCTTCCAAGGTGAATGCTTGATATGGTTATTAAAAAGGAATGTCTTCATGCATTTTGTGCTTATCTTGTTTTTCATTTGGCTTTGATATCTTTGTGAAGTAAGACCTCATACCGAAATGATTGAGATTTCAAACTAGTTTGGTACAATAAAGGGAAACTTTAGAAAATATTGACCACAAGATGTAAACCATTTAAATTTGTCCGAATGAATCCTCTTAAACTAAATCCAAAGCAATCTTTATTTTGAATTTTTTAGAAAAGAAATCATCTTAGTAAGTATTTTAACATATTTTTTCACAAAATTTGGAGTATAGATGCAAGTATTAAATGTGAGGATTGTAAATTCACTCATTAAAACTTGAAAATGAAATTTGTTTTTCATACATTGATTAATTTGTCTTAAATCTATAGAAGGAAAATAATATTCACTTACCTTAAAAATATGTTTTTTTTTTCTTACAAAAATGAAGTAATTGACATTGTAGAGACAAATTTGAAAGAAAATTTTGAAATTCATATTTCAACATATTATGGTGGCGTTTAAGATGTCTTGTCCAAGCTCTATGTGTTTGGAAAAATGGTCACACTATGTAAAAAGGGTTCTAAAAACAATAAGGAGCTGTGAAAGAATAAATGAATTAAAAAAAGGAATAAAGTGATGGTTTAGGAACGATGCATGTGGAGAAGATTAGTAGGGCTTCCACCTATAATTCTAGTAGGGTTTCTAGATTTTGACACAATTTACTCTAAATTGACTCACCGCTATTGCTTCAACCATTTATAGGATAAAACAATATCATGGTCAAATAATCCATCACAAATACCTAGGGAATCACCCCATGGTAGGTGTGTTTTTCCCAATTTATAAGATTTGGCCCAAAATCAATAAATTACATGATACCAATGGAGTAATTAGTGATGTCATTTGGAACATCCAACTTTTTTGATGTAAATCATAGTAGGAAGTGACTTTTTATATCCTTTCACATTAGAAATTATTATGCTTACTTTAGGCAAGTAAAGATGAGCATATTGGATACAATTTTTGTTGGTTTTGGGATAGTCCAAAGACTCTTTTAGGCAAAACATTTCAAAAATTCATAGCAAATTTGTGCTTTGTCTAAAAATCATAAATTCAAATTGCTCTCACTATTTCTCACAATTATCTTTACGTAGGGAATTTTAAAAAGAAATGCAACAATGGCATCTAGGTTGTTTTTACTTTATCCCATAAATGACTCCAAGGATGTATCCTAGTGGATGAATGAGAGAGCATCTTGATGTATAGGACACAATTGCAACTATTCATGTTTAGAATTATAGGTGGAAAGGGAAGATCTCTTACGATAGTTTGACTTCTAACATGTGTTTATTTATTTATTTACAACTAATTAATTAATTTTTGAAACACATAGACAATATCCAATGTATTCTGAATTTTTTGAAATCAATGATTCCCTTGGTATCAAAATTGATGATTTATGCAATGTATTTCTATTTGTTATCAAAAAGTTTTTTGATGAAATTTGAGGCCTCCAAAGAGTTGTTTCAGGTCTATTTCTGAAACACTCCCTAAAACTGTTGGCTACAATCAAGACAACATTTACCCCCAAAAAAATTTGTACTGAAATGCAAAAGAAAGTTGAATTATTTTTTTTCCAAAAATAACAAATTTAATGACGTGGCACAGTCACAACCATACTAAATTTCCTCGGATTTTACATTTCCGCAAAAGTTTCTACATTTCCAAACTGTGGGAACTTGTAGTCTCTTAGAGGCCTCAAATTTCTTCTAATGATTTGCACGGTTACTGGCCCATCCATTTAACTCCTATAGCTCTAAACTAAGTTTTTTTGGCAATATAGAAGTTTTAGGCAGCTTATCACAAATGGAGTTGGTTTTTTTCTTTGAAATTTTACAAAACATTTATCCAAGGAGTGGCTTAAAGGCCCAACAATTTTCATAACTTTTCACTATATGGTTAAAAAGTTATAGTATGATGTGTCATTTTCTTTACTTGGTGGGTAGTCCAAGTAGCTAAAAAAACTTCTTTAAGAATATATATTTTTAGAAATAAAATTTTTAAATTGATTTATTAAATTGATATATATGTGGAAAGCTTTGAATCATTCTATTTTGATCAATGAGTCAAAAGTTATGATGAGTTTTAGTTTGGGGTAGTTTGTGGATAGTTATATATAGAATCTCTATTCTACAAAAAGAAGTTGAAATTTTTTATTTTATTCATTTTTAATATTTTTGAAAAAAAATTAAAGAAATCCATGAAGAATTTTTATTACAATGATACAACCATTGGGGTTGGTATTTTTTATTTTCATATATAAATTGTTTGCAATTTTATTATGAAGCTTTTTCTACTTCTTTCTTCTTACTATTTTTTCCCAATATGTTGTACACTTCCAAATGATTTGAAATTTTTTGAGCATATAGCCAACTTGCATTGAAGAATTAATTCAAAGGCTAATCACCATTTTGAACATTTTTCCATACAAATGCCCGGGGAGGACACTTCTAGTACATTTAGGGGACCCACGTGCGGCGGTGGGGTATTTTTTGGGGGCCTATTTACTTCCTAGAAAGCATTTAAAGGACCCCTATTATTACATAAAGCCAAAAAATTACCCATACTATCATATCTATCATTACTTATAATATGTAGGCAAAAGGAATATATTAGAGGCTATTTTCTTTGTAAGGAGAAAAACTAACAAAAAAATAATGAAAATACAAGTGACTAACAAATACCTTATAGAAAAACAGATTCAAATTATAACAATGCATGAATACAAATACAACACAAATACATGCATGAAAAGCAAAACATTAAGGTTGAAAAAATATTGAAGAGATTTTAAAGACAAAAATGTGTTTAAAAACACAAACGTGAAGTTCATCTGTAAACTATGACCACAAATATATGCTGCAGCACAAAAAAAAATACATCATAAATACGCCGTTCTAACTCCTGCACCCAACCAAATTGCAAACATCAATGGAGTTAGATCATTAAATCTGCCATTTCATCCACAATACCTCAAAATCATCATAAGGACAAGTCAATTGTTGTCAACACAAATGGTAGAATGGTTTATTATTTACAAGCAAGAATTTACTCCATGATGCAGTGTAGAATACTAAACTCGAAAATTAATAGCAACTGGATTGAAGTGCACAAACTCATCCTCAAAGATCTAAATGCAAACTGAATTGAACTAAACTCTGAACTCTAAACCTCCCCAAAAAGCATTTCAGTATCTCATGTCAATATGCAATGTTGAAACCGAACTCTAAAACTAATATGACCTTTCGTTATCTAGCAACTAACTTGCAAATTACAAATCATTTTAGATAACCGTGTCTGTCCATAGTTGCTAATAACTAACGTAGGCATCCATGAATTTTATCCCCATGGAGGTGGAATGAGGTAGGAGGTCAATCATCCCTCAGTTTTTAAAAAATGAAATGAAAAAATCAAGTCGAAGTCCGGGCGGAGAGTTTGAGACTAAGAAGTTCATATTAATACATCACAAGGTCCCACATGGGGTCCCTTTGGATTGCCAGTCCTTGTCTGTCTTCACAAACCTTGCAACCATGGCTCAGCTCGGACGGCAGTGCGCTTGTCACGTTGGGCAGCAGATTCTCTTTCGTGAAGAGCGCGGCGGCCGAGCCATTGTGGCCGTCAAAGATCTGCACAGAACCAGAAGTCACAAATGAGGCTATACATTTCACAAAACTTCTACCAAAACTTTTCTCACATTCACAGAAAATGTGAACATTACCACCGCGTTCTGTAAATTCGAATTATCAGCCCATTTAGCAGAGATTTTTAGAGTTTGAGCTACTTATGAAGATCACATTTGAAAACCACTGCTGCTGCGACACATCCGCAGCTCCTCCCTCTCTCAAGTAGTGATAAAAAATGAGGCTAAATTCACCAAAACTTTGACCAAGCTGTTCTATCGGCACAACAAGCCTACAATACATATCAGAGGCACAGCACATAGTTAGATGATGAATCCTAGACTACAGCAAGCATGAGTGGACCCTTCCCTGAAGCATAAGCTTATAAGACATCTTAGCAGCCATATCACAAGACTAAATAGCAGTATCAGAGGCAAGGGTATTGACACATTACCGTAGAATAGAGAACAAGTTTGAGAGCGAAAGGTGTAATATAAGGAACGAAAGGCAGCCTCCCAGGCACGGTATCGTTTAGAAAGAAATAGAACTTCTGCCAAGTCCAGAAACAAAGCATAGAACAAAACAACTCATTAGAAAAATCAAACAGATAATAAGCGTCTTAAAAGATCCCTCAATTTCATTAACAAAATAATTAATGGTAAGTTAATGTAAATCTAATAAGGCATGTGACAATCTAACTTGAAAATTAGTGATTCTTGCCACAGAAACTGAAAAAAAGATGCTTTACCAAGTCGTACGCAATACATAAATAAGCGCAGCTTTAATAGGTACTACCAGCCTACGGAGTGTCAAAACCTTTAAAAAATCTACCTGCTTCTCCTCCACGAGCAACAACCGAAGATATTACGGATAGCGCAGCTGGAGGCAACGAAGACTGAGGAAAAATCCATGAATGTAGCAAATTCCAGAATGTTGCACCCGACTTTCCATCACTTCCACTTTTGCCAGAGCTTGTCACGGACTGACCTTTGTCTGCTTTTTCTATTCACAATTTCAAATCCTTGCGTGAAGTGTTGCACACCATCGCATTGTGAATTCGAACTTAGTCTATGACACCTGCAGGAAAAAGATGTCAGATCTCAACCCAGTCTTGCCTAATGGTGGAGAGTTGAAGCAAAGAACAAAACTACCGAGTATTTGGAGAACCCTAAGGACCTCACGAAAACACTTGGAACACGCGGTTGCAAGTTTAGTTTTGAGAGTTTCGATCTCATAGACTAGAGCAGCTTGCTTCAAAATTTGCAGCCAATTTTATTGCCACGATGATGATTTGTACTCCTGTGTTCCTCTCCCTAACCGTAACCCTAAACACGCAAATGAGTTCACGTAATCCTGAGTTCAAACAAACGCCAGATATTGGAACCCTAAAACATCAGATCGCAGAAATGAGCGAACTGCCTAAACCTCAGCACCCAGATCCCTCAACGCGCAAACTACAAGTATCCCCACTCCCAAGTCCCACCAGCCCCAAGCAACAGGTTTTGTACCATCCGGTCTAGCCAAGGTTGCCGCGTTCTTTCTACGGTAGGCGATTGATGTCATGCACTCATCCAGACGCCATTCTCGCAAGCGTCTTTAAGCACTCAAATTTGTTCAGAGTTTTCTAAACCCGCACAGTAATTCTACCGAGCTTTAGATTTCCACGCTTCCAACCCTAGCAGCAGGATATTCACCAAATCACCATGGGAAATGAGAAAAACACGGATTCGGGCCACGATTCACGACCCCCAATTGCCCAAGCATCACCTAGACACTAACTCGAACATACACTATCACAGACCTCGTGAATCGTGATGTGTGTTGAAGGAAACGTAGTTCAGACCAGAATTGAACAACTTGTGCAATTCGATCCGATCCCTACCAACGTCGCTGTGTAGTTGTGATATTGAATTCAGTTGCGTTTTGCTTCACCAGAGGAAATTCAGCCCACCGTTCGTCGAGTACCTTGACATTCGGGAAGAAACGCGCGGACTGACAGTTTCTACTAGTCATTACACTGGAAAGATATGCTAGAAAGATATGCTAGAAAGATATGAATTAAAAGAATATGTTGTAGATGAACTGTAGAATATCTACAGTACTTGATGAGCTGTGGATACTCTATGGTACGTGTATCTTGAGCTGTATATGATTAGTATTATAAATATTAATTGAACCTATTAAATTTTTTTCCTAGGATCCCATTCTTTTGCCCCTAATTTATATCTATCTAAATTCTAATGAACCATATTTTCCGGTTCCCTATATTACTTATAAAGGACATGCCACTTTTAATGTCCCCTAATTTATATGTAAATATTTTGTAAATTTTACCTGAGATTATTTAAATGTATCCTAAATTCCGCCGCACGCAGGTTATTAAAAAACGGGAAGTGTCCTCCCCTAGTACAAATGTGACCTTGTGAAGTGCAGCTGTCTGGGTTTTTGCAAGGACACAAAAGGATTTTTGCCAATACAAATGTTAATATCTTGCAATTTACTCGGTGAAAACTTCAATCTAAATTTTTTTCTTCATCTTTACAAACCACCTTACTACAAGATCCTACAGTTGTATGTGTCCAAAAATGTTTTTTTCCTAAAATTTTGCACTTGTATTAGAACCCACAACTTTGGAGTGTTTTTGGTAAAACCATAGTCAAAAACCTTTCAGGGCAATGTACGGGGAGTGTCGGCAATTAGTAGCAAGTTGGCCAGTTGATTTTGAGAATTTCCGAATGAAATTGAAAAGTGTAGGAAGTAGTTTCGAATGAAAAAAGGAGATTTTTGGAAATGGACCGAGTAGGAAAAAAAATTCTCGGCAATAAGATCGTCCACCTTTGGAGTATTTAGGAAAAATACCGTTTTGCATGCCTTTTTTACGGTGAGCAACCGACCAAGCATAGAATTTTTAGAAAAAATTTTAGACATAAATATAGAAAATTTTATTAGTATACTTGGTTTTGAACAATGAATTGGAGATTTGGAGTATTGGTCTATGGTAATGTCATACCTTTGTCTATAAGCATCTAAAGTAATGGCATAGGGGGACTAAGAAATTCTATAAATCCGGCTCTTATGGCCTTATACTAGTTTTGGATGAGTACAATAAAAATGGTAGTTTTGAGTGGTTTTTGACAGAAAAATGGCCTTGGGCCTTTAGGGGTTAAGCCTTTCAAAAATTTAGGGGCCTATTTTGGACTTTGATTTTTTTAACAAACAATTGTGATGGAATTTTTTTATCTTCCTATTAGATTTTTTTCTTATAAATATGTACAATAATTGCTTTGAATGGAAGATAAATTTCATAGACTAAGAATCAATAGTTATAAAAGGATGTCTAGGTTCCTATTTTCTGTTAATAGAGATAAGCAAGGGCAACAAGAAAATTGTATATTTGAAATCTCTTGTAGAATCCAAAGCCAAATTGTAAAACAAATAACAAATTTGAGGAAGTTGTGGGATACATAAAATTTTGTTATAATTTTCTTAAGAAAATAAACTTTGCATTTGCAAAGTCATAGTAAGAAAAACTTTGTTTCTAGCTTTCAAAATCTAAATACCTTAAAAAGAAAAAAATAGGAAAAAAAATGGGGAGTATAATTAATAAATGCCAAAGATACCTTAAAAGGAAACAATGGGAAAAAAATTGGAGAGAATAATTAGTAACTGTCAAAGATACCTTAAAAAGAAACAATAGGGAAAAAAATGGGAAATATAATTAGTAAATGCCAAAGATACCTTAAAAAGAAACAATAGGAAAAAAAAATGGAGATTGAATACCAATTCACCAACAAAACAAAACAAACCATCCCCATTTTTGAAATTTAGGATAGATGTCAAATGGAAAAAGAAAAAGTCGGCTAGTAGCTGAATTACATTAGAAAATGGGGGACGTCAACCGACTAAATATGCACTTTGTAAGCTTACTTCTGGATAAACTTTGAAAAATCCAAGGTACCTTCTAGAAGCTAGAAAAATTCTCCGAAATTTCTACAGAACTCCCCGGACTGTGTTTGAGGGTTAAGGGTTAAGCAATAAAGTGAAACTCCAGTACTATTTTCCTGCCAGGCCAGCACTCAGAGGCCACTCACCTGACTGACTGTCTGGCACTCATGGCAAGCCTGTTTCTGTTCCTACATTTCTGCAACACAATCCCGGCTTTTTCTTTTGTTTCCAAACCAAGAACTAACTGCAACGAAATTCCTTTTCATTTGTTTCCAAATAAACAAAACAACAAAAACAAAAAACAAAGCAAGGCAACAACTAATTAACATAACTTACAGTTGTGTAAGTTACGTTGGACGGATCCAGTCCAACCATGCGCGCGCTGGCCGGCTGCTGGTGGCTCCGATCAGGGAAAGCCACGGCAGGTCAGGAGCGTCATGAGTCAGGAAGAAGTTCGCAGAGGAGGCCGGCCGACTGGCACCGGCCAAGTTCGGAAGCCAGAATGATGGCTTGCCACGGAGTTCACTGGCGGGGCACTCATGCCGGCTTCGCAGCGCAAGCCGCAGGCGTGACGAGTCCTGTCGTGAGTAACAAAATGTTGGGGAGTCGCCAGTATGGTGTGGGCACATGACATTGGCTGGCACTGCCTTCTCTTAACAGTGGAGGGTGTGGAATATTTGACATCTCAACAGTGCTTCATCAGTAACTGTTGAAGTAACTAAAGTAGGTACACCCAAAAGCGCCACTTATTCATACTGAGCCTAGTTCCTGCTATTAATTAGTTCAAATTTTTATGTAGTCCTATTGGCAAGTGAAAGCATATTCCAACGCACCAAAGAATGCAAGATTTGGATACCGTATGCAAAAGTTATTAACAGTCAAAGTTTGTTTCTGAAAGTGCCATCTACAGTATGTGAACATGACTGATTTCGGAAATGTGTGTGCACTGTAGATGGCGCTTTTAGGAACAAGGCGCTTTTGGGTGTACCTACCTTAAATAGGTGGAGGATGGAGAGGCTATTGGGTGTGAAATATGCCACACCCTCCACTGTAGAGAGAAACATTAGAGGATTTTTGAGGTGCATAGAAGGCCCCCAAAGATTGACATGCACTCCTATTTAATGAGGAGCAAAACTAGTAGCATAAGTACCTACTTGCTTGTTGCTATCTTGTGTGAAGTACAAGTGAGGACTACAATAGATGACAAAACAACAAGGTGTTAACACCAAATATTAAATTTGGATAGTACACTATTATATTGATGGTTGTCGAAGAAGAATTCATTAATGGAGTGGATGTACAATACTATAATATTATCTTAATGGTTGTACAATATAATGTTGATGGTTGGATAGTACTTGTGTCATTCTCATGTCCTAAATTGAAATTTTAAATGACAAAGCTTCATCATGGTCTCCGCGACCCACCCAATGGGAGCTATTGTCCCACAAAAGTACATCAATATTTTTTTCTTTTCCAATGAGCGGGTATAGGGGAATAGTCTTCCTCAAGGACAACATTTAAATACAAAAGCACCCTTTCAAGCACCCTTCTTAGAAGCCCTCTTTAGAGCTCAAAAATCCTCTAATGGCAGTGTCATAACATGCTACTGAATGTTATGCAACTGAAAACATGGAATGGACCTCAATGATGATTCACTGATTATGAAATTGATCAATGCATTATTCCAAGAAAAAAAATTTGGGGCTTCTATGGATTGTAGGGCTGTTGGTTTGCTTTACAGTAAAAGTGCAAATACAAGAAAATGAAAAATGGTCATTATGGTATATCATTAATAGAAAAAAAAATGAAAAAGAAACTTTAAAGATATGGTTTTTTTTAATCTTGTTTTTGTTGCAATTGTAGAGTTGTTACAAGTCAAATAGCTCTCCATAGGTCTCAAATTTTCTCTAATGAAGAGTGAGGCTCGGGACACTATTGTTGTTTTTATGTGGTATTGTGCATATTGCAAATTAATATCCCGACCTTCTTCAATTGCGTCCCTTGTTAAGGTGGGCAAATATCCCCACCTTGTCAATTTTGGGTACTTTTTGAGGGTAGAAAACCCTTGTTATCAACTATGGTTATTTGTCTTATTTGTCAAGGGCAAAAATAGGGCCACCTAGAAAATTAGGGTCACAACATGAAAAAAACAAAATTATGGAAACTAGTCTAGTACATTAATATTTCAACTTGTACTTATTGAAAATAGTGTGATTTTTGTAAATAAGTATCTCATGCACTCTCAAGACAAATTAGTGTATCAGCCATCCACGGACAGTAATTTTCACCTTTGACAAACTTTTGCTGAAATCTTACATGGTTATCCAGATTTTTACCTTAGAGTTTACCAAATTTTGGATGAAGCTTCCTAATTTCAGATACTAAAATGGATGAAACTACAAAAGTGTCAATAATTAGTGATGGATGACTTGCTCAGTTGTCAATCACCGGCTTTCATCGCCCTCAATGTGTGTCTTCCTACCACCAAGAAAACAAACCAAAGGCACTGACCATCGGAGACCCAATGCATCCATTAGAACGGTGGCTTTTCTGACACTGATACGACCAAGTCAACCGAATGTGCACCCCAACTCAAACGTGGGTCCAAAGTCCAAACTATGATTCCAGAATGGCTTTCGCAAATTCCCTTGCAGTGCAGTAGTGAGTGGTTGGGCCCGCGAACGAGTAATTAAAAGCTACTGGCTCCAAGGTAGGTCCGGTCCGGATAAAAAGCAAAGAACGGAAATAATAGAAAAAAAGAAAAGAAAAGACCGTTGTCTCATAGCTATAATAAGCACAGAAAAGACGTTGGGATAAAAGGCAGCCCAAATGAACAGGACTGATGAGTGCTTGTTGACCTCACTGTGGACTCTCCAACCGGGAAGCCCGGAGTAACGTAAGTTAGTCCGATCGACCGGGCCCTGGCACGGCTGGCGTCGACGAACACCGGCTCCGCCATCGCCAGTTCTTCTCGCAACCGTTACTTGCTAAAACTCGCCATACTGAACTCACAACGTAGCTAGCTAGCTAGATCACCCGCCTCCATCTCTTCCAATTCTTACTAGCTAATAAGTAAGGAGTCCACAAGCTAGTCCATACTCTCCACAA
This sequence comes from Thuidium tamariscinum, assembly GCA_947034885.2. NCBI lineage: Eukaryota > Viridiplantae > Streptophyta > Bryopsida > Hypnales > Thuidiaceae > Thuidium > Thuidium tamariscinum. Next base: position 10,266,284 of record OX344755.2, read on the forward strand.
CACGATTCCATCGCTAGTACGTGACTGTGTATGGTGACGTCTAAACAAGGCCAGGCATCCGGATCGATCGAAAAAATTTCCCATGGAATTGACTCCGAGCTGTGTGGATGCATGTATAAGCTGTTAGTGATGATTGGTTTCGAAGATTTGCAGTCTGAGTACAGGCGTGGAGCTTTCAGGTAGTACTTGGAAGCGGTTGTGGCGTTTTAATTCGTGCAGCCAGGCACGGGGAGTCTCTGAAACAAGCTACGAAGGGTGATGGATTTCTGATTCACCACCGACCATATCGATCTTCGGTTTCCATGTCGTTGTCTAGAAAACAGTGTACCGTACCGTGGGTGGGTCTGGAATTTTGGATCTTTCTAGCTGATAGCGTTAGTACTCGGGGAGTTTTTGTGAAGTTCAGTGTGCGTAGGGCACGTACGGGGAGCCTCTGAAACTAGCTTCTGTAAGGATGATGAAATTCTGATTCACAGCCCGGCCATGTCGATCTTCGGTTTGGGTGTTTGAATCCGCCTTCCAACTAGGTTTGCGGATTCCGTAGTAGGCAAGAGTAAACTAGCTAGCTCAGTAAGGTAGCCTAGCTAGTTTGTAGAATCTACTTAGCTAGTTGTCGATCGATCCGTACGCGTTGGTTCCACTTCGGTGGATTCGAGTTGTGATGATTATGGCGTTGTTAGGGTGGTGGCAATCCTGTAGAAGAGGTGAAGTGGGGATGCGAAGCTGTAGAGCGAGGAGGGTGTGGTCGAAGAGGGTAGTAAAACACAGGTGGCTATGGATGCTAGTGGCGATGCTGTCGGTGGGCGAGATGGGACGCGCGGATGGGCAGGATCTCGGGACGTGGGAGGTTGTTGTGGCGAATGCGGGGATTGCGTCTATGCACTCCGCGGTCACGAATTATGGCACCGTGGTTTTGCTTGATCGAACCAACATTGGCGCATCGCAAATCGCTCTGCCAAGTAAGCCTACAGCCCCCACTTTCTTATAAAATCTAGGCCACAGAGTCCATTAAAACTTTTCATGGTTCTGAAATTTGGACATATCTCTAAATTAATTAATCACAGAGTAGATTGTTGCAGTATTGCTTCAGATTTCAAAGGAGGTGCTGTACTTAGTGGCGAGGGTTTTGAGCCAATAACTTGCGGTGCCAATTAATGGTTCCAGGAAGTTGAAGGGTCTTCAAAGAACTGTTCTCTGCTAGCAATTGTTGCTTCTTTCCTCACACCTCACGCCCCAGTTTCTGAAACGTGCACAATTCTCTTGTGGAGCTAGAGCAATTAAGTAGCTTAGAAAAACGGGATTGGTTCAGAGGAATTACAGACTGTCCACAAGCAGGGTTTGAGCTAGATTAATAACAATGCCAATGATTTCTCAAGAAGGGACTTGCAAGGACTTTACTGACCTGGTCATTGCTAATAACCATTGCTGCATCTTTCCTGACGCCCATGTTTCAGGAACGTGAGCAATCTGATTCCGTGTGAAGCTCAAGTAATGAGGTAGCTTGGTATAATCAGATGCAGACTGTTCTTGATCAGGGGTTTGAGCGAAATTTAATTGGGGTGTTAATGGTTTCACAGATGGGACTTGCAGGGACAGTAATGACCTGGTCCTGCCGCACGACTGCACTGCGCATTCCGTGTTATTCGATCCCAGTACGAACACCGTTCGCCCTCTCACTATCCTGACTGACACCTGGTGCTCCTCTGGCCAGTTCATGTCTGATGGCACACTCATGCAGACGGGTGGGGATTTCGAGGGCGTCCGAAAAATCAGGTACAGCTAATTCTCCACTCTAAACCTTCAAACAAAGCAACCCTGATTCTAAATCTGCAACAGAGAGAGGATCTCTAAAACCTTCAAACCTACCAAGGAACTCTAACTCTGCAACAACGTCCTTCAGGTAGATCACAGTTAGTCTTGCGTCGGTTTAAACATTTTAAAGTGCTTCGGAGCGTGAACTTTGGAGACCAGTGAAGTTGTAGAATGACTTCAATTTAGATAAACCGTTTAATTGCTTACTTTAATTCGCTGTGTGAATTGTAAGTTGTGAGGTTTTAGACCATTGCAAGAGATAGTACATTCGAAGAGCTATGGCGTAGACATTTAGTGTACACTTGTTGCTAATAATTCCAACCAAGTACGTGGACGATTGGAATCAGGACAATCACACCTTACCTAAACTTACCGAGATCTTCAAAACCTTCGTTAGAACCAGAATGTACTTCGATAGAATTCAAGCACTCGTGTACAACAGAGAGCCTCTGAAGAATGTTAACGACAGCTCCGAGTTCAGAGGAATGCAAAACCCCAAACCGTAAACTTATCATATGATCTGGTTTTAATCGGGAAAGCTTAAGCTTGACAGGTCCTTCATACCTTGTGTCAACTTAGCTTAGACTCCGTTAGAACCAGAATGTACGACGATAGGATTCCAGCTCCCGCGTACAACAGAGAGTCTCTGAAGAATGTCACGATAGCACCGAATTCAGAGGAACACAAACTCTAAACCCTAAACCCTGAACAACCGAAAACATATCATTCGATGTGGTTTTAAAAGAGGGATGCTTGTGCGTTCACAGGACCTTCACACCATGTCCAGCAACAGGAACCTGCGATTGGGTGGAATCCAACGACTCCCAACTCCAAGCCCCTCGTTGGTACGCCACCAACCAGCGCCTCCCCGACGGCAGCCAAGTGATCGTCGGCGGTCGCGCCGTCTTCAACATCGAGTTCATCCCCCCGGTAGCCAACGGCCCCCTCTACTTCCCTTTCCTCAATGCCACCAACGACGCCCAGAACGACAACCTCTACCCGTTCGTGCACCTCCTTCCGGACGGCACGCTCTTCATCTTCGCCAACCGCGACTCGATCACCTACAATTACGTGACCAACACGGTGGTGCGAACGTTTCCGACGATCCCTGGGGAGCCAAGGAACTACCCATCCGCGGGAAGCTCTGTGATGTTGCCCTTGCTGGCCGCGAATCAATTCTCAGTGGTAGACGTGCTGATTTGTGGAGGGGCGCAGTATGGGGCGTTTCTGGAACCGTGGACGAGGAAGCCGGCGAGCTTGACGTGTGAGAGGATGACGGTGACGGATGTGGAGCCGGTGTGGGTAGAGGAGGCCATGCCGATGAGGAGGTGCATGGGGGATATGCTGCTGTTGCCGAATATGGACGTGCTCATCATCAATGGAGCAGGGATCGGTGAGTCGGGATACTGGGAATTTGGGAAGGGGTGGGGGGTTGGGAGGGTTGAAAGTGAGGTTTAGGGTTTTAACGATGGCTGTGGTTTTGTTGGTATGCAGGGTCTCAAGGGTGGGGGTTTGCTGATGACCCTGTCCTGAATCCCGTGAGGTACATGCCGTATGCAGCGCCCGGGGCGAGGTTTACCACGTTGGCGCCAACCACCATTCCTCGGATGTATCACTCGACGGCGAATTTGCTGCAAGTAAGAAGCTCGATTGCTTAAACCCTAAACCATCGTAATAGCCTTACACTGTTCTACGACTCCTTGAATTCATCTTACTAGACGTCTGACAACAAATAAAGAACGGGGTATTTATTGATTTTAAGCAATACATGCTACTTCTGGTTGCTCACAAGTATCAATGGAGACCGATTGATGTTAGAGGCCTCTTTCTTCAAAAAATTTACATATAAGAGGGTGACGGGGTGTCATACGAAAAAAGCGTCCAAGATTCAAAGCATCTTGGATGCACTCCAATTTGCACACTTCGCAAATCTGTCGTATTGTGTTCACATCCAATTGCACTTCCAGATACCAAGTTGTGAACACCTGTAATTGAAGCCCATGTGCCCTTGAGGCAGTGCAATGAGGGAGAGTTGGGTTTAGTCTCGTTCTTCTTTCAGTAAGGGTATAGGCTCACGGTGTTCGAAGCTTCCTCCAAGAATGGCATGCATAGTTGACAAGAATTGCAGTTGATTTTCCGAAATTGTTGATCATTTGAGCATAGATATTCTGCTGACCTGTGAGTGATAAATTTGTGTTGCTGCTGCAGGACGGGCGGATTCTGTTAGCAGGGAGCAACACGCACCAGTTTTACACGTTCACGGGAGACTTTCCCACGGAGCTCCGGCTGGAAGCCTTTTCGCCTCCCTACCTGAGCGCCACAGTGAGCACCATCAAACCGACAATCAGCGTCTCCCCCTTACAGATTACCTACGGCACCCCGTTCACGGTGACTGTCAGCACTCCGACCGCCATGACCGCGGCCATTGAGCTCAACCTTATGAGCTCGCCCTTCACCACCCACTCGTTCTCGCAAGGCTTGCGCCTCTTGAACTTGAATGTGGGTGGAGCTGTGCAAGTTGCCCAAGCGAGCGTGTACCAGCTCACCGCCACCGGTCCTCCCACGCCCCAAATCGCTCCTTCGGGTTACTACATGCTGTTCGCAGTCAATCAACGCATCCCCAGCACTGCCGTTTGGATCCTCGTCTCGGTTTAGGTATGGTAACCTCACCCATCTGCGATAATGGTACAGATTTTCATCATCTTCCTACCAAACCAAGAGGAACTCCAACGCACTGAAAAATGCATTATTTGGATACCATATGCAAAAGTTCTATGAGTACCAAATCAAAAAGGATTCCAAGGCACTAAAGGAAGCATTATTTAGATAGCATATTCAAAAGTTCTAAGAGTACAAAGCCAGGAAGGATTCCGACGCACTAAAGAATGCATTGATTAGACACTATATGCCAAATCTATGAGTTCTACATGTTCAAAGTCTACGGGTGCACGATCTAATACTGACGTGAATTCTGATTTTTCAGGTAGTGTACACCCTCAAATCAATATACACTTTATTGTGCAGGATTTTGGGGTGTTGTGATTAAATGAGATTACCTTAGGACCGATCACTTCGATTGCCATGGAGCTCACCAAAGCCAAACTTCCAAGATCCTTCCCAGCTTGGACGGAGATCACTTTCTGAATGGGAGGACAGTGAGGCCCATTGACATCTCCCACTGTATCAAAGCAGCTTGACATTTAGAGTAGAGTATGATCAAACCTGTACAGCGAAGGCCAATTCACCCTTCCTCGAGTACACCAACTTTGTGGACGTTAACATCATCTTCATTATTAGGCAGCATTTACTACGTTTCAGCCTTCTCCAAACAACCATTGGAAGATTATTTGTTCCAGTTATCTCATTCCTAACTTGAGCTAGAAGTGTACAGAAATTTGTGCACCGGCGTTATATAATAAATTGCATGAATTTGTTCCTCCCGATCTGGCGACATCTTGCATTTTGGTTGGTGCGATTGTTCTTACGCCAGAGTCAATTCAGTTCCAGTTTGCAACGTAGTCAGGTCGTCTGTACATTGAAACGGGTAGAGAAGTAACTGTATTCACGTGTGTAACCAATAATCTGTGTAGCAGCTCATTTTACTGTCTGCAATGATATAAAAAGAGTCAGCAAAGTCTTACATCATAAAATTTACATGGCACAGAATACGACAACGAAAGAAACCTTAGTTGCCCTAGTACAAACTCCTGACGATGTCTAACAAAGGTGGATAACATTCACTTAATCTAATCTGGCTCCTATCCAAAAGATGCTACTTGAGCCAATGAATGGACTCGAAGCTTCTTCTTTCTTCTCCAATAGACCGTCTACTTCCTGACTGATCAGGTTCGCGAATCACTTCAACGTCGAGATCCGGCATATGGGCGATAATCAGGAGATCGACTTCGGTACGATCGCGCCGGGGGACTGCAGATTATAAAAACTATTGATCAGAAGTATTTCAGAATGTCTCAACGAAATCGTAGGGCTACAGGAAAATATCCAGATGAATACCTTACAAAATGGCTGAATATCACTTAGGAGCTTACAGAGGAAGGGTAGTCACTATGACAACAATCACTTAAGGTGTGTACACCAGGTAAGTATTCGATCACTTTAGGTATGTACATCCGGGTGAGTATTTGAGCATGGTTCCTATTACCAGGCTACCCTTCATTTCTGTTCAGTCATGTTGGTGATTCGGAAAGGATTTCAATGCGAAATAGCACACATCTTTTGAATACTGTACGAACAAAATAAGGATATTGAAGTGCTAATTATTGGTGTAGTCGACCCTACGCTGTAAAGTTTCATACCATGCACTTTTGGGTAAGGGTTTACTTTTTGCGTCCCGGAAAAAATTGCTTAGAGATATTGGATATATCAAGGATAATTCCAGAGGCTATGCACAAAACAGAAAGATCACGAAACTGAACTATATGGTGGTGTAAACACCAGCAATTGTAAAGAGTGAAGGTCGCATACCTGCGATTTCGCCCACTTCCACGTGCAGGGCTTCGATCACGCCCATAAGGAGGTGGGCTGCCCCTTGAGGGACCTCGGTACCGGCCAGGACTGCTACCCCGTCCACCAGAAGGCGCCTCACCATCTTCACGAGCTGCATACTCCACGGTAATGACGCGATCCGTCACCTTGCTGCAATAACCACTCAAAGGTTAGATTTGGCTAATAACTACCTTCTCACAGGAGTCATGGACTTGAGCGAGAAACAAATTCTCAACAGCTGTCCTCAAATCAAAATACTGAATGTGCTTTCTATCAACCACCAAACCACTACACAGCAGAGTGATAGAAAATTAATTTAAAATTAAAAGATACTCCGGAGTACAAAACAAATATTATCAAACGGAAAACAGCATCAACCTTGAGGCGACTGTTACCTCATGTTGGTACATTCGAGAGCTTTAGTAGCCTCCTCCTGAGTCTCGTACTGAACAAACCCAAAATTCTTTCGTATTTGTACACGCACTAGCTTCCCATACGGCTCAAAGTGACGTTCAAGATCTCGTACTCGAGTGTTGATGGGATCAAAGTTCACAACAAATAGTGTCTTCGAGGGACGAAGCTTAGTGTTGCTCCTGCGGGCATCCTCTCGCCTACGAATGGCGCCATCACCTTGCTGCTTGCCACAAAAGATCATTCAAATTTAATAATTAACGCATGCTCATCCATTGACAGCAAAAAGATCTCATAAACATATTCGTTACACCAAAACTATCCAATCAATAGCCCAATATGAACACTCAAACATTTCAAGACTGGTACACAGCACTGAAAGCTCTTAAATCTTACCATGTGGGGTCCCGACAACATAGTACAGAGTGTGATAAGTGTGCCACAGGCAATGATAGCGTTGCAAGTATGCAGATTACTACCCTATGTCGTATTCGCAAACTTCATAGCAAAGAGATTTAAGAGTACCTTAGCCCACTCTACGCTGAGCCGCCTACGCTGCCTGCCAAACTCCATATTGTCAAGGTGGCGTATAGCGTCCTCTGCGTCACGTTCGTCTTCCATATAGACGAACGAAAAGCCTGTGCAGCCCAAACACTAGAGCATGAGCAACCCACATACTGGAGAAAGCAAGACAGGAACCACTGTTAGGAATCGTATTGCGAAATCCCATCCAGGGAAATCAAGAGTAAGAAAAAAAAGTCATACAAAGTACACCCTTAAAAATCTCTTGTTACGTTTTGAGAGGAAAAATTGATAGCCACCTGGCCACTTTTGAGTGCCTGTTGTCTGCACAAAGTAAAGTCAGGAGTCTATTGTTGACAAAGAAACAAGGGTCAGCCAAGCTTGCACCAATCATGCTGCTCTCCATCGTCTGCTGCAGTAGTAAGATTCTAGATGATGCACATGTAGACATAACGAGATGTTGCTGAGGTGGACACTTGGTGGTGCTGAGGTAGACTTCCGTGATGATTAATTAGGATCATGCCTTGAGCGAGCCAAAACGTTGTCATTATGCTGTCACCCATTGCATTAGAGGGGGAGGTAATCTGATGACTGATGACAAGATGATTGATGACAGCAGGAATTGTGTTCTGATGTGTTCAGTCAGGCACATAAATGAAGCCAATTGTTGGCAACGAGGAGCCATATAGGAATGGGATATCCTCAACCAAACTGCCAGCAAGAGAGCTGCCATGCTCTCCATGCTCATGCCTGCGGTAACACACCCATCCTTGAGAACCTAAAAAAATTCCACCCATGACCCAGTCTATCCTTGTGTTTCAAATTCATGCAGAAAACAGAAGGTTGTTCAGAATCAAAATAAGACGAAAAAAGGGGGATGCAACCGCAAATCAAACTCCTCAAAAGCAGAACACAAAAAAATTGTAAGAGGTGAACCGCATGATCCAGTTAAGGATTACCAAATACTTTACGGGCCCTGCATTCTTAACCTTACCCCATAACCAATACCCCCTGAACAATGTCGAAAGTACAATTTCCCTGCGATGCTGGAGACAAGAAAAGCACTACACAGTCTACACTGCGAGGAACAGCGCAGTTTGTTCCTTTTGAAACAACTACAGAGACTACATCGAAACTGGGAGATCTAAAATCATTAAGTCCACGAAACGCTCATTTCCAAAAGAACCAATAATTAAATGCTTACAAAAACGTGACGATCCACGAATGCCTAGCATCGTTCCAAAAGTACAAAAACAAACATGACCACATCCGAAAACATAAACTTAAAGAAATGTCTCCATTGGTGAGCATAGAGATAAAACTCACAGCGCATATCCACATCTATAATTTCATTCCGAACACTCCTCCCCCGCAAAATCAAAACCCTAAGAGAGGCAGGGTTTGTGTAACAGCCAAAACAATGCATAGTGATACCAGAAATTATTCAAACTTGCCTGTCTTCATGTCAACACGGTCCACTCTCCCATACTCCTTGAACAAGCGCTCGATCTCCGACTGCCGAGCATCATACTCGAAATTCCCGCAATACACTGGCCTAATCTTGGCGGCCATCTCTTCAAACCCCGCAACACAAACACGACCTCCTTCCGCCTCCAAGAAAATCTCCTGCAACATCAATTCCAAAACTCACTATCAACGCCATAGGTCGAAGTCCCCGCAAACCCAGCAAACCCTTGGAATTCAAACCCCAATTCAAAGTCGCAGTAGCAAAAAAATTCTCCCGCAGATAGCCGGTCCGACTTGGCCAAAATACATACCGCGAAGCACGAGCGACTGAAGGAGAACAATCTACAACGATGCAAATTGCAGAAAAAAACTATTGATGAGGATGTTGGTGGCGGTGAAGTGCCGTCTCTTCTCATTCGAACGTTCGAGAGAAGAAGCCCTTGTCATTGGGTGCAACAATGTAGAGCGCTCGTAGATATCCACGGTCTTGGGTGAGCCTAGTCTACTGATGGCAACGAAGGGTCGTGACCTCATACCCGTCCAACGCTTTTACTTTTTGGCCTATTTTGTGTATATTTTAGAAATTGGACATCAAAGGGCTTCACATTAAAGTTGGTATACAATGAAGGGTATTTGTCTTTTTAGACATTGGTCAAATCCTATTTCTCAACTTTAATTAAAAAATTGGCAAAAAATACTAACTTCTAAAATTTTAGTATTTCCTTTGAAAAACAAAATTGATTAGAGCAAGCTCTTGCAATCTCAATATATGTCATGATTTTTTGAAATTTGAAAATAGAAAAATACATTATCTTTTTGGAATTATTCCAAAAAAGCATGCCCATGAGTTAAATTTATGGCACAATAAATCCAAATTTCAATGTGGTAGGTAAAAAAGAGTATACAAACCTATAGATTGCAAGATATTTTGTGATTATTATAGTATAGACTATGAATTTGAAATCTCTTGTATGATTTTATGATATTTTGACAATTTTTAAATTTTACATTATTTATGTTTTATTATTTTTATTAGTGATATGTAAAAAAAACTAAGTGTATGTAAGTGGAGTTTCTAAGCATATTTTATTTTTGGCATAATTTTTTAATTTAGTAATTCAACTTATCTATATGATCTGATTTATGTATTAATGCACATGTATTACAAACTTCAAATTTGAATATGAATACAAAAAATTAAAGTAAAAAAATAACTACAATGAGAACCACAAATTTTAATCATATCTTTTTTACTTAAAAAACTTGGCTTGGACTATCAATAAATACCAATTGTTGCTTTATCAATTTGTTAACTATAATCATATTTATAACTTTTATCAATTGAATATTATTTCCAAAGTTTTTTTCAATTATATTATTTAGTAGTATTCATAAATTTAGTTGCTTTTGAAAATAAATGCTATTAAAGAGATTATTTTGTTAATTTCTTTAACTTAATTTGAGGATATAGTAGTGAATACTCAAGAATTTAAAGATCTTTATGAGCTGATGATGAGTTTATGACTTATAAATGAACTTTCAAATGATATAGAATTAAAAATTTCACTAAATAAAAAAACATAAAAATGGTCAAGTAGAGACCGTGTTTGAATTTGGTTCTTCTATATAATAAAAGAAGTATAAAAAAATTTTAAAATTCTAGAAGGAAAAAAAATATCAAATTTATAGAAAGTGATCCTATATTTTTTTATTAAAGAAATTTGTTCTTAAATAAAAATAACCCTTATATTAAGAAAACTTAAGCAATAATTACAAGAAAATCCAATCTCAAACTAGTCCACATAAAGTATATGAATTTATAGAAAAATCATGATAGAATTTTGAAATAAATCAAATGCTCAACCAAGAATTTTTACAACAATTTCATTGAAATAGTAATGATATTTAATGGAATATAGGCACATATAGTGATATAGGCAAGTATGGAAGATACTAATGGAATATAGTCTCATATTTTCATGCAAGTTGAAATTTTTTCAAAAGCTACAAATTATCATTAGTTTTATGAAGGAGTTTTGTTAGAGTAAGCTACAAAGTCTATACTGATTTTGAGAAATGTTATGGAATAGAACAAATTATATTTTGTTGTTGAAGTGACTTACATGCAATGTTAACCTTCAAAGGACCAAGGTCATTTTTCAGTCAAAACACACTCAAAATTGCCATTTCTATTGCATTCATCCATGAAAACTAAAAAATATTTTCTTAGAATCTAACCATAGGATCTTGTACTATATTTAATTGAAATTATGTGGTCAAAATTTCATGAAGTTTGACCATAGGTATTGAAAAATATTAGCATTTAAGTTGAAATTTTTTTTAAGTAGTGGTTTGTAATTTTAGGTGACTTTGATAGCCATTTGTAGAATTTTTTTGCACTATGAACTTTGAATTTGAAGTTTTTTGTGCTGAAAAATTAAGTTGAAAGTCTAGGAACATAATTTCAAAAAATAAATTCTTGATTCTCATTCTTTAATATATTGTTAAATAGAAGTAGGATCTAGATTGAAAGAAAAATTAATTGAATAATAGCTCTAACATGGGATTGAAACACAATAATTTCTTTATTGAGATTGTTCTAGCAAGCAAACCTAACCTTATCAATTGAATTGTTTTTGAAAAATTGTGAAAATTTCATTCAAAAATGAATCATGAAAGTCATTTTTTTAGAAGATGCTCAAATTGCCTAAAAAACAAGATTATTCATAACTTTCACATATATAATCCAAATGGAATGAATCGAAGCTTTACATGTAGACAAAAATATCATTTGTTAGAAAAAAAAAGTTAAAAATTCAATTTCAAGTATTTGTGGATTTATTTTTCTACCTCTCAAATGAAAATTTGGGTTTATTGTGGTATAACTTTTGAAATAAAAATTATATTCCCTCAAGGCTAATAGTTTTTTCTATCTTGTTCTATCTTGTGGGAATATTTCAAAAAGTTTCACTAAAAATTTGAGTTATTTGTAAGGTCCCCCCCACTTTGGGCATGACTTTTTTTTAAGTTGAGAAGGCAACTATAGTTGAAGCGTCAAAATTTTTTGCAAGATACTTATGTCACACGACTTCAAAAGTGAGGACCAAACTTTTTTAGGCACCATTTTGATGAAAAAATAAGTTTCATACCCACTTTTATTTTGACTTTTCTAACTCAACCAACTTTTTCACAAAACTCATGGGCTTAAACCCCATTTTAGGGTACTTTACAAATAACTCAATTGAGGTCATAAAAACCTACCCAAAATCCATTTTGTCCCCAAAGAGGGCACTAGTCCAACCTTTAGGTGTTAAAATCTGTTACAACATTGAATTTTACAAGAATGAAGGTATTTGCTTAGATTGTTAAAACTTTGATACGGTGATATTGCTAGTAATATAATAGCTTAAGTTAATACTATGTTTATCTGAAAACAAACTTGAGTATTTAAAATTATATATCATAAAGCGTTGAGGCAAAACTTTGTTTTTCATATGACGTTCGGGGATCTAGAGGTCGAGGTAACCACATCCTCAAGAAAGCTCATTCAAAGCTCAGGATTCTACCCACAATTTCTTCGCCTGGAACTTGTACAAGAAACAATCGGAGTGGAAAGCAAGTAACTTTCATAATCCTAAAATTTGACGGATTCTACCCATTTAAGAAATATACAAATACAATACTCCGTCATGGCTGATTGGCAAATAAACTTGCTGAGAGACTATCATGCTGAGCTAGAACTACATGTACTGAGATTGTAACTCCTGTTTTATGGCTCTCAGTCGACCTATGACACTCGGCTGGATCAGCTTCCGAGCTTCTTTCATCAAAGCACCTTTTCTATTCGTATCGAAAGCATCCAGAAGATTTTCGATGGTCATAGACAATGCCTCCGGAGTCCTGCAAGCCAGTGGTGCAAGTCTCCTCACTCAGTAGAACCCCAGAAATAAGGCAAGAGCAGAGAAATAGAACTTAACTGACACGTCTTCATAAGCAAGGGAAAGTGCACCACCTTGGAACGGCATAACTCAGAAGCAAAATCTATAAACATTTGAGCAAGACATCTTGCAAAGACACAAGTCAATATACTCACGTGTAAAGTTCGTCAACATCTTTCCCTTCCAGTTCAAGGCCCGGAGTGAATGCATTTTTCATCTCTGCAATTCTCTCTTGAGGGTCGTTGATACTAAGAAGGTACCGTAAGATTCGAACTTCTTTAGGTACTAACCGAGACATGTTCCCTCTCGCAACGTTGTAAAGTTGGAGCATGGTATCCTTAGCCTGATGGCATGAGAACAATTCATTAGTGACTGATCAACCTACACATGAGGCAAATTTTTAAAAAATAGAAAGGGCTGCCGCATCTGACATAAAAATCAATTTACAAACGATTTTGCACGAGCAAGTCCCTGGATCTGGTCAGTGATAAATTGGAGATGCCAATGGGTGGATCAAGCTTCATATCCATATCAACAGAACCTCGCATAGACATTTGTGAGGCTTAACTCACGAAATAAGAGGGTTCAAATGGGAAGGGGAAGTCTCACCTCCTCTTTCATTAGAGTAGATTCCTTCGATGCAGAGTAGGCTTTCGAGATAAGTAGCATGAGCGAAGAATCCAACTCCCCTTTCTTTGCAAGATTCTCTATTTTCTTAGACGCAATCTCTAATGAAGGTGATTTTACAATGTCATCAAACTTCGCCTGTGCTGTACTCAATGACATGAAATCTTCTGCGTTTCTGTCATACTCTTGAACGATGGTCAGGCACTTCTTGGCAATTGTAGCAATTTCTGTGGCAGACAAGGTACACTGCCCTCAGTACACAAAAGAAAGATTCAGCACGGATACAAGGAAACTGAAAAAGCAGGTTTCAGCAAAATCTTAAAACCTAAACCCCAGTCGCACTACCTTCACGACGTTTCTGGTCGTCATAACTTGCTTGAATGCGTATTCGTAGGTGCTCAAAGAATTGCTCAGTAAAATCTTTTCTTTGACGAGCCACAACAGCATCAATATTCGCAGGAGATTTCTCAATTAAAGCAAGAAGTCTATCGTGCTGCTGCATGTCTTCGTCCAGCTGCATATTGAGATACTTCTAATAAGATTCTTTCAAGCATGCAGTAGCGAAGTATAGGTTAACCCGACAAGGATTTCATATTCGTTTGAGCAGTTTTGAGGTCACATGGAGACTTCCCTATTTAATTTAATTTATGACCAATGCATACAATGTTGTTCACTAACCTGAATCAAGTTGAATATCTAAAACCATGAATCCTTGATTCAATTAATGAAAAGACAGGAAGCCAAGGAACCATGGCGACATAGACAGCATACCTCCTTCAAGCGCCTTGAAAGTTTGAGTAAGTTTGTTCTCCTCATGGGATCTTCAGCTTGAGCACCCAGGAACTTGCAGCGGCTAAAAAAATGAGGCCTTATATTGACCCACTCTTTACTGAAGGCTAAGAAAATGTGCCATTCCTCCGGATTCGTCTTTTCCACTAGAAAGACATCTATTAATTTATCACATATACGGTTCATTTTATTCGTCTCCACCTCTTTCTGAATTTCAGGAGAATATGAGCCATCCACGCTCCTAAAGGCAGCGTCGTTTTTGTATCTAGTCTCATCTTTTGCCCCCTGAACCAATCACCACATGACAAAAAGAGTCAGAAAAAAGGCCAATCATGCAGCTGAAAGTAAATTCATTGCACCATCACTGTTGAAAGCTCTAAACCCTAAACCCTACACTCACCATTGACAGCTCCGTGGCCGCATCCATCGCAGAAGCTCGAACAACCAGCAAAGGGCAACCACTGCGACGGTCAGCGACATTCATTCGTAACACTCCGCCTGCACATTTTCGATGAGGCAGACAAATGGACATGGAGGCCAATTGCGATGATAGAGGAGGCACCCAGAGCGACGCCATGGCCATTGCCACCCAGAAACAGGGTATAATTTCTCTAGATTCGGCGGTATCCCTTAGCCTGGAAAATCACATACACGACTAGTGCCAGATTAGCATAACTACAAAGAGAGACTTTCGCATCTGATGCGACGAGTCTGTCTCCCAAAATTTTCACACCTCAGCAACAAATTTCGAAACTTCAACAGCATGGAGAAAACGACGAAAGAGACAACTCGGTACAACCCAACAGTCTCGAAAACCCTATCTCTTGCTTCATAAGGTTGCTTCAGGTCCATGAAACCGAACTTATTGGAAACGAAGACCGCCAGACAGAAGACGGAGCTTGCCGAGCCAACTCTGATTTCACACCAGGGTTTAAGGTTGGGTTTAAGGGCCTACGGGCGTTTCTTATAATCCATTAGGTCAACAAAAGGTAAGACAACGCTGTATTCGCAACACCAGCGGAAATCGAGACCCGTGGATTCTTAAGCTGTATTGGAATTGAGACAATTGCACGACAAGATGAACATTATGATATCGACTTGAAGATTGAAATTCCTTCTGCGGTATTTGGTGTTCTATTTCGACTTCAAGATTCACAAAATCGTTCTGAGTGAACTGATACAGCGGATTCAGAAATTATGCTGCAGCCTGACGTTGTTGAAATGGCGAATTCGGCTATGAAGCTACAGATCGATATTGCTAGGCCTGATTCGCCATCTACTGGTCATTTGGCTAAACAAACCCTATACACCGAGTGAAAGCTATAGGACTTGATTCAATTGCTTCAATTCGTACAAAATATACACGAATGGCACCGAAATTGAAGTTGAGGAACAGATTCAACCATACGAAACCCTCATATTCACCTTCTCGCCACTTCAGAACCCTACTTTGCTCCTTGAAATTCCGGAATGGCACTCAGCATAGGAGTAAAATAGCGCTGAACCAAATAGAGTCAGGATAGAACTGGATTAACAGTGGAAACACTTAATAAGGGAAAGCTTAAAATCTGAGACGAGACCACCTACCAAAATTTCTGCAATTAGGCACCGAATTCTAAAATGTCGACAGCAACAAGAAGTGAAAAACGACGCAGTCCAACACGATAGAACAATCGTGAAACTCAAATCTCTCAGGGTTCAACTCTCTTACGTGCTTGAAATCCAACTTGTTCAAAAGAGTTTGAGGCAGCGCATGTACCGTGCAGCTCGTGGCACCTACAACACGGGAATTTTCCAGTGGAGAGACTTGGCAGAAGCTGCTTTCAAAAAATTCTTCTGCGCAACACTACGATTGCAAAGGTGAAGGAGGCAAGTTCGGACTGAGACGAAAGAGTTCCTTCTCTTCCCATTCACAATTTACATGAACTCATTCAGAAACCTTGCACAATAAGCAAAGGGAGGAGGCTCAGAAACCGCTCATCTAAGGGCTGGTCCGCCTTTTTCATGTATCTCCTGAGATGAAAATATTTTTAGTTTATTTTTCAGTCAAAGAGAAATAGATGAGGAATCTAACACAAGTCGTTTCATATTTTTTGAAGCATTACTGAATTAGTTATGAATTTTCAAACACAATCTACTGTAGGTCCCTATTTATGATCATAGGCCTTGGAAACCCATCCATGCATATTTTGAAAAAAATTCAGGGCTTGTTCAAAAATTAGCATTGCTACATGTGTAAAGTGATTGAAATGGTTTCTAAAAGTGTCCTTTTCAAAATCTGAAATGAATACTTGGTTTAATCATTATTTCAGATTTTTCAATACTTACATAAGAAGGTAGTTGAACAACAAATTCAAATTTTGAATTAAAATAGTACACACCTAACTACTTAATTAGAAATGAACCAAGTATGATTCTTAAACCATCCATTGAAGAAGTAAAAACAAATCTCATCAAGCTCTAGTGGAATCCAAAATTCATTTTTCTAAAGTTCACATGTCCATTTCAGAGCCTCTACTTGATGGTTGCAAAAGCTTGCTCGGTTTTAGAACCCTCTCCTATAAATTAAAATAGTCCATCATGGTCAGAATTAGGAGTTTGCCCTCATGCCACACTGAATTTTTAAAAAAAAATTCCCACATAAAAACAAGTGTGAGAAATAGTGAGAGCAATTGAAATTATATTTTTTAGATAAGGTACAACTTTGCTATGAATTTCTCAAGTATTGTGCCCCAAAAAATCATTAGACTAAGTTACTCCAAAACCAACAAAAAATGTATTCAATATGCTCATCTTACTCACCTAAAGTAGTCACAATAATTTTCAATGTCAAAAGCCATAAAAAGTCACTTCCTACAATGATTTACATTGAAAAAAATAGGTGTTTTTAATGAGGTCACTAATCACTCCATTGGTGTTAAAAAAGACATTGATTGTCACCCAAATTTGATAAATTGGAAAAAATTGGTATAAAGTCATTCCTTAAGTATCCATAATGGATTGTTTTAGCTTAATCCCTAAAGCCCTAAGCTGCGTTTTTTGGCAACATAAGTTTTTTAGGCAGCTCACAACAAATGGAGTTTTTATTTTTTTTCTTTCAAATTTTTACACAAAATGTGCCTGAGGAGTACTTTAAGGCCCAACAATTTTCATAACTTTTGACTTTGTGGTTAAAAAGTTATCGCATGATATGTTGTTTTGGCCCCAAGGGCTTTTCATATAGGAGATTGGCCTAGGTTATAATCTTCTTATAAGGACTATAGTAGTTGTCTATAATTGCAACCTGTCGTTTCTTCAAACTGTCCTTGTAGAAGGTTGAATAATAGATTGTACATATTTGTTAAATCAATATGTGGTGGTTACTAAATCAATTATGGATATTGCCAAAGTAATTAAAAAGTCGTTCTATATTCATTTTCACTTCAACATGAGACATGATAAGAGGTAGATTGAGTTTATTTTGAACTCAATGTATAGGTGTCAATTTTACTGTAAAAAATGAAAAAGAGTCAACTTTGTCAAACTTTTACAGAACTATGGCACATTCTCCTTCCATGTGTAGTTAACCCCACAATGACGAGTAGTTTTCTTTAGTTTTAAGGAATTTACTCTATATTGAATAAAATGCCAACATATTGATAAGTTGTACCAATTTTTAAAAATTGTAACTGTACAAATTCAAACTAGACATGTTAGAGATTACATAGGAAAAGAAAATACAACAATATCAATTATAGATTGAAAGATTACAATGTTTGATCACGGGGGGGGGTTAAAACTGTAAAAATGATTTGAAGTCTTTCAATCCTCTCTCCACATGTCAAATCTAAAAATTTGGTCACCAAAAAAATACGAGGATAAACGGCCTAACATGCACAAACCCAATCAATTTATAGCTTCTCAAAATGTAGTCTACAATTTTTTTAAATGAATTTATAATGTGATTTTTTCTCCAAGATTTAGTATATTTGAGACTCATTTCCAAGAGCCCTCAACACTACAAAAAGTCAAGATTGCAATGGACACCCTTGCACAAAACCTTGAATTAAAGAATCATGATCATTGACTTTCAAAATCAGATTTTGATGCTAAAATTAGACTTGTAAAGGAATCTTCCAAAAATATAAATTTCTAAAAATAATAACTTGCAAAGGTTTTATTTAGCTTCTAAAAATGCTTGAGGACAAATTTTGTCCTCAAGGTCATTATGGGATTAAGGGTCCATTTTAGTTTCCCCTTGGTTGCGTTTTGGAACCTTGCATGTTCCTTGAAGCATCTTGTAGTGCTAATATTGGAACTAGCCTTATCTTTTTTTGATTTCTCCCAATTCACATTTAGTGGTCCCTAGGATCTGAAATAGGTACCTATAGCCAATATCTTTGAAAATTCTTTACTAATTTAGAAAAGCTCAAAAAATTATGGCACCTCTTCTATTTGGTTCTACAACTCTATCTTTGTGTAAAAATTATGTGAAAATTCTTCCCTACATGTTTGGACCATAAAAAATAGCAAGCAACATATAAAGGGTCACTTTACAAGCACTCTACCTTAGTTGAAGCTGACCTCCAACCTCAAAGGCACTGAAATTTTGGACAAATCAGCTTGAAGAGGAATTGGCCCAGCCTCTAGATGTAAAGCGGCCCTGAGAAGAAACGCAATAGACCCTGAATTTAGGTGCAGACACAAACTCAGCGAGGTTCCTGAAGTCATTAATCTACCGTATGTGGTGCCGAAAGTCTTCAGATACAGTGCACAAGAAATGGCTCCGTGTGGAATGTAATTAAATGCAAGAGACTGCTACAAACCAAAGATTTCAAACTCTTGCTAATTCCAGATCAAGTGCAATCAATAACAGGGTGTCTTACTGGCTGTAAGAATGTCACTAGCTAGAGTACAACTGAATGTACAGTGCAAACTAAGTTAAGCTGAATAAAACTCCTCCTGTAACAAATATCAATTATCATCTCTTGAAATAAGCTCTTGGCACTGGTTTCAAGAGATCACAATGGTTACACATCTAATTTTATGACAAAGAAATCTCAGATACATTTTCATCATCAACAATCAAATTCTCTTGCTCCCTTATTACAAGAAAACTGAGAATGCAATTGAGGTTAGACTAGGCCACAGGGTGCTGTTGCTGCTGCTTTAAGAGCTGCAGCTCAAACTTCCTTCCGTCCAGGCATGCTTGGGATTGTGCCTTTTGTCCTGACACACAGAGACGCTGATGCAGCTGTGAGGCATCAAAGGGTGACGAGGAAACAAGAATCAGACACTTTTCCTGTCAATGAGCTGTGCTGTAGAATCAATTGATTTTCATCAAAAAGAAACATGGTTTTCATGAAGAGAAAGACTGGTTCAGGAACTTCTTAGATATAGATCATAAATTAAAAGAGTCTTTGCCATGATTCATAGAGAGCCAGGTCTCTCATATGATCATTGTGACCGTAGAGAGATCTGCCCATGAATCGTGACACAGAATTCTTTCTAACATGCTGTCTAAAATTCTTTCTAAGATGTTCCTGAAACGATCTAATTTGACCAGCAATTTGCCTTCACTGTTGAGAACACAAAGTAACACTGAAGTGAAGAACTTACCAGCAAATCTAAGAGCTTCTGAAGGTGTTTGATTCTCAATAAGAGCAACAGTGAAGGCAGCTGTAAACGTGTCACCGGCTCCTGCTGTGTCAACTACCAGTGGAGCTAAAATAGCAGGCTGAAATATTGGAGGCTCCCCATCACGTACAAGCACGGAGCCATTCTCTCCCATCTTCACCTATACTTGCTTAACACCCTGATTTGCACCCACCAAGTCTCTGAGTTGTATGTTTGCAAGCGAAATCTGATAACACACAGAGATTGTGCAATTATAGGCAGTGTTGTGAGGGATGATCACAGACTGAGGCACTTGGTTGCATTCGAATGCGACTGCAGAACAAAGCAAGAACACTGAAACACGACAGTCATTTCTCTCTAAAGACTCTGCCTCCTCGAGGCAACTATTGTAGTGGCCTCCCTGCATAGAGTTGGTGTGCACAGCTGCAGAGATGATGGGAATGTAAACTTACAAAGAATATAAAGAGAAAGAGTGTAGTGGTTCAATAGCTAAAGAATGTGTTGTACCATCTCCTGAATCTTGGCAGCTCCTTGAAGAATTTCTTCCAAGGAATTGGTCGGCATTGCAGTCAAGCGCGCCAGCTCGGTCTCGTTGGGGCTCAACAGTCACGCCTTTCAAGAGCTCGTCAGGAATTGGGCCTTCGGCACCACCAGCGTCCATAATCACCGGAACATGAGCACTCTTCGCAATCTGCAGACCAATCGGAGTCAAAACCTTGTATACGGGAGACAGCGTCGGAACCAAAGTGCTGATTAACCCGTAAAACAAAGACCCAGGATGCAAGCACGGTTATAATAATTTATTGTAACAAAGGTTAAATTAAATGGGATCGTACGCTTCATCATCAAAGTCAGTGATGAGTATCGCTTGTCTTTGTCAAGAATCAATAAGATTGGACTAGAGAAAGTCCTACTTAAAACTGCTTTAGACCTAATTAGTACGGAAGACTGATATTGCAATAGTTTTGTAGAGGTTTTGCAATGACGGCCAGATATCTATTAACAACTTTTTCATGGTTTAGTATAACGCTGTGCAATCTGTTTGCAACTATTTGAGATTGGAATAGTTTTTGCAACAGTTAAGGCATAGATATGCATGGTTTCCGCACCCAGGACTTCAGCAATGATTCACAATAGACCAGAAGTACTCAGCATAATTCTTAGCGAAGTACGGAACCACTACAAAACCATTGCAAAATAATTGATGATGCATTGCAACTGCTACATCCTGTTGTCGTGTCGACTCGGCGTCCTAGTTACCTCGGCAGCTTCGAGGTTGACAGCATCCGGAATCTCTCGTTGCAGAAGCACGGCACCTGCTCGTTTGATCAATAGCTGGGCATGGCTTGAAATGAATCTGCCATCTTCCAACCTTGGCCATGCGGCATTAGCTCCACCCACAATGATAATAGAGTTTTGTCCTCCTGGTTGCAACATTACCACTGCGTGACCTGTGGGAACTCCCTCGACGGTGGTCACGTGATCTATATTCACACCTGCTGAAGCAAGCGCATCTTTCACAAGGGTGGCATGCCCGTCTTGTCCAACCTGCAGAACACCCACTGCAAATCAATAGTCCGAAGTCCAAGCTCAAATCAATATTCACACTCTCCAAGGTCCTACTCCGAAGCTTGAGCTCGCAAGATGCGAAATTGAATGGGAATTGCGTACAAACGTACATTGAAAAAAAACATTAAGATGTTATATGAAAATCTCAATACTGATTACACAATGTTGTTCAGGAGGGTTCAGGGCTTTGCAATATTAATATGGCGCGTACCTGACCGCAGAAGAAGGTGGGATAGGAAAGACGAGCGGCACACGCAGCTTGGTTGGCACCCTTGCCGCCCGGAAACGTTTGCCCGCTTCTAGCAGCGATGGTTTCGCCCTCGATCGGGAGCCGCTCCACTTACACGTATATGTCGGCACTCACAGACCCGATTACTACCAAAGGAGCGTAACTGATCGTCATCTCACAAACATCGCAGCGCGTCTCGATTGACGGAGAGCGCGAGGCGATTGAGTGTTGGTACGTACTGATCACGGCACACCTAAGGGTTTGTCTTTTTGTTTTTTCCACCTCAAAGGATCGGATTGGAGCGCATGCAGTTCTTGAATAGATTGCTACTGCATGCGAAATTTGCTACAGATTCAGAAGCGAAAATAGAAATTGCAGAAGAAACCCTCGAACATCGCTTAAACCCTGTCAAAACCTAAAGAGAAAGAGTCGACGCGACAGAGTACTGCGCACTCCATGCAGAGTTACAACCCCCGAACTTCTAAATTGTCCAGAGAAGGAAAAGTGCGTCGAGCATGCTCGAATCTTTGCATCGAATCATACCATTCAATCAACCTATCCGAAGACGGTCAAATCCGTCGGTCTCCATTTTCATTGAAGCACCATCGCAAGGATCACAAGAACCAGAGTAGCAAATGGTAGTTAAACCTCGTGTCCCAAGGTCACATTCCAGGGCCATGATAGTGATAATACTAATGACATGATCATGACATGATGCAGCAACTACTTCTTGTGGATCGATATGTACAACGCCCTTGGCAGGTGCCCACGCGCCCACGCCCAATAGTATTCTAATGGCTCTGATGAGGCTCCGAATATCCTCATACGGATATTTGTATTGGGGACACATCCTTCCAGTGATAGCGAAGAATCTCAATCTCACGATTCCCGCGATAAACTCCTTCACGCCTTGCGAAAGTTCTTGGAAAAGGCCAACATCCAACAACCGCATCGATTCTCCACAATCATGACATAGAAGTTTGACCCCGAAAGAAAAGAATATTCTTCTCTGCATCCATAATGCCTTGAAGCTCGAGCCAAATTCGTCAACCTTGGTAGCTGGATCTACCAATTCCTGTGGTTGTGATCGTGGCGACGCAGAGCATGATCTTCCTGCATGACGGAAAGAACAATTGCGTTCTAATCTTGTGGGAGATGCAACTGGGCAATGGCTATCTGCGTCAGCAAAGGGTAGATGGCTGACACCTCTGTTTTCCGGTGGACCCCGGCCATTGATCCGGCGAGATGGTCGTGATCCAGCAAAGCTCCAGGAAGAAAAGATAGGGTGTGATGAACTTTCCTTTCTCGTTCCAAAGGGATGAGATCAGCCTGGCATAAGAAGCAAAGAGGGGCCCGCTCTGGGGCATCTATTTAGTCCCCTTTGCGGAGGAGTATAAATACTAAATCCCCTGCCTCTGCTTCTAGAGCGTTAGCAATAGGAGCTCTCAGTCTTGTTGCATCTCCTCTTCAGCCAGGCTGAGGATGGACTTCATTGCAGACTAATCGGGATCTAGGTGTGGATGCGATTTTAGATTAGTTGCGAGAGGAGAGTAATTTGCCATTGTTGTTCTCTGTTTTGCAAGAGCCACGGCTATGGCGTCCTTGCAGAAGATTGCGTCGATTGACGCACAGATGCGCTTGCTGGTGCCGAAGCGCGTCTCGGACGACGACAAGCTTATTGAGTACGACGCGCTCTTGCTCGATCGGTTCCTCGACGTGCTGGAGGATCTCCACGGGAAAGAAATAAAAGAAACGGTAACCCCGAATCCTCCAGCTCGCAGAATTGAACAGCATTGGGTCGCATTTTCTTGGGTCTTTCTAATTCTTTGCAATTGTGCGTGATTGTGCGTGATTGTGTATGTCTGTGTGTGATTGTGTGTGACTGTGATTGTGGGTGAGTGTGGGTGACAATGATTATGTGTGAAAGTGTGATTATTTTTTAGTATTCTTATTTGTGAAGTTTGTGTTTTGTGCTTGTGAATTGTGACTTAAAGAGTTTGTGTGAACTGGATCCCCGGGTCCAGAACTGCTACGATTTATCAGGCGCATTTAGTCGCATCTTCTTGGGAGGTATTTGTAATGGTTTGCAATTGTGTGTGATTTTTATGTACTTTTGATTTCTGTGTTTTGAATTCTGAGAATTTTGACCTAGAGAGTCTGTGTGATCTGGATGTTCAGGTCCAGAACTGCTACGAACTCTCCGGCGCGTTTTGCAAGAGCGACGGCAAGGATGTCCAAAAGCTGCAGCAGCTGTCTTCGCTCCTTAACAACCTCGACGCGGGCGACTCCATCGTTATCGCAAGCTCCTTCTCGCACATGCTCAACCTGGGGAACTTGGCTGAGGAAGTGCAGATTGCATACCGGCGTCCTGGGAATCGTCGTGGCGACTTGGGCGACGAGAGCTCGGCCTTGACGGAGTCCGACTTCGAGCAGACATTCCAGCGCTTGGTGAAGCAGCTGAAGAAGACGCCGGAGGAAATTTTTGAGGCGCTCAAGGACCAGACGGTGGATCTTGTGCTCACGGCGCATCCCACGCAGTCTGTGAGAAGGTCGCTGCTGCAGAAACATTCGAGGATTCGGAATTGCTTGTCGCAGATGTACAAGAAAGATATCACCGTCGAGGAGAAGCAGGAGCTAGATGAGGCGCTGTCAAGAGAGGTTAGTAGTGTTCACAGCAACATTGTTTTTGAGGTCGTTTTCGATCTTTTTCAGTTGTTTGCACAGGTCTTTTTTATATCCCATTTTCTGTTTTTTTGGATCCTAAGATTTCGTTGAGGGTACCAATTCTGACGAAATTTTATGAATTCCTACCAACGTTTCTTTTTCGATCATTTTCAGTGGTTTTGTCTGAGGTTTTCTTTTCGATTTGCTGTTTTGTAGCTGGGAGGCTTATAGATTTCGTTGACGCTACCAATTTTGATGAAATTTCCATAATTTCTTTGCTGTTTGGGTAGCTGCAATACAGTCTTGTTTTTTCAATCTTTTTCAATAGTCTTGTCTGAGGATCTTTTTCTTAAATTTCTGTTTTAAGCTCGGTAGCTCCAAGACTTTCGATGAGGCTACAAATTCTGATGAAATTTTCGTAACTTTGTGCTGTCTTGGTAACGTAGAGTCTCCGTTAGCCATACAGTACATCAGAGGCTCCATTGACCATACAACTGAACATTGATTTGTGCTACTGTAGAAGTGTGAAAACACTTTATCTATTGACATTTAATTCCTCGCAATTTATTTTTAGCTCAACATTATAAAAGTGCGATACTTCAGATGGCGCAAGTTTCTAGATTTGTTGTAGGGAAAGACTCGAAGTTCACCTGTACGGTGAATGTAACCTCTCCTTACTGCATGGTAAATGGAGACTTTACATTATAGTAGCTATTATGCAGTTTCTATCAGCTTACGACAAAATTTTAAAAGATTTTCCTATGGAATCTAGTTGAATTACCACACCGTTCTCCTTCAGGCTTGTAGTAGACCAAATTTTTTGTTGAAATGTGGTGATACTTGGCCAAAAAATGAATTGTTGAAATGTGGCTTGTTTGATTTGATCGAGTTTTGCCGTTTAGGTAGCTACAATTCAGTTTCTAGCAGTTCACAACAAAATTTTAACAAATTTTTTGCAAATCTGGTTGAATGAGCACATTGTTCTCTGTAATTTCCATTCAGGCTTGTCGCTAGATAATTTTTTTGTTAGAATGTGGTGATACTGAATCAAAACATGAATCACTGCTTGCTTGATTTCGTAAGGAGTTTGATGAGTTTAGGTTTTGCACAGATTCAAGCTGCGTTTCGGACCGACGAGATCCGTCGATCGCAGCCCACGCCGCAAGATGAGATGCGAGCCGGGATGAGTTACTTCCATGAAACGATTTGGAACGGGCTGCCAAAATTCTTGCGGCGCGTGGACACGGCCTTGAAGTCGATCGGTGTGAACGAGCGTCTTCCTCATAATGTGCCTCTCATTCAATTCTCTTCGTGGATGGGTGGTGATCGCGATGGTAAGCAATTAGAACTTCACTTGTATGATTTTATAACAAAATTCTGATTTTGAGAAGGTCATGTTTTAACACTTGTGCTGTGAATGACCTTTGAGATTGCAAGGCTGCTTGCTACTGCTTGCTACTGCCATTATATTTGAGCCCTTTTTTAGAAAATTGAATTCTTTGTGTTCAATTCAGCTCTCATGTGGTTTTGCGACGTATGATATTGAGTAGATTATCTTTAAAATCTTTGCTATGAATGGTCTTTGGGATTGCAGGGCTGCTTGCTACTGCCAAAACACACTTTTTCTCTATCCCTTTCAGCATTTTCAGCTCACGTGTGTACTGTGTGAAATCAGGGAACCCGCGGGTCACTCCTGAAGTGACGAGGGACGTGTGCTTGTTAGCTCGACTTATGGCAGCCAATCTTTACTTCGCCCAAATTGAAGATCTCATGTTCGAGGTACTAAGTGCATTGAGTTCTAGCTTGACTTCGATTTGTGCACGTTGATGGTCATACTTCTTAATATTATGGATTTCAGAGCGCCAAAAATATGACATTTGAAGTGCTCAAAACTTTGAAATTAAACTAGAATTTTCATAGAGCTTTCAATACTAGACTTTTCAAGTGCTCAGATGAGTTTCGAAGTGGCCAACTAAAACCTTGAGCTCTCAGAGTTAGGTGAAGTATAGATATGAGGTTCATCTGGACTGTACTTTTCAATTGGGCAACTCAAAAAGACTCCAGTTTTCAGTTGCGGGCTTCAAAACTACTCCGGCTCCCAATATTTAGCCTTTCTGGATTTGAAGCTTTTCATGCGATTCTAGATGTTTGCAAAACGTGGGGAGATATCCCGATGTTGAAGGACATAGACTCCCGACGTTTTGTATAGATCTCTTGATGTTTTGAATAGATCTCATGATGATTTGCATATAATATAAGCAACACATGCAAAACATTGAGATCTCCTGAAGTTTTGTATATATTTTCAAACTATTTTTTTGGATTATCATTTTCTAGACTTTTAGTTGTCCAAATTTAGTTAAATATGGCATGAATATTGCATTTTGGTTGATTGACGATGCACTTGGTTTCGATGCAGCTCTCCATGTGGCGCTGCAGTGATGAGCTCAAGCAGAGGGCGTTGGAATTAGATGCACACGCCAAGAAGGAGGCGAAGCACTATGTTGGTAAGCTCGTGATCTGTTGTTGTTACGCACAATTTTGTTGTTGTAGTTCAGAGGCGGGCGTTGCCTTGTGGGTTCATTAATTACAATAGCATATAAATGACTGGTCAAATTGTTATGCAGAGTTCTGGAA
Organism: Thuidium tamariscinum; assembly: GCA_947034885.2. NCBI lineage: Eukaryota > Viridiplantae > Streptophyta > Bryopsida > Hypnales > Thuidiaceae > Thuidium > Thuidium tamariscinum. Next base: position 10,293,071 of record OX344755.2, read on the forward strand.
ACACATTCCACCGAATGAGCCCTTCCGAGTTCTGTTGGGGGACATGCGTGATAAGCTGTACAACACCCGGGAACGGATGCGCCTGATGTTGGCAAATGGCAATTGCGACATCAATCTGGAAGATACTTTCACCGATGCATCTCAGGTTTGCAATTCTTTTCCGTGAGTGAGACTTTAGCTGTAGCTACTTTCCTGTAAATGCTGGTAACTTGTTCTCTTGATCAGTGTTCGACATGATCAGTGCTGCTCGGGGTCCTCAAAGTTTCTATGTTATTTGACTGTTGCGATCGGTTCAACTAAATTCTATTTCGACGCCCATACCTCAATGTCTGAACCTGTTAAGGGTAGAGAAGAAAAGTCATGAATTTGACGTATTTATTTCAACAAGAAATGCACACTAAAAAAAGCATTGTTTGTTTTCTCTGGTTGCCGCAGATTCTGGAGCCCTTGGAGCTCTGCCACAGGTCCCTGTGCGAAACCGGAGACAAGCCGATTGCGGATGGCAGTCTTTTGGATTTCATGCGCCAGGTTTCCTGCTTCGGCTTGAGCTTAGTGAAATTGGACATCCGTCAAGAATCTGAACGTCACACGGACGTGCTGGACACTATCACGAACTACCTTGGCATCGGATCCTACCGTGAGTGGACGGAGGAAGTGCGACAGAAGTGGCTGTTATCCGAGCTTCAGGGTAAGCGACCGTTGTTTGGAGCCGATCTACCAACAACGGGGGAAGTGAAAGACGTACTTGACACGTTCCGAGTCATTGCAGAGCTTCCTTCCGATTGCTTCGGCGCCTACATCATCTCCATGGCCACGGCGCCCTCGGACGTCCTGGCAGTGGAGCTTCTGCAGCGCGAGTGCCGCGTGCCGAAGCCGCTGCGTGTGGTGCCATTGTTTGAGAAGCTGGCCGACTTGGAATCCGCTCCAGCGGCGTTGAATCGCTTGTTCTCCATCGAATGGTACCTGAAGCGCATCAATGGAAAGCAGGAGGTAATACCAAACTTACTCGTGACTTTTGTAGAAGGCGCATCACTTGTTAAGCGGTTTCTGCCCCGATATGATGATGTTAGAGGGGCTGAGCAGCTCTCAACGCCCTCTACCTCTTATTTTTATGTTAGCATCCTCAAAATTCAAATCTGTAAACAGTCTGACACCCGACAAAGTGGGCTAGAACAATTTTAAAATAGCCTTTTTTTTAGAGTGAACTCCAAGTTCCCACTTCACGTGTTCAGAGCCCCTCAAGTCACCCTCTTAAGCCTCATTTCAGATGGATTCTTGTAATTGATTGCAACTTGTAATGGAATCTTGTCTTACATTCTAAATAAGATAAGTTGTGATGGGTCCACTAACAATATACCAGACAAATATGATTGGGTCCCTTGAATTTGAAGGTGGGATGAACCTGTACATTTGAAGGGCGAATGTACAGGCCTGGACTGAGGACGCTCTTAGAAGCTTAATGGATTCAATTTTTGCGTAGATGGAATGGACCAAATAGTGGTTTTTGAGATGGTCCCCCAAAATAGGCGTCACTTATCAAATCACCTGCTTGCTATGCATGAGAGCTTCTTTTGCTAGCCACCTTAAAGGACACTGATATTAAGAAGGCAAACGACTTTGTGCTTCACTAACGAATTTGACGTTCACCAGGTGATGATCGGGTACTCGGACTCTGGGAAAGATGCGGGCCGTCTCTCCGCAGCTTGGCAGATGTTCAAAGCGCAGGAGGATTTAGTGAAAGTGGCGAAGCAGTATGGAGTGCGGCTCACCATGTTCCATGGCCGTGGAGGAACAGTGGGAAGAGGTGGAGGCCCCACTCATCTTGCTATTTTGTCCCAGCCTCCTGATACTATCAATGGCTCCCTCAGGGTCACCATTCAGGGTGAAGTCATTGAGCAGTCGTTTGGGGAGGAGCACTTGTGTTTCAAGACGTTGCAGCGTTTCACGGCTGCTACTCTTGAGCATGGAATGCACCCTCCCATTGCTCCTAAGCCGGAGTGGAGGGAGCTCATGGACGTCATGGCCGTCACTGCCACTGAAGAATACCGATCCGTTGTCTTCCAAAATCCTCGATTTGTGGAGTATTTCCGAACGGTATGCCCATCTCCCTTTTTACAAAACTTTACTGTGATTGGTTCAAAGTCAAAACAACAAGCAAAGGTTGTTAGTACAAGCTTTTAAGGGGACAAATGAACGCATGAATTTTCAATTTAAACACGTAAGAGTAACAAAATAATGAAGAGGAGAGTACTGGAATGAAGGTTATGATGCTTAAAGACTTTGTATTAGTGTATTTAGAAGTGTCTTTCCAATGTATTTTTTGATGGAGTAGAATTTTTGGTAGCACTTATGTAACAGTGGCACAATAGGAGGTAACACTTGTCTAAGTTTGCCGGGTGACTGGTGTAGTATCCAGGCTGGCTTGCTATCTTGCTGTTACTTACATAAGAAAGTAGGAATTATGGGTTGTATTGGAGTAGAAGAATGCTTGATATATCACAAGTTTACAAAGTCAGCCAATTTTGGGTGAGTCATGGCATGGTTGAAATTCTCAACGCGAAAGATGCTGCCTTCCAAGGACTAAGGAATGTTACGAGTCTGTGAATGCTGTGATTTGAATAATCTGCGTGATTGTGGGTTGACACACGAACCGGTTGCCTGCAGGCTACCCCTGAGCTCGAGTACGGGCGCATGAACATCGGCAGTCGTCCATCGAAGCGCAAACCCAGTGGTGGCATCGAGTCCCTTCGAGCCATCCCATGGATCTTCGCATGGACGCAGACGCGGTTCCATCTGCCGGTGTGGCTGGGCCTGGGCGCGGCGTTGAAGCAGGCGTTGGCAGCGAATCCGGTGAATGTGAACATCCTCTCCCGAATGTACGACCAGTGGCCGTTCTTCCGAGTCACCATCGACTTGGTGGAGATGGTGTTCGCCAAGGGCGACCCCCACATCGCCGAGTTATACGATACTTTGCTGGTTGCCCCCGAGCTTCGACCATTCGGTGATGAGCTCCGGCGCTTGTACAATGAAACCAAATCGCATCTCCTTAAGGTGAGCTTTCCTTCAACTTATTTGCTTTAGTCGTTTTTTTTCCCTGTGGAAATCTGGATTTAGCCTTCAAAAGACTAAAGAATTTCGTGCATTCAAGTGTTACACTTGACCGTCTCTAATGGTTCTCTTGAATTGCACAATCCTTATACTCCCTCCCGTCCCGAAATAAGTGTCCGCAGTATTGTTGAAAACTTCTGAAACCAATTTCATTGATCGTATTGTGAAAACATAAATTCAGAAGGGTCCAAGTTTTATACCACCAGAACCAATGAGGAACATTGCATGTGTTCATTGCAACCTACTCGAAACAACCTTAAAATAACTTCAGTTAGGACACCTAATTTAGGACGGACGGAGTATATCGCCAGAAACTGTGTTGTCGTGCCTGTATCTGATTGGGCAACTTGCACATGTCAAAACTGTGAACATTCCATATGATAGTGCTTAAGAAAAGACCATCTGTCCTTTTTTCTTCTTTTTTGAGGTAGTGTCATTAGAGAGGGTTGGATGTATAAAGTTCAAGCAGTGGAGTTCTACACTCAACTCTTCTCTAATGACACTCTAAAATTGCGTATTCCTTGTATATTCTCAGAATTGGTCTTTTTGTGCTCATATCTAATTGGAAAGTTCCACATGTGAGCTGTAAACACGTAGATCGGTGCATTTAGAAACTCGTTTGTTCTTTTGAGGTAGTGTCATTTGAGAGGATTGAGTGTATGAAGTTCTCGCACTTGAGTAGTTAAGAACATAATAATGGGAGTCTCGGTTATGCTCTCTCCCCTGTTCCTCATCTTGATGAATATAGACACGGCCTCCTTAGAGAATTCTAGTTAGCATTGTCAACAAACTGGTTGGAAACCATTTTATTGAGGAATGGGACACGAAGAAGTTCGAAATGCAATTTAGCTTGCCACTAATCCACCGCTTTTGTGCCGAGAGAGTACGAATGAAGTGCAAGTGAATAGGGATGAAAGAATCTATTCCAATTTTTCTTTAGTCAAATGGTACATACAGTAATGAGTCTATGTGCTTAAGATCAAATCCCAAATCAAGTCCCACGACAGGAATGAAGTTCAAAATTTACGAGTATACTGAACTCTGCAGTGACTTTCGCTCCTAATGTGTTGGGTGTCTGGACTGATTGCAGATAGCAAGGCATACCGACATTCTCCAAGGCAATCCTACATTGAAGCAGCGGCTACGGCTTCGAGAACCATACATTACTGCGCTGAATGTGCAACAAGCGTTTACGCTGAAGAAGATGCGTGAGCAGAACACGCAACATGGAGCAACCACTAACAACCCGCAGCCTGACTCTCCCAAGCCCATGAAGGCTGCCGCGGAGTTGGTCACTTTGAACCCCACGACGGAGTTCGCTCCTGGCTTGGAGGACACCATGATCCTTACCATGAAAGGAATTGCAGCAGGCATTCAAAACACCGGGTAGTTTCACAGCCTTGTGTCAAATAAGTGACATTTCAGTAAAAACGGCTGGAATGGTCATCCCTGCTTATTTGGTTGCCATTGGAATATTCTCTCTTGTAATATTCTCTCTTGGCGATCGAAGGGCCGGTGGTTGATTTTCTCGTATTGTCTGAGGTGGTAAGCTGTTGAGCAGCTGTGTTTGAAGCGCAATTCAAGTTTAGAGGTGGATAAGGTCCGTGACTTAACTTAGTGCACCGGATTCAGTGAAGAGATTTGTTGAGGAACTTCGGATATCTCTGAAGTCTGCCTTGTGAGAACTACTGCGTCCAGTTTTGCTGCGTAACAATCGGGAATCAATTTAATAATTTGAAGAGCTCATTCTGGTATCCTTTATATTTTCTTTGACAGTTCAGACTGCTGAAAATTCTTGCATTGATTCGTGGTCATTTGAAATTGTTCTTAGCATTAAATTTCAATCAAATCAAAGATTGGACGTAAGAACAAAAAGATGGTGATATTGGCATATGAACATCAATTCACCTGGTACTTCTGTGTTTCTATTTTTGGACTTTTTGCTTTTGTACGTGAGAACATGATGATTCAATGAATAATGAAATCTAGTATAGGAGTTGCAAATCATGAAATAGAAGACGGAGAGAGAAATTCAACAGTAAAACAGTTGAGTTTAGGGTTTCAACATAAGAACTGAGATGCATCTAAGTACTACGACATTTACAGATGCTTCCATGTGATACCCCACGAGTCATGGGTCGTCTATAATCAAAATTGGAACCTTACTACCTCGAATATCCAAAATTCGTAACTTATTCATATTACACATTTCAGTGCGTTGAAATCTTCTTCAAAAGCAGGAACAAAGACTTGCCCAAAACAAGTCCTGCCATCCTAAAAACGAGAACCACTCAAAACAGCTGAATCGAGCTTCCATGCTCACTGCTCAAGGTTTTTCTTCAGCGCTTCCCTCACATCCTCCACTCGATCACATTCCGGATGGAAAACAATCTCTTGCAAAGTCTCGTTCACTTTCAAAGAATCTATCAACTCATCCACTTCATCATCTTCAATGAAGAAGTCCTCCAATTCCAGTTTCCGCAAACTCTTGTTATCTCGCAGGGCCTGGAACAACAACTTGGGCACCGGAGATTCATCGCCATCGCCCATCAACTGCAGCTCTTGCAAACTGGAAGTTGTTCGAATCCAGTTGGAGAATTCAGTCTCCGCCATCGGTGTACAGAATGGCCCTAGCAAGTAGAGACTTCGAATTCTGGAATTGGAGCTCAAAGCTCTATAGAACGCATCCAAGTTGATCACGTCCCCAGCTTTCCTGCAGCAGAAACGCAACGCATACACGAGTGGCAGGGTTAAGGGTAATGTAATAAGGAATTATACAAATAGTATGCCGCCATATACTGGTTGGGTGTTTGATTAATTAGAGTTTCAAGAGAAAAAAATTAGAGAGTTGCAAATCTTCCCAGACCATCTTATAGAAGTGTTGCAGCTACGGTTAAATTTCCTCCATTGAAAAAAAATTTGGACCCCAATGTAAGACATCGAGACAACTCGCTAATAATGTACTGTAGCTTTTTTAGAAACTTAATACAGAGCCGTGAGAGACAATTAATTAGTTCGACCTCACATAGTTGTGGGGAAAAATTATAATTAGTTTAAAAAATCATCTTTAACTTGAGATATAATCAGTTATCTCAATTTTTGAGTGGCAATTTTGGATTCTTCTCTTTTAGGTCTTCAAGGGTTTCTTGAATCGGTACACTTCCCATATTACCTTAGAATGCATTACATGTCGTTTAAACCTGACCAGATTAAAAAATAATAAGATGCGTACCTGGGACCCCTGCATTCTCCGATGTGCAGTTGCAGCTTGTGAATGGACGCGTTGTGCCGCACAAGTTCCACAACCTGAGCGAAACTGTCCGCATCGATGAAGCCATCGTCTTCGCCATTCGGAAAATCCCACCTCACCAAGCTCGGTAACGTCAAGGACTCAATCGGAGCGTTCCGCTGCGACAGTTCCCACGCAAGGTTGATTTTAAACATAGATTATACACAATAAAGCCTAATTATACAAGAAACTTCCAGTACACGTCAAAGGTAACCAGAAATTTCAGAACCAGGTCACTCACAACGACCATCATGATCTCTAATATGACATTCCAAAATTGCCACACTATCATTGACAAAAGCAAACTCGTCACACATTCAAACAGTTATGTCAGGATGGGAACCCTCAAGTGCTACGATTAAAGAGATTTGGGAGTAACATAGAAAAAACTAGTTTTCTTTTGAAAGGAATATATCTCACACATCTAAATCTCAGGGGAAGCATCAGCAAAAAACAGTTCAAATACTCACGATTACTCCCAGAAGCTCCTGCATCTCCTCCCGACTGCACCCATCGTCCCCGTGCCATCGGAACACAAGCTCCCTGATCCCCTTATTCTCACGAAGTACTTCGGGAAGAACCCCGAGGCGCATAATGTCACCGTCAGTGCCAGAACCAGCAATCACTAACACTCTCACCGAGCTTTCACGGCGATCAGGTTTCAGAAAAACCTCGGTGAGGAAGCTGTCCACGGGCCACATGCTTGTCGGAGAGGATTTCTTCTCTTCGTTCAGAACTACTGAGTCCAGCATGAGAGTGAGTGTTGCTAATGATTCCTGTGCCGCCACTGCTTCTCCTATCATCTGGGCTTCCACGTCTCCCATGTCTAGTAACGACACGTCCAAACTGTGCAAATTCTGGTTTTGCTTGAGGTATTGGAGGGTTTCATGAGGATCAAATGGGCTGGTCCAGTCCATTGTGTCTTTCAAAATTCGGGATCCAGATAATATGAGGATTTGATGCTTTGAGACACCTGCATAGAATGGAAGTGGTAAGGACAGTGAGATCTCAAAAATGCAAAGTAAGCAGCGCATCAGGAATCTGTCACATTGGAAACTAATGAACCAGCAATTGGACTATGTCGCCAGCCACGAAGCAAGGAGAATTTTAGTTCAGAGTTCATCTTTCCCTGATTAGAAGATTGAAATTTCAAGTACCGATGACTCTGGCTGCCTCTTATTGTTCAATCCCAATATTGGAAGCACCGAGAGTTTTGAGCAGCAATATGCCTCCTAAATTACTCTGAAGCACACTTCAAGTAGACGAACTTGCTGTCGGCTATGACTTAAAAGTAGAGAGATGCTTGAATCCAGGTACTCTTGTGCACAAGCCTCCAGGATATAAAACGAAACTCTGCAAAGTAGGGTTTAAACGTTCTCAGAGCTCTAAAATCTAGAGCAAATATACAGAAGACTCAATTTGTCATACGACTGCCTTAAACCGTCCACACAAGCGCCCCAACCTGCTCTGCTTCCGAGATGAGTGCCCTTTTCCAAAACCTGAGAGCTCTAAAACCTAAAACCCCAGTACAGATTTAGGATTTCCACTGACTGGCGCACACTCTTCAATGTACTGACTATACAAAAAAGGGTAGAGCATGAATAATTTAGAAGGTTTCTTCCATTCCGCATTACTTGGTAGATGATATTCAACATCCAGTATACGCACCTTGAAGTCACGAAATGCTGAAGCAAGTCCTCCTCCTTCTTTCCAAGAACCCTCTGTCTCCTATCACTGCTTCAAAGCACGCTGCACAAGCCCACAATTCAATTACTCTCGATTCAAGACACACACACACAATCACAAGGTATTCAACGTTGCAATTCATATTGTAGGTCAGTAGTACCAGCATTGTGAACTCCAATCAGTTCCAAACACAACCCCACACTTCTCCATTCAATACAAGGCTCTACACTCACCTGAGTGAAAAACATATCAGCTGAAATACCAGCTCAATCTTCCACGACAATCGATCTCATAAACAAACAATCAACCCAAAACTGAAGCGATCGGAAATGAATGCAGCAACATTAATGTCTTCGCTTGCACCGTCTCAAATCCACAATATTCGGGAAACCAGTAGAATTCCATGCGTTGAACGTGACGCCTGCTTCTGCGGCACGAGCAGTGCATGAGGATTGTGGAAGGTGCCACTTGGTAATGGCGCTCCTGGAGTATCTGCGAAGGGTTTGATAAGCAACCAATGACCCAATCATGTGTTGACAGGAATTATTTAAGTGAAGGTAAAACTGAGTTATCTAAAACACCACATGTTAAACTGTGATAGAGTCAACAGTAGAATCCGAGGTTCTTTACTTGTAGACAAGTGAATCTTTTTTTTTAACCCTTAAACGACGCCAAAGCCATTTTTTGGTTGATGAACTTCAGGGAATCTTTCTATGTAGGACAGAATTGCAATCATTCATCCTCGGAATTAGGGGTGGAAAAGGAAGATTTTCTATGGTGCTTTGACTTCCAACGTGTGTTTTTAGATTTTTTTGAACCAATGATTCCACGGTATCAAAATTCCTTAATTCCACGACCACCGGCTCGTCGTTTAGGGGTTTTTCTTAGCATTTTTGGGAGAAATTTTGAAATTTTTGAGAATTTGCAGAGTCAATTATGGAAAAATCTAAAAGAAACCATTACTGTGAGGACCCCATGTTTTGTGTGATGTTTTCATCATTTTTAGTCACATATTTTAGTGAATGTCCAATGAAACAACTTGTATTTAATTGTCAATACTAATTCTTCAATGTGAAACAAAGGACCCTATACCTTCAAGTTCAAGAATGCTATGCAATACATGATCAAGTTACTATGATCTTTGAATATTAACCCCTAAAGGACCAAGCCTTGTTTTCTGCCCCAAAACACTAAAAACTGTCAATTCTATAGCAAAGAGTAAAAAAATATTTTAATTAATTTTTTTTCACATCTAGCCGTAGGATCTTATACCTCACTAGTCTAAGACAGTGTGGAAAAAATTTCAGAATTTTTGACCACACAGATTGAAAGATACTTGCATTTAAACTGGGAAAAACAAATTTTTCAGCACATTGCGGGACTGGATTTTTTGACTTTGAACATTTTTAACTTAAAAATTCTACACTAAAGAGTTTTGAGCTTTAATTATTTATAGTGAAAAATTGGGTTGAGAATCTAGGGAGAAAAAAAAATTCAAAAAAACTTCATTTTCATTCCTAAAAAAATTGTTAAGTAGAAGTAGGTATGAGATAGAAGGAAAATCTAAAATATTAATATCTTTTAGATGGAATAAAAATGCACTAATCCTAATGGTGAGATTGTTCTAGCAAGTAAACTAAGCCATGAAAAAAAAAATTTGAAAAATTGAAAAAATTGCATCCAAAAATGAATCCTACAAGTTATTTTTTTCAAGAAAACACTCTAATTACCCAAAAAACAAGAATGTCCATAACTTTCTCATAACAAATCCAAATAAAATGAATCAAAGATTCCTCAGATAAAAAAAAATAAAATATATAAGAAAAAAAAAATTTAATTCAAAATTTTCTTTACTACCCAAACTGCCTATTGTCCCCTATTTTGAGCTTATTTGGGCATAACTTTTGTTAACGGGCACCAATTGAAAAAAAAATTATATCCCCATGAAGATATTAAATTTTACTATTTCTAAAAGAAGTTTCAAAAAATTAGGGCAAAAATTCAACCTGTAGATACCTGCCAAAAATTGCATTTGTCCCCCGAAGGGACAATGGTCCTTTAGGGGTTAAAATTGGCAATTTGCATTTTGAGGATCACATTCATTATTTTTTTGACATTGAATTGACTCAAAACTAATCGTCTAATGTTTGATTCCTATGGGAGATTTTAGAACATTTTTCTTATATCTTTGTACAAATTAACTATTCATGTGGCTTTCATTGCATTCATTTGGTCTTAGAGAAAGGTCATCTTAAAAGATTGAAAGAATTGCTTTTGATGAATGAAACCACATTTGTACATAACATTGACTTCAAATACTTTATTCATCATCAACAATTTGGATGCCAGAGCGCTTATAGGCTATTGTAGACCTTGATTTTCATTGTACATTGGTGAAAAGATAAGATAATTTAGTTCTAAATTAATATTTCCAAAAACATATTCTTCCATTTGGTACCTAAAATGATGAGTCATAATTTACAAATAGGCACAAGAAAATTTAATTAACACAATAAGTATTAGAAACACACCACCAAATGGTATGGGTAGTATTTTGTATGTAGCTATAATCATTGTGCCTACACTAACAAATTTTATTCTATTCTATTTTCTTTTTCTTTGAGTTCTAAAAGGGTCCATTGATGGTGTATTGGCACATTTTGGACCATTGATATTGAAGTTTTGGAGTACAATAAATTGCTATGCACTATAAGATGCAATTGCCCTTTCCTACCTTCTCAACTCAAAAAATCCAAGATTGTCAATGTATTTACAAAAATTAAGTCCTTCTTATGTACATTGAATATGGCATTAGATGAATCTAAGGCCTCCAAAGGGCCGTTTTGGGTCAATTTCTAAATCAGTCAACCTTTGTCAAGCTGACATTTAAAAAAAAAATTTAATTAAAGAAAATTCAATAAATAAATAAATTTAAATTGACATGGCACAGTCGAGGCCACATCAAATTCCTATGATTCCTATATTTTATGTATTCCCAAACTACATGAGCTTGCAATTTCTTAGAGCCCTCAAATTTCAGTTAATGGTTTTAAGAAGACCCATACTAGTTAATTGATACTCCACACTATATAAATATCTACCTTTGTTGTACAATGGAGTCCCAATCAAAATGGTGTTTTAGGATTTGTAGTAAAAACAATTTCAGCTCTGCCAAATTTGACAACCTCTCAAGAGCTCAAAAATTGATATTTTACTATGAAATTTTTTTGCAACATCATCTATAAGTCAATAACATGGATGTTGAATTTCAAAGCCAAAAGATTTATACAGAAAAAGATATTCAAAATCTACCAACATGTGTAATAGTGAGAAACATTTCACTACTTTCAACTTTGACACCCTTCCAAAGATTCAATTTGATTTTTAATTGCATAAAAATTTTGGCATGAAATAAACTCTATGTTTTTAATATGTGTGAAAATTTTCAAGGTTAAAAAAAAGATATTTGAAATCTCCCAACATATGTAGTTTTGAAAAAAAATTTACAATTGCCAACTTTGACAGCCTCCCAAGGGCTGAAAAATTGGTTTCTTACCATGAATTATTTTTTGTGAAGTTATCTCTATGTTGATAACATGTGTTCCAAATTTCAAGTTTAAATGAATTACCAAAAAAATGATATCCAAAATCTCTCAACATGTGTAGTTGTGAGGAGTTTTTGAGCCCTTAGTATAGTGTTATTTTGTGGAGCAAAGTTTGACACGGATGTAAAAATTCATCCTCACAACTACACATGTTGGGAGATTTTGAATATCTTTTTTTGGGTAAGTCCTTTGAACTTGAAATTTGTAACATATATTATCAACATAGAGGTGATCTTATGCAAAAAATTTCATGTTAAGTTGGAAATTTTTTGCAATAGAAATCTATAGTCATTATTAATCAAAGCTTAAAATTATAGTTTGAAATTATAGTTTCTTAAAATGTAAACAAAGGGTCGAAAAATCACCTTACCACACATGATATGCCAAATCCCCATAGAGTGACATCCCTGAGTATTATTTCTTGATATTAGATAGAATGTACTCTAGGATCTTGAATTTTCACATTGACAATTAGCACTTCAAAAAAATTCAAATTATTTGACTTTAGAGTTTAGAAGGTATTAACCCATTAAGGACCGTGGTTGATTTAGGGGGCGGACGTAGTTTTTGAACACAATTCTCAAAAAGTGCAATTTTCTGCCTTTTTAAAAGATGTAATCCTAGATCAGATTGAATAAATGAGTTCCATGGGTTAAGTCCTTGAACCACACAAAAAATAAAAGTGATCCAACGGTTCATGTCTTTGTAATTACTCTTCAAACATTGATGCGTCATAAACACCCTTTGGCACTGGTTATAATTAGGGTTTGCTACAATTGGGTATAGATTTGAATATATTGTTTGGAAATTGACCAAAACCTTTCAATTTATTATTTAAAACACACACATAATTGTCCTTTCCATAAAATATGCATTTTTCATTGAAAATTTGAATATGAAAGGTTGGACCATTTCAAGTTTGGCCAAGCACAACTCACTCATTTTTTCACACATTCTCTTGAAATTGGTTTTGTTAGATGCGCATAAAGACACTCTAAATGCGTTCTTCTCTAATTTTTTTGAGATCAAATGTTCTACAAATTATAGGAGACAAAAAGTCCTCAAATCAACCCAAAAGTGGTGGACCGGTCCTTAATGGGTTAATTTTCAATTTGAAGTTTTATTTGGATCAATGGAAATATAGGGCACTACACTTTGAAGGAGCATATCTTTGTGAGAATATTTTGAAATGATGTTTTTTTGACCTTAGTGAAAAATAAGAAGTTGGAAACCTACATGTAAAATTTTACAACATTCTAATGATTTTTCAAGTCATGGTAGAGCTTGCAATGCATGGTAGTCATTGAAATGAGAGTAGCGTTTGTAAGAAAAATGAATGGACATTTGTCTTTTCTTGAACACCCACTAGAAGAAAATCACGTCCGCTGCAACCAACTAATATGCAACTATATGTCTTACGCGACTTCCCTGCAACTACAACCCTCTGTATTTGCACCAAATTTAATGTTTATACTACTATAGTCGCAAAGTAGTCGCAAAGTAGTTGTAGATTGAAGTTTTGAATTGCATGTAGTTGCATCCTAGTTGTAGGTTGAAGTTTGGATTACAGTAATCTAACAAAAGAGTTTCTGTGATGTATTCTACATCCAAAATTCATCACTTGTCGACATGGACCACTTTAGGTTTTGTAAAGTCGAGTGTGTCAAACTACAGTTGAGAATAATCTAAGTTTGACTACAATTCAATTAGAATGCAACTACTTTGCAACTAGAATACAACTAGAAAATAATTAAATCAAGTTTTATATCAATTGTCCCATCTCAATTGTCAAGAGTACCATTAGATTGGATGGATAAGAGCTGTAAGTTATACCATCTTTAAGTAATAAAGTTTAATATTACAATTGTAATATTTCTACACTTTGTAGATTTCTACAACTTGCAAATTTCTACAATTTGTAGACTTTTACAATTTATAGAAATATACAAATATTTAAAGTATAATAAATTTTAAAACTTTTGAAATTTAAAGTTTTGTAAACTTGTGAAATCTATTTAATATCAATATTTGAATTTGATAATCTAAAAAAAGCTAGATCTAAAATTCTAAAATCTACAGATAATTGAGATTCAATTTCTAAAATCTACAATCATTAAGATAAAAAAATCTATAAATCTATAAATCTACAAGTTACAAACTAGTTGCAAAGCAGTTGCACAAAAGTTGCATACAATGACACAAGTTGCAAGCAAGTTGCACAAAAGCAAGTTCCACGTTAGAAGACTTCATCGATGAAGTTCCACGTAGGCTATCTAATGAAAAACAATCTTTTCGATTTTGCAACTACATTGCACCTAGTGTGACTTGTCCACTGCAACTGCGGGCTCCAAGTTATCACCCAGTTGTAAACGTGTTATGCAACTACAAAACTAGTTACTAAACGCAGTCGCAAAAGCCCCAATTTTCTTTTAGTGACCTAGGATGTGTCCATTTCAAGGTAGATCCTAATTTTTTGAGATGGGTAAGAATCATATTGATTAGTTAAATTTTTTGTGCATGTCCAAACTAAACCTCAAAAAATGAGTTGTTAACTATACTACACCATTTAAGTTGAAATTTGATGAAACAATGTCACCATTGAATCAAATAATTTTTGGTTTTTTAAAATCAAATTTAAGAATGGGCAACTTAAAAAAGAAGGGCAATGACTAGAAAATGGTTGATTGGGTAATTAGATAGGGATTAAAAGACTTTTGTTTACAAGTACAATATAGGAAAACTACATGGATTAGTAGATCAAATCAAGTAGTGCCAAAAATGCTAGATTGAGAGCTAAAGTTTGAAGATGTTAAAGAAAAACACAAGATGAAATTCTTTGAATTACCCCAAAGTAAGATGTGTTGAGTTTGGTACTATGCTTCAATAAGGCTTTTTTTACCATTCTTAGCTAGTCAAGCAAACTCTAACAACTTTTGTATTGTACAAAGGGAAGAGAACTTCACAATTAACTCTAATACATGAGGGAGTTGGAATAAAATAATGCCCATATTTTATAGGATTACGTAGAACTACCAAAATATTATTATAAATACAATTATTTAAGCAATAATGAAGGTTACAACATAAGAAATTGCGTCATCACAAATTCATCTAAAAAGCATAAAAAATATGTTGTGCCACAATTATGTTAACCTCTAAAGTCCCAAAGTCCCTATGTAGGACTCTTGGGTTTTAGATAAGCTTGTATGAATGCAATTTTTGATATGATTTTTTGAATTTTTTTTAAAGATTGGAAATTACATTAGCTTTATGGGAATATGATTTTTATTTCAATTAGTGTCCATGAGAAAATGTTAAGCCACCCTAAATCTAAAAAGTGATTTGAAGAACCACACAAAATAATTTAAAAATGAAATTTTTTTTAAATTTAAAATGAAATTTTTTTTTTCTCAAAGATTGTATTTTTGTTTAGATGTGATACTTTGATTCATTTTATTTACATTAGTGATGAAAAACTTATGGCAATCTTATTTATATAGGCTATCTAAATGTTTGCTTGAAAAAATAACTTATGGAACTCATTTTCTATGCAGTTTAATGATTTTTCAATAAATATTGCAAGACAAGATTAAACTTTCTTGCTAAAACAATCCCATTGTTGAGATTATTTGTTCCAATTCCTTCAAGCAATTAATGATTTACATTTTCCTTAAATCTTAAATCTACTTTTACTTAATGTTTTGATGAGTGAAAATTAAGTGCATTTTGGGTTTTTTTCCTAGATTCTTAGCTCAATTTTTCAACATAAAAAACTAAAAATTCAAAATCAACTGTTTAAATATTTTAAGCTAAGAAGATTTATAGTTAAAAAATCAAGTTGACCAAGGTGCAAAAAACTACTACTTTTCAAAAGCTAGTGCCAAAGAAAGGCAATCTCAAACTAAGCAACGCCAATCAAGCAAAAATAATCATTCAAACTTACATGTACAAACAATCATAACTAACCCTTTAAAGGATAACCTACTTAGAGACCATAAAAATCACCCATTTTGAAATTGTAGAAATCATTGGTTTAAGAAAATCCAAAAGCACTCATTGGAAGCCAAACTTTTGTAGAAGATCTCCCCTTTTCACTTGAAATTTGAGGATGAATAGTTGCACTTCTATCCTACACAAAAAGATTCTTTGTCATCCATTAGATAAAAATGCCTCTCCGTTCAAGGGTTAACATGAGCAACTCTAATTCAAATTGAGATCAACTCTGCAAAACTACATGTCCAAGAACCCTACAAAATAAGGTAGGGAGTCCTATTTATGCCACTTCAAAGGGTGCCCAACAAAGGCTATTTAGAATGTTATTACCACTCACTCCTTCCCAATAGCAAGTGTTCCAAGTGTTCCAACTCTGAGAAATAAAAAATAAATATGAAAAAGAATTCAGAAAGGGTGTGCAATAGCACAGAAATGTAGAAACTAGAAAGTGCGTCTCAGCAACTTTGCACGAAACCGTTATTGCCGAAGTGCCTCAAAATCCAATTATACGACGCAGTTATAACCAAACTGGTCAGAAGTAACGCACAAAATAGACTTCGCAACACATGACATTACAGAAAGCCCCAATTGAAACCAACAGAAGCAAAAGCAAAACCATCCTCCTACCAGGAGCCTAGGTTCTCATGTACATACATAGAATCCTGAAGACATCCCTTAATTATATTGCCTGGAGCACACTATTCTATGACTCACTTGATACAAAATCAAACCAAACCTGAAAATTGAACGATACAACTGTGCTGTTGCTGAGAGACCTACAATACGGTTGCCAACTTACTGCTCCTTGTCTGGATCCAATCTCCTCGTCGAAGTTGTGGGAGAATCATCCTTGTGAGCAGTTGCCGAGGACGACTGGCTGGTGAACAAGAGCGGCACCCGCCGAGAATACTCCATAGCAGGATCCGAAGGGGAGTTTTCTGGCAGTCTGAGGGGGGTCGATCCGGGACTCTGCACATCACTGCCAGGACCATAAAAGTGAAGAGGGAAAGGTGGACGATCCCCCGCGCTGGTCTGCACTTCAACACCGAGAACAGAAACTGTTTTGAGAGGGTTGGCAACATTCAAGCTCGGCATGTGGGAGTCCGAGTCAGGGTTGGAATCCAGGTTGAGGTTGAGGTCCGGCGAAGAAAAACGGTGGGGTCTGTCAACATCCATGCTTGTTTCCTTGATGTCCTGGGAAGATCGGGAGTCTTGCTGCGTCGTCTCAACGGAGCCACTGGTAGTGGAATAGCTTGAATGCTTGCTTTCGACTTCCGGGCCTTCCATACCTGGAGAACCGTTGGCACTGTCGATCTTCCCCTGTGACTTTTGCACCACACAAGTCTCCACCAATGCCTGAAACTTTTCGTTGGTGGACGGTAAGCGGGCTGATGCTGCCAAGAAGCGGGTTTTGTCAGAGAGCACACGCTGGTCGTGCAATTTGTGGATGGCTTTCAAGACGGCCTCTCTTGCTAGCATAACTGCAACAGAATCGCAGTCAGGGGGCCCTGCATCAGTTTAAGTAACGTTCCGGAGATGAGATTTGCTTCCAATTAAGTGAAGTCAAAAGAAAGTCTAGTCTAGTTTGATTTCTTGTCTATAAGACAAGGGAAGAGCAAAAGCAATGGTTCATAAAGAAAGAAAGATCTTATATCCAGTCACATGAGATATGTGTAGCACACGTTAAGGGCCTTTCATTCCAAAGAAAGAAATTCAAATGTATGATATAATTGTGAAATGTGGCTATTGGCATAGAGGAATTCGAAATTTGTCAAACATGATTTTCAAACTGTCCATTAGTGATGATTACAGTGAGGATAATAAGAATGAGTACATACGAAAATTATACATTCTCTTTGGGAAAGAGACACATGCGATAGTTGTTTGTGAAGCATAGCAAACATAATGCAAAATTGAGAAAAGGTCCAAACGAAAATAACGAAGTGAAGAAGGGTAGTGCACCTGCAGGGAAAGGCACCCATCCCATATCCAACTCTTCTCGATACTTGAGGCACAACCTGAACCGTTCCAATGCATCAGCGATTTGCCTCTCATCACCACCACACCAAAGCACACGAAATTCCCTAGGATGTAGTTGAGCCATATCCCCAATGGCACGCTGACGAACAATTTTCAAAAACCCTTGCACTTTCTGCACAATCGCTTCCCGCTCCTCAGCCAACCCATGCAGAAGAGCATTTATATCCAGGAAAACCTCGGCTTCGGCCTCGGAATAAGGAGGCAAATCTGCGAACAGAAAGCATCCTTCATTAAGAACAGATAGAGCCGAAATTCGGAGCACCGGCGCTGCGCTTTCACTGGTGGAGTACCCCAGCATGGTATCTCGCAGCAGCCCTGCCACAGGATCAGAGAGAGTACCGTTCTTCTCAAAGCAATAGAGGTAGACTATCTTGAACAAGCGGACTATTAAAGGACACCGAGGAGGATCGCTGACGACCAAGGTACGATTCATAAGCACAGCCTGCGCAATTTTCTTATGCTCAGTGTCTGAGTGTGACCAGGGTCTGGAAGGGACGCCTCCCAAGGCATCGGACTTCAAAATATGCAGCAGTGGAGACCAATTCCAGACAGCGACCTCCTTGTGCGCTTGCACTGTGGCGTCGAATGCTTCCAGCTTTTCCTTCACATAACTCTCCCGGCGTGATTGAAGCTCCTTCTCAGCTGCCTCCTTTCGTGCTTCATACTGTATCAGCTCTTCCTGATACTGCAGAAACGTTTGCACTGCTGATTTCTCTTTGTGCCGCGCAGTGAGATCAGGACGTCCTTGAACTAACTTAAATCTGCCCATTGTCAGTTTTACAGCACTTTGCTCCTCTTCATCTGCATCAGTCTGCAGCAAACAAACAGGTAATGAACCCATAAAGAACCAAACTGGTCATCTTGTTATTTTAGCGGTTTATTTTCTTGTATATTTGACCCCCATTTCTTATATATATGTTTAACAATATAATCGATCATATTGGTCATTTCCAAACCATAAATCGTAGGTCTTTTAGGGATTAACAAGCCATAAGGTGGATGACTGTAACCCATCCCTCACCCCACAACTCCCCCCACTAAGAATTGCAAATACATCGACAACTGCTACCAACTGATCTAAAATGTAAAGCTGGTGTACATGAACGAAAGTGATGGGACAAGGTGCCCTATGCAGTTGAATTTCTAAAATTTATAGTATCTTTTATTCAGCCTCAGAATTTTTAATCAAAGCAGACTCGAAAATTCATGGTTCTGACTCGACAATGCAATAATAATAAACCGACGAGTTAATTCCACTGAAGGAAGAACGAGATCTTAAACAAAGACTACAGTGATATATTCTAGAAACAAACCATAGCTCCCAGGCTAGTTAGCCAGAAAATAAACTATTCACAAAATGCCAAATTATTCAAGAATTCCATTCTCAGAAATACAAAATTTCATGTAGAAGGTGATAAAAACTTGAAGAATATATATTTTTTAAATTAGTTTTGCAGAAATCCGATAATGGTAAGTAAAGATCGGCTAATGCCAAACCAGCGTGGGGCTACGGTATGTGAAAAGCAGCAGCAAAGTACCTCTCGCTCCATGTACCACGATCCGTAGGAACTTCGTAAACTCGAATCCATGGGTCCATTGTCCACGAGTTCAAAAAAAGCCTGAAGGAAGGTTTCCTCCCTCACGTCAGGGAAGTCACTTGGCAGCAACTGGTATTGCATCAAGTGACAAAGACCGGGACATGGGATGACCTCCGGGGGGCATGCAACATGGTAAGCATCAGGTAACATACTCACTTCCCATGCATTGGCAACTTTCCACGCCTGGACTTCAACCTGTTCCCTGGTCAACTGCATCTGCACCTGCATCTCTCCTCGCCCAACAACGAAGGTACTGTCACTGCTGTTGGGGTGGTCCACCACGGGCTCATGGTGTCCAAACGGAATCTGCATTACACTATCACTAGAACTCAAATGGTGTGGTTTCTTCTGAAGCTCAGAAGAAGAAGAAAGCATACCCCGCACTTTCAGTTTCTGAGGTCGGAGCTGTGTGAGCTCTTCCTGCATTGTTTCTACGTCCATACTTGTGCCCGAATCTTTCAATGCAGCTGCTGCTACTGCTGCTTTCTTCCTCTTCGCCCTGGAGGGCTTCTTTCGGGGGTTCATAAGCCCGTGCTTGATAAGGATATCCTCAATCTCACCCCGTTGCCCTTTCCCAAACATAGGGTAAATCTTGAGCACAGTCTTCCTGCCATCGTTCGTTACAGCAAAACAGCCCTCCAGCCTATGAAGGTTCAGCTTGTTTTTGTCCTTGTACATGGACTTACAATAAATGCAGAAAAAAGGCTTCCGTCTCGAACCGTTCAGCTCTTTCGCCCTGGCCAGGTGATGACATTCGCAGGTCAAAGCTTCGTACTCGTCCGTGTCGTACTGCTCTTCGTACACTCGTTTATTCTCCTCCATACGAGAGTACTTCACCATTTTCACTCATTCGTTGTCCTTACAGAAGCTGCAAGACGAGAAAAACCAAGAATTATATCACCAGACTCCACAAAGTCAAGAAGGTACTAAACCCTTGTCAACACTCCGGAAAGCAAACCTCTCTCTAGAGGACAAATCTCTCCATGTCTCTCTACTCTGGAACTCCGAAGTTGAAGATGGCCTTGAGATTGTCATCCTCACCTGGCTTCCCAACTTCACAGACGCATTGGAACCAAGCGAACATCGACGGCTCGTGAAACCTCCAAGCATAGCGTTCAATCCTGTCCTCACAGCAGTTATCACATGCCTCGTAACCATGCCAAGCGAGAGTGTCTGAACAAGCAGAAGGAGGACAGCAGGGCAGAAGAAAAGGCTGTTTCAGAAGTTGGTGCGTTTGAGTCTGTCGAGGAGCTTCCCTCCACCACCTAACCTCCCTTCGGGCAATGGCAGAGGGAGGGCACTGCACAACCCTGCAGAGTCTCAGACCCTGGGGACACACGGTTACAAACTGGGAAAGACGCACACACAACATCTCAGAAAACCACAAGCTGCTTCCAGGCACAACATCCTGAAGAAGCTTAGTAGGACATTCTTAACAGGACAACAAGCTGGACAGCCCATCACCACAAAACACAAAGCCCGATTTTCCATCATTTTCGAAACACACGACTGCTACTAACCACGCCATTGATTTCAGGCTCAAAACATGTAGATTGAATGAAGTCCAGACTTGCGAATATGAGCACAGTCTGACAACCCATCCATTCCTTGTCATGTTCATCCATGTCAAGAACTAGCCAGGTACTACTACTCAGTGGCCTCTTCAAGGAAAGCACAACACAACTGAACTTGATTATGTTGCGCTCCCCATTCCTCCCAAAGCCTGCGCAACCACCATCGCACCATGACACAGCAGTGTGCAGCTCAGACTACGACTACTTGTGGTTCATGTTCGTATATACTGCAGGAAAGTGGAGCTGCGGTCTCTCAAAGCGGTGCTTGATCGAAGCTCCCCACTTTGGGGTGCAGCTATTGTCAATTTCTTGTGAATGTTTACGAAGTCCTCATCAGACACGTTCGGGCCTTCCTCATGATCTACGTGATCTACCATTTAGACACTACAGTCGAAGTGCGGCCACCTCCAGAGCTTCTGGAACTTTACGTACTTGTTAATATTCAGGACGTCCTCAGTGAAAACGTTAGGGGCTTCCTCATGATATATGGGATCCGAAGTGGCGAAATAAACACCCTCACTTCTGACGCTCAGACACTCACAAAGATCGCAAAGCATTGGTGTCCATTCGAGAGTGGAAAAAAGCAAACCTGTACAGAGAAATCCATCATCCCTGGAGCTCTCCCTCTACTGCACTTGGTGTTGCCCGCCTTTCCCCAGCAATATAGTCCCTGCAGCTCTCACTCCATCTCAACCCTTCCCAACCCTGCACTCCATTCTCATAGCGCCTCGCCACAAGCTCCACATCGTAACCTCCTCTAAATTCAACCTACATTCTGCACAACCTGCCAAACCCATTCGGTATATGTTACTGCAACTAGATTTGTAATGTACAGAGATTGTCGAGTAAGCACCTCAAGGAAACCTACAAAAATGAGCCGGGCGGGAATGCCACTTTACAATGGAATTAGCTGTCTCTGCGGAATTTCACAGAATATCTAAAAACATCTCGCCTGCTCTTCTCCCAGAAGTGCATTGCGAAACCCACAAAACTGTGCCAGACACTACGAGAATTAATCAATTGGCTACACCCAATGCAAGCTCTCTTTCAGAAAGTAGTAACATACATACAACAATCCTAAACCTCGCCCAAAAAATGCAACAGAAGGAGCATCCGCGGATTCAGTAGACACAAAAAGGAAAACCCCGAAAGAAGAGGAGCTAACATCCACCACCAATGCGAGCAAAACAAACGAGGAAACAGAAATCTCTCCAGAGACGAGCTTAAATCCCGTGCACACGCATCCCACAAAACCCACACTCCCTCAAACTCCCATCCCCAAACTAAACGGCGTCGGCTGTCACCTTGAGCTGCTGCAGCAACGCTGGTAGTCAGTCATTCCACAAAACAGAGACTGAATGAGCCAAGCAGTGAAAGGACGTGCGTGGTCTGACTGCTCAATCGTCCGCCATCGCCAGCTTCGCCAAGGCTTGGTCAAGCCGAAGTCTCTCACTGTTTGCAGACTTGCAGTATTTGGCTTCTCGCAGTTGAGGTGAGTTAGCCTAGAGTTGAGCTAGGAGGTGGTGTATCCCAGCGAACGAAAGCCGCGAACGTCCGCCGACGGAAAAGCCGAGATTCCTCGCGCGCGCGCGACAAAGCTCGTCTTTTCGTCGACTTTTTCGAGGTGAAATCCAGAAAGCTCGGGACGAGCGGATGAGGACCACAACATGACATCGGAATGTGAGGGACTGTCCGGTGCTGCGTGTATGATCTGTACCCTCGCAGTTCTCATTATGGCGATGGTTGTGTGGTCAGTCTCTCATGCAGTCATACGCTTCCGTTACTCTTTCCATGGTTAGTATCTCTCGGGATGCCAAGCTTTCCGTAAGTGTTCTTTTTGAGTGGACTGTTGTAAGTTTTAGATATTTTGGTAGAAGATGAGATGAAGCGGCGTTGCGTGTGACCTAATTTTCTACGGCGAAGAGCTCTGTCTCGGAGTTTTGAGGGGTTTCTGCTCGGTTTCTTGTTGGTGGGGAGGTATAGGGTTTCAGGAAGCGTCTTGGGAAGCGAACAGGTGTGCGTGGATTTGGAGCGAGTGGTGTGAATTTTTCCTGTAAGGTTTGAATCCCATGCTACCATTCGATCATCTGTAGGAAAGCATGCTTATCAAATAAAATACCCACGTGAATTCAACTGACTGTGCTGTACAGAACTGTTGGTTAGAATGATTCTCAAAAGTTGCTATGCCACCAATACTAAAAAAAGCTATGTTCTCAAAAGTTGCTATGCCAGTAGTACTCAAGCAAGCGTGTTCTCAATGTTGACAGAATTTCTCGCATAAATGAAGGGGTATTAAAGAATCCACTGCACCTATTCTGAGCGCTTTTATCTACTGTGAGCTATTAGTACTCTGCCAACACACTCAATGGCTACCTACCACTTCAACCTTGTTGTGCAACAGGCCGGCCTTTGGAGGTATTTCGTGAGCTGCAGGAAACGATACTGGCGGCGGCGTCCTTCTCAGGTGGCCTCTTTCCTCCAGGAATGCAACGCAGTCGTCAAACATGAAATCCAGAGGTTTGAATTTGAGACCCAGGCGTTGCAGTTTGGTTGTGTTGAACGTGTAGTAAGGCAAGGGTGGCACACCATTCAGTCTGCAACAGTCGAAGCATATGTGCAAATTATCAGTATTGGGCTTAATGGAATTCTCTTTTCATACGTGCTACCGATCTTGACCAAGATAACCACACCAGAAAATGACAATTCAAGCGCGGAGCATAAATTCTCTTACTGAATGTTTTAACATCCATATATCTTTGTCAGCAAATCAAAGAGGATTTCAATGCACCTAAAAATGTGTTATTTTGATACCATACTCTACAGTTATAAGAGCTCAAACTCTTAATGTTAGAGAAATTTAAAACCAAAACAAGTTCTGATTTTATGAAGTTGTACATTCTAAAGATCAATATGTACTCATTATGCACAAGATTTCAGGGTGTCATGTTTAGGTAGGTGTCCCAATTAGGTCTCTCTACCTATTGGGCGACCCCTTGATTTACAGATCGAAATGCTTACTTGGTAGAAATAGGGAGGTCTGGGTACCGTCCAGCCAAGTACTCCACGAGCTCCTGTGGATTGGTCTCCTGAGCAGAGCATATGTAGCGCCCTTGTGCAGATGGCGTTTTGTACACGAGGATGTGGGCTTTTGCTACATCATCCACATGGACGTACCCCATTCGGCCTAGCTTTCCGAAGTCGCTGCCCCCTGCATCACCAACGTCAATGTTTAAGGTGAGCTCTTTTGAACCGTGCAAATAAGAATTAGACCGATGATCACATGATGAGAATTAATCTTGAGTATTTTTAGTTGTTGCCAAGAGAGAATGGGAACCAACACAACCCCTTTCATAATTTTTAGCCTTGTGTTGGATTGGTTATGAATTTATAAAGTCACTTCCCAAACCATACACTGTACTATGTTTATTTGACCTTCCTAATTCCTTGAAGCTTTGCAAGAGAATGTTAAAACGAAGGCAAAATTGAATGACATTGAGTGAAACTACGAACGTATGGTTGAGGAGCGAGGTGGAATTAAAATATCTACCTTACTGTTGTAGTACAAGCTAGGCGAAAGGCTGGCTATGGGGATGACGACACATAATGGCATCCGAGGGCATTCAAGAGTTCGGGTGTACCGTTAAGAAGGTCGACGACGTCTTTTGCAGTTTTAGACAGCTGGAGGGGCAAACAAGGGCCGATTACAAAGCTCGGTGTCACAACTACCAAGTCCAGGGAGTGCAGAAATGCAAATTTCCAAGCCTCTTGTTCCGCCAAAACTTTGGCTAATGCGTACCATAACTGCACACATACCAAACCTTTCAGCAAGATCATTCTTGGAACATCTGCATTATGTACTCGTAGTACTCACACAGCTGGATATATCTTCTACCGTTGGAGTTCATTCGTTTTACATCTACTGGTGGTTAACCTCTTCATGGACCAAGAGATCCAAACTTAGCCTCTCTTGTTTCTTAAGCAGTTTTGAGCAAGTCATATAGATTCTTTCCTCTGACTAATTTCACTATGTTTTTACCAATACATGCAATGTTCTTCACTGATTCTTGTGAAATCAAATTTGACCCCGTTTGCATTATTTTTTTCACTATGTGATCATTTTCCAACCGCAAAGTTAATTGATAGTCAGTGACCTGATGCTGGTTGCAGAGGGGAATGCTGCTCCAAGAGGACTCGTCCAAGTGGGTCTTAGCTCCCGGCTGCTCCAGGTCGTCGCGGAGGCGCACCGCAGAGCTGGAGGACGTGAGCACCACGCGCTTCACGGAGGCTTTCACACATGAGCGCAGCACATTCAGAGTGCCTAAGATGGCTGGATCCAGCATCTCTGCCTGCATGAAGGATTCTCAACTTCGTCAGCGTAGAGTAATCAGCTTCAGGAGATCTCAGGATGAAATGGTACCTCATGCCTCCCACACATCTCCTGTCAATCCTTCTGTAAGGTGTCTGATACTATTTGCGTCACTTTAAGCATTTCAACCAGTATGTAGGAGGTTCCTTTGATCGGGGAGGTCACTCAATAGAGCTCTCTGGAGAGATCACTTTCGGTACAAGAGTCAAATTCTCTTGAGATCGAATCTAAAATCACTCAAATGTATGAAGTCGTTTCTATGGAGTCATTTCAACGGGGACGTTGTAATCCACTATTGAGGAGTCTGTAAGCCCCATTTCCATTCAATGACCAGTAGCCATAGACATCCAGGCAAGTCGTGCTAACACCACTTACTACTTGAACGCCAACTAAGTGTTGCTGCTGGCAACAGAAGTCAGTCAATAGAAGACAGAATCAGACCCGCAACGGTTTTAGTATCCACAGACTACCTTACAGCTCGAAACGGTGAGTGAATTTGATCATCCCAGTAGCTTCAACGTTATAAATCTCTGGCATGAATTGCAGGACGAGATTCAGGAAATGGCGCTGAGAAGGATGACCAATTCATTACCTTGGGGTCAGTTTTAACGAACACCACAGGCATGGCAGTGTGGAACACACCCTCGCACCCTGAGAACGCCTCATCGTAGCTCCCTTCCGTGAGCAGGTCGCCCTTCACAAGCTTCAAGCGCTCCTTCGCTCCCGGCAATGCCCACAGGTGAGCTACCTTCTCACGATTCTCTGAACACGAATGTCATCACAACACACGTAGTTTGATCACAGACACAAATCTTAAATCAAGCCCTCAACTTCGCATTGATGAACTCCAGGTTGCAGTAAAGGATATTAAACTAAATCCCGTCTTCTATTGACTGACCCGTCGCAACTCATCTCTTCCAATCAACACTTGTTTGGCCTCCAATTAGCAACCATTGTTGCCTGACTTGTCTACATTGGTAGATAGACACTCATCTTTGAAACTGGTGTCTACTATCCCTTCTGTAGTGATCGACAACCTCCCATTGCATACGAAATCATCATAAAATAATTGAGTTACGAAAATTTGACCTCAAGAGAGTTTGGCTTCTTGATAG
Organism: Thuidium tamariscinum; assembly: GCA_947034885.2. Taxonomy (NCBI): domain Eukaryota; kingdom Viridiplantae; phylum Streptophyta; class Bryopsida; order Hypnales; family Thuidiaceae; genus Thuidium; species Thuidium tamariscinum. The sequence continues at coordinate 10,319,445 of OX344755.2, forward strand.
CACCCAAAAAGGTGCCTTTTGAAAGCTCTCCCAATGGAAGCACACTGATATTGGTTCAAGTAGTTAGGATAGGAAGCGTGCATCCTGGCTTCTGTTGAGGGACTGCTTACCAGGATCTCGAACAGCGCCGCGGACGTGATATCCGTCGTCAAGCAAGCATTTGACGAGACACGAAGCCAGGAATCCGGAGGCTCCGGTGACGCATACTGTGCCTTGGTTCTGAATTGGGTCCATTGTCGGTGGTATACACGTGTTGATGCAGGTGGGAAGCCTTGAGGAGCGTTGGTAATTTCCTGTGGCAAAGAGAATCAGAGCTGGGTCAGGTGGGCGTGGAGCTGCTACTTGTACGTGTCAGTCCAATGCTAAGCTTATTTCCAACTACCTAATTGTTCACTATTTTGTGTATCCAGTATATGGAGAGCAGTTGGCCTAGGCCTTTCGTGTGAGTGATATCACTGATTTGGCTACGTGATTTTATTGCTTCCTGTTTTGCTCACGTTACTTTGGTGCCCGCGCCATGTAATGTACGTGGGGGGTATAAGTTAACTTACGTTGACAAAGGTTTTCAGGAAGAGTTTGGACGTCGTCAAGCTTTGGTAGCAGTGCCTAAAAAGCAAGTGCTAAACAAAACTGGCTTGATCCACACCCTGCATCCAGCGCCAGCAACTCTTTCAGTGGCGCATAACATTGCTGAAGGCATGTGAAGATGGTGCCATGATGGTGCATTCAAATGTTATAAAATTAATTTGGTGTCAACCTCCATACCAACCTAAAATGACACTAAAATGACCTACATTATCAAGAATGTGACTTTTAGTGTCAAAATGGCACCAAAACAATCTAGCCCAACTTTTCTAATGTCCCTTTAGTATTCTTGAAAAAGGAATCCTTCTTGGCAAACAAAATTGTCTTATTGATGGCTCATTAGCCAACCACAATCCTTGAATTGATTGATAAGTCCCTCCCAAATATCTATTAAAGCATAATATTGTCTTCCAAGCGAGGGGAGAACCATTGCTTGGTTATAAAATGTTATGCACATGCTTATCCAAGTAGTTGACCTTCATTCAAACCTTAGAAGGACTTGTACTTTGAACCCTTATTGTTTGAATCCTTTCTTGAATTTTTGTGTTATATCTTTATAAATATGTATTCTTTATTACTTACTTCAATATCATCAAATTCATCAGATAGAGTGGTTTTTTCAAAAGCCAACCATTGGTTTAAATGAGCGAGAAAATTTGTGACAATGCAAATAAGCTCTAGGAACCTTTTTGAATATTGTTTAGAACTTGGATGTCATAGTGCTAACGGGTTAAATCTTCATTGAACATTGATTGTTTAAGTTGACTATTGAATCTTGGAAAATATTCTTGTTCATCTTTATACAACAAATGGAAAATGTCAGTGAAGAAGATGGAAAATGTTCAATCATTGATATGTATATAAAACATATTAGGGGCATCTCCTTTCCTTCAATAGGAATTCATTGATTTATCATTAATCCTTTCCATTTTCTTTTGAGAACTGTAAATTAGTTCATTTGTTAGCTTGTAGATTAGAAAATAAAATAAAATAAAATAACCCCAATTTATAAATATCATGAAGACCATTAGAGAAAAAATCTAAAAAATTTCAATTTAGAGTAAAAAAAGTAGAGAAAAAATAGGACTAGGTATTTGAAAAACAATTCAAAATGGGAATTAAAGAAAAATAGTTGGTAAAACCCAGAAAATACCTTGTACAGATTCCTTACTTCTTACTTAATCTTTCTTTTAACTCCACTTGACCTAGTCCATTAAGTTAAAAATTGGATGAAGCCATTAATCAACCCTCACCTAAATTGAGTTGCAATTGATTCCCAACTACGAGTCCCTACAAGTTGCAACAGATAAAGAACTGACCCGACTGACCGGCGGTTCCCGGTTCCCACCGCGGGTGACCTGTAATTAGAGGTCTCCGTCTCTCCCCGTCTGTCTGCTCTTCCGACGTCGCAGCGACGAGACTGCACTGATGAGCTCCTCGTCCAGCGACTTCTACTGCAGAGCTCGCCAAATGCCAACGCAATGTCTTTGCACACCGGTAGACCTTCTAGTTTCTGAAGCTTCTTAACTTTCTCGAGATCTTGCCTTGGCCCTCACAGCATTTCCATTGCACGTCTACGACCGTGGATCTCGGATACTACCAAGCCAAACCAGTAATCTCCAAGGTTGTAAAGATCATTTCTCTCTGTTTATGGTTCTGCTTGCTGCTTGCTGCTAACCCCAGCTTCCATACGCCGCTTCTTCAAGTTTCATGCTGCGTTCTTAATTCCTTCGCAAAGCAACTAGTCGCCGGTCGAGATTCACTAGCTCAGTCCCTGTTCGTTCACGCATGCACATGCTCATGGTCAGTCCCAAGCGATTCAGGTGTTACCCCCAAATTAGTTCATCTGTCGATTCCAAGACAATGCATGTGCACAACAGAAAATCCCTTCTCCTGGTCATGACGTGCAATTGTTTCCTATTCACGAGATCCCCGCTACGTCTCGCCCTGAGTGTCTGCTCATGCCGTTTCTTCGAGGTTCATGCTGCGGGCGTTGCCAATTCCTTTCGGAACGGGCACAGCAACTATCTAGCTAGTCGCCGATTCGTACGAACTCAGTCCCTGTTCACGCATGCTCATGCATCAGTCCCTAGCGATCCTAACTTGTGCTGCCCCAAAATCACTTCATCTGTCGATTCCATGACAATGCACACAACAGAAAGTCCCTTCCCATGATCAAGATTTGCAATTGCTTACCACTCACGAGATCCGCGCTCCGTCTCCACTGCCTGCTCACGTCGCTTCAAATTTCAAGCCGCGCTGCGCCGGAGTTCAGTAGTCATGCAGAACTCATTGGGCTTCATCAGATGCTCCCAGGCAGTGGCCTCGATCCGCTTTTGCCGCTCCTAGCGGTCATGTGATTAATGATCCACCTTAAAGGGTGGCGGCGGAAAAGGCCACTTGGAGTGATGGCATAACTTTATCCACAGCGGCCTAAGAGCATCCCACCAGTGAGTTCCCTATCCGTAAAAGTTTAGGGAGAGAACCTCACATGCAGATAGAGATACAGAAATTTCACCGCACCAACTTTTACGTACAATCTGTGTCTCTAAATTATACAGATTTCTGTAAAACTTTGCTCCAGTTCTGTATCCAGAGGTCTCATCCGCATGTGACGTCCCAAGCTCAAATAGGGATACGGAAATGGAACTCGTTGGTAGGGATGCTCTAAGTAGTATGTAGTCTGCTCTAAAACCGACTACTTCAGCCCACCTAACTCATCATTGTCAGTAGGACATATTTCAAATAACATGTCAATTGTTCCTAAATAGAGGTAGTAATTAAGACATACGCGCTTTTAGTACAAACTATTTTAATTCTTGAACCCTAGAACGACGCTACAGATACTTAGAATTAAACCCATTTTTCAACCCATTCGTACCTTCAACGCTCAGTCATCCTTACTGGATCTCCCTAGAGGGCCTCCTGTTATAATACATTCCCTTTTCAAAGATGTTGGTTAGTTCCTTGGACAAGGTGCTAGGTGTAGATATTTCTAATCCAACTATGTGTCAACATAGATTCCATGTCGCTGTAGATATCTACTCAAGTTGGGTTGCTCGTATCTTGATTGAAAATGGAGATAGGGATTCTATTGAAATTCAGATCACTTATGAAAACCTATGATTGTGTTGTGGCATCTGTAAAGGTTTTATTCACCCTACTTTGAACTGTTTGAGTAAGTCCTAAGTGGGAGGTACGAACTCATACAATAAACCACCGAAACCAAAAACAAATCCACAAAACTCGATCAATATCCCTCAATCTAACCCCTATTCAACATTCATTACGACTTTAGGAGGGGTCTAACTAACAACCCTCAATCTACCTCTACCCATAGGGAACGTTACAATCGTCATATAACTTTTAGGATCAAGAGAGTACATCAAGATATAATCCCATATGTAGAGGGCTTTGTTCCACTTTGCAACCATAGATATGGGCTGATTTCTTACAATTCAATTATCCCAGCGAGCTCTAATCATTTCTGGGCTCGTAGACTTTCCATGGAGCAGCAATTGGATGAGTTAGATGAGCTGCAACACTAAAATCCTTGCCCTAATTCATCACAAACCCTAAACCAAAAACGTAGAGGAGAGACCCTTATCTCATTCACAAAGCATAAATTTCAAACCCTCTTCATCTAAGAAGTTTGCCCCATCTGGAAATCAAAGCGCTAATGCTACCCCTATCCAACTTCTTCCTACTTCAACTTTGCAATCCCATCACACACCACTTCATATTTTGGAATTCCCTCCTTTTTCCCTTGAACCAACCAAACAGGCCACAACTTCAACATCCAAAGGTCTTTTTCCTCAAAACCCGAACTTTAGCACTAACTTACAATCATCTGTCAATTTTCTCTATAGCAACCCTATTGCTCAAACCCCATCAATGGTTGGTAAGTAGAGATGCTCCCACAAGTGCTCCTTTTTCTCATGGTACTATAATACCTATTTTCACCTCTTTATTATTACTTCTAGTTCATGTACATTCCAAGGGATTCATACGCTCTATGGAGAAAACAGAAAGGATAGTTTTGGTAAGGGCAAAATCCATTTTATCACTTAACGTAATTGAAAAAATCTCCTTAAAAACTAGAGCTAAAAATGCTTAAACATAGCATTATCCCTCCAAGTAAATAAATATTGATTCTTGGTCCAACTACACATGAAGAATACAGTACCAAGATGATGTTTAACATTGGTGATATACACATAATTAGGACTCAGAGCAAAACCACCCTTCAACCTTCACACTCTGATGGTTAGTCAATTTTACTAGATATATATATATCTGTCATAGTATCTAGAACGCCGCACCAATCACCAAAGACCACCATCAACCACCACCACCTAGAACATGAGCTATATGTTGACGCTCCCCTCATTTTACAACCCATCAATGATAGCTCAAGATCATCATCTTCCATAGTTGATCACGGTACCTTCTTTGTGTTAAGAACTTATGGGTCTTTGATTATAAATCCAGAACATTATATCAGTGGGAAAACACTAACATCCCGGTTACAAATTCCAATACTAGTAGTGACTCATCTATTAGAACACTGAAAGCTTTAGCTAGGTAGCAAAAGACTAAACATAAGGTCCCACTCCAAAATGGCACTTCAACGTCATTATTAGACTCAACTCTAGATATCTAAAGACTCAAGAAACATATCAGCAATGATTGCAGAGGGAGTACTGGGAAAATTTCCGATCTGAGCTCTACATGAACCTACAAATATTGACGTACAATATCAAGGGTCTTAACGATTCTGCAGCAATAGATAACCTTAGATATTATTTCCAAATGAATCCAGTTCATTTCTTATGTATTCAAGAACATAAATTGAGAGGATTGGAATAAACTTCTCTAGGTAGGTAGATGTAGAAGCGAATTGTAATCCTCTACACTAATGCATAACCAAGATGGTCTAACCATATATCACAATTTGGAGAACTCTTTGGAAGAAAGGTGCTATAGTTCATTATGATAGGGTTACCAAGTGGAGACCTAGGAATAATCAATATATATATGCCTATTGAATCTCGAGCTTGAAAGGTACTTTGGGAAGTTCTTGTTTAAGATCTACCCAAAATATGCCATTGGATTTTGTTAGGAAATTTTAACATGGTGGAACAAGGATGCAATAAGACATCACTATGTGGGAGAATTATCTCTACACAGAAAAGGCAATTATTTAACACTTTCAAAACTTCCTTTGGTGTAAGTGAAGTACCACTCATCACTTCAAGTCTTGACTTTTCATGGGACAATGCTCAACATGATAACGCTGGGATGATGGCACATTTGGACCATTTTTATATTTTCCCAAATGATTCATCTAGCCAAAGATAGGTTTTAAAATATTGTACTAGGGGAGATCAAACCCGCTCTGACCACAATTCCATTTCACTTTACATTGAATTGGCACGCTCTTCATCTAGAGTCAGCCGTTGGAAAATGTCTTCGTACAACTTCGATGAGGTAGAAACAAGAATTTGGAGGATCTGGCGTTGGGCCCTACTTGGGGCTACTTTCTTCCCTAAACTTAAAAAAATCACTAGATTTTACTATCAATTTTGTATCAAGCGTACTCATGCAAATTGATTCTAGAAAGATCAAGTGCGATCAAATCTCAAGAGGAAAACTTTAGAGCTATAAGGCTCCCTCTTGATTGCTAATATTCAAGAGGAAATAAATGCCATGCAATCAAAACTTACTAAAGTTGAGAGTCGAAAAGTCCAAGGGCAGAAGATTAGAACACGTGCAAAGTGGTAGTTATTCGGAGACAAAGTTACACCCAAATTTTTTATAGCTTACAGAGAAACCCGATCTACAGCATCGAGCACCAAACTCAAAGACCAATAAGGTACCGCCTTCTAGTCTAGACATGATCTTAAAAAATAAGCTTAGAATTTTATACAAAGCTCTACGTTAGAGAGACAATTACAGCAAAGATGGAGGAAGATAGAGTAGCAATCCTTGCATGCGTTACTAACAACCTCTCTACTCAAATGGTTGTACTACTTGAAGCACCCATCAGTTAGAATGAGATGCATTAGGTCTTGAAATAGATGGTCAAATCTAAGAGCCCATGCCTAGATGACATCAAGTTTGTAGAATTTTTTTGCAAGTTTTGGAACTTAGTAGGAGAGGAGTTTACAAACATGGTCGCAATCTCTATTTAGCAAGGCAACTTTCCAAACAGATTGAACTCAAGCTTGATTACTCTTCTTTTTCAAGCCTTCAAGGCACGAAATCGTACAAAACTCTCAAACTGGCACCCTATAACCCTCTTAAATGTCTCATATAAGATCATTGCCAAAACTTTACAACTTCAATTACAACAGGTATTGAAGGATGTTATAAGCCAAGAGCAATCAACTTTCCTTTCTTTTGGTTATATTTTAAGAAACATTCTTCTCCAATATGAGATGGTTCAATAGGCCAAGGAATTTGACCAAGATTTAATCTTCTTAGAATTGGACTTCATTAAGGCATATGATGTGGTTTCATGGGACTTTCTTCAAAGAGTCATGAAACACATTGGAATTCCTAACTCTCTTTCAAAGATTGTCATGATGCTCCTTTAAAATGCATATGCAATGGTTTTAATCAATGGGCAAGCAACTTTGCAATTCCCCATTCAACATGGCGTTAGGCAAAGGTGCCCCCTTACACCATACTTCTTTTTGCTAGTTGGAGAAGCTTTCCATTGGGCAATTGCTTTCCATTGAAAAGCTTTCCATTGGGACATCATCGGTGCCAACAAAACATATTAGAAGATTGTAAGAAGGATGTCTATGCAAACACCACACGTACAAATGTGACATGAAGAGAAGCATACAATTGCATCACTTTAATGTAATTTAGAACAATCAAATGTTCATGTTAATGTCATAAAAAACATCCTTAATTTTTATAGAGACAAAAGGTATTATTGTCAAAAACATCATATGTGATATCATAAATGCCAACAAAACATATTAGAAGTCTACTCCAAGAACGTTTGTGCAAACGCCACGCACATGAATGTGACATAAAAAGAAGCATACAATTGTATCACATTGATGTCATTTACAACAGTCAATTGTCTATGTTAATGTCATAAAAAAACATTCTTAATTTCCATCTAGATAAAGGGGACTATTAATAATGATGTCACACGTGACATCATGAGTACTACATTTTGGATGCCACGTCATCAACGGGCAACGAATGAAAAAAGTTGTATACTAGCTTTCCTGCGCTTAGATGGCAGCCTCATGTCAAAGTTTTAAGACCCTGTTGACCAATGTTTTTTTTATGTTTGGGGCTGGACATACGATATTTTTGCCTTGACATCGCGTGTTTTTGGCATGTCTGCAGTAACGGGAGTTTTTCAATGTCAACGCAGACGTAGGAAGACATCACGCGTAACGTTTATACGCAAAAATCTTGTCATAAAAAAAAACACAGGTTTCTTCTAGTGCAACTTCGGTGAAACAATGTTTGGATAACATTCAAGGTATCTAACTTCCAGATAATGAACTCCAGCAATTGGTTTCACAATATGTTGATGATACAAGGCTTTGAGTGTTAGGGCCAAAAGAAAGAAGTATCTACACAACTCAATTTCATTAATCCATCAGTTTGGAGCTACTACGGGTTTGTTAACTACACTTTTGAGGAAGCTGCTGCTTGAATGGATAGAGAGCTTCAACCTCATATGCCCCCATCCCCTGAGTCTTTCTCCAAACTACTAGAGGCAGCATTTGGTATTACCCTTGAGACCAATGATATCAACGAATTTCTACAACAAAAGATATTAAAGAAACTCACATACTAGTCAACACAACGCTTATCACTAGTAGGACGAGCTACAGTGGTGAATGCCATTTTATTGCCAACATTATATTATTTTATAGCCATATGCGCTGGTCCTATCTAAGCTATATGATTGATTAGAGGCAATGTTCACAATTTCCTTTAGAATGGTACCGAGCACTTTTTACAATCTCACATTCGATGGGATGACTACTGCCTACTAAAAAAGTGGGAGGGTCTAAAATTATTAGATCCAGAAGTGGCATTACATACAATGTTAGCTAAATGGGTGATCTATACAATTGAGCTAAGTATTATGAATCTTAAGGTTTTACTCACACAGGATCCGTAAAATGAAACTTCATTTAAAAGGATGCTATTGGTTTCTGAGCTATGAATGGCTCATGGTTTACAAGCATGCAACTACACAGGGATCTAGAGTGTGGAATTAGATCACAAGGGCTTGGCAACGGACCTACAAATTCATTGAATTGGCTCCCCCTATAAATGGTGATGAAGTATTGGCCACTAGTTTATAGTGATCAACTAGCTACATAGGATCTAGCTTTAATTTCTCCCTAGAAAGGGCACAAATCCTTATACAATGTAGACTCCAAAAAAAGGGGATTTATGGGATACCTCTTCCCATTAGTTTAAATCATGGATAGAGGTTTTGACTGAAATTCAGTTAACTAAAGCAAAAAGGGGTAAGTGGTAGCATATCATTTCCAAGATCCCTCCTGAATGGCTTGTGATGATTTCTAGACACCTAGACAAAGTCCAAACTGAGGAGTGGATCGGTATCTTCTCATCTATAGAAAGATTGATCCCAAAGTTTGTATGGAAAAATCCAAACCCTTGTAATCGCATCCTACTTCTCCATCAACAGATTGTCACTCTTGGCAACAACCTCTCTCTCACCACAGTGGGATTAATATCTCATTAGTTATGTTTTTTATCCCACCCACTTACAACTAAGACTCTCATAGGATTTATCAGAAGAGTCCACATTACCTCAATGGAAAGGCGTAACCATCGATTTTCTCAACTATTTTATTGTAGGAAGGTTCGAACTTTGACTTTCGATCTAAGTCATTGGCAATGGGGCGATGAGGCAGTGGGATGATAGCTCCCCATTACTAAAATATACAAGTGCCTTAGGCAGTTAGGTCATAGGCAATGACTCAAACCTGCCAACTTTTACAATCCATCCCTTCAAAGTGGAATGATCATCTATCGGCACTTTTCTCACAAGAATGGAGAGATGTGTAGAGCAAATCAAGAACAAGGAAGGAATCAACTTTTATGTGGTCTGTATTCCACAACGCAATGGTGGTTTATACATGGCAAGCTTAGATTGCACAAGGTATCGATACAACTTGTAATTGATGTGATTTGAGAATAAAAAAATCCCCCCACCATAGATTTTATGTATACCCTTGTACTTCAGAGGTATGACAGTTTGCGAAAACAGTGATATACCACATTCATGGCGTCCAACCAGTGAACAGACCACACATTCAATTGACGTTCTTACAATGTGTTTTCGGAGTCTCTCTTCCTATAAACTTTCAAGGTGTCAAGAACTTATAGTCACTCCTTAGAGATGTGTGCCTATGGATTATATAAATATCAAGCAATGCCTAAGTTTTTAATCAACAACATTGGCCCATTGAGCTGATTCAACAAAGAGTGTAGGAAGCGATTCTTAATATTGGACGTGCAACCCAAGCAATAGCACAACAACATCCATAGGAGTCCAATGCCATTTCATTGGGCAAAATTTGATAGTACTTGACTCACATCAAATATTTTAGCTCTCACACTAGAATCAAGTATCATTTGGAAAAGAAAAAAAGTCCATTGTTATGCAATTTTGCATAGCACAACCTTCAAGGGCTTCAACTCTACTTCTATTCAGTCCTGCCCTCGAGTTGGGAAGTATTGTATTCTGTTCCTTTTAATACAACAGCTCTTGCCAATCATACTACTAAAATCATAACTCCCTCTCTAATGTCACAAATGCTACCATTAATACTAGGGGCTGGTGCTTAGTATGCTATGCATTCATTGTATCACATATTAATAAAAAAATTAATATATTTGAATAGAATGCATGATATTGATTTCAATAAGTCCTTAGAATAATTATTTTAAGTATTTATAAGAATATTTTCAATCATGAATACATGAAAATCTTATTGTCACACAATGTGATATTACAGAAAAAGAGTAGCAATTTGCAATCACTTTTTATAAAGAGTGATATTATAAAAATAATGTAGTTGCAATGAAGGTGATATTAAAGAAGATCCATAAGAAGATATAATAGAGGTAGCAAATCCATTGGTTTTCTTGGCTTAATGCTTCTTTGCACTTCTATGATTTAGTGCTTTTGTGAAATTTGAGCTTTCATGATATCAATCTTCTAAATTCTAATGATGATTGCATAGCATAGCAAGCACCAACCACTACACTAAATAGGGTATTTAGTGTTGGCAACACTATTTGCGAACCATGACACTAAATATCATTTACCCTACTAAAGTAAGTAACACTAAATGTAATTTCTAACACTAAAAGTACTCTATGGTAAATCTGAAATATGAAGAGGTTTACATTTAGTGTTAGAAGGTAAAAAAAGAATTTGGAAAGAAAAAGATTAAAGACAAGTAAAATGATGGAAAGAGTAGAAAATGTGGAAAACATGTGCAATAAAAGAAGTCTTTGAGCATCAAATAAGGGAAAAAATAATTAATATTTAGAGCAAAAAATATTCAGATTTCATACTTGGGCTGGAACTTGTTGTCCATGGAAGTATGGTTCATGCTTGGCTATAATTTCCTGCAAATGTGGAAAAAGTTGATTGACACTCCAAGTGCCATCAACACCCAAAGCCATATCTGATCTAATCATAGCTTTCCTAGCATATGACAAATTATCACAATCTACCTCTTTGTTCACATCCTCAATGCTATCCGCAGCCAGTTGTAAAAAAAATCTTTTTCCTGGATTGGTGAGTTTTTCAAACCATTGTCCATCAACCCGAGGAGTATTTTGCCAAGCATTGGTTGCAATGAGCTCGGCCTTTTTTGCTTCCCATCGCTTGGTCCAAGCATCCTTGACCTTGGAAATGATGAATGTATCCGCCGGTTGACACAAATGTGTAGAACAAGGTGGCAAATATCTAAGATAAGTCTGTTTTGCTTTCAAAACAGCTGATAATGCTAGGGTCATACTATGGCCTGTACAATTGTCAAACCAAATGACTTTTGTACGGCCATGAATACCAGTTTGGAAGGCTCGGGGTTCAGCAAAAAATTCAGCAAAAAGTGCTTGGTCCATCCAACCCTTAGGCCTAGATCTGTAATATACTCCTGGAATATTGTCTTCCAAGCCCCGAATAGGATAGTTGCTGCTGGAATTAGTAAAAATCAGCATAGGGGCTTCAATCATTGATCTACACCCCCCGGAAATTCTAATGACCATGGTCATAGAATCTCCCCCCAAAACCACTTCGACATACTTGACACTCGTGTCTCCCCTAAATCCCAATGTCCGACTATTGTCTAAATTTACAACGAAATGAGTTTCATCAATGTTTTCCATGAGATTTTCATCGAAAACACCGGCTTGGAACCTTCTTTTTAACACACCTGATGGTAAGCTGTTGCCCTCTCAATTTGTAGTTCCTTCTCGGGACTACAAGACAAACGTTCCCTTTGTGACAACAAAACAATGTTGTGCACATGCATAAATTGTTGAACCCAACTTGGTCGTGAGTAGGACATTGTCCTTTGGATCACAAGATTCGGCTGTATATGGAGAGGTAGGATCCAATAAGATGGTCATAGCCAGTTCAATGAGTAATTTGGAAGAAAATTTGACCCCAACCTTTCTAAATCTGTCAAATGCATCCAAAAGTATAGGATAGATCTAAAGTACCCATTCAGCTCGTTTGGGCCCACGACCAAGAGCTGCCTTTGTGCGGAGTTGTTTTCGCCTACCATCTCGGCCCCTACTACATGAAAGTGGTGGAGATGTGTTGTTCACCTCTCCTTCATTGCAAAATTGTTGACGTTGAGCCCACCAACGAGAAGCCCGAACAAGGTTGGCACTCCTTTGAGCTTGAAAATGCTCTGGAAATGTATTGATGGTGCGAATGTAGAACCCCCGAAAGCCGTGCACAAGTTCATCTTGAACCATCCAAGTGATGATGCATTTGCAAACAGCAATCGTAGAAACTTGTTGTAAGCGTCGGGGTGTGGAATTGTTTGGTGGGACGTCAGCCATGGCGGATTCTTGAAATGGGAAGCAAAAAATCAACTCCAAAAAAAACAAAAAAAACGTCGACAGGTTTAGGGGAAGATGAGTAAAAAAAAAAGGTCGACGGATCAACAAAGAAGGGTAAACACAAACCTGGATGAAGTTGAAACTGCCGAAAGAAGGGGCGGTGGAGCAAGCGGGAGTGGGAAGAAGCGGGAGATTCAAACCGCCCACGAGAGGCGGGAAATGCGGGAGTATAATCCAACACCCCTCCCCAAAAAAAAAATTCACAATCAAGGAATTGGAAGTCCGAAGAGGCAGGACAACAATAGAAGAGAAGAAGCCAATCTAATGCAAGGTAACCAAGTCGGATTGGAAGAGAGGCCGAAAAGGCAACATTCTAGATAAGGTCAAAAAAGCAAATTGAAAGAGAGGCGAAAAAAGAAACATTCCAGGTAAAGTCACAAAAACAAATTGCAAAGGAAATCCAAGGAAGAAGTCCGAAGAAGGAGATGACAAAAGGAAAGACAACACAAAGGCAACGCATTGAAGTTTAGCACTACACTAATCGTCCTAAAATTGACATTTAGGGTAGGGCCAAGTAGGGTGGTAATTACACTAAATACCCTATTTAGTGTAGTTGTTCCAAAAAAAACAAAAAACAAAAAACAAACTAGTAGGATAAAATAATGACTACATTTCAACCAAAAATTTACAATTCCATATTACAATAGATTCTAATCAATTTTGAATTATAAAAAGAACTTCTAATTGTTTTTTTATATTCACATACATATATGTTAAATTGTTTATTTATATGTATGTGAATGATTACTTTCCTTCTATAAATTCAATATGTAATTAACTGATTACATTACTGAGCTGAAATTGAGCACAGCAACCAATTAATTGTTCCATCGTTCTTTTTTTTGGAATTAACAAGCACCACAATTAGAAAGTAAGAAATCATCAGTACTTTTTGGTGTATAAGTGTTCATTTAGTCTATTGAGACAATTTTCTATTGCAAATGACAAAAACATCAATTAAACAATAGTAAATCCCAAAAAAAGGTAACATGTTTTTGTTACTCACATTGAGGATGAAGACAAGAAAAGATGATCTTTTCCTCATCCAAAAAAGATTACCACAAGGCAATTCTACTCTTTCATTAGTTTCCTTGCCCACTCACAAGATAATGCACAGCCATTTTTTTCGATTGCCAAATGTCAACGGAGGCAACACCAACTCCAAGAAAACAATACCGAAGTTCGCAAACTTCAGCAGCACAACGGAGTCCACCCTTAGGTCAATCTATATCATTCAAAGTTCTCTCCTCATTATTTTCACTAAAGATTTTAGGTCATTTCAACGAAAGCAATAGCAAGGTCTAATTCCAAATCAATCGTTGTAAATTATTCATTGCCAGAAGACTTCATGGGCAGACATGCGTCCTATTATGAATGACAGGCAGAATATACAAAAGATTGTAGAAGACGGAAAGAAAAGAATAACGAAGACGTCGCAGAGCTACAGTAACCAGATGATATTCTCGATGATATACAAAGGGAATCTATTGCTGTACTGGATATTTTGTTCGCTGTAAAAGACAGATAAAAGACTCTTCTATCTTCTGTAGAAACAACTGTCATGTTGTAAGGAAGCTTGGGGCCTTCCATTTCAGACTACCGTACCTTCCATGCTTTGCTTGCAGAGGATGTATGAATTGGAATATGAATTGGTCGAAGACACGACCACAAATTCAGAATCCGGTTTTCATGTTCCCTGATTTCCATTAGAACCCGCATACCCTCCAAGGGTGCAACGATACGAATTCAACATCATCAACAGAACTTGTTCATTACTGGAGAGTTCGGCATTGATATGTCACAAGAGACATACATAACGACGACGTGCTACGTACAGATAAAAGATTCAGTAAGGATTCAGGAGTCATGAATTGAGTTGTAAAAGGAAAGTCATTAACCTAAACCGATGCAGATTTTGCAGACCCGAACAATAGACCCCAAAGGCTTCCAACAGTGTAGAGTAGACCAGACTTCCCTGATAAACCCAGAAGACAGTATCCGAATCGAAAAAAGAAGACAACGATAATGACAGAATGTTATCCAATAAATGCGGCTGCACTGTACAGCATCAATCCCATATCAATCATGAATAGAACTCGACACTCACGCTTTGGGGAAAAAATGGTCTACTCGGAAGATTACCTTCCTGAGATTGTATTGCATTTCATAGGGCTTTCAATCAGCAAACCAAGCTTCAGATTGACTTGACAAACGTAACGCTCCGGCCTACTCTTAAACCCCTGACACGACATAAACCCTTTAACTCCTCGGCCTGCCCGCACCTGCAGACCCTCCTCCAACGCGGCGCAAAAGCTTTCGGACCAATCAATCAGACCAGCCCTAAAACCTTCCTTCCAACAGGAGTCAGACAACCGCAGTAACAATGCGGCAAAGACGCTCGCCATCCACACAACAAAAAAATTACAGAACTCATGAAAGCTTCTGGATATTACATCACACCCGCAACTCTGCTGCAGGTCTCAGTGCAGATGATAAACCCTCGCCACATCCATGAGAAGACCGCAACCCGAAGAAGAAAAGCCATTCAAAAACAAAGACTCAACGGAGCACAACACCCTCCTGACTGCCACTAAAACACCACCGGCACGAGGAGACCGACATACTCGACACGCGGTCACCACTGTTGAGTCCAGGGCTGCCCCCTCCCACCATCCTTCTTCAAAGAGGACATCTCATCTCTCGTCTCAGAAAAATAACAGCCCATCAAACCCTCCACTCACGCCGTCTACGCGGCGGCAGCGGGGGTGCAGTCCCTCGCCAAATGTCCAGGCTCTCCACAGTTGTAGCAGTTACGGTTACCACCGCCACCGCCACCCTGCCTCACGTTTCCAGTCGACTCATTCTGGCAGTCGCGGGCAATGTGCCCGCTCTCACCGCAGTTGTAGCACGAACGATCACCGCCGCCACCACCACCTTCCCGGCGCTCACCGCCGAATCCTCCACGGCCACCGCGGCCCCGACCACGACCGCCACCTCCTCCGAACCCTCGCCCGGCTCCGCCCTCGCCTCCGCTGCGGCCTCCCCCGCTATACCCGTCGCGTCGGTAGCTCGCACCCTGCACGAAAGCGCCGCCGGGGCCTGTCACAGCCAACGCCTTCGTGCGCCCGTCGTCACTCGACTCCACCTGAAACTCCACCACCTCACCCTCGCGCAGAGAGCGAAAGCCCTCGGCGTGGATGGACGTCTGGTGCACGAACAAATCCTCGCCGCCCTCGTCCGGCGTGATGAAGCCGAAACCCTTGCTGCTGTTGAACCACTTGACCTTGCCCAGCTTCTTCTCGCCCTCGGAGATGCTCAGGTTCGCCAGCGAGAGCGTCGCTCCTTCGTCCGCCATGGCTGCTGGTGCGCGCTAAACCCCCTCCAACCAACGCCTCTCTGCGGAACTCACGATGACCACTCCCTCCCCACGAAAGCTGCAGCGACCACAACAAGGCGAAACCACAAAACACCGCAATCCACTGCTCTGGAAGGCAAAGGAGATGAAGAGGCCCCCGAGAGGCTCCAGCCCGGGCCTTGAAGTCGACCAGGAAGCCGAGCGGGTGCGGGGCCCCCTTCCTAAACCCTAGTGCGCCTGCCCGGGGAGGCATGCCCGCTGGCGGCGCTCCGCCGGGGCTTTAGTTGACGCGGGGTGCCAGTCTTGTGAGCATTTCGGCCGTCGGATGCGTCTGACGGCGCATCGGGGCCGTTCATTTCGGGTTCTGTTGTAGGCGCTTATTTCAGCTGACACTCCTATCTGGACTTTGGTTCTCTGGCCGCTCTGACTTTTGATTTTCTGACGCTTTTCGATTTGGTGGGGCTTTCGAACGGAAGGCACTTGAGCTGCCGCTCAGACCCTCGTTGCAGCCAGTTTGAACGTCGTGGAGGAATTTTTCCTCATGGTCGCATGCAGGGGTTTTTTCAGGCAATTAACCCCTGAACGGCCCTTGGGCTTTGCGTCTACGAGACCGTATCCACCGCATACGGTGGGAACAAAATTGTGAGAATTAGAGAATGGACGTCCATTCTCCAATCTAGCCGTTCCGATTGTTGCAAGGTACGCTGTAGGTGATGCGCAAATTTTCTTGAGGCCCTTCTCGGGCAGATTGTGATGATTTTTTTGCAAAAGCGTCAGTCCATGAACCGTTGCGTCTGGTGCAATAAGTTTTTAATTTTTGTAAATTTGCACTGTGAAGCGCCAGCCAATCGCTTCGGTGGGTGGCCAGACAACGACCTCGGCAACTCGAAGGAAAAATTCTGGCACGTAACTCACAACAGCGCATTCGATTGGGAGATTGAGGTCACCGTATGCAATTTGAGTCGGGTCGCCCAGCTTTGTGACGGGCAAGCTCAGCATACGTGCTGTCGTGGATGCTTACGCGGATGAGTGCCGTAGTGAGGGGAAGACATGCTGGCGATAGGCTGGGCAGTTTTGATGGCGGGAGTCCAATGGCTTTTCACAAGAAATCCCGGTGGCAAAGCTTTCGAGTACTCAAACAACACTCCGTGCAAACAAACAAAGAATAGACTGCCCAGTTCCATGACAGACGTGAGTGAGTAGCAAAATGAATTCACATCATGTAATTGAAATGTTTGAGAGTAAGATACATAAGCTCAATCGAGAAACTAAAATTTGTTAAAGGAATGTGGTACCAAAACACCTCAGTCATCTGCTCATACTAGCTCGTGGTTCCCTTCAATCAACAAGTAGGGAGTAAGTACAGTATAATTTGGCTCAAAGTCTACCGCTGCAAATGAATCTTCGGAGTGATCTACAATCACTCACTTTATAATTGCATAAGTCAAATATGCAGAGAGACAGTAATATCGACAGATTTTGGCACTTGTACATATTTCAATATCTCGATCCACAACTCTAGAAAAGGAACTCTGTCAAAGTCTGGATATGCTTGACAAGTGTACACAAACATTTGCATACAATTTTTGAGAATTGGATGGAACCTTTCAGCGATACAGGGAAGCTCAGTACCTATAGCATTGATTTTCTTTCTTCGAGAAATTATATATATGTTCAATCACTAAATCAGTACAAACACCCCGCGCAATGTTCGAAATCACTCCTTGCAATCAAATCCCTAGCCTCGAAATTCTTGAATTGAAACTCTCATCTACAAACACCCTAGTCTTGAAATTGAATCCGAAAGCAATAGCCTCCCGCCAAAATCCTCGCTCTCCCGCTTCCTAGCGCCAACAAGCATGGCCACGTTTGTACCGTAAACCCACCGAAGCACCGGGTTCCGTAACATACACGACGAGCCCATATCGTATGCAACTCACTATATTCCCTCATGCCTCCGACGTTCTGTTCGATATTTTGCATTCTGAATTGCACCATTCGATGGACATGTCAATTTTACAGAACTCAACAGACACCCTCAAACCCTAATACCAACGCCGTAGTACTCAAATACGCGGAAAACCCCGACCTACGGCCAGAAAGGGCGTTTGGGACGTTCAGGGGTTAACCCTGTAAGGACGGGCTGGTCTCCGTGGAAATTACATAACATTCAGTAGCACGTTGTAGCACTGCCTTCCTTCTACAGTGAAGGGTGTGGCATATTCCACATCTCAATAGCCTTTCCATCTTCCACCTATCCACTTCCTTCAATAATTACTGATGAAACACTATTTGGAGTGTCAAATATTCCAAACCCTTAGCCAAAGGCAGTGCCAACCAATGCTATTCAATGTTATGTATGCCTTTTAGAACTGTAGGAATCATCTAATTTAAAAATATTTAAAAACATTCATTGGAGACCAAAACATTGTTTTGATGATCTACCTTTTGGCCAAAATTTTGAGGATGAACAATTGTAGTTCTTACACACAAGAATTCTTCATCATCCATGACACACTTAGTGTTTGCAACAATGTTACAAGGATTAAAAAATGCCTTACTATGATTATGGCCAAGTACATTGTTGAAACAATGCTTCCCAAACCTCATTTTCATCCACCATACAAAGCCAATATATAAAAAAATTGCATACAAAAATTACATATTCAAAATTGCATACACAAAATTAGCCTCCTTTAATTAAAGCTACCAAAGTGAAGGATCCAAATAACTTAGAATCTTCTTGAAAAGAAAGCCACATAACTATTTGTTTGAAATCCAAAAAAGAAACATCGATCCCATGGCTTGTCTCTAATGCTTAAACAGTGGTTTGATGACCGTGGAAATCATCAATTTTGATACCATAGGAATCATTGGTTTAAAAAAATCCTAAAAAACTAGCATTGGATGTCAAACTACTATAGAAGATCTTCCCTTTTCACCCCTAATTCCATTGATGAATAATTGCACTTTTGTCCTAGACAATAAGATGCTCTCTCATTCATCAACCCAAAAATGGCCTTGACATCATTTATGGGATAAAAAGTGAGCCTTGTCATGGAGGTCATAGATACATGATAGCCTTAGTAGAACTTCCATAACGTCATAGCCCTAGTACTAAAAGAAAATGTTATAGGAAGAGGTTCAAAAATCAATTAAGTGTTAAGAATCATCTCTGTAAAAGTGCCAAGAACAATGTAAAGGCTTGTTGAAAGGAACAAACCGTTTAGTGGAGTAATGATCTTAGGTTCTAAATGCATGATTCAAAAGTATTCATCAAACAATAGATGTGATTATAATGTGTAGTATTTGCTCACAATTGAGTTTTAAACAAGCGAAAGCAAAAAAGCAAAGTGAAATTAATGAAGTACAATCAATTTATATTCATGGTGGAGAATTAACTGATTTTGATTGATCTTTTGTATTTGAGTTGAAGCACACAAATTTCAACAAGTTTCACATGTCTATTGGTCCATTGTTCAAATGAAGCAAATGCATTGAAGTTTGAAATGAGTACTATTCTAAGCATATAGTTGATCAACTCTAAGCCTCGCTTACTTTATTTACAATATTCTTTCCTTTCCTTTTTGCTTTGGTTGAAGAGCAATAATAGTGAACTAACATGTTTTCATTTTGGAAAACTTTGGACAACTCATTTTAACTCAAGAAACTCCAATGATGAAAACCGTTGTTCTATTCTTCATTTTTCTTACTCCTAAATTTTTAACAAAATTAGTATTACATATTTTTCTACATATATAGTAGTTTTATCCTTTTATAGATGACTTAAGAGCCTCTTAGCTTACATTAGAGAGGAACTACAATATTCATTAATGTCATTTGAAGATTTTTTTAGTCGGTTGTAATTTTGTAGCTCTTCTAGAAATGAATCAATGTTTACCAAAGTGAAAATCTAAATTCCAAATGCAATGAAATCTCCTCTTCTTCTTTTTACTTGTTTTTTACATCTTAAAATGTGTTCAAGTCAAAAATAAAAGAATATTATCACTTATTGAAATTGCTAACTTGCAAAAGTTCACTTTATTGAATAGTAAAATAAATAAGTTAGTATGAACTAAGCAAATTGGTCACATATTGTCCTATCTACAATTGGATTACATTTCATAAACTCCAGGGTAGCTCATCGTGAAAGTTTTTCTTCCATACAATTGGCTATGCATTCTTTAGCTTAAATGAAAATGCACTTTAAATAAATCCCTAAAAGACCAAGTGGCATTTTTTTGGCAATATAGCATTTCAATCATCTACTCATGAACAAAATTTTCATTTTTTTCCTTTGAAATCTGTACACAACATGTGGGAAAGTAGTAGCATTAAAACACAACAATTTTCATAACTTTTGACTACATAGTTAAAAAGTTATTATATGATACGTAGATCCTTTGGGATACAGGCAATAGGGGTAGCTCAAGAAAATCATTTTCATGATGAGTAAAAATTTTTAATTGCTTTTGTAGTTTTAAACACATATGGAAAGCTTTGGATCATTCCATTTTGAATGATGAAATAAAATTCTTGAGAGGTTTTAGTTTACAAGCACGTATAGAATCTCTACCCTAAAATAAAGTCCAAAGTCCTTTATTCAACATAAATTTTAATATTTTTGGAAATAAAATCGAATGATTATTATATTTTATTGTATATTACAAAATTACAACTCTTAAAATTGGCATTTGTTAATTCCATAACTAAATTTTTTAACAATTCAATATTTTAAATCATTTTCAATTTCTTTCTACTTACTACTCTTTTTCAAGCATGAATTTGAAATATTTTTTCTTGAAGCTTTTATATGTATTTACAACTTATTTTTAAATAAATTACGGAGATTTCACTACTAGAATATGAGCATTTAATGACTGCAAAAATATGACTAGAGATGACTGGTGATTGCTCGCAATCATATTTTGGTAATTGAAAACTTTGGGAAAAAAAATGACTGCAAATATGATTGCCAGTCACATTTTTGTTTTATACTTCATGGCCGTATAATATATATCCATTGAGAATGGTAAAACACTTCATAGGGAACTTTTGGGAACGTGTTTCGGGAACGCCCAGTCATATTTTTATCCAATCATATTTTGTAGTCATATTTGTACAATTATTACAATTTTTTTTGGGAGGCAGCCTAAGTGCAATTTGGGCCCCAAAAGTACCTAGTCGTATTTTTTCCTCAGTCACATTATATACTCATATTTTTTAAATAGTCATATTTTGCAGTCATATTTATACAATTATTACAATTATTTTTTGGGGGGTAGCCCAAGTGCAATTTGGGCCCCAAAAGTACTTAGTCGTATTTTTTTCTCAGTCACATTATGCAGTCATATTTTCAATCACCTTTTCTTGATAGTAAAGAATTTTCAGTTTTTGGGACTCACATGGAAGACATACTCAAATGTAGATAAACCTTTTGTATTTTAGCCACAAGGATCATTTCTTTGGATGTAGATATGACTTCATTTCTTGCATGCACTGAATTTTTTTTAAGCTTCATCTATTATAAAATATTTGCGAAACAATTAGGCTAGGGTGGCCACATATTTGTATTCAAATTCCTTAAATTACATATTTCAATGTACTAATGAGGCAAGGTTGTTCTTAAAGGAAAAAGACATTGCAAATATGACTTTGCAAATGGACTTTTTTCTTGCCTACTTCATTGGAAGGGGTGGTGGACATTGGAAAGCTTTTGAATACTTTGAATGCCTCTTAACCTTTGCAATATGGTTTCATTCCTCACAACAATTTCATTTTGAAGTTCATTAACATATACATTTGCTGAAGACACATACAAAACAAAAAGTGCTTCACACATGAAGGCAATAATTTTTTTTTACAAATTAAGATGGTTTTCTAATTTGCTTCGAGAACAACTGAAGCTAAAAGGATGTGACATCATCTCTTCTTTATATGTAGAAAGACTGTACAAGAAGTATAGTATATTGCAATGGCGCCATTCATCCAAGACAAACATACTTACATTCTTTCCTTTTGCGTTATACACCAAAAACATTGTTGCAATAGAATCCTCTATATGAAATATTGAAGACCATTTTGGATGTATTGTTCTTTGTCATACAAAGAAACTCATTCTGAATTAGCTCCGTTGTACTATAAGTCATTCACAATTATGTCATCTTGCTTGAGATGTTGTAATGTAGTTGCAACCACATCAGCTTCTACTTCCACTGCTTCATACAAGGGTATCTTTGGAAGAAGATCTTTGTACAAGTCAGTGACTCCTAATCCATGAAAATTTGTTGTTTCTCCAAAGGATATGCATTGCACTTCAGGTGTTGCTTGATGTGCAGAGAATAATTGAACACCTCTTGGTTCCTTTTGAAGTACAACTTTCCATCCACTCTTGCCCTTGCCTAGTATAAAGAATACATGTTCAATGTGTAGAAGAAAAGCAAATAACTGTGTCGAGTAAGGGATCAATTTTTGAAAATTCACACTAGTGAATCCATACTCATCACACTTTATAGTAGCCCCATCCTCCTTTGTATTTGCAACCACCCAATTGCAATATAGCACTACTACCTCAAAGTTTGCGTAATTTACAAATAAGATCTCTTCCACCCCCCCCAAACTCCAATTCTAAAGCCTTCATGTTCCTATCCTTTACATTTGCTCAACACAATTGTCAAAAAGTTTCAGCTACTCTTGAATCCATTCTTGTCAATTGTTTCTCACAATTTTGAATACAAATGTGATTTTTAAATGCATACATAGAACGATATGACTTGGCTTGATCTGATAGAGATAACATCAAAATTCCCACATCCTCTTCCATTTCTTCAATCCCATCTTTCAAAGCACAGAACATTGTCTTTGAAAACCAAATGTGGAACTCCTCATCATACAGTTTCGTTAAATAATGTATTTGTTCTTTTGTTTTTTACGCCTATATTGTCGACGTTCATATTCACAAACTAACATATCATCTTCATATTTTTATATTATACAACCATGAAGCATGTGAGTTCATCAAAAACATGCAAAACAACGCACTACATGGAGTCATATTTCAGTGCGAATCATTACATTCAATCTTTTTTGCAATAACATAATTACATGTAGTTGTATAGGCAATTGTATAATAAGATTCAATCATATATTAAATTACATTACTCTAAGTAGTCATATATGTAATTATATTACTAGTTTTAGTCACATATGACATCACATTACAATATACAGTCATATATATAGTTGTATTACTAAATTCAATCATATATTAAATTACATTACTATAGGTAGTCACAAATGCAATTGTATCACTAGGTTCAGTCATCATTTTTAGGGTTTTAAAACCCTAGCTTCCATTTTTTAGGGTTTTAAAACCCTAGCCGTCACTTTTTTAAGGCTTTGAAACCCTAGCCGCCACTTCATGTGCTTCATCTTCTTTCTTCTTTGTAGTTTTCTAACTCTTGTTTCTTTTTTTTCTTTTTTTTTGAAGTTTTATTAGTAGTTGTTTGTTGTTTGTTGTTGTTGTTGGTGATGATGGTGAGTTGTTGCTTTCTAACTCTTGTTTCTTCTTCCTTCTTTTGTTTTGTGAAGTTTTAGTAGTAATTGTTTGTTGTTGTTGGTGAGTTGTTGCTTTCTACTCTTGTTTCTTCCTCCTTATATTGTTGTTGTTGTTGGTGGTGAGTTGTTGCTTTCTAACTCTTAATTCTTCTTCCTTATTTTGATTTTTGAAGTTTTAGTAGTAGTTGTTTGTTGTTATTGTTGGTGGTGAGTTGTTGTTTTCTAATTCTTGTTTCTTCTTCCTTCTTTTGTTTTTTGAAGTTTTAGTAATAGTTGTTTGTTGTTGTTGTTGTTGGTGATGATGATGAGTTGTTGCTTTTTAACTCTCATTTCTTCTTCCTTCTTTTGTTTTTTGAAGTTTTAGTAGTAGTTGTTTGTTGTTGTTGTTAGTGGTGGTGAGTTGTTGCTTCCTAACTCTTGTTTTTTGTTTTTTGTTTTTTGAAGATCTAATTGTTATGTTGTTGTGTTTTAGTTGTTGTTAAGTTGTTGCTTTCTAAGTTTTGTTTCTTCTTTTTTGTTTTGTTTTTTAAAATTCTAATTATTATATTGTTGTATTTCTGTTGTTGTTCTTCTAATACTAACTTGAACAACAGAGTGACTCATTACAGTCATATTCTATATAAGCCAAAATATGACTCATTGTAGTCATATCCGATATTACTTAAAATATGACTTGCCGCAATCATATTTCATCATTCAAAATATGACTCATTACAGTCATATTCCATATCACTTAAAATATGACTCAAAATATGACTCATTGCAATTATATTCCAAATCACTTAAAATATAATTGAAAATATTACTCACTACAGTCATATTCCATATCATGAAGAAAAATGACTTAGAATATGACTTGCTATAGTCATATATCATATCACTCAAAAAATGATTCACTATAGTTATATTCCATGTCACTAAGAATATGACTTGTTGCAGTCATATTCCATATCACTCAAATTATGACTTACCGCAGTCATTAGAGAAATTTTGAGCTCTCAAGAGGGCCGTTAGGAATTGACATGCAAAGCTATTTATTGAAGGCTAAAGATGATAGCCTTAGTACACAATATGTGTTGCTACCTTGTGTGAATATTCATCAAGTACTTATGAATTAGTTAAATAAAGAATTCACTTATTGTACCAAGGACTTGAATGACAAAAAGTACGTATTGTTCCATTGTCTAATAAGAGGTATTTCATGGTGAAAACATCATGAGCATGAAGTACCAATGATCTTATTAAAAAAAAAAGTCTCATTCATTGTACTAAAAACACATGAGCCATTAGTACTTAATTGCACCAAATTTGTCCTTCTCCAAATAAAATAATCCCTCAATGTAATTAAAATTTGAATGACAAGAAGTACCTAATGTCCCATTATCCAATAAAAAAACATGTACCTTTATAAACATCATGATGTCAAAATGGGTGGAAATAGGGGAAAAAAGTTGTCCTTTATTTGACAAGTACGCATTTAAATCCAATTGAGGACCCCAATTGAGGCCATTCTAGAGGCCCTTTGGAAAGTTCAAAATTTCTCTAATGTCACAATCCACGTCATCAAAAATATAACTAGGCCAAGTCACATTCCACGCATGATTTTTTTATTTTGCCCGGGTAGCTAATGAAAATGTCAAACCTCCAAGGAAAGCCAACATATACGCCATGTTGGCAAAGTACGTCTAAAAATGGTTTATTATACTCTCAAATCCATATGACTGCAAATATGACTCACCAGTCATGTGACTGAAAGTGAATGACTCGACCATGACTCATCTCAATCACATTCCGCTCATCTACAGTGATTTTTCCTTGAGTCACATTCTTGAATTTTGTGACTCACTGCAGTCATATTTTACAATCATAAAACACTCATTTTCTTGTAGTGTTTGCAAGTTGTAAGATCCATTCATTTGTTCATAAAAACTTTGAAAGATGCCAAATCTAACCTTTTGGGAAGTTAGAGTTATGTATATAAATCAAACATCACAATCTTGCAATTGGTAAGGTATATTGTTGTGAAATTGTATGAAGGTGTATTCTAACAAGTTAATTGAAGTATTCTATAGTTGGATTTGTTAGGAATATTTATGGATGAAGACTTAAGCTTTGCTTTGGAGACTAGTATTTTGAAATAGTTTTGGCTTCATAATATGAAAGAATTGTAGGGGCTAAGTCCTACTTCTTTAGGCAAACTTGGTGCAATTCCAAGGTACACAAGTCTTTTGTACTTTTATTACTATGCATGACTAAAAAGGTATCTACATCATTCCTTCCTTTGAATTGAATATTTTAAACCAAAATTATCTTCAATTTTTGAGGTTTGTATAATTTGAAAGTTGAAACTTCTTCCCGATAGAATCTTGCCTATAATTTAAAGATAGACTCCATCAAACATTGTTACCAATGTATTAAGTTCATTACAATCAATCCACACTCTAATTCCATTCTTTGTAATTTGTATTTTTTTGATGGAAGATGAAAAATTTAGCATGTCGTTTATACATCTACTTACATGTTATACATTTACAATACAATAAGAATGTTTATCATTTTGTTTACTCATCACTAGTGTAGAATATAAATTTTCATTCTCAATGCTATCTATTATGCTCATAGATATATATTTAAATTGTCTACATAATTTAATAAAGGTTTACTTTTTTTTTCGATACAAAATAATTCAAAATACATAATGTTTTTAGATTATTATTATTTAATATTTTATTACTAATTAATGATGATTCATTAATATATAAAGAATCATGGTTAGACATTCTTACTTTTTTCCATCTTGATAAATGAAGAATGTAGCTTCCCTATATGTTTTTGAATAAAAGTTTCATCAAACTAATTGAAATGTATATCATTGAATATTGGAAATAGAGGTGTCTAGATGGATAAATAGATATGAAGATTAAAATTTAAAGATTTCACTTATATACTACAAAAAAATAAGTCCTCATTTTACTAAAAAAGAAAATCAAAACAAACACACAGTTCAAACCATTGTCATTGACAAACTGCCACTCAGACTTGTAAATAGGGGAGGAGGCTCATAAACCGCTCATCTAAGGGTTGGTCCACCTTTTTCATGTATTTGTTTAGATGGTGATATTTTCACTCATTTTTTAGTGAAAGAGAAATAAATGAGGAATATAACACAAATTGTTTCATATTTTTTGAAGCATTATTGAATTAGTTATGAATTTTCAAACATAGTCTAGTATAGGGCCCTATCTGTGATTAGTAGGCCTTGCAAACCCTTACATGTGCAGTTTGGAAAAAAATTTGGCTTCAGTTGCTTCAAAAACTAGCGTTGCAACATGTAAAAAGTAATAGCATTTGTTTCTAAAAGTGTTCCTTTCTAAAACTGAAATGAATGTTTGAATAAATCATTATTTCAGATTTTTGAACACTTGAAAGAAGGTACTTCAACAACTAATTCTTATTTTAAATATAATCAGGAAACACCTAACCACTTAGTTGAAAATGAAGCCATTGGGACTCTAAAACCATCCATTCAATTAGCAAAAACCAAATCTTAGCATGCTTCAATGTAATCCACAATTCATTTTTTGACAATCAACTATCCATTTCAGAGCCTTCTAATGGACAAGTGCAAAAGCCTAAGCGGTTTATGAGCCCTCTCCTATAGTAACCAATGTAACCCCAGCTCATCTCCAATACCATGATACACCTACAGTTGGAAGGCATTGAGGGACCATACATAATTGAGAAATTGACAACATAGAGCAGGGTTTTTTTGGGGGGGATTTGGTGCAAAATTGCACCAAATTTTTTGGCTTGGCACCAAGCCTATAGGAAAAAAACAGTAAATTTTTGGATGAAATCGTCAATAAACTTCAAATTTTTTTAAAATAGTGGATGAAATTGCCAAATAATGGATGAAAATACAATGATATATATGTATTATATGCTAATATGATATTTTCTATCCAATATATAGATGAATGTTGAGATTTGGAGCTCCACAATAAAATGAAATCTCGCCACTTTGGCAGTTCACAAGAAATGAAAAAAAAAATTGACATTAATAGAGAGCAATTTTCAAACCTGGCATCTAGAATAAATCTGCCATTAACCCCTGAACGTCCTGAACGCCCTCTGTGGCCGTAGGGTTCAGTTTTTTGCGTATTCAAGCTACCTCAAGGCCGTATTAGGGTTTGGGATTCTGAGCAAAGTTGCGCAGTAGGAAATTGCGCTTCGGATGCTACTTTCTGTTTCGCAAAATACACGGTCGTGCCTGCTCATCGAAAGAGAATACGCGGTTTAGGATACGAAATTGAAGATACTACGTAGCAAAGAGGAACCCGAAGTAGCTGCGGGCCACCGATGCGAATGTGGCACTTGGGCAAGGCGGGAGGGTTCCATTTTGGCGGGAGACTTGCTTGGATTCTCCGAGGGGGAGGGTTGTAGGGCGTGGTGCACACCCAGCAAAGATACCATGCGGCAATGCTCTGAAGGGAGGCTTGGAGGTGCGGCTTCTTGGCATGGCAATCATCGTGATTGTTCATGTGCTGCGAGCTTCACGGTGGGAGGTGGGACGTGGTGGAGGTCGGTTCAAATCTGGTTGTGAGTCGACCGTTCGTGCACATGTGAGGGCCTCAGGCCTTGTTCGGACGCATCCGCTTCCACCGCACTGTCATGATTTTGTTCCCGTGTGCTGTACGACGGTTTTTTGTTTTGAGTAGAGCTGTAGGCTAGTAGAGTACGAAGAGGAGGCCAACTTTTCTTATTTTTTTACTATGTTTCTGCCGAGCTGTATCGAAGCCGGAGTATGCAGGTAGAGTAAGCAGGTAGTAGACTTGGAGGTCCGGTCCCAAACATTGTGGACTGCACACTTGCGTGCCTAATTTTGTGTGACATTGTGAATGAGAACTATTATCCTGCAACTTACCTCACTCTTGTTTGTATGATTCAAAGTGTGTCGTTGGTGCGCATTTTTTATGCTGAAACGCTTTGGAATTCCGGCAAGTCACCAGCGGTTAGGTGCGTCTAGGTATCTCTAAGCAAAGGCAATTGCCGGGAATCTCTTATCTCCACACAATGGCAAGCAGCCAACGTGTCGCCAACATGTCGCCTTCTTGAGGCTTTGCGCGCCAATCTGAAGTCCAGACGGTCACCTACGTGGCCTGTATGCAGTTCGGACCCATTGCATGACCGGGCGACCCGGCTCTGTCTGCATACAAAGGACCTTCATGAACAATGGTCGCTACTCGTTGAATTCCGCTCCGGAATTTTTTATGCGCAGTGTCTGCGTTGTCACGAGGACCCCCACCAATGTGATTTCGAAAAAGTGACCGGTGGAATTTCTTATAAATCAATGAAGCGCCGTTGCAGAGTATTTGCCATTCTAGCCAAAGCATCTTGCTAAAATTCTTAGCATGGGAGTGGCGTGGGCTCTCGAAGAATTTTCTGTGCACAATCCAGAACCCCTCCATGCAATCGGAACGGTTGGACTCATGAATTGGAGCTAGCAAGGCGGTTCTTGAAATTCGGCCCCGACTGTATGTTCTGCATACGGCTCCGTATCGGCAGAGCCCGAGGGCCGTTCAGGGGTTAACCAAATACATCCAAAAACCAAACACCTCACACTGCTAATTATTGCACAACCATTGTACATCACTAGAAGCAAATGGAACAAGAAATCAGACCAACGCACAATCATTGCACACTGTGCGGTAAAGGGCTGTATTATTTTTTCTAAAAGATTTCATTTATGTTGCTTTCAAGTTGCAACAAAATTTGCAAGAAAAAACCTTTTCAGATTGTAAATTTTTTTTGGAGTCAAACTTAACATATCATTGAACAATTGTACCAAGTTTAAGAACTTGCAAGTGCCTATTGAGTTATAGAAAAGGATTTGAATTTGCTCTATGTGGTGATTGGCAAGGTTACTCTCTGTCAATCCCTTCACTCAAGCAAGGTTCTAGTCCCGACTTTGCGTAGACAGAAAATCATAACTGGATGGATCACTTCTCCATCCTCACTTTTCATTTGACATGCTTCATACTACATGAAGCACTATCATATCTCTCTAAATTTTAGTAACTCATGCTTCATGGCTAATGGTTCTTTAGTGCTTGGAAATTCTCCACAGTTTTCAGCACAGCATCTGGAAAGAGTTGCGAAACCAAAAAAACAGGAGTTAATAGGACCAATAACCCTTGTTAAGAAACCAACTGTAAATGGGAGCATGAAGAACTAACTAAGCATATGAGAGCAAGGAAGAATACATAATCTAACTTTAATATATTAGAAGATTAACCTAAATTGAAACCAACATCAGAAGTGCATATTTTGTAGCTCCGCAAGGATGATTGGCATGTTAAAAAAAGATTAGGGTTGTTAGAAAAATGCATGCATACCTGGGTGATTGCAAGAAACACTTGTTCTATTTTGTGTCACACATTGCATTTTGATTTGTTTTTTGGCCATAACTTTTGTGTTTTAGCTTTGATTGACTCAAGATTTGTAGGGAAGGTACTCATAACTATCATAAACGTTCCATAATTTTTTCATAATTCTCAAAAATATTTTACTATCCAAAAATAGACTCCAATTGGATGTCACACTTGACAGTTTAGGGATTTTTAGTACCTGAGCTATACCTTTTTTTTTAATGATTTTAACATGAAATTTGGATGAGATGGTCTTCTAATAGACTTCTATCTCTTCAGGGAAGGATTTTAAAAAAAATTTAATTTTGTGAGGTGTGGAGGTCTACAAAGTGAGCTCCCTTTTGCTTGTATTTTGAAACATATAAATGTTATTTTGGTGGGTTTTTTTGTGAACGACCATCTCCATAAAGTTGTTGCAAATGGCTACTTTTTATATTTTGAAAATATCTATTTTTACTATTTTTCCCTAATTAAAACATGAAGGTATGTATTTTCTGGAGGTTTGGCACTTTTCAAGTTCTCCTACTTAGAGAATTTTTCTATCCATTTCCTTCAATGAAAACCTTCATCTTAGAGGTATATACACTATTCATATTTTTTTTTAAATTTAAAATTAATTTTCTAATTTTAAAGTACTCCCAAAAAATCAGCCAAATGCAACAAATAGGACAGGTGTTTCTTGGAATCACCCACCTCCATAACTAACCTGCCTACAAAATTGCCTCCTACGGCAATATCAAAGTAGACTTTTGGATTTGAAGATGTTCAACTCATGATTCCAAACGCAATATTGATTCAAAGCCGCATGGCACCAGATAATTAAATGAAACTACGACAAGATTTTTGTTTTCACCATGCACATTCTTTCTAAAGATGGCAAATTTCATTAAAATGGCAATATTCCATTAGTTTGACACTTTTGACAGTTCAGACCGTGCAGTGTGAAATATAAAACTGTCATAGATTTTTGAAATCTATATGTATTATAAATGTCTGCAATCTATACCTGTCCGAGATATTTCAAACCACACAATCCAAAATTTAAATCTGTCATTGATTTTGAAAATCTATACATATCCTAGATTTCTGAAAATCTATACCGGTCCTACATGTTAGTTTCAGTTGGCATCTGGAATACCGCCATTTTAACAAAATTCGCCATAAAGCTAAAAATTCAAAGAAAATGAAACCAGAAAGGCTCCGAAGAACCTCAGCAACTCCTCACAAAAATGGAGGTGCATGAAAGATATCTGTTACAAAGCATGAAACTATCCAGTTCATAATTTAAATTAATGTCGTAAGTTCTCACTAGTCACTACCAGCAACTATCGCATCTTGCCTTCTGGTTGATCGACAGACAACTGAGAAGGCCCATTCAATGAACCCTGCAATAGCAAGCTCATTTCCTTGATGACCACGATTCCTAAGCTAGTGTGCTAAGTGCAAACCAATCCATGCCGATAGAAATCAAACTTTCACTAGGTGAGATGTATGCAAATGGACCTTAGAATCACTTACCAAGGAATTTACTGACAGTAGATGCAAGGCCTGAAAGGACATAAGAATTTCTATCAACTCATGAACTTGCAAGATGCATCAACAAGCGGAAGTATTATAAACGTAATGAATGTAGGAACTTACACCAATTCCTGACGACACCGTTCCAAAATTTCTTCCCATTGAGGGAGCAGCTCTGCATCAGCACTCATTTCCACAACTCATTAGACTGCTCTTGCTAGAATGATAACAACCTCCAAATTTAAATACAGGGCTTTCTAAAGCCAAGATTGCACTGATGCATGAGCACCTGCGATTTTGAACATCATGAAGGTTAACTACGTATTGGGTTTCAGTTGGGATTCAAAAAAATTAGTTCAATAGTAGCCATAACCATTATTAGGATATGGAGAGGGGATTAACCTCTAGCTTGAAAGTCGGTTAGCAGCTTGATCGATCTGGAGTGTAAGGAGCCTTTATAAATTGTCGTTTAGTCAAAATGTAATGAAGGATTCATTTCAGGTTATTGACTCTATAAATATCCTTCAAAGAATTTGGTTGTCAACAACCGGATCAATATTTTTTTCCACGTATCTGTTCATGACTCAATTTGAAGTTTAATTCAAGTGACACTTTCCCGGAAGAAAATATTAACTAATTATGTGTCCAAAACAGCCCATGGCAAGTAATCTTACTACTAACAGTATGTATATCGATCAATCCACAGCTTGTAATTAAATCTTACCCAAGCCTTGATATCCATGTGAAGCGTTCTCAACCTCGTTGCAGTTGACTCACTCCAAACGATTTGGCCAGTGCTGCGGCGGGACCGCCCAACACAGCCTCCCCGTAGCCCCGTCATCTTCGATACAATTCAGCTTAGAGTATATTCCTGATCTTTCAGAAATCGACAATAAGAAGAATAGCCCATGGTGCCGAGTAGACCCCCTTTGTAACAAAGTGGAGTCATTTGAGTGAGCTCTTTGGTTGATGAGGATGCATGTCTAATGCCGAGAAGTAGTTAGAGATGTGAAGCACATTTCTTTCTCGCAATTCAAGCTAAGCAGAAAGGAAAGGTCGAAGATAAGAGATTCCATAACATTTGGTATGGAGCTAACCTTGGAAGCATTGAAGAGTGTACCAAGAAGAGGATTCGAGATTCTTTTATTGCACAATCCAGAACTCATGTCGTATTTTCAAACGTGATGTTGCTCGCATTATCTTAGAGAGATTCATTTCTTTCTGGACATGCAATCTTTGGTTGGGTCATGCCATAGTCAGTGCATTCTTGACAACAAAACATACTGCTTCTCTATTAGACCAGTGTTTCAATACTGCAATTTTCAAATTCCTTCACTTAAAAGTAAAAGCAGTGCATTTAAAGAAAAAAAACTGTAAATGAAGATATCTTAAGCTAATTCCATCAAACTTTGAAACCGGATGGATTTTTGGGGTGGTATGCACTCCCTTCGTCCCCAAAAAAGTGTCCGCAAGTTTTGTTAACAGCATTCTATCAATACCAATTTCATTGATCATGTTATGATGCCCCAGTGCCCCTTCAAAGGCCAAAGTGTACACAACTATCAACTGAACAACAGTATTAAGGGAACTCACCACAGGACTTACTACAGCCGTCAGCTTACTAGTAAGTCGACCTCGATGGCAGGGTTGAAAAAGGAGCTCGTCCATTGTCATTCGACACCTCTCGGCTTCCGCAGTACGTAATGGAGAGCGTCAATTCGACGATCGAATGTGGCACCAGGCTTGAAGACTGATTCTTTTCTTTAGAATTGAACTGCTACTGTTTTTACATTTTTCAATTTGAGAAACGGTTGAGATGGAGGGTCAGTTGAGAGGAAAGAATGCTGGAGTTTTTTCTTAGTTTTGTGGACGGATTGAGGGAGCGGAGGAGCTGTTCGTGAAACGCGGAGTTATTAGCAACGTATTGCTCCCGCGATTGCTCCGTCGCTTTCTGTCAATTTTTCATCCGTGGAGGACAAGAAGAAAGGCTTCAAGAAACTGTTGTTAGTTTGTGAAAGGATTGGGAGGAGAGTAGCTGTTTGCGGAGGGAGAAAGCATGGCGGTGGATGTGGAGCAGCCTTTGCTTGAGAAGAAGCGACCGGCATTAGTGTATCCAAATTGCCGTGGTTGTAAGAATAGCTACTTGCAGGACGCAGATGCTAAGCTTCCGTGGAAGGTGTTAGCAATCATGGCGGCGCTTACGCTCGTGAGTGGATGCGACACATCTAAGTGTTCTCAGTGCGTGTTATGAGCTAATTTTTTGGGAGAGCTGGATGTCATGATAACGTACTAATGGAAAGATAATTTTGCTTCTGTTTTTGTTGATTTTGTGCTGCTTGTTCGTTGATGAACTGTTTTGAGCTCTCTTTGTTATATCCTTAAGAGTCGACGTCATGATTGATGTTGTAGACTATTGAGATTTAAGTGCGATCGTGCGTGTGTTGCAGCTTTGCCAATTTCGTCTGTCTACCCGTTTCTGTATTTTGTGGTGAGCTATCTCTCCTCTCGATCCAGTCCTCTGTATTCTTGAATTTCGTTTACAATTGATTGGCGATCGCTCTTTTTAAATTTAATCTGTAAGAAGAAAATCGGTGTTAGTAGCTACCGGTGTTGGAGCTGTTTCAAACTTGCTCTGGTTTATCTGAGGTGGTAAACGTGATTATGTTTATCTTGCAGGTAAGAGATCTCAATATCGCGAAAACAGATCAAGATATTGGATATTATGCTGGTTGTATAGGTGAGCGAATTACAACTTTTGAAGTTTCCAAGATTAGGAGGTCAGGTTTTAGAGCTGGTCTCAAGTAGAAATGACACGTTTTGTACCTTGTATTTGGTTACAAATAGAATGCGTCTGTCGTGGGAGAAAATTCTATAGAAATGGTACTTTTTGAACCGTTGGAAGAAGGTGCTGATCTATATACATGCAAAACTCAACAATTTATGAACACTTGTTTTATTTTTTCTTGAATCAATGGAACAGAAGTCAATTGCTTGGAAGGACGAAAGTATACGCAGCTGCGTGATTAGCTAGGAGTTTATATTCTTCGATTGAAATTTATATTGAATGAGTTTCTGTGCATGTCTTGACTTGTTTAGGATCCACATATATGTTAGGGCGGTTCCTGACATCTATTCAATGGGGCATGGCCACGGACAAATACGGACGTGTAACTGTCATGGTGATTGGTGTCATCTCCGTGTTCGTTTTAAACCTTTCTTTGTTTATACCTTCATACTAGTATCGATCATAACTCGTAGAATCGCTGAGAGCTTGCATCCTTGTTTTGGTATTCTCCGTGTATGTTCTACACTCTGGCATTCTTTATATACCAAAATAAAGTAGGATATATAAGCGTAAGGAACTCCACTTATGCCTGTTTTATTTGGATGGCAGCATAATATTCCATACATTGTTTGGACTGAGCACAACTTTCTGGATGGCTCTACTTACAAGATTTTTGCTAGGTAGCTGCGAATCTGCGATGGCACGTTTGTACCTGTTAAGGTAAGAACCATTTCAATAGTGAAAGCGGTTGATGATTTTGCGCGTTGAGATGAAATGCTCACATTCTTAGGTTAACTTTGATACTCACTGATCAGATGTACGTGACCTACATGAATTTTCTTGTTGGAACTCATTTTTCTTTATGACCTGACAGGCTTATGCATCCGAAGTTTGCAATGAAAGGCACCAAGCTAGAAGTGTGTCCATTGTACGCATTCCTTCTCGCGCCATTATTAGTACCACAAATATCGTATTTTCCATCTTCTGTGTTGAAAAGTAGCGTATTGCATATCTGCTACCGGCACTTCATTGATCCGTATGTTGATATACTCGGAACGAGCCAACGAGGTACTTACATTTGAGAAGTTGGTGACTATTGATTTTATAGGTGGCCACTGTGTGGGGTCTTGGATTGATTATTGGTCCGGCCATGGGTGGCTACTTCTCTCAGGTTAAAACCTTAACTGATTCGATTGACTACTCAAAATCAAGTCCATTTCGTATTCAGATTGAAATATCTGTGTTTTCTGTTCTCAGTTAATGGTCATGTTGCGAATATTTCTGATAATGTATTTGTTCTTACAGCCCGCAATCAAGTATCCTAATCTGTTTCCGCGGGGCTCTTTGTTTGATCGGTGGGCTATTTTCTGCTTTTACCCTGTCCTTTGATTCAATATTTGCTATTTTGGGTCAAAATGCGTACCAGTTATTCTATACCTTATCATCCTTCTCGGAGTGCTCAATTCTTGAGACGTTTCTGTAAGCTTAATTCATCACAACCCTCATTAACGCATGTGCTTTTGCTCTTGTTTCGTTTGGATATAGATATGCTTACCTGTTACCGTCCCTTCTTGTCACGGTCAGCGCGATTCCAACACTCTTTATCACGTTCTATCTCCCCGTAAGTCGATTTTACCTTTCCATTAAATATGTAAAAATTCAAATATATCTTGTGAGGCAAGAGATGAGGGATTGGTTTTCCCAATTCTCATAAGCTCGCTTGATTTCTGAATTAACAATTTCTAAGAATTAGTTGGTGATAGCTGAGTCTCGAATAGAAAGATGTTGAATGCTCTTTTGTCTCAGTTTTACAACTTGGTTGATTGATTAACCACTGCCATTCACCTCTTTTTAACGAAAGGCATTTCATTATTGATATCTTGATGTGAGAAGTTTCCAATTTCAGGAGACATTGCACAATCATGACATCGTAAAGGTTGAGAAGACTGAAGAAACGGAGGACGAACATGCAATATCTCTTCCAATTCCGCGCATTCCGTCGCGGTCAGGGAACAGAAAATACTCAGTTTGCGAGGGGATCGATAGTCCGACCCTTATTTCTCCTTTCGGCAGCTTGCATGATTCTATGAGTGAAGACGAGCTGCAGCATTCAGGCAGAAGACAATCACAAAATTTTGATAAGTTTCAATCTAGGAGTAGCTCACTGTGGAGCCGACAAGATAACGAAGAAGAATGTATGGGTGTTAGTGATGGTAACAAAGACTTGCCAGGCACGGGTAATGGAATCCAAGGTATTAAAGCCATTGTGATTATTTTGTTTTAATTGTAGATTTTTCTCGAGATACTCCTGTACTTCTACAGCTTTACGGGTCTCTTACAGCATCTGATGCAAAGAAATTGGTGTCCAGAGTATCAAGCTGACTCAGCAAATGTTGAAGAGGAGAATGAACTTATAGCAACCTCAGAGAGAGAGTTTCATCATGATGCCAAAAAGAAAAATTCACTGTTCTCAAACAAGCCCCTAATGGGTTATGTTGCTCTTTATTGCGTATGGTCTTTACATTATATGGCGTACACTGAGGTTTGCAACTTTTCCCACGAGAATTAGAATAGTGAATACGAAATATTGCGTTTCTTTTGCGAGCCGGGCTGAGTCTGCCAATCACCACGGAATATTTCCTTTCCTGTTTGTAGCTTGAATAGGAGCTATTCTTTCTTTCTTTAATTTTGGCAATTGGTTGGTAGTAGTAGTATCAACTAATGTGCAATCGGGTTGGTACAGATTTTTTCTTTGTGGTGTGTGAGTCCTCGTTCAAATGGAGGTCTGGGCTTAACAACAACCGATGTTGGCCAGATACTTGCGATTTCTGGTATGTTATAAGTTTTAGAAACACGACCGGAGTCGATGGTACTTTGAGTCTGATTATTTTAAACTTTTGGTAGAGGGAACTTTAAATTCCAGTCGTTTGTGGGTTAGTCCTACTCGGCTGATTTCAATCTTGAACACTTGGGAGCCACTTTAAATTAACAATGGTTGTATTTGCCGTTGGATTTCAGGATTTACCATGTTGTTGTTTCAGCTGTTCGCCTTTACTTCTTTGGTCAACTTGACAGGACCAATACTTCTTTCACGAATTGCTTCGGTAGGTCTTCTGATTGGCCGATTAAATTAGATCCAAAACCGCACTTGCAAAACTCATACCTTTTGTGTACTTTTCACCGTACATGTATTTCTGTTAAAGTGGTACAATTAATCTGTGTTTACGCCAGTGCTCATGAAGAAAGGTTAAGGGACTTGAATCTGGCTAATATGTTGCTTGAGAATCAGCAACGTATGTGTTATATCAACCTTACAGAACCTAATGTACAGTACAGGTGAGTACTGTTCTTCTCATGGTCGCTTACCCATTCATGACAATGCTCCGTGGCGTGACGCTCTGGGCTGCTCTCAGTTTCTTGTCTATTGTCAAGGTTGTTTTGGGGCTGAGATTCTCAGACCCTTCTATCCTCAATATCCTTCTCCCAGGTACGCAACTCTTGTATTATATGCAAGGTTCATCGGCATTAAAACGGCTAAGAGGAAGGCTTTTGTTAAAATTATGTCAAATTAAAAAGAGAAAAAATTTAGGTGAAGGTCAATTGAAATTAAAAGAAAATTATTTGTAGAAAATGTTCCATTACATACATTTTAGAATGCAAGGAATCCTGGAACATCAAACCAAGCACGTTGAGTTTTCTTTACTGGTAGTGATATGACAATTCCGGTACTCGCTTATGCTCAGCGAGTATACTTTCTAAGCTAAGCTTGAATTTTCTTATAATTTCAGCCAAGTGTATTCATCTGAATATGTTTGTTCCTACGATTAATTTCAAGATTAGTATTACTCACAGCAACTTGTGTTTTTTGAAATGCAGTCTATGATATTCACATCCTCGTTCATGTTATTGAATAATTCAGTAGCAAGTTTTCACAGTTTTTTTGTTTGATGCTGTTTCCAAGTTCTTTCTCTTATTCTTTGGGTGAACTGTTGCTAAATTAGTGAATTTTGAATTAGCACTCGTACTATCTACGAGAGAAATCCTCGGCTGTACAGTTCCTTACTACAATCATCTCACAGACTCGGGACCAAAGAGGAGCAGCAAATGGGCTTGCCATGAGCTTGGTGTCTTTGTTTAAAGCTGTTGGGCCAGCTGCAGGTGGTAGCATGTAAGTATGAACTCCATTCCCTCACTCTGGCGGTCCCCAGCAGAACTTTGTTGCGTTTTGCGGAGTTCCTCGGAAAGATCTGGCAGGTGACAATTTGTTTCTTAGACGAATTCTCATGCCTGACAGCTGTGGTTTCAAATAAATTCTTTTGTATTTCAACGAGAAACATGATTCAAGAAACGCTTTATTTAGCATTTTCAAAATTTTCAAAATCTACGCTATCGATGTTGAAGATTGATCGATCGATTGGCGTTTTGCAAATGCTTACTGGTCCTTGCAGTTTTGCGTGGGCGCAGAGCCGGCAGAGTTACATTCTTCCAGGTAAACGATTATGCTGATATCATAGGACTTCTGGCATAACGTAGTCGAAGAGCTTACACTTTGATCCCCTCTCAATCCCCTCATTTGTATCGCATCCTTTCTAATTGCACGAAACCCTATAGAACAGTAGTCCAGTTGAAAACTCATTCCACATTGTCTACTTCACTCTCAAATGTCTCAAATCTTAAATGTCTCCAATGTCTCAAATGATGGGTTTTTGAGACATTTGAGACATTTTGAGACATTTGAGACATTTGAGACATTTTGAGACATTTGAGACATTTGAGACATTTCAAATCTCAAATCGAGAAAGGGAGAGAATCATTTTTTTGTGTGGGGGGGAGTTTAAAATTAAATAATTAATTAATTAAAATTTTAAGTGCATAGAAGTATCACTATCACTCAGAATTGGCAGTAATTGCCATTGCCATTGTCAAGTGATTAAGTTTTGATTTTGTCAAAAAAAAGTTAATTTTGCATTTACAACATTACTTACAGAACAAATTTCTTATTTCTCACAGGATGTTAGTAGTTGATTACATTCTAAGTAAGAAGTTACTAAAAGTGATGTTGGGTTCTACTTGGTTATGCAGGCAATCAACTTGTTTTATTTTCGTTGGCACTTATTGCTTTCATTTCTTTCATGTGTACT
The DNA here is from genome assembly GCA_947034885.2 of Thuidium tamariscinum. Classification (NCBI taxonomy): domain Eukaryota; kingdom Viridiplantae; phylum Streptophyta; class Bryopsida; order Hypnales; family Thuidiaceae; genus Thuidium; species Thuidium tamariscinum. Next base: position 10,358,979 of record OX344755.2, read on the forward strand.
CTTGATCCTATCTTGCCACGCTCCCTTGACAAACGAGTCCCTGAAGATAACAAAGAGATAGTGAATTTAATAACTTAATATTAGCTTCATGGTTGTAGTGTGGTCTTCACCCTATAGCAATATCCAACAATGGAGGTGAGATTGAAGTGATTTGATGAAAGAAAAAATAAAAGATAATGGCACAAGTTCATTGTAGATATAGAACTATCATGCACTACTTGTAGTTTGTAGAGAGCTCAATTCTAAATGATTATCTAGAAATACTTTTGGTGTGAAGGATGGTCACAAGATAAGAATGAGAATAAGATTATATTCAAGAAAACAAAGATACAAATGACCAAGAACTATAAACTAGACAATAGAAGGAGTTGTCAAGAATGAGGAACTTTTCAATGTCAACCTCTATATATAGTGAAGCAACTAAGACTTTTTCTTAGACTCAACTTCTATATATAAATTTATCCAACTAGTAGTTTGGAAGATGCTTGAGAAATTTCTTCTGAAATAAAAGCTTCTTGAGGTCCTTTTATGTCCATGACATCACCTCTTCTTTAAACTCTAAGATCCTTTAAAGAGTTTTTTTTCGAGTTTTATTGATTAGGTCTTGGTTTTCTTGGTTATCAACAGTGGACTTCTTGAATCTTGAAAGGCACATTTGTTAAGTTGGATGTTGGTTCCCACATACGCTTAGTAATTGGATATTGACAATAGTGAACAAGATATTCTACTTGACCTCGTTGAATCCTTGAATCTAAAATATCTTCAACTTCATATTCTTGGCAATCATTTATCTCTATAGGAAGCGAAGTCATTGCAAGATACACTTGTTGATTTTGTTGCATTTTGCCACAATATTCATGACTTTTTTAAAAGTACTATAAAATTAGAAAAAATAAATTTTTCTAAATTTAAAAAAATATGAATAATGTATACACCTCTAAGATGAAGGTTTTCACCAAACAAAATGGATAGAAAAATTCTCTAAGTAGGTTAACTTGAAAAGTGCCAAATCTGAAGAAAATAGGTACTTTGATTCAAAAATTAGGGAAAAATAGTAAAAATAAGTAATTAAAAAAATAAAAAGTGTCCATTTGCAACAACTTTATAAAGATGGTCAATCACCAAAAAACCTACCAAAATCATATTTTATATGTTTCAAAATACAAGTAGAAAGAAGATCACTTTGTAGACCTCTAGACCACATAAAGTTCATTATTTTTGAAAATCCTTTTTTGTAAAGCTAGAAGTCTACTAGAAGACCATCTCATGTAAAGTATTCAATAGTATTCCATAATGTTAAAAAACCCTAAATTGCAAAGTGTGACATTCAATTGAGGTCTATTTTTGGATAGTAAAATATTTTTGAAAATTATGAAAAAATTATGGAAGGTGTATAATAGTTATAAGGACCTTCTCTATAAATCTTGAGTCATTTGGAGCCAAAACACAAAAGTTATGGTAAAAAAACAGACTAGCATGCAACGCATAGTATAAGTAATTCTTGCAATGACCTAGCAACGGTGCTTGAATTCTACTAGAAAAATTGGATTTTTTTATAGGTTTCCAAAAGTGAAGTGTAAAAAATAGAATATACCTTCATGGATGCAGGAATTTTTAACTAATATGCAACAACATTGATTTGTTTTTCAATTTGAAATGGTCTAATCTTGTGGTAGTCAAGTTTATCACATGGTCTGAAAGTCTTGATGTTACGTCGTAGTAGCCACACCTAATCGCCTACTTGAAAATTTAGTTTCTCCTTTCTTCTTACATTGACAGATTCTTTGTAACAAATTGAAGCTTCTTTAAAATATTCTTTTCAGTTCTTTGAAATATCACTAGAAGAAAACTACACTATTCATGCCAAAAACTGCGTTAAACTTGTCAAACTTGCGTTTTAGTTAACAAAGATTGCGTTGCATTCAACATAACATGTGGAGTGGATTGTGTTGATTTCTCCATTCATAATGCAAAATTCTGCGTTTCAACGTGTCAATACAAAATTGAACAAGGAAAACGTAGAATGCAACAAGGAAAACGCAGAATTTTGTGTTGGAATGAAAAATTCCGCATGGCAAAGCAGGACTTCAACACAATCCACTCCACGCGTTACGTTGAATGCAACATAGTTTCAACACAGTTTTTGTCAAATACAATGTAGTTTTCTTCTAGTGTATGTTGCAAAATCCTCTATTACAAGATTCTCGTTCTTGTTGTTCTTTGTAATTTTCATAAAACCTTGCATTCCTAGATTGTGCAACCCCCTCGTCTCGCCCAAGCGACCTACAATCAACGTGGTTGGGACTCCATTGCCCTCCACTCACTTCTTCGTGCCTTCTAGCCATTTCTAAATTTTTTGAATAAAGTTGTGAAAAATCTATTGAACAATGATATAGTGCATATGTATGGTACAGTATATACAAGCTACACCATTTGATAGTGCAATTGACAAAATGTAGCATGATTAGGCTGGTTTCTTCATGTGGAATGCCTACTGTGAGGAGGAAAATCAACTTCGCAATGCCCTCTGCCCTTGTTTGAGGTGCTTGATGTGAATGTGAGGGGTTGGTAATATCAAAAATTATAAACAAATTTGAAAGAGGGGTGGAAGGGACATTTTTTTGACAATTCAAAACTTTCTCTTTGAAATTTCTTCAGAACTTTTGATTGAAGACTTGAAATGTCAAATGAATTTTTGAAGATGAAACTTGGTTTGATTTTCCACCTTTTTTCAGTCAAAGTTTTTTGAAAAAAAGTATCCTACTATGCCTAAATGACGTTTGAAGTTCTACTTTTCTCACAATTCTTAGTCATGATTTAATTAGGAACATTAGAATTCCTACTTATTCTAATTTATGTATCCCATATGGTTTGTCTATTTCCTACCATCCGACTTGTTCAAAGAGGTTGTCATCTCCTTTCTTCAACACAATGGTGAATGACACTTAATATAGTACATTGTATTGAATTTTGTAAAACTAAATTGTTCATTAAATTGTTAAATCTTATCTATATGCTGGTTTTGTTGACATAGTAGCCTTGCCTATATGGTGTTTTTGGCCCATGTGGCAATTTATGAATTTGGATTTTTAAATATTAAAGATTTGGTCAAATCTTAAAGAAAATCAATACAATTGTATTGATTATTTGTCTAAATAAAGATGTTCTAATCAACAGATATAATGAAGATATATAAATTCATTTTCATGTTGTTTTAGATATTCTTTTTTCTTGTAGTACTAAGACCATATAGAAAGTTATACACAAAGTACAAACCAAAAACATGTAGAAACCATATACAAAGTAATTGTATGAATAGAAATTTGGCATGCAATGTGCTCAAATGCAACACATGTGTTAATAAACACAATATAATATCAAAATAGGTTTCAAAAAGGCTAAAGGCTATACAAAAAAAGGTTCAATATTATCCTCTCAAAATGCAATAGGAAAAATGTCCATCTAAAATGTCATGAAGAACTTGGAAATATAATACCAAAAACAATTTTGGTAGTCTATGGAGGGCACCAAAGTGAATTTTTAAAAATATTCCAACTATTTTCACATTTCCACAACAAATCCACAATAAAAGAAAATGGTTGAACTAAAACTTGAGTTATTTAGCATTCCTCAATCAAAGCAAAAATCCTTCAAGCATTGCAAAACAAGGCAAGAATCCATTGTGTGTTGTGTCTAGCCAAACCTACTCATTGGAATTATAGAAATTAGGTTGGAGTGAATTCATTTGTTATCTAAAATCAATTCATCTACTTCTCATCCATTGTCAGTCTAAACTGTTGTTTCTAGAGTACTTAGGATCTAAACCTTGAGATACTTAGGCCAAAATTACAGTTCATAAAAGTTTACATTTTGGATAGTTAATATGCCAAACTTATAGCTTTTAAAAGTTCAAATTCTTTTGGGGTATTTGTAGCAAGGCTATTGTAGTAAAAAATAGATAAAATTTTGTATTATTTCCTACCCATCATTATTTACAATTCGAAATATCCCATTTAACCCCTAAATGCCTAAGCTGCGTTTTTTGGCATTATAAATTTTTTGGGCAGCTCACTACAAATGGAGTTTTTATTTTTTTTCTTTGAAATTTTCACACAACATGTGTCCTAGGAGTAGCTTCAAGGCCCAACAATTTTCGTAACTTTTGACTACACAATTAAGAAGTTATGGCATGATATGTCATTTTGTTTGAAGTGAGGGCAGCCTAGGCAGATGAAAAAACTTCTTTAAAATTTTTTTTTTTTCAAAAGTAAAATTCCAAATTGATTCTTTAGGTTTTTACAGACATGGGAAGTTTTGGATCATTCCATTTGGATTCACGAGTCAAAGTTATGAGGAATTTTAGTTTGTGGGTAGGTATAGAGTTTTCGAAAACTCTATACTCCTCGGACACATGCTGTGTGAAAATTTTGAAGAAAAAAAATAAAAACTCCATTTGTAGTGAGCTGCCTAAAAAATTTATAATGCCAAAAAACGCAACTTAGGCATTTAGGGGTTAAATGAAGCTTATTTATTTTTTTTAAATTGTCTAAAATTTAGGGCTATGGTTACTAAAATCAAACTTCATTTGATTGCATGTTATTAGTAAAAGAAATGGATAGTGCTTCCTTCAAGAATTATAGTTAATTATGAAGAAAATAAGACAAGGGAATCTTCACAATTAGTGAATTTTCTTCTGTCAATTTGTGTAAATGGTAAACTAGTTGATCTCAAAGATCAAGTAGAATTCAATCTGGCTAGTCTATAGAATTTTATTGATGAATTGCATAGTTTTGTATCTCATTGATTTGTAGGAAAATTTATAATACATGTTTAAGCCTCATGATGGTAATATGAAGTCTATTTAAAGTAAACTTGTGCTTTGTAAGTGAGAGTGAATTGTGGAGTCAAAATATTTTTTAGATTGAAATGCAAATTGGTGTCCAATTGTCTTTATATAATGGTGTGTCCCAAGTCTACAAAGTTGAGATCAATATATCTAATCAATAGCTTTTGAACCTATAATTGAGATTTATTTCTAGTTTGAAGACAATCTCAAAACTACAAGCTAGTCAACTTGTTGTAGCAAGCCTTGAATTAGTGGGACAAATGGTCTAAACAGTAAGTCTCATGGATTGCAAATGTCCGGAAGCAAAATGGAAATAGTCTTTACTCCCTTGTCAAATTGACCCATTTCACACATCCAAAGTATTCAAATAAATTAATATTAACCTATATGGATACCAAAGCCATTGATATGAAGACTACTTCAAAAAATAGAGAATGTCCAATACCTTTTATACAATGTACAATGAGCAAATGGTTTACAAAATTTGAACCTGACATTACCATCTCAATTTAGCAAATAGGCTAGTATAAATCTTACAACTTAGAATATAATAATATAAAAAGGATTTAATTTTAAAATTCTAAATATTTATTGTATTTTATGTGCATCGCTTAGTAGTTGATAACATTATAGTGCATGTCCCCTTGCATGACAAATTGATCTCAATGTGAAGATTTGATTATGGATTTGACACATGAACCAATATACTATATAGGACTAGGATGGCATATATTTTGTCTATTACATCTAGTACATGGAAGACTATGAAAATTTGACATAAGAGTGTAGATTCTAATTATCACCTTCCAAGCTTCACTTAAAAAAGAATCAAATAAATATCTATTATACTAAACAAGTGACCTTGGTCACATTTCTAAAGGCTTGGAAATATCTTATGGCTCCTATAATAGTTATCTTGGATTTTGTAGAATAGATAAAAATTTAGGTTACATTTTGAAGCCATTGGTAGGAAAAAATCATAGCCATTGGTTGCTAAGATGTAAGGTAAAGATATCCTTATTGATTTTTACCCATTCACAAAGAAATTAAAATAAAAACAAAAACAAAATTTAGAAAAATAGTTCTAAGATGGAATATGTAATTAATATTATAATAGAATCTTAAATTAGAAATGAAATCAACATTTAACCACATGGATTGTGAGATTATATCATCAGATCAATTTACCTTCAATTGCACATTTAACATGCACCATACTATTTTTTTATTCTTCACAATTCTTAACATCAACACTTGCAATAAAGGTAATAGAAAATGCAACGTTGAATCACCAAAATGTCCTCCAATTGTCGGTACGAACATTCAAATATAATCCTACACCCATAATTATACTCAGTCAAGACAACCGCACTCTACAAGAGCATCCACACCCTTGCTTATGAAATTAGACATCTAAATTGAAAGGCTCAAATTTTACATCCAATTATGAAGAATCCTCAAATTCCTTCTCTCAAGCCTTCAATTTGTTCAGGAAGTATTTGTTGTAAACAGTCAATTAACTATTGACTGAGTGGAATACAGGATAATAGTGACAAAACTTACAAACCAAACCAACAAAACTTACAACACGACCGCCGATTTCCTCGAGCCGCAAAGGACCCTCGCCACGAAACACGACAGAAGATCCAAAAGAAACCACTCGAACACCGACGCATAAACAAAGACAAACAGGGAGTAACTTGAAGAAACTCGAATATCTGCAGACAGACCTCAGGGCCTCCAATATTGGAAACATACCTTTACATATGAAGCTCGACTGTGAAGAGCAGAGGCAAAAGAGGAAAGTCACCATACAAATCACTCTTGCAAGTGACTCCGAAGCTAACTTAATAACTTAACAGCGGCACTGCGCTTGCTGCTAAGCGGAATGTACAGATACACAGGCCCACTTCCAGGGGCGTTCATTTATATCCTTCCCATTCGTTGGTCCCTTCCTACAGAAACGCCACTCCCACGAAAAGCGGCCGCCACTTCGTACCCTCCTATCAAATGACTGGCAACACAACCTCGCACACAACCGCCGCACGAGCTCCAACCGAATTATCCTACAAGTTCTAAGCTGAGTAGGAGTTGGAACGAACAAAAGAACTACCACTATCTAAAGAACGACGCGATCTACGCCACGTATTTGAAGATGTTCGGGTTCTCCTTGTCTCGCTCCAGATATTCACGAGCAATCAGGTCCTCAACTCGCTTCTTGATCACCTTGAAATCCGGCTGAAAGGGGAGCCAACCCAATCACCTTAGCAAAAGGTTTTCACATTCAAAACGATCCAACACTGCCCAGTGACTTCAAACGACTCCAAGCACGAAACGCAGAGAACTACACCGAAACAGAAATGAAATCCATCAAACCCATCGGCCATCGAAAGCACACCTTGAACATCCGCCCAAGCTGCTCAACACATTCGGACACAAGCTGCTGATGCGGCAACTGTTTCCGACTTTTCATGATCCTTACAATCGAGGCATCAATGGCGTAACGACGGTCCTTGTCCACATCCTCGATCACCTTCTTCTTCTCGTCCATGGGCGGCAACGGAATCTGACGGTACAACAAACATGCTCAGCGTACACGCAAAATGGAAAGGAACTCGACTCGGCACAAGGCAACCCGAGTGCTGCACCTCCCTGCCGCAATCGACTGCAGCCTCCCTGAGTCGCACGCAAGCGAGCAGACCAACCAGCAGAGAACTGGCACATGACGCCCATCATCCTACACGACGACGAGCGACAGGAAAAGCTCACATACCTTGATACGTCTCATCTTGTCAGTGAACTTGGTATTGAATTCGAAGCTGTCACTTTGACCCACAGTCCGCGTGTTGGGGTCCTTGTTGAGAATCTTGTATTTCGCACACGACAACGAGTGCAACAATCGAACGATATCCTCATCCGTAAGGTTCAGCTGATTCTTGATATCGTTGTAGCTCAGCCTATCCTCCGCATTAAACAATAAAAGCACTGCAGCCTGCAACAGAGCACAAGAGGCAGTTGGAGACGAAAAAGATGACGGAACTGCAATAACAACAGGGAAGCAACTTCCCAAAACACACGACGCGAATGTCCGTAAACAGAACCGCAACCACTCGGAACAGAAACACGCTCCAGAAATAACACTCCCACAGTCCGAAAAACGTAAAAGACCCACAAGAATCCGAGAACCTCGAGGACCCAGCAGAAAAGAAATGCCACCCTCGGCAAATCATACCTGATACGTCGTGACAATGAGCTCAATCGGCTTGGTGTCAAACTTCCCAGTTATGTTACAAGTTCCCAAAGAATAGATCCAAGTCAGCTTCCGATGCTTCGTTTTCGTCTGGTAAAACTCCTTAAAGACTTCAACGCATTTCACCTGGATGGGAAACACGACATCAACGCAGCGCGCAGGGACACCAACTGATAGATGTTGACGCCCAATAATCCGAAGAAACCAAGAGCATACAAAAGGAACACCTCGAGCTTGACAAGCAGGGACGAAAAACGTCACATCACTTTGTACAGCATTCAAGCGAACCTGAGCATGCCATGCCTCCACATAAAATAAAAATGCACGACAACAGAAAACTCACCATCTCTGCCGGTAAAGCCAGGTCCGAAGACTTATAACTGGGCCAAAACCCGGTTGTAAGAACCGTCACTGTCAGGTCAATGCCTGGATTGGACGACGTATTCTCCGCCAAGTACTCCTCGAAGTTCGTTTGATTCTCGCGTGCAAGGGTCAGATCGGTCACCTGCAAATCAGTGCACCGCCGACGTCAAAAGCTGGCCAAATGTCAACCCCTTCTCAGCACTTGAACACAAAGCAAAATAACACACGCGGAGGGAACCAGCTGAAACAATGAACCCGGTCGTTACCATGCCCTCCATCTTGGAGGTGAACTGCCCTCCACACTGCTGTTTCAACTTCGTCAAGATGCTGCGCTCATGGTCATCGTTGGCACTCTTGTCGAACAGAAGCCTTCGGGCCAATTTCTTCCTACAACCGTGGACAAAACACCACGTCAAACCTTTACATAATCGCAGACTGATTCACACAAAAACCCAAACAGAATAACACTTTCTGTACCGCATCGCGTGTCGCGCCAACCAACGTTGCCAGCTAGTAACAATAATTCTATCTCACCGGCATTGCTAAAATACGCCTTAAGAAACATACTGGTTGGGCGAAAATGACGCAGCCCAAATTCAAGAATCCGATGAAAACTCACCTGTAAAACTCCGCGAACAGATCCTTATCGCTGATGTACGCAAGAAGCTTCACCACCTGCACTCCCCCCCCCAAAAAAAGAAATTCGTCAGGCGATCACGAGGACAAGAAAACTTACTGGATGGGGGACACAACTAACGGCCACAACAGGCGCTCAAAGTTGGATGCGCGAGACACATCAAGCCCAAGGAGGAATTTAACCAGCCTCCTCACTCAACTGAAAGCCAGTAGCCGCCATAGGCACTCAGCGCCACACGCTGAAGACCTGACAAGAAACTCAACGAACAGACTCAGAAAGCGGAAATTACGACATCCATACCTTCTCCAGAGTATCTTCGATGGCTTCGTCGCTCAGCTTCTCACTTCCACCCTTCTTCAATAAATTGTCACAAAATGTGGCCAGGAGCTCGGCACTCGTGCTGCCGGCCACACCCTTGTTGCAGAACACTTCAAAAGCTTCTTTCAAAGCCTTGTGGAAAAGGGAATGATTCACGAAGCACTCGCTCACGTACTGCAAATACATGTCGTGTAACTCAATCACCTTCCGCACGAAGGCCTGCTCTTGAACACCCACGGTATCCTTCTTCTCGGCTTTCTTGTTACTGGCCGCATCTTCGGCTTGCTTCACCAGCGCAGTGCCCTCGTCCGTCACATGCTGCCTAAAAATGCTGGCCACGGGCTCCAAACCCTTCGGAACTCTGGAGAAAAGGCGATACATCCTCGAAAGATCGTCCACCTTGTCGTCTCTCAAAAGAGTATGGCAACCCGAGTGTTCCTTCTCAAGTAACTGGGACTCGTACTGCGTCAGTAACTCCTGTTGAACTTTCTCCAGCAATTTCTGCTCGCTGCTGGCATGCAAGTAGTGACCCACCCTTTCCTTCTCCCTCTTCAAACATTCCTCAGCCTTCAGCATGTAGTCGGGACACGAATCCTCTTCGATCCACGAAGCGGCCTTTCTCGAATAATACGCAGCGGTGTCTTGGAGCATAGATGTCTCAAAGTCGGCCTCATACGCATCCATATTACCCATTCCGATCTCCACGAAGATGCCCAGGACGTTCTTCAGAAGGGCACGATCGATTTGCTCGCCTTCGCGCTCACGGTCAATCTGGCCACAATCAAAAACCTCTCAGCATGCGGTCCCACATCCAGTCTCAAACCGCGACACACGCAGATAACGTCGGAAATTCACGAACTCACCAGGGCAATTACTGCATCCTTCACGTTGATCTTCATCTCCGCATAAACCTGCGCGTCAAGAAGTCGCTCGTGAGACCGAAACCCATACAGCACCCGAGACACGACGGGCGGAGACAACCCTCATCAACCCGAAGACCGTTACAATAAGCTAAGGCTGATGTTTCCACATGAACTACAGATCGGGGATCCAAGTCCCAAGTTGGAACCCAGAGCACTGCCGTTGATAATTACGAGGTGCATCCGAACGAGATCGTGTCGCGTAACGAGTAGCCGACCCCTCATTAATAGGCACTGCCAAGATCATTCAACTCCACCACAAAATGCAGAGGTCGATCAAATGGTTGGAAATCGTTGTTCCCGCATTTTGCTGTCATGCATAGAAGTTCATTGACATGGACGCGAATAGCCGGCCTCCAGGGCTTCTCAACAGGCACAAGTCCCCCTCTAGGTTCAAAAATGCTGCATCCGCATAATTGATAAAGACTGCATCACAAACTACATACCAGGTCGCGGAAGGTCATGAGCCCCACGTCGCTCAGAGCTGGAAGTGATCTCCTCGCAATGAAGTATCGATCGAGGTAATTAAAAAACCGGGACAGCCATCGGACCATAATTTTGTGGTTGTCCCATCGCTTCACGAGTTCTTTCAGCATGAACTCCTCATGCTTTTCTCTAAGAGCAGGTACCACCTACACGGCCAAATCATGCAGATCAGAACACCCTGCGATCTTACTATCAGGCAAGCTAAGCTCTTTTCAACCAAAAAGTCCGAGAAGACAGGCCACGTGAATCCATAGCATTGACACGCAAGGGTTTACGCAAATGTTCTGTAAAGGACTCGGAATTGCGTTCGTTCCGATCAGTCGACACTTTCAAGGAACGCGGCCAGAAGTAAGGGAGGGATGCGAACCTTGGACTTGATATATTCCTCGAAAGACTCCCTATACCGATCATAAAGCTGCTGAGAGTAATCCTGCGGAGGCTTCTGCGTACACATGTTGTAGATGGTCCTGTACAAAAAGCATTAAGGAATTCGCCCAAGAACAGATACACATGAACAATTCCGTCTCCACTTACGCTCTGACCATAAACGTTCTAAATCCTCACGACATTCTCTCTGAAATATCACACCACATTACCGGCTCTTACAAGGTAGATTACGCAATCGCTGTTTCCTGTTCCTCTTGCGTGTTGACAACGTAGCATTGAAATGGTCACATGAAAACGATCACAATATTTCATGACAAATTTCGCAAAACCTAAATTCAAAATGCATCTCAATTGGTCGAATTTCGGATACGTGTAAAGGAGCATGTATTCCTCGGAGCTGAATTGCTGCTCCCCGGGCACGCCCTCCAGCAAATTCTTCAGCTTGGTGATACCTTTCAGCATGAAGGCCCACCCATCCTTCAAATCGATCACCTTCCGTTCGATATTCATCGTGGCGGCCGGTTCTCTCGGTAATTACCACACCTCCACCTCCACCTCCACCTTCACCTTAACCTTCACCTCGACGTCACTCCACAATTAATCTCAACCACCGAGGAACATTGACCCTTCGAAACAACAAACCCTACCCTAATAATTCACCGGAAAACCACGCCACACCATCAATCAACCCCGAATCACTCCCAACGAGTGACACCGCTTCAATCACAACCCTCCCCGACCCTCCGCTGCCCTATCGCCGCCCCAATCAGCACTAATACATCAACTCCGCCAAAACCCCAATTTGCACAAAAACTTGGTCCACCTCGACCCCCTGTGAACTTCGTCTACCTCGTTGACACCGCAAGAGATCGGAGCTTCTTCACAATCTTCACAAAACCCAAATCGCAACGGCGATTGAAACCAAAATCAAAGCACAAAAGGCTCGGATCTGCCAGAATGCTTTCAGTGTCTGGACAAAGACTGCCATGAGCTCTGCATCCATCATAATAGACAATTCCTACAGACCTTTGTGAAAGGGAAAGTTTCATCCCTTTCCTTTGTCTGTACATCCTGGTGTAGTGTCTGTAAATTGATTTGACCACTCATGTGGAGTTTTTGTGATTTTTGAGGAGAAAGTTTGTCAAGATATTCTTAGCCCTAAAGTGAGTTCTTTTTTAATGTACATTTTTTTTTTCCATTTTGCAAACACCAAAGAACATTAGCTATTTTTCGTAAAAGAAATTTTCCATTTTTCCTAATCAAAATAGTCAAATTATTCCTATACTGTATATTCTAAGATCAATGGTCAAAATTTATATGGATATCACCTAATTTTGATACAAATATCACCAAGTAATAAAAAATGCTCTAAAGTGCTAAAAAGTGGTGCATGAACAAGCTAAGAATGCCCAAATGTACATATGGAAAGTCAATAATAATAATTCATTATTTTTTTATAGGTGTTTGAAGACAAGTCTAAAGTATTTATTCAATGAAGTTCAAACATCTTTAGAAGTAAAATTCCTTTCTTGTATCGAGATTATTATAATTAGCTTGAATTGATGCAAATATCTAAGATTTAGTACTTATTCTAAAGAGCTCTTATTTATAACAAAATAGATACTAATCAATTTTGAATTAGGTCTATAGGTATTTCAATAGAAAGATTCTACTTTAGAAGAGGATCCTCTCTATCTAAGTTAATAGAAATTGCTCATGTTGTTGGATAGAAAGGATTCATAAGAGGTTTTTTTGGGGCACTAAAAGATTGTTTCAATTCCATTTCCTAATCTATAAACTAGTCACTGATAGTTAGATTAAAGAATAATTAAAAAATAATTTTAATAATTCTTGTTAAAAGATTTGAAAAAAATTAAAAATTAAAAATAATTGAAACCTTTACTTTTAAAAAAATTTAAAATATTAAATAAATATCATTTTTTGATGTGGCAATCTCTTGGCCACCTAAAATCGCTTGTATTGCAAATTTCAGTGAGTTTCTGCAATCTAGGAACTTGTGATCTTCCAATACGACTAGAAAACCTCTTATGTCTATGGAAAAACAATAGGATTCCACTTGCAACTAGCTAAACTTGGCCCAAGATATGAAAGAATTTATAATCATAACTATCATAAGTGATAGAAATCTTTGATTTTTTATTCAAAGGTAGCTAACTCTTCTTTATACCATCAACTATACTTAATGCATAATGACTTTAAGAAAAACAAAAACTTTTTGAAATAAATACAAAAATATAAACCTTCTTAAGATTTTCATTGCAATCTACTTCTTACACAAAAAATTATCACTTTCCAAGCTTAGTTCATCTGGGGAAAAAGATGGATAGACTATTTTTCATCTCCTATCATATCCTTTGCCCTTGTCCACCTAAGCAAAGAATTCAATCTAAATTTCAATCCATATTTTCACCATATGGAACACTTCTCATTAGCTTGTCATCCCTTTTTTTTCATAATTCTATTTAATTCCTTATATATAGAACTACAAACTTTCAAAAATAAAAATAAAGACTATACAAATAGGTCCCTATACTTATTGAACAAAGATAGAAAAACAACATGAAAGCAAAATTAGTTGCCAACTTGAAGACTTAGTTGATTGGTTGAGTTATACCATTATAGCCAATTTGAATTAGAGCTCTCCTAGACTTGTCGAGAGGCACAAGCAACTTGTGGCTTGGTATTATTTATTGAAAAACAATTGTATAATCAACTTGCTACCTACCCCCTTTGAGTTGCAATAAGACGCAAGGCACTTAAAATATGTTAACAAACTAAATTTTGTTTTTCACTATGACTTTTTTTTTCCCTATTTATATTCATTCAAGTGGGCTCAATCAAAGTCAACCAAAATTACACCATGTAAGCATTTTTATAGAATGAAACAATTTACACTGTAATACTTTTACTTGTATCACAAAGGATATACATTGAATTGAAAAGACATGGTGAACCTTAAATTTGAATTCAAGTCAATTACAATATAGCTATGGACTCATTGCAAACTCTAACCTCAAAAATGACTTGTACACTAAAGGATGTAATATTCTAGGTTCATTATTGTAATATTTGAGGACAAATTTTAGGTTCTTAAGCAATATTCAAACCCTCATTCTAAAAATTTATGAAAAAATAATAAAATTAGAAATGTCATGCAACAATCATCTACTCTCTAACAATGAGAAATTTATATGCATTCTCTAAGAAGACTTTGTTATAGACATAAACTAAACAACCCCACACCCATAGAATGAAAACACATAGCATGTCCAAAATAAAACAATAAAAGTTCACTAAAGTAGAAATTGTATGAAATAGGAATGCATACTCTTAGAATTATAGAAATAGTACTAGCGGTTGGTGCTTGCTATGCTATGCAATCATCATTTGAATTTAGAAAATTGATATCATGAAAGCTCAAATCTCACAAAAGCACTAAATCATAGAAGCACAAAGAAGTGTTAAGCCAAGAAAACCAATGGATTTGCTACCTCTATTATATCTTCTTGTGGATCCTCTTTAATGTCACCTTCATTGCAACAACTACATTATTTTTATAATATCACTCTTTGTAAAAAGTGGTATTACAAAAGTAATTGCAAATTGCTACTCCTTTTCTGTAATATCACATTGTTTGACGATAAGATTTTCATGTATTCATGATTGAAAACATTCTTATAAAATACTTACGATAATTATTTTAAGGGCTTATTGAAATCAATATCATGCATTCTATTAAAATATATAAAAAAATTATTAATATGTGATACCGTGAATGCATAGCATACCAAGTACCAGCCCCTAGTATTAATGGTAGCATTTGTGACATTAGAGAGGGAGTTATGATTTTAGTATTATAATTGGTAAGTTTGACTTCATCTTTTCAGCGACACACATTAGAGGAGATTCGAGGGCAATAGAAGATTGTGAGTTCCCAAAGCAATGAACGCAGGAATCTACTGTAGGAATGCAGAATTGGCCTCTGCTAACATGGTCGAGAGTGTACCACGTCACTGATTTTTTTTTGAATTTTTTTTACTTCTTTTTGTATTTCAGGACAATTTTTTTTTTTTTTTGAAAAAAAAATTAATTAATTACTGACCCCACAGTATCGGAAACAATTCTGGGAATAGGGCTTTCGCAATCTCTTGTTGCCCTCAAATCTCCTTTAATGATTGAAGTCATTTGATGTGATTGGCTCTAAGTTCTTAAACAATTGGGAGTGTGAGAATTGTGCCAAATCAATAATTTGATGTGCCTAAACTTTTGCCATGTTAGATATTAGTATTTTCGATTCTAATAGCAATGGTTGGTTTATAGTATGGGGATTTGTGTTGAAATAGACATTGGACAATGCCCCTAGAAAACATCTATTGAATTTTCATGATTTTTAATACTATTAAGAATTCAAAACAATGAATCTTGCTTGGATGTTTTAATAAAGGGAATGTTCTTTTACCACTACAAGAAAATTGTGTTTTGAGTGATATTTAATATAACAATTAGTGTTTTAGTTGACAGATTTTAGGAGATGTCAAATATAACAACCCATGTTTTTATGTTAGCAATGATGTTTAGTGTAACATAAAGATGTTACATTGGATGTCATTGTTAATATAAAAACATAATTTGTTAATTTCGATGTCACCTAAAATCTGTGAACTTAGACAACAAAAAATTGTGTTTTTTTTATAATGTAATAGGGTTACAAATATTTACACATTGTTTCTTGTGTGTGCATTTCTAAACATTTAAATTACTCTTATAACATTTGCTTCATGTCCATTAGGTTTTTAAGAAAGAATTATTGCTCTAAAATACAACATGTAACTATTGAAGAGTTTGTTTGAAGTACCTAAAGGCATCCACAAAAGGTGTTGCAATGCTTAAGTGGTTATAGTCTACATCCACATGGATATAAAAAATTCTTTGATGTGAAGAAAGAATATGCGTATGTAGATGTGTTCCATCATATTTAACAACTACAATTTCACTGCCAAAATCTCCAAATCCAAACACAAAGCTCGTAAACTCACTATAAAAAATCCAGGTTTTGGGTGTTGTTTTCCAAAAAGTATCATGTTTTTTGAGATGTCAATGTATTAAATAGTGAAAGTCCATAAGAGTGTGTCACCAAAGACACACATGTTTTTAACATTGTTTGAAAAAACAAGTTCATGTTTTTTTGTGACATCCCAAAAAACATAGATTGCCTTACTGGTAAAAAGTCAATTTTAATTATAAATAAATTAATAACAATTACTACTATCTATAGTAAAATATTGATCATAGGTAAAAAATTTAGGAAAAGGGCAAGCGTGTAGCATGCTTTGCAAAAAAGGGAAATGGGTGGATATGCTCTATGGATGAAAAGATATGGTCTTATACAAGTGGAGTGGTAGGAAGAAAAACAATCTATATGGGATATGTAAGGCAAAAATTGTATTCAATATAAAATGTTTGAAACAACATGATCCAAATGTCAAAAACAAGGTCAAGATATTTGAAACAACATCCAAATGTTTGATACAACACTTGGATGTATGAAACAACACCAATATGTCTGAAACACTTTCAACATGTACACTGGTCAAGTTACAATATTCTAGTTACTATATCTGATATCACTTGTCTCACTATCTCATATCTTTTGTCTCACTATGTACAGAGAATGGATATAAATATGACCTTTCTATTTTTTATTTTCACTAATTTTAAACAAACTAAATCCTTTGTTTTGCCATCAAAAATTCTCTTGATGGCAAGCTTAATGGTAGATGTTTGAATTTTGCTTTTTTATTTATTTTAGTTTTTAATTTATTATAAACAATAATTTTGTAATGGTCTTACCTCATAGATATAGTACATTCTAATTGATGTCTCAAAAAATTTCTAATTTGACATCACAACTCATGTTTTTATATTAGCAATGACATCCAATGTAACATAAAGTCCTAAATTCACTAATTGAGTTTGGACTTGGAGCTAAGATGAAATTACTTACAGTGTGGTACAATGATCTAGTGACTTGCATATCAATCTTGCACTATGGTATAAGGTCAATTTTAGTTACCATTGCTTTCTAACTTCAAAAAATACAAAACTACTTGAGTTAGATGCCAATTTCATTTTTCTTCCTATGAAAATTTGCTCAAAATTGTTTCAAGGATTTTAGCTTCTCCAAAATGGGGATCAACAAATAATGCACTTCTGTCTCACCTCCAATGATAGACAGACAATTTACTCAATGATAAACCAGATACATATCACTCTTCAAAATCACAATCAGTTACCATATAAACATTCATCACCACCAAGATATTTAATTACAAAATACTCAAATAAGAATTCAATTACAAGAATTTAGTTACAAAAATGAGATAGACAATTTGCTCATACAAAACACTCTCTCAAGTTCAACCCTAGATCACCACATACAATAATAAAAGATAGCTAAGTTGATTAATAAATCATATACCTTTATCCATTTATTGGAACCAAAATTACTATACACAAGACAAAAATTACAATAGTCAAACTTCATCAAACAATTTAAATAAGATGGCAAATAGAATTGAAACATATTGAAGAAGATTATTGATACAAAAAGTCAATAGTTTTAGACATGAGGAAAACCAAAAGAGTAAAGAAGGTGAAGAGATGTCAAATTGTTAAAGGTCCCTTCAAGAGAGGCTTACACTCTCTTAACGGGTTCTCCCAGGTATGTCATTGGAAATGTGAGGGAATTGCTGAAGTCATAACTCTAACTTAAACCCTACTACTCATACTTGGTTGGATGTTGTTTGCATGAATCTTCTGACAATGTGGAAACGGTACCATTGTGATTTGCCAAATATTATTTTAATCTTTATTCTTGTGAATAGATTATAGAACAAAGATTACACTATTTGGTGGTGACATCTAATATTCAATTATTTAATGCAGTTCATTGGAACATTGCAAGTCAATGATAGGACAGGTGAAGCAAGTGCACTGAGAGTGTACACTTTGTAAACTCCCGAGAATCATTATTGATGGAATAAGTCTTTGAACGGCTCACATATTTCTACAAGTATCTCTACAATTAGACCAAGCTAGTTGTTTTCATAAAGTATTTGCTCTCATATTTTATTCTCTTATTAGATACATTATCAACTATTTCTTTTAACGTGCATTTAACGTTGGTGTATTGAAGATTTAGTATAGAAATCAAGTATTGCTTGATTAATATAGTCCAATATCACGAGGTGCCTAATTTTCTTGTTCAACAGTTTTTATTGCTCATCGATTTGTTAGCATATTAAGGTGACTCTAACCTATATTCTAAACAATATAGTGTCTATTCATCCTAAAGGGATTCTAAGTTAATCCTTAAAGGACAAGATCCATTACCATCTAGTCAAACATCATATCTAAATTGAATTAAGTATATTAGATTGTACTCAAACATAAATCTTTTATTTTTATTACTTAAAACTATATATTGTATATGACTATGAGAAGTTTCAATTGATTCTCTAAAAAATTGTGATTGTTATGTTTTTGTTGCAAAAATTAAAAATAAATAAGTAAAAATAGAAAAAATGATTCAAATTTTTTGAATTTTTTTCAAGAGGTACAAGACCTCAAGTAGCAATGAAGATTAGTGTAAAAGAATTTCAAGTGATTATTGTACTTTTTAAATTCAAAACAACCACAACAAAGACTTTGAAGTCAAATTTAGCTATTCAATCTAATTTGATATTTTATTTAATAAGTATATAAAATATTGACATTTTTTATTAATGGAAAATTGTACTCTCTACTTGTTCTATTTTTTTCAAATTTTTTGATGAAAACTACAACTTATAGTGATTTCTTAAAGTTAAAGTTTTAAAAATATTACATGAATTATAATACATATTAGAATAATTTGAAATTTTTACCGTTAGTGAAGATGATTAGAATGGAAAAGTTAATTTTGTAATTTAAATTGAAAGTCCATCTTATAAGGAAAAAATATGAGTGAAAAACACAACATATCATGTTTTTTGGATTTTAGTACAAGGAGCTTGCAATTGCAATAACTCTTTCAATTTTTGGATTTTTTCAAAATTTCAAGCTGAAGCTCATAGAAAACTTATCAAACTTCATTTTTGTGGTTTAAATCAAATACCCAAAATTGTAATATTCAAAGTTATAATCATAATTGACCAAGGCACATCCACTTTTTGGATATGTGGACCTTCAAAAATTAATTTGCTATTGTTCAAATCTTTTGAATTCAAGTCATTTTAAATCTAATTTTTTAATCCCTAAAGGACTAAGTTTCGGGTGTTTTTTTTTGGCAAAATAGCAATTTTGGTTTTTTAGGCAGCTCACTATGAATGGATTATTTTTGCTTTGAAATTTTCACACAACATATGTTTAAAGAAATCAAGTACTAAGGTATAAGTAGCAAACTAGCAATGAAGCTTTAAATCATTTCATTTGTATTAATGGGATGAAAATTATGAAGAGTTTTAGTTTGTGGATAGGTATGGTTTTCAGTCTCTAAAGACAAATCCAATTGAAATTAGGATTTCAATCAACAATTTGGTAGGCAAAGCAGACATACTTAGTTGCAACAAGAAAAAACTAAAACGAAGATTTGCCACCATATCCCTCTTTTGAAGTAAATTGTGCATTTTGCTTCCAAGTTCTTTGGATTGGTAATTGAGTATTTTCCTAGTTCAAAAAAGGGAATAGCGTATTCAAAAGATACTCATAATGCACGTAGTTGCAATTTTAGACATGTGAGATTGTCAGTCTTCGCTGAGGAAGATAGTGAAAGTAGAAGCTATGAAATTTGCTTTACTATTTCAACACTCAAAATCAAGTGAAGTTAAACCACTTGAAAGTGGTTCATGTGCACTATGTTGGTTGATGGAATGTGCTCTCTATTTTAATTCTTTTGGGATAATTCTTGCACCATTTTGCTTTCTACTTTGTAGTGGGTTTAGCTTTCCAGATTCTATAATATGACTCCAGATGAGAGTGCTCCAACTTCCTTTTACTCTTCAAACATCACCATCTATGTCAAGTCTCTATCTTTTAGTAATTTTTGTTTAATCCAATTTCATTGCTTGCTCAAAACATGTACATTGTTTATCTTAACTATTAGTTTGCAGATGTAAGTGTTGACCTTTTCACGTGAATTAATTAGCAGTGTCATGTAAATTGATGATTAGAATGAGAGCACATTTGTTGGAATTTTTTATTTTTCTCTTCTCAATTGAATTAGCTATAGTAATTGCAACTAGAGAGATCAAAAAATTTGTTTGATTCAAGGTGGCTTTCTTTATTTGAAGCCTAAGGGTTATTAAATGATTACAAGTACTAGGGTTTATTTTGAAGGTTGATCCTCCTGTGTGGTTATTTGTACACTTGATGTATTGGTCATTGCATCATATAGATAGTTGCATTATTATTTTGAGAATAAGTTTGAAAGCCTAGTTGCATTATTGAATATCTTGTTGATATGGTTTCTTGTTTCACAATTGTTAAGATGTTGCATTTGTGGTTCCACTAATTGAAATTCTAATTCACAACTTTGAATGATTGATTTCAATTAATCAAATATAGATGGGTTCTTGTAAATGCAACTTTGGTAGCTTTTAAATCTTGAGCTTTTATTAGGAGTATAACTATGATTTTTTTTTTTCAAGGATTTTTTCTTTTAAATTTTTTTTTCCTATGCATTGTTTACAACATACATTCATCATAGTTGTGTTCCGTAAATGTGTACCTAGTTTTATGAATTGAGATTGACAATTGCCCTTCTAAAATGGCTTGAATAAGTTAATGCATCCATTTTTTTTAAGGTTTTGCTTTAGAGATTAGTAATCTATTTCCTTAAATGGGTTGTAAGGAGTATTTCAATTAGGGTTATATTGGGTGATTAGTAAAGATTGTATTAAAATTTTCATTGATCTAATTAGAAATAATTGTTTAGATAATTATAAGGTCGATTGGAACAATGATTATAGAATTAGATTGAATACCTATAAATCTTTTGATAAGTGGTATTAAGGCTGGTTACATGGCCTTATGGTTGCAATCTACAATCAAAGGTCTAGTAGCACGCCTGACCGCCTGTAGGACTGAAACCAATAGTTTTGGACATACTCGCTTGTATGCTTTTGAATATTACATTTGTATGGTTTTGGGCTTTCTTTCGATGCATGGTTTTAGATTTATCTTTTGAGTAAATATAAGAATTGGTCCCACATTAAATTACATGTAGAAACTAACTTATGAAATTAAAAAAAATTGACTAAAAAAAGAAATAAAAAAGAAAAAGAAAATTAGACCTTCAATACACTCTCAACCTCATTCTACATGCATAGTGAGAAAATTTGACGTAGAATATGGAATTGCATGGCATTTTTGCATTAAATACAATAATAATAGATTGATCAAACTATTTGACCAACACATGAAAATCATACAATTAATGAATTATGAGTAACACTTAAAAAATATTATCTTATATATGATTAGGTGATAGAAGCATTCATTGTATATGAAAATTTGACCCAAACTAAAATATTTGGCCAAAATATTTTACCACTTTGTAGAATATTAAGTAGGACGAGGACTTTATACATTGTTATTATACATAGGTAATGGATAGAGAACTAAATTCACATTCTTAAGAATAAGAGTATTCATTTGCTTTGAGTTATATATATATATATATATATATATATATATATATATATATATATATATATATATATATATATATATATGATTATAAAATTCTATTCTATTTGAAAAGTGACATTAGTACATAAACAATTCAAAGTGAATAAACCTTTCCTAGAGACCCATGTGGAGTTGTTTTCCTTAGATTTGTGAGAAAAGGCAAAATTGAGATTACAAAATTTTACTTTCAACATTCTTTTATATATACTATAATTAGCACATTATTTTTTTAATAAATATCCTTTACCTATATGTGATCTTAGCTATTCAATTAAAACTCAAGCTAACTTGACTGTCTCTTCTCAAAAAGAATCCATTTGATTGTATTCTATTCTTGTTTTTATTTTTATTTTTATATTACAAGATTATTTGTACATAAATCTTATATCTTATAAAAATATCAATGAAATTCTCACATTGCGAAAAACTCATTTAGGATTAAAAAAATGAAGCGACTCCAAATTTCTTTTGTACAAATTAATTATTTGTTCATTGATTGACCTATTGGAGATGTAGAAAGAAAACTTTAAAAATAGTGAATTTCAACTATTTTAAATCTATTAAGGGACCCTCTGTAGGAAAATGTAAAAGTTAACTTAAAATTAAAGTTAAATTGCATTTCTAAGTGTGAAAAGGACTACTAGCATAGGATGGATGAAAATTATATATATATAATCTAGGGTTTTACAATTCCACAAAAAACTAGGAAACAATAGTATAGGGGTTCTTTGTTTTAGGGAAAGGTTAAATCAATCTAACGTTTTGTAACTAAAAGTTAGTTACAAATAGATCTATGTTTACAAATATAGGATAATATTATAGCACTTTTATTTCCGTGTATAGAATTTGTTGGCCAATCCCTTACCGATGTATGTATAAAGTCCTAGTCCTATATAGTGTTCTAAAGGATGCCAAATCATTCTTTGTCAACTAAATCAGGTTTAGTCAAATGAATTTTATATAATGCATGCTCTAGGACTTACTCATAACACAATAGTACTTATAAAATAATACACATAGTTCATTAATTATACCTTTTTATGTTTAGGTCAAATTTGTCCAGTCAATCTACAGCTAATTTGATCATGTAAAAATATGTCTAATAGTTCCATAATCTACGTCAAATAATTCCTAGTTGTGCAAAAAATGGTAATGTCAAATATTTCCAAATTCTTTTGTTTAGTCAAAATATGTCAAATGACTTCAAATCAACATAAATTAACTTATAAACATACATTGGAACAATTTGCAATTAAAACCTAAAGCATATCACACTTTAATAACAAATATAATATTAACCAATTAAATTTTAAAATTTTTTAAATCCAAATATGCAACATGTCAATAACAATAACAATAATATATAATGATACTAAAAAAATTAAAAATTAAAAATTAATTAATTAATAATATTAACAATATTAATAATAAAATATTAAAAAATAAAATAAAATAAAAACCTAGGCCGATGGTTGTGGCTCGACCCCAATGTTAGGCTAATAGTTGCAGTCCGCGGAATCGGGCCAACGCTCCGAACCCTAATTTCTTCGCTCTTGCGCTTGCCACCTGTCGCCTCCGATTTCCACCAAATGTTGTACAATTCAAGTTCAATATTTGATTTTTATGTTGGATTCACTTTTGCTTCACAATCTTGAGCGTGCCTGACCATCAACGCTGAGAAATTTGACAAGAATTTTGAAATTGGATGATGCTCAGACAAGCTTTGAGACGTTGTAAAATTTCTCAATTTCTTTGATTTCTTCTTGAGTTTGTCAAATTTCTCAAAATCAATTGTTGATATCTTCTCACTCGATCACTCTGATCCATTCCTAGCCTTCAATTGGTCAAATTTGACAAGTTTCAAGAAAATTCGATTAGTCTGGACTAACGCTTTGTCTTTTGCTACGACACCTCCAATTGAAATTTCTTGATCTGTATTTTGAATTTCAAGTCTTTTACCACAAATCCTTCCTCACACAATCAACAAGGCTTGCCCAGCTTCCAATTAGGCAAATTCTTCAAGCTTTTGAAATCTTTAAAAAAAATTAGATCAGATTGTATGTTCACTGACTACTTGTAAATTGTTTGTGCTTCCAGTTTCTTCTTCGTCGAATCTCATCCCAATTTCACACATTACTCACAAATATAATGCCTCACGTAAAAAGAAATAACTCACAGTATTCCAATTCTCTCAAATACATGCACAGAATACAGCCAAATCTCAACAACACTTGATACTCAAAAACAACATATACAATTACACAAACACGATAATTACAATTGCAAAAGAATTATATATATATATATATAATTCTTTTGCAATTGTAATTATCCTGTTTATATATAAATTAAAGTTTTTTTAGGTCTTATAATGCCATAAAATTTCAATTTTTCAATCTATCTATAGGCTAGGAAATGAAGTGTCACACCTCTTGGGAAGAGATGAGACCTCACTCACACCCCATTCATCCCTATTTTTTTTTCATCCATCCTACTAGCTCTATTTACACTTCAAACTAGTTTTAGACTTTAAAATTACTTTTATTTCTATTTTTTTAACACTGAAGGGGCCCTAATTGGTCTTTTTTTTCAATTTTAACCATTATTCTAAAAAAAATTAGGTCTACAATATATATATAAAATAAAAAAATTTAAACACTTGGATGAATGAAGAGTGACTTAGGTCACACCCCTTCATTATTACACCAATTCATTCTTTTTAGAAAACTATAAAAACTGAAGAAAAAAACAACAATCAATGGTATTGTAAGACCCACTTATACGTATATATATATATAATTGTGAAATGTTATGTTAATCAATGCATGTAGAATTTGAACACTTTGCTGTTTGTGTGATTTGGGAGCTTTTGTGAAGTGTTCTTTCATGAGATTTAGCATTTATGAACTTGTAGTCAATTGAGAGCTTTGAGTATTGTGAAAGATTTGTGATTTCTTGTGAATATGGATTTGGAAGTGAGAAGTAATTTGGAAATTTTGAGAATGAAAAATGAACGTTAGACATCCTGGATTGAATGCTACCTGTAAAAATTAACAAATTTGCAACCTCAAAAGAGGAAGCAAGCAACCGTGGATTTGTTGTGTGATAAAACATTCTTGTGATTGGAGCAATGATGGAAATAAAGATCAAGCTTAATTGAAACTGAGAAGATCAAAGAGATTCGTTGCAGGTAGCCAAAGTAGGATGTAAGAATTTTCCGAACTTAACAAATTTGATTGACTGAGATGATGAAGCCAATCATACTGATCAAACAAACAAGAATTGATGATAAACTCCAAGAGATTTGAGGTTTGAGCAATCGGATGGTTGCAGCAAGCACTTGACTGGCTTCAAGCCGTTTCTACACAATTTCGAAAATTTATTACAATTTGGATGACTGAGAGGATGGAGAGGATTGAATCGATTATGTGAGAAAGAATCAATAAGAAATTTCACAAAATGCGATCAATTTGAGAAGAAATTGACATTCAGTGTGGCAAAGAGTGCTTGGCTAAACTTTTATCAAATTTCGAAATTTGTTAGAATTTCAAACTGATTGTGGGTGGAGACAAAGTGGTTGGGGTAAGCGAGAGTGATTCCACTCAAAATTTCCCAAATTGATCAATAATTGCTTTATGTCGGAGTGCGGGGAGGCAAACGCCGGAGGCGCAGCGACAGGACAGAGCAGGGCGGGGAGAAGCCATGTGATGCAGCACTAGATGGAGTGGACTCGGAGGCGAACAACCCCACGCGGCCTTCTTCTTTTTATTTTAATTTATTTTAAATTTTAAAATTTTATAATTTTATAATTCTTGTATTATTATTATATATTATTATAATTATAATTATGTGTTTTTATAATTTTTATTTCTATATTTTATTCCCTATGTGTGTTATATGTTTGGATAAAATTTTAAGTTGTTCAATGTTATGTTTGTATATTAACTCATGTTGGTCTGGATTCATTTGACCTAATTTGACTAAAGTAAAAGAATTAAGAAATATTTGATATCATACATTGAACAATTGAGAATTATTTGACATAGAATACGGAAACATTAGACATATTTTTGCATGATTGAGATAGCTATAGATTGACTGGACAAATTTGACCTAAACATAAAAGGTATAATTAACGAACTATGTGTATTATTTTATAAGTATTATCTCGTTATGACTAAATTCTAGAGGATACATCATATAAGATTTATTTGACCAAACCTAATTTATTTGACAAAGAATGATTTGACCTTCCCTAGAATACTATATAGGACTGGGACTTTATACATACATTGGTAATGGTTTGGCCAACAAATTTTACACACGGGAATAAGAGGACTATAATATTACCCTAAACTTGTAAACATAGATCTATTTGTAATTGACTTTTAGTTACAAAACATTAAATTGATTTAACCTTTCCCTAAAACAAAGAACTCCTATACTATTGTTTCTTGGGTTTTGTGGAATTGCAAAACCTAACTTATAAGAGATACGGAATATTTTAAATGCAAGGGCATTAAGTTGTAACTTATAATAATTTATGTTGCAATATTTGCTCTAATAAAATGAGGTAATTTAATTCAATTCTCTCAACTCCAAAAAACTATTCAAATGTTATAAGAACCAATATTAGTTGAATGTTTGTTGAATTATGAATAATTAAAATATGAATTTTGTACTATTTTTGTATGCAACTATCTCAAATGATATATACCAATTTGTTATTATATTATAACTTTCATTTATCTACTTGTAGAATTTATGATATGGCTATTTTGAATAGTATGGATGTTATGGATATTATGGTATATTTTATTTTGTTTGTTTGTGTGAATGTAGAAATTTTATTTTGTTAAATTATATTTTAATTTTAATAATTTATTATAATTACATTCCATATTCTTTCTAGAATTAATTAATGTACATCAAAATTATGAAGATTTCAAAGTAGGGTTGTCTTGTCGAACATATTTTTGGGTTTGGGTGTCATGTACGACGTCCAATGTCGCGTGTCACAGTGACAACTTGTTACGAAGGGCGTCGCACCTCATTGCAAAAGTCTATTTTCAGCAGCTCAAAAAAATGAAAATCTTACTATTACTATGAACCTAAATGAAGAATGTAATATGTATTCATAAAATTAATACACTTAATTGAAACCCAACTTAAATATGTCAAAATTTTAAATTTCTAATGATTTATTTTTAAGTCAACTTGATTTTTAGTCTTTGAGACGTCACGAGGGCTCTACTTGACGTTGCGTGACGTCTGTCTGTCGCGATGTTGCACTGTCCGGCAAAACAACCCTGTTTCAAAGCTCAAGAACATTTAAAATGGATATAGTTGTCCTTTTTGAAAAAAAATTGAAAGAATTACAAATTTTTGTCCAGTTTAGATGAATTTTATACAACACTTCAAATACATAATTATGAATACACTCTCATCCATATTTTAGGGTACAATATATAATCATATACACTTTGAAGTAGTAGTTGCCTCATATTTTGACATAATGTTTATTCTATTGATTAATTACAACAATCCTATAAATTTTTAAAAATTTTCCCTCCTTTTTTTTCTAAAAACCAATATCATTTTCATGTTACACACAAAGATCCTTCAAAGTCTTGTGAATCCCACATTAAGCTTGTCACTTATTAAAACTACTATTTCTAGTAGTAACTAGTAAGGCTATACATTGTTATGCTCAAGGTCAACACCATTGGATTAGTTTGGTTGTCTATTTTTAGTATACATGAAATTGAATATGGAACATATAAATATCATTTAGTTAGTTCAAAACTTCAAATTTAATGCTTTAATTTAGCTAAAATTAGAGGCCAAATTTCATCAAATAATAATTTAAGGTGATATATTACTTTATTTTAAATCAAAATGATGTAAATATTTTCTTTAAAAATGTGGAAATCTTTTAACATTCTATTTTTCAACCTACATGGTATAAATTATTTCAATATACAATTATATACTAAAAAGTCTAATTTGGGGAACATTGAATTTTTCAAATTTTGAGCTTATTTGTCAATTTTTTATTTATCAAAATGGTCATTTGGGAAGCACATGTAATTTAGATATAGATATAGGTAGGATTGCTTATACAATTTGTTATGTTCCGTATGAGTCATTATCCTAATGAGCTAGAGTTTGGAGTTCAATCAACTTAGGGCCTATTCCCACCTGCTCTTAAAGCAACAGTAAAATGGTAGTTGGGAGACTAAATTAATAGAACGTTCCCACCTGCAAGCCTGTACTGACTCCGAGCCTACGTGTTTGCTGAAGTGACGGCTCAGTAAGAGCGTTGTTTTCAGCAATAAAGGCCTGAATTATTTTAAGAGTGCCGTCTTTCGAGGTGCTTGGAAATCAAGCGAAAGTGAAGATGTGTGGGGCTTTAAGTGAGTTTTACGTACACACGATCAGCATGGAGAATTAAGAAGGACCAGAGCTGGTAATTTCCTAGCAGTAATGAGTAGCTACAATACCCCAAGTTGGAGAGTGTGACGACCGCAGACGACACGCATTCTCCGGTCCATACGTGCTTGAAGGCTGTAGTCGTGGGACCTCTTTTGACGAATACATACGTGGAATGACTATTGTGCGCTTGACGACGAGGAAGAGAAGTCAAAATCAGCGAGATCCAGTGGCAGCAGTATACAACACGAGATAAACAAGGTAAGATTTCCTGACCTAGCTATGACTGCAATTCCGTGATTACAAACGTGGGGTCATCAGGGATCCCTCCAATCATGGTGAAGCAGCACAAACACCACACATGTTGAAGATGTTGTTGCCTGTTGCAGTGTCTTCACGACCGTAGACATTGTACAATACAAGTCGTTAATAGAACATGAGATGTCGGAGTCCGTAAACAAAAGTTACAAGATCCGGTTCATGGAACTCTTCATGTGAGAGTTGAATTCGTTAAGCTCTTCATACTGTAATTTCTATATGTGAACTGGCACCACACTCACAAAATTCTAAACATATGGGTGACACTGAAGAGAGCATGATGTTCATCATAAAGATGTATATGATATTCCGTGTGTCGATTTTATCTCTTTGATCGCTTTCTGGTTGTTGAGATTCATGCAACCGGCAACTGAAATTGAGATCATGAACTCACTAATGATTGTTGATTCATCATCTTGAGGAATAGAGGTTCTCATGATTTTGTTTTCAACACTGAAAATTAGTTATTTTCGGAGCTCCTTTTCACTTACTGACATCCTGAAACGTTAAATTTTGGTTTGCTAGACTTGTAGATGGCGTCCATGGACGGAAGATCAACTCCGCTCCAACCGGGAGGCCTCATGCGACACTACGGACTAACTGCAGCAGGTGCGTCATTTTGTACTATCGACACCATGTAATTTTGGAATCTGATTTTATTTTGGAATCTGAAGATTGCACAGGTATGCCACCGTATATATTACTAGCATCTCTGCAATTGCCAAAAATCAAGTCAGTTTCTACGACTTCCACCTTCCATACTTGTAAATTAATATTTCACTCCCTTTACATGTACATCTGCATTTGTACCTGCAGCAATTGCGGCAGTTACTCCTAGTGGTAGAAGCAACGCTTCACATGACAATTCAGCAGCCGCTTCCACCGAAATTCAAGACACCAGTGCGGGACCGAGTTCCTCTAAGCGCGCTAGAAAAGAATGTGGCCCCAACTGGATTCCAGATGAAGTCTTCTTATTGATCATGGCGAAGAGGATGTGGCACTTGGAGGAGCTCGATGTGACAGACGAACGCAAACTGATGGCCAGTGAAACATTGAAGTGGGAACAAGTGTCAAAGCGAGTCATGCATGGCGGATGCTCCACCACCCTTCGGGATGGTCAAGCCTGTAAATCAAAATGGAACCAGCTACTGCCGGATTACAAGAACATAGCGGACTTTGCTAAACGAACTGGAAGAACAACATCCGAGTATTGGGAGATGACAACTGTTGGGAGAAAGCAGGAGAATTTGCCAAGGCAATTCAGCCATCAATATTTTGAAAGCATGCACGAGTTTCTTGGCAACCGACCTATCATGGGGCCGCCCCACGTTCGAGATGTCATGGCTCCTTTTGATGGCAACTACGTAGCACCTGAAGTTCAAGATGAAGCCTACTTCGACAAAGAGCCTACATTGCAAGATCTCAATGAAGAGGCTCAAATCGAACACAACCCTGCATCACAAAGTACTACCATGAGTTCTGGCCGACTGTCGAGTGAACGGCAATCTCTCCGTGGAATGTCATCCGACCCTTCAGCTCCTCTGTCTGGACGGGGTGCTTTCCCTACCGCTTATGCTGGACTACCTCCAGGTGTCATTCCTGAAGTTCTAAGTTCATTACAGAACACAAGCGGAGCTTGCAACTGACGCCCTGCAAACACTGCTATCCGAAGGAAGAGTACTTCAGGCCATGCAATGATCGCGGAGGCAACTAAGAGCACTGGTAGTGTCATGGCTTCTCAAATGCAAGCTATAGCAGATGCGAACATGCTCTTGGAGCGGGCGAAAATGGATGTGCAAGAGTGATTAGTGCAGCAGCAGCTACTCTACCAACAAGAAAGAGACAAGAAATTGAACGAGTCAGTGGTACTGGCAAACGAGAACGCTTGCTTGTCGATCAGCAAACAATCGGACATGGTGAAATGCCTCCACTAATTGACTCATGTCCTAGCCAAAGGTCTTTTGCATTTGAACGGTCATCTCGGTGTCCGCTCGAACACAGCTCCCGGTTTACACAGACGTGATGTACCTAGCGTGGTAGGTAAGTCGGAGAGGGCGAAGGAACAAGCAAGCCTGCAGTACAGGAAAGACAAGGCAATACTGAAAATAGAGATGCCGTGGACAGTGGTGACGACTCGGTTGTTCCCGTCAAGCTTCTATAGTGATGAAGTGAAGACTCCGATGTACAGTGATGAAGTCGCATGGAACTGTGGCAGTAGCATGCGGATTTATTGAATACTGGTTTACTATACACATTGCAACAGATTAGTGTTGCGTAAAACTTCTCAACTAAAGCAGACTACCATTTTCTTTATGTATAGTTAAGGAAGTCATTCAGTGGTGCTATATATTGACATATGTACAAGTGCTTGAGCACAGGAGATTTTGCTACTGCAAACTCTCTAAACATTAAAACCAAAAAAAGAGGAATTTTTTTTTGAAAATGCTTGGTCCTGTTATGAGCTGGTTCGTCACACTATACTTCACTCGATGCAGATTCGTTCATGTTTGCTGCACCTTGCTAAGCTTGAGTACAATTCTATACAATGATGGCATGTTCTTGCAGTCAAGAAAATTGATTATGAAGTAAATGTGGAGAACTACTTTCAATTGATAGAGGTAATTTAGTACTCAGTGATGCAAAGCTTTGGCATACCTTCACTCCGTTAGGTCCGTTCGAGGTAGTGTGGATAGAAACAGACCGAGGTCAATACGTTTCCGGTGTCCCGAAGTATGTTGACCTTCATTGCGATCAATGGGAACGCCCTCTCTCGGTCGTGTCACTATATCTTCATCATCTGACTGATATCCCTCAGAATACAGGATTCTTAGAAATTCTGCAATGTCCTCGTGTGATTGCCTTAGAAGAATGTTATGGAGGATCATGCAACATACCACAACGTCAAGCAAAAATTCTAGTTGCAATTCAGATTTGCCGCTCAATTCTCTAAAGGTTTGCTTAAGGATGCCAAAAGCATTTTCAACTACACTTCGACCCTTGCTCAATTTGTGATTAAGAAGTCTCTCACTAACTGAAAGATGCGGT
Source organism: Thuidium tamariscinum (assembly GCA_947034885.2). Classification (NCBI taxonomy): domain Eukaryota; kingdom Viridiplantae; phylum Streptophyta; class Bryopsida; order Hypnales; family Thuidiaceae; genus Thuidium; species Thuidium tamariscinum. The sequence continues at coordinate 10,390,730 of OX344755.2, forward strand.
CCATGTCAATGTGGAATGACGAGCCAAGGCAGTAATGGATAGCTAGAGTCACCGAGCAGGTAAGAAGTGAATCCCCGCATTGTTGCAGAGCCCTGGAATAAATTTCCGTGCGATGCAAGATGGTACAAAGTTGACCTTCGGAGAACACGACTGTCGTTGGTAGATCCAGGCATTCCAATGAAAACATCAAGAAATTGTTTATCACTGTCCACAACAGCCTGGCATTGCATGCTATAACCACTTGTTTTGAAGTAGTAATAGTCACCAGGTGCAACATGAGGCTTCGCTATAGAGAAGTGAGTTCCATCCACTGCTCCAACAATAGCAAGTAAGGAACACAAGTCATAGAATTTTTGCTGGGTTTCCAACGTTCGTGCACCTGTTGGCCACGCAATTTCCTGTTGCAAGTACTCATTTATAGCATGCACCACTTCCCGCAACACTTTGGATACAGTGCTACGATCAATGGCAAAAATCTCACTGCAAACTGTGAAATTGGCTGTGTGTGTTAATTTGAACAGGGTGCAAGCAACTTGGACTAGCATAGGAAATGCTAACCTGTACCTTGTATCCTTCTTCTCAACATGAGGTCAAATAATCTCAGTGAGGGCAAACACAGCTGGCTTCGTCATTCTAAACATAGAGATCCATCTGTTGTTGTCGTACTGTTCCAATAAGAATTTAGAGAACCATGTCGTGGACCTTGGCTTCACCCAATACTCCAACTCATCGTGGAAGACGTTCATGGAGGCACAAAGTCTGAAATTCATGAAGGACGTCGTCAACAAGCCTGTACTATCAGAAGATGATCTGGTATCCATGCTTGCCAATAACTGAAGAACATCGTCTTCTTCATCGGGATATTGAGTTGGAGCAGGGAGGATGCGATCATCATCAGCATTTAGAAGAAGCAGTAGGAACCAAATCGTGAAAGCCACAATTGTATGCATTTGAAGAATTGGATCCATAGATGATGCGTTACTGGACGGCAGTTGAAACCCTATACAATAATGAAATAATTGAGCGATGCTGTTCATTACTAAGACACAGGAAAACATAATTCAAAGAACAAGAAGAGCTCCGTAAGTCGACAGTCTTGCAAGCCATGTTAGCACGATGAAATCGAAAATGATGTTGGCCTTGTTAAATTGGGAACACTTCAGCTGACTTAATTTGGGTGATCCTGATTCTCGACCTTCCCCTCGGAACACTTCAGTTGATTTAATTTGGATGATCCCCACCTTCCCCCCGAAACACTTCAGCTGACTTAATTTGGGTGATCCCCACCTTCCCCCGGAACACTTCAGCTGAAGAAAGCATGAGCATGAGTTGCTATTCTTTTCTCGCTCAACAGCTAAAAACAGGACAGAATGAAGTGCAAGCAGCGTTCCGGATTCAATGGACTTGAAAGTATAGCTCTACTTCAAATAGACGCTCAAATCCCAAAATTTCTGGAGCCCCGTTCCTCTTCTTGAAACCACACCGACGTCACTATGCGAAGGACGACCTCAGTGGCCCGAAAATCAACACACATCGAAGCCAGACAAAGCAAAGAGCCATTGTTCCTCGAAGTCACACTTCGTTTTCGTCTTCTCCAGACTGGTCTGCACGATTTGAGGGAGACCCACCACTAACACTTCAGCAACTATCATGAACGTGATTCAATTCTAGTCTAGCTCCTCCAAGTTCGCAGATATAAAGAAGTCGGGTGTGAACACCCAGTAAAATTAAAACAGAACCCTAGCTTCTTGACGCACCCGACCCTCCCCCTTACTGCGAACAAAATGTATCCACTCAAGGAACGTACTTATCCCGTGCCCTGTCAGGCACTACTTATGAGTAGGTGGGAACAGGCCCTTAGCTTTCTACTGCATTTGTGCACTAGGCAGTTCCTGCCTCTTTTAGGTACATTGTGTGACACTTTGTGCACTTGACTCATTGTCATTGTCATACAAAAAGAAACCATAAAAAAGGAAGAAGCAAAAACCCATTGTGGAAGGGAAATTTCAGATTTCACAAAGTACTAAAAATTTCAGATTTCAATAAGCATGGAAAATCTCAGATTTCACAAAGTTTTAAGAATTTCAGATTTCACAAACAAAGGATTAAAATTTTCAGATTTCATAAAGGCTTAGAAATTTCAGATTTCACAAACAAAGGCTTGAGAATTTCAGATTTCATAAAGGCTTAAGAATTTCAGATTTGAGTAATCCTTGAAAATCTCAGATTTCACAAAGGTTTCAAAATTCAAGATTTCAATAAATACTGAAAATCTCAGATTTAACAAATATAGTCTTCAAAAATTTAGTTTTCACAAACTAGTGTAATTTCCAGCATTCAAAGTATTTGAAAGAAAATTGTTAACAAAAAAATACTCAAAAAACATGTTTTGCAGAAAAAACTATGAAGTTATGCATGCCAAAAACTACATTGTAAGGTCATTTGCAACATCGCGGTCTCCATACACCATTGGGATGTACATAGCTGGACAACTTGTAACAAGTGTATGATGTGAGTGAGTTTCCATCATGTAGTTGTTGGAAAGCAAATCATCACAAGATTCTTCAAGAACAATGATACTCTTTGGCTCACAAACTACTTGTGGAGGTACATCATGTGCAAGAGAAACATCAGAATTATCAAAATAGAAAAAGAAACATAAGCAAAATATAATAAGGACTAAAAATAACAATTAAGGCAAAGTATTAGAAATATTTTTTTAAGAAGAAAAGCAAAAGGAGAAAGAGGAGGGGGCATTCAAAAGTACTTGGAATCTCATATTCATGAGCTGCACCTTCACGAGCCTCATTGAGTTATTGTGCAAGTCGTTGTCGACCCAAGTCCGCTAGTCGAGAACTTGGATTTGTATGTTCAAAAAAAATTTGAGTGACATCAGCCATTTCAATGGCTTGTGGATTCATCATGCATTTCCTTAAAGAAGAAACTCTGGGGAATTCCATGCCTCCTTGATGGACAGGCAAAACCCATGAAGAAGATGGTATGTATTGCCCCTGATTGGAGCATAGGAAGGAGAGTTCCTGGAAAAGAACTGCCAAATTGTTTTTGGAGCTTGTATTTGCAGTAAGTTGTTGTTCTCTCAATCAAATTAGTGTGTGTGAGAACAATTCAATTTTTAGCAAGAGGAGTGCCATACTAGATATACTCCTCCATGCCTTTCACAAGTTGTGCGTCAATGATATTTTTATAGATGCACTGAAAGTAGTCTTGTCCTTTATCTTTAATACAATAACTGAGCATCCCAATGTATGTATGCAGACCAGTGTTTTTTAGAGTTTTTGTAAGGATATGAAGTCTTGGAAGGATGTGAGTCCTGTCATTATCACTCAAGCCTTGGATTTTTCTTTTTTTCGCCTGTTGCTCATATTTAGGATTATTATGGTTAAAAATCAACTAAAAAGAATACTCAACGTATGATTGATACAATTCCCGCTAATGATAGAGAATTGGTTATAACTATTCCGGAGTACCTTAAAAGACTCCTTAGAGCCAATTTCTATGTCTTATCAAGAGATTAGACATGATATTACGCAATTACCAGGAGATTGCACTAGCTAATATTCAGGATACGATTTAGTACAAAAGCACTAAGGCAGGCCTTACCGGACTACTTGATAAGGATCCTGGAAGATTGGGCTCCGATTGGCAACCATGGGAGTCCGATAATCTCCTATGAGCATCAAGGTGAAGCTAACTCATGGAGATTCCCTAATACGAGAATGATTCCTCCCCGGAGGAATCAATTCTGCTATAGTGCAATTTCTACTTTATTTAGACAGTGTAGTTTTTAGCGAAACTTTGCACTTGTCATTAGGGGGCTTCCTAGAAGATCCCCTAAAACTTTCGTAATCTTCTGAATTACGGAAATGACTCCATGGGAAGTCAACCGCTTTCACTAGCAATTGGAAAATTATAGAAAATTCCACGGTGATGCTAAAATCCCACTAAAAATTAGGATAGTATGTTTTAGCATAAATAAGTGTCCCGCCAAATTTCAAGACATTTTGACATCAACAAGTACCAGAACCGGCAGCAGCAGCAACAAGTTTGAAAGGTTTTATCGAAATTCTTGCAAGTTGACCGGTGTACGAGGAGCATACGGAGTCCGATTCGGGTCAACTTAGACTCTTTTTCAACATTCTTGGACCTTTTCGACAACCCTGGCTAGTCAAAACCTTTGGAAAAAATCAATTCCAAAAGATAGATTTTCCACCCTTTTTACCGGTTCGTAAGTATTAGCTTTTAAGCGCAATTAGGCTCGGAGAGTAAAGGGTAGGGGTTTTCCTAGACTAATTTGGGTCTTTTGAAGCCAATGGCGCTATCCATTTGGCAATCAGACCATTTCTCCAAAAGTTAGAGTAGCTGTAGCAAAAAGGTAGATTTTTAGATTGTTAAATTAGTTTTTTCTTAGTTAGTTTAGAACATAACTTGAGGGGGGAGGAGGCCTTGGAAATGTATAAAAGGCCTCCTCTTCCCCTCATTTCACACCTCTATTCCATTTTTCAAAATCTCATTTCATACCTCTTTCAAACACTCTATTTCATTTATCAAAACTCTATTCCATTTTGCATTCTCTATTCCAATATCCTTTCAATTTGCAAAGTCCACACTACAAGTGACTATCTTGCTAAGTTTTTGGTTTTCTCCAAATTCTTGTCTCTTTGATACACTCGAATCTCCATCACATTCCTAAGTTCTCTTTGTTGTAGGCATTCACAAAGGATTTTGAGGTACCTTTGGAGTGCTTAATCATCTTAGTAGTATTCTTGCTTTGAAGCTTTGATACTGAAATTATTTGATTTAAGTCTTTTGACAAAGGATTCACAGCCTATATTGGCTTATCGAGGATCCCCTAAGCTTAAACGTATGATTAAGGTCATGATTACATTGTGGAAGTGTGGGTAGGATCCATACTTTCTTTTAGTTCTTAAGTAGACAGAGCTCTGGCAAAATTATCCTAGAATTTGGGGCTAACACCTCCAATACAGCGAAGCTATCGCCAAAATTCTAGGAACTTTATAATTTAGCCAAAAGTTCCATCAATTTCCTTCCAAAATTCGGGCCTAAACCCCCCGAACAGCGAAGCTTTGAACCTACTCATACTAACTTTCCAGTTTGTTTATATGTAAAAGGGTCCCCTAAAGAGACCCAAAAATTGGTTTACCTATGGCTAGCAACTGCCGGGTTTAGTTTAGTTTTTTTGGTTTTCAAGTTTCTAGACAAACAGCCACCTAATACCGCCCGGGTTAGCGGCCAGAGTCCCCACCGACCCGGCACCAGGGCTGACAGCAGGTAGCAACTGATCAAGCTGACATAGGCAGCGACTGACAGGCCATTAACTCAAGCAATCTCGGTGGCTTGATCACATACTAATCAGACCACATATTGGTTTCTTCACATACCATATCATCTGATTTGGAAAACTGGAATGATACCCTGCAGGGTCCCAAACATTTTTCAAAACTTGGAATTCTAAACTATCTAGCTTGAGATTTTTGGGGAAAATTTAGCTTGAAGTGTGAGACACAAGTAAGCAAGTTTTTCATTTATTTCCAAAAATCAAGTAGAGAGAGGAAACTTAGAGGAAGAAAGTTGGAGCTAGTTTCCAACAAACCTTGGGATAGTTTCCAACAAAAGTCCAAGAGTCCAAAAGTAGTGAGGGAGCTCAAAGTAAGGTCTGATCTGGTCAAACCAGGTTGACCGGTACCCCAGACCAACATGGCAGCCTTCAACCAAGTGAGAAATCAATTCAATTTGGAAGGCAGCCTCACAACCAGGCTGAGAAGTCAATCCAGTTGGAAGGCAGCCTCAACCAGGCTGAGAAATCAATTCAGTTGGAAGTCAACCCCTTTGGAGGGGTATCAACACCCCAGGCTGAGCAGCTAGGGGCTCCGAGGACTGGATCTCCAAAAACTTTGATCAACAGATTGCTGGATCTCCAAAACTTTGATCAAATACTCACAACCCACACTCAAGCTCCCCAAATCGCAAATACAAACACAAGTGCAAGCATTGAAATGGAGAATTAGGCACAAGTATTTGGAGAAGAAGGCTTGGGTGGCTTGGAACCCAATTAGTTAGAATAGTTGACTTTCTTAACCATGATAGTTTTAGAATAAAGCCAAATAGAAAAAACAAATAAAAGAATAGTTTGACTTTGAAGAAGTTTAGAGCTTTGCTAAATTAGAGAAAAGTTGGGAAGCCTTAGATGTAGTAGAATTGACTTTCGAGACCATTTAGTGATAATTTCAAAAAATTAGATTATATTAGGATATTTTATAGGTTGACCTTGGAGGCAATTTGAAAGAAAAGGAAGGAACCTAAAGGATAAAGAAAACTACAAAAAGAAGCTAAAAGAAAAGAATGAGGCTTTGAAGGACAATACTTCATTCAAAGTATTCAAAGTATAAGCAAATACCATATTCAAACGCAAGGACATCGGATGGAGGTGGAGCGAGCGCAATTTGGAGAGTTTATGGAATCGCACGAAGACCTTGAAGTCGTCATGATGGCGATTAGTCTTTGAAAAATCTCCTTTGTTATCATTTTTTCCATAATTTCTTTAGCATAGAATTTCACCATTAATCCCGAAATTAGGAAGTCACATGGATTTGGAACCAACCAAAGCCCACAACGTCATTAGAAATTAAACAAGATAAAATCACCAAAAAACATAGATAGTTAAGTGTTAGAATTTTCGATTAGAAGTAGAAGTAGAAAAGTCAAAAGCCATAAGCAATTTCAAGGAAAAGTAATTAGTAAGTAAATTTTAATGAACCGGATAATGGTCAAAATTTACTTACAGTAATCTATTCCAAGAAACGCTTAGTGGGAATTGACGTTGATAAACTAGGAAGGGTAAAAGAATAAACCCAAAGGAATTTGACTACTTAGATAAAAAAAAAAGGATTCAATAAGGTAAAATTTTGATGAACCGGTCAACGGTCAAAATTTACCATAAGAATTCACTTTTACTCTAAGGTCAAGTATTGAGGTTTTCACATTGGAAGGGATAGAATTATTCCCTTTTTACTCCAATTACCTATTTCCGTGTTTAACCCAAGTAGTTAGAATTAGTGAAGTAACACATTATTGAGATTAAGAGACAACCTAGAGACAAATTAGGATTAGATTCTATAAAAGATATCTTAGAACAGAAAAAGCCACATCTACTTTGAATCTGATCAAACAGCAAAGAAGCTAGAATAGAACGCATACTTAGATAAACCCCACTTATTTGCATGAAGGTCGAAAAGGATTGACCAAATCAAGTGAAGCTTTAGACTCCCATAGACATCAAGAATTAAAAAACAATAAAAAAGACTCAGCCAAATTCAATCAAAACTTAAAGTAAAGTCATTTCACCCTAGCAATTGTAAGGGGACCAATTAGGAGTAGGAAATTAGAAAGATCCATTGCTTGGAAGGTGTAATTGGATTACACATAGGTTAGACACCCACTAAAGATCGTTTGCAAAAGTAGTAGAAGCTGGTTGTGTACACTTTATTCCAAGGGTGGGAATAAAGTGCCTACACATAGCATAGAATTTTAAAATATTCAATATTAGTGTTGAATTGCACATTTTTACAATCTTATTTGTTATCTGAAATTGTACCATAGTACTAATAGTATATATATTAAAAAATTAAGTATAGATGCAAAACATTGGTTTTATGATATATGAAGTATGTGTAAAGGAAAAAAATTGTATTTATAATTTTTATATGTAAGATAGTCTAGCTATAATTACCACAAGAATGATTTTATAAAAAATCATAGTGTATTAAAAATGTGCCCCTAGTAGCTTTTAATGTGCAAATAAGATCATTTTAAATACAATATTGAAGGTAAATAGCTCCAAATCAAATACTGTGTTAACTTAGGTGTAAACTTGAAATTATAAAGAGTGATCTCCCCGATCTTTTTATCCTAAGAGCTATAGATTATAACCACATTCATACTAGAGCACCACCTCATCATTCCATAGCATACTATTGCCAAAAAACATACTATACATGTTTACAAAAAGGAATTGGAGATATCAATTGCAAATTATGGGATTACGATTTTGGAAAGGCTAGACGGATTTATAATTAATTGGGCCTTATTTCAAAAAAAAATAATTAGAAAGAAGACTACGAAATAACATTTCTACCTTCAAATTCATTGTTGATCCTACATATCTTATGAATCCTTAGTTTAACTTACCAAGGGTGAAAAAGAAGGATTGCCAAGAAAAAAAGCACATTGGAACTTTATTCAATCAAGCACTTGTATGCCTATGTAGAGAGTATTTGGATTTTTTAAATGGAAGTGGTACATACTATTGAAGAGAATTGACATGCCACTCCGGAATGTGCTTAATATTGTTAAAGCGTCTTTATATCTCTACAATTTATATATTTTAGAGAATGACGAATTTTCTATGAAGAGGGAAAAAGAAGCAAAAAAGGAGCTACAAGTTGAAGTAAACATGACTCTAAAATAGCTACAAGAAATGGTTATCTTTTACTTTCTTGAATCATTATTGAAGGAAAAGAGGGAACTACAAAAGGTAAATTCACAAGGCAAAGAGCTTCCATTCATAGAGCTGAAAGAAGAAGAAGAAATTGACAATGAAGAAAATTCAACATGTGAAGAATTAAAGAAAAAGCAACAAGTGAAAATGAAGATCATGTTCACTTCGTTAATTCAACTCGTGTCTATCTATTACTAGACAAGACTTTTTATTGAAATCATTTGGCTACAAATTCAATCATCCAATGGAAAAACTATAGCTAAAATGACAATGGTTGTAACTTAAACAAAGAGTAGCATAAAGGACTATAGGGCTTATAGATCAAATGATCAAATTGATAGTCTACTCTTTCTAGAAGGTCATTTGTTTTCTCAAAGTTTTTCATCAAACTTGTACTAGTTACTACCTTTTTCTCAAAGATTTTTATGGCTTTATCATGAAAGTTTTGTTTACTTTTGATGTTAATGTAGAAGTGGATGTTGATGGTAGTGTAGAAATGGTAGTTGATGTTGGTACACTCTCTACATCTAAAGTCAAATTGGTCTAAATTTGTACATTATCAATGGTTGTAGCTAAAACATGCTTTATGATTTGTCCATCTTGGTGATACGATTTATTCAAAGCACCATAGAATTTTCTCTCTTGCTAGTTATTGTTGAAAATATCACTGGCCATTTTGTCTTCTTTGTGAGCATTAAAAATGGTCTTGAATTTTTTACGACATGCTACAACAATGTAGTTGAATTTTGGTAGTGTGAAAACCATTCTAGCATGAATCTTCATTCAAAAATCAATTCCTATATGCAAAAGATTCAAAAAATATGGCAAAAGAGTCAAAAATGGCACTGAAAAAATAATCACAACACATGCTCTCATTGTGAAATATGAACTATATGAGGTACATATAGAAGAAGAAAGTGGCATTGATCATGAGAAGGTGGTAGGTGGAGGGTTTGTCCACATCATGCAAAGTCTCTCCATTGTGATGGTAGAGACTAAGTCTTAAATTCCAATAGTGACATTCCATTTCAATATGTAATGGAGAGAAAGGGGTGCTTAGGGGCTAAGCACGAGTGCCTAGCAAAGGCAAAGGTCTTTGGGCCCTAATTTAGGCCCGAATCTTCAATCCAAAATTTTTGTAAAAATTCTAAATTATGATAGAAAATTCATATCTTGTTTTTTCCCATCTGAGATATATTCAAGTTCCATCTCCCCTTCAATGCAACCAATTGAACCACCTCTCTATCTTCCCACACTTGATTTGCCTCATCTCCATTGGCTTCTCCTTTAATTTTCACTACTACCTTTTTTTTGGAAGTTTTTTTTTCCTTTGGAGTAGCCTTTTGCTTAGAAACAACTCTCTTTTTAGAAGATCCTATAATAACATTGTAATCTTCTCCCTCAACAATCCTCATTTCTACCTTTTCTACATTTGCTTCTTGACTTTCTTCTACTGTTTTTTCTGTAACTTAAATTGAAAATGATTGAAATGCTTTGAAAGTCAAAGTCAAAAAATTCTCTGCCCCTATCAAAGGGTGTTGACTACAAAAGAAAGATTTTTGAAAGAAATTGTCCATATTTTCTATTTGTGAAAAAATGAGTGAACCAATATACGACAAAGAGCTATAAACAAAAAGGTTCCTACCAAGAGATGTCCAAGTGAGAGAGAAGAAGACACATCTTGCTTTCTTAACTTGCAAGAAAACATCTTCTAAATCTAACAACTACTTAGATCTTATCAATTTTTAATTTTTTTGATTGTTTTTGGTAATTTGACAAACAAGGTTTGGGTTAGCCAAAAATGGCAACCCAAACTCTTGTTGAGAGTTTCTTGCCATGTAAACATTTGGTTGTTACGGAGTGTGAACCCTCGAGTTGGCACTTGGAACTCTGGGTCTATTTTTTGCAAATGTTTTGTAGAATTTTGGCAAATTATAGAAGAAAAATACATAAAAAGAAAGTTAGAAGTAGTTTGGTAGCACTGTCTCTATCAAATTAGTAAAGAAACACTTTGGAAGATGAAAATTTCTTAAGTCTATTAATTTTCATCATTCCAAATCTTAAAAGTGAGTTTGAAAGAATAGTTAATAATTCCGAGCAATGTGAGGATATAAGAGTTAGCTGGTTCTAGTGTAAACCTATCTATGCAAAATCAACTTTTTAAAGATGCACATAGCATACTACCTAAGCCAATAGAGTTTATTATAGGTCTAAAGAATCTACAGAAGTCCAAATCCAATTCTAGTAAGAATTAGATTTAAAAGTAAAAATCTTTATAGGTAACTTTGAGAATTGAAGTATCAGGACATTGAAGATGGTAGAATCGACAATTGAAGACTATAAAAAGGTGTTCCAAGTGTAGGAGCATGCCAAGAGCTAAGAAGAATCAAGCAATTGTCTAAGATTCCTAAGTATCGGAAATTAAATTGTTCAATTAGGCACAGTAATTTCAAATTATTAAAAATAGAAAAGTACAAGTGAGTGTGGAACTTACACTTGGAATCTAAGAGTGTCCTAGATCTTATCCAATTTATTTCAGATTTTTCCGGAATTCCACGTTGACTCCATGAGAAGTCAATTCCGGATAAACATATTCGTAAATTCATAGAAATTACATATATTGTGGTAAAATCTCACTAAAAATCAAATAATGTTGTTGTAAGTTAAATAAGTGCCCAGTCAAGTTTGAAGACATTCGGACATTTTCAACTACTAGAATCAACATCGACATTGAATTTCATAAGAATTTACAACTTGGTGGTGGATTGACTAGTGTATCAAGAGTGAATAATGTCTAATTGGAGCAAATGAGGAGACATTCCTTACCCTCTCAAGCATTTCTAACAACCCTAGCTTGACAAATTCATCAAAAAGTGCAAATTTCAAAAGTTCAATTTTAATTTTTAATTGGAGTTATTGTAATTCTAATTTGCGCTCACAAATAGTCTAGGAGTAAGGAACAATGGATCCCATATACTATTTGGGGTCTTTTGAAGACAATGGCGTAGATGGATTTCTATTTTGATTTGTTCCTTAAAAGATAAAGAGGGTCAGCTCTTAGTTTGACTTTTTTAATGTTAATTGCAGTTAATTAGAAGTGAATTTGGAAATATCTTTTGGAAAATCAAAGATTGGATTTGGTCAAAATCTTTTTCATATGTAAAAATCCATCTTTGGACTAAAGGAAGACAATTTTCAAAATGACTTTTGGTTAATTTGTAAAATATCTAAATAGAATAGGGTTAATTTTAAAATATCTTGGATTAAAATCTTTGATTTGATTTGGCCAAGATTTTATTAGCTAAATAGAGAGAGTTCTCGAATTTTTCACCATTAAACAAGTATTATTTTGAAATTACATTTAGGGTAGATTAAGGAAAAAATAACAAAATATTTTTATTGGCAATTTCAAGGAGGATCCAGAAACGGGTATATAAGGGCCTCCCTTGAGGTTGTTAGTTTCCTCATTTTCTGCATAATGACACTTTATTCTTTTTTTCTTTGTTTTGTGCTAACAACGTAATCGGAACACTACTTAAAGCAAAAATCTTAACCAAGTTTATTTCATTTTGTGCTAACAACGTAATCAAAACACTACTTAAAGCAAAAATCTTAACCAAGTTTATTTCATTTTGTGCTACTAGCGTAATCAAAGCATTGCTTGAACCAAAAATCTTAGACAAGTTTATTTGTTTTCTTGTTGTTGTTGAACTTTGAAGGCTTAGGGTCCCTTCAATTGATTCTTATTTTTCACTTTTGAATTAAAGGCTAAAGCCTCAATTATCTTTGTTTTGATAGAATTTAGAAGAGATAAATTTTCAAAGCTCTAATTATTTAAAATCATTTGAAACTAACATTTTGTAGTATTTACAACGGCATTTAGTATTAATACACTTAAAGCAGCGAGGCTTGACCTTTCCAAAAGTATGTTAAACTTATTATTTAGCTCAAATTTTGTTGTATAACAAAATTTAAATTTTAAATACCAAAGTTTGGTTTAAACATTGTCATGTGTACCTCCTTCAATATCTAAGAACCTTAAAATACTAATTTTGTCTCTTCACACCGTTAGTGTTTGGGGAATTGGGGTTGGCCCTGTATGGCAAAGTTATAGTTCTATAATTCTTTTATTTCTTTAAAATCAACCGTTAAAACCTAGGGATGTCCCTATACAACGAAACTTTGATTCTACAAAACTTCAATTTTAAAGAAATTATATCACTAAACTTGGAGACGCCCCACACAATGAAACTTTAACTTTGTTGATTCTAAAATTTGTAAGTACAACATATTCTAAGATAACTAGCCGACTAGGGTCTCAATTTATAAACTAAAGTTTCAAGATAAGGGTGAAGTATTAATTGTGTTGAAACTTAACTAAAGAAGTTAGATTGTGAGATTATGAAGGAGGAAAGGAAGCGCCAGTTTGGAAGGCTAAAGAGGTGTAGCAGAACTAAAGTAGCAAACAAAGAGCTAGAGCCAAAATTCCACTTAATTCATTTGAATCCAAACTATCGAGGTATACAACTATAACTAACATTTCATTACATTTGGTATAAGCTTTGAAATATGCCATCAACACTCACCTAATTGAATTTAAAGCCCTCAAACTTGCAAGTCTCTCACATTAAACTATCAAATCTCAAGAAGCAAATGAACAAGGGAACTCGAAGTTTGAAAATTTAGAGTGTTGAAAGAAGGGAATTAGAAGATATCTTGTGAGAATATTTGCATTTGATTTGGATAGGGCCATGCGATTTGATTTGATTCATTAGTTTGTTGTTTAGTATTTAGTTTTGTTTCTATTAGAAATAGTAGACTAAGTTAGTTGTCATTTGTTGTCTTATTAGGCTTAATAAGACAAATAGAAGAAAATCAAACAAACAATTAAACATTAAACTAATAGGGAGAATTGATAAAACAATTAGAGAATAGTATCTTTAAAGATTTAATTTAATTTAATTTAATTTAAACATTAAACTAATAGGAGAATTGAATAAACAATAAGGAACAATATCTATAAAGATTTGATTTGATTTGATTTAAACATTAAACTAATAGGGAGAATCAAATAAACAATTAGAAATATTATCTATAAAGATTTGATTTGATTTAAACATTAAACTAATAGAGGAATCGAATAAACAATTAGGAATAGTATCTATGAAGATTTGATTTGATTTAAACATTAAACTAATAGAGGGAATCAAATAAATAATTAAGAATAGTATCGTTGAAGATTTGATTTGATTTGTTTTGATTGATTTGATTTAAACTTTAAAAATTTTAAAATAGCCTCAGAAAACTAAAAATTAGATTTTTCTTTTGAAAACTATTAAAACTTGAATCTTTAATAGTTGGATGAACTTTAATAAAGTTGATATTTTGGGAATTTGAATGAAAAGTTGATATTTTCATTCAAAGGTATAAAATAAAAAAATCTTAGAATCTTGATAGAATTTAGAAGTTTTAAGATAATTACGAACTTAAAATACTCGTTTAGATCACAAGAAATTTATGGATGAAGTTTTATTTGTTAAACTTTAAACCAAAACTTCATCCATTGATAATTTTTTTGTCAGAATTTAGAATTTTTACTTTTTTACTTTGTTGGAAAGAAGATTTCTTAATTTTCAATTAAATTCTTTGAAATATCTAAAAATAATAATTTGGATTAAATTCATTGTTAAATTAGATAAACAACCTTTTAACTAAAAATTTGAGGAAAAGACCTAAAGAATATTCTATTAAAGAATCTTTTAGAAAATATTAATAGGATTCTAAAACCTTTTTCCATTTGAAAAATCATTCATTTTTGAATGAGATATTGATGAATGAAGTTAGAACTCATTTGGATGAGCTTTTCTAAAAATCACCCAAAATCAACAATAAAATTAAACCTAAGCCTAGAATTCATCAAGAGCCTAGGGATAAAATTTGGAGTAAAATCAACCTAATTTGCTATTTTTAAATGATGGATGAAATTCTAAAGGCTTTTTAGGGGTTGTTTTTCATCCTTTCATAACTTTTGAAGCGAATTTTCAAATTTCACTTACTTCATTAGTTTAGAAACCTTAAAACAAGATTTAGAGATAGGATTAGATAAAACTTTGATTGGAATCCATAAACTTTGACATTCGATTAGCTAACCATTAACTCGTAAACCGGACTAACTTTTACACTTTTTAGACTTTTGTAGGAACAAATCACATCATTTGAGTGTCCATTTCTTGAAAGTCACTTATTTTGATTACCCTAGAATTTACTACTTAAAATTGCCATCAGAACTCGTGTGTTAAATTCTAGCTCAAGGGTGGAGTTAGAATCGCTCACATGGAGTCGATTTCAAACGCAACGGACTTTAGACTGTGTCACCTAGTGTGAACGGTTGAGAATCTAAAATCATGATTTGTTAAAATTTTGATTGGTGAAAATCAACAAACTATGAATCTTTGGCCATAGTGTCAAGCGCCCTTCAATCAAGAATGGGTTTATTTGCAAGGCCTATAGATGACAATGTTAAAGATAGTCCTTTGAGTCATGGAAACACTCTTTATTCTCCAAATTATCCTTCATCAATTAAAAGCCATCTTTTATTGACCACACTTCATGATTGCTATAAGTTCAAAATTTCTATGCCCAAAAGAAAGCTCTACAACAATTATGCATCTAAAAGTGGCAGTCACCTCCTTATTTGCCATTGGACCCCCTCCCCCCTCCTCTCAAAAATCACAACCAATTGATTTTTTTTTTAAATACTTCCCCTTCAAAATGTTGTCAATTTCTCAAAAATTCACAAGCTATTGATCTTTGTGAGATTTAATTTGAGCCATCCAAATACAAATTCAAAATATTGATACAAATGTTGTATGAATATAAAATGTAAATACAATACCAATAACGGATATGAAAACTTGATATGGTGTGAATAGTGAATATGGATACAAAAATAAATATAGATATAGGATACGGGATACGAGGTTTTGAATTGTCCCATACTGATTGTCAAATTAATTGAATTTTCAAAATTACAAGTAGGGCAAAGGAAAGGAAGGAGGAGAGGGAAATAATTTTCATTTATTTATTTATTTATTTAAAACCGCAAGTGGGATAGGGAGGAATTTACTATTTTTCTTAAATAGAATAAAAAATTTAGATTTTGTTGGGTGCATTGTGATACATAGTTACAATACAATGTCCTGAAAAGTGGCTGCACACCCTTGTCAATTAATTACCCCCTCCCCCGTCTCTCAAAAAATTTACGGTCCATTGATTATTTTAAAAAAATGCTTGTTCTTAAAATCACCATTGATTTTCCAAAAAAATACAAGCCATTGATCTTGTAGGATTTAATCTGAATACGGATACATATACAATCCCATATATGAATATTGAATACAGATATAATATCATATGTGAATACATAGTGAATACAAGATACGGATATGGATACTAGATATGAGTACAAGTACGGATATAAATATGGATATAATATAGGGATATGAATACAACATTGGAATATGAATACATATACAAATACGAATATAGGATGAATTGTCCCATATTGTTTATCAATAGAATTGATTTACAAAAATTACAAGAGGGGGGGAGGGGGATGAAAATTTTTAATTTTAAATTAAAATTTCTTTTGGCAATTTCTGCTACTTTTCAGGATATTGTCACACAATGTCCTAAAAAGTGGCAAAAACTACTAATCCAATTTTAAACTGCCAAATTCACAATCATCATTATAAACCTCATTTCAATCTTCAAGAGTGCCCTACAACATCTAAAATCTATGCACTTTCTCTTCATGATATAGTTCATTGGATGTGGGTGTTGTTAGTTGCCTATTCAAGACACAAATGATGTAAGTATGTGAGTATGAAAATGCAAGCATATAAGCCTTAAGCATACATATAAACATGTATACTACAACCATTGAAGGTGCTTATAATATTAACACTTATTGTATAGGTATCTATGGCATTTTTGCACTATAATTATAAAGAGTTTTTATAATATGAACACCTATACCATAAGTGTGCAATCTTCTAAGTTCATAGGCTCACACTCTTAAGCTCACATAATAGCAATCTTTGAAGAAACAAATAATAGGGAATTTCTATATAAAAATGGAGATGTAAAATACAACCAAAGCATAGAATGATATATATATATATATAATATTTATGAATATCACTCAAATGTTTTTGAAGTGAATGATAAGGAGAAAACTTCAAATTTGAAATACTTTTTTATTTTGCAACAATCATATTTTTGGATTACTTTCTAGAAATACTTCTTTTGACATTATGTTTTCTAGTGCTTTTACATGTTTTGATTTTTTAAGAAAACTCTCATTTTATTGAAAATTATATTTACATTGATCAATACAAGACTCTTCAAAGATATAAACCCCATTAGTTGGTTTAAGAATCTTTCAATTGTCATTTAAAATTTAAGAAAATTTCAACTTTTGTTTTGAAATCAATTGAATTAAAAAGGTTTCTAATGTTTTTTTCAAAATCTTTGAACCCCTAAATGTCCAAACTACGTTTTTCGGCAACATAGCAATTTTAAGGCCATATATGTTATATTGAGACTTTTTGCAAATTTTGAGACAGAATGCTAGTTATTGGAATATTCATTCTAAAAAATATTATTTGAAACCAAAAATAAATAATGTTCAAATAGTGATTCTATAATGAAATTCTAAAAATTGGTGTTGTTATCTATTTATAAAAAAATACTAGTTAAGAGAGAAAGAGGTTTATCATCAAGCTCAAGGAGATGACTCCTTGTAATTTAAGGTATACACTTGAGTTAAGAGGGTATTTGATGTGAGGCTATTTACCTTAATTTTAGTATTTAAGATGACTGTATTTTTATATAAAAAACTACAAAGGACATATTTTTACTACCTTATAATTTTCTTAAATTCATTTTTGTGGGTTTAAAAGTGGGGCTATCTTGCATTTAAAATTCAAGTGTCTAATTTTTTCCATCATCTACTTTTCTTTTCAAATTTTTCTTTCCTTCTACTACATACATGTATAGAATATATACTATGAAACTAACAACCATCAATTCAATTCAAGTGCCATTGATGAAGTAGTAGTTCTTAACTTTTAGAGGCCAATTGTTCATTGAACATGCAATTAGAAATCTAGGTAGGTTCTTATGTAGTGAATTTTAATTGGATGTTCATGGAATTTTGACTCAAGATGTGAACATGTATGTCTTTTAGTGAAAATATAATTTTTTTCTAATAGAGGATCCAAATCAAAGTTACGTTCCTCTAAATTTTCTTGGTAGTCTTAGCAATTTAGGCATCTTTGGTGCATCTTTTGCAAAAACACTCATCAACTTTTGAAATTTGGCATACATGCATTTAATAAAATATGGCATTCAAGTGTCCTAAAAAAATTTAGTTCTCAATTCACATTCTAAGAGAAGTCAAACTTTGTTAGCTATATTGGGACAAATTCAAAAAAAATTCTTCTAACTTCAAGTTCTATTATTTTGTAATCCAAAAAGTCAAAGTTCTTGAAATTTTTCCCATATATTTCAAGTGTTTTTTTAATCTTATTAAATTTGAATTTCAAATGAAATTTTTCTTCATTGTACAAGAAAACATAAAAAATAACTAGTATATTGCCAATGTATTTAACCTCTTTAATTTCATTTTAGATTGATTTAAAATAAGCAAAATTCCATATTTGCTTTTGAAATTTTTAGTGAATGAACCTAACATCATATCCACTTGAATGGTCACAAAATTTTACTCTAAAAAGGCTTAAAGTTCATTGCCCTTTGTTTTGTAGGAATAAAAAAAATTCTCACCTCAAACATTGTAATTTTTCAATCCACTAGAACAAATGAGTTGAATGTTTTCCTAAACATTGCCTTACTTGTTCAATAAATTTTGTGTATGATTGAAATTTAAAAAAGAAATTGGACAATGCATCTAAAATTGACTATTTGGACTTTTCTTCTTCCCCAAATCCCTTTGTGCTTTAGAGAAGAAAAAGAAGTTTAATGTTCACTAAACACTTCCAAAATCTTCATTGAAACTATCCTATAAATATTTTATTCAATTTGATTGTGTATAACAAATATGGCTTCAAAGATTGAAATTAAATGAACTATAAATTTTATTCTCATATTGTACAATTTTTAGTTTAATTCTTGAATCTACTAAGGTAAATTTCTGAATGAGGCAATTTGTATTACTTATTGTCAATGTCTTACACTTATACTTTAATTTTTAATTATCTATACTATTGGTATTATAGCAAAATTTGAATGTACTACCCTTCATTGCAAATTTCTTAAGCTTGATTGTATCCATTTTCGTCATGTATATGAAATTATCTATCTACATCTATACTCATCGTGCAATGAAAAATTTGTACAAATTCTATTTGTCAAGGTGAACTTATTAATAAAAATTCCTACTACATGATGTTTTTAAACAACTTAATTTATATACAATAGAGTGTGTAGCATTTCATAGACCCTATAGTAGTCCTACATATAATATAAATTTCATCCCCTTTGAATTAAATAGACCTTCTTTTTTAACTCAAGTAGTTTAAAAAAGAAAGAAAAAGAGTGATCTCCTTGAATCCTCAAGTCAAGGATAAAATTGGGATTGCAAAAAGTCTCAATATAATGAATAAGACTTTTTTTGGGTAGCTCACTACAAATGGAGATTTTTTTCTTTGAAATTTTCACACACCATGTGCCTAAAGAGTACCTTCAAGGCCCAACAATTTTCAAAACTTTTGATTACATAGTCAAAAGTTATTGCATGATGTACTGTTTTCTTTATTCGATTGGCAGTCTGAGCAGTAAAATAAAACTTCTTTAAAAATTGTTTTTTTTAAGAATTTAAAATTTAAAATTAGGTTATTAGATTTTTATCTAAGTGGAAAGCTTTGAATCATTCCATTTTGATAAATGAGACAGAAATTATTAGGACTTTTAGTTTGGGGTAGTTTGCAAGTAGTTATAGAATCTCTACTCTACAAATAAGAGTTTTAAATCCTTTATTTAATTCAATTTTTAATTTTTTGAAAAACAAAAACAAAAATAGTAGGTGTAGATTGTTTATTACAACATTTTTACCATTTGAATTGAAATTTTTTTAATTTCATAAATAAATTATTTATAATTTATTTTATTGGCTCAATTCCTACATTTTTCTACTTATTATTTTTGTCCTATATGTTATAAAATTTCAAATGATTTGAATTCTTTTAAGCATGTAACCAACTTGCCTTTAAGAATGAATTCAAAGAGTAACCACTAATTTGAACTCATTATCATACAAATGTGACCTTGTGAAGTACAGATGCACGATTTTTTGTACGGCCAAAAAATTGAGTTTCATTAATTCAAATGCTAAAAAACTTGCAATCTACATAGTGGAAGATTTTGAAATTCTTTCTACATTTGCAAACAAGTGTTCTATAAGATCTTACCATTTCATGTGTCAAAAAATGTTTTTTTTCCTAAGTTTTGGTACATGTATTAGAAATGGTAGTTTTAGAGCGGTTTTCGTGAAAACATAGTCAAAACCATTTAAGGGTTAAACCCCCTCATTTTGAAGAACCTAATTATTGGTTATAACTTTTGGGGCATTAGGCCAATTTACTTGAATTTTTTATTGAATATGTCCAACTTGATAGTAACGAGATTCCTTATTTTTCAAAAAATTCCAAAAAATATTTTCTCATTAAATTTTATTTGAGCTAATTTGTCACACTTTGTAGTTTAGAGTTTTTTTGTACTATTGAGTATCCAAAACTGATGATCTAGACTTGAAAATTATGTGGTCTATTCCTACACTAGAGAGTCATGTTTTCACCAAAACAATTTTAAGAAACATTATTTTATATCCTCCATATAGATGCAAATAGGGACCCCTTACGCATGCAATTGTGAACATTGAAAATGGTTTCAAAATTATTCTTTTGGTGAAATCTCATCACCATCAATTGTTTCCAAACTGTCAATTTTTAGGTTTTTAATTTTTTTAATTTTTTTGTTTTTTACAAATTAAAATGTAAAAGTACTAATTTTCATGAGATTTTACACTTTTCTTATTCTCCTAGATAGAGAATTTTCTTGACTTTTTCCTTCCTAGGGTACCTTCTTCTAAAAGGTGTATTCATTAAACTTATTTTTCACATTTTTAAAAATTGTTTTCCTAATTAAATAGTACTCTTGAAAAAATTATGAGTATTATTCAAAATGAGACAAAAAAGCAAGAGGCCTTTCTTGCAATCACCCTTGAGTAGCTGGGTGTGTAGAATCTTGCTACTTTTTTAAGACCGAACTAGTGTGGGACAGCCTAGTTTTCAAGTTCTATGTGAAGATTTCAATTAATTATAGACAATAATGAGTTCAATTGGTGGTAAGTGTACTGAAAGGATCCAAAAAGACTTGACAAGCCACTAGGTGGAAAAAAAATTGGCTCAAACAAATTCAAAATGACTTTAACAGAAGAATTTAAATGCAAGTTTTTGTTTGTAGGTGATTGGTACAAACCAAGGAATGGCATAAGAGGATTTCTAGCCAATTTAGAAGATTGCAAGTTTCGGAACTCTAGGAACGCTATGCTGATGTGGTTGAGCGACTGCCATGTCAAAAATTACTAATCAATTAATTATTTTAATTAACTATTAAAAAAATTTAAAGAAAAAATTTGAAATTTAAGAAAAAAATTCTTTCTTATTAATACATCTTCAAGTTTTTTGGAAAATTTTAATTTTTTTTCTCAAAATTCAAAAATTTAAACCAGTAGGGGGCTAATTTACAACGGTGGGAACAATTTCAGGGAACAACCTTGAAACGGTCTTCCACAGGCCCAGAAATCCTCTTATATTATCCTTCTCATGAGATACCGCCAATATCTTATGAATATTACATCAATGAAAATGTTGTTTTGCAATCATCTCGTTCAAGATTTCAATACACAAAGGCAACAAGGTAACAAAAGAATTCAAAAATACACATAGGAATGAAGATTTCAGGGTGAGGAATTGGGTTCTTCAAGAAATTATGGGATTATGCGATATAGAGTTATAATTCAAAAATTTCTCAACTCACAAGGGAAGAAATGCGAAATCCAAGTTTGAAATTGGTAAAAACACCTTGCACAATCGACTTCTATGATTCTAAGCTTTTGGTACATCAAAATTGGCCTATAGATCCCATGATATGTCCCAAACATGATTTTGACAAATTACACTCTTAATGACGGTAGAAAATCAAGCACGGTTTTGACATAGTAAGGGGACCACATTAGTGTGGAGTTGGAATTATAGATGGTGAACCTGACTAGAAATCACACTTGTAATGCAGTTCAAAGTGAGGCGTCTCGACACACACATGCTTCTTGACCTCCTACTCAAGATCCAAGGCCAACAATCTTTGACCAACTAGCCATGATTAGAATATCAGATGTATAACACTGCAGACAAACTACTGAGTCCCATGTTTCACTATTGTCTAATCTAACTAACATTCTTGACATTATTTCATTGCAATGGTTTATGCAAGGTTGGCAACAACTCTAATTTTTTGCCTCAACCCTAGGCTAAATTTGGTCTCGTGGCTCCAATTCAGTGTCATTGCGAGAAGGTCATTTCAAAATTTTCAACGGCTAGAATCTCTCCCCTTGGATGGTTTAGGGTTAAAAAAACAATGAATACACTGTAGATCTTGATTCTATGGTTTCAAAGTAGACCCTTTATCTTTTGTAAGTCCCATTGGTTGCCTCAAAAACCTTCCAATCCTTTCATTTTCCAAACCCTAAACATTAAATTCTAAAATTTAAATTTTGAATTATTTCAATCCTAATTTTAGAAAGTAATTGTTCTATGAAGGTTCTCACTAGTTATCTCAAAAAATTCTTCTACACCTTCAAAAAAAAGACTCTAAATTTAGTAGGCTTTGATTTTAGTCCCTAAACCTCGAAATTCTATTATTTCAATTTTAGCTTCATTTCTCCAATTTGGATATGGCTTCATTCCATCATTCTAGTCATGATTTCAATTCTATTGTGGTTTTAAACACAACCTATGGTTGCAAAATGGACCTTATATGTGTCAATATAGAAATCCCAAAAGTCACTTCAAAAATTAGTTAAATGAGTTCCAATCTAAAGGTTGTCATTAGAATGAATCAATCTCATATTTCAAAATTTATATCTTATATATTGAAAGTATTATGGTTATCAAATGGACTTTACATCTAAAATTTTGTGAGCCCTTATAGAACTTTCTAAAAGCTCATATAGATTCATAAGAAGTCAATTTTGATCAAATGAAAATGAAATTCTTACCAAGGATGTGCAATTCTAAAAGCTTTCCAAAAATATATATTTTTTCAATTAGATGACCAAGTCAAAAGTTATGGGGCTCAAAGTTTAGAGATAGCTTCAACAACATGCTAATAGAGAGGGTAACAAGTAGTTAAAGAAGCCATAAAAAAATTTTCATTAACATTGAATGCTTATACCTTGCAATCTATAAAATTTAATGGGATAAATTTTTATTACACATTTTCATAGTATCATAAAAAAACAATCAGCATGGTTGAAAATGAAAACAAATTCTTCTAATTTTCTTCTAATATTCACTAAATAAATGGAAGTTTTTAAGCAATTTTAGAACCATTAGAATAAACTGTAGTGTAAATTTATGAATCTAAAAAGAAAATTTGGTACATGATTAAAAGATGGAAAATTTTGTATTTATCGCTATGATTTTGATTCTTCTAAAAATTAAATTCTTCTAGAAAAATGATATCCATCTCATGAAGTTTTTATTTTGTAGATACCTTGTCCGTGCAAGATTTTATTGTACATGTTAAACATTTCTTTTGTCTTTGGAATTTAGCATGCAAGTAATGTTATAAGAACTTTGTACCCAATGGTCCAAGACTCCAAGTTCACATAGTTGGATAGTGCCTTATTTTCTATAAAGTTAAATCAAACTACATTGACAATTGGGTACAACCAACTATTCTTTTATTAGCTCTAACTTCAAGTGTAAGTTCTTACAAATTAAGAAGTTAAATAGTCTAAATTTTTTGTGAAGTCCTTTAGTAGTCTTGTTCAACTTTGTAAGTGGAAAGTTTAAATTTTTTTAATATATTGATCAGTTAATTATTCACTAGAAAGTAGAGAATATCCAAAGAACTTTAGGCATTGATAAGAACAAATGAATAAAATGGTATGGATGAAATTGTCAAAAAACCTTGAGAAATGAGCAATCGGCATTATACATATGTAAATAATTTCATTCCTTTTCCATTTAAAAGTCATCAAACTTTACAAGTACAACATT
This sequence comes from Thuidium tamariscinum, assembly GCA_947034885.2. Taxonomy (NCBI): domain Eukaryota; kingdom Viridiplantae; phylum Streptophyta; class Bryopsida; order Hypnales; family Thuidiaceae; genus Thuidium; species Thuidium tamariscinum. Next base: position 10,414,628 of record OX344755.2, read on the forward strand.
GAATTTTGAGGCCAAAAATCCATAAATGGTGGGTAAAATTGTATAATATAAGGTTCATAGTCCTTCTATCTTAATTCCTAAAGGACCAAGTGTTTGAATTTTGATTAACATATGTACACACACTTTCCAAGCTCACAATAATATATGCATTTTATCATCCATCAATTTTTTGAAGATTCTTGAGGTAGTTCTCTAACATTTGTACAATATAGATTCTTGAAGATTTTACCTTGAAAATATCCTATTATTCAATAGCTACTAATAGATTTGGTTTTAAAAAGCAATCTTCATAGTTCATAAATTTTACCTTTGAAGAGTGACTAGATAAAAAAAATTGAGAAATCTTCAAAAATCATTATGATTAAAATTTATCATTTTGAACTCAAAGGACAAAATTTCTTTACAAAACACAAAACATGCAATCTATAATTGATTTTAGAAGGAATTTTCAATCTTTAATTTTTAATTTTATTGAAAAATACTAGCTTATAAATTTTCAAATCTAATCAAAATGATATGGTTTATTAATAATATTTTATTACTATTTTTTGAAAGTCATCATTAAATTATTATTTTAAATTGCATTTCATATATAATACATCTTTACGATTTGAAAAATCTATGATCCTTTGATTCTCTTGAGATTAGAGCATCCGTAGTGCTACTAGTATATTGGCCTTTTAACTATATAGTTAACTTTTGAACATAAAGTAATTAGAACTTGAAAATGGTCTTATTGGAAGCACATCCCAAAGAACTTAGAGAAGGTATAAGAATATTCAAAATTAGGCATTGGACAAGTAACGAAGGCAAATCATTTTTGACTACTTAAGCAATTGTATATAATTATCTAGTGTGCAAGTGTGGTGTGGACATAAAAAATTTCATGCACACAAATAGGTTTATAGAGGGGTCTATAATTTTCAGAATTTTATTTCTCAAAACAAAATTACCATGAATTTTTTAGTTGAAGATTGAGTTCATCCCACTTTGATCATATAGGTCTTTCCATATAGTCTTTCCCATTTTTGACTAAGGGCTAGTTGTAATATTGAGAGACTTATAGCTAATCATAGCACGCTACAATTATGTTGGGAACTACACCTTAATTAATTACTATTGATCTTTACTGCATTGAAAACCAACACCCTATATTGCTAGAATGGAAAGTTGATCAGGAATGGGTTGCCCCCTATACTTCAAAAGCAAAGTAAAAATCATAAGTTATAGAGGTTTTAGCAAGTCATGGTTACCAAAGCCAAATTTGAAGATTGACCTTCTAAATGTGGCCAAATGTAGAGGGTCCATGGCCAAATTTTGCTTTGATAATTGGATGATTGTAAGAAACACTTTTACTATTTTTCGTCACAACTTAAGTGCTGATCTATTTTTTGACCATAAATTTTGTGTTTAAGATCCAAATGACTTAAGGTTTAGAAAAGGTACTCATAAATATCATACACCATCCCTAATTTTTTCATAATTTTCAAAAATAGTTTAATATTAAAATAGTACTACTAATTGAATGTTACAAATGACAATTTGGAGTTTTTTAGTACTATGGAGTATTTTTTTTGAAAAGTCACATTATAAAATTTTATAGAGTGCTTCCTACTATAGAAATACAACTTTGTAAGAGAGGGATATTATGATTACCTACTGTGATAAAGTTCTACATGGGCCTAAAATGAGCAATATTCCAATGAATTTATGAATAGTAAAAATATAATTTTATTTTTTATTTCAATATTTGAAAGGGGATCCAAGTTAGGAACAATGGCCATTTTTAATATTATTTTTTTGAATGGTTTAAGTCATTTCCAAAAATAAAAATGTAAAACTATGATTTTCTAGCATAAATATGAGCTTCTATCTTTGAGTAGGACTCTAGGGTACATGATAGGACTATATAGTCCTATTGGAGGCCCACATTTTGTGCGATGTAGACTTCTTTTCTATAATCTGCTACTATGGATTGCTTTTATGGCAACTTTAAGATCCTTGATCTCGGATCTATGTGTCATCAAATCCGTAGATTTGAATTTCTAAAGACGGTCCACAATTCACTTCTTTCAAATCCTATATAATACTCATAGTACTCATAATACTCATAGTACTAAATCAACAAAAACCAAAAATGCAACAAATAGTAAAAGTATTTCTTGCATTCCAAACATGACTTGTTAACCCCTAAGCATCGAGATTCATCTCTAGATTTGATGATTTCAGAAAAACCGTTATAAAGAGCTATTTGGAAGTATATTTTGGAATGAGATGCAAATAAAAGTTGGACAGTTTGGGTTTTAGATTTCATCCATAAGGTTAGATTTTCCAATGCTATCACCAATATTTTTCTATAAATTTTGAAAGGAAAAATTTGAAATTCCTTCAAAATTCAATTACAACCAAAAGATTGTCATTTTTGAGTAAATTTTATTGGAAAGGATTTGAAATGAAGTTCTCTTGACATGGTGATTGTTTAGATTCTTTATGTTCTTTGATTCTATGACCTCGTTTTTGCAATTCTAAGTTTCAACTAGAGTCAACCCAAGTCAACCACTTGATATACTTCCACATTTTGTAATTTTAGAAAAATAGGTGCTTTATTAATACCAAATCCAACCCTTGGATAGGACCACAACTTCACAAAGTATTTGTAAAAATAAGGTCAAGAAATTCATCCCATTTGTAATGAGGAAGAAATCTAGATTTCAATTTGTACATTGTCAAGAAACTAGACGGTCAAAGCACTCCAAGATTAAGACCTCTATAATTTTTGTTTTTTACCTTATTTTTGAAGTACTTATCCAATGTCTCATTTTGAATTTTCTTGTACCTTCTCCAAGTTCTTCGAGATGCACTTTCAATTAACCCTAAAGCGCTCTGACGTCCATATTCTAGATGATGAACAGAGGGCTTCAAGGCCCTGTTTCATCCAATTAACTTCTCATTTATCAAATGTAACACTTGAATCTAGAAAAGACAACCTTCCTTAATGACCAAATTCATTAAATTTTGGTAAATGATATATCTGTACAAACTAAGCTTTAAGCAAAAATGTGCAAAAATTCGAAAAAGGATTGAGACGCTTCAGGGTTAAACCATTTTCAAAATTCCAATTATTTACTATTCAAAAGAGGGCCAATTATAAAAGAATACTTTCCAGCTTAAGTAGGAGATGGATGTACAGACAAATGGAGAGGGATGAAGATTTCACCCCGTCCCGGCTGCCCACTACAGTACTTACTGTCTGTAGAAAAATGTCCATGACTTCTCCTGCAAGGACTTGAATGACGATCTTTGCCTGGAAGTAAGAAGCTGAAAGGATACCAGCTGATGCGAAGCCTGGTTTTGCTCTGGTTTTGCTTTCGATCGCCGTTGCAGGTTGGGTTTTGTGGAGATCGTGAGGAAGCTTCAATCTCTTGCGGTGTCAACGAGGTAGAACAAGTTCAGAGGAGTTCGTAGTGGAACGAGTTTTTGCTTTCTTTGGGGGTTTGGCGGAGGTGATGATTGGGCCGGCGATAGGGCAGTTCGGAGGATCGGGGAGGGTTTGCGACTGAAGCGGTGTCACTTGTTGAGTGGGATTCGGGGTTTATTGACGGTGTGTGGTGTGGTTTTTCGGTGAATTTTTTTAGGGTAGGGTTTGTTGTGGTTTGAAGGGTGAATGTTTGTCGGTGCTTGAGATTAATTGTGGAGTGACGTGGAGGTGAAGGTGGAGGTGAAGGTGGAGGTGGAGGTGGAGGGGTGGTGATTACCAGAAGAGGCGACCGTAAAGATGAGTAACGAGCGGAAGGTTATCGAGTTGGAGAAAGGATGGGCCTTCATGCTGAAAGGCATCACGAAGCTGAAGAATATTCTGGAGGGCGTGCAGGAGCAGTTCAGCTCCGAGGAATACATGCTCCTTTACACGTATCCAGAAATTTGATCAATTGAAATTTATTTTAAATTTAGGTTTTGAAATTTTTTGTAATCAGCTGCATGCGATGGTGTGATTGTTTTCATGTGGTCATTTTTGATTCTACGTTGTACCAATTCATAATTGTGTTTACTTTGTCGACACGCAAGAAAGGCAGGAAACAGCAATTGCTTGTTTTGCTATGCGGGATCCGGTATTCTGGTGTGAGACTTGAGAATGAATTTCGTGAGGATTTAGAACGTGTATGATCAGAGCGTAAGTGGAGACGGAATTGTTCATGTGTATCTGTTCTTGGGCGAATTCCTTAATGCTTTTTGTACAGGACCATCTACAACATGTGTACGCAGAAGCCTCCGCAGGATTACTCTCAGCAGCTTTATGATCGGTATAGGGAGTCTTTCGAGGAATATATTAAGTCCAAGGTTCGTATTCCTCTCATCCCTTTACACTCTTTCGTTGATATTGTCGCCAATTCGGAATGACGGCAATTACGGTTCCCTTGTTTTGGAAACATTTGCGTAAACCCTTGCGTGTCAATGCTATGGATTCACGTGACCTTTCTACTTCGATTTTCTTATTATGAAGAGCTAAGCTGGACAAATGGTAAACTCCCAGGGTGTTCTCATCTACATGATTTGACTGTGTAGGTCTTACCTGCTCTTAGAGAAAAGCATGAGGAGTTCATGCTGAAAGAACTCGTGAAGCGATGGGACAACCACAAAATTATGGTCCGATGGCTGTCCCGGTTTTTTAATTACCTCGATCGATACTTCATTGCGAGGAGATCGCTTCCAGCTCTGAGCGACGTGGGGCTCATGACCTTCCGCGACCTGGTATGTAGTTTGTGATGCAGTCTTTATCAATTATGCGGACGCAGCATTTTTGAACCTAGAGGGGGACTTGTGCCTGTTGAGAAGCCCTGGAGGCCGGCTATTCGCGTCCATGTCAATGAACTTCTATGCATGACAGCAAAATGCGGGAACAACGATTTCCAACCATTTGATCGACCTCTGCATTTTGTGGTGGAGTTGAATGATCTTGGCAGTGCCTATTAATGAGGGGTCGACTACTCGTTACGCGTGACACGATCTCGTTCGGATGCACCTCGTAATTATCAACGGCAGTGCTCTGGGTTCCAACTTGGGACTTGGATCCCCGATCTGTAGTTCATGTGGAAACATCAGCCTTAGCTTATTGTAACGGTCTTCGGGTTGATGAGGGTTGTCTCCGCCCGTCGTGTCTCGGGTGCTGTATGGGTTTCGGTCTCACGAGCGACTTCTTGACGCGCAGGTTTATGCGGAGATGAAGATCAACGTGAAGGATGCAGTAATTGCCCTGGTGAGTTCGTGAATTTCCGACGTTATCTGCGTGTGTCGCGGTTTGAGACTGGATGTGGGACCGCATGCTGAGAGGTTTTTGATTGTGGCCAGATTGACCGTGAGCGCGAAGGCGAGCAAATCGATCGTGCCCTTCTGAAGAACGTCCTGGGCATCTTCGTGGAGATCGGAATGGGTAATATGGATGCGTATGAGGCCGACTTTGAGACATCTATGCTCCAAGACACCGCTGCGTATTATTCGAGAAAGGCCGCTTCGTGGATCGAAGAGGATTCGTGTCCCGACTACATGCTGAAGGCTGAGGAATGTTTGAAGAGGGAGAAGGAAAGGGTGGGTCACTACTTGCATGCCAGCAGCGAGCAGAAATTGCTGGAGAAAGTTCAACAGGAGTTACTGACGCAGTACGAGTCCCAGTTACTTGAGAAGGAACACTCGGGTTGCCATACTCTTTTGAGAGACGACAAGGTGGACGATCTTTCGAGGATGTATCGCCTTTTCTCCAGAGTTCCGAAGGGTTTGGAGCCCGTGGCCAGCATTTTTAGGCAGCATGTGACGGACGAGGGCACTGCGCTGGTGAAGCAAGCCGAAGATGCGGCCAGTAACAAGAAAGCCGAGAAGAAGGATACCGTGGGTGTTCAAGAGCAGGCCTTCGTGCGGAAGGTGATTGAGTTACACGACATGTATTTGCAGTACGTGAGCGAGTGCTTCGTGAATCATTCCCTTTTCCACAAGGCTTTGAAAGAAGCTTTTGAAGTGTTCTGCAACAAGGGTGTGGCCGGCAGCACGAGTGCCGAGCTCCTGGCCACATTTTGTGACAATTTATTGAAGAAGGGTGGAAGTGAGAAGCTGAGCGACGAAGCCATCGAAGATACTCTGGAGAAGGTATGGATGTCGTAATTTCCGCTTTCTGAGTCTGTTCGTTGAGTTTCTTGTCAGGTCTTCAGCGTGTGGCGCTGAGTGCCTATGGCGGCTACTGGCTTTCAGTTGAGTGAGGAGGCTGGTTAAATTCCTCCTTGGGCTTGATGTGTCTCGCGCATCCAACTTTGAGCGCCTGTTGTGGCCGTTAGTTGTGTCCCCCATCCAGTAAGTTTTCTTGTCCTCGTGATCGCCTGACGAATTTCTTTTTTTGGGGGGGGGAGTGCAGGTGGTGAAGCTTCTTGCGTACATCAGCGATAAGGATCTGTTCGCGGAGTTTTACAGGTGAGTTTTCATCGGATTCTTGAATTTGGGCTGCGTCATTTTCGCCCAACCAGTATGTTTCTTAAGGCGTATTTTAGCAATGCCGGTGAGATAGAATTATTGTTACTAGCTGGCAACGTTGGTTGGCGCGACACGCGATGCGGTACAGAAAGTGTTATTCTGTTTGGGTTTTTGTGTGAATCAGTCTGCGATTATGTAAAGGTTTGACGTGGTGTTTTGTCCACGGTTGTAGGAAGAAATTGGCCCGAAGGCTTCTGTTCGACAAGAGTGCCAACGATGACCATGAGCGCAGCATCTTGACGAAGTTGAAACAGCAGTGTGGAGGGCAGTTCACCTCCAAGATGGAGGGCATGGTAACGACCGGGTTCATTGTTTCAGCTGGTTCCCTCCGCGTGTGTTATTTTGCTTTGTGTTCAAGTGCTGAGAAGGGGTTGACATTTGGCCAGCTTTTGACGTCGGCGGTGCACTGATTTGCAGGTGACCGATCTGACCCTTGCACGCGAGAATCAAACGAACTTCGAGGAGTACTTGGCGGAGAATACGTCGTCCAATCCAGGCATTGACCTGACAGTGACGGTTCTTACAACCGGGTTTTGGCCCAGTTATAAGTCTTCGGACCTGGCTTTACCGGCAGAGATGGTGAGTTTTCTGTTGTCGTGCATTTTTATTTTATGTGGAGGCATGGCATGCTCAGGTTCGCTTGAATGCTGTACAAAGTGATGTGACGTTTTTCGTCCCTGCTTGTCAAGCTCGAGGTGTTCCTTTTGTATGCTCTTGGTTTCTTCGGATTATTGGGCGTCAACATCTATCAGTTGGTGTCCCTGCGCGCTGCGTTGATGTCGTGTTTCCCATCCAGGTGAAATGCGTTGAAGTCTTTAAGGAGTTTTACCAGACGAAAACGAAGCATCGGAAGCTGACTTGGATCTATTCTTTGGGAACTTGTAACATAACTGGGAAGTTTGACACCAAGCCGATTGAGCTCATTGTCACGACGTATCAGGTATGATTTGCCGAGGGTGGCATTTCTTTTCTGCTGGGTCCTCGAGGTTCTCGGATTCTTGTGGGTCTTTTACGTTTTTCGGACTGTGGGAGTGTTATTTCTGGAGCGTGTTTCTGTTCCGAGTGGTTGCGGTTCTGTTTACGGACATTCGCGTCGTGTGTTTTGGGAAGTTGCTTCCCTGTTGTTATTGCAGTTCCGTCATCTTTTTCGTCTCCAACTGCCTCTTGTGCTCTGTTGCAGGCTGCAGTGCTTTTATTGTTTAATGCGGAGGATAGGCTGAGCTACAACGATATCAAGAATCAGCTGAACCTTACGGATGAGGATATCGTTCGATTGTTGCACTCGTTGTCGTGTGCGAAATACAAGATTCTCAACAAGGACCCCAACACGCGGACTGTGGGTCAAAGTGACAGCTTCGAATTCAATACCAAGTTCACTGACAAGATGAGACGTATCAAGGTATGTGAGCTTTTCCCGTCGCTCGTCGTCGTGTAGGATGATGGGCGTCATGTGCCAGTTCTTTTCCTGGTTGGTCTGCTCGTTTGCGTGCGACTCAGGGAGGCTGCAGTCGATTGCGGCAGGGAGGTGCAGCACTCGGGTTGCCTTGTGCCGAGTCGAGTTCCTTTCCATTTTGCGTGTATGCTGAGCATGTTTGTTGTACCGTCAGATTCCGTTGCCGCCCATGGACGAGAAGAAGAAGGTGATCGAGGATGTGGACAAGGACCGTCGTTATGCCATTGATGCCTCGATTGTAAGGATCATGAAAAGTCGGAAACAGTTGCCGCATCAGCAGCTTGTGTCCGAATGTGTTGAGCAGCTTGGGCGGATGTTCAAGGTGTGCTTTCGATGGCCGATGGGTTTGATGGATTTCATTTCTGTTTCGGTGTAGTTCTCTGCGTTTCGTGCTTGGAGTCGTTTGAAGTCACTGGGCAGTGTTGGATCGTTTTGAATGTGAAAACCTTTTGCTAAGGTGATTGGGTTGGCTCCCCTTTCAGCCGGATTTCAAGGTGATCAAGAAGCGAGTTGAGGACCTGATTGCTCGTGAATATCTGGAGCGAGACAAGGAGAACCCGAACATCTTCAAATACGTGGCGTAGATCGCGTCGTTCTTTAGATAGTGGTAGTTCTTTTGTTCGTTCCAACTCCTACTCAGCTTAGAACTTGTAGGATAATTCGGTTGGAGCTCGTGCGGCGGTTGTGTGCGAGGTTGTGTTGCCAGTCATTTGATAGGAGGGTACGAAGTGGCGGCCGCTTTTCGTGGGAGTGGCGTTTCTGTAGGAAGGGACCAACGAATGGGAAGGATATAAATGAACGCCCCTGGAAGTGGGCCTGTGTATCTGTACATTCCGCTTAGCAGCAAGCGCAGTGCCGCTGTTAAGTTATTAAGTTAGCTTCGGAGTCACTTGCAAGAGTGATTTGTATGGTGACTTTCCTCTTTTGCCTCTGCTCTTCACAGTCGAGCTTCATATGTAAAGGTATGTTTCCAATATTGGAGGCCCTGAGGTCTGTCTGCAGATATTCGAATTTCTGTAAGATATTCTCCGTTCGTTGTTGTTTATGCGTCGGTGTTCGAGTGGTTTCTTTTGGATCTTCTGTCGTGTTTCGTGACGAGGGTCCTTTGCGGCTCGAGGAATTCGGCGGTTGTGTTGGAAGTTCAATCCCTTCGAGCCTTAGAATCTATAATTTGGATGAAGACTGATCCCTTTAGAATAATGTTTTGTTTAGTTTTTGAAACAATTCCTTTACAATAATGTTTTGTCTAAATGTTTCATGAATCGTTCAATTAGTGTTGAAATCACTAAAAAAAAAATATTGACCAATTTGATAAAACTGAGATTAAATATATTTATATCATGTTAGCAAAATATATAAAAAATTCCAAGAGATGACTTGGATCTTGAAAGCTATACTTAAAGACTAAGGTAGAATGAGGACATTTTATAGTATTTAAACAATATCACCTTAATCAATATTACAATTCTCACATTTATAAAGAGTATGATAATAAATAAACGTATCTCATGTAGTTAATTTTGAACAAAAGAAAATTATCTCATGCATTTTATACTAGCATAACATTTAGTAGCTTTGGATGGATAAACAAAATTCATCCAGGGTTCTAGTAGAGTGAGTGATAGTGAGTAGCCAAAGTTCTTTACATACGTCTTATTTGCTATGCTATGATAATAAGTTTATTGACAAATCTTTTCAATAGTATGCTCACTAGAATTCCATATGATTAATTTATAAATAACTTAAATACATAACATCAACTGTCCTAACTTGTCTTCTTATTAGCTTGTTCTTGTAAATTTAGCTCCAACCACTCAACTGTCAGAATTTTGACAATTATCCTTGTAGCTAAGCATATGGTGTGGAATTTTCCATACCATTTTGTCCAATAGGAGGCAGTATCTAGTAACTATCATTATCTTCAAATTTTCTAAGTCAATTTTTTGCCATAGTAATGAAGATAGGCAATATAGTGGCAAACTATGTCCTCAAAAGAAAATAATTTTTTTTTATCACCCCTCGTCCTCCATTCCACCTAATTTGTAATTTTCAAGAGGGATGGGGTTTGGCATTTGATATGGGATATATTCCAAAGTCTATCCATACCCGTATTTGTATAATATACCATATCCATATCCAAATTTATATTTGTATTTTACTATATTTGTATTGCATAATATCCCATACCATATCCATATCTAAATTTGCATTTGTATTATACTATTTGTATCATACAATATTCGATACCATATCCGTATTGTAAAATCAACACCATTGGAAGGGGGGAAGAGGAAATGGTAAGAGAAGATGTATTGCCTCTTTTAATAGGCAAGCAATTATTACTTCTTTTGGGTGCCAATTGTGTGACACTTTGTGTCATTGTGCATCCCAAAAAAATTTAAGTTTTTTAATTAAAAATTTTATACTATCTTTTCCGCCTCCCTCCCCCTCTTATAATTTTCGAAAGCCAATTTCTTTGACGATCAATATGGGACAATTCATCCCACATCCCATATTCGTATTTGTATTCGTATTTGTATTCATATATCCATATGTATATGCAACACAATATTTGTATATCCATATTTGTATATAGTATCGAATCCATATCCAGTATTCTTACAATACGAATATCCATATTCATATTTGAGTTGCTCAAATTAAATCTCATAAAGATCAATGGCTTGTAATTTTTTGTGAAATCAATGGCATTTTAAAAGGGAAGCAATTTTTTTTTTAAATCAACAGTCTTCAATTTTTTGGAGAGAAGGGAGGGGGGACTAATGGCAAATGAGGTGGATTGCCTCTTTTCAATGCAAGATGGGTCTTAAATGGTATTTAATGTGCAATTCATCTTGAATTTGGAAGGTAATATAAATTAAACATATTCTATATGTTTTACTTAGTAGAAAAATTGATGATGTACCTACTTAAATTATAAATATAAATACTATGAATTTAAGTGTGTAACAAATAAAGAAAGAATTATCATTGTTTCTTTCTAAAATACAACTTGATTAAAAATTTTGACAAAGGACATTTAATTGTTCCTATTTGGATGAAAAAACTTTTCACCTCTTTTCAATATCTTCTATCTTTTCTATTTCATGTTGAACGCATTCAATAATCAATTTTGTTGAAGACTTTGGTTTGTGTAGAAGCAATCAATCTACAAAGATATAATGTCCTCTTCTTAATTCTAAATGTATTCATTATTAGAAAGTGAAAGTAGGCAAAAAAGATAAATAAAAAATGATCCTTGTATTCATATTTTAATCTTTGTATTTCTTCAATACAACCTCAAACACCTTCATTCAATTAAGTTTAAAATGGTGTAACTACCAGCTTAACCCCTAAATGCCCAAGGCACCAAATCTGATGTTTGTAAAACTTTCAAGTAAAATAAAACCTAATCAGATTTTTATTTTTAGTAGTTTGTATTTTTGGAGAATTCTTTTCAAAGTCTACTTTAAGCATCAAAAATCCAATTTTCAAAATGATTGACCATGATTTTTTTGTTCAAGATTTTGTGCAAGGATACCCATTGCAATCTTGACTTTCTGTAATGCTGAGGGCTCTTGGAAATGAGCCTCAAATCCACTAGATCTTAGGAAAAAAAAAACATTAAAAATTCATTCAAAAAAAATTGTAGAATAGATTTTGGAAAGCCATAAATTGATTGGGATTATGCATGTTAGGCCTTTTCACCTCTTTTTTTTTGATCACCAACTTTTTAGATTTGACTTGTGGAAAGAGGATTGAAAGACTTTACATCACTTTTGCAATTTTAACACCCTCCTAATCAAACATTATAATCTTTCAATCTACAAATGATATGGTTTTGTTTTTTTTCCCTAGGTGAACTCTAACATGTCAAGTTTGAATTTGTACAATTACACTTCAACAGGAATTGATAAAGCTCATCATAAAGTTGACTTTTTGTTCACATTAGAGCAAATTCATAGAAGCTCAAATAAGGCCTTGGGTTAAGAAAACATAATGTACTCCATTTACACTAGAAAGACACAAATTTGGAGGTTGAAAGTAGCCAATGAATGACTTTTCAAATCACAATAGAAATGAAGAATGCACCTATTAGTCCTGAAATCAAATCATTTATGAATGACTACCTTGCTCATATACTGGCATCCTGGCATCCTTCTAGAGTTAAAGTAGCAAATAAATCCTCTCCACGAGGCAAAAGTGGGAAAATGAGGTGAAGTTCAAGTGAGACCAATAGGATATCTCATCGATAAGAGGTGAAATTTGACATTAATTGCCATGTCTGGACATTCTCACTCTAAAAGATTGCATGAAAAGATTAATGATCTTGTAATATATGAACAAAATCTGAACTTCCAAAAATTTCAAGATTGCTGATCCAAGAGATTTCCTCTGCCGTATGAATGGATTTGGAAACCACTAAAGTAAACCGGTAAACATTGTTCAATGCCGTCCATAATGATAGGCAACAAAAGAAATATGAAGAGTAATTTAGCCTTCGTTTTCGCTAATCTTCTTCAAGTCCTTCATATTTGTGGTTTCGACCCTGCAAATGAAAGTCACATGTCAAATAAAGCAAGAAACAACCTCAATTCATTCCAATTTAAAAAAACATAATCCTAAACTGTCAAAAATGAATAACACTGGAGCACTTTACAAAAGGGTTCAAGAAAGTTATTCCCATCCAAAGATCACCTGCAACGATGATGAACATTGCGAAGCTCAAGAAAAGTAGCAGAATATGAAGGACCGGGTTTATGAAATTGTTTCCTACACGCTTCTAATTACAGAATGCCAAAAGTGAACTTACGTGCTACCAATTATAGCAAGTTTCTGAAGTTGAGTTACTTCGCCACCTCCTTGGTTGTCTTCGACAAACAGAGTCAAACTGCGAGAAATATAGTCAGGTATACACGAGCAGCGCTTCCAAAAAACCAGATCTCAAGTCTATATCATAAAGATATAGTAATATTCAAACCAAATTTCCTGATAGTTTTTGAATGAACTGGGATGATGCCTGATCGGTAGGGACTCACCTCCTCACGTTCTGAAACTTCACATATTTGAGTGGTATAGGCTTCCCCTGGAAAATGTAAAAATCAGGAATCATTCATATGTCAGAGCTTCTATTAGTCCAACGATAAGGAAGATGAATCAAATATTCACGCAATTCCGAGAAATAAGACTTGAAGCAATAGAATCAAGATATTGAATACCTCAAGGTTCTCCAACGACGCAACCACTGTGTCATTCGCTGGAAAGTCGGAAACATTACTGTCAGCAGAACATGTCTAGTAAGTCGCCATAAATTTTTAATTTCCTATACACTGCAATGAGTAAATAAACGTAGTAAACTATATCGCAGAACTCCACATGTGTCGCACAACTTACGACATGTCCATGCTAACGTCCTTCACACGATAAAAAACGGCATAAACATACAACATGGATAGGTAGCTGACAATCACATGGTTCCAAATGACAAGTTTACTACGAGGCACCCAAGTATTGAGCGCGTAGCTCACCTAAAACCCATATTTGGTCTATTGGCGAAAAGTTTCAACGTTCTTGGACCTGCAATACCACACAACGATAAACTTTCCAACTTCCAATCAAAATCTAAAGGGACTCCTTAATGATGAAATAGGAGTAAATCTAGCACTAATTTTCATAACATATAATAAAATTTGTTCAAGACCAATGATATATGAACCAACTTCCCTTCAAAGGGCAGCTGTTCGATACAAGAAGGTACCATAAGAGTGATGTTAGCCCAATATCCTTCGGTTGAGAAAATAGAGCACTTTTCGGTTCAATTAACATGATTGCTGTCGCCAAACAAATATTCTTCAAGGGTTGCATATTTACCATCTTCTGGAGGACCTCTGATAATTACGGAATGGAGCTTGACCACTTGGTTGAAGGGCACATAGAGGAGTAGCTGCTCATCAGCGTCACTTTCCAAATGTAAACCATTGTCCTCCCTATAACCCTGTACACAAACCTCCCTTCAGTATTTCTGGTCTTACACTTCTAAAATGCTGACTACGGGCAGGCCACTCATTAGATTAGCCCTTAATAGTCACACAGTTGACTTAAATCTGACCCAAATAATACTACTCTTATAGCTCACAAACATTGTTTAGATTGAAAAATTCAGATTTAATAAATTAAAGTAAAATCTAATAACCGGAACGAAAAAGTCCCCACGAACTTGAGACTGTAGAACGAAAGGGCAATAATAACAGCATACAGAAAAAATGCGGTTGCCAGCAGGTCCAGTGTATGGTAACCTGCTTGAGTGCATTGACAAAGGTGTGGTTTGCATTTTCATTCAGACATTCCACAGATTGCCACTCGATGCAGTCCGCCAGATCAGCCTGCAAAAAATTCAAAAATTCATTCCCAACCCAAGCTGTCACACAGTAATATAAACTGCCGTCTATGCACTCCGATTTCTAGTAACTACCACACGACCTAAGCCAAAGAATCGGGAGTCAGATGTTCACTGGAATTGAGCAAGTGAGGCTCAACGCTATAGACAGAGCTGACAATTACAGAAACCCGACTGGAAAAATCAAACACTAATAATGAGCGATGAAGCAATAACAGCACTCTGAGACGAACGAACTAAGATCTCCCTTCTGTAGGAGAAAATTAACCAAACAAAATAAAAATTGTATCACAACGCTATTCGTATCCAATGAAGCAATTACAACATGACTGCATCCTGAGACGAACCAACTCGAACTACGACAACACATCCGATCTCCTTGAAGGAACAGACAAACCAAAAAAATTAATTTAGTTTAATATAAATCACAATACAATCCAACTACGAAATAAGGTAGAAGAGCCAATTTGGGATCCCTCAAGTATTTCAAAGTATCCATAAGCCTAATATTTTTTCAAGAAATTAATTGCAGACAGATAGCAAATAAGCTAAATTAGAAAAGAGAACATTTTTACTATGTGATAAATGAATTATTTATATTTCTTGTAAATGAGCACCGACTGCCCCTTGTACAATCCAGTATAAAAGTCACAAGCAAATCATCTGCATACCCTAAGTGAACATAACAAGTTCCTCAGATGTCTCCAATAAGCGCTTACAAAGGAGAAAGGCAATTGTAAGTGACTCCCCCAGATCCCAAATCCAACACTATCAGCCTCCTCTATCTAATTTCAAACAATCCTGTAGCCTCAACGTCCAAAATCAAAAAATCCATCCCTAAAACCCTACTAGACCTGCCAACAAGTCCAGTACAAACTTAACAACAATCTATGAACACAAACCGAAAGAATTAAAACCTCAAATTCCCAAATTCCTCCAAGATTGCGATTTTATGAAACCCTATCGAGGAGCAAAACTGCCTCATATTCCACTGAAACCTCAGTCAATCAACAACCTCCCGCGATTGATTCATTTTTGGGGTACAGGATGAGACGGAAGTCATTCACCAATCACCCAAACTGTATTCAAACGCGTAGATCCGCAATTCCGCACGAAAATCGCTGCAATGAAATCTTTTTTAAATTAAGAAGGTCGGGGGCGCCAAATACCTGGCCCAAGGGCAGCTGGACGGCGGGGGTGGCGGGCGCGGCGGTAGCGGTGGCCGTGGTCGCCATGGGTGATGGGCGTCCTGCGGCGATGGTGGATTCGTCAGAGTGGGAAAAAAAAGGAAGTGGAAAACACTGGAGAAGTGATCGAGGAGAAGTGATCAAGGAGATGCGTTGAAGGTGGGGACTCGGGAGCGAGGGATGTTGACTGTCATACGTGGGTGAGATCCGGGTATCCGCCAGGGTCTTCCGGGTACACGGATGCTGGTCGCGTGCCGGATAAGTTATGCCGGTATCTTCGAGTTACCCAAGTTTTAGGGTTCGCCATGCAGAATCAGAAACAAGGACAGCCAGTGTAACCGTGAGGCTCTGTCGTAAGGAAATTTATTGATCTGTCAGCCCACATCCCAACTAAACCCTAATCTCGTTGTGTAGTGTGAATGCAATTGTAGATGGGATTTGGAAACTCAAGAATGGATGTTATATCTTGGTCTTTGTCCTTCAGTTTGGACAAAGCCAATAAGGTGGGTACACCTAAAAGTGCCACTTTTTGGTACTGTGCCTAGTAACTATTACTGATCTGATCAAATTTTCATATAGTCTTCTTAGCAAGTGAAAGCACGTTCCAATGCACCAAAAAACGCAGCATTTGGATAGAGTATGCAAAAGTTATTAAGGTTCAAAGTCTGTTTCTAAAAGCACTCCAGCCAAATAGGTACATAATGGAATTCAGAAATGTACAGCAACTATAGATGGCACTTTTAGGTGAGGTGCAGTTTTAGGTGTACCCACCTTAAATTACATTACTAAACCTACACACAACCATCTACACATATGCTTGCAAGGGAGGGGTCATCGAATTTTAAAACTTTTTCAATTTTGCAAAGTAAAAGTATGAGATAGAAAAGGCATTATGAAAATAATTAAAATTTTGAGTTGTATTGATAGTAAAAATTGCATTTTATTAGTATAACAAAAATTGACACGGTCCCAATGTTGGACTAAAGACTCGATATGTATTAATTAAAAACCAATCATTTTTTGAAATTTTGATTTGCGATGTTGAAAAAAGAGACACAATTGAAAAAACAAACAAATTATTCATTTATTTGTTTGTTATTTTTTTTCCCAAATGACAATGACACCATTAACCAAATTTTCATATTTCAATCTAAATAACTCTTTGATATAAATATCATTGATGGGACATATATTTTGCAATGTTATTTGGGTAGACGCAAAGTTTTACTCATTTTGACAAATTTGAACTTGTCAAGCTTAGTTCTTCTAGATTTGCACTAGTATTTGATGAAAGGTGGTAACAATTATTATTCCAAAAATAACAAAGTTGTTTGCAAAGTTTAACTTAGATCCCATATTAATACATAGGCTTAGTAATCGCTACTTATTCAAAGTAGTGTGACTTAAAATAGGTACAATTGGTCTTTAACTCCATGCTAACATTAGAGGAGATTTAGGGCCCTTTTGAAGGCTATTTTAGGTTGTTCTTCAAAATTGTTCCTAATGCTACAAATCATCCACTATTAGTTGGAATATTCAAATTATTATTTTTTAAATTCATAAATTTATAAAAATGGTTTTTTAATTAATTAAAAAAAATATTTAATGATTAATTTAAAAAATTATTAATTAATACTTATGTGACATGGCTATTGCTCAACCACGTTAGATTGCTTAAGTAGTAGTATTCCCAACGTTTCCACAGTCTAAGAACTCATAGTCTTTTAGAGGCTTCAAATCACCCCTAATGAGTCTTGGTGCTAGATACAATATGGTGATATCAAATTGCACAAATTTTAATTTATGTAACTCAAAATTAATTTATCATAAATACAAATTAGACAATTAGTATAGCCAAAATTAATGATTAAACTAGAAGAAAAGGAAATGGAGCATAAAATAATGGGCAAGCTCTAATCAAAACACAACCTACTAATTATGGACCTTCTTCACAATTGGCTCCCTATATATATAATATATCCAACATTTTAGTCCATACTTTAAGCTATCATAATAGATAGTTTTATTGCCTTTGCTCAGTTTAGTCACGCCTTTAGAAAACTCTTGAATCTAGTCCCTAATTCTTAATTGGAAGTTCAAAATCACAGAAAAATATTTTGTACAAAAAATTGACTTGATTATCAATATTTCTTTTAGTTGGTTAGACTTTGAAAAAATAGAATTACTATGTATGAATGAAGTGTGATATTTTGGTCACAATCCAATCATCTTTTTTTAATTTACCATAGACAACTTAGACTTTATGTATTTCACATAGATTCTTAATCTTCATATTGTGCTAATTGTAAAAAAAATTGGCCTTCTATCCCTATATTACCAACATTGAGTGCCTTTGTAAAGCTTTGTAGTACACACATAGTCTAGTTTGCAAGCCAAGTTGAATACAAATTGTGCTCCTACCAAATGCAAAGTTTTATTTATTTTGAATTGAAAGTTGAATCATTTTTTTAAATTTTTGTTGATTAAATTGTTACAAGGTGTTGTGTTCAATAATAGCAAGGAGGTAATAGACATGTGCCAGTCATTTCCTTTCATTCCATCCCATCTTAATTGTTGAAGATAAATTACATACCTTACCTTGTTACTTATTCTTCTTGTAGTTTATTGTAATTATGGGGTAAAATATGTATTTGGCTTTCTTGTGCCATCTTGTTTTTATTGTAACCAAAGAATTAGGGACATGTAGAAATTATGAGAAAATTCACAAGAGGTATATTTATCAAAAGTTTTAAAATTTCATGTAAATCTCTTTAGATAATTCCATGCTATCTCTGAAAAAATTGCTTGAGATAATTCCCCTTTAAAATAATCTTCATCATCTATGTACATAAGCTCTTGAAAATATTATCATCCACCTTAGAATTGTTGACTTCTTTCAAAATGATATATGCAAATATAACCAATTTTCTTGTTAAATGCACACTTGGAATAGAATTTTCAATACATTAAAAATAAGTTTTTATAAATTTCATATTAATAGATAAATAAACAATATGTCAATTTTTTTAGAATATATAGTAGTATCTTAGTAGGTTCTCTCTACCTATGCCAAAATTATATATTTTTGAAAAAATAAATTAGACAAATACTAATTTTTATATTAATTATTTAGAATTCTACTTTCTAATAAAAGATATTAAAAAATCAAGTCCCTAAAAGGTTGGAATTTCTTTTAAAACACATCAACAATCAAATTTGTCAATAATACATGGTGTTGCAAATGTTTCCAAATATCTAAAAATATAGATTGTATCCTTTCCTAGAAGAAGAGATAGTTTAAATACTTTCTACTAATACCTTGTAGAGTAGACTTGAACAAAGAAACAAAAAACCTCAATCCTAAAGCTTTTTAGCATCCGATTTCTTAAGTATGTACAAATTGAAAATCATTTTTTTCATTACTACTTGGATGAAAGTCATTTTAATTTTTGGAAACACCTTCTTAGGGGACTCATTCTCAGTGTAGTCGAAAATAGGGTCGATTTATTTTGTTGAAGGAAAATTTTATACTTTTGATTGATCAACCATAGCATTGGTAATATATGTCATGAATGATTATATATAAAATAGGCTATAGGAAAAAAAACTTTTGTATAGTAGAAGAAAAATAGGGTATCAAACATTGAATCTTGTAAAAAAATATTTAGTAGATTTAGTTGGTAATGAATGGTTTTAGAAGGTGATTATAGTTGAGAAATTGAATTTGAATTAAATGTGGCTTTGGATTGGTAAGAAATGCTCCAAAGGCTATGATTGCATATTGGAAACACCTTGGTTGTCAAAATTGACAATTGTAATTTGTACATGGCCTTTATTTGTAAACCTTTAAATTGTTAATTTTAAATTCTTCAGTAGGTTGGGACTATTCATACACGTGTTTATAAATTCATTTGGTATGTTCAATTGTTGTTGCCTATTTTTAGCTTTCTTGTATTTTAGTGTACTCTTCATTCGTGAATTACATAGTACTATTAGATGCATGCTACAATAGATGGATTCATGTATTTTAGAATTTCTTTTCTTGTCAATAGTTGCTTTTTTCATTGGTTTTGTTGTCAATGGCCCTTTCCATAGTATTCTATTGGTATTGTGTACTATGTCCAATGCTAATTCAAATGCTATGAAAAATTTGTTGTTCACATGCTTATTTTTGTAAGGTATTTGCATTCCTGTTGATAATCCATAGTTTTAAAATGTACCAAAAAAATAGGGTGACAAAAATTAGCCTCCTATCCATTTATAAAAAAAAATAAAATACAGAAATACAAGCCAAGAGCTTTTTTTCTACAAATGTAGAGGGAAAAAAAGAATAGAAGGAGCATGGAAGGGGATAAATATCCCTCCATTAGTCCTTGAAGGACGAACCCTTGTGATTGTGAAATTGTACATTTTGATACATCAGGAATTATTTGTTCAAAAAAAACCATAAGTGGTCATTGCAAGTCAAAATACTGTAGAAGATATCCTATTTCTACACAAAATTCTAAGGATGAATAGTTTCTCTAACGTCCCACAATGAAAGATTCTTTGCCATCCATTACATGTTTGATGTCTATGTCGATGTTCAAGGGCAGAATAGGCCTTATTATTGCATGCAGTTACCAAATGTAAAGGGGTGTGACCTTCCTAATAAGGATACTTCATGAAATTGTTTTTGTATCTAATGGTTAAATTTGGTGATACTAGAATACATCTTTTTCAAAGTTACTAAAATAGAAGTATATCAAGTGGTTGATCAAGCCAAAATTGCATTGACTCTAGTTCAAAATGGGATTTGCAAAAATGAGGTCAATGCAATTTTGGATCTTCATAGATTTAAAGACCCGTTTAAAGACCACAAAAAATTCAAAAAATCATGATATCAAGAAAGCCACATTCCGAATCCATACCAACAAATTTTATTGAAAAAATGACAACATTTTTCTTCTAATTGAATTTTGAAGGAATTTTGAAATTCCCCTTTCAAAATTTATAAAAAATATTGGTGATAGCAAAGGTGAATTTAATCGATTGGATAGAATTTAAAACTCAAAGTCTACAACTTTTGTTTATAAGATGGAACCACCTCTATACAATTACTTAAGCACTTATGGAATAAATCAACAACATGAGGCAGTGCAAATTTTTCTCTTGTAGAATGATATGAAATATAAAGATTGTAAATTTTTTATAATTCTCATAGATAATTCTATTCTCAAGATTGAAATTACTATGAATCTTAGAAGCCAAAAAGTGTTTAGAATCTATAGCAAGTGTTTAGAATCTATAACAAATGTTTAGAGTCTTCTACTTTGGATTATAGCCAAGACTACAGTTTTCTACTTAGTACTTTCCACACATTTTATGACACTTTGGGACATGTGTCATGACCTTATTAGTCCTAACCTTAAAAAGGAGAAAAAAAATCACATTCCAAGCTTCAATTAGAAATCTATTCCAACCTTAGTTGGAAATAGCTACATCCTATAGGTTGGATAAATGTCTATGGGTAGAAATAGGTTGTTCAACCTAGCCTCAATTCCAAAATTTCCTTCCCAATATTCCCTCTGTTCTACTATAAGCTTCCAAATCAAGTAAGATTTTTGTCCCATTAGAAAGCTCTTGT
This sequence comes from Thuidium tamariscinum, assembly GCA_947034885.2. Taxonomy (NCBI): domain Eukaryota; kingdom Viridiplantae; phylum Streptophyta; class Bryopsida; order Hypnales; family Thuidiaceae; genus Thuidium; species Thuidium tamariscinum. Next base: position 10,435,804 of record OX344755.2, read on the forward strand.
TTGTGAATTTGACCGTTTTGTGAATGTTGCACTGAACGACCTTGTGGAGGCAAGTAAAAAAATCTAAGAGCATATCATTGGCCTTGCAAGCTTGGCCTAAAATGGCAATATGAGGCACCTTGTACTAATCGCTTCCTCAAATAGTAATGTTCACAACTTGTTTAGCGACTACTTTGGCGCTATTGAAATTTGATCATAAAGGTGAGCTAATTTTTAATTTTTGGATACTTAGATTGGGGAACATATTATTAGAATCTTTTTGTATCCAATACCCTTTAAATCATCTAAAATGACAAATCTAGCAACAATTATAAAATATGTCAAGTTTTGTACTTTTAATTTGTATTTTAGGTGCCTAAATGACAATGCCTAAGCTCCAAATTTTGCACAAACCTAAAAGATGGGTTATTCATTCTTGAGTGCATGTATTTTTGGCATTTTCATCAAAAACATAAGGTAGGTACACCCAAGAGTGCCCTGTTCCTAAAAGTGCCATCTACAGTGCACATACATTTCTAAAATCAGTCATGTTCAGAGGCTGTAGATGGTGCTTTCATAAACAATCTTTGACCGTTAATAACTTTTGTATACAGTATCCAAATCTTGAGTTCTTTGGTGCGTTGGAACATGCTTTCAATTGCCAACAAGATTGCATAAAAATTTGAACTAGCTAATAACAGGAACTAGGCACAGTATGAATAAGTGGCACTTTTGGGTGTACCTACCTTAGTTAATTTCTTAAGAGCAGCCCCACAGCAACTCAGCAAAGCAACACTGTAAATGGTCTGGTCCATTGATCTTCTCTGCAGCAGGAACGCCGTCCATTGATTTCATTTGTTGAGTTGCTTTGCTGAGTTGCTGTGGGGCTGCTCTAAGGGGAAGAGTTTTAGAAGTTTTTACTGAGACAAAGGGAGTACTATAGTGTTTATGATGATTTTTCCCAAATCATCAATTCTGCAGCAGACTCTGGACTTTGGACGCTTAAGGGTTAATAAATTTACCACATATGGATAGCGTAAATGAAGAGTCTGCTACCCCGGCTCATCATGAACAGAGCCACACTCCTTCCTCTAATATCGCAAATGTGCAATTACAGAGTGTGCAATTACAGAGTGGGCCATTGAAAAAAACTCGGTGCGGAAATTCAATACTATGTCAGAAAATCAAAAGTCAGAGCGGCTAGAGAACCAACATCCAGATAGGAGTGTCAGCTGAAAGCCACGCCATAAGCGCCTACAACAGCACCCGAAATGAACGGCCCCGATGCGCCGTCAGAGGCATCCGACGGCTGAAACGCTCACAGGACTGGCACCCTGCGTCAACTAAAGCCCCGGCGGAGCGCCGCCAGCGGGCATGCCTCCCCGGGCAGGCGCACTAGGGTTTAGGAAGAGGGCCCCGCACCCGCTCGGCTTCCTGGTCGACTTCAAGGCCCGGGCTGCAGCCTCTCGGGGGCCTCTTCATCTCCTTTGCCTTCCAGAGCAGTGGATTGCGGTGTTTTGTGGTTTCGCCTTGTTGTGGTCGCTGCAGCTTTCGTGGGGAAGGAGTGGTCGTCGTGAGTTCCGCAGAGAGGCGTTGGTTGGAGGGGGTTTAGCGCACCAGCAGCCATGGCGGACGAAGGAGCGACGCTCTCGCTGGCGAACCTGAGCATCTCCGAGGGTGAGAAGAAGCTGGGCAAGGTCAAGTGGTTCAACAGCAGCAAGGGTTTCGGCTTCATCACACCGGACGAGGGCGGCGAGGATTTGTTCGTGCACCAGACGTCCATCCACGCCGAGGGCTTTCGCTCTCTGCGCGAGGGCGAGGTGGTGGAGTTTCAGGTGGAGTCGAGCGACGACGGGCGCACGAAGGCGTTGGCTGTGACAGGCCCCGGCGGTGCTTTCGTGCAGGGTGCGAGCTACCGACGCGACGGGTATAGCGGTGGAGGCCGCAGCGGAGGCGAGGGCGGAGCCGGGCGAGGGTTCGGAGGAGGTGGCGGTCGTGGTCGGGGCCGCGGTGGCCGTGGAGGATTCGGCGGTGAGCGCCGGGAAGGCGGTGGTGGCGGCGGAGACCGTTCGTGCTACAATTGCGGTGAGAGCGGGCACATTGCCCGTGACTGCCAGAACGAGTCGACCGGCAACGTGAGGCAGGGTGGCGGCGGTGGCGGTGGTGGTGGTAATCGTAACTGCTACAACTGTGGAGAGGCTGGACATTTGGCGAGGGACTGCAACCCTGCTGCCGCTGCGTAGACGACGTCAGTGAAGGGTTTGATGGGCTGGTATTTTTCTGAGATGAGAGATGAGATGTCCTCTTTGAAGAAGGATGGTGGGAGGGCAGCCCTGGACTCAACAGCGGTGAGCACGTGCCGGTGGTGTTATTTGTGTCAGGCAGGAGGGTGTAGCACTCCGCTTGAGTCTATGTTTTTGAATGGCTTTTCTTCTTCGGGTTGCGGTCTTCTCATGGACATGGCGAGGGTTTATCGTCTGCACTGAGACCTGCAGCAGAGTTGCGGGTGTGATGTAATATCCAGAAGCTTTCATGAGTTCTGTAGGTTTTTTGTTGTGTGGATGGCTAGCGTCTTTGCCGCATTGTTCCGACTTCTGTTGGAAGGAGAGTTTTAGGGCTGGTCCGGTTGATTGGTCCGAGAGCTCTTTCGCCGCGTTGGAGGAGAGTCTGCAAGTGGCTGCGGGCCCAGGAGTTCGAGGGTTTCTGTCGTACCAGGGGTTTTGAGGGTGGGCCGGAGCGTTACGTTTGTCAAGTTAATCTGAAGCTTGCTTATCTAATCGAAAGCCCTATGACATGTAATACAAACTCAGGAAGGCAATCTTTCGAGTAGACAAATTTTTTCCCCAAAAGCTATCACTGCACATGGGTGGAGTTTTAATTGATTGGGTTTTGGTAGGCTTTATGGATTGCAGTGGTCTACCTGTATGGTATTTTGGGGGCTTTTGGTGGGGATTCGGACGTATGGTCCTGGTTTATCTTCGGCAGTTCGGGCTGCTGCTCATCGGTAGACGTGGTTTTCTTTGTATATTCTGTTCCTAATTGCATTCCTGTTCATGCTTTAGGGGTTTGTGCAAGTTATCTGGTTCGTTGTCAATATCCGGTTTATTTTGAAATGCGAACATTCTTCTCTTCTGGTTCTAGTCTACTATCCTTATTCACTTACACCGGCGGTTGTACTTTTGTGCTTGTGTTTGTCTTAAGGTAATGATTAGGTTTGAAAATACGGTTGTTCATTTGCCCATATGGAATATCTGTGGTATTGGATCGTATACCTCTTGTTTCTTCTGACGTTCGTGGTTTGTCATCCAAGATCATTTGTTTTTGAGTTTATGATCTTCCTTGACTCTTGGATCCTTGAACGAGTCTGCCAATGCAGAGTATTATTTAGTTCTAGTTTGAACCCGTGCTGGACACTGGCATGCGGTAGTTAACCCTGGAAGGACGGGCTGGGCTCCGTGGAAATCATGCTTTTTGGAATTGTTCGAATCATCTACTTAAAAAAACTCAAAAGTATCCAAAGTATTCATTGGAAACTGAACTACTATTCATTACCTCCCCTTTTTGCACAAAACTCTAAGGATGAACAACTGCAATTCTGTCTTACATGCAAGATTTTTCTATCATCCATTGGACACTTACTGTCTATAGTGGTGTCACTGGGTTAGTGCATAAAGTGCTTCTGTGGTTTGTTTACAAAGTACAAGCTAAGATTAACCCTTAAACGCCGGGCCTATAGCCACTGGTTTCAGGATTCACTGTCCGTCACCCAGTTTGTTGCCATTTTCTAACCAAATTTGTATGAAATTTTTTATTTTATTTTTCAGAGATGAAAATACATGTCCTCTGTACTTCACAAAAATTTCAGATTATTTTGAGGAAAATTGTATTTTTTGGAATTTTTTGAAGAAAAAATCATATAAAATAGAAAATAATCTCAAAAAATTTGAAAATTTCACCATGTGTGAAAAATACAGTGGAAATCATCATGGTGTAAACTAATTTTCCGTGTACATCTATAATTAGAATGCAATGGACATTAAAAATACAGCCAAAGTTCAAACTGCAATAAAATATTCAATTTTACGAATTTTTTCAAAGTTTCAATTGGAAAAGAAACTAGAGTAGAGGACCTCCATTTCATTAGTTGGGCTCTAATTCAAAAAATGTCGTTTTCAAGGAGAAATTTCAGATTTATTCACTTTCTCAAAATACACTAAAATGACAAATTTTGCCATCCGTTTTCCTTCATCATTTCTCAATTACATGAAAAAAAACATCAATTACACTAAGAATTCACTTGGACACTATTTCTAACTCAACATGAAAGGTCATTGGAAAAAAAATGGATGAAAAAAGTACTGTTCAGCCCTTCTAGTGGCTTGGAGAAGTCATTTGTAAGCCACAAAATGGCGCTGCCGGCCCTTAGGGGTTAAGTAGAACTTGCACTTTGATTTCTACATAGGGTTTTAGCTTTCTAAGGATGGACTGATCACTGTAGAAATCATCCCTTTTGCTATAACGAGAATCATCCACTAAAAACACCCTTATATTTTTATTCAGAGTAAGTCTACACTAAAATTGGGAAATAGTGTTGGGTGGTAATTAGTGTTGTTCCTTGTTTTTTACCTCCAATGCTATTTTTCAACTTATGTGTAAATAGTGTTGGGGCACTTAATTGCTGCCATAAAAATCTGTCCCTTCCCTGCAAAATTGTAATTTTTGCCTCTCGCTGAGAAAATATGTCCCTTTCCAAGAAAACTGTAATTTTTGCCTCCCGATGCAAAAATCTGTCTCTTTCTTAGAAAACTATAATTTACTATAGAGCTAAAATAGTGTTAGATTGAGTTAATAATCTTCTAATACTAACCTTGCAAATCACAATTAGTGTTATCTCAACAAATTAGTGTTGCCAACACTATTTACCAATTTTAGTATAGTGACAAGGCCACAACCTCTCACACTAAATTTTGAAGATGAATAGTTGCACTTTTGTCATGTGTAGAAGGATTTTCTTGTCATTTGTCGGATAGAAAATGTATGTTGTGTAGATGATGGGTTAATCCATGAATGGTGATACTTCCATTTTTTGGTTTAATGTATGGCAAAGAATTTTTTATGTAGGACAAAGGTGCAATTACTCATCCTTAAAATCTTGTATGGATAAGGGAGGTCTTATACAATAGTTTCATTTTCAATGAGTGTTTTTGGATTTTTTAAGAAGGTCGTTAATACTATAGAAAAAGGGATGATTTCTTGTCATTGGCTCATTTTTAAGGATTAAAGTAAAACTTAATTAGGTGGAAACCTTTCTTCTTTATTGGAAAATAGTTTTGTAATGAAAGTATATACAAATCTTTTGTGTCAAGAAAAAGAAAGTACATGCAAATCTTTGAGAATCAAAAGTATCTTATGGACGACTTTATTGTTTACCACACAAATGAAGAATGCACCTAATAGTATTGGTCCAATAATTAGAGCATTTTGATAATTACCTTGGTTGACAAGGCTATGTCTTCTAAAAGTTCAGAAAAATGCTATAGGCAACAATTGTCTTTAGAGAAAGTCTTCCTATGTTGAATAAAAGTATATGTGTTCATACATAGAATTTTGTGTTAAAATGGGACACCTTGAATAGTAGTTTGACCTCCAATGAGTCCTCTTGGATATTTTCAACAAATGATTTACATTGTATAGAAAAAAATGATTTCCATTATGGCCAACTTGTCTATTTGCATTACACTAAGAAGGTTACTCCTTATTAGATACTCATTCAATTTATGATTAAATTTTTTGGACCAATAGGTGTACAATCTCTTTCTAAATAATTGTTCTAAGGTTAACTTTCAAAGGTTGGGCCGATGACCATTCATTTCAAACCTTACTATACATTATATTTGTTGCCATTTTGGAACTTAATAGAGATGAAAAAATTTCTATATATTCTTAAAGAAGAAATCATGTGTCTTTAAAAAATCACTAAATTTTCAAATTTTTTGGGAAAATTTTCAAATTACTATGATTTTTTAAATTAAAGAAAATTCATAGCAAATACAAAATATAGTCAAAAAATCTGAAATTTCCATGTAGATGTACATAATAGTGTAAAACATTATAGTATAAACCAAAGTAAGCATGTCACTCTTATATTAGAAAATCAAGAAACTATGATTTATATTGTTGTTAATTATTGAAATTTTCAAAATTTTCAATTGGACCACAAACTACATTTGATAGGCTTCATTTCATTAGTTGAAATTCAAAAACAAACATTTTTATTGGCTAAAATTTACATCAAGGTAATTAGCAAGAAATGGTCAAACCACATTACAAGGGTGATATATGATTTATACATCTTTTCTAAAAAAGATAGTAATATGACAATGAGGGAATTTGTAAAATAATTCATTGAAAATGTACTCATGCAACTTCTCAAAAAAATTTGATGAAAAAACATTTATTTACTATCCTTTTGTCTAAGATGAAGTCATTTAAATGGTATTTTGCATCCTCAACATTGTTTCTCGGTTAAATGAAATTCTAGAATATCAAATACACTTGCTATACTATCATTCCTTTGAACATACTTGTCTCAAATTCAAACTATTTGATAAATTCTACGATGGTCTCTTAAACAATCAAATTAAGGCTCTTAGAATATAATTCAATAGGTGACATTAATTTTATGTTGTAAAGAGTAGGATAGTTCAATGTAGCTTGATTTGTGAAGTAGGCAAACATATCATGCAAAAGACGAAAAGTGATAATATATCCTATCACACTTTTAAATTAGTATATGTTGAAATTCTAAAGTATTATACAAATTTCTACACAAAGAAAAATTACATAGACATGTAGTAAGAGAAATCATTGTACTAAAATAAGCAAAATAGATAGTACAATAAATTTATTAAAGCTACAACAACCTTACTTGGGTATTCCACCAAGATATATAAACCTATGATCAATACTAGTCAAGTTGTAATATGTACATTTAAAACAAAAAGAAAACTAAAAATTAGTTATTGATTATAAAAGATCTACACAATCGAAACATAAAAGTCTATAAAAGTATAATGCAAGCTAAAGTGTATTAGAATCTCCTTTCACTTGCCAATAAGATCCAAAAATAATAATTTATGGTTAATAATAGTAAATATGTTTAATTGTGATAAGTGACACTTACATTTACACATACCTTAATAAAGATCTAAATTCCTTGTATTTAGATGGATTACCTTATATGGTAATTCGGAATTGTCACATAGGATGAAATTGAGTGACCTCAATTACAACTGAGCATGTTGGATGGACAAATGGGTACTTATATTGACATCTTTATTCCTGAACAATTTACTATATTAGTTTAGACTACAATTTATATTTGAAATAAATTTCCCATTTTTTTTGTTTTGTTTAAGTAACCTCTATGTGCTTGAAATATCTAAGTTACTAATTCAAGTTAAACATTTTTTTGAAGCTTCATCAATGAATAATAAATGGATGAAGCTCACTTTCCAAAACAATTCAAAATGCTACTTGAAAATTATAATTAACTCTAAAGGATGCTTAAAAAATGAGCACTTCATTTGAGATGTATTTGGTGAATCTATCTTATTTTCTTCCATTTTTATTACTACATAGTTATTTTGTATATTGATTATTATTTATTTGTGAGGGCAAACAATTAGTGTCAATTGCACAACTAATTATAGAATTTTTTTGAAAAAACTTATAGAACTAGTACAATTTACAAGTATTTTCAATCTACACTAATTTAAAATAGTGAAAATTGTATTAAAGAAGATTTGAAGGCATTGCAAGACTACAAATTTTCTTAAGTTTCTTGATTGTGAAACGCGCTACATCAATAGTCTAACATGATTAAGAGACTAGCTTGTTAGCAAATATTATTTTTCAAATTTTCAAATTTTCAAAAATTAATTTTAGGTTTTTTTAACACTTTATGGAATTTTTGAAAAAATTCTAAAATTCCAAAATTCAACTATTATAGGTTGATTTACTATTTCAGGACAACACAAAAAATAGATAGGGGAATGGCCTTGAAACAGCCCTCCCTTGCCCTCAAATCTCTCCTAATGGATAAATTAGTATTTCATGCATTAATAGTATGAAAAGCACACAAACTAATTCCATTACAATGTCATGTATTAATAAAACTATCTAACATTCATTCTAAAAGCCTACAAATTTATAAGGTGTACTAATATGAAAGCCCACAATATTCAATAAATCAATAACAAGTAGTTCATGACTTCATGTAGCTTTCATATAGTCTAAAATAGTATCATTGTCATCAAATTTCATCCAAAATTTATAGTGTATTATCAAAATTCATCCAACCTTCATCCAAATTGCATCTAAGTTAGTGTTTTGGGGCCTCACATTATCATAGCTTCCTACCACCTTGGGCAATTTTTTGCCTAATAATTAATTAAAGTACAAGAAATGGTTAAACAATTTCAAAATTATTATTTTAAGATCATTTAAAAAAATATACTCCGGAATATATAATTAAAATGAGTTAAACATTCATCCAAATTATTCCTAAAACTTTGTAATGGTTGTTGCTACTTTCATCAAAGACATCTTCATTTATCTAAATCTTTCTCTTTACCTTTCTATCTTCTATGTCAAGCTTTTGATGCGTATGAGTATTAATAAACAAGAGATGCAAAATTGCATGTAGAGCAAGTTGAATATCTATCATTTAGATTCTCTCTCTCTCTCTCAAAAATATCATTATTATATTACATATTTCTGTGATATTTGAAACATACACACTAGTGTGCAAAACCCTCACATATGATCAATTGACTTACGTAATATACCACATGGATAATAGTACATGTTCACTATGAGATGCAAAATTGGATAGATTCTTGAACCCAAGATACATTTTTTTTCCAAATGTAACAATACCAAAGAAAACATTGGACAATAACTTGGAGTATCACAACTCAGATCCAACGTTGCTGGATCCTAACAAAGCTCATTAAATGGTGCCTAGAGCAAATTAAAGCCTGTTAAATGCTAAAATCCAAGTAGGATTGCAAGCGAGATGGCAAACTAATAGCCAAAATTATGACTAACGCAACTAGACAATTGTCCAAAATTAACGAGCTGGCGGCTTCTGGTTTTCAAAAAACCAAGCTAGACTGGGTTCCAAATCCTGGGAATTCACAATTACCCAACTCTGTTTACTATCAGTGACCACGACAACGGTAGTTACTGATGCTTTGGTACTCATGCTCTCAACTGAGTAATTGAAGGGACGGAGCGGCACATGCTGAACCTCAACCGATCAGAGTAAGATTCAAGTAAGGTAGTTGATGTGAGGCAATCTGGCTCTACACCACGATCACTAGTAGAAAACCCCGTTTAATGTGACAAGGCCTAATTTTTCTTGACGGATTTTGCTAGGCATCAAAAGTAACAACCCGTGTTTTTATGCCAACAAAAATGTTCAACACAACATCAATACTGACATAAAAACACGGGTTGTTACTTTTGATGCTTAGCAAAATCCGTCAAGAAAAATTAGGCCTTGTCACATTAAACGGGGGTTTCTACTAGTGGATACCAGCACAATCGGGTGGCATACGGGAGGATAGGGAAAGAACAGAGTTACTACATCATTGGATTACAAGGTCTTGGGTGTACACAATGAGTGCATCGAGAGGAGTGATCGATGATGTTGCAAACATTAGGAAATTAACAATTCTGACTTTCTCATGTTGTTGTTGTGACAAGGATAACAACTGGAGTTATGCTGTAGATACCTCGCACACGATTGGAAACTAACTTTGTGTTTGTTTTGTGGCCATGGATGCAGGTGAGACAACTCCCTCAACAATTGCTCAGGATGGCTCGATGTTTTGTTCAAGCTTTCTTGGCTTAACTCGCATGGTTTTATAGTAGCAAGTTGAATTAGTGACTACACATGTTCTAAAGTAGTGTTGATTCTTATTTAAATTGCATAGCACTTGGGGTTACATGTATTATCTATGTTTGTTTAATATATATCGCTTGCAAGGTGCAGGGAAGTATCACATGCACATACACTAGAAGAAAATTGGCCCAAACTGTGTTTCTTTCAACATAACCATGTCAAGTGGGTTATGTTGAAAACTGCATTGTAAATGCAGTGAAAATGCAGAAAAACGTAGAATTTGCATTATTTTGCGTTTTCATTGCATTTACAATACAATTTTCAACATAACCCACTTGATATGGTTATGTTGAAAAAAACGCAATTTGGCCAATTTTCTTCTATTGATAGCTGGCATACTCATGCATGCAGAATACAATATGATAAGATCACGATGAGGTTTCGATCAGTCTGAGCAACCAATAGCAAATACCGATCCGAGTTTGGGGGTTGGATGCAATAGATTATGAACTTAGTACTAGGAATGTACAGATTAGTAAGATGCCAATGCAATTGAATCAAATGCTTTAGTTGATAGTCCACAAGTGGAAGGTTTGTGGGAATTGGCCAATCACATGGAACCCCTAAAAATCTGAAAAGCATATAAACAAATGAATGGGCACAATTTGAAGATGCCCAGAAATGGGATGTAATTATCTGCTCTATCTTTCTCTGTCTCTCTCCCTCCTTCTTCCTCTCATAGAAGGGAACATCATTACAATATAGCTTATTCTATGATATCACATTCCCTATTACAAAAATCTAAAATCTTAGACTCTAAATCTATACTTGTAATATGTATGACTTCCCATACAATACATTTGCAACCCATTAGATGCAATATTGGACATTTTCCCAATTCCAATATTTATCCTCAACCATTAAAGAGGAAAAAATATATGGAAATATGAGCTATAGTATAGTAATCCAGATACACTGACAATATATATTGTCAGTATTATTAAGTAATACATGGCTTTAATAAACACGTCACAATTAAATTCCAGATCGGATCACAACCCACCATGTCAACTAATGGGAAATACTGAGGAATTTATAGCTGGAAGTACTCCACAATTGTCTAGCACCCCAAAGTGACGGCGTTTATGTTTCAAATAACAAACGTACCATGGAACCCAAATTAGGGGAGGAGGTCCATAAACCGACCATCTAAGGGCTGGAACAGAATTTTGGGCAGGTCAAACATCTTGAAATTTTTCAGAAAATTTTCCTTGAAAGACAGTTTGAATAGGCATCTAACCCAAGTTGTTTCATATTTTTTGGAGCTTTCTAGAATTAGTTATCAAATTCTAAAGTTGAAAGGGCATAGGGCTCTAAAATGGTGCCCTAGCTAAAATGTACACTGTCAGTACACTACTAAAGGCTATGAAAATGAAACATGTACAAGTACTGTACATTTAAGATAGGGCACCATTTTAGAACCCACTCCATTCAAGAGCCTCCTCCTATAGTGGGCCTCATTACTACCCGATACCACTTGCTGATACTGGCACAATTAGGAGAACCTCCTGACTGCTCTATTGTTCATACTGTCAATATATTCGAAGTAGCAAATGAGAGGAACAAGGGTGCCGAAATCGAAAGTGATCAAATCTGTTCAAAGAGTGGTAGTTGGTTGGGTGGAGACGGAAGGATTCCCATGACACCATCAGAGCAGCGTAGAGAATAGGAAAGGAATTACGTTACTGCATCAATGAGTAGCAAGGTTCTGGATGTTACAGTGAGAGATAGAAATGAGAAGAGTGATTGATAAACATCGATAGCTTTGCATGCATGAGGAAACTGATATATCTAATGTTTTCATGTTGGTGTTGTGACAAGGATAACAACAAGGGTAATGCTGTAGACACCTCGTACACGATCTGAAATTAACTTTGCGTTTGTTTTGTGGCCATAGGTGCAGAATACAACACGATAAGATCACAATGAGGTTTCGATCAGTCTGAGCAACCAATAGCAAATACCGATCCGAGTCTGGCTCTTAGATGCAATAGATTATGAACCTAGTACTAGGAATGTATAGATTAGTAAGATGCCAGTGCAACTAAATCAAATGCTTTAGTTGATAGTGCACAAGTGGAAGGTTTGTGGGAACTAGGCAATCGCATAGAACCCCTAAAAATCTAAAAAATATGAAAACAAATGAATAGGCACAATTTGAAGATGCCCAGAAATGGGATGTAATTATCTGTTCTATCTCTCTCTCTGTCTCTCTCCCTCCCTCCCTCTCCTTCTTCCTCTCACAAAAGGAAACAACATCATTACAATATAGCTTATTCTATGAAATCGCATTCTCTATCACGCAAATCTAAAATCTTAGACTCTAAATCTATACTTGTAATATGTATGACTTCCCATACAATACATTTGCAAACCCATTAGATGTAATACTGGACATTTTCTCAATTCCATTATTTATCTTCAACCATTAAAGAGGAAAAAACCATGGAAATATGAGCTATAGTATCGTAATCCAGATACATTGATAGTATATATTGTTAGTATTATTAAGTAATACATAGATTTAATAAACACATTACAATTAAATTCCAAATCGGACAACAACCCAGTGTATCAATTAACGGGCAATATTGAGGAATTTATAGCTGGAAGTACTCCACAATTGTCCAGCACCCCAAAGTGATGGCATTTATGTTTCAAATAACAAACGTACCATAGAACCCAAATTAGTGGGCCTCATTACCACCCAATACCACCTGCTGACATTGGCACAATTAGGAGAACCACCTGACTGCTCTATTGTTCATACTGTCGATCGAAGTAGCAAGTGAGAAGAGCAAGGGTGCCAAAATCTAAAGTGATCAAACCTATTCTAGGAGTGGTAGTTGGCTGGGTGGAAACGGAAGGGTTTCCACGACACCATCAGAGCAGCATGGAGAAGAGGAGAGGAATTACGTTACTACATCAATGAGCAGCAAGGTTCTGGATGTTACAGTGAGAGATAGAAATGAGAAGAGTGATTGATAAACATCGATAGCTTTGCATACATGAGGAAACTCATGTATCTAATGTTTTTATGTTGATGTTGTGACAAGGATAACAAGTGGGGTAATGCTATAGACACCTCGCACATGACCTGAAACTAACTTTGCGTTAGTTTTGTGGCTATGGGTGCAGGTGAGGCATTGAGGCAGCCCCTTCAACAACAATGTGGGAATATTTGGATCATTTTCATCCTACCATGACTGGTTCAAGTTTCTTTGTTTTGATAGAAACTAACCGATCTGACTTCTACACATGTTTATACAACACTTTTGTTTTCACTTATCGAGTAGTAATTCGGAGTTTAACTGCCTTGTTGGGATAATGTTTGCAATGATCAGGGAATTTGCAACTAATTGCAATTCCACCATGTATTGTCTGAGTTAAGGGATGTTATGCAATTTTGGGCTGTCTCCATGATCTAAGGTTGTTGGAGTATAATTATGGGATAGTCATCGTTGATTACTTTTGAACTTGTATGATGAATAGAAGTAAATATATAGTCAATGGGATGCAGAAATAAGGGTCTTGGTACCTATCTACACCGCATAAAAAATATGATCCACTAAATTGATGGAAACGTGACATTTGTCAAAAGATTTCCCAAAAAGTATGAAACGCAGATTTAGCATTGTTTGAAAATGCCCGGACTTGGGGTGTCTCTCTCTCTCTCTATTTGGGATAAAGTAGATCGATAGTTTCTTAAATTTAAATAATAGATTAATTAATTATTTTTTGACCAAGTTGCTTGGAAGCTACAATATTCAAATTCACATATATGAACTTAATATTTTACTTTGGTAGAAAAAAAGACCTCCCAAGAAATCAACAAGAAATACTAGAAGAAATAAAAAATAAGAATTATAAAATAGAAATGAAGTAGAAGTAAATATAGAAATACTACGTGTTAAATTGCACAATTATGCAACTTTCTAATGTTCCTTGTGCCTTTGCCATAGTAGAGATAAAAGTAAAAAAGAAGTTCAATTTTTTTATTTGTAAAAATTAAAAATGAATAACTTTCACAACATAGATTTGAATGGCACAAAAAAAAGCCCATACAATGCTTTTTGGAGGGCATAATAATGCCAAATTGCAATGAATATATTAATTTGGCTAAAAAATAGTAAAAAATAATGAAGTTTTTCAACAAAAACTTCAAATGAAAAAAAATTGTAGATGAAATCACTAGATTGTAGATGAGAATAGAGTTATAAATATATTATATATATGCTAATGTGATCTTTTCTATCTCATATGTTGATGAATGTTGAAATTTATGGCACCACTATAATACTTTATATTGCAACTTTGACACTTTATAAAAAATGAAAAAAAGAGTTGCCATACATCCTTCTTTGCATAGAGCTTTCCAACCCTACTAAGAACATGACTACAAAATGCACAATTCAAAGATTTCATTGCACTAAACTAAACAAACAACTAACTCCATTTAAGGTATTTCTAATTTCTAATGTCAAGACTAGAGAGTAGCCTCATGTTCAACTCTTTCTTCAATTGCAATGTTTTTCTTTTTGTTCTTTTAACCTCTGAATACCCAAGGTACCAAATTTTGGTATTGACAATACTTTGAAGTTAAATAAAACCTAACCAAGTTGCTATTTTCAATAGTTTATATTTTTGGGTGTATTTTTGAAAGATTCTTTTAGAAATTTAGTTCTAGCATTAAAAATCTAATCTTGAAAATGATTGATTATGATTTTCCTATCCCACAATTTTGTACAAGGGTGTTGATTGCAATCTTGACTTCCCATAGTATTTAGGGCTCTTGGAAATGAGTCTCAAATACACTAAAATTTTGGAGAAAAATTTACATTAGAAAATCAATTAAAAAAATTATAGATGAGATTTTGAAAAGCAATAAATCAATTGGAATTATGCATGTTAGGCCCTTTAAACTCATATTCTTTTGATGACCAAATTTTTAGATTTGACATGTAAAAAGAGGATCAAAGGACTTCAAGTCACTTTTGTAGTTTTAACACCCTTGTGATCAAATATTATAATCTTTCAATCTATAAGTGATATTGTTGTGTTTTCTTTTCCTAAGTGATCTCTTACATGTTTAGTTTGAATTTGTGTAGTTACATTTCAAAAAAATTGATAAAGCTTATCAAAATGTTGACTTTTTCTTCAATTAGAGCAAACTCTAAGAAGCTCCAAGAAGGCCTTGGGCATTTAGAGGTTAATTAACTAGGAGAATGAATGAAGTAAAATTTTTTAATTGAGAACAAGAAAACCTAATTGAAGGAAAGTGACCTTACAACAAATTTAGAGGAATTTCATACTAGTTTGAAGTTCTTTAAGTCCCTCAAAATCTAATTGGAAGAGAATTGAAAATTGGGACTTAGGATTGTATACTATGTTCCAAATTCCCAGTTCCTCATTACTCCCAATACTACAAAAAAACAAGTGTCCACAATGACTTGTCCACAATGACTACAACTAAACAATGATTGCAAAATGACTGTTTTATAATCATTGTAGACAAGAAATGACTTCTATAGTCATTATGGGCAAGTCATTTATACCCTTGTTTTTTTTGTAATGCAAATTCTTGCGTAGCAACACTTTGGGAAAGTTTTGATGCCAAAGAAATGGGACTTGAAGGCCAAATTAGATCTAGCCAAAATGAAAAGCTTACTTGACCTTCAAGTCCCAACAATTTTTTCTTAATATTGAAAGAAAAGAATATATTGTATATGGCATTCTAGTTAGCTGATTTTTTTTAAATGTATCTGATTCAAATTTGATGCTGAACATGCTGATAAAAGGAATTTCACATTTTTTATCTGTTTTTGGAGCAACTAATTGATATATATATTAATAAGCAAAAGGTAAGTTGAGACCTAGAATTGAACCTTTGACCTTTTTACACACATTATTATTTATTCAAGAAAATTGGGATTTGGAATTGAACTAAGATTTAGAAAATTGAGACTTGAAAAGTAGTGTGAAAGGCCAATCAATTAGTGAAAAGATGATGAAGTTTGTGGGGGCCAACAATCTTAGGGAGATCATTCAGCTTGTAATTTTTAGTATACACCTTAGTTAAAAAGGTATTTGGTATAGGGCTATTTCCCTTTATTATAGTATTTGAGATGATCATATTTTTACATATAAAGATATTAAGGGCATATTTTTATTATCCTATGATTTTTATAAATTTATTCATGTGATTTTTATAGTTGTGTTGGCATATTTTTAATATTTTGTGATTTCTATAAATTCATTCATGAGATTTTTATAATTCTGCTATCTTAAATACAAAACTTACACAATCTATTGTCATTGTACTACAAAAGAATTTGTACGGGCCCTATTTGTAAAGGCTAATGTATTAATAAAAATTCCTACTAAATGATGTTTTTACATAGCCTTAATTATATATTATAGGGGGGTGGCATTTCAAAGACCCTATAGTAGCCCTACATATTATATAAAATTTATCCCCTTTGAATTAAATGAACCCTATCTTTTACCTCACATAATTTAAAAAAAAATCAAGAGTGATCTCCCTAGGCCAACAATAAAAACAATAGGTCAATATAAACTAAGCATTTGGATATTTTCAAAAATACTTTAAGAAATAGATTATTTAAACATTTTTTTTCAACTTCTTGAATTAATGAGTTCCAATTTTCATAAATCTTTTGGAAAAATTTCATGGGGGGCTAGGTAGAACCATCCAAACATCCATCTTCTAGCTTTCTTATCATTATTCTACACTTTTTAATGTATTATAATAGATTTTAATTTATATGGTTTTGAAATAAATGAACTATGTTTAATATAATAATATCTTGAAAATGTTGAAGTTTGTTAACTTTAAATTTTGAAATGAGAAGAATATAACCATGAAGACAAATTTCAATACAATAATAATAAAAATAAATTTGACCCTAGGATCAAAGTAAATGAAGAGTTCACTAGGTAGTTCTACTAATTATGCCATGAAATTACAATTTGAATTCCCTAAAACCCTCAAGAAGGGTTAAGGCTTTAACCTCCATTTTTCAATATAAATGAATATGGATCTAAACCAATAGGTAGATACGTCAATCCAATTCTAATCATGAAGCCTAATAATAAATTATTAACCAATGAGAGTATATTACAATAGCCTCAATAGTTGGAGCAAATATTTAATAAATTTATATGGCATTTGAGTCATTACAAATTCATCCTCCAACTACATGTCATATTTGGTGACTCATTGCTAACTTTTGAGTGAACTTATGATAGATGGTTTCTAGAAAATACATATTATAATTTGCTACAACCTTTTTTCACTCGCCAATAAAATACAATAAAAATGAATTCTCATATAATAGTGACTAAATTCAATTGGAATTAGTGATACTTTAAGAAGGTTAAAGTTTGTGATTCAAACCTAGACGGATGTGACCCTTCCACTTTGAGAGTTAACAAAAAATTATCGAATTTCATGATAGATAGGTCATTCTTGGTTTCTATAGTTTCTTTGAAAGTCATTCATCGCACATTCTTAGTCCTTGGTAGCTAATGACTATTGAATGAATTTTTTCTAACAACTGTGCCATCTTTGATTTCATTTCATAGCTCAATTTGATTCTATTGTAGACATGCCAGTGACCAATCATATATAAGTTAGCACTAGTTTCTCAATTTGTGGGCTTTAATGAAATCTCATCATTTTGGAAATTATGGTCAGTATTGATGGATTTGGCTACTGTGTCTAATAAGAAAAATAAGATTTTGTAGTTGAAAAATGTGACCTTTCTTAATTTAAGTTGACATATGTTTGTAGTTGTTAATAAAAGATACAATTGTTCCTCCTCTTAAGTTCATCTAGTTGCCATGGATGTTGTGTTGAGTCAATCCTTGTTGCAACTCTTGAAGGTCATATGTTTCAAAAAAAACAAAAAAACAAAAAAATATATGATTGCCCTTCGTAGGATTAAATTCCATTTAACCCTTAACCCTTGAAGGACGGATCGGTGGCCGTAGAAACCATGCATTTGATACCGTGTGCCATCACCTACTTTGAAAAAGCCAAATATATACATTGGAAGTCAAAGTACCGTTCAAGATCTTCCCTTTCCACCCCCAATACCGAGGATGAAAAGTTGCATTTCTGTTATGGAACGAAAGATTCTTTGTCATTTAGTGGACGCCAAACGTCCGCGGCGTCGTTCAAGGGTTAAACAATGGATGTTTTGTGGCCGATGAATGACAAAGAATCTTTCCTTGTAAGATAAAAGTGCAATTATTCATCCTCAATATTAGGGGTGGAAAGGGGAGATCTTCTACAATACTTTGTCTTCCAATGAGTATATTTGGCTTATTCAAAGTAGATGGTGTCACATGGTATCAAAATGCATGATTTCCACAGCCGCCAGTCCATCCTTCAAGGGTTAACTTTGCCCACAATTTACCTTCTCCCAAACTCGAAAGTTCTCCTACTGGCGATCAAAATGGATACGAGAAATCGGTGCTACCAAGCAGACCACGGCCAAGAGCCCAACTTCGCAAAAAATTTCGTGCCGAACGTGAGAATTTGAAGCTCCGTACACAGAGCTTCAATCTGGAATTGCTGATCAAATTGAGGAAGACGTGTTGGACCAGCGATACATTTTCAACTAGATTCTTACGATGATGTTATGAGAGATCAAAGGCATTCATCGTAAGTTGCTTTCATTCGAGGATGTGCGTTGCACTTAATTGCGGACCATTTTGTAATGTCGTTGCCACCAGAAAATGGTTCTCAGGAATATCAAATTTGGAGAGACCCATTTGATGAAATGAATCCAAATCTACTTCTGGAAATATCACACGCAATGAGGATAGACCGGCCACCGAATGTCGCGAATGCCAACCGATGATCAGCAGATTGGGAGGAGCCTGTGTTCTGGAGCTAAATTCCTGCTCCGGTATTTCAATTGACAACAATTGCACTGATGATGCTGAAAGATAAGAACTTTGGTAGACGAGCGATTCTTCGGATTACGCAGGATTCTGCAGTAATTAATGACAATGTTCAAGTGAAACCAACGAGAACAAGCAATTCGATTAATCGTATTGGAATTGAAATGTGTAAATTTGAAGTTGAGTACATGGTTGTGTGCCATAGTTTTAAGAAAATAAATTCCTCATTACTAAGCGTAGACTGGATACTGGTTTAGGTTTTCCAATCGTGGATTTGCTCTAGGATGAAAAACAGAGGTTGAACCCCTGACGTTCAATCCCAAGACTAGGAAAGCAAGAAAGTGGAGAGATGGAAGAGAGGCTCAAGGGGAAGAAGAAGAAAAAGAAGAAAACACAAAATACTTCTTGACCTACATGACATAAATTGCAAATGCTTATGCATCTGCAAATGTAACCTTTGCAAAAGCAAGATTGTCTTTCATGCAAGAATACCCCTCTCAAGGCTCTGATAAGGTGCAGTCCCCAGGAGCATAGAATTCTAGCGACAAAGTATCAGCTCTCTCAATGCAACATTCCTTTCCATCGAAATTGTAATTTACACCAAATCAAATAAGAAAAACTGATTGAAAGTCCCCCACCCCTTTCCCACTAGGACTCCACATACCAGGAAACGAACTCGGAACCCGAAATTTGTCGTCGAATTGATGAGGAATAATGCTACAATGCACGGCGCGTCTGACTTCCAAATCGCTACCTTTACATACAAAAACTTCTAGACTAAGGTACAATCAACCATTTACACCTTGAAGGGGATCACCTTGCTGAGAATCTCCTCACTTAGAGTTTGCACCTGCTTGTCCAAGCTCCGCAGCGTATCCTCCTTCTGCTCCTCCAAATTGGTAAGCGCCTGCGCGAGCTCCTTCTCAATCCTCGCCCTCGACTCCTGCAGCTTCTCATCCAACACGGCCGCCGTCTCGCGCTTCGTCTTCGCCAGCGCTTCCGTGGTCTCAATCCGGGCCGCTTTCAAAATCGCCTCGGCTTCATTCTGCATCTTCTTGATCTCCCCAGAATTGTCCCGCACGCCCAGCAGCTTCGCCCGAATATTCTCATCCCTCGAGTCCATGACTTTCGCCACAGGTTTGAACCAGATGTTGTCGAGCGCCACCATGAGAAGCAAGAACTGTACGGCGATGATGGGGAGGGTTAAGTTGAAGTCGAAGATCTTGCCCTTGGGCTCCTTCTCGAGCTCCTCGGCCAGCGCGGGCATCACCATGAGGGCGTTGAAGGCTAAGAAAGAAACCTGCTTCATCAAAGCGCTTTGAGATGCCGCGTCCTTGACATTGCGGATGGCGTGCTTCACGCTACCTTCAAGCTCAGACAAAGGAGCAAGGCCGGCGCGAACTTCAAGGGCTTTGCGAGCAACAGACTCTACGGAAAATCGCTTGCTAATGTGAATCATTGCCTGACGGGACGCGAATCCCGTGGAGCGCAAACCTGAAGGAAGAGAAGCTACCACTGCGGTGGAGCTCGTCGCCATGGCCGCCATCGCTGCCATTGCTGAAACTCCACGAAACTTCACGAATTGGGGAATTGGAGAATTGGGTGATTGCAAAGAGATCCACAACTGCAAGAGAAGAATAGTGGAATTGGAGAAGGGGAGAGAGATGGAGAGATAAGGCGCATCGGGCGCAATTGCTTGCGGCCCAGCGGATAACGAAGAGCACTTCCGCGGGAGCTACCCAACCATGGCTGCTGTGGGTGGCTAGGAAACATTCACCGGGGCGGGACTTTTCCCTTTTTCATTCATCGGCTTCAATCGACCTTCTCGTCTTCCTCTCCTCTTCTCAACTCAAAATCAACACAACTTTTTAAATGCAAGGGAAGGCATTTTGTGCTTCACAAAAGGGCTATTGAAGATTTTGAGGTGGGGTTAGCATTACATACATGTTACTTTATTTAAACAACTTTGAAATTTTGTGAAATACTACTCTAGTCCTAAGAAAATTTAAAAAATCACTTGGGTAGCATTCCTTTTGATTTTTGTAGAAATCTCATCAGTATATTTTGGTCACTTGAACTTTGAAATAGTAGGACTACAAAAAGTGTTACTACCTTAGAACATCACCACCTACTTGGCAAAATTTGGCTTGCAAAATGGAGGCCCATCCATTTTGTAAGCCAAGCTCAAGGGAGTTGCCCCCTCTGTCTGGTTGATTTGCCTCCTAATAGGCCACGCTTGTACGACTTGGTAGTAACAAATGAAGTACAATGAGGTAAGTGAAGTACAATAATACAATTGATCAAAGAATATTTTTGAGGGAGATAATTAGCATAAAGCTTTGAGCCACTATTTGGATCTGATTTACAATTGTTATGTCTAAGAATTATATTTTATTTTATTTATGGTCTCCCAGACTAGTGATTTATGGAAGCAGTAATTTCCTAAAATCCAATTTGCAATGAAACTTACTCGTCGATTCAAATGCATCATTAAAAACAAAAAATAATGTAGGAATTGTGACTTGCATAATCAAATTTGGTATAATTGAAATTGATATTATCAAAGGAAAATGGAATTGGTAGGAACCAAAATAGGCAATGCAAATTGAAATAGGTAATTTATATTAAAATTGGAAATATAAATGATAATAAAGAGAATTGAAATAATCATAATTGAATTTGGCAAAATTGAAATTGGTAGAACCACAGGAGAATCAAAACTAGTAGAAATTGAGATTGGCAAAAATTAAAATTGGCAATTTCAATCAAAATTGGTAGCAAACATCAAATTTGGCATCATAATTGAAGTAGCTAAAATTGAAATAGTCATAATCAAAGTTAGAAAAATTGAGATTCACTTGCATTGGCATGTTTGAATTTGATAGCAATATAGGAGAACTGAAATTTGTAGAAATTGAAATGAATTGCAAGAATGTGAAAAGAATTGTAGAAGAAATTGAAATTGTAGGGAGGTGAAATTGCTTGGCTAGAGCTTCCACTAGACATTCAGAAAGCACTTCATGACTTGTCTTTCCCTATTTTGCAGGCCACATTCCGGCTTGCAAAAATGACCCCAATTTGCAAGCCAACATCAACTCGCAAGCCCTCTTGCTTAACCAATCATCCATTCACTCATAGAACCCCCTGTTTAATGTGACAAGGCCTAATTTTTCTTGACGGATTTTGCTATGCATCAAAAGCAATAGCCCATGTTTTTATGTCAACAAAAACATTCAACACAAAATCAATGCTGACATAAAAACATGGGTTGTTACTTTTGATGCCTAGCAAAATCCGTCAAGAAAAATTAGGCCTTGTCACATTAAACGGGGGTTTCTACTAGTGATTATGCTAAACGCATGAGGCACCTTTGTAGGCATTGATGAACAAGTTATCCATTATGCTAGACAAGTTTAAGAGCATGTTTAAAGGCCCACCAAAAGTTTATATAAGCAAAAATAAAAAGTTGTATTCAAGATTTACAAAGTGAATTACTTGCATATCTACAGCATTTTTAACCTTGCCTTTTGAAACTTTTGATATTAAAAAATAGCTCTCTCTTGAATATCTACAAAAAGAATATAAATTAATTTTTGTAAGATGAGTAGTTGGTTGGAGAACCTTTACCATGTATAGTAGGATATAACAATGCCACTCCTTTAGCTAAGAATGTTATATCCTACCCACCCAATTCATTAATTTTACTTTGAGTTGATAGCAAGTGTTTTAGTACATAGAAGCTAAAAGAATTTCATCATTGGTGATGTCAATGTCAAGATTACAAAATCACATTTTACTTTCATCCTAAGCATACTAAAGTGAACTTCATTAACAAACCACTAATATTGCTTTAACAAGGATTGAACTTGATTCCTAATATTGAATTGTAGAATTTTAGTATTGATATAATTTTTATAGTTATGAGATATCAAGAACTCCATAATCTACACATGCATTTATACCAACCCATTTCAACACTGACATTTAAGATCAAAATGATGCTTCTTAATCAATTGAATACAATAGAATTTCATTTCCCAACATAATTTGAAGGATAAGGGTGGTTGTCATGTGCCTTCATGATAGCT
This sequence comes from Thuidium tamariscinum, assembly GCA_947034885.2. Taxonomy (NCBI): domain Eukaryota; kingdom Viridiplantae; phylum Streptophyta; class Bryopsida; order Hypnales; family Thuidiaceae; genus Thuidium; species Thuidium tamariscinum. The sequence continues at coordinate 10,458,772 of OX344755.2, forward strand.
AACACTACACTAATTTATTCTATTTGGAGAAGTGGGGGGGAGGAATTAGCCTCACTAAAAAAATTAGCATTAGCAAAGTTGATACAATAATATTTCATCCATCACTAATTCAAAACAGTGTGACTTTGATAGATTAGTGTCACATGCACTATTGAAATATCCTAGACACTGTAAAAAGTTCAATGTGCAAGCTCCTGATTCTACCTCCAAATGCACACAAGCAGACTTTCAGGGACATGCAAACCACCAAGTTCAGATTGCCATTTTCCTGAGATCAACTGTTCAAAACAGACAGAAACACACGCTACTACAACGGGATCAGTGGCTCAAATTCATGTGATGAAATTTGACACAACAGGGTAAATCTTTAGGGCTGGACTGCTTCGCATAAGAAGAGAGGCCATTCCTGTGTAAAAGTCACCACCTGCAGGCAATCAAAATTCTAGAAGAATTCATGTCACCTTCGTCAACGATCAGATGCAGCAGGCTCTCATTCAAATGCTCCAACAGAAACGAGCAGAATGGTGCAACGCTAATGTAAGTTGTGCGCAAAAGCAGTGAAATGATTCAGAGGAAATGAAGAAACCTGATCACAATCGCATGAACTATTGGCAGTTCCTTTATTTGGAAAGGATGAGCTCTTCCAAATGAACTCGTTATGAGGAAAATGGGTCCGAGAGTTCCTCCCAAAAGTTAGCGCTAGCAAGAGTACACTCATGAGAACTCCGACTCCCCTCCTTCAAGAGCAATCACCAATACCGCGGCATATGCCGAAATGACTTCAAACTATTTATTATATCTAACCTGTAAACTCAATGTATTTCAATGAAAGACAAGAAACAAATGAAGGCCGCGGTGCGCAATATACACAAAAGTTTTTTATGTTTTACTTCGCAGTGCTCACAAGAGAATTCACCACAGTAGAAGCAATGAGCACTCCAACTACCCCTGCACCAGCAACTGCGCCAGCTTGCACTGCAGGAGACAAACCCTCTCCTGAGATACTAGGAATGTTCGGGCCAGCAATGCCAGGGAACTCGGCCACGGCACCTGAGATTGCGCCTTCTCCTTCCTTAACCAGATCCTTCACTTCTTGAACTACCTGAATTCCAAAATGCAGGCACAGACACAGGAAAAAATTTGAGCACGTCATCTGCAATATCCGTCATACTCAATACCTAGAGATACAATAGCGCCAGGAATACCTTCGATTCCTTTCAAGATTCTTTCTCATATCTAAACAATGACAGAATGCCACCAAGCAACGAAATTAACCTCATAACAAAACTCAAAGAAAAATCAATAGAACGGACAGCGTTAATTCCGGTCAATGTCACATTACCATGCTCCTAGTCACCATGAAATGTAGACTCCTCAAAAAGCAAAAGCTCAGCCCCACAAACTCAAGACCTACAAATCAAACAAATCCCTCGTCCCATTCCAGCTACGAAACAAACATGAACTACAACCCCAGCCCTACTCCTAATCCCTCCCTAATTTCGAAATCCAATCTCCAACAATGCAACCAACAAACGAGTGTATTGCAGTCTAGATTCCATGAAGAGAATGTACGAAAGGGTTCAAAATCAAGAGAAGCTCTCCCTCGTCCCAAGCAAACCACGTGCACACCAAAACAGAGCATCCCCAGCCAAGACCCCAAGCACCCCACATTGCCCCATCCTCCCAACCCCACGAAATCCCCCCAAATGCCTCCCAACTGACCTGGTCGCCCAGTTTCTTGGCCTTCTTCAATCCGAAGAGCGGAATGTCGCGCGCGTGCGCGGGGTGCGAGAACAGGAAGACGGAGAGCGCGGTGAGCGAGGTGACGGCCGCGTGGCGTCGCGAGATCATCGCGAGCTTGGGCTGTGAGGCGCCATCTGCGACGGCGGAAACCACGACAGGACCGCCCCGGCGGGTAGAGGAAGAGGATGAGGCGACGAGCGGCAGCGGGGTTCCGGTCAGCGCGTGCGAGGCAGAGAGCGACGCCATAGCGGAAAGAACAAGCTCAAGCTGGCTGGCTAAGCTTGGCTTGGCTTGGCTTTGCGAATTCGGGCAATTGGCGATGAGATTTGGGCGAAGGCCACGGTGGGTTCTCTCGCGTCGGAGGAGAGTGACAACGAGTCGCGAGCTTGTGGCTTCCAGGCTTTCGTGCTCGCACGGCTCGCGTCGGCCCAGTTATCTTACCCGCTCACCCGTGAACCAATCACGGGGACGGAGGGGGGGATTCTGGGAAGGTTTGAACCTTAAAGGGATGGAATGGATCTCACGAAGTGGGGCCACCAGGGTAAAACTCGTGGTATCCAGGGGTAAAAAGTAAAAAAGCCTCCTGTTTTGTTTCGTATTTATGGGTATGTCCTTGACTTCTCTTAGCTAATTTAGAGTTCTTAATTGCAAATATGAGATTAGAATTTGCATAAAAAATTTGTGTAAGAATTTTAAAAATTAAGGTTTTATTCCTAGGGCAAATCCAACCTACTCTTCTCACTTTGTGGAACGAGTTTAATAGCCCCTGTGGATCTCCTACTTCCATTTGTTGCTTTAACTGCCATTAATGTGGCCACTCCAAAAACTACTATTGTGCCTATTTACTATTATTTTACTTAGTTCATTTACTTAGTTCATTTATTTAGTTCATTTATTTGATTCATTACTTAGTTCTTTTACTTAGTACTTTTACTTAGTTCATTTATTTAGTTCATTTATTTTTGGGTATGTCCTCTACTTCTTCTAGTTCACTTTCTTATTGACAAGTGAAAGGAAGTTCCAATGCACAAAAGAATGTGGCATTTGGATACCATGCACAAAAGTTATGAAGGATCAAAGTTTTATAGGTAGAGTTTCCTTAAATGTTTTTTTCCACATGGGTACATATCAATTTTAGAGATATACATAGAGTGATGATGGCAATTTTATATGACTACCATATTTTGGGGTGCCTACTTTAGGGCCCACTTCAAATTAGGGCCGAATTGCAAAATTGTCGAGCAGATCTCCAAAACACTTGAAAATCAACCAATACAAATATTAAGATCTTCAAAATTAGGTCAACATGCTTTATACTAAAAAACAAGCTAGTTTTTTTTGAGATCATATTGCTACTTACATGTTGGTGTTTTGGTACAAAAAAATAGGATCCAAGTACTAAAAATGGAATGGTCATATAATTGTGATCAAATTTTTTTACTTGGGTTCAATTTGAGTTAACGTTGGCCCTGTATTTTGTAAATTGGGCCAACTAGGAATTGGGCATAGACCCTACTATAATGTCACCTATACAATGTAAGTTTATACTTAGGCCAGATCTAGAGAGGCTACATACACATCACAGTACTCCACTTTGATAGATGTGAATATGAAAAGCGAGAGCCCAAAACAAAATATAGTAATGAAAGTTTGCAAATCTAGGTGTAAATTCAAGAAAGACTATAGCAGTGCTATATTTATTTATTATTAGATTTGACATTGTAGACCACAAGATCAATAAACTAATAAAATCTATGGTTGCAAGATTGTACCACATGATGGTCTCTTCATTAGAATTCTATTAAGTTTATCTTAAAAAAGAGGGCAAAAAATCTAAAGCTTCTTGAAATCAACATAACATTATCTAATTTGGCCATGTAGGATTTGAAGTGAACTTTTCATCCATGAAAAATGGCATGGGTCTTGGCTAAAATGTAAACCCGACTTAGACCACATCTATCCCTATACTAATCAATGTTTTGATTTTAAGAGGTCCTTGTATCCAACTTTGCAATAGAAGAAACCTGTGTTTTTTTATGTCTGATCCAAAATGCAAGTCATCCAACATTGACATGATACATCTCAAAAAACATTGGAATATCTCAAGACAAAGGCAAAAAAAGTGATGATTTTAGTAGATGTTGTAGAAAACAATATTAAATTATAGTCACAACAACTTGGTACTACAAAAAACAACAATGTAATCTAAGATATAGATGCAAACATAAAGATGTTCTAGAGATCATACACGAATACATTCATAGCCATGTGAGCATCCTTGGTTAATTTCAACACAAGGTAAGTAAAGAGAAAATTATTGTAATTTGGGATAAAATAGTTGTCTAAGGTTGAATAAACTTGACAGGTAGGTAGTTTGGGAAAAAAAAGTTGATGTCACATTTGACATGGCAAGGTGACATAGGCATGGAAATATTGATGTGGCGTGCCACTTTGGCATACAAGGTTGACCCTTGTCACATTTATAGATGTTCTTGAGGGACATCATCTAAGATGTGCAAATGTTTTTGATCAAAGCCATTACTTTTAGCATTATTATTTTCACTTCCCTACGAATATGATGTAATAGCATATGTTGTTCAACATGCAATTTGTATTATTTGAGTAGACGACCTAACCTCCAATAAACAACTAAACAATAGATTGTACTTTTTTTGGTAATGAATAGTGCATGATGAGTATCAATGACAAGGTCCTCCAATGAGCCCAGCTTGGACATTTTAGAGAATGATGCATATATTTTGTATAAAGAACCCTCTCCATTTACATGATAAGAGTTGCATGTCACACCCAACATTGACTACCACTACTTGAGTCACCCAATGAATGTTTAGAAGACATTGGTTTTTCCTAGGAAACATAGATGTTGATAGACCATGAGTTCTATCCATCAAATGTTCTACATGATGTCTATCAATCTACAGGCTGACACAAAAATATATCAATGATGTAAACATCCTAAGTTTCATCCTCAAGGACAACATTGTTGTCTATTACAACAATGGACTTCCTCCATTGTGTATGGGTAGCTACAATGGGTTTGTGAGCCATTGCACTAGGTGTGGTCCATCAAAGTCCCTATCATTTTGCAATTGAACCTTGTTAGGGATTGATTAGGTAGAGTGCAATGGCTTGTGTCTACCCTTCATCTTCGTTTGGCATACAACTTTTTAATTGCATCAATCAACATGGATTGTTGGTAAGAAAGACCTACTGGTAGTGCAAAGAAAAGGTAAATGAATTGGTGTGAATCATCTTGTCCATTAGATTGAAGTTTACAAAGTTGAGGGTGACTTATTCAATTGAATGTTCATAAATCAAGCATCCTATGTCCCCTTAATCTAGGTAGTTGCACAACAATACTATGATCTAGTAATTTTGATAATCCCAAACCAAGATCTTTTCAATTTAGTCCCATATACTCTTGGGTGGTTTCCAATGACCTTCACTTCAATAAACTCCAACGAACTGAAATCATTAAACCGGACCCTTGATTTGATTCAATATTAGATTGGCATGAAGTAATTCCCTATTGCTACGCACAAAAAAAAAAGCATTGACAATCGTGATTGAGTCATTGAAGATAGGTAAGTAGTGCTTACAATTAGATGATAGAACTTTGCATAATAGATGCCAAGTTGAACAACAAGCTATATGAGTTTCCTATTGTATAGATTACAATACAATACGAAGAAAAAGGTAATCTATTAGTTAGTTACCTTAAAATATTTACATGAATTAGTAAGAAGAAGAAGTTGGAGATTGGATAATTTTGCAAGGCTCTTTACTTGAAAACAATTGACTAGTTTATCAAACTTGATAACCCTCAGAGACCCCATTTTTTTACTATTCAAGAATGGATTTTGAGGAAACTAAAGAAGTTCATACATATGACTATCTTGTCATACAAATGACAAATGATTTTAGCTAAAGTCGTATGTTAGTTATAGGGTTGTATCCTTTGGGGGAATAATAGATTAACCATATAAAAATGAGACCTATTATTGCTCAAGATTACAAATTTCATTAAAATGGGGGTATTCTATGAGCTACTTTCAGATTGGAAGGTTTGAACTATAAAAGTGACATCTTGAACCAATATAGATTTTAGAAATCTTGAATTAGTATAGATTTCAAAAATCCATGATTGTTAAATTAGACTTATCATTGTATATTCTGAAACACCTAGGACTAGTATATGTTTCAAACATCTATAAAAAAGATTTAGTTTTAGATTGTATGTGCGATCTAAATTGTAAAAAGTACCAAGGTAACAAAAATTCACCATCTTCGTGAAATTTTCCATCAAGGCAATTTGTCAAAATGATTTGATTTATAGACTAATAGGTGCATTCTTCATTACTACATTAATCTTAGAAAGTCATCCGTTGGACACTTTTGGGCTCTTGTGTCATTACAAGGTTACATGTCCAAAAAATTCTCTTGGTTAGAATGTCATTTTTCATTTGTTTATTTAGATATTTAAAATTTTCTTTCTAAATTTGTTAGTAAGAAATTATCCATGTTACAAGTAGGTGGTCATAAAACTCGATGACAAAATAAAATTCAAAGCTTTTATAATTTTGAAATAGGCATGTAGAAATATTCATTTGTCATCTCTAGAAATTGGTATATAAGGTAGCCAACCTCTTTTTGATCAACCCCCCCATTTCCATAAAATCTAAGTTTTTTTGTTTCCAAGCATAGGAGGTTGGTTGGAGAAACTCTCTTAACATGATGCATTATGATGCATTATGAGTTGTTGATTTCCTTTGGATTTCCTAACCACCCAATGGTTGGAATTGGACATAGCTATATATCAAAAATAGGGTTCACAAAATCTTAACAACCAAAATTCTCAATAATTTGTTTTTGGGCAAAAAAATATGAAAAAATTTCAAATCCAACTTAAATCTATTTCCCCATGTAGGAAATTTCTTTCCCCCACCATACTCAGCCGGAAATTTCTTAAGAGGTCGGAAATGGGTTGTAAGCTTCTATTGCTTTGATGACAGACAATTTTCAAGATGAAAAAAATGGACTATAATGGACTAGTTTGTTGGATTTTAACAGCAATCTAATCTCCAAATCTTGTTGGCTGATTCATCATCGAGGATTTCAAAGTTCAAAGCTAGCATTCACTCTCTAATGGAATTCTCATCTTGACAGCTTCATCAGTTCATCAGACAATGCAATTGTTGTCAATTGACTTGAATACCGACGCAGGAATTCAGCTGCAGCTCCAGCTCCACAACGCCGGCTCTTCCCAATCTGCGTCATCGTTGGGGTTCGCAACATACGGAGGGTCAATCCCCATTGCGTGCGACATCTCCAGATGTAGATTTGGATTCGTTTCATCAAATGGGTCAGTCCAAAATTGATGTTCCTGAGAACCATTTTCTGCTGCCGGCAACAACAATTCCGGATCCAATGTTCTGCAAATGCAAGTCTCGTAAAGCCACGATGAATGCCCTTGATCGTTCATAGCATCATCAGAAGAATCGAGTTGAAGATCATCAAGCTCTAGCCCAACACTTGAGGCGTCGTCAGCCACAATTGGATCAGTAATTTCAATATCGGTCTCTGTCGTAGACGACGACGACGACGACGGAGCTTCAATTGTCGACTCTTCCACCATGATCGCTGCGGCTGTCGAAAATTCGGGTGCTTCAATTGTCAAATCTTCCACCTTCGCTGCGATTGATACCGTCGAAAATTCAGGTGCTGCAACAGGTTTGCGAGGATGCCCTCGAGGTTTCTTTACGCCCATTGTCGAATTCTGTGCAATTGTGGAAGCTCTAGTTTGCCGAGCTTCAATTGCCAAATCTTCCACCTTCGCTGCGATTGATACCGTCGAAAATTCAGGTGCTGCGACAGGTTTGCGAGGACGCCCTCGAGGTTTCTTTATGCCCAATGTCGAATTCTTCGCAATTGTGGAAGCTCTAGTTTGCCGAGCTTCAACTGCCAAATCTTCCACCTTCGCTGCGATTGATACCGACGAAAATTCAGGTGCTGCAGCGGGTTTGCGAGGACGCCCTCGAGGTTTCTTTACGCCCAAAGTCGAATTCTTTGCAATTGTGGAAGCTCTAGTTTGCCGAGCTTCAATTGCCAAATCTTCCACCTTCGCTGCGATTGATACCGTCGAAAATTCAGGTGCTGCAACAGGTTTGCGAGGTCGGCCTCGAGGTTTCTTCATACCGATTGAGACTGATACCCTCAAATTCTCGGCAGCAGAATTTCTCCGAGGTCGACCCCGGGCACGTCTACATCTGCTTGGTATCACTGATTCCTCGGGTCCAGTTTCATTGTCAACAGGATGGAATACTGGAATGCTACTCATTGTTGCACTCCTTAGCTGCATCTCGATCAGTCTCTCCAAGCAATTGATCGAACGGCAAGAGTGTCTTCCCGGAGTCTCTCAACTGGTAGAACTTATCTGAAAGGACCGTAAATTAAAGATTGCTTGGAAATAGCTGATCGTAGCTTACATCTGGAACTTCATCGGTGAATTTGTTTTGTAGTGAGGTATGTGCACCTGAAAGCATCCGTCATTAATTGCGACTATTTGCAACTGAGTGAGCATTGTTACTCTCATACACCAATTTATTGGGCTCTAAACTGAAAGGGGAGGAAGTTTGAGTAGCAACCTTACTCAAAAAAATCTATTGTAGTGCACTTTGTTGTTCACATTGGGTTTTATTGGCAAGTGAAAGATGATTCTAATGCACTTTAGTATGTATTATTTGAACACCATATGAATAACTGGGTTATGAACTTCCAAAGTGCTAAACGTATGTTTGCTTTTAAACCCTAGTTTCTAGAGATTTATATCTTTTTGACGGGACACTTGTCATTAGTTTCATCATTCTAAACACGAATCTAGAGTTGGTTACAAGTTTTGACTCTTACCTGAGGCTCTTTGCGTATGAGCGTTGCTGTTTTGGGCAATTTGTTGTCAATTCGCTCCAAAGCTAGGCCCTGCAATATGCCCATAAAAGATAAACAGTAAAATCTTGGATGAAGTTGCTAAAAAAATTCAAATTATAAGAGAATTTTGGATGAAACTGCTAGATTTTAGATGAAATCAGAATTCTAGATATGTGATATGTGCTAACATGATATTTTCTATCCAATATAATATATGAATAAATGCTGAAATTTGAAGTACGACTATGACATTTTATGATAAAAAATGATTAAAAAAATCCAAAAAACCTACTGTGTACAAAGCCTTCAAGATGCTGATATGACAAATAGTGGTGGCCAATGAACTTGCAATGGCTCTAACAATCCAATGACATTTTATACTTTTTGAACACCAACTTCCGAGGCTATTGTGAGACACAGTCTCGTGGGTTTGTAATTCTTTACCGGTAGTAGGTCTTAAGATTGGAATTCATTTGAGGTATCTAAATATTGGTTTAGATACATGTCACTTTAATTAGGATGTAAAATCAAGGTTGAAGCTTTGATGTAACTGAAGATTGAAATTTTTTTTTTGATATTTACTAAAAAGTTCTTAAATTGTTAAGAAGAAAATGAAGGTAAAAACTGCCACTGTTGCAAGTAGGTCATTTAGTTTTCAAGACAGGATGAATTTAAAATCAAATAAGTTTGAAACAGACATAAAAAAAAATTCATTGGTCATGCTTGAAATGCAAATTAAGAATTTAATTTAAAATGAAAAGTGAAATGAAAATGAAATGGAAATTAAATATACCCAAAAATAACTAAAATAGAAACTAGTGGATTAGTATAGTTTATTGTAAAGGTTATCTCGAATTGTCACAATAGTATCAAGAGGAAGGTTTAACTAACGATAGTACAAAAGAAACCAAGTACCAAACTCCATTAGATTTGAGTTTTTGTGCTCTAAAGAATTTTGTCCTATTTTTTTTCCCAAACTTGAGCTCTTGGTCCCACATTGCATACCCTTTACAATTAACTTTTATGTGTAAAACCCTTTTCTTCTTGATTTTTGCCATGTACTGCTTGACAAAAGTCAATTTTTAACATGAAAAAACGTAATGGATAATATTGATTTACTAACATTAGTGTGAAAATTAGTGTCACTGCAAAATTTTATTTTGTAGAAATTAGTACAATACAATATTTTGAATTGCACTAATTCCAAGTAGTGTGATTTTGGTAAATTAGTGTCAAACCAATTTAGTTTATTATTCCCGTTGTCCCACTAAAAAACTCCAAATCAAGCAAATTTTTTGTCCTACTAAAAAGTTCCATTTCTTGATTTCAACCATTTAGTAACTCTTTGTTGTGTTGAACAACCTTGTGGGGGCAAGTAAAATAATCTTAGAGAAATCCTTTAGCCTTGCAAGCTTGGTCTTGCCCATGTGATGCACTTTGTACTAATTGCTTCTTCACACAATAGTGTTGACAAAGCATTTAGTGACCGCTTTGGTGCTATGAAAATTTGATTTTATAAATGAACTAGGTTTCTTTTTTTTTGATATTTAGGTTGAGGAATATGTTTCTAATATCCCATTGTTGCCACTACATTTTAAATCATCTAAAATGATAGACTGCTAGTGGCATTCACAAAATGCATCCAAATACTACACTTTCCACATAAGTTTTGGGTGCCTAAACAACAACACCTAAGCTAAAGATTTTGCATAGATCTAAGGGATGATTTACTTGTTCTTGAATGCATATATTTGTGGCACTATGATTAAAATTATAGTTAATCCTTCAAATGGAATGTTTTGGGAGCTTTTTAAGTGCAATCCGTTCTAAGAATTTTATTGACTGCTTCATTATCTAGTTAAGATTCAAATTCAAAACATTCAATCCCTGTCGGAGGCTTCCTAATATGTGTGTGCTCTGAATTATTCAAAAAATGCCAGAGGACAATTCTTCACCCCAAGGATTCCAAGCTCATTTTCTTGGATCCAATTCAGTTTCTACGCAAGTATATCCAAACTGGACATGAGCTCCGAAGTCCATTAGAAGCGACAGAAAAGGGACGCTACTCTTCTACCATTTTCTCTTTTGTACCTGCATAGCAATCTGTTCAACACAAACTAGGGTGGCCCGTGCCGTTGCCACGGTCTAATTTTTTTAATGTATAGAAACTTCAAAATTCAATAACTTTCATGCCGTAGGTTGGAACACCATGAATCAAAGCCCGTGCACCCCTCAACGGTACCAAACACGCACCCGGGGACTCACGGTCCGGGAGATCTCAACGTAACAAACAAACAAACAAAAGAAAAAGAACATCCCATGCTAATTTAATGTATAGATTGTGCTGCTGCATCTCAATCGTTCGAATCAGCACTGAATAAAACAAAGGAACGACAAACTTGCCAGCTTTCAATAGACCAGTAGCAAATTTCTAACACCGACTCATTGCTTTCGTAATCAACAACACACAATAACTTACACGAATCTCTGTTTAGTCATTTACAGACTAGTCTGATAACCGCAATCCATGAAGAAAACATGTCTATCCTGCGTTCAAGCCTTTAAAATATAAGAAGAAATAATGAACATTTTGTTACATGACACCACCCATAAGAGATGAGGATGGTCTTTGAACCAGCTTGGGATGAGTAGCAGCATAGATGGAGGAGGCGGGATCAGGACTGAGATGTCGGAACAGGGCTTGTACATCCGGGCGCAATCGCTCAACAGCTTTTGAGCACAACACAAGTGTCTCAGGTCTAGGTCGTTTTTCAGCTTGCCCTGGCGCTTGCGCTTCCATCATCACGGCATGATGCCTGCGTTGGCCACAACAAAATCAAAAGGTTGAATATGAGTAGCGTATTGAGACACGACGACGGAGTCGTCAAACTAAAGAGTGCCAGCGAAATGGAAGATGAGGTTGGAAAATAACTGATAACAAAAAGTGAGGGATCAGATAAGAAAAAGATAAATTTCAAGCAGTCACGCTCAGTATAGTGGTCTACGAATAGTGCCAAGAAATGCATCGAAGAGTTAACGAAGGACTTACAAAAAATCAACAAGGTCGGCAATATCAGTAGCGTCACTTGCTGAAGGAACTTGAGAATTGCGACCGAATACATCTGCCAAGATGGTGAAGAGAAGTGCAAGGGTCTGCATATCACGCGGATCATCCATACTAGCATATCAGTGTCCGGACTCGCACATCTTGAGAGTCATTTTAACCACCCTACCAACATCACTTTGAAATATTCAAAAGCGAATTAAAAATTCAAGGAACTTCAAAATTTATGCGTATGCCGTGTATTACACAAGTATTTCAAAAAGTATTTTAGGCAAAACTAGTACCTTAGCGAATAATGGACGTGAGATGAGCAGACGAGGTAACAGGGGTCCCATTATCCTGTAAGCCAATCGTAGATGCACCACGGAGACAAATGGTCTCTGCTGTGTGATGACGGAGTGCATACCCTCAAGCCATTCAAATGGCAGATTGGCTTGTAATGTGTGCAACAGTGTCAAAGTATTCGCTGTAATGATGTCCAAAGAATCACCATCAGTGCACATGCAATAGGAAAACTAAAACACTATCTAAACAGAGACGAAGCAACAAAATGAAACAGTTGACAATACACGTCGCAATAGACATGCATGAGAATACTCGATATTGTCTCGAAAACACCAGTGATTCGGGCAAAAATTGCTCACCAATGACAGTGGCTGTGTCATCCCGAGCCCCCCAACTTGGGTCCCAAGTTGAGTAACCAAAGATAGCATCAAGATCTCTTGATTGCTTGGTAGGATCGGTTAACCACCAACAATCTTTTTTTATGATGCGTGCTGCCTCTGTGTATATAGGAAGATGAAATGCGATTGGTAGCTGTGCTAAAAGAAGGCCACACGCTTGAATCATCAAAGGGGAGTGCACGTACTGAGCTGAGGAGGCAGAAGAGGCTGGCAAGGCTTCTGCACCGCCCGCAGACGGGGACAGCGGAGTTTTTGGAGGCCCGGCTTGGAAAGAGGTAGGAAGCTTCACCGCAATGTGAATTAGCATGGCAATTATTTGGCTGAGAAGAGGGGGAGGTAAGGACAGGAGTTCCACCACTGCAGTATCAAGCAACAACTGGTTGTATGAACCTGGATCTTGATGAAGATAAAATGCCTTGTTTACTTCCGTAGTGTTGGTAGTCGTATTCGCGGTTGCTTGGTTTCTATTCAAAAAGCGAGAAGATGAAAGACCATCAGCGCCCATCGCTAGTGTTCCTGGTTTGCCATGCAAAGGTGGTATGACATTGTTCACCAATCCCACAAGCAGGTTCTGGAAGTAGTCGTAAGAGGGACTGTTCCCCGAATTAACTGATTTGATATGCTGAAGGAAAGCCTCGGAAAAAGGTATCTGCAGCAGGTCATTGCATATGTCATACAATCATTAAGATTATATATTTCAAACTAATTTCCTTTCTTATAACAATTTTGTAGTTGATTAGATTTAATGATAACACAGTTGCAACTGGCCCGTGAAGACGATTCATACCTTGGGTAGATCCAAACTGCTGAGAAGCCGAAGCACAAGCTTGGGAGGCAGATGTCCATAGAAGTAAGCAAGTGTGTCTCGAACAAAGGAGAAACGAGTTGGATGATAGAGGATGAGCGGGGCGTAAACATGAAGCAAACGCTCCGCAGTTTCCGTAGCATCATTTTCTATTAAGCGGTACACTATCAAGGGTATCACTGGCAATGCTCGAAGACACATGTCGTCAAAGAATAACGGAAACCTGCAATCATTCCCGTCTTTCCCTTCTTTAGGCTTAACTTAAACATCTAAGGCAACATCCAAAGATTATTGTTTGAACTTTGATTATGCAGGATGATTCAGAGAAATCAATCCTAACGTAAGGAACACATGGTATAATTGACACTGGAAAACACTGAGAAAGCACCCCACCTGTCTTTCCCAGCAAGGTGGGAACCAAGGGCCTGAGGGTATTCAGGGCGCTGAAATGGCCCTAGCTGCATCCAGTGCTCTGTCTGTCCTCGATGGACAATGTAGGTTTGAACACGTTGCTGGAATTCCGCCTGATCGAGAAGTAAACCTACCTGATAGATGCACAAGATTCCTAGTCACCTAAAGCCAGAATTCCATAGAAGACTACAATGAAGAACTCGAGAATAATTGAAATCGTTCGAGTAATTCAAAAAGATCAATTGATTCTAATGTAGATGCAAGTCACTCGGTCCAGGTAACAGGTATTGATCACGAAGTCGTCAGAGCGTCTTCACGGTATTAGAAACTCGAAACACCAGACACTCCATACAAGACTGCTTCTTGAAGCAAGTAGCAAGGACAACCCTTAAGGCCACAAACAACTCGTAAATGTGCAAAAAATCAAGACACAGAAGAACGCAGTGATGCAGTGTAGAGGGAGACGGAAGAGCATACCACCAGACGCAGAGCATGCGCATCGTCATCCCTATCCGTGAGAGCTAGCAGCACAATGTCGAAGGGCAGAAGCTCTTGAGTCCACATGAAGTCTGCAAGGCGCTGACTGGTTGCCAGGAGCAAGCTCTGCACGCAAGCAATAATGAACTGTTTAAGACGGATTCCCTTCCTCGTGCATATGAAGTTGCTCTAACAACTTTGTCTTTCACATATTTCTAATTTTGACAAGTTGACTAAAAGCACACGGGTCGAAAAATACTGTACTTACAGAAAACAATGAGACATGTAAAGAAAAACCGATGGAACACTATTGCAAACTATTCAACTAAGAGAAGCAGGCATCAATAAAAACTGGAAAGACAAATAGAGGAAATAAAGAGATTAGGTGTTGCCATTACTCCCTACTCGCATAACCCTATCCTCAAAATTGACAAAAGCAAGAATTAACGGATATCGCTCAGTGCCGCCTCCAAAGATTGCCGCCGCAGTGTAAGTATCATTGAGGCAAGTATTCAGTGGTGGTTAATCATGAAAATCGTCATATTGTAGAGGTCTAATGCACATTTTCATGAACTGGCTACAAGTCAATGCACCTGCAGTGAGTGACCAAGCTTGAGCTGAAGGTGGATATTGTTAAGCAGCACATCAACCATATTGTACACGTTGGTGGTAACCTCCTCCGGCGATAATTCTTTCAGAGCTCGACCCTGAAATATTCAATAATTGATAAGCTCACAGTACAAGACAGGAATTACAATCACATGAAGGATCAAAGAATATCAATGCTGTAACCACGGAAGATTATATTCACACCTCTGTCAAATTTTTTTCGAAAGGAACTTATGCCAAAAGACTAATTCGTAACCGTTGCAACAATATTCAAACTAGAACATGCATGAGTTAGAAAGTTAGTGAAACGTTCAAAATGTCAAAAAACATAGAATGGCAGCTTACAAGATTCGCAACGCTGATACTCACAAGACGATCAACATCCATCAACATCCAGGCACCTGCGCAAAGGAACTGCCGATGCTGTGGAAGGCTGTGTGTGATGTATTGAGACACATAAGCTGGGTCTGGATTGGTTACTAACATTTGACGACAGTGATTCATGACAGTCTGTTCAGCCTGCAGTTCATACAGCCCATCCATCTCAGGTCACCCTAGGTTTGATTTGCAAGTAAGAGTAACTACAGCAATATTTTCGTACTTGTTGCCGAATATGCAACAAGAACCTATGTTTACACAAGTTGCATAAAATCAAAACGTCCATCCATTAAAAGAATGAAAGAGAACCTGCTGCCAAGCTTGAATGATCAGAGGGCGTTTGTCAAGCCGGCCGCTTAAGGCATCCCTGAGAAGGGGAGGAAAATGTCGCATTGTCTTCTCAGACCATGTGTGCTGGCTGCCAGTAAGAATTTGCTCCAGTGCTGGCTTCAGGATTACCATGTGCTCAAAGTCAGCTATTCCTCGAGTCTTCATTGTAAACGCCAAGTTCAAGACCATGATCCTATTTAAAGTCTCTGTAAATTCTGTGGTAGCCCCCTGCAAGACAAGGAAAACGATCAGGCAATTCAAGATGCTTGATAATGAATAGATACCGCCATACCAGAAAGGGAGAAAGTTTTGTGAGCATGGAAAAGAGTAAATTTTTAAGAACTGTATGCTCGTCTTGCATACCAGTAATCCAAACATCATAATACAAAAAGTTGCAAAGCCTCTACCGGTTTGCTCTTGGAGTCTCATGTTGACTATAAGAAAATTACTTACGAAACTCACCTTCAATTCTTTCTTTACAAGTAAGACCTCCTTCAAGTTAAGAATAAGATTGATGCCCAAATTTTCAGCCAAACGGAAAAGACGATGCTCTCCTCTCTTAACTTTCACCGTTATGATGATTTTGGCGATGTCAAATATAAGCTGTTTCAACTTATTATGAAACCTGCCACATCGATCAAACACAATATATTTCAAAATGATTGACCAACAATTGGAAACAAACAGTTTCCTAAAAACGAGACTGTCATGAGCGGAGTCAACAGGCAACTGATCCTGTTTCCACTTAGCAGTTCACAAATGCAGGAGAAAAGACATGCTCGAATCTCAAGAACAATTAGGTCATCGACTGGAAAATCCCTATCATACCGATAGAGGGGTAGCAGTCGATAATTGAACAACTCAAGCAGAAGAAGATTAACACCAGGCTTTGCCATCCCTGTTTGAAATTTATGCATCATTCCCTGCAAATTCCAGCCTTCACATTAGTTACTATCAACTCAGGATGAATAACTGCAGATGCTAAAACTGTTGTTTTCAAAGCTAGTAGCTTTAGCTTTTGCGAAGCGAGACCTCCATCATTTGAATTATCAAGAATACAGATAAGAACAGCATAGTACATACATTGAGGTGATGCCGAAACAAATTTTGAGGAGCGGCCAATAAAAGTCGCACATAAGTTTCAATCATAGCAATGCTTGGAACAAACTGCACACACAGCCAGCAAGCCAAGTTGTGTCACTTCCTTTGCAGCACAGAGAGCACTATTCTATGAGTCACACATTTTCTTTGTCTGGTGAATTACAAGACTTCTCTAACGAGTCTCTCTGAAAATGATTTCAAACGAAACTACAGAGCTGCAGTGAATTTATCATAAGAGAGAACTTCGGCAAGTTGAGAGCACCAGTGCTACAACTAACGACATGATCTAAATAGACAACACATGACCTTAGCACAGGATTCATGTTCATTTGCATATGGATCAGCATATCGAAGAAAACGCCTTCCATACCTGGCCAGCGAAAGTTAGATCCTCAATTTGAGCTAAAAGGCGTAGACATAGGTGCAGCGACAGACCAGAGAGTAGAGTCATAGGTAAAGGCCTAGTTTCATGAATTACGGACAGTCGCTCTCCTGGCAGCATAATTTCAGCTACACCACTTGACCTGAACCATGTCATCAGAGCCTCACTTATAGGCTGAGTCATGGTATTTGAGAGTACCCACACCATTCCCATTGCCTTTTCATCCAGTTGTGCATAGTCCAACACCCATTCTCCTGCATCCATATAGCCGCTTAAAAAAAACTAGACAAACAAGCTAAGAAGCTCCAATTCATGAGCGTCAATAACTAAAGCAGTCGGATCTATGAAAAACGGAGTTCCACTCGAGAAATCTCAAATGCTGGAGTTCACAACATGATGGTAAAACCAGCTAGCACCTTTCATAACCTGTTTCCACCACTCGTCAATAACCTTTCCCTTCTGCATGTGCTCTTGCACTCGACTGCCATGCAGATTCTCCATCATATTGCGGTTGATGGACCACAAGCGAAGTGTCTGGCTGCTACCAACGAAATCCAAGAGCAACGCTTGCGCTGTTGCATTACTTGTTTGCTCCACAGACCGCTCGGCCATATTCAAAGACAGAATCTTCCGAGCTGTCTCCACCTAAAAAGAATTGGAACAGGATTAACTAAGCATGGGCTGTGAATACTTGCGAGAACCACACAATGAGTTACCCTGGCTCTCACACCCAGCGTGGCTCACACGAATGTAAAACTTCTCAAGGCAGAGTGTCACTAGCAAGCATCCAATTTGATTCAATAATTCTACCGAGTAGTTGGAGGTGACGAAATCTTGAATCACCTGTGAATCAGAGCTGAGAGCAGAAGTCACTATCTCTAATCGGAATACTTGGGCTAATAGCCAAGTAACGTGATTACTAGCCATTACAGTTCCATTCGCAAAACGCACAGCCAGCTTGTCTATAAGCTCAAGAAAGTCAAGGCAGCCGGTGCTCATGAAAAAATAGAAGAGATCTGCAAACATTAACCACTCCTGCCAGCGGCTTGCTTCGGTAACGGTTGAATTTGAGCTACCTGCAGCTATGAACTGTGTCAGGACGAAGTGGTCACCACTTAAGCAAGCTCCAAGGCAAATTTTTAGGCAATAATAAGATACTCTCCAAAGCTGTCCGACCGTTTACTGAGCAATAAGGAAAAAAGACTTCCAGAATTCATTGAAAATCAACAATCTAGAACTACAATAGACTGTCGCCATAACCAAGCTGGTAATTCTTGATCTGGGCTGCAAAGTACGAAGGGAAGACAAAGAGATAACCTGTCGGCAGTGGCTGCATTAGCTCCATAACACGCTCCACTACAGCATCGCAGGTCATTTCTGCTGAAAACTCCAGCGAAGGTTGCCCCACATATATGGAACCTGCTCTGGGTCCGGGAACCTGGGGTCCTTTCTTGAAACGAGGAGCAAGGACTAGCACACGCTTCCACCAGTCAGTTGACACACATCCACGCAGAGCCTGTCTTAAGCACCGCATTGCCTTCTCCCACTCTACAGTTCCCTTGGGTATGGCTGTTGCAATGTCCTGCAAAATTTACTACTCTGTAAGCATAAACCTGTCCATTCCCACGATTTGGAATAGTCCTGATTTCTGAGGGACTATTTTCATCCAAAAGGAGGCGCACAGAAGGTACATAAGAGGTCGTTTAAAGATCCTCCGGTTTTAAATCCACTAGCAAAACGAGCACACTTCTTAAGATGTCAAGAACTTTAGAACCATGGAAGGGAGAAAGTCTGGATGATAGACTATACAGTGGTTCTTCGAAGCAATTATTGAAGATATCCATCAAGGCATACGCCGGCAACCCGTCTGGAACCATCTAAACTACCTCGGAGTGAAAAAAAGTTCCGGTGAAAAATACTAAAGACACGGCTGTTTAAAATTTCAAAACTCCTAGATTACCGACATGCATCAGGTGCAAAATCGGAAGTTCCAAGAATCAAGAACAAGACATGAGAGGCAGACAAAACCCCAACACCTGATTCATAACATAAACCTAAGCGAGACCCAGCGTCTAGACACCACTAACGGTACAAACCTCGCCATGAAGAAGTTCGCCCATTGTACCAGGATACGTCAGAGCAGGAACTCGCAAAGTTGCGAAGGTGGGACAGTGCAAGTGTTGGTCCAACGGCAGCATGTGCAATGCAATCTTGTCACGCCTACGGTGCACTTCCAAGAACAGAGCAAATAATGCCTCGTCATCTGGCCATCGATCCACCTGGCAAAATTTCAGATAGCACACACAATGACTGATTCGATGTCATGCACTTGTCACTACTAATCTAAAGAAAGCGAGCCCATCATATAGCTGACTGCAATAAATATGAGATAAGATATTTACTAATTTCGAGGGGCAGTGATCATTAAAAGTATGCGACAGTAGACTTGAACTTTCCAATGAAGACTCAGCAGAAGAGATTATATACAGATTCAAAGCACAGCTGAAAAAGTAAACAGGAATCCGATATGGATATTTACCTGCAGCTGAGTTCTGTCGTGTAATAGTGCATAAAAAGGAACACGACACTTATTCTCATCAATTAACGCCCAAATCACATCCACGCAGCTGTGTAACCACATTCTCGACTCCAGCTTCCAATTATTTGACCTGCTCTTACCCTCCTCCTCCTTACCATCCACCTCAATATCCCACATTTGGATCCACTGGACAACGTGCAAAAGAATGTCCAGGCAGGTTACAGGTTTCAGCTCACCGTCCAGGGCAGTAAGCATCACTCTGCACACTAAGGGTCGCAACCAATTTATCACTCTTGAACCTGACACACTTGTGCCACTATTAGAGGATAATTGCGATGCGTTCATGGAATACTCAACACCTGAATGAGCAGGGGATGCTACAATATTACCATGCGCAGGGGATGTCAATAGGTTAGACGATGGTGAAGGTGAGGCAGGGGTGGGAGGAGTTGCAGTTGTGCCCTGCATCATCATTGCCAAAGGTCCAGTTGGTTGGGACCCAGTTGTCCCAGCATTGTTTCCTTGATGGCCCCCTGTTGTTGGAGCACTCTTTTCAGCTTTTTCAGCGGCTCTCAGCAGAGTGGGCACAAAAGAGTCCCATCGAACAACCACCATCTTGACCAGTATTTGCAGAGCAGACAGCAGAAAGTCCGACTGCAAACAATGGTTGCTGCATTGTACCAACAATGATGCTAGAACCGCCTCAGTCACAGCCCGCCCTTGTTCTTGATCCTGCACAACCAACATACGCGTCAATTTAATCTAGTTGCAATACTCCTCAAACCACCCAGACGAGCTTGAAAAATTCAGGATTCCGCAAAAATTACTTTAGTTCGCAATTAACACTGCTCCAAGTCAACCGATAATCATGAACAGGAGTTCTTTGGCTCTGTGCTAACATGTATTCCAACAACATTCACTCACCGTAAACTGGGCCTGTAACTGCAAAAAGTCGGACGAAAATTGTTCTTCTTTTGGAGCCTGCGGTCTGCTTACTGCAGCCACCCTCTTTCGAACAGCCAATGATCTGCAATCTCAAATATCCAAGAATCAAAATGAGACTTCACGAGACTAAATTGCAGCAAAGAAGGAACATACGATCCGGACAACCGATAGAGGAGGACGTACGAAGTGATCACTATCGACACAATAGCGATTATAACAGGAGAAGAAGAGAACAGACAGTACACCCACAGAAGTTCTGCACTAAATGACAATATGGTGCGGAAGTAAGAAAGCTCCTTAACAACCATTGGAAAATAATATATCACGTGCAAATTTGGCATCCCCATCAACTACTACCATCGCGTCGGAAAGCCAGACTTACAGATTTTCTCTTCGATCAGCTTTACCATTCAAGTTCCGCTGCAAAACCAACAGAGAGATAGATTATATAGCGAAGAACTCGAATATTCATTTCAACAGAGTTCCTAAGGTCTCTATTTCAAGCGAGAAAACGAAATATCAAAGTTATAGCTTTTGATTCGTCGGAGTCAATTTATAGAGTTGACGGCATCGATAACCAGTTGCCATTAACGCGTTCATATATGGCATGGTGAATTCGCTCCATCTCCCAGTGTTCTGATTTCTAGAATCCTTGAGTTTACAAATTTATATTCAAAATGGTGAAACAAGGTGAATTGCAAAGTACAGAACTAACGCTTGACGCCAGACATAAACACCAGTCCAGTACCTTGATCGCACGCCTTCGTACCGACTAGAAGCACTGCGGAAACGCAGGTAATTGACTACAGTATTTTTGTGAAAAATTCTAGACTTCAACGAAAATTCCATCAGTTCCAATTCAGAAGCAAATAGCAGGAAGCTTACAGGCACACTCTTCGTTCACTTTGCGAAGCTCTAAGTTCTAATCCCATTGTTCTATTGGAATATTCCAGATGTGACTTCTATACCCCTTAATGATGCACATTATTATTCAGAGAATCGTGCGTAACAAGGTGAATCTCAAAATAAAGAACTAGCACTTGGCGTCAGACCTCAAGTATCGATCGGGTACGTTGATCGCACACCTTCTTACTGGCTAGAAACTGGAAGCAAGAGCACAAAATTGTTTACAGCAATTTCGTAAATGCTCTAGTCTCCAACGCGAATTCAATCAGACATCCAAGTTCACAATTGACAGGACGCTTGCAGGCATGTTCCTCATTCACATGGCGACGCCCTAGGTCCTAACATCTCTGTTCCTTAGGCACATTCCAGATATTCCGTCACCAATGCCTAGTCAAGCACAGCATAAGACGAATCAGGCAGATAGTACGTTCCCAAGATCCTCCCGTGCTGGTAAAGCACAATTGAGAGTTTCCTATTCGCATAACAAAATACCGATTCTCCACCTCCAATTCGTTCGCAATTTGGTCATCTCGACTACAGTACACAAGCTGCAACTTGAGGAATCAAAAAAATAACAAACTCCGACACAAGAAAGGAATCAGAATTCGACAAAGGGCTTACTCCCAAGTACACGTTGAAGAGGTCTTGAACAGCAATGCGAAGGCTGTTCGTGGACTGCACACCTCCAGAGCTGACCTCCATGGCGGACGCCGTGGCGCTTCAAAGGAAAACAACGGCAAGACAGGCCATGGACGAGAATTCTAGCGTGGGAAGTCGATGGTGCAAGAAACAGAGCTCCAAACCCTAATGGTCTAGACAAGAAAACTTCTCCTTCGACAATCCAAGGTCTGTCGGGAACTCGGAATTGGGGACGATGTTCACCTTTCTGCGTTGACCGGTCCCGGTATGTATCTGTGCCGTATAGGGTGGGTTAAAGCAGGTCCAATGGAGCCGGTTCCCAGCACGCCAAACGCATCCACTAAAAAACAAATTCAACTGGCCATTTTTCATCTTCGAGTCAGCAATTTGGTAACTTAAGTTGGCTCCTCAGTTGGCTCACAAATGGAAAATTCATAAATGTTAAAACCTTTTCAAGGATTGTTACATATACCAATTGATTAGAACTTCCTTCTTTGCATGAAAAGTTTTTATTAATGTAGAAAGATTCATTTGATATTTGCATTGCTAACTTTGCATTGGATCAATTTGTTTTCAAAAGTCACTAGAATGCAATGGCTGTGCCTACCTCTACTTCAAAATTTGGATATTGTACTTGTTTTCTTCTCCATATTGGAGATGTTCTCACAAAGGTGCACAGTGCCAACAAAGTTTCACCTCAATGTTTACTAGATTCAAGTAAAATCAACTACAAAAGGGTGCTACTACCTACAATGACAATTAGATTTTATATTAATTTTTATAAATAAGTGTCATATGTCATCTTGTAATTGGTGTAGGGTGTCATGGACTTCTCAAATTTGACATGGAAAGATCAAATTCAATCTTCACACCCAACATTTTAAACCAATTTGTATTGAATTCTTTAGTTATTTAGAAAGAAGGTAAAATGTCACTTCACAAATATTGTGGGAAGGAGTTAAGATCAATTACTTTTGATCCACTCCTTTTGTGATTGATGAAGGGATCATCTTGCATGCTAGAGAAGAAAATAGGTCCTTCCCAATGAAAATCAATAATGTTATGCACTTCCTTATCAAAACTAATATTTGCATACAATATATGGATTATCTTTGTGGTGCTCATTTATAAGAGTTACATTCTTTAAGTCAATTGAGTTATTTGTAAAGTACATTAAACCGAGGTTTAAACCCATGAGTTTTGTGAAAAAGCCAGTTGAGTTAAAAAAGTCGAAATAAAAGTGGGTATGAAACTTATTTTTCCATCAAAATGGTGCCTAAAAAAGTTTGGTCCCCACTTTTGAAGTCGTGTGACATAAGCATCTTGCAAAAAAGTTTGACGCTTCAACTATAGTTGCCTTCTCAACTTCAAAAAAAGTCATGCCCAAAGTGGGGGGGACTTCACAAATAACTCAAATATAGCTAAAATATTACTAGAATGTATTATTTTTTGAAAAAAGATGTTTTGCCATTAAAAGAAAACAAGGATTTTTGCAACTACAATTTGCAACCAGTTTTGTCATTGCATTAGGCATTTGCAACTAGGTGACAATTTGGAGACTATAGTTGTAGTGGACAAGTTGCATTAGTTGCAAGTTAGTTGCAAAAAGCAACAAAGTTGTTTCTCATCCGATAGCCTTTATAGAACTTTGTCAATGAATTCTTCCAATGTGGTTGTTGATGTGGAATTTGATTGTTGCGACTGATTTGCAACTAATTTACAACTAGCTTGCAATTGAATTATTTGTAGATTTTAAAATTTTAATCTCAATAATTTGTAGATTTCAAAATTTTTAATCTATCTTCTTTTTTAGATTAGTAATCCAAATATTTATATTAATAGATATCACTACTTTAGAAAATTTTACAATTTTGCATATTTCTACAATTGGTAGATTTTTGTAGACTATAGAAATCTAAAATCGTAAAAATTTACAAGTTGTAGAAATCTACAAAATATAAAAATATTAGATTTTCATTATTAAAATTCATAATACAAGAATGCTACAACTTATGATTCTTATAAGTTTAATCTAATGATACTCCTAACAATTCCCGGGGAGGACACTTCTAGTACTTTTGGGGGACCCACGTGCGGCGGTGGGGTATTTTTAGGGGGCCTATTTACTTCCTAGAAAGCATTTAAAGGACCCCTATTATTATATAAAGCCAAAAAATTACCCATACTATTATATCTATCATTACTTATAATATGTAGGCAAAAGGAATATATTAGAGGCTATTTTCTTTGAAAGGGTTAAAACTAACAAAAAAATAATGAGAATACAAGTGACTAACAAATACCTTATAGAAAAATAGATTCAAATTATAACAATGCATGAACACAAATACAACACAAATACATGCATGAAAAGCAAAACATTAAGGTTGAAAAAATATTGAAGAGATTTTAAGGACAAAAATGTGTTTAAAAACACAAATGTGAAGTTAATCTGTAAACTATGACCACAAATATATGCCGCAGCACAAAAAAATACATCATAAATACGCCGTTCTAACTCCTGCACCCAACCAAATTGCAAACATCAATGGAGTTAGATCATTAAATCTGCCATTTCATCCACAATACCTCAAAATCATTATAAGGACAAGTCCAGTACCATCATAAGGACAAGTCAATTGCTGTCAACACAAATGGTAGAATGGTTTATTATTTACAAGCAAGAATTTACTCCATAATGCAGTATAGAATACTAAACTCAAAAATTAATAGCAACTGGATTGAAGCGCACAAACTCATCCTCAAAGATCTAAATGCAAACTGAATTGAACTTAACTCTAAACTCTAAACCTCCCCAAAAAGCATTTCAGCACCCAACTTTCCATCACTTCCACTTATGCCAGAGCTTGTCACTGACTGACCTTTGTCTGCTTTTCTATTCACAATTCCAAGTCCTTGCGTGAAGTGTTGCACACCATCGCATTGTGAATTCGAACTCAATCTATGACACCTGCAGCAAAAAGATGTCAGATCTCAACCCAATCTTGCCTAATGGTGGAGAGTTGAAGCAAAGAACAAAACTACCGAGTATTTGGAGAAAAACGAACACCGAAGTTACACCCTTACATTGAACTAGCAATATAGTACCTTTTTCTTTTGACTTCTCAGTGGCCTAAACCGAAGTTTCTCCCCAAAATTGACCGCACTTGCAGTTCCAGTGTCATCTGGTGCCCGAGAAGGCAATACCGCATCTCTTTGTCTTACTCCAAATTTGAAGAAACAAACAAGAATATAGCATCAAGCAAGCAATCTCGGCAGGAACTCAACAGTCTACCTATGCTAAAACAGAGATTTTGAAACAAAACATATGACAAGTTAATACAGAATGATGACTTCTTTTATAAAATTGGATTGATATCCATCAGATAGACACTTCAGCTACATATTAATCGATGCAAATGGAATAAAGAACTTGACAGCGCTGAGGATGATGCTGAGAATATCATTGGCAAATACCTTGCATTGGAAAAACAAAATAAGCGGTTGTGAATAACATCATCCTTGTTGGCAATTTTCATTGGGAGTGAATTCACTAATTACCTCAATTGAAACTCCAGTTTCTTCACCTAGAGCGTGCATGTTTGTCAGGCCCTTTAAGTAGTTTGGGCCTCCTCGTCGCACATAAATGTTCATCCTTGCTGCTTTGGGATCAGATTGCTGGCAACAGACAACAAATGATGAGTTGACAAATAACAAAATGTCAAGGGAGCTTTGGTTAAAACCTGGTACACAAGACAAATGTGTGTTGAATCTCGAGGGGGAAGGAAGCTTACCTTCTCACGCATGGCACGAATGATACCATTGAAAGTGGTTGCCACATTAGTGAATTAGCAATGCCTGAGCCTCCAACTACCAATGCTCTCTTGCGGCCATCAGGGTTTGCGGTTGCACACTGACACGATCAAGAACTGTGTTAGAATCTAGATTGATTCTCCTTCCAGTACTTTTGAAAGCGAGGTAAGAATCAAAACCTGTATGAACCATAGAACTTAGCTTTGTAAAGTGGTCATAAAGGTTCCATACAGTAGAAGGATCAAATAGTCACAAGCGAGCTCAAGAGAGAATTAGATTGAAACTAGGTCCACCATTGTCTGGAAGAAGAATGAACTGAAGGAATTACAGTAAATACGGCTAAAAACTGACAGGAGGAAAAAATTACATCAATCAAGGCACGTGCATACTGTAAGGTCTCCTCCTCGTTTGGAGCTCCGCTATATTCAGCATAATTGCCAAGTTCTTGTGCATAACCCAGATCCCCCAATGTTACGACAAACCCCTGAGAATCTTCAACCGTAAGGTTGTCCTCCAACTTTTGAAGCCTGCTGATGCTTCAATTGCTCCAGTTGCAACTGTAAAACTTTGGTTAATGCACTATAAGAGAAACAATTTACTTGGATAGAGTTTCACTTGGATCCAGTACCAAGTTTCTCATTACAGGTGTATAATTACGAAATGCAAAACATAGTCAGGAGTCACAATAGCTTCATAAATTGGGCAGTCCATACCTAAAATCATCTTGCATTTTTGTCAGTCACAAACTCGCGCAAATGCTCTGCATCATTGTGATCTAGAGAGTAGACCTCATTTGCAGGGTTATACGCCAAGGTCACGGTACATATAATGCAATCAATGTCGATCCATTTGCTGTCAGTATGATCGTACTTGAATTTGTCTCGTCCAATATATTTGCGGTAATACTGCAACATGACCTCAATATGCGGATTCTAAGCTTTTCGCTTCCCATTTTCCTCCAATCTCGCAAGCAAGTCCACAGGCTGCCGCAGCACACCGAACTGCTTTCCATTGCGCCGCCTCATAGCCTGGACTCTACCCAACCAGCAAACACCCTCATCTACAGCATGTAAAACATTAGTAGGAGTTAACCTTGAAATATTGGATGGACAACCTCGTTTACGCTTTGCAGCAGATATGACAGTAGAAGACAACCGAGTAGTGCTTCGCTGGACAAAATGAACAGCACAATCAGACCCAATAGACAGCAAACCTGACCCTGATGACAAGCTCGCCTGCATACAATTGTCGTGGTTATTAAACTGAATGCTATGCTTTACTCTAGCCAATCGATCCTTGGAAAGAAAGGTACTGCCATTCAACTGCGAAACGAGAGTAGACTTGTAAATGCAATGGTTGTCCACGCTGACAGTTGCTTCAATTAGCTGACTGCTTGCCGGCTGTGAAACTTGAACCTCGGCACCATTAAGCAAATCAGTCACTACATCTCGGGCTTCATCTTGAAGACTTGTTAAATGGTCAGGTAAGCAATCCTCTGTAGTGTTTTCCTCTAGGTTGTCCCTCATGTGAGGTGCTGCAAGTTCAAGTGTTGAAGGTTCGTTCTGTAAGCGATCCCGCAAGACCTCGGAGTCCCCATCCTCCCCAGCCGTCGGTCTAGCACCTGGTTTGTAATGGAAGCATTTAGGGTCTTCTCTCTCCACCAGCCATGGCCTGTCATACCAAATTCTCCATCGTGGCTGGCATTGTGAACTTGGAGCCATATTCAAAGACCTCAACATGCCTTGGGCTTGTTTCAGTCCCTCCTGCAGCGCTGATATTACCTTTGCGTTTGTTGGAATGAGGCTGTAGTCACCCAAATTGCACCGCTGCTCCCCAGGTTGCAACTTGTGCAATGATTCCCAGACAAGGTCCATCTTGTTGTGTTGTTTCTTGAAGACTAAACCATTCTTCCCATACTCAACAGCTGAAATGTGGTTCAATGTATTTGCAGTGTTCACCAATTGGTGGAAGTCATAGGCACGTTCTTGGCCATTCATGCCACCAATTCTTGAGAAGAAGATTTCGCAAGAATCACTCCCAGTCAAATGCAGCGGCACAGCTAAGTTAGGGAACTTGTCTCTGAAATGACAAATTAGAAGAACAACAAAATGACATGATAATTGAATATCAATAAAACATTGTAGGCTTACAAAATTCTTTGCCTGCACAGGTTTTTGTGAATTCCCCAATACACTATAATCTCCGTGCTGCAACCACAATCTCCAAAGTCATAAGAAAAAGGAGACCTTGCCACACAATACTATCCTAGAACATAAATCCAAAACAGGAGAACAGAAAATGTCAATATAGGAAGCACATATATCCAAGTAAAATTCCGTTCCAAGGGTTCTTTCACGATGAGGATAATCTGGAGCACGCATGCGAGCCAAACATGTCCTGACTTTTGACTGACACAACCTCTGAGCCGCAGCCCAATTCTGCCGGTCCCTTCTTTCTACATCTTCTCCTGTCAAACCATGTTCTTCAACCGTAAACTGCTGAAATACTTGCTCTATGTGACCATGGAGACACAAATCTCCTCCTAATTGCAAAGTTCTAGCGGCTGAAAGCAACGGATTAATTAGTTTTTTCCCATTATGGAGATAATCTTGGTCATGAAGACCCTTAGCATTCCCACACGAATCTAAAGAAGCAGTGAACACCCAACCCTCCCACCCTACATCCAAGCGGATTCCATCGTTCCTCTGGTAGTCTGCCAGCATCAGCTGCCTCCTACGAGAGTCACCGTCACTGGCGTGTCCCACAATCGGGCCTACTGCTGCAAGGCATTCTTGTTCCCACAACTTGTCAATACTGTCCCATTGACCTCTAACCCAATCGGAATTGAAGCAGTTGCAAGTGCAGCAGACAATTAGCACAATTCGAGGAAGTAGTTCATGCGAAGGATTTACAACAACTACTTGAGCAAAACTCCCTTTCCTGTTGTTGGAAAATGATTCTAACATTTTTCGATACCCCTCCTCACCACTCCCAACAATTGGCCTGAAACCAGACACACAGACATGGTTCTCAGAAGGACCACAAAACCCAGCAAGAGTATCCCACTTACTTTCCCAAGCCACTCTCCCTTTAACTTTTGTTTCATCCTCAGCGAGAATTACTGGTACTGGACCTAGAATGTTATGAGCCAGCTTAGCATCCCTATAAATCTGCGCCACAGTTGCAAAAATTTGTGGGTGTTCACCGGGTAAAAATTGGACCCCTTTCCCTCCCTCCCGTTTCACTTGACGGTAATTTGCACCTAAGTAGTTCAAAGAAAATAGATCGACCATCCTACGACCACCGTAAACCTTCATAACTTCCCCTAAGCACTTCGTGTTCTTACTGTACCACTTTCCTCTACGATCACGGTTGAGATTCTACGCCACATCACGGAGGAAATCCCACATCGCAGGCTTTCCACCTAAAGCACTGGACCTGTGGGCGTTGATTATATTTTGACAAAATTTCAGAACATTGTTCCCACAAGAAGCCTCTCTAGCTAAATCACTCAAACTTGGATGCTTGACCTTGAGCTGAACAATCCTAGCCTGAGCGGACCTATGCAACAGTTTCTGACTCTTAAGTTCCTTCCTGAGTTTCCGACCATGCCCAGCGAGTTCCAAAATGGACAGGTAAGCAAGTCGCCTTCCGGCTCCTGTGCTTCTCGATCCCCGTTTTTCTACGCTAAACCCTTCCCTTACAACTCGTTTATAAAAGTCATTTTCTTGTGGGATAGAAGAGCACATTTTGCAAGAGAGATGCGGGAATCCCTTACCAGATTTATCAACCCTAATACAAGATGTATGCCTAAACGTACCGCTGATTTTTATAACTTTTGACCCTCTAGTGAAACTCGCAGTCAAATGAGGTTCAGGATACCAAACTGAACCGACATGAAGGTCATTCAGCAACTCAGAAACAGAGTAAGACAAACCACCGTAAATGCAATGTGGACCTTGAAAACCCCAACACAAGGAACCCAACAATGCATTCATGCGGGATTCTAAACACTCACCTGATTGAGATTGAGGCAAAGAACCAACGTGGTCGCCCTGAGGCAGCTCCCCAGCGTGGTCGGCCTGAGGCAGGGAACCAGCGTCGTGGGCAGTAGCATCCTCAGAAACTCCAGATTCGGCCCTCCACCATCTTCCAAGATTCAGCTGATTTGAGTGTACACTGACCCTAGAGGAGAGGGCAGGTCGGCCTCTTCGTCCAGACAGGAGTGGGGCGCCGTGTTTCTTCCCCGTCTTCGCCTTCTCTACGACCTGTAAGTGCTTGGTAGACACTAAGTGCTGCTCCAAATTAGATTCCAAATTCTTCTTGGGTGGGCACAGGTTGTGCATCTCTCGACAATAGAAACAGCGCACCTTCATCCAGAAACTCTTTCGTTTGCCTTCTTTGAGCGGCTGGAACACGGTGAAAGGCTTCTGCAAATCTCCCAAACTAGCGTTCACTGCTTCCATGACTTCAATGCCTTCTTGTATCAATCTCTTGTGCATCTCCGGAGTTAATGGAACGTTCCTACCCTTAGGAGCAACAGATTGCGGGTGATCAGCGTATTCCACTCCATTATGAGCGCACCAATTCTTCACGTGGGTGTTGCTGACCAAGTGCTTCCATCTAAAATTGTTGAAGATATTTCCAATGTTGCTCCTCTCGTGCTTACCACTGCCCCCCCAACCTCCTTGCAACATTCTACACAGAAAATTTTCACTACCCCTTGTCCATTGATGTCGACAGTCTTCAGCATCCACCGATTGTCTTCCAATGAGGCGCAGTGCAATTCCCTCTTCAGCTTCTCGGCGTGTTCAAGGTAGCGGGCCCAGATCTGCTCCGAAATCAAAGTGGAATGACATTCATGCTCTAAAGAATCGGTGACTCCTGATGTCCCACTAACTCTAGAGTTCGCTAGATCGGGAACTGCACCTGCTTCACAATCGAGGGAACAATTTCCATCTTCGGGTACCTGCATTTCAGGTACCTACATGGCTTCACTTCGTGTACCTGCATCGTCCAGGCGACGGCGTTTGGAGGCTTCTCCTGAAATCGCATTCCCCAACGGCAAAACAAAAACATCCACAGGCATGTCGCTGAAGGATTCCATTCTCTGCGGAACTCTGCTGCCCTCCTCCTTGTCCCAGAAGTGGAATGGCCAATCCAGCGCTGATTTCTCCTCTAAACGCAGCCTCAGTGATGCATAGGTTTCGTCTTGGGAGACCTTGACCTTGTTGTAGAAAGTTGGTTCTCCAAAATCCTCCTCTATAGTCCACATTTTAATCGTAGTGGCCATGACTGACTTCCCTAAACCCTATCCCAACCCTTAAACCCTAAGGACCTCACGAACACGCCTGGAACACGCGGTTGCGAGTTTAGTTTTGAGATCTTATACACTGGAGCAGCTTGCACTCCTGCGTTCCTCTCCCTAACCTAAACCCTAAACACTCGCCAATACTCAGTTGAAACAAACGCCAGATACTGAGATACTGGAATCCTAAAACATCAGTGAGCGAACTGCGGCTAAACCCCGGCACCCAGATCCCTCAACCCTAAACTACAAGTATCCCCACTCCCAAGTCCCACCAGCCCCAAGCAACAGCATGATATCCACCAAATCACCGTCTAATCTTTGCTGAATTTGAATTGCGACTTCGTATCACCTACTCAAACCTGCTGCAAAAGCACGAGTCCCAAATTAGGGTTTAAACCTTCGAGACAAACGATCCAAAGATCTAGGAATTCTCCACCAATTGCAAAGACATACAAGAATCACAACCCGATTATGAAACACGTAGCCAGGAACCCCACAGATGGAAATTTTGACCCATGAAAACACTCCAATTCTGGCCTGAAAGAAACCGACCAGAATCCCATGTCAAACTCTCTTTGACAAAGGATATATGACCTATAACCCTATCGCCACATTCATTAAACTGGCAAGTTTTTGACAAAGCGGCACATTTCCAAGGCCCACCTCGAACCTCAGACCTGTGTGCACTCAAATGTCACTTTTCAATTTAAAAACCACTCAATTTTAACTAACATGACCATCCTTCTGTGCAATGTGAATCTTTGAGCCTCAAAGAGTAGATCTGGAAATTCCATAAAACTTGGCATCAAGTCAAATAACTGTCTTGAGCCTCAGGCTCGATCTCAAACTCGAAGGCTACTTACTTGAGAATGGCAACTGCAAATTGAGAAAATCTCGTTCATATCATATAGAACGGTGTCAGCAAGCTTACAATGAAACAACTGTCTCCTTGAGGCAGATCACACCGATCCACTGATCCGAGCATGGGTCCGATTGCCACGTCCAGTTCTGAGATAGTCCTGGGGTTGCATTCCAGACTTGTCCGATATTATGCAATGCATTCACTGCAATGTTCGCACCAAGATTCATTAGAGCCTTCAAGACAAAGAGAGAAAGAGTTTGCACTCAGAAAAAGACTACCAGAGCTCAGTCGCCCAAAAGTTGATCGCAGATGCAAACCCTAATGCTAGTTATTGCAGATGTGTCAGGTTTTCTCTTATTACTAGCTAGATGTTTATAACCCATAACCCTCTCTTGTGATTTTCATTGCCACATGGTGCAATGTTATTGAAAAAGGGAAGATATTTAAAGGAATAACCTCATCCTCCCCACACTCTTCTAGAAAAACCCATCAATCTCCAAGATTCGACAGTCTCAATTAAGTTTGGAGGAGAGGGTTAAGGTTGATGACCGATTTGCGTCTAACGGCCGTCATAAGGCAATTTGGTACAAAAAACTGTGTTCAATGTCAACCCTGTAAATCCTAGGATATTTTAGATTCAAGAATACAACAATGCACTCTGTCCCGTACACTCCAATCCAACACTAATTTTCATCGGAAACTTCGCCTACCCTAATGTACTAAAATGCTTTGAAAGGCTTGTAGTAAGGGTTCAGTAGAAAAAGACGATTTGAGCAGCCATAGAAAGGTTTCGAAATTTGCCAACCCTCAAAGTAGGTCAATAAGTGGCAGAATCATTCCAATCCAATTGCAAGAACGTATGCAATGCTCGTACTAGAGAGAAATGACTGCTGTGAAGGCCACACGAGGAGACATAGGCTAAATCTTAGAAATCACCAAACAGGTTTCAACTTTCTGATATTTCTGAACCTCGTCGCTGATTAGGACCATCGGAAGTCAAGTCAGCTATAAGTTACTTCTCACGCCACCCACTCTCTCACGGTCTGTACAATGTGGGTTAAAAACACTCAACTAATGCCTCCAGTGCACCAACTTCTGTGCCTACATGAGGTGCCTTGCAAGTTCAGTACGATAACTAGGCAGTAAGCACCTTAGGGCAAAAACTGCATCACCTTGCTAAATCGACCAATAACTATCGATGAATACATAGGTTGCCGAGCAATTGTTGCAAGAACTGTCTAAAGTGTGGGCTTGGGAGATCACCTCAGTGGCCAGGTTCGCCAAAGAATTGGGGGTGTCAGACTGCGATTCAAAATGATTTTGAAATCATTGTCAACAAGCTGCAGCCTATCATCCACAACAAAATCTCATCAGAAATGGGAAAATCCATGGCTGAAAACCCTAAATCTTGTTGGACCAGAAATTCATGGTCTAAAACGACCAATTCAAAGGGTCATACTGTGAATACAATTGAATTTATTTGTAACCCAATTCTATATCACCAGAGTCCATAAAGAACATTTGATGTATTAGTCAAAAACAGAACAAAATTGGACAAAAGAAGCTCTCCATCTGACCTACTCAAACCTGCTGCAAAAGCACGAGTCCCAAATTAGGGTTTAAACCTTCGAGACAAACGATCCAAAGATGGACAAAAGAGAGCACGCAGCTTACTTGTGAATGACCGGCACGGAATTAGAGCTTCAACTGCTTCAATCCAGCGCTAGATTGAGAGAGAAAAACCGGAAGAGGAAGGGCGGGGAGATGCGGTGATTGCGGGCAGCGCCTTCGTCACGGATTGCGACCACATGGGGCGATGGGGCGCAGAATGGGGCTCGAGAATCATCAGGCAAGGTCGAAGGAAGGTCGGAGCCTTCATACAACCCTAAACCAACAAGGTCAATTCTTCAGTGCTCCATTCCTGAAAATACAATCCAGTCATAACCGTCTCTGATCTCAAAACAGCAGCACAATACAATAGCGAGGCATCCATGTCTGGCATGCACACATCCAGAAGTAGCACATTGAACCCCTGGTGTTGCTGAAAAAAAACATGCGGACTAACAGTTTCTACTAGTCGTTATACTAGAAAGATATGCTGGAAAGATATGCTAGAAAGATATGAATTAAAAGAATATGTTGTAGATGAGCTGTAGAATATCTACAGTACTTGATGAGCTGTGGATACTAGTGTGGATACACTATAGCTGTATATGATTAGTATTATAAATATTAATTGAACCTATTAAATTTTTTTCCTAGGATCCCATTCTTTTGCCCCTAATTTATATCTACCTAAATTCTAATGAACCATATTTTCCTAAACCCTATATTACTTATAAAAGACATGCCACTTTTAATGTCCCCTAATTTATATGTAAATATTTTATAAATATTACCTGAGATTATTTAAATGTACCCTAAATTTCGCCGCACGTAGGTTATTAAAAAACGGGAAGTGTCCTCCCCTAGTAACAATTAATATAGGATAATTGATATGAGACTTAATCCTAGTTGTTTTTTAGTTGTATACAAATTGTTTCTTAGTTGTAATGTAGCTGCTTACTAGTTGAATTCTAATTGTAGGATAGTTGAATGCTAGTTGCATAGTAGTTGATAACTAGTTGCACAATCACACAATAGTTGTACAATAGTTGTATAGTTCACATAATAGTTACACAATTGCACAAATACTAGTCAACAACTGTAATAAACATTGGATGTAGAATACTTTACAATTCTTTTTCTTTTTCATTCCTGTAATTCTTAACTTCATTTTGCAACTACTTTGCGACTACTTTGCAACTACAACAATGTAAATGTCAATTTGGTGCAAATATAGATAGTTGTAGTAAATACGTTTTTCTTCTAGTGCTTATAGTGACACTAATTTTGCAATTGATACATTGTAGGATTATACTGGTGGGACAAGAAAACAAACAAATAAGTTTTAAGAGACCATTATATCTAATACATAATAGACTACTTTACCCTCAAAAATCATCTATCTTGAGGTCATTTGAATGTACATACTAATGATATAAAAAGTGCATCTTTAATATTATTCAAGTGGTAAAGTTTGACAAATAAGTGTTGAAAATTTTCATTCTAAAGAAAAAAATTAATGAATCTTTTGTTATCCTAGCACTTCAATCTCCACATTTTTTTTAGTCATTTCTACAATGACACTCTTGCAGTGCCTTAAAATTTTTCTAAGAAACTCTTTATTGTCTATTGTTGTAGAGCATTCAAAGTTTTCTAAGAACCTTTTAAAGTCAAAGACACTTCTAAAGAGCAATTCTACATTGAGCTTCAACTAAAAAACACGATCCAATTCAACTGGCCATTTTTCATCTTCGAGTCAGCAATTTGGTAACTTAAGTTGGCTCCTTAGTTGGCTCACAAATGGAAAATTCATAAATGTTAAAACCTTCTCAAGGATTGTTACATATACCAATTGATTAGAACTTCCTTCTTTGCATGAAAAGTTTTTATTAATGTAGAAAGATTCATTTGATTTTTGCATTGCTAACTTTGCATTGGATCAATTTGTTTTCAAAAGTCACTAGAATGCAATGGCTGTGCCTACCTCTACTTCAAAATTTGGATATTGTACTTGTTTTCTTCTCCATATTGGAGATGTTCTCAAAAAGGTGCATAGTGCCAACAAAGTTTCACCTCAATGTTTACTAGATTCAAGTAAAATCAACTACAAAAGGGTGCTACTACCTACAATGACAATTAGATTTGATATTGATTTTTATAAATAAGTGTCATATGTCATCTTGTAATTGGTGTAGGGTGTCATGGACTTCTCAAATTTGACATGGAAAAGATCAAATTCAATCTTGACACCTAACATTTTAAACCAATTTGTATTGAATTCTTTAGTTATTTAGAAAGATAATAAAATGTCACTTCACAAATATTGTGGGAAGGAGTTAAGATCAATTACTTTTGATCCAATCCTTTTGTAATTGATGAAGGGATCATCTTGCATGCTAGAGAAGAGAATAGGTCCTTCCCAATGAAAATCAAGAATGTTATGTACTTCTTTATCAAAACTAATATTTATATACAATATATAGATTATCTTTGTGGTGCTCATTTATAAGAGTTACATTCTTTAAGTCAAT
The DNA here is from genome assembly GCA_947034885.2 of Thuidium tamariscinum. NCBI lineage: Eukaryota > Viridiplantae > Streptophyta > Bryopsida > Hypnales > Thuidiaceae > Thuidium > Thuidium tamariscinum. The sequence goes on from OX344755.2 coordinate 10,494,851, forward strand.
ATTAATAGCTAAAATATTACTAGGATGTATTAATTTTTGAAAAAAGATGTTTCTTCATTTAAAGAAAACAAGGGGTTTTGCAACTAGTTTTGTAACTTTTGTCATTGTATCGGGCATTTGCAACTAGGTGACAATTTGGAGACTATAGTTGCAGTGGACAAGTTGCATTAGTTGCAAGTTAGTTGCAAAAAACAGCAAAGTTGTTTTTCATTTGATAGCCGCTATAGAACTTTGTCAATGAACTCTTCCAACGTGGTTGCTGATTTGGAATTTGATTGTTGCGATTGGTTTGCAACTAGTTTGTAACTCATTTACAACTTGTTTGCAACAGAATTATTTGTAGATTTTAAAATTTTAATCTCAATAATTTGTAGATTTCAAAATTTTTAATCTATTTTTTTAAAATTAGAAATCCAAATATTTATATTGATAGATTTCACTACTTTAGAAAATTTTACAACTTTGTAGATTCCTACAATTGGTAGATTTTTGTAGACTATAGAAATCTAAAAATTTACAAGTTGTAGAAATCTACAAAATATAGAAATATTAGATTTTCATTATTAAAATTCATTATACAATAATGCTATAACTTATGATTCTTATATGTTTAATCTAATGGTACTCCTAACAATTAATATGGGATAATTGATATGAGACTTAATCTTAGTTGTTTTTTAGTTGTATACTAATTGTTTTTTAGTTGTAATGTAGTTGCTTACTAGTTGAATTCTAGTTGTAGGATAGTTGAAAAGTAGTTGAATGTTAATTGCATAGAAGTTGACAACTAGTTGCACAATCACACAGTAGTTGTACAATTGCATAGTAGTCACATAGTAGTTGGACAATTGCATAGTAGTTGCATAAGTACTAGTCAACAAGTTCTGTAATAAACATTGGATGTAGAATACTTTGTAATTTTTTTTCTTTTTCACTCCTGTAATTCTTAATTTCATTTTGCAACTACTTTGCAACTACAACAATGTAAACGTCAATTTGGTGCAAATATAGAGAACTTTAGTTGCATGGCAGTTGCATAGGACATGTAGTTGCATTGTAGCTAGTTGTAGCGGATACGTTTTTCTTCTAGTACTTATAGTCACACTAATTTTGCAATTGACATATTGTGGGATTATATTGGTGGGACAAGAAAACAAACAAATAAGTTTTAACAGACCATTATATCCAATACATAATAGACTACTTTACCCTCAAAGATCATCTATCTTGAGGTCATTTGAAAGTACATACTAATGACATAAAAAGTGCATCTTTAATATTATTCAAGTGGTAAAGTTTGACAGATAAGTGTTGAAAATTTTCATTCTAAAGAAAAAAATTAATGAATCTTTTGTTATTCTAGCACTTCAATCTCCACATTTTTTAGTCATTTCTACAATGACACTCTTATAAGGCCTTAAAAACTTTCCAAGAAACTCTTTATTGTCTATTGTTATAGAGCATTCAAAATTTTCTAAGAACCTTTTAAAGTCAAAGACACTTCTAAAGAGCAATTCTACATTGAGCTTCAACTGATTTTGAATTAGAAAAAAATCAATTTAAAGTATAAAAATGTTTTACTCAAAATTTATTTTAGCACTAAACATACCTTAGTAAGGACTCAATTTTACATATTATTCATTGTATTTGTATATATATATATAAGCTATTAATTTGTTAATCATAGTTGATCACTCAAACAATGAGTATAATGTTCTAATGTTACTTCTATAGAGTCTTCCTTGCAACATAGCTTAGTAACCTAAAAATTGCTCATATTTTTTTTTAGAATCAATTTCAAAACTTTAGATAAATAAGTTCTTTTTACATACCAACAATTAAATAGTTGGAGTTTCTCTTTCTCGCACCTTTGCTTCTTCCAATGAGTCATTAGCATTTGTGCACTGGAATTAATTGTACAATTTCTTGGGCCAAGTATGGTTAACCCTTTAGGGCCTAGGGAGCCCCAAGCAACCTCTTGAATTCTTCTAGAATCAAATTTTCATATTAAAATTTTATAATTTAATTAAAATTATTATTTTTCTACAAATAAAAATTCATATCTTCTATCTAATGTGATTTTTAATTTATTTTTGGAAAAAAAATGAAATTTATATGATTTTTTTAAGTTTATGCCTTTGAAAAATCATAGTAATTACAAAAAAGCTCAATTTTCAACGAAATTTTTATTGAAAATAGAGTTAATTATAATGAACACTATGGTGAAGTTGTAATGCTCTCTTTAGTTATAAACAAATAAATTCAATAGAGAAACATGTTCCACAATGCATTTTGAAACTCTAAAATTCCCAACTTCAAATTGCAATAGACAAATCATCATTGCTCCAAATTTGATGGCCAATGGCTCATTGGAAGCGGAATACCCGTGCCCTCACATCTTGTTCATACCCCAAGAAGAACTAAGGCCAAGAGAGTGTTCCAATTTCCAAAATTTAATTTACAAGAACCAAAATTCGCATGCTAGGCCCTAAAGGGTTAAGGAAATTAGGTCTAATTATATTATAAACAATGATATTTTCATAGTCTTCTTTTATTGATGCTTTGACTTGAGTTTTTGTCAAATGCATTAGAAAAACATGCATTCATGGTTCCAACCTATGCATATCATCATTTAAAAATATATATATATATAGACATACATTCATTTGTGTAGCAAATTGCATCAATAAATAAGGACTTGAATACTTAATGTTTAATAATGTCAACAAATTATACACTGGCATAGTTGTACAATTATAAAGGAATGAAAAATATTAGAATTGTTGAATATTCTTTTTAACCAAGCACATAAAATCTCTAATACTTTGAACACTAAATAATTGTCTATCAACTATTGCAATCTTAGAATGAATTAGAAATTAGAATGAATGATCATAAAGAATTTTTTGAATAGAATCACTTTCAAAAAATCACCATAATGTATTTATTCTATTGTTTTTCTTCTACAATTTTTTATATTAAAAATAAAAAATCATTGAAGCCAAAATGAATGCACTAAATTGATTATTGGAATCAATTAGATCATCCTTTCATATGTTTGATGTTTTTTTGCATCTATAGATTTTTTTTTAATATTAGAATACTGTGGAATTCCAAAATGTTTATAGGATAATGGATAAAAAATTCAAATACCTTAGCAAATTAGAGACCACAATGCTAAAGATTAATATAAATAATTAAAAAATTTGGCATATAATTTGGAATCAATTCATTGAAAGTTGAATTATAGATTCAATTTCTCTTAAATTTAGTATTAAGCTAAGTGGAAATCACATGATCTTACAACCTAAATAATAATGATAAATGACTTCCAAGAAAACAATTGTCCTATTGAAGTGAGATAGAAGTAAATTTAATTAACTAAATGAAACGAGTGAATATACATTTTTTAATACAAACTCAATTGCTTCTCATTATAATGCAAAAAATAGGACATTAGAAGAGATTTGAACCTTGAAAAGTGTGCAAGTTCTTGAATAGTGGGAATGTTGTTGAAACGTTGAGAATGTTGCTACATTAGCAATTTGACGTGGTTGGGCAACTACTACGTCAAATAATATTAATTTATTAATTATTTTGATCGATTATTAAAAAAAATTCTTGAATTTGATTTTTTTTGCTTTTCACTATCTATGGTGTGTACAAACTGTGTCTTTTCTCCCCCCTTCTTCGCAAAGTATGAAAAGATTTTGGTGTCCATTGATGGTTACCATCCACGGTGCATGGGGACCTCTTACCAATGAAAAGATTTTGGTGGGAGGATACTAATCAAAGGTTTTACAAATATATGATTTAATGTTCAAAGGATGCACATTCTTTCCTTAATATTACTTGATCATTCAAATCTTTTTTAACATCTTTCTTCCCTATTAGTATATGATCATTGCTCTTGCTTTAATTATTGTTGTTCTTGCTACTTAATGTGGAGTACATTTGAGTGATGAATATGTTATTCTTTGTAATCATTAAAGAGAGTTCAAATGTCATGGCAATGATCCTCTGAATAAGCAATATTTGCAAGCACTACATGAAGTTTTTAATTTTTGAAAGCTATTTTAATGCAACATGCTAAGACCTATGATTTTTTCTTTTTTCTTATTGTGCAATAAGCCAACAACACTAAGCTCTTTATAGAAGGAGACGAAGCAAACCAAAATACAAAAAGTAGGCCAACGATGAAACATAGGACCTTAAGTGTTTCATTAAATTGTTAGCTATTATATTCTTTTGGAAGAGCCAACTACCTATTGTTTTGTATTTGCTTGAAATTCAGTAATTTTGATATCATTTTCAAAATTAGAAAACCAACTTGATGCATGTAGAAAAAGATTTTGCACTACAATGTTATGTTAAGCAATTTGCATCACTATGTGTAGTATTTGGAGGTAAATTAGAAGATTTAGGGTTTGGCAATTTGTATCTCAATTTGTAAGCATGTTGATTCTTTCAATTGAATTGTGGTAGAATGAAGTTCTTGTGAATTTTGAATAAGGAATTTAGTATTAAAGTATGTTTGAAATTTTGAATGTTGACATTTTATGATGGTTGTATTATTATTATTATTTGATTGTCTTCATTATTCTTGTTGTTAATGCTTTTTTATTCACTTGTTTTTGTATTTATAATGCTTTCTTTGTCATTTGTAGACAATATAGGAGCGTGAAGGGACAACTAAGGAGAATGAGACATGAGATTGAAGACGAAGTTGTTGAAGAAATTAGGGTTTTATACCCTTTCTATAAACTATGTGTACAGAAGTATGTATGGTTTTCATTGTTTTTGACATAATTCCTCACTATCTATGGTGACTATATGTATACAATTTATAGGTTGTCTATAGAAGATAGCTCCGTCAGGTTCATGTTGTAGGTAGAGTAGTGCAGTGGTAGAGGGAGGTTCACTGTAGCAGGACGGGGGTAGCCGTTTTTGAAAACTTTGATAGCCTATCAGAAAGTGACACATGTATAATATTAAATAATCAATATATTTATTTGGAAAACCCCTTATGAGTGACTATCCACTCTAAGTACAACCTATATAATTTTTTTCTTGAATTTGATTTTTTTGCTTTTCACTACATTTTGAAATTCTTAACATTCTTTTTTAAAATTCAAGAATTTAGACAATCGGTGGATGGTTAATTTCTAGCATTAGGAATGGTTTTAGGAAATGGCCTCAAACATTTTCTTGGAGGCCGAAAACTCCTCTAATGATTAAATCTTTTATATAATATACAAATTGTTAAGAAAGTAAGTCACTTATTTTCTTAACACTAATGTAAATAGTATTTTCAACTCTTTTCTATAAATATTCTTTTTTTTCAAAAGGTTCAAAGTATGTTCCATCTCAATTAATGTTAACGTTTTGACCCCATTACAAAAGTGGTATGGCTTCAAAAATGACTCCAAGAAATAAGATAAATATATTAAAAAACCCACTATACTTAGAACTTATGATAATAAATTGAAAGTGTAAAACCTTATAAAAATCTTGAGAAAACTACTAATATTCAATCCACAACCAATTTGAGATGGGATTTTCATTTTTTGGTTGCAATGTAATAAAAAAAATGATTGAATAGTTAAGTTGTGGTATATTCAATAGTATTAGTATGATCTATAGATCATAAGTTTGTATATTTTACTCAAAAACCATTGTAATTGATAAGCCTTTAAAGTTATACTTCTATTAATGTAGCCTACCTATTTTGACCACTTTCCTATTATAGTCGTACAAGTTGTTTTATTTTCACATATAAGGAGATGAATAGTGATTCATTATGGTGCAAGTTCTAGGACAGTTGTAGTGTGTTATAATTGGTTATAAGTATTTGTAGTTGGAAATAGGAAGGTCTATACAACCAACAAGGACAAGAAAAGTTTTGAGGGAAAAAAATTCCAAAATTTTTGGAATCCTTCCAAACTCTTTTATTTCTACACATTGGAGAATTCCTACAGTCAACAAATTTGTGCTCCATGTACGCATATTTCCTATGAAGTGGTTGGAACTTGGAAGTTGTTGAAAATGGATCATAAGCTACTATTTGAACAATAGATGGACATTGCGAATGGCCCGGCTGAAATAAATTAAGGTAGTTTGCTTGTGAAGCAACCATTTAAGTCTACGTAACTCATCATTGACAGTAATACTTATTTCAAACAACATCTACGCCACTTGTTTCTAGGTAGGGGTCGCATTTAGAACAGAGCCGCTTTTAGAGCAGACTACAGTACCCTCCATGACGGACTCCAGCAAACAGAACGCCCAATACCAGGGCACCACGTGGCTTTGTGGTGCGGTTATCCAAATTTTTAAGGAGCGAAGCACGAACTCGCGGGTGGCGTTTCCAGGAAGCACCACGTGTTGACGTTGTCGTCGCTACTGCAAATTGTTCGTCCGCTCCGTTCGTCCCTAGTCTAAATCCGGACCCTCAAGGCAGCTCTCACAAGCTGAAGTTTATGAGCCCCACCACGCTCTAGCGTTAGCTGCTCGCAGTGTTCTTCCGGCAATCATCTCTCGCTTCGTATGCGTGTATGTTTCGCTTCCTCGATTGCTGTTGCTCGTGACTTTGTGGATTGAATCGGAGCTCAAATTCGCCAAATTCTGCTCGAAATTTCGGCCGTGCGAGTGTGTCTGCTTCCCCGTGGCGTGTTTCTTGCTAATCTTGTGGTGAGAGGGGATACATTTTGAATGTTGGCTTTTGGAAGATGCTTTGGACGGCTGGGGTAGGGTTTTGGTGGTTCTTTGTAGTGGATTTGGATGTCGGATGTCGGAGGTTTCCGTTCTCCTTTGTTTGCCTTTCGTGCCTTCGCTACGTCCCTGTCTCGCTTCGGCTGCATTGAATGAATTGAATTGGAGGTCAAGTTTGGTCTGAGGGCTCACCGATTGAAATTCCGGCTCTGTTGAGTGCCTGCGGTGTGTTTCTTGCGAAAATTGTGGTAAGGAGGGATTCATTTTGAATGTTCGCTTCTGGACGGGGCTTTCGGACGACTCAGGTCGGGTTTGGTGATTCTTTGTGGTGCATTTGGATGCCGGATGTCGGAGGTTTCCGTTCCTCTAGGTTGCATTTCGTGTCTTCGCCCCGTCCCTGTCTGTCTTTTGCTCCATTGAATTGGAGCTCAAATCTGCCGACTTCGATTGAAATTTCGTCTGTGTGAGTGTGCCTGCTTCCCCGTGGCGTGTTCCTTGTGATGCTTGTGAGAGGGGATGGTTTTTGAATATTTGCTTTTGGACGGTGCTTTGGATGGCTCCGACAGGGTTTGGTGATCCCTTACGGTGTATTTGGATGTCGGTTGTTTTGTTCTGGGAGTCAGGGTTTGCTGCTTCATCTACTTCTCATGTTAGGGCTGCTTGTTTGCGTGAATGCCAGGTCATTGAAGAGAGTTGCATGAAATCTTCGTGAATGTGCGGGTGTGTAACAGTGTATCTGAAATTGTCGATTTTTTTCCGTTCTTTTCTATCGATATTATCGATTTAGGTCACATTACTCTTATGATGAATTTTGAGTTGTCAATGTTATCTCCTTAATTTGCTGATTATGATTTTGGTTTGGTTATTGATGTGACCTATGGGAAACTTTCGTGGAAGAAAGTACGTCTGGGGAATTTCTTGTTTTTGGATGGAAACAAGTTAAATTACCGATGTGATGAAATAAATTTATGATTTCTTTGTAGCCCACGGAATGGCCTTGGATACTTGATGCTTGAGATTGCTTGTACCTGAAATATGTTATTTCTTGAATTTTAAGGGATGTTTTGTTGATGGGGGAAATTTTGAAGAGGTCGTTGGCAACATGTTTTAGGGACGAGTTTTCTTTGTTGTAATGCCGGTCTCTTCTTTCGGGGCAACTTTGTGCAGAACTACTTGGAATGGCTCGATGAATGCAAGGCAAGGAACGGCACATTTTAAGAAGGGATTGAAATAACCATTTAAAGATTTTCTCGAAGTGTAGATCTGGAACCTGCTTTCTCATTCAGCACTGATCGACTGTTTGCAATGCAAAACCCATATATCTGACGTAAGCACAAAAGCTGTCGTGAAGATTAAGATTGAACTTCTTAATACCACCAATCACTATGGAGCAGGACTGAGCAGATAGAAGTGTGTCTTCAGGTCTTGAATGCTGGTTACACCTCTGTTTGGTTTGGTTTATGGTTAATTGACGGATCCATGTTGAGATATGAGAAAACAGAATGAGTGGGAAGATCCTGCTACTGCATTGATTGTATTTGACTTCTACATGAGATTAGTACATTGACTTTGGTTCTATTTTAATTATTCCTTTTATTTGTCCTCTAATGGAGGTCTTCAGAGCAGACTACATGTATTGGTCGCAGGCATTTCGGTGTATTTTGTCGTTCGTAGGCCACTGTATTTTTGTAGCTTTCATTGACGTTGTCGCAATGGCGCATTCTTGCAGTTTTAGGTCCTGCTTGCACATTAGTTATATCAAGGCGTTTGCTGCTTGGAACGGCTCACTCAAATGGCCGACGGCAAGACGTCGGGGCTGCCGCCTCTTGAAGATATGACCCATCCAGAGGGGATACCCGCTCTGCCTGCTGCACAGAACAGATTTCTGACGCTGGATAACAACCTGATGGCTACTATTACAGTTGGTCTTCTCGTGCCTATCCTGCTCTCGTTGGTGATCTCGAAGAGCAAAAAGAAAGACAAGGTACGGGCTGTCACATGTGAAGTGGGAGGAGAGCCTGGGCTTACCAAGCGCAATCAAAGGTTTCTAAGCCTTGTGGAAACACCTTGGGAAGGTGCTGACACCTTGGCCGTCTTATTCGAGCAAGCTTCCCATCAGTACGCTGGGAATAAATTCCTTGGAACTCGCAAACTTATTAAGACGGAAACTGAAACCGGTAGCAATGGTCGACAGTTTGAGAAGGTCACTCTCGGCGAATTTACTTGGCTGAATTATGGCGAGGCGCTACCACGGGTAGTGAATTTTTCGTCGGGGCTTGTGGCACTCGGTCACAAGAAGGAAGGCAGGGTTGCGATTTTCGCTGAAACTCGGGCAGAATGGCTTCTTGCTCTTCAGGTATTTGTGTTGGGTATACGCTTCAGGCTCCTTGCTAGTCTTTATGTTTGACTTTCAGTGAGGTTGGTTCAGTACAGGGTCCCTCGATAGTCTGTGTTTCACCCTCGTGTAAGGGGAATGTAAGTGTTTCTCAACGGCAGCTCGATCATCAGGATTGAAATTTTGATATTTAACTGTGCTTGCTCAGGCATGCTTCCGGCAAAACCTTCCAGTTGTGACAATCTATGCTTCGTTAGGAGAAGAAGCTCTTGTTCACTCTTTGAATGAGGTGAGTCTTCTCAAAGTTTCTTTCACAATCTCTCTTGTTGCATATACGGTATTGTTATATTTGTGTATTTTTATTGCTCTGCGATCATTTGACTTGTTGAGTGACATGTTGAGTGACATTAAGAGAAATGTTGGGAGGTGGCGGCGGCGAGGGGCGGGGGTGAAGCTTGCTGGCCTTTCAGCGTTATGTTCGTTTCTGCAAGAATCAGGCGAGTTTTGATTTCTCTGGAATTAATACGTTTTGATTGCAGACGGAGGTTTCCACTGTGATATGTGATCGCAAACAGCTGGCGAAGCTGATGGCAATGAGCGACCAATGTGAGACTGTCAAGCATGCTGTCTACATGGAGGATATTGGAGATGACTCACAGCCGTCTCCAACAGGAAGCAGCAGTAACTGGGCAATTGAGAGCTTCTCTAATGTGGAAAAGTTGGGGCAGCAATCGCCAGTACCTCCTAACCTGCCAAAACCTGGCGATGTTGCTGTAATTATGTACACTAGCGGAAGCACCGGACTGCCCAAGGTAAGATTACTCTGCATATACAGGCAGATTCTCGTGTTACATCTACCTTTTCAGTGTCTCCACACTTCACATCTTTAGGCGGATCGCGTGAAGAGATGCTGAGAGTCTAAAGGATTCTTTGATGGTTTATTATAAGGCGTTTCATTTGTCTCGTTTGATGAAGTTTCGTTATTTGGTATTGATTTTGTGGAGCCTTTTTTGTTGCGGTGAATGCCTCTTGCAATCTTATTTTTATACTGGTGTTTTGGGTGATTGAAATAGTTTCCAACAACACTGACTATATTTAAGTTCTATTGCACTAATGTGCATTGAAATGACAGGGAGTGGTGATGTCGCATGCAAATATAGTTGCGACTGTAGCGGGAGTTTCGACAGTCATCCCTAACTTGTCGAAGAATGACGTTTACTTGGCCTACCTGCCCCTCGCGCACGTATTAGAACTTGCTGCTGAGGTACAAACTCTTAGATCACCACGCCTCTCCTTTCTATTGTATTCATTATTAACCTATTGGCTAGATACTTTTCAAATTTTGTCTTGTTGCGAATGGCTGTATACTGCCTTGTAGAGGATCGAATGGCTGCGCAGTGTGGCTTAGAAAGGATTTTGGATTCAACTTATCTGAGCGGAATTTTAGAAACGGCATTCATGGTTTAAGACTGAATTTTTGAGTTTAACTTCTTGGAGCTGCCTTGTAGTTTTTGCTAGTCCCCGTAACAAGGATTGGTTGCAAGTCTGCTATTTTCCGTGCAATTTATTAACCGTAATGTTCGCCTGTTAGGTGACGATGATTGCGTCTGGAGCGAGCATTGGGTACGGGTCACCTCTGACCCTAACTGACACTTCAAATAAGATCAAGCATGGTACTAAAGGAGATACGTCTGAGCTGAGACCCACCTTGATGACTGCAGTTCCTGCAATTCTTGATAGAGTCCGGGATGGAGTGAGGAAAAAGGTACATGGCTTGATATAAGTATCATCTCTGCAGAATCTGCATGAAATCTTTCGAAACTGTGTCCTTACACTGATGGAGATGTAGTTATATTGTTCTTCCTCGTGGTAGAGGTACTTGGCTTCTTGAAAATAGGGGAAGGAGACGTTTATTTTATCCAGCATGAATGATTTGCTCAATTTATTGTTGTGCTGATACTTTGAGATGATAGGGACTGTCATACAGAAATAAATCTGGATATCGTACCTGTCTTTACGCTTGAGTATGTGCAAATGATTATTTTGGGAATTTACTAAGTTGAGGAATCATTTTGTGTTGACTTTCATGGTGTACGTGGTGCAAGGTGGATGGCTCAGGAACTTTAGTGAAGACTCTCTTTAATATCGCCTACAAGCGGAGGGTTATGGCCATTGAAGGAAGTTGGTTTGGAGCATGGGGAATTGAGAGGGTGCTCTGGGACGCGTTGGTTTTTAAGAAAATTAAACTCCTCCTCGGTGGCCGTGTTAGAGGAATGCTTTCTGGAGGCGCCCCACTTTCTCAAGATACCCAGCGTTTCATCAATGTCTGTTTTGGGTAATGGTCTTAACTCGTATGCCCTCGTTGTTGCTTGGTTTGGGATGGTCCTCTGTTCTCGACTTTCACATGTTTCATAGGCTTCAATGGTAGTCGCGATGCACATGGGGTTCTGGTTGACGTCTTACATTAACCTTGTGAAGCGGTGTGTATATTAATTTGCATTCAGATATCATCACCTTGTTAGGATAAACTTCTTTCTTCGCTTATGTTTTTGGCTTGTTGACGTGCTCTTTGATTATAATAATTGGACTGCGTGGTGTTCAACAGAGCTCCAATTGGCCAGGGTTATGGCTTGACAGAGACGTGTGCTGGTGCTACGTTCAGTGAATGGGATGATAAATCTGTTGGTCGTGTTGGGCCTCCAGTACCCTCCAGCTATATCAAGGTATGTTTTGTGTAGAAATATGTCCTCTGTCATTGTTAAGTATTGGAATTTGTATTGGAATTAAATGACTATCATTTTCTCACTCACACATGATCGGTTGCAGACGTTTTAATGTTTCATGAAATGTTTGTTATTCTTTTGCACGATTAATGTGGACGGTAGTCGCTTTGTGGATGTTGGATTTGAGATTTGGGCGTGTTTCTCACTCTGCAGCTAGTTAGTTGGGAGGAGGGCAACTATAAGGTCACCGATAATCCACCAAGAGGAGAGATTGTTGTTGGTGGGCCTAGTGTAACGTTGGGTTACTTCAAAAACCAAGAGAAGACAGACGAGGTCTTCAAGGTATGGTTCATGTTCTCTGTGCTTACACCTTAACTGTTTCTGCTTCATTATTGTTCACTCTATGATTTATCATCTTTCACTGTGGCCGGACAGAGCTCACTACTGTAGTAATTTTATCACTCAGATTTAGAGCGTGATGATTTTCAGCTCGTGAGACTATATTTTCTCATGGGATCTTGCGTGCTAGTCACTTGCATATTTCTGTCCTTGTATCACTTGGTTATGCATTTATCTATGATGATATTTCCTAAGTCGACAAAAATCTGTGTTTTTCATCGGTATTGATAGTCATTCCCTTTGTAGATATGCTCTGTATTGGCTTTGCTTTGATTGTGTAGTGTGTTCTGCCTGGTGAAGGTGGACGAGAGAGACATACGGTGGTTCTACACTGGCGACATTGGCCAGTTTCACGAAGATGGTTGTATTGAGATCATTGACCGCAAGAAAGATATTGTAAAATTGCAGGCTGGTGAATATGTCTCACTCGGCAAGGTATGGCTGCTGATATCTCTCAAATTTTCTGTACCCAAAAGTGGGATCTACTAAGTGTTGGGCATTGACAGTTGCCGCTCGTTTTTTGTTTGTCAATTTGTCCGTCTGACATTTGTCGGCTAACTCCTAAGCGCTCCGAAGGCCATGTTTTTGGATGATAAATAGAGTGTGGTATTTTGTCCAAAAAACTTCTCATTCATTAGTTCATTAATGCCGGAATATTCAAGTAGAAACCATCTTTTATGATGAATTTGATGAATTGAGGTGGATACCAAATTGACGTACGTATAAAGATACAAGCAAGAAAGTGCAAAGATTCAAAAATGAATCTGGGTACTAAAGGGGTTAATGTATTTCAGGTGGAGGCAGTGCTCGCAGGCTCTTCATACGTAGACAATGTCATGCTACATGCTGACCCGTTTCATAGCTACACCGTTGCTCTAATTGTGGCAAACCAGGCTGCACTTGAAGCTTGGGCCAAGAAAGCTGGCGTTGATCACTCTGATTTTGCTGATTTGTGTTCAAAGCCACAAGCAATCAAAGAAGTGCTCTCTTCACTGAACCAGGTTAGAAGAACTTTGAGGAATTGGTGTTTCCCCAGAAGCTTGGCCTTTGCTATTCGATTAGATAAATGTTATTGTGTACGTTGTTGCATCAGAGTTCGCATCATTGCAACTGGATTATGTTCGTTTTACGTTTCAATAATCTTGAAGTTGTTGTAATCTGTGGCAGGCGGCCAAACAGGGAAAACTGGAAAAGTTTGAGATCCCAACCAAGGTGAAGCTGCTACCTGAACCTTGGACTCCGGATAGTGGTCTGGTCACAGCTGCAATGAAGCTGAAACGAGAGGCTGTGAGGAAGTCTTTTGCAGACGACTTGAAGGATTTGTACTCATGAACGATTGCTGACGATCAAGGTGCTTCATCTTTGTCAGAACTTGGACTTGTTACTTGTAGAAATGCGTCCAAAGTTGTGCAATGTCTTGACTACTTGACTACTTACTAGTGGATGCCATGATTGCGATGCTGCTGGAAGCAACGCAACAGTGTTTTAGTGTGTGTTTATACCCACATTACTCCTTCCAAGTTAGGTTTGAGCAGGAGTCCCTCTGAATCTACTGTAGTATGACGTACAGATATGTATGTACTTCCATACGAGTAGATTCTTGTAGCGGAGAACTAAGCTTTCGGCTAACTGATATGAAAGCACCCCTGCTGGATATGTATTGACTGCTTTTTGGACTGCGTTATGCGAGGGCTGGAATGACTGTCTCATGGAATGACTTACGTGATTTTGTGAACTTGGTATGAACATCTGATGGATCACCTCTATTCTACACTGCACATTTAATCTCCGCTGTGAAGCGAATGTCGATCTCAATCTCGTGTTGTACCACAGCTTTTGCATTGTTACCGATGCTAGACATTCCTGAGAGCTTAATTTTTGTGATGAAGTGGCTCCAGGGGTTTCCATGTCCAATGTTTTAGAACGTTGCACCGAACCTGGCAAGAGGAAGAGGAAGAAATTAACACAACTTAGCAAGCCCATCATAATGATGCAACTACAAAAGTCTTTCTATACTAAGAACGAGAACCAATCTCATCATCATCATTAGCTGCCATAGTTGCACGTCCGAACAACAGTTATCCCACATGGAAATTCGTTCATTGCTGTTTGCAGTCATGGGTCCGTTTCTGAGAAGCTTGAAAAAAAAGAAACCATTAGAGCATGGCCATAGCTGCGCTGTTAACCCCTAAATGCCCAAGGCCTATTTTGAGTGACTTGGAATTTTCTCTAAATTGAACAAAATGCCAAGATTTTGATAACTTGTATCAAATTTTTTTAAATTGTAACTGTACATATTCAAACTAGACATGTTAGAGATCTCATGGGAAAAGAAAACACAACAATATCACTTATGGAGTGAAAGATTATAATGATTGACCATGAGGGTGTTAAAATTGCAAAAAACTTTCAATCCTCTTTTCACAAGTCAAATCTAAAACAATAGTGACCAAAAAAATATGAGGTTAAAGGGTCTAATATATATAACCACAATCAATTTACGGCTTCTTAAAAACTACTCTCTAATTTTTTTAAATGAATTTTGAATGTGATTTTTGATCCAAGATGTAGTGTATTTGAGGCTCATTTCCAAGAGCTCTCAACACTATAGGGAGTGAAGATTGCAATGGGTACCCTTGCACAAAATCTTGTATAGAAAAATTACTATCATTCATTTTCCAGATCGGAATTTTGACACTAAAACTAGACTTCTAGAAGAACTTTCTAAAAATACAAACTACTAAAAATAGCAACTTGAATAGGTTTTATTTAACTTGAAAGTTTTGCAAACACCAAATTATGGTGCCTTGGGCAGTTAGGGGTTAAACAACACTGTAAATGATTTGCACCATTGACCTTCCTCTGACAAGGGAGAACAATGGTGCAAAACGTTTATAGTGTTGTTGCACAATGCAACTTTGGCCATGCTCATACACGGTACTCTTAACCTTTGAATGTTGACATGATGCTAGTTGTCTGATGAAAGATAGAAAAAATGACCTAGAGATGAAAGAGACCTTCTAGAGGTACTACGATCATGGAGTCCTACACAAACATTTAGGTGTTGAAATTGCACCATTGACTATAATGATAAATGCCATGTAATAGATGCCATGCTATCTTTGTCACAATTTTGATGAAGGTAGCATGCAAGGAAGGGTCCTATAAGAGTTTTTCTTGTAGTTATAAAGAGATGCGTAATAGTATTTATAACTTATTTTCTACTATGGTAATTGGTGTGATGGGTTGCATCTATTATAGTGCAACAAGCTAATTGTGGAGGCTATTTTGAACCCTCGTTTATATCTTGGGGAAAACATTGGAACTTTTTATTTGTTGTGCAAGATAATATTTGCAAAATCTGAGTTCATATTTGCAATCAAAGACCCCTAATTAGTCTAGGGAGGTGTTAACATCCTCATTAATATTAGGGGCTTTTTTAATTTTTCACCCTTACCTAGGGCTTTGCAATTGGCTTGTCGTACTACTTTAGACAAAACCGGCCCAACATGTAAAGGTTAAACATGAATAGTTTCGTTTCTATTTGTTGTTTCAGACTTCCATAAAACCTATCTATAGTGATTGTTCCTTGTATTTGTCCTTGGATTCGTCACCTAGTAATTAACCCTATAAGGATGTTGCAGGCCATAATGGTTTGATGGATGATAGAGAAGTTTTGCATGTAAGACAAAAGAGCAATTGTTCATCCTTGAAATTTTATGAAAAAATGGGAAAATCATCAATAGTAGTTTGGTTTCCAATGAATAATTTTGAAGGTTTTTAAAGTAGATGATCCAAACTATTTCTAAAAGGATGATTTCTATGGTAACGACTTCGTCCTTATAGAGTTAAAATTAATTCTTAAATGTCCAAGGCATTTTTTGAGCTTGTAGAAATTTACTCTAAGTTTAACAAAAAGATAACATTTTGATAAGTTTTTATCAATTTTTAAAAAAAAAAAAAAAAAAAAAAAAATATATATATATATATATATATATATATATATATATATATATATATATATATATATATATATGTATACAAATTCAAATTAGACATGTTAGAGATTACTTAAAAAAAAATGCAACAATGTCATTTATAGATTGAAAGATTATAATGTTTGATCATGGAGGTGTTAAAATTGCAAAACTAACTTGAAGTGTTTTGATCATCTTTTCACATGCCAAATCTAAAAAGTTGGTCACCAAAAAAATATGAAGTTGAATGGCCTAACATGTATAACCTTATTCAATTTATAACTTCTCAAAATCTATTCTACATTTTTTTTAAATGAATTTTTAATGTAATATTTTCTCCTAGATCTAGCGTATTTGAAGCTCATTTCAAAGAGAACTTAGAGCATCTCCACCCACTCACAAGATATAGGGACCAGGAAATGGGTTTTCCCAAGTCTTCTACGTCCCAGGCTTTTCCTAGCCAGGAAGACACCCCAACCATTCCCACCCCAATAGTATAGGCAAAGAGTTGAATCACATGTTTTAATGCCATTACTTTAATTGTTGGTTGTCAGAATTATTGAGCTTTGGGAAATGGAAATTAGGAAAAAAAAATACTATACTGGAATAAACTCAAAAGAAGTTGTGGGGTTCAATTTGCTTGAAAATTGAAGATCCAAAAAATGCACTTCTAGGTCTAAATCCACTTTTGAATCTACATCCAAAAATTAGGAAACTATTTGTTCTAAGAATTTTAAATATTGACTTAAAAAATGAATCCAACAAGTAGTTTCTTAAAAACAATCATGTTGTAATTTGCTTCAAAACAAGAACATCACTAATCCAAATGGACTACAAATGAAAGCTATGTAGACAAAAAAAACAATCCATAAGATACTAATAAATTAATCATTCAAATACTAGAAGTTGTAAAATTTTTACTCAAAATAAAGAATTAAACATAGAAAGTATACTTGAGGTTTGTTTGAAGTAGACCTCAAGTACACTTCAAGCACACTTTTACTTTTTACATTAAATTTAGTTTAAAGTAGAAAAAAAAAATCTATTGAAGTAGACTTTACATCAATATAAAAAGTAAAAACATGTGCTTGAGGTAATGTAAAAGAGTGTTGAAATAAAGAAAAACACTATATTGAGGTCAAGTACAAAAATTTATTAAAGTAAAATTGAAGCAAAATAAAAGTATGAATTGAGGTGTGCTTCAAATGCACCTAAAGCACACTTTTCATTTTCACATAGAATTTGATTTATAAAAAATAAAAACCAAATGTGTTGTTATGTGCTTGAGGTGTATTTGAGGTAGCCCTCAAGCACACCTCAATATTTTTTTCCATAGAGTTTGATTTTTTTGAAAGAAAAAAAATTGTGTTGAATTGTGCTTGAAGTGTGCTTGAGATTTTCTTCAAGTACACCTCATGCACAATTCAATATTTTTTTTTCATTGATTTTTAATTTTAAGAAAAATAAAATAAAATCTGTCGAGATGTACTTGAGGTCTACCTCAAGCATTCCTAAAGCACAACTCAACACAATTCTTGATATCCTAGTGGAATTTGAAATTTAAAAAAATAAAATTGTATTTGGTTGTATTTTAGTTGTGCTTAAGTTGTGTTTCAGAGCTTACACACACTAGAAGAAAATTGGGGCTTTTGCAACTACGATTAGCAACTAGTTTTGTAGTTGTACAACACATTTGTAATTGGGTGATAATTTGGAGCTCACAGTTGCAGTGGAGAAGTTGCACTAGTTGCAATGTAGTTGCAAAATCAAAAAGATTGTGTTTCATTAGATAGCCTACGTGGAACTTCATCGAAAGTCTTCTGACGTAGAACTTGCTTTTGTGCAACTTGCTTGCAACTTGTATGCAATTGCTTTGCAACTAGTTTGCGACTGCTTTGCAACTACTTTACAACTAGTTTGTAACTTGTAGATTTATAGATTTATAGATTTTTTTATCTTAATGACTGTAGATTTCAAAAATTGAATCTCAATGATCTGTAGATTTTAGAATTTAAAATCTAGCTTTTTTTAGATTATCAAATTCAAATATTGATATTAAATAGATTTCACAAGTTTACAAAACTTTAAATTTCAAAAGTTTTAAAATTTCTTATACTTTAAATATTTGTAGATTTCTATAAATTGTAGAAATCTACAAATTGTAAAAATTTGCAAGTTGTAAAATCTACAAAGTGTAGAAATATTACAATTGTAATATTAAACTTTATTACTTAAAGATGGTACAACTTACAGCTCTTATCCATCCAATCTAATGGTACTCTTGACAATTGAGATGGGACAATTGATATAAAACTTGATTTAATTATTTTCTAGTTGTATTCTAGTTGCAAAGTAGTTGCATTCTACTTGAATTGTAATCAAACTTAGATTATTCCCAACTGTAGTTTGATACACTTGACTCTACACAACCTAAAGTGGTCCATGTCGACAAGTGTGATGAATTTTGGATGTAGAATACATCATAGAAATTCTTTTGTTAGATTCCTGTAATCCAGATTTCAACCTGCAACTACTTTGCAACTACATGCAACTCGAAACTTCAATCTACAACTACTTAGCGACTATAATAGTGTAAACATGAAATTTGGTGCAAATACAAAGGGTTGTAGTTGCAAGGAAGTTGCATAGGACACATAGTTGCATATCAGTCGGTTGCGGCGGACATGATTTTCTTCTAGTGACATTATTAAACCTTCTCAGTCAACTCGCTTGAAGGGGACATGGTCTTGTGGTTTTGAGAGAGGTTTAATTTTTGGCATGACTTGCTTCATTTCCTCTCGGGGTGGGTCATTGGTGGCGAGTCCGGGCTTGCCCTTGCCCGGGAATGCCTCCTTTCTAGTGAATGAGTGGAAATGCTCTCAACATTACAAAAAGTCAAGATTATAGTAGCCCCCCTTGCATAAATCTTGAGTAGAAAACTTATAATCAATCAATTTCACAATCAGTTTTTCATGCTTAAACTAGACTTCAAAATGAAGTTTGCAGAATAATAAACTACTAAAAAAATAAAACTCGATTGGATTTTATTTAACTGCAAAATTTTCCAAATACTAGATTCCGATGCCAACATTCAATAGCAAGAGTAAGGATTGCCATTCCTCTCTTGAACAAAGTTCATCCTCGTAGTCTATGGTGGGTAATTAGAAGAGAAAGAAGGTAGAAATTTCATTATTAGAGGGGGCCACAACTTTAAAAACAAAGCCAACCAATGAGTATACGTGCCAACCCATGTTCATCACTTTCAGTCAATTGCTTAGAGTTCTATGATAGCTTCATTTAGTTTGTTACATACTAAATATCTTGGCATTCAATCCGTTACAACAAGCAAGTTTGTCAGATTTACTAATTATGAGGTTACGATTAATTATAGTAGGTCCTCTTCATTAATTCATGTAGGTGAGGACTTATCAGACTAGAATTAAGATTTTTCATCTAAACTTTTTTAACCTCCTTCTTCCAATCTTCAATCTCTGACAAAAATTACCAAGTGTCCTTACAAGGTAGTCTACTCTAAAAGCGACTACTTAAGCCCACCTAACTCATCATGGACTGTAAAACATATTTCAAACAACATGGCAGTCGTTCATAGATAGAGGTCGCATTTACAACATGGTCGCTTTTAAAACAAACTACCTTAGGTAAAGAATGGTGCAGAATATTTCACACCATTTCATTTATTGAATGGAATGATGAAATATTCCACATCATTCCGTCCAAGAGGAGGCAGCCTTTGTGTTGCTACAGAATGTTATGTGGGCATTTATTAGGGGTTAAGTTTTATCTCATTTTGAAGTCCAGTCAGTCTTGTGTGGTGGGGTACATTCTTGACTTCCGCGTAAGTCGGAAGGCCCTTCCTCGAACCCCTCGTGCAGGTCGGTTCCTGGAGAGAGCTCGTCACTCCCTTCTGCTCGAGCAACATCATTTCTCGGTCCTATTCCTGATCGCACTTCTCTTCTCATCACTCTCAGTCACTGAGCTAGGGTACTCACCATCCGGCAGGTACGTGACTTTGCTTTTGCTCTCGTTTGACTAGATTTTGTGTGGAGATTCGACTAGACTGTTTCCGATATTCTGGGTTGAGGTGGGTGTTTGGGCCTGTGATTTGTTTCTTCTCGTTGAGCCCTAGTTTCAATGAACTTGGTTTTGTGTGGAGAGGACAAGATACGGTTGTGTGTGATGTGTTCTTCGCATATTGCCCTTATTTGATTTGACTTGATTTGATTTTGTGTGGTGCGTACAGTGCTACCGATTGTCTGTGTAGGGTGTTGGAGATTTTGGAATTTGTGATTCGCTCTTCTAGTTGTGCGGTACTACTCATTTGTGTTGATTTGGTTTGGAGATTCAGGCCTACCGATTTTCGGTTGCCGGAGTTTTATTGACTTGAATTTGCGTGGAGTCGAGAGTACTAATGATTTTCGGTTAGGTAGGTGTTTTGTCTTTGTGATGCGCTCTTCCAGTTTTGCACCACTTTTCATTTGAGATGCTTTTGAGTGGAGATTACAGGACCACCAATTTTTTGTTGCCCTAGTTTTCATTGGCTTGATTTTGTGTGGCCTGAGTCTTGGGTACCACCGATTTTCGGTTTGGGGGGTGAGTATTTTGTCTTGGGAATAAGCTGTTCTTCTCGTTTTGCCCTAGTCGTCAGTTGATTTGATTTTGTGTGGAGACTTCAGTATTACCAACTGTGGGTTTTGTTCATTTTGTGCATCAAACCCTAACTCTATCACTTTCATGGCGACATTTTGTGGGTATTAGCTCGTTTTGTGGTGATTCTAAGCTTCTTATTTTTTCTTCATCTGTGACTCACACAGGAGGCGTTTCATTGAAGTCCAGGATTGCTGGGTGAATCTCGAGTTATTATAATACTTTCAAGCAGGACGACAAGATTGAAAAGCATACCCACTCCGCATGCCAGTCCATTGAATTGCTTGCTTGCTGTTACCTCTTTCCAAGCACTCAGGGTGACACCGATTTCTGTCAAGATATTCTAGGTCACGATCAACTGAGTTTTCGAAAATGGAGACGGAGCTCGATGAAATGCGAACCCTAGGCGTCGTCGGCATCTGCAAAGAAGCCTACACCATCACCAAGCTCCACATCCGTCTCTTCCTTTCCCTCGGTCTCACTTTAGTCCTCCCCTTGGGCGCCATCATGTTCTGCCACGGCTTGCTCTCCGATCCTTTACTCCGCAAGATCAACCACAACGAGCGAGAGCTTGAAACAGAAAGGGTCGGCTCCTCTGCCGCAGCTCATACCCGATCCGTCCTAGACAGCGAGCTTTTCGGCTTAGGCATCATCACCATCATCTACGCCATCTTCGTCTTGGCCTTTTCTCTTCTCTCCACGGCTTCCATCGTCTACACCGTGGCCAGCATCTACACCAGCAAAGGCTTATCCTACAAGAAAGTCTTAAGCGTGGTGCCCAAAGTCTGGAAGCGCTTGTTCATGACTTTTTTCTGGGCGCACATCCTCGTCATCCTCTACTACGTCGCCTTCGTTTTCATCATCGTCATGCTGCTGTTGCTTGAATATCAAACAGGAATTCCCTTTACTTTGCTGTTCATCCCATTGATGCTGATGTTTTACAGCTTTCTGGTGTACATTTATTTGGTTTGGCATCTGGCGAGTGTGGTGACGGTGTTGGAGGATAGTTACGGGATCAGTGCGATGAAGAAAAGCGCGGATCTCATCGAGGGGAAGAGGTGGGTGGGGTGGGTGATGATGCTGATTTATACAGTGGCCACCGTCGTGGTGTTGACACTGTTTAATCTGTTCGTGAAGTGGCCTCATCACCGTGTGGAGAGTGTATTTGGGAGATTGGTGGTGGGAGTGGCGTTGCTGGGGCTGTGGACGGTGGTGACGGTGCTGGGGATTGTGGTGCAGACGATTGTGTACTTTGTGTGCAAGTCGGTGCATTCGGAGAATATTGACAGGGGGTTGTTGTCGGAGCATTTGGATGCGTACTTGGGGGAGTATATGCCGCTCAAAGGGCCTATTGTTTCCTTGGAAGCCCTAGAGGAAGCGGAACTGGAAGACGTGTCACCGTTGCCGATCAGGTCAAACGGGGGAGTGTTTAATAAGGTGTGATTTTCTTTGCATTGAAAAGTCTTGAAATACTCCGTATTAAGGAGGCAGGGGGTCGTCATTCTACAGTTTCATTATGCAAGAGTCATGCCTTTTACAGTGGACCACTAGCCAGTAGTCATGGACAAGCTTGAATTCAAGACTTTTTACAGTGGAAGGATCCTCAATTCGTAACCTTCGTGGGAACTCAACTCCCTGCCCGGAAGTTCAAGAATGTTACGAGGAGGTTTACCTGTGTTTGTAGTTGTAGGGGCTGTAACTGTATGTATAGAATGGATGGATTTCTAAATGGAAGGCGCATTCTTTTAAAAATAAAAAGTCGTTTCTGTAAGCTATGGTTTTTCCAGCTGCTCTCGAAGTAATAAGTTACCTCCAGTGCTGTGGCTGTTTTGGAAGCTCCTCCTGCAGTTGCTCTCTATGCACTGCTGTATGCGTTTTCTCCGTTAGTTCGGTGGTGGAGCTGGATTAGGAACTTATCTTCATTCTTTTTTTAGGTGGGAATTGTTTGCTATTTGTGGCCAGCAAGTGTACCCATACTTTGCTTCATTTCTTGCTGTGCGCCACTGCGCCTGGAGACGCTGTCCTGGGGGAGAAATGGACTTCTGAGAATGCATTCCACTGTCTTCACAACTTTGCATGTTGAAATCATTTCAATGAGATTTGTAGAGGGTACAAATTTTTGGCAATCTCTCCATTGTACTTGGGCTCGGGATATTTCGAAGGTGGGTACCCCCCAAACCGCCCCTTTTTGCTACTGAGCCAGGATACTAGATACTGTACTTTTATTAGAATGGGCAAATTTCCATATTTTCTTGTTGGCAAGTGAAAGGAGGTTTGAATGCACCAAAGAACATGACATTTGAATACTATATGGAGAAGTTTATTTTGTTGAGGTTCTTAAATCCATTCTTTTACATAGGTAAGGTACAAATAGAGGATTTTTTTCAATAAATATTGCACCCAAGTGTTGTCCACAATAAGGTAGGGGGCTGTAAAAGCAACTCTTTACCAGCTGATTTGCATTTTGGGGAAGCTAAACTCCTTAAAACAATTTTTAGTAAATTTTCATGGTAAGAAAAATGGAATTGGCATCTAACCCAAGTCATTTCATATTTTTTGGACCTTCATAGAATTAGTTATGAATTTTTGAAGTTGAAAACACAGTGGTTTCTAAAAGCATCCCCCTCCTTAAATGTACACTTCTAGTACATGTTTGAGGAAAAATCTACCAGATCGCTTTTAGAGACAGGGTCACATTTACAGCCCCCTACCTTAGATCAACTTATGAAGCCATTAACCCTTAAAAGATGGTCCTATAACCATTGACTTCAAGTGTCATTTCCCATCACTCAATTGTTGCCATCTAGGAATTACATATATATATATATGAAGAATTCTATATTTATTTTTTTTAAATGAAGTTTAATCCCTTCTATACTTTACAAAAAATTTAGATTTTTTTGAGGAAAATTGATTTTTCTAAAAAAATTTGAATTAAAAGTGAAGAAAAATCACATCATGTAGAAAATTATCTCAAAAAATCTGAAAATTTCACCATGTTTGCATACTATAGTAACAAACATCATGGTGTAAACTCAATTTCTATGTTCTATAATTAGAATACAATAGACACTGAAAATACATCCAAAGTTCAAACCATAATAAAATATTCAATATTATGAATTTTTCCAAAATTATAATTGGAGTAGAAACTAGAGTAGATGACCTTCATTTCATCAATTGGATTCAAACTCAAAAAGTGTCATCTTCAAGGAGAAATTTTAGATTTAGAGCTAGGAGAAAAATACACTGAAATAACAAATTTTGCCATCCATTTTTTTTACTTATTTCTCATTAACATGAAAACAAACACTTGCAAGACTACAAGCTCAATTAGGTACCCTTCACAACCCTCCATGAAAGTTCAACAAGCAAAAAATGGATGAAAAAATACTTAGAGTCTTTCTTTGCAACACTTTCTAGTCATCCAACTTGCCATAAATTAGCACTGGTAGCATTTAGGGGTTAAAAGGGGGTTGTCCAAAATAGGTACTTCTACCTTACATATTGATTTTGTGGAGATGTATGTAATGAAATGATAGTGGTTCAAAGGTATCCAACAAGTGAAAGGAAATTCAAATACACCAAAGAATATGACATTTGAATATTGTATGCAAATATTACAAAGGGTCAAAGTTTTTTAGTCAAGGTTCTACAATTGTTTCTTTCAGATAGGTACATATTGATTTTAGAGATGTATGCAACAAAATGATAATAGTTTGAGGGTATCCATCTTGTATAGAACTAGATTTTGACAAATTAATTGTACCATCATACTAGTATTCACACTAGAAGAAAATCGGGGCTTTTGCGACTGCGGCTAGCAACTAGTTTTGTAGTTGTATAACATGTTTGCAACTGGGTGATAATTTGAAGCCCACAGTTGCAGTGGACAAGTCACACTAGTTGCATAATCGAAAAGATTGTTTTTCATTAGATAGCCTATGTGGAACTTCATCAATGAAGTCTTCTGATGTGGAACTTGCTTTTGTGCAACTTGTGTGCAATTGCTTTGCAACTAGTTTGCGACTGCTTTGTAATTAGTTTACCACTAGTTTGTAACTTGTAGATTTATAGATTTATAGATTTATTTTATTTTAATGATTGTAGATTTCAGAAATTAAATCTCAATGATCTGTAGATTTTAGAATTTTAGATATAGCTTTTTTTAGATTATCAAATTCAAATATTGATATTAAATAGATTTCACAAGTTTACAAAACTTTAAATTTCAAAAGTTTTAAAATTTCTTATACTTTAAATATTTGTAGATTTCTATAAATTGTAGAAATCTACAAATTGTAGAAATCTACAAATTGTAGAAATTTGCAAGTTGTAGAAATCTACAAAGTGTAGAAATATTACAATTGTAATATTAAACTTTATTACTTAAAGATGGTATAACTTACAACTCTTATCCATCCAATTCAATGGTACTCTTGACAATTGAGATGGGACAATTGATATAAAACTTGATTTAATTATTTTCTAATTGTATTCTAGTTGCAAAGTAATTGCATTCTAGTTGAATTGTAGTCAAACTTAGATTATTCCCAACTATAGTTTGACACACTTGACTCTACAAAACCTAAAGTGGTCCATGTTGACAAGTGTGATGAATTTTGGATGTAGAGTACATCACATAAATTCTTTTGTTAGATTCCTGTAATCCAAACTTCAACTTGCAACTACTTTGCAACTACATGCAACTCGAAACTTCAATCTACAACTACCTTGCGACTATAATAGTGTAAACATTAAATTTGGTGCAAATACAAAAGGTTGTAGTTGTAGGGAAGTCGCATAGGACACATAGTTGCTACAAAGGAGTTTCCAAAGCACCAAAGAACAATGTGACATATGCAAAAGATAGGAAGGGTGAGTCCTTTTGTTGAAGTTCTAGATTCTTTCAGATTGGTACATTTTGATTTTGGAAATGTACTCAATATGATTATAGTAGATTTGGGATAGTGATGCAATTATAGAGGCCCAACTTATAAGGAATTAGATTTGACTATGTTTTCACCAAAAACGCTCCAAAACTGCCATTTCTAAAGCAAGTACAAAATTTCAGAAAAAAAACATCTTTCAATATTTGTAACCATAGGATCTTGTATTAAGGGAGAGGCACCCAATGGCGTCCCTATACCCAATGCCATCCATTTCTATAGCGCACAATGATTTCAGGCTATAAATGTAGGTAGGCAATACATGGCTTATTTCTTTTGACCTAAAACAATAAGCAATCTAAAGTCCCGCTACATTTCTGTTCTAGAATGAATGACTGCTGTAGAAACGGATGGCATTGGGTACACAGACGCCATTGGGTGCCACTGCCTTACACTAGTTCAAGAAGATGTGGAAAAAATTTCAGAAATTTCCACCGTGTAGATTGCAAGATATAGTGTTTGAATTGTCAAATAACCATTTTTTGACCCTACAAAAATCCGGGCAGCTACACTTCAGTAGCTCTCATTTATATGAAAAAATATCCAAAATGTTTGTAACTCTTTGGATTAATTCTTCAATTCAAGTTGGCTACATGCTTAAAAATTTTCAAATAATTTGAAATTGTACAAGATGTAGGAAAAAATGAATAAGTAGAAAGAAGTAGAAAATGGTCCAAAATACTAAATTGTTAACTATTTTTTTATGGGATTAAAAAATGTCAATCCCAATGGTTGTAATGTTGTAATAAACAATATACATCCAATTTTTTTGTTTTTATTCAAAAATATAAAAAATTGAGTAAAATAAATAATTTCAAAGTTTATTTTAGTGTACAGATTCCATAAGTACCCATAAACTACCCACAAACTAGAACTTCTATAATTTTCATCTCATTAATCAAGATGGAATGATTCAAAGCTTTCCAATTAGGTAAAAATCTAAAGAACAAATTTGGAATTTGGGATTTTTAAAAAGTGATTTTTGAAGAAGTTTTTTTTGCTACCTGAGCTGCCTGCCGAGTAGAGAAAACTACATACCATACAATAACTTTTTCACTATGTAGTCAAAAGTTATGAAAATTGTTGGGCCTTACTGCTACTCTTCAGACACACGTTTTGTGAAAATTTTAAAGAAAAAAAAACTCCATTTGTAGTAAGCTGCCCAAAATTGCTATGTTGCCAAAAAAACGTAGTTTGTTCCTTTAGGGGTTAATTAACTAAGTGTACCATCATATAAAGATTCAAATCCATTCATAGTGTGACTATGTGAAGGTCATATACTAATAGCTAGTCCTAATTAATATATAAATATGGATTCTCACTACCATCAATATATAATGCACAAATTCACTACAAATTGACAATGATAAGATCCTTTATAATCAATCAGTCACCAACATGAAAAGAGACTAGCTGTACTAAATATTATTATTTTTGTCCCATAATTATACTATTCCCTTCTTGATAGTAATAAAGTATTATGAATTTGACAACAATTTTTTAATGCTTGCAAAAATGCACATTACAATCAAATGATTCTATAGTGAAATCAATGTGCAATGTGTCCACTTTAGTACCAAACAAGTGAATGTGGCTATTAATTGCAATCAAGGAAAAACTAGAAAGTAGGAGGTTACAATAGATACAAATTGTTGCATTTAAATAAGGACAAGCTTTATAGAAAAAGAAGCCTTCCCTTGCAATTACCTTGCCCACATTGTATGTTTAGATATGTACAAGAATGGCTTGGAATACAATAGATCTCATGGAAAAAAAATGAAACCACTGCAACACCAAAGATTTGGTGCCAAAAATGGTAGTGAATATGGGTTGTAGATTGGTTGAAAATTTGTGTTTGTTGGAGGTGTTTGCATATAAAAGTGCAGAGGTCCAAGACTAGACACTATATGTAGCCAAAGACAAAACAATTTAGTAAGTCACTTCCAATGATCTCAAAACAGTTTCAGGGTTTTTAGCCAAATGTTCATTTTTGGAAGATTTTCTAAAATTTATACAAATGGCATGAAAAAATTAAGTAGAAAATGAGCAAAATTTAGCCAGTTTTGGGATCACTGGTCACTTCTCTTAGCTCCAGTATATTTGGTAAGCATTTGTGGTTTGAAAAATTTGTATGAAGTTTTGGAAGTTTGGGAGTGGTTGGAGTCTAGTGGTTTCAAAGTCTGATTGTTGCATTCTAGCAAAACATTTACCATGCAATGTAGAGGGAAGGTAGGAGGTCTAAAATTAGGATTCGAATAGACATAAGAAGATTCATAGGCCCCTGGGAAGACTGTTTCACGGTTGTTCCCCAAAATTGTTCCCACTACTGCAGACCAGCCCTCTGCTGGTTTGAATTTTTTAATTTTGAAAAAAAAAATTAATTTTTTTTTCTCAAAAACTTCAGAATGTATTAAAGAGCAAAAAAATGATTTTTTTTTCAAAGAACATTTAAAAGATATTTAATAATTAGTATTTTCTAACGTGGCAGTCACTCGACCACATCAGCATAGCGTTCCCAATGTTCCCATAGCATTCCTAGTGTTTGAGAACTCGCAATATTCTAAACTGGTTAGAAATCATCTTATGAGATGACTGAGTAGAATTTTTTGTTCATAGATTTCTTACTTTTTGATTTGCATGTAGATTGCTTGATGCTAGCTTCTTTGTAAGTTAGTGTTCCTACTTGGCAAATTTTTTTTTTAATAATGTGGTAGGCATATTACAATTTGACTATATTAGGTTTTTAATTAAATGTGACAATTCTAGATAATTACACAAATCTACTTAACAAGTGCAAAAACTTATTGTTGTAAGAGATGAATTGAGACAATTCTTCTTATCATTTGTGTTGAGGGTTCTTGAAATTTTAGAAAAACAATGCAACTTGCAAGAACACATGGTGGTAGCCTCTCATATAATTGATTACTTGTTGGATAGTTTACTATAGATTTATTTCATGATTTATTAATGTTTCTTGCCACAATCTCGCTCCATTGCATAGATAGTCAAATTTTACAAGATGAAGGAGGAGACAAAGACAATGACATTGAAGATGAGGTTTTTGCTAAGATTAGGTTTAGGGTTTTAGTATGGTCATTTGTAGAGACTAGATTAGGGAACTTGTAAAGATTTTAGCATTGAAATGTTGATGGTTTTGCCATGGAGATTTTGAACATTTTTTGAAAATAAACTATACATGTATTGCTTTAAAAAAATGTAAAAGTCTTACAATCAATAAAAGAATTACTTTTGTACCACTTTCAAATATTTTGGAAAAGTTTTATGATCAATGGAGAATTGACACATGTACCCCTTTGTAATACATGTGTGACTTTTATAGAAAACAATACTTTACTACAATGCAATATGCTCAAAAGAGATACTAATTGCTTCACAATGAAGTACAAGCTAAGTACAATAATATGTAAAGAAAAAATTGGTTGCCTAGCTACCAATTGTATTAAACCTAAAACATCCTTGATGACTAAGATAGCCACATCCATGCAATGCCACCTTGTTCTATTATGTACCACCTAATTGTTGACCTTGAATGAATGCCCACTTACTATTGCCAAAAATCCATTACATGCTATTAAAAACAACCACTTAAAAACATCAAGATCTTTGAGGTTTCTAGTAAATTCATCAAGAAAAATCCAAAATTTGATCATTGTAAATTGCATAATTCAAAGAAGTGGCACTTTTTAATGTTTGTACCTTAAAAAGTTGACCTAAATCATTTTGATTGGATAATATGCTTCATGCATGAACATCCATAGTGTGTGTTTTGTTTGAAGCCTCTTACATAAAATTTGGAGATGTCTTTACATTTTTCAAATATTCACTTTTGTTTTTAGGTAAAATTAAAGAGTAACAATTAGGCAAGAAAGCTTAACCCTCACTCCAAAGTGTACACAAAGAATACAATACCTTGTATTTAGAATATTTAAATTCTAAAACATGAGGCACACGCTGGACTTGATAGACATGAAGGCAATTCAAGACTTTTTTTTAGCTTCATGGAATTTGATTGACTAAAGAAAATCTTAAAGTTTAATCATATTTATCAATTTTTTTACACTGTAATCTTACATGTCATAAATCATTGAGAGAATGAAAACACTATATTAAAGGAAAATACAACAAGTTGAGTGTAATTGATTATAGAGGCCATATTTGTTAAATTGAGACGAAATGGAAACTTTGAGACTTTAGTCCAATTCTTTGAGACCTTTATTCTAACAAATCAAAAATTTATAAACATGTCAACCTATATAAAATCAAAGCTTTGTGAATATAATAGCTTATCAAAGTCTCAATTCTCCAAATTCTTTCAAAATCAAATACTAATTAAAGATAGTATGAGATTGCGGATAGTTTCATTTTAACAAATATGGCCTTCAACATGGATTGAAAGATTATAGTATTTGATTATAAGAGATTTTAAATTTTAAAAGTCATTCAATAATATTTTTACAAGTCAATTCTAAAATTGTAATCAAAGAAAAACAATGAAGTTAAAGTATATCACACATAGAAACATAATTGATTTATGACATCATAATGTTATAAACTATATAAAACAAACTGAATAAATTAGCAATATGGTTTTTCTCCCAAAATTCAATGTATTCATTAGGCTCATTTGCAAGAGCTCTTAAGACTAGAAGACTAAAGTGCATTGTAGCCCTTACATCATAATCACTTTATTATCCTAAACAATTTGAAAGAAATTGTAAGTCTAAAGTCTTTTTTTTCACAATACAGAAACTCAAAACAAATGGGGGCATTAGTAGGATAAACACCATCTAAAATCTTTTGAAGAAACATTAATTGAATGTGATTCCTATTATTAAATTATCTAAGTATCTATTCAATCTTATTACACGTCCAGATTGGATTTTGCATTCTTTTGGTATAGATTTTTTGGACATTTTATAATGAGCTATAAACTTTTCATACCATTGAAAGAGGAATGTGAATTCACAATCCACCATAGGGTTATCAATAGATGTTTTATATTTTAAGCATGTATGTATAGGGGTTGACTTTAATAGAATCTCACTCCATATTACTTTATATAGTCTGAAGGCAATGGTAAGCTATAGGGGGTGGTTTTTAGGACAACCTATTTATACATTGTGTACACTCTAGTTCACATTGATTAAAATTTCAATTTTCAAACCATTTAAAATTTATATTTAGAGTGTAATTACTACAAAATTCAAAAGCCTAGTTCTTAAATTTATGCAGCTTGTATACAGTTTGGATATAAAAGTTTTATTTTGATAAAATAAATTGTCTCAAAGGTTTATAAATTTTGAAACCTTTCATATAATAATAATTTGACAAAAGAATCATTATATTTTAATAGAGAATAGGACAAATTTCTTCTTTAATTTTTGGAATCTTATTATTAAATTTCACTTGAAGATTCTATTACATTGTTGCATTCAAAATTGAAATTTATTTTTGGAGATGTAATGAATTTGATGTTTGGTATACTAGCATAAACCATACTTCTATGCCTTGTGTTGTTGTCACAATCAAATTAAAGTAAAATTAATTTATGATTTTTTAATCCATAAAAACTTTGAAATTCAATAACTTTCACACTATAGGTTGGAATGCGATAAAGCAAAGCCCATGCACCCCTCCTTGCAAGAGCTTTGTGATGGTATTAAGCATATGATCAAGGGATGCACAGGCTAAGAGATCTCAAGGGAACAAACAAAACAAATGACTTGTTTTAAGGTATGGATATCATATACAAAAATTGCTCATAATTCAAAGTTTTAAAGCATCAATGAGATAGTACATTTCAAAGTAAGAAATTCATGAAAACAAGTGCTCAGTGACAACATATTGAGTTTGCCATAAAGAACCATACGTTGATGTATTTAATATATGAGTTAAATACAATAATGCAAGATGCCTTCAACTAGCATGTGAATTTGGATTAATGTGGTTTATTTATTTAGTGGAATTTTTTGCATTAAATTTAACAAGATTTACATGAAAATATATGAAAGTAGAAGAAAATCATACAAATATTGGATACAATTACATTTATTGTCATAGTCATAGTATATACATAATGTAGACTGTACTACATTCATTTATATAAAAAAAAAAATTACTTCTACCTTGTAATTGATCTTAACATATTCATGTAATTTTCAAAATTTTAATAGCTCTCAAATGAACTCTTAATTCTTTTAGTTAATTTACAAACAAATGCCAAAGCTAGTTGAAGAATTGGAGATTTTAAACACAATTTTTGGAGATTTATGGAACAAACTATAAGATACATTTCAATTTGAAGTTAAATTTTATTATGTATTATTTAATTCAATAAAAATTGAAAATTAAAAAAAAATTATCAACAAAATCTAACAAGAGTTTTCATCCCACTTATTTGGAAAAATTTACAAGTATTTAGAATGATTTTTTCACTAATAAATTAGATTAAATTATTAAATAATGAAATTTTTTTATTAAAATTATTTGAAAAATTATTTCATGTAAGCTTGTAACTTGTACTTTAAAATGTTCAAAATTTATTAGAAAAATCTAATTCTTAATTAGTGATGGCAATTTTTGAAGTGTATGAATACTTATGAAAGCCATTGAAGTATACATTAGAAGAGATTTCATTGAAAAGAAGACTATAAATTCCCATGTAGTGCGAAACTACGGGAACTACAGATCAACAAAAAGTTGATGTGGTTGGGTGACAACCATGTCTAATTTTTTTTCAATTTCAATGGCCCCAAAAAATTATTTATTTATTTATTTATTTAATATTTATTATGGCTAACTTTTTTCAATTGTTCCTTCATTGTAGGGGGGAACTAGCAAGAAACAGCCTTTTAAGGAGCCAAATTTCATCTAATGTTTTAGTGTTATTTCGATACTTAAGAATCAATGCCAACAACAAAATATCAAAAATAAATTTTTACTTTATATTTTCAATAGCTAGGGGAGGACACTTCCCATTTTTTAATAACCTACGTGCGGCGGAATATAGGGTACATTTAAATAATCTTAGGTAAAATTTATAAGAAATTTACATATAAAATAGGGGACATTAAAAAGGCAAAGTGTTTTAAAAATAAAATAGGGATGATAATATGGCTGATTTTTCCGCTTTATGGTAAAATAGGGACTCTTTTAATGTTGCCAAGTAATGATTACAAGTAATTGATAGCCCCCCTAAAAATACCCCACCGCCGCACGTGGGTCCCCCAAATATACAAGAAGTGTCCTCCCCGGGTTCAATAGTCTACATCTTCCTAACCTCAACTAAAATTGAGGTGCAACACCTTCAATCAAAAACTATATATGGTAGAGGTACCTATTATTAACACCTCCTCCATTAACAACAAATAGGGTACCCTATTCCAAAGAAGTTGGGAATGGATTTCCATTTTCTCTTTGGAATGTTTGTCTTTGTACTTTTCCAAGGTTTGGACCAATAAGTAAATGACACATAAGTGAATATAAATGTAAGAAGTAATTAGTAGGAAAGTATTCTTGAATGATTGAAATTGGATGACTCTAGATGTTGGTTATAGATCAAGTCCAAATATTACCTTTCAAAATTCATAGTAATTTCAATTCAAGAAATAAAATTACCAATTTTTTTGCAATCTCCATTATTTCTATCAATGCATCTCTGGAAATATTTGCTTTGCCTTGTACTACCCTTGATTATATCCAAATGTGCTTATTTTATCAGTTACGGGTACTTCTATTATAGTTTATGTCAAACAAGACCTTCATGTCTATTATTGTTAAATTGAATTAATTAGAATAAGAGAGAGGCACCTACTCTTATCACTTTAAGTAATTATGTGTACTTTGAAGTTGAATCATTATATGCAATTATTTTTAATTGATTAGCAATTGAAAATCACAAATTTAAAAAAAAATCTTTTGAACATATATGAATATGCTTCGAACTGTAAAGTCCAAATAAACTTACATGATGTGCTCCAAAATGATTTTTTCATTCATGTAATTAAACGGTACATTTCGGGACATTCTTATATCTACGTATTTTCAAGATTGGTTTACGGTACAGTGTTGGGAAATGGGAATACAGTGTTAACGTTGTATCGCAGCTCCGTATCACTGGTGTACACCCCAAGTACATTCTAGGTTGCGGACGAGAGCCGTAAGATCTCCGAAGAGGCGATCGGGGCCGTCCACCAAGATTAGGGCAACTACATGACCCCCATTCCTTCTCTAGTGTCGTCCTCTTCCGCTTTCTCGCGGTGTCCGTCGTCGTCCCCGCCTCGCAGCAAATCTCGTCCACCTCGATTTTACAACACACGGCCGTTCAAAATGAAGGTGGTCGCTGCCTACCTGTTGGCTCTGTTGGGAGGAAACCCCTCTCCGTCCGCCAAGGACATCGATACCATCCTCAGCTCAGGTACATCACCTACTCGCCGCTGCTCTTTGGACCCATTTTTCTGAATCTTTCTGATGGAAATCTGCGCTACTGGTGTGTATTAGGAATTTTAGTGTTTTAATGAGCGTACTGATCGATGTCATGGTGGTTTGCACTTGCTTGCAATATTTAGGGTTGAGATTTAGGGTTTGGGATACACGGGTTTTGATTTGTGTAATAATTGTCTTTTGTTTTGTTCTATTTTGGTGAAGAGTCTCATTTAGAAAAGCTTGTGCCGACGAATGAGGCCCTCTTAGTCTAGAAATTTTGTGCTTGAAAATGTGCACTGCTGATGGCTGTTACGAAATGTTTAGTTTGCATATGTGTAGGGGTCGATGTTGCGGTGATACGTATTGGTATGAAAGTTGTTCGGGCTGAGAAATTAGACTTGTGGATGGGTGTGTTTTTTCTAGCGGTTGTCTTGCCATTTTGTTTTTGATTTCTGTTGTAGGGTGATTGATTTAAGAAATTTTGGTTATGCAGTTGGCGCTGAAGCTGATGCCGACAGGGTACGCCTTCTTTTGAAGGAATTAGAAGGCAAGGATATTTTGGAAGTTATTGCTGCCGGAAAGGAGAAGTTCGCGTCCGTTCCCTCAGGTGGTGGTGGTGGTGTCGTGGTGTCCGCCGGAGCAGGCGGTGCAGCGCCAGCTGCTGCTGCTGAGGAGAAGAAGGAAGAGGAGAAGAAAGAAGAGGAGAAGGAAGAGTCGGATGACGTGAGTTTCACTAGAATACCTATTTTATTCAAGTGTGAAACAGATTGCATTGGGACGTTGTTAGTGTTCAATAGTGCATTTCCTTCACTTCAAAGAATCTATTTCAAGAATAAAGTGGAAATGTATTTTTTGAGATGCTGACTTCATTGTGCTGTCTTGCTCTTGCAGGATATGGGCTTCAGCTTGTTTGATTAAGGTCACTTCGACTCGAGGCGCTTTTAGCTTCAACGCTTTGGGGTTTTGACTGTGTAGTTATGTGCACTTCTGTTGTGATCGCTCCCAGTGGCCGCGATCACGGGGATTTCGAAATGAGAAATTTTTCTTAATTACGGTTAACTTTTGGATTCTCGCAAATGTCATTCTTATCACATGGTCAATTTTGAATATTGGACCTGTTTTTTGTTGGGAGGATAGTCTGCTTGGAATTGCAACTATTGACGTTTGCGACTGCAGGTCTTGCTGTGATGTTTATTCGGATGTAGTTGTCATGTTTTAAATCTTTTTCTGGATTTTATTTCCTGAAAACTAGTGACTTACTTTCTCTTGCCATCACTGTTGTTGTATTCGATTGTGGGTTTGGGAATTTTTGGCACGGTTTAACCACCAAGTAGATTTGAGGACCACTCAGATTTTGGAATGCGTTATCTGTTACTTGGGAGCCTGTACTGGCTTGTACCACTTGAAATATGTGGGCATATTCTGTGCGCATTCTGTGGCAAAGATTTGGAATTAGTAGGTGTCGAAGACGTGGTTTGTATGACCAGATCATTCGACTAAATTGGACTTATGAACTTCATTTTATGCATGTGATGTCGTATGCCTTTGGGTGTTGGATTCCGCAGGTTATATGTGTTTGACGCTTGAAGCCACAGCTTTGGACTGAGCTACTGACTTCTGTACAATACAGATGTGATTGTTTGTCTATGTTCTGTCGAAACTTGCTGAGGTAGGTCACTTTCTTTTGCTAGAATTGGAGCACTGAGGACTACTGGCAGCGAGTACACTCAGATGTTGATCGTAGACAGTGGACTAGATTTTCCATCTGTAGAACTTTGGTCAGTATAGTAAAGCTCTCACCAGTTTTGCTGCCATTCATTCAACCTTGTGGGAGGTTGTATGAACTAAACAGAAACCTTCGAATGAACTGTAACTCATGTCATCAACGGTTAAGAATTTGGCATGTTTCAACAGACTCGGACATCCCTAACTAGGTGTGACGCAGACTGACAACTGTCATTTTACTTCATGTATCAAGTGATATAGAACAAAGACACTACACAATTAATTTGTGTTTTCCATTTCACCTCACAGTGTGTTTGAAAACAACATAGAGCAAGGCATGTGAATCTAGTGCCGTGATGGGGCATGGAAATGCAGTAAAGTTAATTTGGTGCCACCCCTATATCGTCCCACTATGATTAAATGACAAATGATCCATAATGTTAAGAATGTGACCTTTGGTATCAAAATGGCATCAAGACAAACTGGGTCAACTATTCTAATGTTTGTCTGGTTTGTTGGTTTGCTATGTTTAGATCTTTGGAAGGAGGGGTGTGAACTTTGTTTCACTGTATTTGGGCTTATAGTGAGAAAGTTAATGAATTTCAAAGCTTCTATGAGTACAATAAGATTGAATTAATTTATCTTTGTCTTTTGATAACTGTAACTTTCACATTGCATATCCAAACACTAGGAAACGAAGTCCTTGCACTCCTTTAACCCCTAAAAGCCCAAGGGGTTAGGACAAAACACAAATGTGCTATAAAATATAAGAATTACAACTTTTTTGAAGTTAGTATCAAAGAAGATAATGTAAAGCACAACAAGTAGAAAGTATCCATACAGTCAAAATCATAAAAATGTTTTTAGATTATTTTTAAATGAATTTTGAAGATATAATTTCAAAAATTCACCAAAAATACAATTTCTATTTTTAAGATTTGAAATTTTTTATGATTGGTCAAAATTGTATTTTTTATTGATTTATAGAAAAATGCAAAATATTCAACTTCTAAAAGCCCAAGGGATTAAGACAAAATACAAATGTGTTATAAAATATAAGCTTTACAACTTTTTTGAAGTTAGCATCAAAGAAGCTAATGTAAAGCACAAAAAGTAGAAAGTATACATATGATCAAAATTTAAAAAATATTTATAGATTCCCTTCAAATGAATTTTGAAGATATAACTTCAAAAATTCACCAAAAATACAATTTCTATTTTTATGATTTGAAATTTTTTTTGATTGGTCAAAATTATGGTTTTTATTGACTTGTAAGAAAATAAAAAGTATTTACTAATGAGAGCATCAGTAATTCTCCCAAATAGTAAGTTTTTCAACACTAAGCAATTTTAGACACTTTGTACTATTTCTCCTTTTTTTTGCTATAACTTTTGTTTGACCGTACTGATCTTAGTTTTGAATATCAATGTTGAAAGAAAACCCAATTTTTTCAAAACTGAAAAAAAAAAAATTTTGAAAAAAGTTTTTTTTTGCTCAAAAATTCTGCCCGAAGTCAGGCAGCGACCAGAAAATGGTCGCTTGAGCGCTTAGGGGTTAAACATAGGGCTATCTATTGGTATTAACCCCTCACCACCCAAGGGGCCCAGAAGTGTTCTCACACAATCTAGCAACCAACTTCAAAGTATTGTAACTTTTGCATATGATGTCCAAATTCAATAAAAACTTGTTGGGAAAGTTGTGCATAGAGGTCTAATTTCTATGGTAAATTTTTAGATCAATCCAAGTTGTATTGAATTTTTGGCAGTCAATCAAAGCTTTCAGGTTCAATTTGAATTCACCAAATTGTATTTTAGGGCTACAACTTTGGGGGCTTGTATCTGTTTCATTCAATGCTTGATTTCAATCAAATTTTTGGGTTTTGTTTGCCTTGAGGTCTAGTTATTGTGATAAAAGTTTCATGTCAATCCAAGTTGTTTTGAATGGTTGGAAGCAATTTGAAGTTCAAAATCTT
This sequence comes from Thuidium tamariscinum, assembly GCA_947034885.2. Classification (NCBI taxonomy): domain Eukaryota; kingdom Viridiplantae; phylum Streptophyta; class Bryopsida; order Hypnales; family Thuidiaceae; genus Thuidium; species Thuidium tamariscinum. The sequence goes on from OX344755.2 coordinate 10,532,753, forward strand.
GCCATTTTTGGAGTGCAGTGAATATTGGCAACTTATAACTTCTTATAAACATGGTTCATTTACAACAATTTTTGTTGGAAAAGTTGAGCATACTAGTCTACTTTTTGTGGTTCAAATTTCATATCAATCCAAGAACTAATGAGTGACTAAGAAGCATTTTAGTAAAGAGAGGTTCAACCATAGATATGATTTTTTGCTACTTTTTTCACTGTTTTTTGTCATTTCACAATTTTGCAAACACAACAAGTCAATTTAATGATATTTTTTTCACCAAAGTGTTTTTCTTTTACTTTTGAATCATTTTGTAGTTTAAATTTTTTTCATTTGAGTAGATTTAGAAATCAAATTTCACCTCTAAATGTGTTTTTAAGAAAATTTCAGCATCTTCTTTGAACACTAAAACATTATAATCTTTCAATCTATACGGTCAAATGACTCCAAATTTAATCTACACCATCTTTAACATGCACACTACAAGATTGTACGGTTAAGATTTTCATACATTACTCACATTTAGACTTGTAACACTTGAAAAGTAGGGTTGTTTTTTGACATAGTTGGGCCTTGGGCGGTGAGGGGTTAAGAATAGAACTTGTAACAAACATTGCAACTAAGTCCTTGGCATTCCAAACATAAAAAACTTAACTTTGTAAAGTTAAAATATTTATTAATTTATTTTTTATTGTAGGAACAACATAGGACACACTAGTTTTTATGAAATATATATAGTTCTTTACTATGGTAACTTCTAAGCAATTTTGGAACGAAATAATTGAAAGTATACATGCTATTATTTGGGGAAATTATAATGTGATACGAAGAACCAAGGTAGCCATCAATATAGTTCAATAAGACTAAGAAGGCAAGAATCATAATACTAAAATCATAACTCCCTCTCTAATATCACAAATGCTATCATTAATACTAGGGGCTGGTGCTTGGTATGCTATGCATTCACTGTATCACATATTAACCCCTAAAGTTCTTTGACTATGTTTCCACTAAAAACTCTCCAAAACTGTCATTTTTAGTGCAAGTACCAAGTTTTAGAAAAAAAATATTTTTGGACAAATGTAACCGTAGGATCTTGTAGTAAAGTAGATAGAAATGATGTGGAAAAAATTTCAGAAGAATCCACCGTGTGGATTGCAAGATATTAGCGTTTGAATTTGAAAAATTCATTTTTTTAACCCTGCTGAAAATTGGGCAGCTGCGGTTCAGAAGGTCTGATTTGTATGAAAAAATGGTCAAAATGGTTGTGCTTCTTTGGATTCTTTAGTAAGAACAAGTTGGCTACGTGCTCAAAAAATTTCAAATCATTTGGAATTGTACAACATATAGAAAAAAAATAGTAAGTAGAAAGAAGTAGTGAATCATGTAATATACTAAATTGTTAAGAATTTAATTATAGAATTAAAAAATGACAATCCCAACGGTTGTGACATTATAATAAAATATCTACATCTAATTCTTTTATTTTTTTTCAAAAATATTGAAAATTGAGTTAGATAAACGATTTCAAAGTTTATTTCAAAGTAAAGAATCCATAACTGCCCACAAACTAAAAAACTTCATAACTTTCATCTCATTGATCAAATTAGAATGATTTAAAGCTTTCCATGTATATATAAGTTTGACAATCCAATTTCAAATTTCAATTTTTCAAAAAAGTGATTTTTTCAGATCTGCCCGAACTGCCCGAGTTGAGAAAAAAGCAACATATTATGCAATAACTTTTTGACAATGTAGTCAAAAGTTATGAAAATTGTTGGGCCTTAAAGATATTCCTAGATCCCATGTTGTGTAAAAATTTCAAAGAAAAATATTAAAAACTCCATTCACAGGTACCTGCCCAAAAAAGTTATGTTGCCAAATACAAAGGGTTGGTCCTTTAGGGGTTAATAAAAAATTTATATATTTGAATAGAACGCATGATATTGATTTCAATAAGTTCTTAAAATAATTATTTTAAGTATTTTATAAGAATGTTTTCAATCATGAATACATGAAATTCTTATTGTCACACAATGTGATATTACAAAAAAGGAGTAGCAATTTGCAATCACTTTTGTAATATCACTTTTTACAAAGAGTGATATTATAAAAATAATGTAGTTGTTGCAATGAAGGTGATATTAAAGAGGATCCACAAGAAGATATAGTAGAGGTAGCAAATCCATTGGTTTTCTTGGCTTAACACTTCTTTGCACTTCTATGATTTAGTGCTTTTGTGAGATTTGAGCTTTCTTGATATCAATTTTCTAAATTCTAATGATGATTGCATAGCATAGCAAGCACCAACCGCTAGTCCCTTCTAAGGTCAAAGTGAAATTTTTTGTAGTACCAATATTTCAGATTTCAAATGAGAAGAAATAACTTTGATGAAATTAATAGCATACTTTTAAAAAATGCAATCAAGGTGGTTTTATATTTTTCTTGAACTTGTCATAGCTTCAAGTTACAAATGTGTCCATTCAAATTCATTTTTGAGGTATTGGAAGACAAAAGGTCTTATATTTTAGTACATTCACACTAATGTTGTTGCCCTTTTAATAAAAAAATGTTCTTGTAATTCACCTTAAGTTCAAAGAAGTGATTTGAGTCAATCATTCTATAATCTTTAATATTGATCCTAAAGTTGTCTAAACCAGAAGTTTTTTTCCCATCTTAAACCTCTTGGTTCAACTTTAACCCATAATGGTTTACGCATCTCAGAAGCAGATGTACCACATTCAACCTTGATTGTTTCTTTCAATATAACCAATTGTGGTATTTGGTTTAAACTAAGAAAATGAAACTTGAGAGATTTTATTCTATTGAAATATTGAATAAAGCCAAAAATTCAAAGAATTATTGCAATTGCAAGCTCTATGTATTTGAATCCATGTATGTTATGTTTTTTTCTTTTTGTTTTAAAATGGATCTTTGCCATTAAAATTAAAATTTTAATATTTCATTTTCACCTTCATTTATAGGAAAATATCCAATATTATTCATATATATAATCCAATGAATAAAATTTTATTTCTACCTTTAACCTCCAAAGACAAAAAGGACACAATGTGTCTTCTTCAAGTTTTCAATGGAGAATTCTCAGTAGGACAAAACAAATCTCAATATTTTATACACTAGGATCTTGTAGAGTATCAAGTAGACATATTTGTTGCATTTTCCAATTTTTGAAATTTCAATGTGAGAAGTATTTGGGAAATGTTGTCTAATAGAAAAAGAAGCAAATATAATCTTTTTCCATTGAAAGGAATAGTAGGGTTGGAAAAGAAGAACTTTTGGAGGCATTTCTAGTCTTTTATTCTTTACAAACATACTTCAAATTTCAAATTTGTACTTTTAACAATTTCAAAATGCAAGGTTCATTTGGTGTGATTAAGAATACAAAAATAGTTGGATTGATTCCAAATTTTTTGAAGATGTTCCAAATAATGTGCTAATAATATCAACTATTAAATTTTTTTAAATGACATATAGATAAGTTTTTAAAAATTTTATAGGATCTAATTTGGCTAGTTTTGGGTAGTATAGATTGTAAAATATTTTGTATAAAATAAAAATTACAAGTTTTTTGCACCTTGTGTGATTATATTTTTTGACTTTAAGCCTTCTTAATTTATAATTTTTCAATTCTAGAGTTTGAATGTAAATTTTTTCATTACAGAAAATTGAGTTGAGAGGATGAGAAAAAATAAAAATAAAAACAAATTTACTTTCAATCCTTAAAAAAATGTTGAGTAATAGTAGGTACCAACAATGCTAGTATATGAGTATAGAAGTGTGAGCCTATGAGCCTATGAACCTTGAGCCCAAATATAAGTAAGTATCCTACACTCATTGAAGGTGTTTATAACATAAGCACCTATATAATATAGGTTTTTAGAACATAGATACACTATAACCGTTGAGGTGTCTATAATATAGACACCTATACTACAAGTGTATAGAATTCTAGGCTCATAGTCTCACACTTTCTATGTTCACATACTAGCAATTGTGTAGTAGGTACTAGAGAGAAGGAAAAACTAAATTGTTAATATCTCTAAGATAGAATTTCAACATTTTAATTTCAACATTACAATTAGTCTAAAAAATAAATAAACCACTTCAAAATTTATTTATTTTTGAAATTGTAAAATTTGATTAAAAAAAAATCTAATATATTTTTTTCTTAGAAAGATTCTATAAATAAGATGTTCCTTGACTTCCACATTATTAATCTAATAGGAATGAATTAAAGATTTCTATATAAATAAAAATATGATCTATAACAAATAAATTCTTAAAATTTTCATTTCAAATATTTGAGGATTTGTTTTGCTACCTGGTGAGATGAACATTGTGCTTAGGATGGCATAATTTCTGCTATTAAAATAAAATGGAAATAAAATTTATATTCCTAAAAATTAAATGTATTTTTTATTTTAAATTAATGTTTCAAAAAATCACAATGAAATTTGAGACTATAGAAGCCTATTAAAATCCATTTTGTCCCTTGTAGGAACTTTGGTCTTTTAGGAATTTATTAATTATTTGGCAATTAGATGCCCAAAGTTGCTTGCAAGGTACAATGTGCACCTTGTCATTTGTTGCATTCAATAAACTACAAAGTCACTTTAAGGTAATTTTTTGTCAAATTAGAAAAAATAGGCATCAAATAATATAATTTTCAAAATGAGGCAATTAAACCATCACTTTACAGTATTACCTTTCCAGTAATAGAGGTGTTCTAGTAAGCAATAGTGATTTTTAGTTTGAATAATTCAACCATAAAAAATTGTATTAGACAAGTGTGAGAATATGTGGAAAATATTCAAAAAGACTATAAGTTACATTCAACTTAACCCCTAAAGGTTTTTGACTATGTTTTCACCAAAAATGCTCCAAAATTGTCATTTCTAATACAAGTGCAATTTTTTTTTCAAACACATTTTTGACTCATGAAACCATAGGATCTTGTAGTAAGGTGGTTTGTAAACATGTGGAAAAAATTTCAAAAATTTCCACTATGTAGATTGCAAGATATAAGCATTTGAATTGACAAAAATAGTTTTTTTAATCCTGCGAAAATCCGGGCAACTGCACTTCACAAGGTCACATTTGTGTGAAAAAAAATTCAAAATGGTGGTTACTCTTTGAATTCATACTTCAATGCAAGTTGGCTACATTCTCAAAAAATTTCAAACCATTTGGAATTGTACAACATATAGGAAAAAATAAGTTAGTAGAAAGAAGTAAAAAATGAGCCAAAATACTAAATTGTGAACATTTTTTTCATGGAATTGAAAATTTTCAATCCCAATGGTTAAAATGTTGAAATAAACAATCTACACCTTCTGTTTTTATTTTTTTCCAAAAATATGAAAAATTGAATTAAATGAAGAATTTCAAACTTTTTTTGTACTGTAGAGATTCTGTAACTAGCCGCAAACTACCCCAAACTCAAAATCTTCATAACTTTTGACTCATTAATCGGAATGGATTGATTTAAAGCTTCCCATGTCTGCATAAACCTAAAGAACCAATTTGAAATTTCACTTTTTTCTTAAAAGTTTTTTTGAAGAAGTTTTTTCAGCTAATCGGGCTGCCCGCCGAGTAAAGAAAACAACATATCCTGCCATAACTTTTTAACTGTGAAGTCAAAAGTTATGAAAATTGTTGGGCCTTAAAGCTACTCCTCGGGCACACATTGTATCAAAATTTCAAAGAAAAAAAATAAAAACTCCATCTGTAGTGAAGTGCCCAAAAATTTATAATCTCAAAAAACGATGTTCAGGGCTTTAGGGATTAACCTACTCTATGAGCTTAATTACAATAACATATTGCAATAAATCCTAAATCACTTATAATTTTCTTTAAAATCCTTTGTTTTTCATGTGTTTTTTAATTTGGAGATAAATATGTTCATAATGCCTATTCTCAACTTTGACATGATAAAATTGTTGTTAACTACAAAAAGACCACAACGCATTTTGGACAAAAATTATCTGAAACTAACACTTCTTAGGGCAAAAAATGATTTAATTTTTTTCTTAAATTCAACCATACAAATTTTTACTAGACTATTATGAATGTGTAGGGAAAGAATTCAAAAACTTTAGCCAAACTTATGACATTTGAAGTTTGAACAAAAAATACTCTTATAGCAAATTTTATTAAAATAGCGGTATTCCATATGCCATTTTTCAAACCGTGTATTTTGAACTCAAAATTGACATCTACGATTGGTATAGATTTTTAAATATCTAAGATTCATATAGATTTCAAAAATGGCTATGACTAATTTTGATTTCAAACTACATGGTCTAAAACATCTTGGACTAGTATAGATTTCAAACATCTATAAAATATACAAATTTAAAAACCTATGACTAATTTAGATTACAGATTGTTTAGTTTGAACTGTGAAAGTGTCAAAGTAATAGAATTTTGCCATTTTCATGAAATTTTCCATTCTTCCAATTATACCCAAGCAGGTCAATAGACTTAAAACTCTACTCAGAGATTTTGCACTATACATAGTTGTTTTCGACATTTGCATCTTACATTATATTAGCTTCATATCCACCAAAATTGTAGAAGTAGAAGAATGGTTTTGCGAATGCTATCTACAATGCCCAAAATATTAGGGCAACATAACTTTTGATCTAAGCATCTTATTGGAAAAAGAATTATATTCACACCAAGATAATACATGTTGACACCTAAAATACCTAATATGAATTGAAAGATAGTTGGGCATATTGGATAAGAATACATAGGTGATTGCAAGAAACACTTGTACTATTTGTTGCGTTTTCATGATTTTTTGGGAGAGTAGTTTAACCCTTTAGTGACCATGGTTGATTTTGGGGGTGGACATAGTTCTTCAAGAAAGTGAATTTTGTGGCCACTCTAATGATGTAATTTTAGATCAAACTGTATAAAGTATTGCCATAAGGAAGATTCTTGAATTTAACAAAAAATCAAACTCATCCAATGGTACAAATTGCTATAAATAAGGTAAAAGGTCCATAAATCAACCTTTTAAGGGCTAGAATTGAATTTTTGGGGGATGGAACATCTTTAAATATTTTTCACTAAATTTTTCTCAAGAGGCAAGTAGAATAGGCATCTAACCCAAGTTGTTTCATATTTCTTGAAGCATTTTGAAATTAGTTACAAATTTTTGAAATTCACAAAAAATGGTCATCTATGGTCATCAAAAGCAATACCCTTCTAAAATGTGCAGATTTGGTACATTGAAGAAAGCAAAATGAACCTCTAAATCATATTTACTTTTAGAGCCTTGTTGGAATTTGAGTTGTTTCCCTTAATCCTCAAAAATCAATGACTTGAATGACCCTTTAGAATTTGCACTACATAAATTTTAATGTATAAGTTTACTTTGGGCAATCATGAGATTACAAAGAAACACTTATGCCTTGTCAAGACATCAAAATACAAAAAAATCTCACAAATTGGTTGATATTTTTTTGTATTTTTGTTGAACACTTCTCATTTGAGAGTCCAGGCCATTTGAGTTGGCAACCTCATAGCTAATGCATTAATATTCCAATTCTCTTGAAATTGGTTTTCTTTGAAGCACATGAAGACACTCTAATTGCGTTACTCTTTGAGATTTTTGTGATCAAATGTATTTTGAACAATATTAGACCAAGAGTGCAAAAATCAACGAAAAAGTAGTCAACCGGTCACTAAAGGGTTAAAGGGTCATTGCAAGAAAGACCGACCGATTTATGTAGCGTTTTCCACAATACTGCTGAAATTTTTGGGAGTACTGTATAATTAGAAAAACAATTTAAAAAAAATGTAAAAAGTATGTTTTAGGTATATACCTCTAAGAAGAAGGTACCGTAGGAAGGAAAAGTGTAAGAAAATTCTCTAAGTAGGAGAACTAGAAAAGTGCAAATTTTCATGAAAATAGGTACTTTGACATTTTAATTTGTAAAAAATAGGAAAAATAATTTTAAAAAAAACTAAAAATTTTCAATTGGGGAGAAATTTATGATGAAGAGATTTCATCAAAAGAATGATCTCAAAACCATCTTAAATGTTCAAAAGTATGCGTGCAAGGGAGGCCTGTTCGCACATATGTAGAGGAAAGAGAATAATGATTTTTAAGATTTCCTTTGGTATAAACATGCCTACCTAGTATGGAAATAGGCTACAAAAATTTCAGCTTTAGATCATTAATTTTGGATGCTCTCCAGTACTAAAAACCCCTAAACTGCAAAGTGTGACAAATTAGCTTAATTGAAATTTAATTATAAAATTATTTTTGAAAATTTCTGAAAAATAAGGGATTTGATTTTTGTCATGTCAGAAATATTTAGTCAAAATTTCAAGTTAATATGGTTCATACTTTAAAAGTTATAATCAATAACAACTCCGTCATTCAAAGTGTGACGCAAAATAGTACCGGTCTTTCTTGCAATCACCCTAAAATTAGAAAATTAATTCTTTTTAAATTTGAAAAATATGACTAATTATATACCTTTGAGACAAAGGTACTTGGGGAGAGAATTGCATAGAAAATTTCTCTAAGTAGGAAAACTAGAAAAGTGCCAACTCTCAAGAAAATACATACTTTGTTGTTTTAATTAGGGAAAAATAGAAAAATTAAGTAAATTCACAAAATCAAAACTGGAAATTTGTAACAACTTTATGGAAATGATCATTCATTAAAATAATTACTAAAATAATACTTTATATGTTTCAAAATGCAAGTAGAAAGTAGCTCACTTTGTAGACTTTGACACCACATAAAAATAACTTTTTAAAAATTCCTTCCATGGAGAGCTACAAGTCTAAGGTGGATATACCTTAATGCGTCACTTTTTGACACTGTGCCTAATTACTATTATTGGTCTGTTCAAATTTTCATATAGTCTTCTTGGCAAGTGAAAGCACATTCCAATGTATCAAAAATCGCAGCATTTGGAAACAATATACAAAAGTTATTAAGGTTTGAATTGTGATTCTAAAAGTATTCTAGCCAAATAGGTGCATAACGAAATTCAAAATTGTACATCAACTATAGATGACGCTTTTAGGTGAGGTGCGCTTTTGGGTTTATCCACCTTACTTGAAGACCATCTCATCCAAATTTCAGCTCAAAATTTGTTTTTTTGGATACTAAATAGTACTAAAAACCTCCAAACTTACTAGTGTGACATTCAATCAAGGTCTATTTTTGGATGATAAACTATTTTTGAAAACTATGAAAAATTAGGAAAAGTTTATAATAGTTATGACTAAATTCCCTACAAATCTTGAGTCAATTGGAGCCAAAACACAAAAGTTATGGCCAAAAAACGGACCAACATATAGCATGTGATGCAAAATAGTACAAGTGTTTCTTGCAATCACCATCTATGGGGCGACGCCTTGTTATACTTGATTCATCATGGATCATTGACATGAGATAATTTTATCACATGCCGTGCCTTTTAAGAACCCATGCTCTCTTTATTCATGAAAAATTTCCTACTCCATGAAATACAATTTTAGAAATTAGACATTAAATTTAATGAAATTAAAACATTCAACAACTATCTAAAATAGCTTCAAAAGCCACTTATTTTGTATATATCAAGAGATGAAAAGACAAGTTCTTTATACAAGAGGATGGTAGGAGGTAAAACAACCCATTTAAGATATGGAAATTAGATTGAATAGAAGCTCAACCATTGCTAGTTTAGTCAAAAGCAAGAATTGTGTTTAAAGTAGAATTTCATGCCTCATTTTAGAATATTAGAATATTTTTTTTAAAGTCTTTGAACTTAAGTAATGTGAAAAATAAAATTAGTTTCCACCTCTAAAAATCCATTCAAAATTTCAAGTTTCCAATCAAAGGTTATAGACAAATTTCAAAGAAGGATTGCAAGGGACATTCCTTCTTTTTCTTCTTTTCAATTATCTTTTTTGACTTTTATCTATTAATTAGTTTTTTTTCAAAATTCAAAATCTTCAATGACTTCTTGAAGATGAAAGTTAGCATGATCATATACATGAACTTAGTCGAAGGTCTTTTAAAAAAAATTTATTCTAATATACCTAAATGAAGCTTAAATCTTGCTTTGAACACAATTCCTACATTTGATTTAACTATAAGTAGTTGAACTCTTGCTAATTCTAAAGAGAGATTTTAGCACTATCCATAGTTGTTGTTTTTGACATTCGCATCCTATATTATTTAAATGACATACCTATCAAAATTTCAAAAATAAAATAGTAGTTTTGCTACCTAGACATCTCCAAAAATCTAAGGCACCATGACTTCTGATGTCAACAACCCTATTGTAAAGAAAAATTTAAATTTATACCAAGGCAATAAGGTGGGTAGACCCAAAAGCGCACCTAACCTAAAAGCACCATCTATAGTTGATGTACATTTTTGAATTCCATTATGTACCTATTTGGCTGGAGTACTTTTAGAATCACAATTCAAACCTTAATAACTTTTGCATAATGTATCCAAATGCTATGATTTTTGGTACATTGGAATGTGCTTTCCCTTGCCAAGAAGACTATATGAAAATTCGAACAGGCCAATAATAGTAACTAAGCACATTACCAAAAAGTGACACTTTTAAGTGTATCCACCTTACATATTTTCACCTTGTGTCAAAATTTCATGATCATCCGACCCCAAGTTGACTTTGTGCAGTACCTACCAGTACCCAAGATTTTCTTCAGTTTTGTGTGTGTGTACGTTGAACTTTCACTTGGTCCTTTCAAGGAAAATCACTTCGGCTACGCTGTTTCAAAATACGTGGTCCCAACTCCCCGAGTACTACAAGCGCGTCACCCAATCATGCAGGTCAAAGATTTTTAATCCAAACTGGATGGAAAGCAGTTGAATTTGCAGTGGCCTTTTTACGTTTTTTCCACTGTAGAACTGTAGCGCCAGGAGGATTGTGTTTTGCGTGCTGATGTTTTCTGATGCGTGCTTTTCACTTAAACAAATAATTTTATTAACTCACTTCATGCAGAATCTGAGGCTCCTGGAATCCTTCCTTTGAAATATCCTTTATCCTTCACTCCTTCCAATGAGCTTGGCCACTTGGGTAGCAGCATGTGACAAATTTGGCTGTAAACTGAAGTCGGAGTCTTGCATCCGGGCGAAAGGGAGACACTACATTGGGATTTGTGAAAGCATAAAATGAAACTCTTTGATAAGATTGGTGCTGATTTTCACAACATAGAATAAAATAAACTTCGGCTGGTTAATATTCTCGAACACCCACAAAGTTCCACAGAGACTGGCATTGTGAGAAACATTCCCGGCTCAGGAGACCCCGCCTGTGGAAGTAAGAAATTCATGGATATGCTCAACGGAAACCAGGCAAGACGATGATTACAAGGCAACGGAAACAAGGCAACAATAACTTCTTCCCAATTCGACCGTTGCTACAATCGCAGCTTTCCGTGCACGTGTGCCAAAACTCGTTTGGAGAATTCATGGTTGGTTCTTGACAAAATTGTTGTCACTGGTGGTCAGGAACATAATTTACAACTCGGGCAGGGGCACTCCTATGATTAGTTCAATCACAGTGTTTATTGCCCAAAGAATGCGAATCTGATGGTCTATCCTACATGGAAACCCCCCTAGCTAGCTACAAGCGAGATGCTATGGCAGTGAAGACCTAATTACGTTTGCGGATTTACAGCAACTCGACCGGGCCGCCAAGGAAGAGTGCGCAGATCAGTGCCAGCGCCAGGACGGCGAGAGGTGAAGTCCTTATTAAGCTCGAAGCTGCTCCACTGGTGGGGAAGTAGTCTGGCATGGCGCATTTCTCCCCGTTGAACCAAACCTGAGTCGGGAAGCCATCGCCCGCTTTCACCACAATCCCTGGCGTGGATTTCTTGGTGAAGGAGAACACCGACTGCAACACGGAGACTCCCGTCTTGGCCAGATTGGAGCCCAGCAGGTAGTTGTTGTACCCCGCCAGCCCCTGCACCACCAGGCTGGTATTGGCTGGCGGAATTTTGGTGGCGTTGAACGTGTACCCTTTCTCAAAGCCGGGCAAGGCTTTCGGCATCTCCACCACGGCGAACCACTCGGGGTACGTCGTGTTGTCCCAGTCGAAGAGCGACATGCGCGCGCTCCACCCGTTGGAGTAGTCGGACACGATGTGCCAGTTGATGTTCACGCCGCAGTTGTCTGGGCACGGCAGAGGGCTGGGCACGGGGTTGTGCAGAATGGTCGCCCAGGCCAGGATCTGCGCCGTGCGATTCTCGGGAGCCAGCGTTAAGGCGCTGTAAGGGAGCAGCATCGCCGACTGGTTGGTGCTGCACGTGGGTTGCGGGGTGGTCAAGCAGCCGCAAGCGCACGTCGGGCAGGGCACGATGGAATCGTTGTTGTAGGATGAGAAGGAGACGCAGCACTTGGGAGGGGGTGCATCGTCGCCCACGGTCACGTTGCAGCTCACCTGCAAGTAGGCGATACACACATCAGTCAGCCAATTCATTTCATTGCCAAGACAAATTACTTGGCGCGGTGCTTCGATGCTTGAAAAATGAACATTAGGATTGATCACATGTGATTTGTATTCAAGCACAGCAGACGCAGCCAAATCTCAGTGAACATATGAAGACTTCACTTGGCTGTGTGTCTGAATTCCGTATCATGATCAAATTCACTGAAGCATAGGGCACATTGGACACAAGAAAATCTCTACAGGACCTACTCAAATAACATCCTTCTCGACACTATGGCTTCGAATTACATGCCAATGGAAAGGGAAGAATGAATTCGATAAATATGTACCTGCCACGTCTTCATGGCGGTGGTGGAGTAATCCAGATACGGGTCCGGGAACACACTGGGCGCCAGGAGTCTCGGAGCCCCGCACGTGTAGCTCCCATTCCCGATTTTGAAGGCCGCCGGAGGGACTACGTCGAGCGAGTCGTCGACGTGCGGGGGGATTTTGTACACTAGCATGGTAAACGCGGACTTCGACTTAGAAGGGTCAATCACGGCTGGAAGGATGGTCCCGTTCCTGCAACAGTACTTCACGTTCCCGATGGTCGTATCGTTCTCGCTGGAGACCGGCAGGTCGGAGATCACGGGGCTCGTGGAGCAACTGATGGCGTTGTTCATATCCGGACCTGCGGAGTAATACGTGCCCGCTTCCCCGCCCACACAGAGCTGGACGTCGGCCACTTTCGGCCGAGCGCCCTGCATCGTGTAGATGATCTCGCCCTGTTGCCACGTCCAAGAAAGCTGCCAGTTGTCCAGCCGGCCAAAGGGGCTGTCGTTCGAAATCGTCACCTGCGGGCAGGAGCAGAAGGATCAACAAGCGTTCAGTAGAAGACGAGACTCTGCTACACACAATTCTCATGCATCAGGTCTATCGAGACACAGTCAAGAGAAGATAAGGACAATTACCAGAGCCGTTTGTAAACGATAAGCAAACGTTCAGGAAACAGATGAAACCCTAGAGTCTCCGAAAACTCTGATGCAACGAGTCTAACGAGACACAGTCGCCATAACTTTGAAAATGATAAACAAGCGTTCAGCAAACACATGTAATTCTTCTTTGCTTGTGTTTGAAGGGGGCTTGCGCCCCCGCCCAGCCCCTCGTGGCTTTCACAGCAAACACATGTAAGATTACACTCTGCTACAACGCTTATGCAACGAGTATATCCAGACACAGAAGAGAAGGGAAGGACAATAAGCAGAGCCCTTTGTAAACGAAAATGAAGCGTTCAGTGACCCACATATTCGGCTTCAGTTCTTTTGCCAGAAGTCTCTCCAGGCACGGTCAAGAGAAGAGAAGGACACTCACCAAAGCTTTGTAATTGGAGGTGTAGGCCAGAAGCACATCGTACGTAATTGTGATATCGCCATAAATCGGAGGTAAGAAAATATCATCGCCAGTCAGCGTGATGTTATCGCTGGGCTCAGCACAGCAAGTGTGCATTGTGGCATCTGCATCCACAATTCCAAATTAGTCTCAATAACAAAAAGTGCAAGACCTAGCTACTACAAACGAAATTCAAGTGGTACAGACAGAGACTGAAACACCACTTACTTCCGTAAAGCTTGGGTGTGCTGCAGTTGTAACCCGGGTTGGTGAGGTTCAGAGTGAGTGGCATTGGAGACAGCGGTTCCCCGAACTCCGTGCCCACAATCTTGAATTCTTTAGCGATCTGCGTCAAATCCCCTGCTGTTTCAATGGAGTTCCGCAGGGTGACAGGAGGAGAGGCTGACAACACTGCCCCTTCAGACACATTCGCAGGAAATGCTCTTCCATCCTCCAGTTGTAATCCAGCTGCAGATACCATAATCTACACGAAACAAAAAAGAAAACATTTTAAATAAAACATACAAAACTAATGGCAAGATCTTTTAGGAATGCAAAATGCATAGAAATGTTCAATTCAAAAAGAGATTATCAGCGATGTCAGACCTCCTGGTGGTTGTACGTCAGCCCCACCCCCCAAGACTCCACAGTCGAGTATCCCTGGTTCGTCAAAGTGAGTTGTGCCTCAAATTTGTATGGTTGCTTGGCCAAACTCGAGGCATTGGGATAAATCGCCTGCGTCGACTCCAATACGTACAGCACCTCCACGCCGTCGCAAACCGGATACGTGTATACCGGGTTAGGCCCAGGCGCAGGCGCAGGCACGGACGTAGGCAAGGGCGTCGGTGCTGGCGAAAACGAAGGCGCCTGCTGCCCGAAGACCGACCCAAGAAATGTAGACAGCAAAATCACTCCAACCCAACCCCAAATAGCTCCTCTGGGGCGTTCCATGGCTCAAAGCATACAGAAAGTCTCAGAATTCTACTGAATCTAACAATAACCTCCTTCCCCCAACCAAACCCAAATGCGACACGAACTCACACCGCCCCAGCACAACCTGATCTTCCTCGCCACGAAATCCAAAATCTTAAACACCCAAGAGCTCACCCCAAACGGAACCCTCTTACGACAAGATTACCACCCGCATCACCTAAACATCCCCAAAACCCGGCTTCAGCAAATCTCGGTAGCTGCAACAACCTCTTCAAGAACAACACTTCTGCAAAGAAAGCTTCCGATCAAGAGCACCAGGAAGGGAGAAGAGAGAGTAGTGATGAGTGCGAGAGGAGATGGGGTTGGGCATGTGCGAGGATCACTCGGAGAGAAACGTAGCGGAGATATCTTATGGAAGTCCTCGCAAACGCGGCTCTGGCAAACGCGGCTTTCTCGCAAAAGAGCGACTTGAGTGTTGAAGCAGCAGCGCGCGACGGAGGCCGCAATGGGCTGCAATCAGTGCAATGGGCTGCAATTTGTCTAAAAATGGCACGAAAATACTGGTGGACTTGGGTAGAATTGGGTGCAATTCGCGAGAAGTGGGAGTTGGGTCTTGATGTGGCGTCCACGGGCAGTGTAGAAGTTGAGGTGCTTGACTGGGGGAGGGTGTGATGCGCGGCAGCAGCGTCCTGGCAGGAGGGGGGTCCGAGCTGGCGTTAGCCTGGCCGGAAGTCCCGGAACAGAGGCTCGTTGGGCCGCTTCCAACGGTCCCAGTTCCTGACCTCGGAGGACTGATTACCGAGTACAGCCCAACGGCCACCCATCCGCCCGTTCAGAAGGTCCAGCGCGTAAGGACGAGTGCTGGGCTTGGTCCCACGTCTGGCAAGCTTGGGCCGGGGTGAATTGACCCCCTTGCTCGGCCACTTGGAAAAATGCTGAGTTTTTTTAATTTTTCAAGCATGATAGAATTTGCAAATTCTGAGTTCCCATTTGAAATCAAAAGCTCTAGATTGGCTAGGAGAGGTGTATGAGGTAAATTAACCCTTAAGCGTCTCAATTCTTTTTTGAATTTTTGCACATTTTTGCTTATAGCTTTGTACATGTCATTTTCCAGAATTTAATGAATTTGGTCATTAAAGAAGGTTGTCTTTTCTAAATTCAAGTATTACATTTGATAAATGAGAAGTTAATTGGATGAATTAGGGCCTTGAAGCCCTCTGTTCATCATACAGAATATGGACGTCAGCACGCTTCAGGGTTAATGGAGCACAAAATAGGAGGCTTTTACAGTAGAACCTATCTTATTAAACCCTCTCTAGGCTAGTAAACTTCTATAATTCAATGTGTTAGACCAGTTCTGGACTAGACCAAATTACAAAGGATGTGAGTAAATCTGACCCTCCCTAAGTGAATAAACCTATGTAACTCAATATGTCAGACTAGGCTTAGACCAATTGAGTTAGAGAGGTTCTACTACATTTTTACTTGCACCCCTAACTTGGTGTGGTTGAGTGAAAGGGCCAATTCACCCCAACATAAGCCCCTTACTATTGTCGATCTTCAAATTTAGGCTACAAGTTGAGGTAAATTTCTATTAACCCTTAAATGCGCAAGGCCTTTCTTGAGTTTCTAGGAATTTACTCGAAATTGAACAAAATTCATCATTTCAATAAGCTTTATCAATTTTTTTGAAATGTAACCATACAAATTCCAACTAGACATGTTAGAGATCACTTAGAAAAAGAAAATACAATAATATCTCTTATAGAAGGAAAGATTATAATGTTTGATCATGAAGGTGATAAAACTGCAAAAGTGAGTTGAATTCTTTTGATCCTCTTTTCACTTGTCAAATCTAAAAAATTGATCACCAAAAAATATGAGGTTAGAGGTCCTAACATGTATAACTCCAACCAATTTATGGCTTCTTGAAATCTACTCTACAATTCTTTTAAATGAATGATTTTTTCTCCAAGGTCTATTGTATTTTGAGGATCATTTCCAAGAGCCATCAATTCTATGGAGAGTCAAGATTGCAATGGACACCCTTGCACAAAACCTTGAATAGGAAAACCATAATCAATCATTTTCAAAATGGGAGGGATGTTGAAACTAGACTTCAACAAAAGGTTCCAAAAATATAAACTATTGAAAGTAGCAATTTGGTTAGGTTTTATTTAACTTCAAAATTTTGCAAACACTAGATTTTGGTGTGTTGGGCATTTAGGGATTAAAGTGACCATTTGAGAGTTGATTGTATGACTTTGTAATTTGTAAGGAAGCTAAAGTCCTTGAAATAATTTTCAATATTTTTTTATAGGAAGAAAAATGGAATTAGCATGTGGTCCAAGTTGTTTCTTATTTTTTGGACCTTCAAGGAATTGTGGTAATTCAACCTATGATAGGCTAAATGGGGACCAATCCATTAAGGGAAGAGGCTCAAAAATTGCTCATTTAAGAGCTAGTTTGCCTTTTCTATGTATTTTCTGAGATGGGAATATTTTTAGCATATTTTTCAATCAAGGAAAAATAGACAAGGAGTCTAATACAAGTCATTTTGTGTTTTTTGAAGCATTACTGAATCACTTATGAATTTTCAAACACAATGTGGCATAGGGTCCTATTTGTGATTAGTAGACCTTGCAAATCCATACATGTGCAGTTTGAAAAAAAAATTTGGCTTGGTTCAAAAACTAACACTACAACATGTAAAAAGTAATAGAATTTGTTTCTTATTGTGTCCCTTTCTAAAACGGAAACGAGTGCTTGAATAAATCATTGTTTCAAATTTTTTAACACTTGAAAGAAGGTAGTTCAACAACCAATTCTTATTTTGAATATAATCACTAGACACCTATCCACTTAGTTAGGAATGGATCCATTAGGACTCTAAAACCATCCATCCAATTCATAAGAGGTTTTTTAGCTTGTGTAGAAGACCGCGAGTTCCCGGACTGTGGGAACTCGTTGAAAGCTGCCACAAAGGCGATTCGATGTGGCCAAGAGATTGCCACATCAGATATTAATATTTAATTTATTTTTAAATATTTTTTCCCCAAAAAAAATATTTTAAAATTAAAAAAAATTAACAATATTTTAATTTTAATTTTAATTTTTTTAAATATTTTATTATTATTATTTAATCTAACGGGTTCACAGACTGAAAAACAAGGCTAAAACAGTCTCTCAGACCCCTGAAAAAACCTCTTATGAGTAAAAATCAAACCTTAGCATGCTTCGATGTAATCCACAATTCATTTTCTCACAATCAACTATCCATTTCAGAGCTTCCTAGTGGACAAGTGTAAAAGCCTACATGCTTTAAGGTGGGTACACCCAAAATCATGTAGTGTCTTAAAGTGCACTCTAAAATAAACCCTAAAATGGACTGAATGTATTCCAAATGGAGACTGAGTAAGAATGGTGGTTTCAAGAAGTATTGTTGCACTTATACTACAATTAAGGTCATAGAAAGGTACTTCATGAAGAAAGATCAGGTGACAACCGGACTATTAGAAAGAAAATACTAGAACAAAAAATAAAAACTACTTCTGGATACTTAATTACGGTTTCCAAGAAGAGGTTAGTTGTATCAAAGTGTTTTCAGAATTTCAATCATCAATTATTTTTTCGACTAGGAGAATGTGATGATAACCACTTTTATTTCTCTTCTGACACTTTGCAAGGGGGGCCATAGGTTCATACCTAGTCTTTTACAGTGCGACCTATGAGCTGTTTTAGTTACCCTACTTTCAGAACTTCACACCCCTATTGTGCTTTAGGATTTGCTGATTTAGAAAGGTCATTGCTCATCTATTCTTTTTCAGCACATGTCTTCTATTTTCTCTATACTCTATTCAATATTTGGCCTTCAAATAATCCATAGCCCTAAAAGTGGCACTTTTTAGGTGTCCCCACCTTATGAGCCCTCTCTTATACATGCCAAATTTATTGAAGGTATACACTCTAGTTCTAAAATGTGTATGACTAGAATAATTTGACCTAGGATGGGTTGGCTCCCATTTAGCCTACGATAGATTGGATTACCTTAGTATGAATTTTGAAGTTCAAAATGCAATAGTCACTAGAAGCGATCACTTCTTGAAATGTACATTGATGGTTGATTGAAGAAATCAAAACACTAGTAGAAAATCTCCCCGATTCTGTTGATTTAGTTGCTTTGATGATCAACAGAACCGGGGAGATTTTCTACTAGTGAAATGTACCTTTGAGTCATGATCATTTTTAGAGCAAATTTACATTTAAAGTAGGCTACTTCAAAATCATTTTAATATTGTTCATTGAAGCTAGTAGTGTAAATAAGGTAAAGACACCTAACAATGTCACTTTTTTTTGTATTGAAAAATTACTACAATAGGATTCATCAAATTATTGCATTTTCTTGTTGACAAATGAATAGAGGTTCCAAAATGTTAAAAATGAGACATTTGGATGCCATTTGCAAAAGCCATGAAGGTTCCAAGTTTCTTTTGGCAGTATTCTAAATTGTTTCTTGAACATAGGTTTATAGTAATTTTGGAGATTTATAGAGAATGATGGTGGTGATCTCCGACAAGGTGTGATCTAGGGTGTACCTACCTTGCATGAAATCAAAATCACAACTATTTTCATCTTGTAAACTAATAGAAATTATTATTATTCCAATTTAATTGAAAATAATGGGCAATTTTGATATTTTTTTATGGATTTTCAAAGTGAAGATAGGAAGAAACTTGAAGTATTAATAGGTTCATATTTGAAGAACCTCAGTGAGAAAGATCCAAAACCATTCACTAAATCCTTGTTACCAACCTTTTTAAATTTTTGAGAAAGTGTCAAGATGGCAATCACTTAAAATTTGGTAAAGCATTGTATTTCTACATCCATGGACTTTTAGGACCAAAAAGCACTTTTCAATGATATTCATACATTTTTCATCCCAATTTGGTGATTTCATCTATATTTTAAATAGAAATGGAAAATTTCTAGCAAAAAAAAATTATTTTTTTGTGGAAAGAAGTAGAAGTTTATTTTGAAATGGTGCAATTTAATATCATGTTGCCAAAAAAAGGCTACTTATTACTTACTTTTTGAATGATTGATATTTAGAATTAGAATTTAAGAGTATTTTCAATGGAAGTATATCAAAAAATTTACCCAAATTGCCACAAATAATTCTTGATGATTTCAACTTTGGACAACCAATGTAGACCCCATCAAAAGCAAGATGAAGAATTGAAATTATAAATTTTTATTACAAATTATTGAAATGAAATTACATAATACAACATTCAATGAGTGGGCTTACACCAATTGAATTAACTTAAGTATTAGATAGATAGACTTAGAGGTCTTCACAATATCATCAACAATAGACTTGATGGGCCATGTAATTAATTGATAAGGCAATTTGTTATGACAATAAACACAAATTGGATTTAGTCAATTATTAGGAGGTTTTCATTTGAAATAAATTAGGATTGAAAAGTTAATAAAATTTGTCATCTTCTTTGTACATTATTAAGTAGTAGTAGGTTCTCAAAGCGTCCTAGCCGTTAAAAGTGTCCTTTAATATTTAGGCACATTTTGTTTTTGACCTTTATAGGAGATTTTATGTAAGAAATATGTGTTTTTAGTAAAATTTTACTAAAAAACATATATTTCTTACTTAAAATCTCTTGAAAAGGTCATTACTTAAAATCTTATATACTTAAAACACCCCTTTCTCTTGTAATAGGACACAACCAAAATCTCATTGGCTCGTTACTACTAATTTTAGTATCGTTCAAATTTGGGGGCATCTATTGAACAGTTTCAGTGGTTTAGGGAGCTAACACTTTGGAAAATCATAGAAATTACATACAGCATCAGAAAACCCCTTTTTAAAACTTTCTCATGATTTTCACTCACTAAAACTAGAAAAATATTATTTTTAGAAAAATCTGCCTCCAACTATGCTGAATTCCTTATTTGAACGGTTTTGGGTGTTTCTACCGTACATTTTGCTCAGTTTCTACTCAAGTTTTTCATGCCTTCTATGAAAATTCCAAAAAACTCTTCCAAAAATGAACATTTGTTTTGAGATCACTGGTTAGTATAGTCCCCCCGTCTGGATCCTGCCATCTCAGTCAGCCAGTCGCCCATCCCAATGATTTATTCTCCTGAACTTCTGTCTTTTTGAAATTCACTCACTTTCAGTCCCATGTTGAAAATCTTCGAAATTTCTGCTTAACTTAACTTATCTTAACTTAGATCTCTTCAGGGCAGGTCTTGCGGTAAACCCACAGAACAACTTTTTTTTTAATTTTCTTAAGTAAATTTTTTTAAATTCTAAGCTTAAAATAAACGCTTTTCCTTTGCAATATTGATCATGCATGCAGTGAGCAAGGGCATCTGTTTGTCAACATAAAGAGCATTTCACACTATGGCCGTCCAAGTCAAGAGGACATCAATTTGACCAATCAGATTTGAGAAAATCATGGCCTCTCGGCTTGCATGGCTATAGTGTGAAACACCCCTAAGCTTTACCAATCAGTCACCCAATGCACAATGCAACCAAAGTGGCAGTCACTGCCATAGTAAATTAGTTCACAAGGGGAAAAAGAATGGCAATGGAAGCTTCTGGCAGGATGTTAAATCCTACCATCAGAGGTGGGCCCAACAGGTGGCTTTACCTTGGGGAAAAATGCACGAATTTTTTAATTTTTTGCAGAACTTTTTTTTTTTCAAATTCTGGATTCATATTTGCAATTAAAGTACCTTAAATTAGCTAGTCGAGGTGTAGAATATACTCTAGACATGGCATGAAATAGGGTTTTTTTTTTCACTTTTATTCGGAGAACTCAAATTTTACCTTGCCAGGCCCACCTTCGATGGTAGGATTTAGCCCCTAAATGTCTCAGTCTTTTTTTGAATTTTTGCACATTTTCACTTATAGCTTTGTAAAGATATATCATTTACAAAAATGAAATGAATTTGGTCATTAAGGAAGGTTGATAAATGAGAATTTAATTGGATGAAATAGTGCCTTGAAGCCCTTTGTTCATTGTCCAAAATATGGACGTCGGAGTGCTTTAGGGTTAACACCTAGCAAGCTTTTGTTTCACGTCAGATTCATTGACTAATTCTAATTTGGATCTAATCATCTCACTGAGGAAGCTCTTTTTCAAGTGTAGGTAAAGTAGAGGTACCTATTCCTAACTAGGAACCCATGCTCAACCTAGATTGAAATATATTTCCAACTGGAACTTAGAATTTGTTTTCTCTTCTTTTTCAAGGTTGGTTCCAATAAAATCATGACACATGTCCCAAAGTAGTGAGCAGAAAAGTACTTTAGTTTGTGATTAGAATTGGAAGTTTAGAGTTTTAGACATTGGCTGTTAGTGTGGACAACTTTATGGCTTCTAAAAAACATAGCAATTTCAATTTGGGGAATAAAATTTTGAAAAATTTGCAACCCTCATATTTTCTATCTTCCTACATGACAAAAATTTTACTTGCATCATACTGCTCACGATCTACCTATAAATTGCTCAAGTGATTGAATATGGGTACTTCCACCTTAATGCTGAACCGTAGGAATTTAGGGTTTAGTTTTAGCAGACTGACAGGGGCAGGAAGGTAGTAAGTTACTACTGACCGTTTAGTTAGGTGGTTCTTGCCACGTCATCTGATTCTTCCACGCCCTTGCATCGCCAAATGTTGGCTGATCCATATTTATCTCTGGAACCCGTCATGGCTTCCAGAGTGAGTTTGGCAGGGAAATTTAAGGGTAACCAATCACTTAAGGTAGGAACACCCATAACTGTCAAAATAAGCAATTCAGTAGAGTTGAAGGTATCTTTTTCTGGAAAAAAATATTTTTACAGTATTAGCAACTGAAAATCATGAATTTAAAATTTTAAAAAAATTGGGACAAGTCATCTAATTTCTGTGAATTTCAAAGTGGAACTCACTAGGGCACTCTATACCGCACTCTAGTAAATCTATCTTGATTCTCACGACAAAATCTAAAAAATTCAAAGTTTACCAATCAAAATTAAGAGTGAGTGACAATTTGGAGGTACTCTTGAAGACGATTTAAGGACACTCTACTTGTCAATTATGGGTGCAGTAATGGTTATGAATGTTGTTACCTTAACCCCGAAATGTCCAAGGCCTTTTTTAGCTTCTAGGAATTTGCTCTAAATTGAACAAAAAGTCAACATTCAGATGATTTGTATCAATTTTTCTCGAATTGTAATTGAACAAACTCAAACTAGACATATTAGAAAAGAAAAGACAACAATTCGGTGGAAGCATCCAAAACCGTCCAAATAAGGAATTTAGCATAGTTGGAAGCAACTTTTTCTAAAAATTGATATTTTCCTAGTATTAGCAAGTGAAAATCATGAATATTAAAAAAATTAGATTTTTTGGATATTGTATGTAATTTCTCTAATTTTTCAAAGTGTTGGCTCCCTAGACCATTGAAACTATGCAATAGGTGTAGCCAAAACCAAACCCTACTAAAATCAACAATGAGCCAATTAGATATTTATATGTGTACTTGAAATGCATCAGCCAATTAGAATCAAGCATGTGGCAAACATATTAAGGGAACTCTACTGATACAATTGGATGAGTCTACAGTCCATTGCAAGGGATACGTTTGGCAATGGGTGTTTCTCCCTTATTACTTACAGGTTGAAAGATTATAATGTTTGATCATGAGAGTGTTAAATTTACAAAAATGAATTTGAAGTCTATCGATTTTCTTTGCACATGTCAAATCTATAAAGTTGGTTGCCAAAAAAATATGAGTTTCAAGGGGCTAACATGACTCAATCAATTTATGGCTTCTCAAAATCTATTCTGCAATTCTTTTAAATGAATTTTTAATGTGATTTTTTCACCAAGATCTAGTGTAATTGTGGTTCATTTTTAGGAGCCTTCAGAACTACAAAAAGTCGAGATTGCAATGGACACCCTTGCCCCAAACTTTGAATTGAAAATCATAATCAATCATTTCAAGATCATTTTTTTATGCTTGAACTAGACTTCAAAAAGAATGTTTTTAGGTATTCAAATTAAGACTTTTTAAATGATGAAAATCCAATCCTTTGGTATATTTATTTTATTTTATCCTAGACTCAATTTCTCAATGTAACATGAAATTTCCTCTAGATGCAAAAGACACCATTTTTTCCTTCAAAACAAATTCAAAATTCGATACTTCAGATTTGAGAGGTCCAATTTGAAAATATCTTTGATGGATTATTTTAAACTTTATAAATTTATAATCATTGAGATGCTTAGGAAATAGACTCTCAAAATTGGTAGAGAATCAAAAATACGAATTAGGTAAATGGTTTTTAAGTTAAAAGTTGCAAAGAGAATACAAATTTGTCAACTCTACCTTAACTATAACATACATAATTTTTGTGATGGTTTTGACTAAGGATAACAAAAACAAGGTAGAACCACCTATAATCAACTTGCACTCCACAACCAACATGCTGATGGATGTATTTCCAACCAAGGCTAGAATGTATTTTTTTCTCATTTTTAAAGTTGGGACTAAAAGTTTATGGCACATGTTTCAAAATAAGTTAGTGTACAAGAAAGTAGGAAGGAGTGAGTAAAAAAGTAGTTTTTTGTGTGATTGAAATTAGAAGACTCCAGAGATTGGCATTGGATTTAGCACACTTTTTGCCTTCCAAAATTCATAGTAATTTCAATTAATGTGATAAGATTACCAAAGTTTTTGCAATCCCATAATTTTTATCTTTTCACCTTTGAAAATATTTGTTTTGCCTTACACTACACCACATCATGTCTAGAATACCTTAAATGATCAATTACTGGTGGTTTTACCTTAGTGGTAAAGAATGGATTTATGTTGAAACAATGTGACGAAAAATGGCATATCACCCAGGTCAATTAATTAGCCCCCCCGCCCCCCTTCCTCTCAAAAAATTTACAAGCCATTGATTTTTAAAAAAAAGCTTACCTTTGTAATCACTGTTGATTTCTCAAAAATTCCCAAGCCATGGATCATGTAAGATTTAATCTGAACCGTTCAAATACGGATATGGATATGGATATCCTACATATATTATACAGATTATATGGATATGGTCCAAATATGGTCCAAATA
The DNA here is from genome assembly GCA_947034885.2 of Thuidium tamariscinum. Lineage (NCBI taxonomy): Eukaryota > Viridiplantae > Streptophyta > Bryopsida > Hypnales > Thuidiaceae > Thuidium > Thuidium tamariscinum. The sequence goes on from OX344755.2 coordinate 10,557,647, forward strand.
TAAATACATGTACAAATATAGATACAGATACATGATCACTTGTCCTATAATGTTTGTCAATCAAAATTTAAAATGACACCGCCAATCATTACATTGGACCAAGTTCACATTATTATATTACATAGTTACATGTAAGAGTACAATTGATAGGGTATTTTTGTACCTATTGCATCCAAGTATTTAATATATTTCACCAATATTTTCTTAAAACAAATTTCACCAATTTTCACAAACCCTAATTTTCACATTGGAAAAAAATGTGAGAATGAGTATAAATACAATACATTATGTATTTGGGCCAACAAATTAATGCTGGAAGGATCTAAAAGCCCTTGCAGCTATATTGTATTGTATAGTATAAATTTGATGGTATTTGATAAAAAAATATTGACCAAAATTCTTTGCAATACAAATTAACTTAATAATCATGATGGTATGTAAACAACAATGTATCACAATTCATATATTAACCCTAGAAAGGCCTTGGGGTTTCTAGATACAACTCAAATTTAGTCTCACAACTCTTCATCTATGAATTAATATATAAATTGGAGTAATACATTGTTATTTACAAACAATTATGATCATTGATTTACCTTGAATTGAAAAGTATTTAGTTAATTTTTTCCTCATCAAATACCACTATATTTACGATATAGTATATGGCCACAAAGGGCTTTTTGTCCCTTTTAGTTTTAAATAACAATTAAAGAGTTTATGAGGCTAAATATGAGTTGTATTGAGTAACCCCAAGGGTATTTCAAGGATTAAAGATAATCAAAAGTTGTACTAGTTGGATGCAAGTATAGGCAACCAAATGGATGGATTTTTGGCCCTTCTAGGATTAACCCCTAAACCCCTAACAACGTTTTCACCAAAAAAAACTGCTCCAAAACTGCCATTTCTAATACAAGAGCAATTTTTTTTTAAAACACATTTTTGACTCATGTAACCGTAGGATCTTGTAGTAAGGTGGTTTGTAAACATGTGGAAAAAATTTCAGAAATTTCCGCCATGTAGATTGCAAGATATAAGCATTTGAATTGACAAAAACTGTTTTTTTATCCCTGTGAAAATCCGGGCAGCTGCACTTCACAAGGTCACATTTGTGTGAAAAAAAATTCAAAATGGTGGTTACTCTTTGAATTCTTACTTCAATGTATGTTGGCTACATTCTCAAAAAATTTCAAACCATTTGGGATTGTACAACATATAGGAAAAAATAAGTAAGTAGAAAGAAGTAAAAAATGAGCCAAAATACTAAATTGTGAACATTTTATTCATGGAATTGAAAATTTCCAATCCCAATGGTTAAAATGTTGAAATAAACAATCTACACCTTTTGTTTTTATTTTTTTTCAAAAATATGAAAAATTGAATTAAATGAAGAATTTCAAACTTTTTTTGTGCTGTGCAGATTCTGTAACTGGCCGCAAACTACCCCAAACTTAAAATCTTCATAACTTTTGACTCATTGATCGGAATGGATTGATTCAAAGCTTCACATGTCTGTATAAACCTAAAGAACCGATTTGAAATTTCACTTTTCAAAAAAAAGTTTTTTCAGCTGCCCGGGCTGCCCGCCGAGCAAACAAAGTGACATATCATGCCATAACTTTTTATCCACAAAGTCAAAAGTTATGAAAATTGTTGGGCCTTAAAGCTACTCCTCGGACACACATTGTATCAAAATTTCAAAGAAAAAACATAAAAACTCCATCTGTAGTGAGCTGCCCAAAAACTCTATAATCTCAAAAAACGCTGTTTAGGGGTTTAGGGGTTAAATAACAATTAAAGAATTTATGAGGCTAAATATGAGTTGTATTGAGTAACCCCAAGGGTATTTCAAGGATTAAAGATAATCAAAAGTTGTACTAGTTGGATGCAAGTATGGGCAACCAAATGGATGGACTATGCACCCTAAAGTGCTTGTCACTTGTTTCAATTCCCCAATCTTCCTCCCTTGCGGAAAATGAGGAGCCATCTGAATCATTTCAAAAAAATTCCCACCCCCCTTCCAAAAAAAATCAACAGTCGTTGAATGTACATACCACATACGGATACAGTAAAGATACAGATACGATGCTATGAAATATGGATATGTACATATCTATATAGTTGGAATATGGGTATGTCTTATGAACAATGGCATACAAATTTGGATACGACAATATGGGATTATTCCATACTAATTGTTTGCAATCCCACCCTCCCAAAATTATAAAAGGGGGTAGGGAATTAGAATTTTTATTTTAAGAAAATTTGTAGTCATGCTACATGGTGTACCATGCAGTGGTTGTAACAGCCAACCACAATTTTACTCTTCAACATCCCTCAAAAATGTCTAATTACTCTATGTTTAAAAATTATTACGAACTCTAGCAAAGGACACAAGTTTATTAGCAATAGACCAAAGGGAAGAAGTTTTGTATTTGATAAAGGCTACTTGTTAGGAATTGAAGTCATAACATTTTACAAGCATGCATTAATGGCTTTTCCAATGCTTAGAAGCATTAGAGGGGATTTGAGGGCTCCAAAGGGCCGTTTTGGGACTATTCCCAAAATTGGTCTGGGAACGGTTGGTTGTTGTTAGGCCAACATTTTTCAAAAAAATTAAAAAAAAAAAAAAAAAAAATGGGGGGGGGGGGGGGGGGGCTGAAATATGGAAAAAAAATTATTAAATTAATTTTTTTTAATGATGTGGCAGTCTCTCGACCACATAGGATTCTTGCAGAACTATGTCCCCGCGGTAGTTTCGGTATTTTTGGACTGTGGGAACTCACGAGCTCTTAGAGCCTTCAAATCTCTCCTAATGGAATTGTCTCCCTTTGTCCCAGAAACCTCCAAAAATCTTCCCCTTAGATGATTAATTGCATTTTCAATCATAGATTCATAGTGCTACGAATATATGCATTTAAGAATGTATAACCTATCCCTTAAAATCTTTAGCTTAGGAACTATTATTTAGGCATCCAAAATCTGTGTGGAAAGTATGATATTTGAGCATGATTTGTAATTGTTGCCAACTACGTCATGTTAATTGATTTAAAAGGTTGTGGCAACAATGGGATTCTAGAAACATGTTGTTCAACCTAAATATCAACAATAAAGAAACTTGTACCATTTAATGATAAAAGTTTTCATAGTCTTGAAGTGGTCACTATGCATTGTCAACACTACTATCTAATAATAATAATAAAATGCCTCATATTCACAAAGCAAAACTTGCAAGGTTATAGGAATGTTTCCAAATTGTTTCACCGAACTCAATAAGGTTGATCAATACAACAAACACTTACTCAATCATGGTGAAAATCAAGAAATGGACCTTTTGGTAAGACAAAAGTTTTGCTTGATTTGGAGGCTTTTAGTGGGACATAAAGATTATTATGCTTTACTAGCTCTTGAACTCCTAAGGCCATTTTTTTAAGAATCTAATAATAGGATTTTGTATTAGATTTGTGTCAAATTATGAGTGGTAAAAATCTCATGTTGTTTGACCACACAAATTCAAAGATATTAGCATTCAAAGTAAAAAAAAACTTTTTCAAGAAATATGCTACAATTGCTTGCAAAACAAGAAGTTCCATTAGTTTCACATCACTAATTGAAATAGAATGAATCAAAGTATCTTATTTAGATAAAAACATAATTATGAAAAAAAATTATATTAAAATTTATATATCAAATTTTTGTCTATTTTTTTGTTGTCTACTTTCTCCAATTTTGATGTTATTGCTCTAAAGCACCAATCAAAGTAAAATTATATTTGTAGAAAACTTATAAGTTTTCCTCAAAGTTTTCCTTTTGTATAAGAGAGTCTCAAGAGGTTTCACCAAAAATTGATAATATGGAAACTTACCCAAAATACATTTTGTCATGTACTATATTGAGTATAGAACAAAAAAATCTTCACAAAGAAAAATTCATTGTAATTTCGTTTTTTAGGGAAAAAAATGTAAAAGAAATATGAAATCATTTCAAAATATTTTTTTTTGTGAAGAATATATTTTTTGAATTTTTCACATGCCATCGGCATGCCATAGATTAGTTGAATTGCTTAACCTTTAAAGGATGGTCCTATTACCACTAGTATGAAGCCTTATTACCCATCACTCAGTTTGTTGCCATTTTTGGTCTAAATATGTATGAAATTTTTTATATGTATTTTCAAAGATGAAATTATATGTCTTCTATATTTCACAAAAAATTTAGATTCTTTTTTAGAGAATTGATTTTTTAAAGAATTCTTGAAGGAAAAAGAAAAAGAAATCACATCAAATGGAAAATTATTTTAGATTCCCTGTCATTCTATAGTTAGAATACAATAGACATTGAAAATATATCCAAAGTTCAAATTGCAATAAAATGTTCAATATTACAAAATTTTCAAATTGGAATGGAAACTAGAATAGAAGACCTTCATTTTGTTAGTTGGACTCAAAGTCAAAAATTGTCATTTTTGTAGAAAAATTTCAGATTTAGAGCAAGCAGCAACAACTTCCCAAAATACACTAAAATAGAATAATTTTTCATTTGTTTTTTTACTAAATCCTCATTCACACAAAGACAAACACTAGCAAGACTACAAAGTCAATTAGGTACTCTTAATAACCCTCCATGAAAAGTCATCAAAGAAAAAGTGGATGAAAAAATGCTTTCAGTCTCTCTCTGAATCATCTTTTGGTCATCTAAAAGCCACAAATTGGTGTTGGCACTATTTAGGGGTTAAGTGATTGGAAATGGGTTATCAACTTTATATACAAGTAGAACATCTCTTAGAACAAGGTATTGGGACTATGCACTAAGAGAGGTTTTTGCATGTCAAAGAGGTGCAATGAATGGCCATTAACAAATGTCAATGTCCAATACTATATTTCAAAGAATGTTCTTCAAATTGGTCCCACTTACAAGAAGGGCTTTTCTTTTGTTTTTTGGTACTAAATTACACTAGATTAAATAATTTGGCTAAAAAGTGACAAAAAAGATAACAAAAAACTTGGATGAAATTGCTAGAAATAAAAAAGATATTAGATGAAATTGCTTGATTGTGGATGAAAACCATACTATAAATCCAATAAGTGAATTGAATGTTGCTATTTGGAGCACCACTATAACATTTTACATGGCCGTTGTGGCTTTTCTTCAAAAATGAAAAGAAGCCCTGCTTTCAAATCCCATTACTCCAAGTTTGCACCAAGAAGGAGTGTAAGGTAAGAGGCTCCAAAACTGCTCAAGCTCCAAAATCACTTCCCTTCCCAAATGTACACTATTTGTATATGATGTTTTCTAATCTTTACAAGAATGTTCAAACAGTGCACATTTTAGGGGGTGGGCGGTTTTGGAGCCCTATGCCATATTGACTTCAAAAATTCATAACTAATTCTAAAAAGCTCAAAAAAATATAAAACGACTTGGGTTAGATGCCTATTCCACTTTTCAATCAGGTAAAATTCAGTGAAAAATATTTCAAGATGTTTCCCCTCCCCAAAATTCATTTCCAGCCTTTAGATGGTCAGTTTATGGACCTCCTACCTTGCTACAAGTGATTCTGCTTGTAGTGTGCGAATCCGGGCAAGGATTCAAGGAACTGAAAGTGACCAATTGAAAGAATCACCGTCATTTTCTTCCAAACACTCAATGCAGGTGATTGAAACTCTTTTTTGTTGTTTGCTTGTTTGTTTGTTGTTCTCATGATGAAATCATTCGATCCAAAGAGAACTTACTCCTGAAGCAAGATACTGAAACTCACTTGCACGTGAAGAGGAAGCAAGCTCAGTTACAAAACAAGAAAAAAAAAATTAAAGCATTTTCTCCAGGAGGAAATACTTATTACAAAAGTATGGATGTCTTGCAACGGAATTCAGGATCCAAGCCTCCGATAGAGAACAACGGAGTCAAAATTCATTAGATGTTTTTTCAGAGATTAGAAGATTGTTTCAGGCCCGTTCCCAATGCTGGGAACAATCAAAATTTTAAAAATAAGAATAATAATAATACATTATTTTTTAAAATTATTTTATTACTATAATCTGATGTGGGAGTCTCTCGGCCATGTCAGATTGCAGATGTGGCAACGTTCCCCAATGTTCCCACAATCGGGAACTTGAGTCTTGTTACTAGTAGAAAAAACATCTAATGGATATAACTGTTTCAAAAATATAATAAATAAAAAATAGTACAATTGCCATTTGTCAAAAAGAAAAAGAAAAAGAAATTTGGTACAACTGAAAAACATTTGATGAATCATCAGTTCGTCCACCTCGAACAAATTCAATGCAACAGGGAAATGATCCAGGTGGAATAAATTAAGGTGGGTACTTTTGGCTTCTTTGCATAGTTATCATTATAAGATTGATCAAAATTTTCATATTTTCTTGTTGGCACTTGAACAAAGGTTTAAAGGCACTGAAATACATGACATTTGGATAATGTATGCAAAAGTTATGAAAGATCAATTTGAGTCTCTTATGAAAATAGCTTCTTCTACAAATTGATTTTAGAGATTGAGATGGAGCAAAAATGGTGGGTAAGGGCCAATGGCACAATTGGAGGGTGCATACACTTGAGAAAGTAGAAAACTTTGTCATCAATTATGTAGATTGAATTACTAGATTTTTTTGAAGAGAATGAAATATATACTCATTGAATGATTCAATGAATCTTTTTTCTTACAATGAAGTATGCTATGTAATCCAAATGGTTGAATTCTTTTAGAAATTGCACTAACAGGCATCTTAACCCCTAAATGCCCAAGGCTTATTTTGAGTTTCTTGGCATGTACTCTAAGTTGAACAAAATGCCAACATTTTGATAAGTTGTATCAATTTTTTTTGAATTGTAACTGTATAAATTCAAACTAAACATGATAAAGATTGCATAGGAAAAGAAAACACAACAATAGCACTTATAGAGTAAAAGATTATAATGTTTGACCATGAAGGTGTTAAAACTGCAATAGTGATGTAAAGTGTTTTTGTCCTCTTTTTGCAAGTTAAATCTAAGAAGTTGGTGACCAAAACAGTATGAGGTGAAAGGGCCTAACATGCATAACTCCAATCAATTCATGGCTCCTCAAAATCTATTCTACAATTTTTGTAAATGGATTTTGAATGTGATTCTTTCTCCAAGATTTAGTAAATTTGAGGCTTATTTTCAAGAGCTCTCAACACTATGGAAAGTCAAGATTGCTATAGATACCCTTGCACAAAATCTTGTATAGAAAAATCACTATCATTCATTTTCTAGATTCGATTTTTGATACTAAAACTAGACTTCTAGAAGAACTTTTCAAAAATACAAACTACTAAAATGGCAACTTGGTTAGGTTTTATTTAACTTCAAGGTTTTGCAAACACCATATTTTGGTGCCTTGGGCAATTAGGGTTTAACCTTGAAACACTTGAAAGGATGTTTTGTGTCCTTTGGATGATTTGAAGGTGGTCTCAAAGATGAGAAAAAAAATGTTGGAAAAATGTTGGATATTCCATCCTTTGGATATTTTTTCATAAGGGAATGGCAAACCTACAAATTACCTTGTTGTGTATTTTACCAATGTCTATTCTTTCACTTGATTTTCATATAAGGCATAAAAACAATCTCTTATAAATTGGAAGTTGATCAAGTCTGTTTTTTGCTCCAATTTGAAAATTTCTAGAATTCATAAAATTCAAATTTTTATTACAATTTGAACTACAATGTAAGAAAAATTGTTAATTTATCAATGCATTTTTTTCCATTAGCATTAAGCTATTGAAAATTTATGACGAGGCTCAATGAGTTGTTGGATCTTTGTCCATGCTCCCCTATTGAATTCAAAGAAGCCTCCTATGATCTTTTCTTTGACTTTAACAACCCCACAATCAACTAACTAAAAAGTAATTAGAGTGTGAGCTTCATGCTTCGTCACATTTGCAAGCTTGGAAGCCAACACACATTGCTATTATTGTCCATTAATTGTTGGAAACTCTTTAATGTACTATATTGTTGTGAAGACAAACTTGTACACTTTTTGTGTCTATTGGTTTTCCTATCTACAACATCTTGTTAACCCATAGATGTCGTAAAGACCATTTTTTGGTTGATGAATGAGGGAGAATATATTTTTGTAGGATAGAAATGCAACTATTTATCCTCAAAATTAGGGGTGGAAAGGGAAGATCTTCTATAGTGCTTTGACTTCCAACAAGTGCTTTTGGATTTTTTTGAACCAATGATTCTTACGATATCAAAATTCATGATTTCCACAACCATTGGTTCATCATTTAAGGATTAAGGGCCGCTTTATACTAAGAAAATAGGCCAATTTGCTTTGTCAGAGGCCAATAATCCTTACTTGTGATTGATTAAAAGGCTAAAATCAGCCCCAAACCCTTTACATCAAGAGGCTGGGCCAATTTTATGAATTGAATTTTTTATTCTAAAAAGATATGATCTAACATGGTCCAAGCATGGCCCCATCTTGTTGAATTGGGTGCACCAAAAATGGGAGGCCAGTTCTTGGCCTTGGGGCCAATTTCAAATTTCAATTAAAAAAGATTATCTCATAAAATATTATTTTTTTCAACAAATCTAATTTTTTGGATTTTGTGCAATTGGCCTTTTGGAAGTTGGCCTGACCTCTAGATGTAAAGTGGTCCTGAAAGTTCATCCCGTCTCTCCTTTTTTCTAAATTTTTCTTGAATTGGCCCAACTTTTTGGCCTCAAGGCCTTTACATATGGGAGAATCGGCTCATCTGTAATCTTATTATAACGAACATGGATTTTTTTTCTTGCAAAATTTTGCTAGATCTATCAGAATCTAATGAATCAGTAGTGGATCCTCTAAAAATTGGCCATTGCAGCAAGGCCAGAACAAGGGACATTGGTCCAAAGTAAAAACCCTAATAATGACTAGTTGAGGCCGACCTCCAAACCAAAAAATGGTTGAAATTTTGTACAATTGGCTTGGAGAGGAATTGGCTTGAACTTTAGGTGTAAAGCGGCCCTAAGGCCCATAGAACATCACACACACATTGGAATATCAATTGCAACTTATGCTTTGAATTACTTGGTTGCAATAACATTATAATTAATATGCTATATAAAAGTTGCATCCTTTTGAGGTTTAGATTTTTGTCACTTCATTCCATCTATGCTTATAAAGATTTGATAAGGCTTTATACCATTTGAACTCCAAGGCCCCTCCAATGTCTCCAAATGATTTGTCATCTTTTCAAGTTTTATCAAAAAACAACCTACAAGAGCCACATACTCAAAGTAGAAATTTTGTCTTTTCAATATTGGTCAATGTGTTACATTGTACTTTGACTTCAATGAATTAAAGGATTTAATTTGCATTTTTTGATATGATGTACTTGCTTGGGTCGAAAACTAGTTTACAAGATATCATAACTAGAATCCAGAGTGGAAAAGAAACTATCCATACACTCCATGATATAGTAATGAACATTAAAATGTTCAATAGCATTAAATTGTTCAATAAACTCAATAAGTTGCTCATTTTTTCTTAGAGCACCTCTTCAAACTAAATTTTGAATTGTAGGAGCATTTACAAAAAACAAAAAAATGTGGTGTTACTTTGAAAGGGAAGCATTTGACTACGTTGTCTTCTCCTCCAACAACCCTATTCAAACCTAGTGATAGCTAACACATGTAGAAAATTAAAATAAGTTTCTAATTTGACCCAATAATTGAAAAAATTCATAGAAATAAGTAGCAAAAACATTAGATGTTTTTTTGAGGGATTAGAAGACTGTTTTAGGCCCATTCCCAATGTTGTGAAAGGCAATTTTTTTTAAATTATTATTTTTTAAATTTAAATTTAAAAAAATAATGTTTTGATTTTTTAAATATTATTATGTGATGTGGCAGTCTCTGTACCATATCACATTGCATATGTGGCAAAGTTTTCACAACGTTTCCACAATTTATTTTTTATTGGCTCTGTTGTTTCAAACAGAATCCATGGCATCAACTTTGGTGGATTTTGGATTTCCATTTCCAAATTTTATCTACAACACTATTCACACTACAACACAATGACATAGACAAACATTTACCTGCGGAAAAGGCCGTCTGAGTAGACCCCTAGCCAAGGAAGGTTGCCTAGGCAAGCTTCACTATTCATACTATTGTTCACCTAAGATAGAGCCTCACAATCACCCCATTCTTGTTTTTTCAAATTCTAAATTCATATTTGCAATCAGAGACCCCAAATTAGCAATGAGAGATCATGAACATACCCACAAAACACGGCACAAAAGAGGGTCTTTTTTACCTTCACCCCAAGTTTTACCTTGTTGTTCGCACTTTGTGGGACAGATTTAGCGTCCTGCTATACATAATGTCATCTAAAAAAAAGTCAAATCATAGGAAACTTTTGAAATTTCATAAAGAACTCAAAACTTTTTAAATAAATTTTCTTTGATTTTTGGATATTGGATTACAAATTGGGGAGATGTTGAGTAAGAAAAACACACGTAACAATTCCCTTAAAGTTCGACCAATTGCCTCGTCCAGCGATATTGGTGAAACTAGAGATCCTGCTTCTCTGCTCCCCGAGACCAGCAACACAATCGGTGCGAGCTGCTTGTCTTGTAGCACTTTTGCTACCGGCCCGATTCACATGGAAGCTGGGCCTTACTTCCGCAAATCTCAGGCGTGCTGCATTTGCAACGTGCGTCCGTGATGTTCACCCAGAGACAGGCATTGGAAACCGCGATTCTCCGAATTGAACTCAACGCCAATCAGCCCGAATCTCTGCGCCATTTTCGTCAAATCCCCACCTGTTTCAATGGCGTTTCGCAGGGGTTGCGGAGGGGAGAGAGTGACAACACTGAGGAAGCGCAGTTCCATTCTCCAGTTGTAACCTCCCCGTACCTACCAGAATCTACACAAACAATACAGAAAACGCTCAAGAGAAAACACGCAAATAGCTTCTACTCTGAAGCAGAACCACGGAAGGAAGCGGTTCCATTACTCTTCAAGCAATCGAGACTCCTGACCAAACAGGTGAGCTTTTGAATTGTGCTAATTGTGTAAATACTTGATCTTAGTTGTCGACATTTGTTTTGACAATGGTTTTGTAATTTAACAGAAAATAATTTGAAAATTTGTAGATGAATTCTTGGTGGTTGTAACTGAGTCCGAGACCCCCAGTCTCAAGAGTCGAGTACCCCAAGTTAGCCAAAGTGAAGTGCGCGACGAACCTATGCGGTTGCTTGGCCGCAGAGGGAGTCTTCGGGTAAATCTCTTGCGCGCGCCTTCTCCAACACGTACACAATCTCCACGCCATCGCAAATTGGGAACACAAAGAAATGTGGGCAGAGCAAGCGCTACAACCCAAACATCACCAATAGCTCCTCTCGTGGCCCCCATGGCTCAAAGTAGACAAATAATCTCGGAATTTCACCCGATCTAACAAGGATTCCTTCGCCAAACCCTAATCGAACCCCCAAAAGAACAAATGCAACAGTGATAAGTTAACACACACACATACACCCAACGCATGCAACCCCAATTGAGCGGATCCTCGCAACCAAATTGTCAGTTTCAAACACCAGATTGCGGCCTGAAAACGCAACTCTCATGAAACAAGATTATGATCCGCATCTCCTCAAGGTTGAGAAATCCTTCTGGCAATGCGTGAACAAGAATCTGGCAAGCAAAGGTACCAATCAGTCGGTGAGGGAAAAGCTTGGTGTGGAAGACCAAGCTCCCATTTCTTTTTGGTCAATTTTACACCCAAAACCGTCCAAATAAGGAATTCAGCATAGTTGGAGGGAGGTTTTCCTAAAACTGATATTTTTCTAGTATTAGCAAGTGAAAATCATGAATATTGAAAAAAAAAATAGAATTTTGAGATATTGTATGGAATTTCTATGTTTTTTTGAAGTGATGGCTCCCTAGACCACTGAAAGTGTGCAATAGGTGCACCCAAAATTAAACCTTGCAAAAATTAGCACTCAACCAACCAGATTTTTCTATGAGTCCTTCAATTGTGTCAGCAAATTACAATCACACATGTGGCAAATACATTCATTGCACTCTAGGGACATATTTCAATGACTCTACAGTTCACTGTAAGGTATATGGACAGGAATGGGTGTTTCTCCCTTAGCTGTTCTGCCGACTACTCCTAAAGTTGCCCCAAGACTTCCACTAGTTAGCCTATCACAAGCAGATTGACTGGTTTGCCATGTTGACACTTTTGAAAATTAACCCTTAAAGGACAGACCTATGACCACTGACTTCAAGCCTGGTTGGTCGTCACTCAGTTTGTTGCCATTTGGGAACTAGATATGTATAAAAAGAAACTTAATTTATTTTTTAGAGATGGAATTACATGTTTTCTCTAATTCACAAAAAAAATTAGATTTTTTTGAGAATTTTTGAAGAAAAAGTGAAGAAAAAATCATATCAAATAGAAATTTATATCAAAAAATCTGAAAAAATCATTGTTAACCTCTTCTTCTGGCCTTAGACTTATCATCCAAACGCCAAAAAATGGTGCTAGCCACAATCCACGGTTAAAGATTTTTTTTCCAGACAAAGACAAAGATGAGAAATGGAGAGAGCAATTGAAATTCCATTTTATTTGAAAAAGTATGAATTTGTTAAGGATTTTTGAAGTATGCAATCTATATGGTTCAAGATAGTCTCTAGACTACCCCCAAACCATTAAAAATAGTGCCCATAATGGTCGTCAAATCACATAAAGAAGTCCCAATATTTCCTAGTATGGTTGCAAAGTTTTCTAATTTAGACATGACATAATGTAATAAAAAAGTTAATTCTTATAAAGACTTTACACTAGAAATGTGGAAATTCCTAAATCAGTCTCTAATAAGTCTATCACCATCACACAAAGCATTTAACTCAGCCATGAATCTTCTTAATGAAGTCCTAACTTCATTAATTAGGAAAATTTTGCCATGGATTGATAGAAAATTATAATAGGTCATTTTCTAAATGTCTGCATTAGGTGGTTGACTTGTCATCTCAAGTAGATCACTTCCCACATTTTAAAAACTACATGCGACATAATATAGCATGGATCTTATTGTTTCAAGGTAAAATTTATTAAGGATTTACAAATAAAGTAGGGGACTTTCAAAGTTAAAGATGCATTATAAGTAAAATAGGTAGCTAAAAAATCAGCAGTGCTATTTTGTGAGCTTGTGAGCATGAGCCTGTGAGCGTAAAGCAAGGATTCTGTGAGCACAGAGCTTAAAAATTTGAAGAAGTATTATAAAACTTAATTTTATTCATTAAAATTGACTCCATCTTAAAATTTGAATCAAAATTTTTTATTTCTAATAAATTTTAGTACCTATTTTTATAGACCTATTACTGTGGACCTATTACTGTGGTTATGTTGAAATTGGATGAAGATTCTAATTTTCAATCTTATTTAAAAGTATACATTACAAAAATGAAGAACTCAATTGATATGAAAAATGAATAAAGATGGAATTAAGTTAATATAGAGTATTGGTTAATCATCATCCTATAGTAATGTAGATCTTTTTGAGGCCTTGAGAAAGGTACTAATGATTTTTATTGATGTATTATTATTATAGTTGTTTAGATTTTAGAAAGAAAATTTGTTGATAAAAATCTTTGCTACACTAAATTTTATTTTGGTTGATCATGTCTTGTAGCCTTATAAGTCTTCTCAAGGCCAATAGGAGGACATCAATTATTCCCTCTTCATTTTTAAGTCAATGGACTTGTTTAAATTTTAGAAAAAAATTTGTTTGTATGATTTCATTATATATGGAAAGAATTTAGTTACACCAAATTTCATTTTGTTCATGAGTATCTTATAGTAGCATAGGTCTTTTCAAAAGCCAATGTAGGCTCCTACAGTTTTGTCTTAATGTATCAATAATGGAACTTGTTAAGATTTCTTTTCAAAATTTTTGATTGATAGGGATTACTTTTGTAAAGAATGAACTTCAATACACAAGATTATTGATTAGTTGACTCATTATCCTCTTGTTCATCCAATGAAGGGATTCATTTCTTCTTTCTTGATCCAATGGTTGTTTATTTATCATCTTAAAATAATACTTGTCAAGCTTTTCTAGATTTTTGTGAACACTCTCCTTGGTTTTTCTTCTTAGTACCCTCGGCGCCGAGAGGAATCCTACGGCTCTGATAAAATTATTATTGCAAAAAAAAAAAAAAAATGGTTTGTTTGTTTATCCGAGGGACTCCTCTTGGTGCCAAGGGGAGTCCCACAATTGCAGGGGGGGAAAAGAATTTTTTTTAATCGAAGCTGTGGGACTCCCCTCAATGCCAAGAAGTACTAAGAAGCAAGACTAAGCAAAAATCTAAATTTGTAAAATAACCTCATTTGATTTCAAAAAAATTATAATTAGTCACTAATTTTTTTTCTTCATAAAATCTAGCAAAGTACAATAAATGGTAAAACAAAGTTATTCAAGGAACCACGATAATAGGTCCATGATAATAGTTCCACGGTAATAGGCACTAAAATTTACCAAAGTTAATCAAATTCGGCCAAAAGTTTTAGATGGAATCTTCAAAAAATTATGTAGGCTTGTAGGCTCACAAACTCACAAGCTCACACTCACAGGCTCACAAAATAGCAACCCTGGCTAAAAAATCTCAAGTATTAAAAAATTTTACATATAATTTTGAGGACTAGAGATTATGATCTTGGAAATTGTATTTAGTAGGGTCAACTTTATTTAGAGCTAGATGTACAAAGTAGTTAGAGTACAAAGATGGTACACTTTGTTTGCATAGGTGGCTATACACAGTAGTTAGAATATAAAGGTGGTATACGATATTTACATAGCTAATTGCTATGTTGTACTGAGTAATAGACCTTAAATGAATGAAAATAGGGGTGACAGAGATGTCATTGAAGTTGTGAGGATGGACTTTGAGCTTTGAGTTAGGGTTATGTGAACTTGATGTTGCATTGTCTCACTTTTCAAAGCATTCAAATTTCTATAAACCGTGATTTTATTGTGTCCCTTTCATGCATTGTCAAATTGTGTTTTTCATGCATTGCAAAAGTTCTTCAGGACATTCAATTTTTGGATTTTTGTGTATTGCAAGTGATAAAATTGTCATACTAGTTTACTTGGCTGAATTCTATATACAAAAAAAGGATGTGACAATAGAAAAGAATATTGAATCAAGTAAACATCCCAACTTTTCATGCAAATTTCCTTTATCTTCTCTCTAACCTTCTTGCTTTTAACTTTCTCTTCAATTCACTTTTTTCCTTATAAAGAAAATATCCTACAAAAGAATACTTTCACATACATAATACTCTATATAATTTAGTATAGGGTGCCATAATATAGGACATTTTCACAAATTATGTAATTACAAGGGACCATTTATTTGAGCCTTCGAGGTAAATAGCCCCCCCAAAAATACCCCCTTGCCGCACAGGGGGTATGAAACATAGAAAGAGTGATACACTAGAGCTTGTCATTGGTTTAATTGCCTTAAAACTCCTACACTCACTCTTCTAAAGATGATTTCACTATCTTTGACAACAATATTGAATTCTAGCATGGTTCCTATTGTTATATTGAAAACCTTTTTGAAGGTCTTGTTAAAAGAGGATTTTCTTAGGATGGATTTTTGGGACATTGTACAAATAAACTAAGAATTTTCAAAGTGTTGAAAATCAGTGTTTTTAACCTTTAAAGGACCAAAGTGCATTTTTTGGCAACATAGTGATTTTGGGCAGGTACCTATGAATGGATTTTTTTTACTTTGAAATTTTCAGACAACATTTTCCCAGGGTGTAGCTTTAAAGCCCAACAACTTTCATAACTTTTGACTATATAGTTCAAAAATTATTGTATGATACGTAGTTTTCATTGTTGAGTGGGTAGCTTAGAGTTTAAAATTTTCTTCAAAAATCATTTTTATTAAAATAAAAATTCGAAATTGGTTATTTAGATTTGTATATACACGGAAAGCTTTGAGTCATTTCATTTTGATTAATGAGATGAAAATTATGGGAGTTTTGGTTTGTGGATAGTTTGTCTAAGGTTATAGAATGTCTATTCTAAAATAAACTTTAAAGTCCTTTATTTAATTCAATTTTTAATATTTTTGAAAAAAATTAAAAAAACTGTTTAATAAAACATTGCAACCATTGGGATTGACTTTCTTTCAATCTATAAATAAATGAATCTAGTATTTTGAATCGTTTTTTACTTTTTTCTGCTTACACTACAAGGGAAATGGGTGTTTGAAATTGTTCGTATTATATTTTCTGAAACTTCCTCTTTGAAATTTGCCTATAACTTTTGATTGAAAACTTGAAATGTGAAACTTATTTTTGAACTTGAAACTCCAATTCATATTCTAACTAGTCTTAGTTCAAATTTTTTTGAAAAAAACATTCTACTATGCTCAAATGAGGTCTAAAATCTTAGTTTTATTACAAAATTACGGATTTCTAACTTCACTATGAGCTCACAACTTCAAAAAATCACATATCCCGTATGCGTTGGTCAACCGCCTACCTCCTCATATATGTAGGGAGCTTCTCCCCCTAAAAGACATATAATGTTAAGGTGTTGATGGTGAATGGTTAAAGATTGCAATGAGGTATAATTTCTTATAAAATTAGTAAATGAAAGCTACATCATTTTGTATTTAAAATAAAAATTGTATATAAAAATTTCTTGAATTTCTAGAAAAAAATTAACTTTGTTTGTCAAAATTAATTGAGAAATTGACAAGAATATTGACAGACATTGCAATATTGACTATATTGACAAAAAGCAAAATTTCACAAGTCGTGACTGTCATTTCGGATACTATTCTGTCAAAATTGATGTAGATTAGGGCTCATTTCCCTTGTAGTGATATCATAGAACATGACATAATTTAAACCATTGAAGTCTTTTGAGAAGCTCCCAAACTAATGGCTTTAGAATATGATGAAGGAAATTTTTTTATATATATAGAATTGAAAAGAACTTGTTTATATTGCTTGGATAACAAATATGAACATCAACATTGTTCTTATAAAAGACTCATGCTATGATGCTAGGAGAGATTGAGAGAAAATAGTGTTGCATAGGGTTTTTAAAGGAACCTTGTTTGAACTCCAAAATAATGCTGATAGATGATAAAACATTAAATTTTACTTTTTAATGTATTTGGTGGAGCATCCTAAGGAGGGTTGTTACAACCCTTTTTTAATTGGCATTGATGCCTTGGCTACATCAAGTTTAGGGTGATTAAACAAACAATAATTCAAAAGAACACAAAAATCTACAAAGAAATTTTACACTAACCAAGGTAATGAATATTGTCACAAGAAGTTATTCAATGTGAGAAGATCAAATAATAATCTAAATGATGCAAAATATGCTAGTTGGATCAAATGTATATATACAATTTGAGTTGAGGTAGTATATATGATTCTATGCGTATTTGGTGGGTATACAAATGTTAGGATGTGAAGTTTATGTGTACATTCCAAAAGCTAATCACCAAAGGTAGATTGACATAAAGAATGTTAAGGGTAATTTTAGAGGATAAAATTCATCCAATAAGGTGTATCAAATTTGGTGTTGAAGGAAATAGAGAGTTGAAGAATTTATTAGAAGATGTGGTTTTTAATGAAGGGATGGACAAGCTCACCAAAGATTGTAAAAACTCACATCCTAATCCAATCTTGAGACTTATACTTGATGAATTTTCCATTCCAAGTCCTCTAGGTTTGAATAATTTGAAAGTTGCTTCATTTCATGACCAACAACTACCATCACCAATAGAAACTCATTTTATATCATTAGTCAATAGGGGGTCAATCCAATTAGAGGACTTACATCACTAAGCAACAAGACTATAGTGGTTGTTTCAATTAAAGATGGTCTATAATGCTATAATGCTACATTGATAGATGTTCATACATATTCCATCTGTGAAAATAGACAAACCTTCTCAATGAATAATTTCTTATGATTGAATGAGATTGAATCCAACTATGGACATTAGACTAAGTGATTATCGTGCATGTTTAGTACTTGCAAAAGTAGCCTCTAATATTGAAAAATCAAAACTAAAAAGACTTTAAATTTGCCATGAGACCACTGATATAGCATAGGAAGCTGTTATGAAGAAGGAATTATATGTATATTAATTCCAGAGTGGGTTCCAAAGAGAAAAAATGTTGGATTCTCCATAGATGCAAAGTTATCAAAGTAAAGCTATACAAAGCTTCATTGGTATGAAAAGACTACTCGCATATTATAATTGTTCTAAAAACAAAACCTTCTCACAAGTAAAAAATGTGATATTATAGACATTGTGCTATTTATAGTTGCCACAATGAACTTCAAATTAACAATGGTTAGTATAACAATTTGGTTCAATCATTAGAGATATCCTTTATTAAGCCCAAAGTTGAATTTCTATATTGAACCTTATTTGTGATCTCCATAAGTTCATGCATATATTTGATTACTAATGGAGTGCATTCGACCATTCTATTGCTTATTGAATATTGGATATGTTCAAATAGAATTCTTTAATCCTATAGGTTTTAGAAAATTGCAAACTAGTTTGTAGAGTTTGAAAAACAAAAATAAGTTGTAATTTGAGAAGAATCAAAATTGAATTAGAAAATGAAAGATACAAAGTTCTATAATGGAAAATGAATTGGAGCAATTAGATTTGGAAATTTGTGGGCACTTCATTCCCACCCTTGGAATTAAGTGATCACAACTAGGCTCTTGTTTACAAAACTACTCCTACGGGTGTCTAAGCGTCAAACCCACTGTGCCTTCCAAGCAATGGATCTTTTGCTACCCTAATTATTCTAGGTGTGTACTTGTTTCATTCTCTTGTCCTACTTCTAGTTGCTTTCTTACTTTATGTGTTTCGTTCTCTTATTTTACTTCTATGTCTTGTTCTTGTTTATCCTACTTCTACATGTTTGGATTTGTTTTAGCCCACTTTACGTATGGTATTTCCTACCCCATCTCTATGTATTTGTATTTATCTTAACCTACTTCTACGTACTTGTATTCTTCTGTCCTACTCTATGTATTTGTCTTTGTCTTAGTTTACTCTATGTATTCATCTTGGCTTTGGTATATTCTATGTATTCGTATTCTTTTATCCTACTCTATGTACTTGTCTTTGTTTTAACTACTCTATGTATTCGTCTTGGCTTAGTCTACTCTACGTATTTGTATTCTTTTAATCTATTTTACGTCTTGGTATTTGTCTTGGCCTACTCTATGTATTGGTATTCTTTTAATCTACTCTACCTCTTGGTATTTGTCTTGGCCTACGCTACGTATTTGTAATTTCTTAATCTACTCTATGTGTTTGTATTCTTTTATTTCACTTCTCCGTATTCTATTCTATATTTGCGTATGCATTCTTCTTATTTCTATTCTAGTTGTGGTTGTCCTCCTATTTGTATTTGCTAATTACAGGACCTTAACCTCACCGGGGTTGCTAATCCTTTCCTACTAATTAATTCCTAATTGCATTAACAAATTAAATCAAAAGAGAGTTTTAGAGGCCCACCTCCTTTCCGTGTATGCCCCATGCCGAGCCTCCTTGTTCCATGCCGCCTCCATAACCTCCGCTGTTCCGTGTGCGATAGTTAGCCCTTTATTCTCAATTTGTTTCCCTTCCTTTTACAATTGTGCTCCTAGACTACCTTTTATGATTGTTCTTGATTTGGGTCTCACTCCTAAACTATTTCTACACTAGTCTCCTAAACTATTTCTACACTATTCCTCTAATTACCTTCTACTTCTAAACTATCCCTTGAACTAGTTTCTACCTCTAAACTATCTCCTATTCTATTTTCTACCTCTACACTATCCCCTATTCTAAGAGTTTGCAACCGGCCAGCCAATCAAAGCATTGAATCAGTCCTATACTATGCGTCAAAACAGAAAACAAAGTCTATATTTAGGTTCAAAGATGCTGTGCCAACTGAAACGAGTACAAATAAGACTATATTTTGAGATACCCACGTGGCGCCTCCCGGTTCGTCCAACCCCTGTAGCTGCTGACTGCGCAGGCGACGTGGCGCGGTGACGTGGCGGACGCGGTGACGACTATAGTGCACAAAATAGGCTCTGAGTTCTAAACCGTAACTCGGAATGAAAAAAGGACGCCGGATTCGGTGTCAGCGGCAGCGCGCCGATAAAATCGAGTACAAATAAGCCAGTGGTCCGAGACTGCCACGTGGCGCCCTTCGGGTGGGCTGACCCCGGCCCGGCTCCGCGGACGGGGGGGCTGTCTAGGGACTGCGGCGGGCTGGTTTGGGCCGGGAGGGTTCTTTCCTTGTTATTGCTTTTTTACTAGATTTCTACTACCAATATCTCTCTAATTTTTGATGTCTTACTCACACTACAAAGCTTTTAACCCTTGAGGGGTTCAAAAGTTTCGCCGTCCCTATGGGACCTAATTAAATACCGTGAACAAAAGAAGAGGGAGAAGGAAAAGTTTAATTGCTTTGACCCTTACGGGGTTCAAAGCTTCGCCGTCCCTACGGGACTTAACTCAATACCGTGAACAAGAGAAGAGGGAGGAGAGGGTGAACATAACTCCTAGAACACTAATAGTCAAAGCTTCGCCGTCCCCTATGGGACTAGCATAACCTTGTGCACAAGAGAAGAGGGAGAAGAGGGTGAATATAACTCCTAAGACACTAATAGTCAAAGCTTCGTCGTCCCCTATGGGACTAGTTTAACCTTGTACACAAGAGAAGAGGGAGAAGAGATAGGTACAAATTGTAAACATACTCTCTAAGTCACCTCCCAAGTCACCCCTCGGTTCCTCACAAGTCTCTCCCACAACACCTCTCAATAGTGGCACAATACAATGAGTAAACCAAGCTTAGATTGCAATAAGTTCCATCACTTGGGGGGGTCTCAAGTCCCCAAGTACAAACCACACTTACCAAAGGGTGTAAAAATCCCCAAAGACCATCAAAGGCTCCCTTGGCATCAAAAGCCAAAGGAAATCCGGCATAACCCGGGCCCAATAGTCCTCCTCCCTTAAATGGGTAGGAGTGAGAGAAGAGAGAGAATGAGAGGAGAATGCCGCCCCTTTTATACTCAAAAGGGAGCAAACCCCCCCCCCCTTAATCTACTAAGAATAACTAGATGAAGGAATTTAGGAGGTCCGTACATGTTTACCCATCCCAAATCTAATTATCCACCTAAAATCTACACAATTTGAATTGAGAAATTCAAATCTTACCTAACCTTATAAGAACTTGCAAAATCGTCTAATTTACCTTCCCCAAAATCTACAAGTTCTCACATGGGAGAAGTTCCCATGTATTCCCACCTACTTAATTTGAAATTACTTACACCAAAGCACATGAGCCACCTCCACTAATTTTTTGAGGTGGTACTTGCTCCCACATGTGCCTGAAGTTCCCCACACGTTCCCTATGCGTTCCCCACGGCCATTGGGACCGAAACTCCCCAAAAAAGCATTGGGGGGCCTTAAACCCCCATTTCTTCTCCATGTGTTGTCCCCAAAA
The DNA here is from genome assembly GCA_947034885.2 of Thuidium tamariscinum. NCBI lineage: Eukaryota > Viridiplantae > Streptophyta > Bryopsida > Hypnales > Thuidiaceae > Thuidium > Thuidium tamariscinum. Next base: position 10,579,185 of record OX344755.2, read on the forward strand.
GGCTAACTTTTGGAGTTTAGCTCCAAATGGCAAACGGATTGCGCCATTGACTCCGGAAGGCCATAATTAGTCTAAGAGGAATCCCTCACCCCTTAAACTATGTCCAAATTCTGAAGGAATCTTAGCGTAAGCTGGGATCAAAGTTGGGATCAATTCCCAACTTTTGGAGTTTAGCAATTTTGGACCCCAAACCTTCACCAATCTTCCAAGTAGATGGAAGGGGGTAGGAATAGACCCAAGATAGACTCCGTTCCGATGTCGTATGGCCCCGGTACGCCGGTCAATTGCGGCTTCCGTCATTTAAATTGTCAGTTGGGGAGGAATGTCGCCGATTCGGGATCTTCCAACTATCGTTTTGTCTTGAAACTTAGGGAAGCGCTCCGTTGGTGTGAGACCGCCTCGCCGGATTTTTAGTGGGATTTTACCGCACTTTGGGATATTCTTTCGAATTCCCACCCAAAGTCCACCGCGGTTGACCGTCTGGGAAAATATCCAAACAATGTCGGAAAATTCCCAAACTTTAGAAGGGACCACCCATGGAACCCCCCCACTTGGATGCAAATCTGCATCCCCACTGCGTGCTCCAAGAATTAGGAAATCGCCCGGTATCTACATTTCAAGGTTAGTATTTTGCCCGTATTCTCTTCGATGCTATGGGGAGTGGGGGACTCCTCCTAGATCCCCCTATGAGGACTTCCTAGCCTAGACAGGGCCTTTTTAGGCTTCTTACCCTAATCCTGCTCATCTCTATCAATTTGGCGTCTATTTAGCTAAGACAAGGGCGTTTTGGATGTAAACTATCCTAAATCCCACCTAATGACCAAATGGCACATTGGTATGTGTAATGCCAATACCGGTTTAATGCCCTTTTGTGGGTTTTATGAGCCCAATTATGCCTTAGTTTATATAGGAATTTCAAAAAAAGAACCCGTGAGTCCCTGGTGACGAATCGGGGACTCACAAAATTACAATTGCATGTAAGAATTATTTGCATTTACATACAAGTATATTGGCTAGTTTTTACATAATATATGGAAAGAATTGCAAAAGATGCATCCTTTTTATACTTTAAACAACATTGCTGCTTTTTTTTGGGGGGGGGGGGGGTGAATACAAAAATGATACAAGTAGATGTCATATAATTTTGTGTATAACAATGTTTTTGGTACTTTCATGTATTACGGTATATAATATACATTTTTTCAATTTTTTCCATCTTTCATTGTAGTGATGGTGACTTCAACTTACCCTATGTAAGTGTTGATCAATCATGAAAGAGGCACAATTGAATTAGTGTCAACCTTGAATAAACAATTATATATATGCCTATGTGATGAACGTTTCTTATACTAAGCATGTATTTTCAAATATTGAATTTGTATTTTTCAATATTGATTGCTTTGTATGAACCATGCCAAAGCAAATCCAAAGGTCTTCAAAATAAATCTTTTATAAGGCTACTACTATTATAAATCTATATTGACACATTTTTAAAATGTTGATGTCAACAATGTTGTGTACATTGCTAAGAAACTTTGAATTCTGTAATCAATCAATGATGGATCGTTCAACTTTTTTGTACACCCATTGTCTTTAACTCATTGTCTAATTTGATATGTCCAATTGCTTTCTTCACTTCCACTCTTCAATCCTCAATAATCTTGCATTTTTCTATATTCTTATTTTGACTAAAATTACTCTAGAACCTAATAAAAAGATAAACCACACTTTCCTTATTAAAATCCAAGAGTCATAAGCTTATGTAACCACCCCATGATCCTCCTCATGGTAGGAGGATATATAACCACATATTGATCCTCTTCATGTTAGGAGGGTATTGTGCCTCCCTTCAATGCTTGGAAGGCACTTATTGATTAATCCTAAACGATGCATAGGCCACATTTTGATCAATGAACAAGAAAGAATCTTTATATATAGGACATAAATACAATTATTCGTTTTTGAAATTAGAGATAGAAAGGGAAGATCTTTTATAGGGCTTTGACTTCCAACGAGAGCTATTGAATTTTTTGGAACCAATGATTCCCATGGTATCAAAATTGAAGATTTCCGTGGCCACCGGCTCATCGTTTAGGGGTTAATGCAAGAATTTGGGGGTGGTTGAAGAGTCATTTAAGACAATTTTGTTCATCGAAGGGATTTCTTTCCAAGAATGCAAAAGGAACTTTGCTTCATTTGTAAACAATTTTTGATTGATTGTTGTTCCCATGGAATAATTCAATCCAAATAAGGGCAAAACACCCATTCCCGCACCTGTTCCTTGCAGTGGACAGTAGATTCACCTAAATGTGTCAATAGAGTTCCCTTAATGTGTTCGCCACATGTATGATTATAATTTGTTGATACAATTGAAGGACACATAGGAAAATCTGGTTGGCAGAGTGTTGATTTTCGCAGGGTTCAGTTTTGGGGGCACATATAGGATGGTTTCACAAGTCTAGGGAGCCAAGACTTTGAAAATTTGTAGAAATTACATACGGTATCCGAAAAATATAATATTTTTTAATAGTCATGATTTTTATTTGCTAATATTAGAAAAATATCATTTTTAGAAAACACTGCCTCCAACTATGTTGAATTCCTTATTTTGACAGTTTTGGGTGTTTCCACTGTAAGAAGATCATACTTGCAAGTGAAAAGGCGGGACTGAAAATAGAAAAAATAGAAAATAACAATATTTTCTCATGGATGCAATCAATGAATGGGGAGTACCGGCATTTAGTTACAAGTTAGCCAGTTGAAATCCATAATTTGTGAATGAAGCTCAAACTTTTAGGAAAAAACCCGATCATTTTAGGGGAAAAAAAAAGGAATATTCTTAATTTTCTGAAGGCCTATTTCAAAGTATTCTCCAAGCGACCGGTTGGTGCAAAAAAATGTAGGATTTTAGCCGATTAAGCTAAAATTTCTTCCCGAACTGTCGATGCAACTATCACCAAATTCAGGGGTCCAGTCCCCAAGCAGAGAACCAGTCAAAATTGGCACAAATTGAGCATCACTGATTTTTAAAAAAAAAATTTAAACATGGACAATTTCCATTGATCAGGGAAACAGTGAGTATCTTACTCGGAACAAGCCAGGGCTTCTATTATTGCCCCACTTTTTGACATTCTGAGCTTTGCACTATTAAGATATTGGTTTGTGGGGTTCCATGGAACCTTCAGGTCAGTTGAATATCTTACTGACGTCGGTTCACTCGGTTGTGTATGGAAAGCAGCATGACATTTATTTTGCTGTGAAATACTTTCCTTTTTCTTTTGGAAACAAATGGAAGCTGTGAATTATTTTCACAAGTTAAGGTAGAAGGCTCTTAAATGGAGCGGGTTCTAAAATGGTGCCCTATCTTAAATGTACAGTAATTGTACATGTTGATTTTTCATAGCCTTCAGCAGTGTACTAACAATGTACATTGTAGCTAGGGCACCATATTACAACCCTATGCCCTTTCAACTTCAAAATTTGATAACTAATTCAAAAAAGTTCAGAAAAATATGAAACGACTTGGGTTAGATGTCAATTCTACTTGTTTTTCAAGGAAAATTTACTGAAAAATATTTCTAGAGGTTTACCTCCCCGAAATTCTGTTTCAGCCCTTAGATGGTCCATTATAGGACCTCTTACCTTAACCCTAAATGCGCAAGGCTTGTTTTGAGTGCCTTGGAATTTGCTCTAAATTGAACAAAATGCCAACATTTTGATAAGTTGTATTAATTTAAAAAAAATTGTAACCATACAAATTCAAACTAGACATGTTAGAGATTTCATGGGAAAAGAAAACACAACAATATCACTTATGGAGTGAAAGATTATAATGTTTGACCATGAGGGTGTTAAAACTCCAAAAAGCTTTCCATCTTCTTTTCACAAGTCAAATTCAAAACAATGGTGACCAAAAAAATGTGAGGTTAAAGGGCCTAATATGTATAACCCCAATCAATTTATGGCTTCTTAAAAACTACTTTGTAATTTCTTTAAATGAATTTTGAATGTGATTTTTGATCCAACATCTAGTGTATTTGAGGCTCATTTCGAAGAGCTCTCAACACTACGGGAAGTCAAGATTGCAATGGGTATCCTTGCACAAAATCTTGAATAGAAAAATTACTATTAGTTATTTTCAAGATTAGATTTTTGATGCTAAGACTAGACTTCACGAATAACTTTTCAAAATATTAAACTACTAAAAATAGCAACTTGGTTAAGTTTTATTTAGCTTCAAAGTTTTGCAAACATTAGATTTTGGTGCCTAAGGCATTTAGGGGTTAAGGTAGTGTGCTCTTAGAGCATCTCCACGCCGACGCAAGATATGGTGCAAATTGGGTATTTGGCTGTGCCCAGCTACACACACTTCCCTATAGCACATAAAATAAGACTCAACAAATGCCTAGCCAAAGCCAAATTTCTTGAGCAAATGAGAAAATGGAAAGCGGTTAGCTTTACTCATTATGTGCTTTCATGTGCATTATGAGGTACAATTGACACATAGGAGGTCTTTATCATTATGACAACAAGCAAAAGGTCCCGTCCACCTTATTCCCATGTCACATTTCTCCTCGAACGCTATGTTGGTCCCCTTCCTATCTGTTTTGCTAAGTCGTGTAGTGGGACAACTTGCCTCCACATTGGTTGCCTACCATCTTCCGCAGACCTTAGCTGGGCCTCTTTTCTGGTTGAAGCTTGGAAATGCTCTTAAAAGCTAGCGACCTTTCAAGAGCAAATTGTGTCTTGAGGATGAAAACCTCCTTGAAACAATTTTTAGTGAAATTTTTTAGGAGAAAAATGATATTGACAATTAATCCAATTCATTTCATTTTTTTGTATTTTCAAGGAATTAGTAACAAGTTTTTGAAGTTGAAATGAGACGTCACTCTAAGCGACCACTTTTTGAAATGTATACTATTGGTACATTGAAGAAAGAGAAATGTACCTTTGTGTTATGATTGCTTTTAGAGCATGGTTGTTTTTAGAGCAAACTACCTTACTTTCATAGTACAAAAAGTTGAAGATTTTGATCAAATGATTTCCTTGTTGGTTAGTGCAATAAGTTCACTTCATTGATATTGCACTAATTTACTAAAGTCACACTATCTAGAATTAGTATAGGTTGAAATAATATTATGGATATCATATTAATTTCTACAAATTAAAATAATATTTTGTAGTGAGACTAGATCTTTAGGTGATGTTGAATTTGCCCCCCTCACCTATAACAAGGAGAAATAAATGTATTGTATAGTCTCAAGGAGAGTTAACAAATGCACATTCAAGTAGGACCTTGTTACTAAAATTGATCCACATCTAAAATTTATATTCTTTGGACATGAATATGAAATCCTACATTTTATTTTGATACATCTATAATCAACACATTAAAAGTGCATAATTTATTCATACAATGTCCAAGAAAATACATACAAAGAGGACCTAAAATGCTATTATGACTACCAATAAGATCCAAAAGTTATTATTGGTATATAATTCCTAAACTTTCTTAATATTTTGGAACCAAATGTTGCAAAAATGGTTAAATTGGAATTGAATGTTCTAATAGCAATAAATGAATACAATCATTGTAAATTTAGTAGTAGAATCTTATGATAATCATTCAAAAATCAAAAGCCATTCAAAAGAATTTCAAGGGAACTCTTAACAACAAATCTTTTCTTTTAACCCTTAAAGGACCGGCCTCCTAATTTGGCAACATAGTAATTTTGAGCAAGTACGTGTGACTAGAGATTTTTATATTTGAGCCTTTTGGGCCCAAATTTTAACAGAAGGTAGGGAAGAGGAATATCTTTTATGTGTATTAAAATTCATGACATTTGGAAATATGAGTCAAAAGATATGGCTCAATATTTTTTTGTACATAGGCAGTTTGAGTAGATTCAAAAGAATCACTTTATTCAAAAACAAAAATTTGAAATTGATTTTCTTCATTTATGTATGCATGAAAAGCTTTGAATCATTCCATTTTGATCAATAAGTCAAAAGTTATGAGCCATTTTTCTTTAAGGGCAATTATAGAATCTCTACTCTAAAATAAACTTTGATGTCTTTTATTTTATTCAATTTTCAATATTTTTTGAAAAATAAAATAAAATAATAGGATGTAGAATTGTAGATTGTTTATTAAAACATTTCAACTATTGGGATTGGCATTTTTCAATTCCACAATTAAATTCTTAACGATTTTGTATTTTGAATCATTTGCTACTTATTTTATTTACTGTTTTTTTCCTATATGTTGTACAATTTTGAACAATTTGAAATTTTTTAGGCAAGTACCCTACTTTGCCTCAACAATGATTCCAAAGAAGCACAACCATTTTGGACCATTTTTTATATGATTTTTGCCTTCTAAAGTGTAGCTACCCTATTTTCTATAGGGTGAAAAAAAATGACTTTAGAACATTCTAATGCTAATATCTTGCAATCTACACAACAAAAAACCCTCAATTTTTTTGCACATGTTCTCAAAAAAATTTACTACAAGATCCTACAGTTACAAATCTCAAATAATGTTTAAAAAGAAATTGGTATTGGTACTGAAATGGTTGTTTTTTATTGTTTTTGGAGTAAATATAGTGAAAGAATTTAAGGGCTTAAATGGATGAAAATTGCTAAATTGCTAAAATTGTTATCAAATCTTAGAATAGTATTTGTTTTTAGATGAATGTGCAAATTATTAAATGAACAATTGAATTTTCATAGATATTAGCATGTTTCATCCACCCTATAATGTTAACAAGTTCATCACTCTAGTGAAGATTGCCTCAATGAATGTGGAGAACTATTGGTTAGTCCATTGTCTTCTACGGGAATTAGAATTAAAATACCTAGTTACAATTTGGAAACATTTGGAAAAAACTTGCGGAAAAGTCTATAAAAATTCTATATAGGTGGAAAAAAATAGCTCATAGTTCACTTGAAAAATTAGTTCATCATGGAAATTGAAGAAAAAGAGCTAGTAATTTGCGGTTTGGCTCTTATTTTAGGTGCACCTATCCAAAATCCTAAACTCAATGTTGCACCTCCAACATTGGATTGCTTATTGCATTGGCAATAACTTAAATGTCATGCAAAACTTTGCTTTGCCAGACCTAAATATAAAGAGGTCTAATAATTATAAATTTAAGCTTAGGGAATCAAACAAAGCTATACATGTTGTAGCAATTCCTTCATTCCTTGAATGATATTGAGGCTGAAAAGTCATTGATGGATAACTTCATTGTTTAATAAAGAAAACAAAGAATGCACCTATTAGTCCAATAATTAGAGTAGTTTTGGTGACTACCTTTAGTTGGTTACAAGGAGGCTTGCATCCTTTTAGAGTTAATTAAGGTGGATAGATCTACAATAAAAGAAAGGACAACATGAAATCTCTCTTTAAAATTTAGTACACTCAACATAATATGGCAACGTTTTCTATTGATCTAAAGGGTAAGCTAGCTTAGTATGAAACTTGCAAATATAGTTGAAATTCCAATTTAAAACTAATAATAAGTTAAAGATATGTGTACCCAAAATATCCCTTGAAGTGATTGCTCTAAGCTTATACTCCCTTTGTCTTTAAATAAATTCAAGGTAAATTTCCAAATAAACTTGTTTCAAATTAAATTTAGAATTGGCTCTCCACAACTTAATGGGCAACAACTAAAGCTAATTCGAGTACCCCAAAGTGAAAGAATTCACACTAACACATTCTAGAGATAATACAACAACTTAATAATTGCAAATTGAACCAAAATGCAACATCTAACAAACCAAAGGTGAAGAAATTTATCCACAATTGTAAAAAATTGCTACTTATAAAACTCTTGCTGAGAATTTTATGGAGTTGAATCACAAAACATTGCTGGAATTGACTATAGAAGACATCAATGGACATCAGTCCACCAACATTGCTCAAAGAATGATAGAAATTGATACCATTGCAACCCTTCCAAACAAGGCAAAGAAATTTCAATTTTAAAGCTTGTTTTCAACATGTGCCACTTCATTATTGACTTCCATTTTTTCACACCTACTGGGGCTTAGTAAAAGCTACAATAACTACACAACAATCCCTTGAAAATAGGAACAGCTCATGCATCAATCTAGCCATTTCTAGGAAACCCCATATTTATTTTGGGACAGAGGAAGTAGTACATTTAGGTGGTGACTTTGGTTGCACATTCGTCAACCCCAAAGCACTCTCATGTCCATATTTTGAACAATGAATAGAGGGCTTCAAGGCATTGTTCAATCCAACTAACTTCTCATTCATCAAATGTAATACTCCAAACTAGAAAAGGCAACCTTCATTCATCAATCTTACTCATGAATTAATCTTCCAGTTCATTGCTATGATAATTTACAAGTGAGTTTCATACTTTCACCCCCTCAAGCTCTTCCCTGGTTAGGTGAGATCGGTTTCAAGAACACATTTTAAATGACATGAAATCCATCAGTAAAAACTACAACATGATTTCAAATCTGTTTCATTCAAACCGGCTGCACAAGTGAAAATTAACCATGCCTGACAGATTGTTGGCAAAATGGAACAAAATGCATCTCTGGCATTAGAGAAAATTTGGACTCTCTAAAAGGCTGCAAGGGTTTGACAAGCTAGTCTATATGGAGAGCCCTACTACTTTAAAAAAAGTACAAGATCTTTGATGAAATTGTGTTTCAACTTGTATGAATATTTTGATTGTCAATTAGAATATGTCGGTTTTCCTCACAATGAACACAAGTGCTCATATACCAAGGCTCTAACATTTGGCTGCACCACTGTACAAATAACACTTACAGTGGGTACACCCAAAATGGCCACTTACTCTTACTGTGCCTAGCTCTTGTCATCAGATTTTTCAGATTTTTATACAGTCTTATTGGCAAGTGAAAACATGTTCCAACGCACCAAAGAACATAGGATTTGGATACCGTATGCAAAAGTTATTAACGGTCAAAGTCTGTTTCTGAAATGGCCATCTACAGTCTGGGTACATGACTGATTTCGAAAATGAATGCACATTGTAGATGGCGCTTCAAGGTTAGGTGCCATTTTGGGTGTACCTACCTTACTGCACTGCCGGCAATTGTAGGGGAAAAATTCTTGCCCACGTCAAATAAATATTATTTTGGGCCCTTCTGGCACTTCTAAGCAGCCTTCTAGAGAGTCCAGATTTTCTATAATGCTGGAATCCTGTTAAGCCCGTAAATGAAGCAAAATTTATCCGAGAGGGACAAACTTCAGTGCTGAGCTGAGTCTCGACTCTCTCGACTGAGGACTTCAATGACCATTCCTGTCGATCGGCGGGCGGCTGGCTGTCACCCGTCGAGTTCAGGTGAGAAATTTAGAACTCAAGAAAAAACAATTTCTGCAAGAAACACTCAGTTATTTCTTCCTTCTATATTGCATCTATTCTTTCTACTAGAAACAAGTTTGGTTTCCAGTATTGGCATGAGCTCAACCAAAATAGTGTAGTAATCTCTAAACAAAGTAAGATCAAAATTGCAATATCAAACAACAAATCAGTGTGACTGTCTTGCACTAATCGAATTCAATGAACTCGTCACTCTACGTCCGGCACTAGCTGAATCTTTCATGCATTCCTTTTGGCGCAGTACAATCGGAGCATTCGATTGATCCACTTCCGATTTCGTTACGGATATATAATCGATCTGCAATATGGCGAATTTTATGAAAATGGTGAAATTCCATTAAGGTAGAGGGCTGATATTGCGACCCTGTCTCTAAACGCGATCTGGTAGATTTTGCCTCTAACATGTACCAGAAGTGTACATTTCAGGAGGGGTCGCTTTTAGAATCCACTGTGTTTTCAACTTCAAAAATTCATAACTAATTCCATGAAGGTCCAAAAAATATGAAATGACTTGGGTTAGATGCCAATTCCATTTTTCTTACCACAAAAATTTACTAAAAATTGTTTTAAGGAGTTTAGCTTCCCCAAAATGCAAATCAGACAATCAGCTGGTATAGGGTCGCTTTTACAGCCCCCTACCTTACTTTGACACTTTTCATCTGATTGAAATCCAAAGGAGTCATGCAATTTTGAAACCTGTACGAGTCGTAGATGTCTGAAATCTATACAAGTCCTAAATGTTTCTGACCACACAGTTTGAATTCTGAAATCTGAACTAGTCATAGATTTTTGAAAGCTACATGAGTCTTAGATGTCCGAAAATCTATTCGGGTCCTGGGCATCAGTTTTCAATTCAAACTCCATGGTTTGGAAAATGGCATATGGAATATCGCCATTTTCACAAAATTCACCATCAATGCCATGAAATAACTTGCTTGCTGAACTTACTGGCACTCCGAAGCAAGCTCTCAACGGCTTTTCCTTCATGAGCTTTGTGTCCCGGGGCATATGCCCAATCTCCTCGCTCGTCATCTGCACTCAAAACCCACGACACTGATGCACTTGATGCTAAGTTATGAAGAAGAGTCTGCGCGAGATTACGCAAAAGAGAACTGAAACAGCTGAGTGTGAAATACTGTAAGTAAGTAAGAGATTGTCGATCTAGGTTTGAGTTTCGTTAGTCGATAGGCTAAAAGGCTTGCATAAGTAGACATCAAGTACATAATTAACCACTGAATTTTCAATAGAAAATGCAAATTCATGGGACAGAGTAATCACTGGGGACGTTAAGAAGCTCAACCGGACTGATTTTAACGCATTCAGTGTGGATCCGCATACAAAAATGACTACTGACTGGTTGGTCTTCTCATCTCGAGCAATCAACGAACTAGACTTCCATGAAAACCAAGCGCTGAATCAGCTTCCAAGGGATCGATAGAATGAAAGATGTAATAGCTTGAGCTCATGAAAGATTCTTGATTTTGGTTTCCAACGGATATTTCGTTAAAATGGCGGTATGCCACAAACTTGGCATTTTCAGGTTTAGACCGTGCGGTCTAAACTGTATACCTGTTCTAGATTTCAAGACCTTGAAGTCTGAAATCTATGGGTGATTGCAAGAAACACTTGTCCTATTTTTTGTCCCCTTGACCTTCAACAGGTAGTTTTTTGCTCACAACTTTTGCATAGTTTGCCCTATCAACTTGAAATTTGGAATGAAGGTGTACACAAAAGTTTTATATGTTGTGTAATTTTTTCAATTTTTAAAAAATTAGTTTACTATTTTTAAACTGCCCCCGATTGGCTGTCTACCTTGGCCATTTTGGGGGGTTTTAGTCCTATTTTTGACCCAAAAATGCAAATTTTGAGCTGAAAATTGGCGTGCTTAGATCTATAGTATAGTTACACAATCCCTACAAAGGATTTTTGAAAATATTAAACTATCCAACTTCCACATGTTGTCAAAGTGGCTGACTTTGCGCAAGTGTAGAGAATAGAATTTATTTTTTCCAAAGATGAAATTTGTTGGAAAAGAAAGACCTTTACTTGAAGAAAAAACGGATTTTTCATTTTCATTTTTTGAATTTTTTTACTATTTTTACCAAATTAGTGAAAAAAAAGCTATTTTCATTGTATTTTCCATTGTCTATAACATTTAGAGAAAAAATTTCTCAGGTCTGAATTTCAAGAGACATAATATTCTCATTGCTCTTCAAATTATCCATATTTTTTTCAATTTAAAAAAAAATTATTTCAAAGGGTCATAGGACTCACATGACTCATTGATTTTGAGCCATTTTGAGCCAAAACCGGTAAGTGTTTCTTGCAACGATCCCTATCCCCGTCTTGGAAAATGAATGGAAAAATGACGTAGGAATACCGCCATTTTAACGAAATATTTGTTTTCAACAGTTTAGTGACAATGGGTCACATTCAACAATTGATTAATTTAAACCAAATGAGTGAACTCATTGAGTAAGGACTTAATAGGATCAGGGTTTTTTGGGGTTTTTTTGGACCAATGGTTATGTGGCCTTTCTTTCAATAAGGTTTATTTCAATAAGGTTTAGAATTTCGTAGCTCCTTCAAGAAGGTTTAGAGTTTCATAGCTCCTTCATTTTGAAGATTCAAATTGAAGAAGGCCATATTTGAGTATGCAATTTTGAATATGTAATATTTGTATGCACTTTTTGTATATATTGGCTTTGCACAATAGATGAAATTAAATTTTTGAGACATTGTGGTATTGGTGTGCAAGGCCATTATTGTTGTTTGACATTTTTAACACATTTTCTATCTTTTCTTCCTATACGCTTAAAGCTAACTAATTTTTTTGGATGAAATTAGGCATTTAAATGCCTTATAAACACACCTTGAATTGGATTGTTAATTGAAGAGGAAAGTGTGCAAAGCAGAGTGTGTAAATTAAAGCCCATTGCATAATTATTCCATCACATGTGATTAAGTTTATACTTTATACACTGACCAATTTGTGTGCAAAGTGTGTAAAGTTAGTTTTTCCCTCCATAGATAGAAGAGATTGATGAACTCTTGAGTACAATGACTTTTTTTCCATTTTGGAGAAGGAGACATTTGTTTCTTCAATACTCATGTGACAATTGGGTGATATTTGGTGATATCTATATAAAAACTAGTTGATACCTAGATAAAATTTGGCTATTGGTTTCAAAATGTAGTAGTAATCTATCTATTTTAAAACAAAAAAAAGATAATTTCATTTACAAAAAATAGCCAATATCTTTTGGCCATAGCTAGTTGGCAAAATTTGTGCATTAAAAAAAAAAGATTGCTTAAATATGTAGAGGTGGGTACTATGTTCACAAAATAACTCAATTCCTATCAAACAATCCATTGAATTTAAAACATGTTGTGATCAATGCATATATGAAGTAACAAGGTGGTCTAATTCACATCTTCAAGGAACTTGTTTGAACCTTGTTTCCTAAAACAATTTTAGCATGCCATTAGAGCTTGCATTAGAGCCATGCAAGTGTCACCTCTCTATGCTCTTTCTTGTCAATTAACCCCTAAAGTTTTTTTGATTGTTTTCCATCTCCAAACACTCAAAATGAGTAGATTTGATAGCAAAGGCCAAAAAATAATGACAAAAGAAATTTTGGGGCGTCTTATTGTAAGATCTAGTGGTAGACTATTACACTATATTGTAGTAAGAAAATGGAATTCTTTTAACTATAGAGAATTGGGAGATTTGAAGTAGAAAAATGTTTTTTTGGACACATCAAAATTTGGGATAGCATTGATTTAAATAGGCTTTTGTACTAGGTAAATTTATGTTTTGCTTAAACTTCTTTTGATTGCCTTTTTCTAATGGAGTTGGCCATATGTTTACAAAATTTCATAACATTTCAAATTGAAGAACATATGTACTAGAAAATTCCATTAGGGAACTAGCTTCAAGAAAACTCTCATACGAAGTTGTTTTTCCAACAATTTTTGACTTGCAAATACAATGTTGTCTTGAAAATATTAGAAATGAAGTTTTAGATTTTAGCTATTTCCAAGAAGAGGGGGAAAATTGATCAAAATTTGTAGCTTTGGTAAGCTTAATCAATCTATGGCCTAGAACATCTAAGTTGAATTAAAAGGTAGTTGGGATATTGTTTGGCTTGGTATAGAAGGAAGGTGTGTTAGGGTATCCTATGCTTAACTCATCCATTGATAGAGAATTGACATTGGATAACTTTAACACATGCCAAGCTATGCCACATGCCATGTCTTCTAAAATTGATTTAACACCCATATTCACCTTGCATATGAAGATGTTATCTTCTTCTAAAAATGTAATTAAAAAATTAATTGTAGCATTAAATTCAAAGAAATCAAAATATTAATTAGACAACTGTTTCACACAACTTCAAAAGCTACTTATTTTATGCATAGAAAGATGAGATGACAAAATCTTTAAACAAGTGGGGTGATAGGAAGTAAAATAGTCCTTGAGGGATATGTAAACTAGAATTAGTAGAAGTTCTCATAGAAGTTCAACCACTCTAATTAAGTCAAAAGCATAAATTGAGTTCAAAGTAGAATTTCAAACTTCATTTTGGCATAGTTGAACAACTTGAAAAAAAATTGAATTGAAAAAAGGTGAAAAATGAAGTTATATTCCACTCAATAAAACCTTTTGTGAATTTGAGTCTTCAAATGAAAGTTGTGGACAAATTTTAGAGAGGGGCTAGAAGGGACATTTTTTTTGATACTCCAAACATTTGCTCTACATTTTGTCATAAATTTTTTTGGTGTGTGTGTGTGTGAAACTCACAAACAAATTTTTGAATATGAAATTTTGTTTAATTTTCCATCTATTGAAAATTCAAACTTTTTTGAAAAAAATTACTCTACAATGCCAAAATGAATTTTGAAATTCTGCTTTGATTATAATTTGTACTATTGATTTAACTATTTGTAATCGTACTCCTACTAATTCTAATTTATATATTCCACATGAATTGAAATACCTCCTACTACTCTTCTTACATAAAGAGCTTGTCTTCTCTTTTTTGAATATATGAAGTAAGTGGCTTTTGAAGCTATGTGAAATAGTTATTGAATATTTTGAATTCTTTCCCTAGTAATATTTTTCACATTCAAATGCAGAAGTTTGGAATAACCACCTCATTTATTTGGAGTAGAGGAATATAATATAGTTGATGATGTCACCAAGCAATCACCTCCTTGCTACCCCGTCCTCATACTTTGTTATGAATTTTTTGGTACAATAAAAAGTCATAAAAGCCATCCATTTTGAACTTAGGGAAAGCTTGATCCAAGTCTTGTTCAAGCCCTTTAACCTTAAGTACTCAAGTGACCATTTTATGGTCGCTGCCCAACTCCGGGCAGCATTTTCGGACAAAAAAGAAACTTTTTTCAAAATTGTTTTTTTTCAAAATTTCAAAATATTGGATTGTGTTTCAACATTTGCATTCAAAACTAAGATCTTTAAGGTCAAACAAAAGTTATAGCAAAAAAAGGAGAAATAGTACAAAGTGTCTAAAATTACTTAGTGTTGAAAAACTTACTATTTGGGGGAAGTATTGATGCTTTCATTAATAAATATTTTTTATTTTTTAACAAATCAATAAAAAATACAATTTTGACCAATCAAAAAAATTTCAAATCCTAAAAATAGAAATTGTATTTTTGGTGAATTTTTGAAGTTATATCTTCAAAATTCATTTGAAGAGAATCTATAAATATTTTTAAAATTTTGATAATATGGATACTTTCTACTTTTTGTGATTTACATTATCTTCTTTGATGCTAACTTCAAAAAAGTTGTAAAGCTTATATTTTATAAGACATTTGTATTTTGTCTTAATCCCTTATGCTTTTAGAGGTTGAATATTTTTCATTTTTTTATAAATCAATAAAAAACACAATTTTGACCAATCAAAAAAATTTCAAATTCTATAAATAGAAATTGTATTTTTGATGAATTTTTGAAGTTATATCTTCAAAATTCATTTAAAAATAATCTAAAAATATATTTTTTACTTTAACCGTATGGATACTTTCTACTTTTTGTGCTTTACATTCTCTTCTTTGATACTAACTTCAAAAAAGTTGTAATGCTTATATTTTATAACACATTTGTATTTTGTCCTAACCCCTTCGGCTTTTAGGGGTTAAACATTGTGATGGAATTTTTGCTCTTATTAGTGTAAATAACCCTATCAATTTTGCCCTTGTCCATCAAAAATGACATTTTTCCCCAAAACTCCTTATAGACAAATCTAATTGTAAATTTTTTTTGTAGAGTATTAAGGTACTCCTTGTTCCCGCATTGAAAACAAATAAACACTTTTTAAATATAGTGGAGACCTGGATTCTTAATTCTAAAAGGACCACGAATTCCTTTGCCACTATACAATATATTATGAATTTAGTGGTATATGATTAGAATAGCATTGAACAAATACTTTTTAGAACAAAATAATTTCATAATCATGATAGTGTATAAATAACAATGTATCACAACTCATATATTAAACGTGAAGAGTTATAAAGTAAAATATGGATTGTATAGAGGGACCCAATGGGCTTTCAAGGGTTAATGAATTGACCAAAATTACTATATTGCCTCCAAAATGATGTTTGATCCTTTAGGATTTAATAGGATTATTGTAGTGTGATTTCTATATTAAACAAAACAAGAAAAACACAATTAAAAAAATGACTTCATCCAATTCAGGTGTAGGATTTCTTATTATTTCAAACTTGTTACTTCAACCAATGCAATCTAAGCTTCATGTGTCCCCCCAAGCGGTATGGAGTAAGGTAGGTACACTCAAAAGTGCCAAAAATTGTTACTATATCTAATTACTATCTATTATTAGGCTATTTAGATCTTCATATAATTTTGTTGACAAGTGAAAGTACATTCTAATGCACTAAAGAATGCAACATTTGGATACACTATATAAAAGTTATTAACCTATTAATGTCCATGGTTGACTTTGAGGGTGGGCAAGGCCTTTTCACAACCAATGGGTGAAAATGTAATAATTTTTGAAGTTCAATGCCATTCAAAAACTTGACCATACTGATTGAAGTGCAGACAACAATTTGGTGAGTTGCACTAAAGTTTTTGATAGATGGTATCTGTACTATATTTTATAAGTCATCTTGGTGTTCATATCTTTGTTGGTGTATATGCGAGAGCTAAGCTATGCTTTTTGAATGCATTTCTTTCGAAGAAATTCTTTAGAGTGATAATTGGACCACGTCATGCATCTTTTAGCATCATGATGGATATGAGAAAGTCATTAGATGTTTTTTGAGGGATTTGAAGACTGTTTCATGCTTGTTTCCAATGCTGTGAATAGTCAAAATAAATAAAAAATTTAATTCTTTTAAGAAAAAATTTCGATAAAAAATTAATTAAATTTTTAGTATTATTATTATTTGATGTGGTAGTCTCTTGGCCATGTCAAATTGCATATGTGGCAATTCCCCACAACATTCCTATAGTCAGAAACTTACAGTCTTCTAATGGGTAGAAAAAACATCTAATGCTTTAACTCTAGGGAACACCAATTCATTAGCAATAAGCGTACATTGTATTGTCTCTTTGTCATTTATACCCATCTTTTTGCATTCATTGTTATATTTTCAATCCACACTTTGTAAGTTTTTCTATTGCCAAATCCACATGAAAGGTCAAATTAGCATGTTTATTGTCCCAAATGCTCCCACTCCTAATTTCCTACATCTGTTCCTTTTGGTCCATCTCCTAATTCCCTACCAAACTTTGCCTACCAATGGAAAAGTTTCAAAATTGACTAGAAAGTGGTCGACCAATCCTTAATGGGTTAAGGGTCAAAGTTTTTTTTTGAAAGCACTCCATTTAACCCCTAAAGGCCCACGGCCGTTTTTCAACCCAAAACCACTCAAAACTGCCATTTCTGCTCCATTCATCCATGAAGAACAAAAAAACTAAAATTTTAGAATCTAACCATAGGATCTTGTACTTTACTTAACTAAGATCATGTGGTGAAAATTTCATGAAGTTTGACCGTATAGATAGGAAGATATGAGCATTCAAAGTTGGAAAACAAAGTTTTTTTAAACTCTAGTTTGCAACTTCAAATGACTTTGTCCTCCATTTATGTAATTTTTTTGCACTATGGACCTTGAATTTAAATATTTTTCTATTGAGAAATTGAACTAAGAGATTAGGAAAAAAAATTCACAAAATAAAGACTTTTTTTTCATTCTTTAAAAAATTGTCAAGTAGATGTAGGTCCAAGATTGAAAGAAAAACTAAATTGCAAATATCTCATAGATGGAATCAAAACACAATAATCCCAATGGTGAGATTGTTCTAACAAACAAAATCAACCTTGTCCAACAATTTTTTTTGAAAAATTGTGAAAATTGCATTCACAAATGAATCCTATAAGTTATTTTTTCAAGAAGATGCTTAGATTGCCCGAAAAACAAGATTGTTCATAACTTTCACATTACTAATCCAAATGGAATGAATCAAAGCTTCACTTGTAGACAAAAATAAAATCTATAAGAAAAAAAAATTAATTTTTTAATTTTGAAGTTTTTGTAGATTTTTTTTTCTGCCCGGCGACATGAAAATTATGTTTAAGATGGCATAACTTTTGCTCCCGGTCACCAATTGAAAAAAAAATATATTCCCACAGAGCTAATCGGTTTTTCTATCTTATGTAAAAATTTCAAGAAAATTCATTAAAAATTGAAGTCACAAATACCTGCCCGAATTCTTAAAGTCCCCCGAGGGGACTCTTGGGCCTTTAGGGGTTAAATAGGTACATAACTGATTATGGAAATAAACGTAGACTATAAGGATAAAGTATCCATCTAAGAGCTAAAATTGAATTTTGGAGAGGTGAAACTTCTTGAATTATTTTTCAGTAAATTTTCTTTGAAGGACAAGTGCAATTGGCATCTATAGGAGAGGACTCTAAAAACAGTACGGGCACATAAGAGGATTTCTGGCCCCCAAGAAGACTGTTTCAGGGGTGTTCCCAGAAACTGTTCCCACTGCTGCAGACCAGCCCCTTGCTGGTCTGAATTTTTGAATTTTGAAAAAAAAAAATTAAAAAAAAAATTTCAAAAAATTTCAGAATGTTTAAAAAAGAAAGAAAATGATTTTTTAAAAAAATTCAAGAATAAAAAAAATTAAAAAATTAAAAAAATAAATAAATTAGTATTTTCTGACATGGTAGTCGCTTGACCACATCAGTACTGCGTTCCCAATATTTGGGAACTCGCAGTCTTGTAAATCAATTGAAAATCCTCTTGTGTTTTCAACTATCCAATAGGAGGCTATGAAATGGATACCTGATTGTGGAAAAATGGTCTCTTGATTGCATCAGAGCATGATAAGATTTGGTTTTACTTCTTCAATGGATGGTTTAAGAGCCACAATGGGTTCTTTCCCAACTAAGTGGATAGGTGTCTACTAATTTTATTCAAAATAAGAATTAGTAGTCCAACTACCTTCTTACAAATGTTAAAAAATCTGAAATAATGATTGATTCAAGCATTCATTTTAGTTTTAGAAAGGGTTGCATTCAAAAGCCATCTCTATTACTTTTCACTTTCTACATTTTGTGCTTCACATTATCTTCTTTGATACTAACTTCAAAAAAGTTACATAACTTACATTTTATAACACATTTGTATTTTGTCCTAACCCCTTAGGCTTTTAGGGGTGAAGGGCTTGTCCACCTTTATCATGTATTTTTTTAGATGATAATATTTTTCACTCATTTTTTAGTGAAAGAGAAATAAACAAGGAATCTAATATAAGTCATTTCATAATTTTTGAAGCATTTATGAATTACTTATGAATTTTCAAACAAAATCTAGCATAAGTCCCTATTTGAGATTTGTAGGCTTTGGAACCCCACACATGCTTAGTTTAAAAAAAAATTGGTTTTGTTCAAAAACTAGCATTGCATTTGTATGGTCAAAATTATAAAATTATTTGTGAAACACAAAAAATAGAAAGTATCTATATAGGTAGAGTTTTAAAGTTGTTTTTAGATTCTCTTCAAATGAATTTCGAAGACATAACTTCAAAACTTCATCAAAAATACAATTTCTTTATTTAGTATATGAATTTTTTTTGATTGGTCAAAATTGTGGTTTCTATTGATTTGTGAAAAAATGCAAAAGATCTAGTAATGAGACCATCAACACTTTCTCCAAATAGTAAGTTTTTCAACACTAAGCAATTCTAAACCTTTTGTGCTATATCTCTTATAATTTTTGTTTGACCGTACTGATCTTTGTTTTGAACATAAATGTTGAAAGAAAACCCAATCTTTTCAAAACTGAAAAAAAAAATTTGAAAAAAGTTTTTTTTGCCTGAAAATTTTGCCCAAAAAATGGTCGTTTCAACACTTAGGGGTTAAACTGAAAAATGAGTGAAAAATATTACCATCTAAAAAAATACATGATAAAAGTGGATGAGCCTTTAAATGAGCAATTTCTAAGCCTCTTACCTTAATCCAAGTCATTTCGTATTTTTTGGAGCTTTGTGGAATTAGTTATAAATTTTTGAAGTCAAAATGGCATAGGGCTCTAAAACCGCCCACCTTCCCAAATGTACACCACTTGTACATTCCTGTAAAGATGGAAAAGAAACATGTACAAACAATGTACATTTGGGAAGGTGGGCAGTTTTAGAGCCTGATTGATTTCAAGCCTCCTCCCTTAGATGGCGCTTTGAGGTCAGCTGCTCTTTTGCGTGTACCCACTATAAATGCCTATTGCAGACAACTCAGAAAACCTAAAGAGGCAGCGTAATACTCTCACATCATAGTCATAGTCAGAGCTCGATAGGCACAGACCTCCTAGGAGGCACTCATCGGCGTGGACACATGTACCTGAGATATAATGCTGATTCATGAATATGAGTTCATTGCAGGCAAGAAACTTGAAGGACATAACTTATATTCACGAATCCATGATCTTCAAAGAGAAGGCACAAGAGTTTTGGTTCTGCAGGATCCGTTTGGAGCCATGAACAAACATTATGATGAAATGGCAGTCATCTGGACAAGCAGTGTAGAGTGCTAGGTCTCAATTCAAAATCATAATGCCAAGTCCTGTTCTCAAGGCAGATTTGTCACCATTACCATTCCATTGAATAGTCAGAAACGCATTATAACTCATAACGAGCAGCCCCTCTTTCTACACCCTTAGATTTGAAGAAAGTACAGATACGGATATTATGGCCCATGATGCTCTTGAGCCTCCCAGCTCTCGAGCATTATCTAGTCCGTTTAGGAACTCATAGCTGCTCTGGCAGATCCTCGTCGTCAGCCACCTGTTGCTACAGCGTCTGAATCATGACATGCAGCCCAAATTCTAAGCTTTACGTACCTGCGTAAAAGCCTGGTCTGGTGATGTACTCCACCGCAGGGTCGGTCTGCATCTCAATGGAGCATCTCAGGCCGAAGCTCCACCACTCCCACTGCCAGATACTGTCCTAGGCCTCCAATTAAGTGAAGACTATACCGGGGTCTTGCAATATACTATCAGGGTCCAAACAATGGTTGGCGTTTCAGGGCTCCCACCTCCCAGATAGTCGACGAAAATCGAATGCGTGGCTGCACGCCGATAACCTGCTTCACGAGAATCGAATTAGCGCCGGCCGGTAACGTTAGCAGCATGGCCCCGGGCACGTACGGTACAGAGAAGGGATGTCGATTCCCGAGTGACGGGATGAGGAAATTGTAGAGCAGTTGGTGGAGGAATTGGGAATTCAGAAGGATGGGGCTGTCTAGTGACGAAACAACGAGCGCTGCAATGCCTTTGACAAAGATCCGTCGTCCTGGGCTTCGCTGGAGACTTTGGCCGCCTGCGTCCTCAACGGTGAAGTAGCGGCCCGTCTCGTGGAAGCTAGACGGCTTGTGAGGAGCATAGCGGGAGGAGCGTCGATTGAGGCCGAGGTAGAATGGAGCAGAGAAAGGTTCTTGAGAGCACTTGAAGTCAGCTTTCCGTTCGAAGGCCGTGGGGTTGGGCAAGGAGCACACTAAAACACTTCAATCTCACACAGCGACAGATTGTATTAGACCCCCATTGGCATCTACTCCAGGACAGTCACGTGCTACCTTGAGGCCCGACTTCGGCATCAACAAGTATGGCTTTAGTCATGGAATATGATTCAGAAAACAGTGACGCATGTACCACCGAGAGCTTCCTACTTAAACGTATCACGTTTCACTGCTGAGCAAGTACCACCGAGAGCTTCATACTTAAACGTGTCATGTTTCACGGCTGACAGTTCGTCTACTGTATTCATTCAAAGAAGTCCACAGCATTATCTTCTGGACAGTAGCGGTCTCTGACAACATGATGATGAGTAACATCCGGCACGCGTCTCTGTCCACTGCACAGGCAAGACTCATGCTGCATAGTTTAATTTCAATTTCATTCGAGTACATTTTTGTCGTGATTAGAACCATGAATCATCGCCACAGCCCACGATCCATTTCTGTGACGGCTAAATAATGATGACTGCGCTTCACTCTCTTACGACGCCTTTCGATATCATCATTCAGGTATTCATGAGGTGATCCTAATTAAACGAAACCTGTTTTGCAAGTGGCTGGAGAAGCTCGAGACGCAGTTGAGCTGCCGGCCGCCATTCGGAGACCCGAGGTGGAGGAATGCCTTCGTACTCCAACACTGCAATCAGATTTTGGTGATAATGAGCGAGCATCCCCAAACGTATTAATTTTATATTAGATACAGTCAGTTGCTCTGGCCATTAAAAGGGTACGTAAGTTACATTGTCTTTTGTGGAAAAGTATTATACTTAGCTCACTCTGAACAAGAAAAAAGCAATCCCAATCGACACCAGCACAGAAAAAAATGATAGACAAACTGTGTACGCGAGACGAGTGCAATGATGTAAACAAGATAAGAGGATTAACATTGGAACATTGGAGGGCCAAAGATTGGAGCGGCTTACTGAAACTTGCTGAAACACTTCCACATAAAGCTGCAGTCAATAGATTCCGTGTCCTGTACCATCCTACTAGAAAGCCACCACAGAACGTATTGCCACATCCTGTTGGATCTAGAGCATCCTTCACGTTCATTCCTTGAAGACTAAGCTTTTGCAATTCTGTCTTGCTCATGTCGCCATTACTCTTCCCACCTTCTTGGATTACAGTATGAAAAGCCGGGACGTCCCAGGTCTCTTTAGTATCTGATCTGCCAGTCAAAGCAGTTTGAACTCAACAATACACCAATCAGATGCTCAATCACATCGGAAGGAAAGACCTTTAATGTGGAAGCTGAAGGCGTAACCGAACTTTCTCTACGAATCTAAGAGGAATTTTGAAAGCAAGTGGGGGTACTGCGCCTTCGTAGAGATGCTATTGCGACTTTTAACTTCCTAAATGCCCGATCACCTTCTACAAAACTGTTGGACCGAAAACACTTGACTGCAAGTCTCCTATACGCCATCAGATCGATGCTCTTACCTATGCACAATACAGCCTAGGTGTCCCCGTCGTAAGACAACAATCTGCAGAAGAGATCTGGCTTGTATCAGAATTTTTTTCGGAAACGGTTATCTCATTCGTATAAAGATAGTTGCATGCAGCCTAGTTACTGAAAAAGTCTACATGCTAGTGATCAGATGGAGGCTAGGGACTCGATCTAGATTGTTCTAGGTAGCTGTATGATGTGGAGAATCAAGCTCCGTTCAATGGAATCTCAGATACTATTCCATAAATCACTGAAAAACAAGACAGAACCTCCAACAGTGGTTCTGTTGACAGCGAAAAATAACTCTTGCAGAAGGAAATTTCACAGAACTATACCTCAGCACCCAGTTCAGAAAGCCGCTCAATCAGCTCCAGAGGCGGCCCTGGTCCAACTAGCGAGGCAGCCTCTCTCTCATTTGGGGAGAATATGTGACCTGTCGAAACCAAGGCCCTGGTGACAGAGAAAATGTTACTTTCCTTCTCCTGACATCACTTGTCATTAATATTACGGCACATACAGGCAGCATGACTACAGATCGATAGCGTTTCCAAGGAAACTTAAAGGGAAACTGGACAGCATATAAATTGAAGAGATACTACGCAACATCAGTCAGTGGGAACCGAGAACTTGGGACGATCTCTGGGCCAGTAAACGACATTGTAAAAACAATGGTTCATGACAGAAGGGTCAGATGCTGCATTCCGCCATTCTACAATATCCATCAGGCCATTTGGAAAGCAAAGAACATAAACATTGGGACTATCCTGGTTGAAGCAAACCACTAAGTACGATCAATTAAAGATGAAAGAGTACATACTGAAGCTCGGAACGTGGGACGACTTGTTCAGCGTGCGTGTAGACTTCGACGCAGACAATTTCTGCACCTGAGTTCCTCAACTCCCGAAGAAATCCAACGTCAAGCCCACTGGGATGCACTCCCGCGTGATACGTCTTTGCCTTTCTAGAGATGAACCACGACGAACAGAGATGAACAGAGGCTCTAAATTGATGATAGTTGTTCAGATCTCGATAGAATAAATATTGGCACAAAACTAAAACCTCCAATTCATGAGATATGGTTAACAATAGACACCTGGAACCATACCTCCATTACAGAAAATGAGGTTATACAGTATCCATTCAGATTTAGTGTTCTGTCATGGCAAAGGATATTACTGATAAAGAGGAGGGAGCAAATTCATTGCCGGCCGTAGCATCCCCCACACCTCTTCACCCAAGGGCACTCTCCATACCTGTTACACGAAGCAGGTACATATTCTTAAACAAGGAGTAACATATCATGCCAGTTTCTGCGAGTCAAAAGGGATATACCGTAAACTTAATGAAACGTACTACATCAACAAATCGCTCAAAGTTTACATAGGATTAGGTCTGCCACGCTTACCTCTGTACGTTTTCCATCCTCCTCCAAAATCTGCACAGGCACATCCAGAGGAGGTTCACTATGATCCGATGAATTTTCAATCAAATGGCATGAGAACCACCTACACTAATACCTAGTTTCTTGCTCTGTCGGGCATCATCTGCACCTCGTAAATTTAGCTTCCGAATTTTGTTCATTGTTAGCTGTTACGTCTTTCTTGCTCAAAATGAGCATAGATTACTTTAATATTCCAGATGTAACCATGAATTGTGCCAAGAGTTTTCAAAAACCTGCGGTGAAGCCTGAGCCATCTACAAAGTAACTTTTATCTCCATAATAGCTTTAGAGACCGTTTCACTTCTATCTTTCATTATGAACTCTACGACATTTAGTCAAACTCAATATACTTTGCCTTTAGTATGCTTTATTTTGCCACCACATATATTCCTCTGATTTTGAGGGTCAAGTTTTCTTTCCCTGTTGGTACTTGCCGATTTTACTTAAAATAAAAGTGCATATTTGGAGAATAACAATAACATCTCCAACTAATTGTGTACAAAAGGTTTCAAAAACACCCATGGACATGGCTGAAGCTTATCATTCAAGCAAAATGAATCCAGTGACCTTCTTAGGCATCTAAGATGTTCTAAATGGGATCAGCCAAATTTTTCTAGAAGTACCTAGCTCTAACCTCAAATCTACTATCTGGCACGACTGGCCTCATTTGATGTTTGTACGTTTTCTTTCTTGTGAGTGATTGATCGTGCGGGCTCTTCGCATGGAATTGGCTGATCCCATTTAGATTAATCTTACATTGAACAAATTTTTAACTCAAAGTTGATTTTACTTCTTGAATTCATTTTATGGTGTTTCGTTGGATAATTTTCAGGTTTGTTTTTCCTTTTTCATCAAAATGAATCACAAGGGCACTTTGAACTACTTCCGAGCTGGTGTCAAGCTATTAAAAATACACTTGACGAAAGACATCATATTCAATACAGAATCAGGCTATCAGGTTCTCCAAAAATCTAATTAGACCATCATTAACGAAAAGAAAGTAAGGTTTAAGGAGTGCACCTGACCTGCCACGCTCTTAGAGTAGCAAACGGCCACAGCACAAGGCCGCCCGTGTCAACGCCCGCTGTTTCAAGCCAATCCTTACATGAATCTGGAAAGTCTTCACCAACTCCTGATGCTAGCCCCACTCTGCAGAGAAGAGAAGGGATCATGAAGCCTCCGTACATGCAAACCGTTGCAAAAAACGCACAATCGTTCATCGTCACATGAACAACCCTAATGCCACAGGTAGTGCCAGCCTATATGTGTGGTATTCCTCTTTCTTGCATGTCGTGAATCATGTAGCTCATTGTAAATTGCAAACGCCTTCAAAAAGATGTGCAGAAAGACGATAAAAAATCGAGGATGCTGGCAAAAAGGCAGACCGACCTCTCTCCGTTTGATAACCAGAGAAGAGCTCCAAAAGCCGTTTGAGGACCTGCAGCATACACACAACTTGGAAATTAATTTCTGAAACTACATTCCAATACGAATCTAGAATCATTTCGATGCCTCCAAAGAACGAAATTCTGAACCACATAGCATATGCCCTGAGAAAACCGTGTCACAATTACACAATTAATAAAAATGAGAGCTTTCGATTACAAAATTTCAACCCTGAAGAACAGCCATGGGTGCAGCACTAATGCCACAGATTCCATTCCGCAAACCAAACCCATCTAAATCAAGATCATCAAAAATCCCGCTCAGAAAATCAGACAAACCGTTGATGTTGCAATTGCAATTAAAAGTATTACATTCACTCTTCTTGAAATTACCTATATTTCAATCATTCGGTAGCAGCAGCTTAATGCTACACTAGCTTTCATGCTATAATATACAACAAAATTTTAAAGAATAAGATTTGAACCATATTACCTCTATAGTCCTAAAAGCCCTGCACTCTAACCATGCATTTGAATCCACACCTCCACAAGGGACTCAAAAAGTCTCAGTCAACCGAGAAACAGGATGAAAAAGGATGCTGAAATTTTCCTAGAAACACATTTGGAGGTCAAATTCGAATTCTACAACTACTCAAATTAAAAACTTTAAACTGTAAAGAACTTCAAAACCAGCATACAAACACATTCGTGATCAAATTCACTTGATTCATAGTGTCTGCAAAATGGCTTAGGAAAGTCAAAAAATAACAAGAAAAGTTATAAAAAACACATCTACAGTTGAACCTCCTTCTACTAGAATGCTTCTCAGTCACTCATAACTTCTTGGATTGATATGAAATTTTAGGCACGCAAATTACACTAGTATGCACAACTTTTTCAACTTTTTATTATTATTGGAAACCGACACTCTATGAAGAAAAAACAAGCTGCCAAAAACCGCCGAAGCTCCCTGTACTTAAAAAATGTTTGGATTTTGAACTTTGACTTGCTCCCAAACATCCGAAACAACTTGGTTTGACATGAAAATTTGACCACAATAACTAGACTTCAAGGAGAACATAACCCGACAAATTTTTATTGAAAACAAACATTGGATGAAGAAGATACAAGCAACCTAAGTTGCAGCCATGAAATGCAGTTGAACTCATATTGAACTTGTGAACTTGAATTGCCTTCCCAAAAATCAGTACATCTTGGATTGATCTGAAATTTTTACCACATAAACTAGAAAGAGAGCACAAATTTCCCAACAAGTTTTTATTGAATTTCGGCATCCCATTCAAAAGTTACAGTACTTTGAGTTGGACTTGAAACTATGTGAAACTATATGAGGACACTCTTGGTCCCCTGGGGCGTCTAGGCGTTAAACACTTCAATTGAGAGAAAATTGAGAAATGTAGCCCCAAATCTCACATCAGCAAGACTAAGAGCTCCAAAAGATCCAGCAAGACACAGAGAACCGAGAAACAAGATATATGGAGCAATGAACCCTAATCGATAAATCTTACTGTTCCAATGGAACCTAATCCATAAATCTTACTGTTCCTAATCGATAGATGAACCCGTAATCGATAAATAAATTAAAAATTGGACAGCAACGAAATCGAAGCTCGCAAATCACGCTCTCCAAATCGTAATGCAGAAAGAATTTCTGAGATCGAAATACGCATCGCAAATTTTGACAATTCAATTGTGAGAAAATCGGAATGTAACACCAAGTCTCACACCAGCAAGACAAAAGTTTTAAAAGAAGTCACAGCAAGACACAGAGAATCTAGAGACACAATCAAACAGAAGCAGCTCGGCACAAAAAGAGATTCTCTTAGGAATTAGGCATTAGGAGATGCTTACAACAGCGAATATGTAGAGCGAAGTCGAGCACTGGAAATTAATTAGAAGAAACGGAAAGAATGGAAGGAATGGCGTGTGTGTGTGACCTCCGCCGCCAAGGCAGGCCATGGCAGTGCGGCCGTCGGGGAAGACAATGTCGTCGATGATGATGGTGAAGGTGACCATCTCCAAGGCGGCTGCTGCGCCATCCTTCTCCATCGCCATAGCCACGGCAATTGGAGAGCTTTCAGTAGTTCAAGGCTTCGTATGCTGAAGAGCGTTTGCCGAAATGCTGCTGTCTCCAACTTCATCCCATTTTCATCCAACTCTCATTCCTTCCGTCGCTGCGTGGATGAGGGGATGGATGGAATTGGAAGTGAGGGGTGATGAAATTTTTCTACTAATGGAATGTGGATGAAGAGAGTAAGGTTTAATTCCTAAGTGTTCGGCTTAAAGTAGTAATATCTCTTCTAAAAAATTGTAAAGAAACAAGAGAAACAACTCCAACCAATCTAAGTTGTTGGTATATATAGTGTGTCTATTTATATAGAGTTCCACATTGTCCTCCTAAAAGTCACACATAAACTACATACTTTGGCTTAAGAAGGGAAATTCAATACTTACGAATTTTATTTGAAGATGTAAAGTAGATTGAGAGTTGTGTAAATTGTTGGAATTGTAAAAGGTAAGGTAAACATGTGGTATAACTAGCAATATTTGATTAAGGATAATTCATCTAATATATTTGGAAAATCTTGGTTATTTTCTAACTTTTGAATGTATAGTACTTACTCCCTCCATTCCAAAATGGTTGTCCTAATAGCCTTAATTTTTTGTCCTAAAATGATCTTTTTCATATGACATGGACGAGGGGCATATAGAATGAAACTTTTGCATATGTACAATGGACACAAAAAAAATTTCATAATGAGCTTAGATGCTATTGTCTTTTGACAAAAATAAAAAAAAGATAGAACACATAGTTAATAAATGTATTTTGGAGGCATCAGAGGGTTGTTTTACACTATTGGATAGAATAAAAAATTAAAAAATTAAAAAAATATTTCTAAAAACTCCAAAAATAATAATAATAATAAAATTTATTTGAATAACTATTTAAATAAGATTTTCAAGAAATAGTAGAATATTAATTTATTATTATTATAAGATGTGGCAGTAATTTTTCCACGCCAAATTATTGATTTGGTACATTTCTTACATTCCAAACAATCCAAAAATTCACAATTCCAAAATCTAATCATATAGTAGGGTTTTTTGTGCACTAGTTATTATAGTTCAACATAGTTGGATGACAATGTATGAACATAAAATGTTCAAAAGCTACTAATTGGTTGGATTTTAAGCCTACACAGTGAGAAGCTGAAAAGACCCATTACCAAAAGTGAAAAGGTTATTGTAGACAACTTGCAAACAATATAATTGATTGCCAAAAAATTCTACATTTCAAAGCTCTACAACTTCAATTTGAAAATTAATCCAAAACTGATATTTACTAGATGGTAGGCTAGCTAGCATCACACTTTATTTATAGCTTGAAACAAGATTAAAAAATTGTTGATTTTTGACTTTAATCTAGATTATTTTGTTGAATAGGAAGATCATTTTGGAATAAAGGGAGTATTATATAATATGCCTACTTTTAATGAAAATATTATTAATGTTGGAAAGTATTTTTTTTATAGCCAAAATAGAGATTTTAAAATGTCAATGAAGGAATTTCAATATAGATTGCATATGTAAAGTGAGAGAGTGACAATGCAATGTGATGAAAAGAAGCAACATAGCTTCTTTGCAATTTCCTGGAACCCCCCTTCCCTTGGAAAATCAGGAGCTGTTGGATTTGAAATCAAAAAAATCACACACCCCTCTAAGAAAAATCAACAATTGTCAGATACATATATTGAATATAGATGTGGATAATGAATATGGATACTGACTATTGAGTATGGATATTGAGTATGAATATTGTGTCTAATTATTTGAATATGGATATAAAATATGGATACTGAATACGAATATTGAAACTGGATACAAATATAGATATTGAATAGGAATACAAATACAGTAATACAAATGTGAATGCCATTTTTTTATCCCATACTGATTGTATGAAGGCTCACTCTCTCAAAATTATAAGAGGGGGTGAGGGGATTGAAAATTAATAAAATTTTCATACTTAAATTTTTCATATTTAAATTAGATTGGGGTGGGGTAAAGTGGGGGTCGGGTTATGGAAATAATTAAAATTTTAAAATTTTTGAGCTCATTGTCACAATGACAATGAGTTCAAAAGAGGTAGTTATTGCCTAACATGCAATCATTATTGATTGCATTATTCATTATTAATGATTGTCTAATCCAACCTAAATGTTGAATGTTGGAATAAAATAAATGATATTAATTGAATTGATGTGCCACAAAGTCTAGGAAGAATTTGTCATTTGCATATATAAAATACAATAAATTATATTTTGTACTATTGTGATTGGTTAATTGGAAAATCATTTTGGAAAGGTGCTATTTGGAGGTAAAGCATATGATAACTTCTTCAAAATATTGGCATTTTTGTTCCAAATAGAGATTCTTCTCCTTTTTTTATATTCAATTGTTTCTTTTAGAATTTTTGTAGTGTTTATTTATTGAATGAAGTGCAATTTTTAAACATTCATGATGTGGTTCATCATCTACTAAATTTATGCTTGAAATTTGAAAATTGAAGGTTCAATTCAATTCTTGGTTGTATAATGCTATTTAGTATACAAAAAAACTTCATCAACAAATATTAAGTGTTCAAACTAAAGATAGTAAAATTACAATTTAGAAGTCATTATAAGTAATTGTAATCTTTTAAAATACATACATCTTTGATTTATATGAAGCATTATTTTACTTTTCCATTGATATGTTATACAATTGCTTTTAAAAGTCTTTTCAATGGATATTTATTAAATGAAGTACATTTCTCAAAACATCCATCATCCATCTACACAATGTATAGTTGAGCATTTAGGGTTAGTGAAATAGACAACAGTAGAATAATTCCTAACTAGTTGCGCAACTTTGAAAATTCATCAAATAAGTAAATAGAACCTAAAGAAGAACTTTTATATTGTAATCAAAGATCATGTTAGACAAACTCTTACATTACATTTAAGAGGTATTTAATACTAGTTGCAATTGTCTTCTTCACCATGCATTCTCTCTATGTCAAAAAATGAATTTTCATTTCTTTGTCAATCCTACAATCATTGATAAATAATATTAAGAACAAAAAAGTTGAAAATTTTCTCATCTAATTGTAGTGTTATCCATTTACTTATGACATAGTGATTGCCTTGTAGTACATTTTGGGAGCTTACATATACAACTTGTATAAACTTTGATATACTAAAATAATTATTTAGTACATTTAAAACTAAGATAGTGTGCTCATGAAGCAACCCACTAAGGGCTAGTTCACCTTTTTAATGTTTTTTAATATGCACAAAAGTATTTTTGTCATACATGTATTTCCTTGGGGTGACTAAAGCGCTTCAGTGAGCAAGGTAACCTTGGGGTGACTTCCCAAGCCTTACAAAAGTCTAAAAAGGGAAAAATGGAAGACTTCCAAACCAATATTGCCCTAGATTTGAAGAAATTGGACATGTGTCATACATTCTTGGAAAGCTCTTAAGTAGACACTTCCAAGTATCTAAGAATTACATGATATGGACTTATAAGCCAAAAATTATGGCCGTTCAAAATTGACTATATCCTGATAGCACTAAGACATTTGAGGGCTAAGAGTAAAGGGTTCCTAATGAATACTTCAAGGAAGTATGGCATGAAGCATATCATTGAAAATCTATGAACACAACAAAGGTAGAATGACAAGCATTACAAGGTTTGAAGTCATGAGCCAAAAGTTTTTGCCAAGAAAAAAACTATGGTGAAAGTATGATGCCTCTCCTAAAGAACTTGTCCCTTTAGAGGGCCATAAGTTTGCAAAACTTGTTCGAATGAAACAAATGAATAGTCCATTGGCATCTACTTGTTTGGAGGTTTGGAAGTCCAAATGAAGAAATAACTTCGCAATTTTGGTTCGAAATGGGTAGTCTTTCAAATCCAAGTAGATTTGGGGATTTTCTGTTACATACAAGGGAGAATCTATTGAAGATCATAGAAAGTATTATAGAAGGGGTTGGTCTCCCTCCTCCTTCCTTTGAACCTTGGTGAGTCTTGATGATTCAAGGTTGATGATGTAACTTTACTATTGCTCCAAAGCACCATTGGACACTTGTGTGTGTGTGTTCTATAGCACCGGTTGGATGGAGTCCCACTCCTTGAGTCCTTACTAAGCTGCTTTCAATGTGTTTCAAGTTGTGAGTGTGAATTAACTATGGTTTGAAAGTAGTAAGTATAAAATGGACTAGCATAAAGTAGGGTGGTAGTTAATGGTGATTAGGACTGTAGTGAGTAGTGCCACTATGGGTCCTTGTACAATAAAATAGAAATTTTACTTCATGTTACCAAACAACATGCTTGTTGTCACAAATGAAGTGTGCATTAGTAGTCTTGGTGATTGGAACTTAGCAAAATGAGTTGGAAATGTAGACTAATGTTGTTTGTATTTGGTATGTGTAGTATTAGGGAGTTTGTAACTCAAATGATGTTGTAAGTGATTTGTTGTGAATTTAATCAATTGCAAAGGCCTTGTAAGGTTGTTTGGTACTATAAAGTGTAATTTGGGATGCAACAATTTTTTATTATTTTTTAAGAAACAAATTCATGTAGAATCTAATATAAAGTGTGTTTTAAAAAAATTGAAGCATTTATGAATTACTTATGAATTTTTTAAAAATTGTTGCAATGACCTATTCCTAATCATAGCCTTTACAAAACCTACACATGTATAATATGAGAGAAGATATGGATTTACATTAGAAGAGTTTTGGGGCCTTTGGAGAACTATTTTAGGGTTGTTTTCTAAAACTATTCTTAATGCTATAGACTAGCTAATTAGCCAATACTAGTTTGAATTTTTGAATTTGAAAAAAAATTCCAAATTTCTTAGATTATATCAGAAAGATAAAAAATGATTTTCAAAATATTTTCAAAATATTTAATAATTAATAAATAAATATTATTCGATGTCACAATCATAGAATCACTCGACTACATCAGATTGTCGCAACATTTCCAATGTTCCCAACATTCCTAGTATCCGTGAACTTGTATTTTTTTTAAGGTCTTAAATCCCCTCCCCCATGGATTTAAAATAAGTGCTATAGCATGTAAAAAGTAATATAGAAGGTTCCAAAGTGCAACCATTATGAAACTTAATTGGATGCTTGGTTGTAATTGTGGCATTGTAGCATTCTTTGGTGTGTAATCTTGATGTTGTTAGATGTAGTGGGCATCCTAATTCTCATGCTAGTACTCCTAGCAGCTTACATTGAACTAAGGCAAAGTTTTATTTTACATTGTTTTGGTGTCATTCAAAGCCAAAATTGCTTCCAAAATTGTAACGCTCAATTGCAAAAAGCTCTCAAAACTAGATTTGCTATAAATTTAGGTTTCAACCCTTTAAAAGTACCAATCCTAAGACAACATAGCATAAGAGCCTTTGGAATTATGCACCTTAGGTATCCCCATCACAAAAAAATGAAAGAAATAATCCTCTCTATGTGTGTCAATACAAAGAAATCCCAGTAGAAGGAATTTGAAGTAAGGGAGGGTTATTTTACATTTGTTTCTTTTCTTCTTTCAAATGTAGTGAAAGAGTGGATGGCCATTGTTAGAATAATAAATATTATAAATAAATAAAATTTAGTTTTTGAAATTTTTATAAAAATTTCTAACAAAAGAATATTATACTGAATTTCTAACATGACCATCTCTTGACTACATTAGATGTTGATTTGGCACAATTTTTAAAGTTTACTATTGCTCGGGAATTCATAGTTTTGTTTAGTAGGTGAATTTCATCTAATATCTATGCAAACAATGTGAGCATAGGGACTTAAAACCAAGAATCTTGTAGATTTTGCTAGAAGTTCCTATCACTTAGCCATTAGCCATCATGGTTTTAGTTGCCTTGGTTGTTGTCTCAAGCTAATGCAGTTGCAACCCTGGAAGGCAATATGTTTTTAAGAAAAAGTGTCAATTCTAGGTTATTGTATCAAGATACTACTTTAATAAAGTCGTGGCATTCATAAATCCATTACATGAACAATGTATTTGTAGGATACATTTACTAGTGCAACATACACCTATATAAGATTGGTTCATTTAGGCACTAGGCACTAGTACACTAATAAAATGGTTATTTAGTGTAGGTAGTTCAATTGTCCATGAGTAATCAAAGCCCTACAAGAGTGAAGAGAGCAACTCTAAACAATATAAGGAACATTCAACAATTAGATGTTACATTAGAGAAATTGTAGACCTTTTATAGGACTGTTAGGTGGATGTGCCGAAAGAGACTCTTGCATTACATTTATTTTGCCTAAGGAGCATTGAAGAGATTTGAGGGTTGTAGAAGAGTATAAGTTCTTGGACTATGGGAATGCAAAAACTGTCACAAGAATAGGAATCTGACATAGTCGAGAGAGTACCAAGTCAATGAAAAAATAAAATTGAACTTTATTTTACATTTCAGGACCTCCAATTTTATTTTATTTTTTGAAAATGTTGGCTTAATAAAGGTGAGCATTATAGAGAACAGTTTTGGGAACAACCCTAGAACGGCCCTCTGAAGGCCTCAAATCTCCCCTAATGGAATTCTTTCCCTATTTTTGCACTCTTAAATGTCATAGCTTTCATTCTTAAGTACTAACTAGTACTTAAATGAAGGAAGTTAGGAAGGTTGTGACAAGTGCTGTTTTATACTTGAAAGCACCTTCAAATCTCCTCCTTTTGATGATTGCCAAAAGTAGAAAATAGAAATATACTTCTTGGAATTCCCAATATCCACACACTTGAAGTGAATCTCTATTTTTGTTAGAAATTCTCACTTTTAAGTAGGTTAGTAGGCTCCACAAATAGACCAGCCATTTGTCAACCATCATTAGAGGATTTTTGAGCTCTAAAGAAGGTCTCTAAGAAGGGTGGTTGGAAGGGTGGTTGGAAGGGTGCTTTTGTATTTAAATATTGTCTTTGAGGAAAACTATTCCCCTATACCCACTCATTGGAAAAGAAAAAAAATATTGATGTACTTTTGCGGGACAATAGCTCCCATTGGATGGGTCATAGAGACCATGATGAAGCTTTGTCATTTAAAATTTGGGTTTAGGACATGAGGATGACACAAGTACTATCCAACCATGAACATTATATTGTACAACCATTAAGATAATAATATAGTATTGTACATCCACTCCACTAATGGATTCTTCTTTGACAACCATCAATACAATATTGTACTATCCAAATTTAATATTTGGTAATAGTACCTTCTTGGTTTGTCATCTATTGTAGTCCTCATTTGTACTTCACACAAGATAGCAACAAGCAAGTAGGTACTTGAGCTACTAGTTTTGCTCCTCATTAAATAAGGGTGCATGTCAATCTTTGAGGGCCTTCTATGGAGCTCATTAACCCTCTAATGTGGTGCCCCTTTGGAGCAATGATCTCACAACAAATTCAGGGTTTTAGCCAAATGTTCATTTTTGGAAGATTTTTTAAAATTTATACAAAGGACATTCATGAAAAAATTAAGTAGAAAATGAACAAAATTTAGCCAGTTTTGGGATCACTGCTCTGGTGAGAGTCCAAAACGTTTGTAATGCGAAATCGCATTCAGTTATTTAAACCAAATGTATTCATGAGTTGAACCAGCAGTCCTTGAAAATGAAGTGAAAACTGTGCTGTTGACTGACAGAAGCACATGCTCCCACCGACGTCTCCCCCCTCCCCCGAGAAGGCATACTGTATGTATGATTACCAGATGTATGACTTGTCAACTTACATTGACCTCAGATTACTACTTCCCTTGAAATCCTAATAGAAGCTTGAGCACTTCTCTTGAAAACTAAAGAAAATTGGATTGCAACCGACCTCCGTTTGAAGCTATCGATAGATCGTACGTAAGCCTTGTGGTTTCAGATCGAAATACAGTCCTGTCAAATTCATTCCATAACCTGATATGTACAGTTGTATCCCAAGTCTACTTCAGCTGTGATCGAGATTAGCATCTTCAGGAGGATTTGATTTGAATGAAAGCCACGGCACCACTCAAATCGAATTGCAGTCTGTAAAGAACTCTTACTACCTGGAAGCGAAAATTATACCAAATCGGAAATCTAGCTATTCAAGCTGCCAATCAGTTGTCTACAAAGTAAAGGCCCAAAGCAGTTCGTTTCATCATACTTTCTCGAAAGACAGACAGACAGACAGACACACAGACAGAATGATGTCACTCGTCTCACTTGAGAGGCATTCCAATCCGAGAGCCTTAACTTGGCTATTCTGTATTTGAGGGGAGAGACAGACAGAATGATGTTACTCGTCTCACTTGAGAGGCATTCCAATCCGAGAGCCTTAACTTGGCTATTCTGTATTTGAGGGGAGAGAGAGAGAGAGTTGAGATTCAAATCTGTATGGTCTAAAGCTACCGATGGACACCATGAATACTGGGTTTCAAAGGAAGAGCGAGCGACTTCCCATTGTTGGGCGATGTTCGATCGATCAAGCAGATGGCGAGCACTCGCTGATTTTTCAAAAAAATTCAAGGTATGGATGGCGTCTCCCACCTCAAGGGAATAATGAGAGATAGTACTTTGAACCAGCATCAATAGGAAACTCATAGATCTTTGAACACTAGACTGTGTGAGTGTGTGATCAATTGGAGACTCCAGTGTCGGATTCGATCTCGCTTGAAATCAATGATGAATAGACTGAAGTCCTTGACATTGTTGGTAAGAAAACTGAAGATGATGGGGTTTAAATTTCATAGTGTTCACCACGTCTTTTTGCTCCACTGATTCGGCTGCTGAGCTCCGATCCTGGCATGAAATTATTGTAAACTCAATTGGTGAACATTTGGTCCCCTGAGGCTAATTAAACTACTCTGACACCTACTATTGAATGGTTGAATTGGTGGAAACTACGGGTTTTGTAATTGGTTGGTAAGCATTGACCTCCGGATGGAAGGCCTGCAGGCGCAAGTTAGTAACTCCACAGATGGGGCTCCCAGATGGTGGAACCCTCTTCGCCGTCAGTTTCAATGTTGGCCAGCTCGGCATCCCCGGGAGGAGGGATGCACATGGCGTCGCACAAATTGGTCAGACCCACCTCGGGTTCAATTGTGAAGACATCCTCATCCTCCGAATGAAGGTACACTGGCGGCGGTGGCTGCAGCGACAGTTGTTGCTGCTGCTGCTGCTGTTGCTACAAACCAGAAGAATCACTTAAGGTAAGCGACCGCCTAAAGCCACAGCTTCTCAAAGGAGCACGAGAAGGAAAGCACAAATCAAAACCCTAATCCATCACAAGCTTACGAAAAGAACCTGGAAATGAATGACAGTGGAAGACTTCGATTCTCAAACTGGCCAATGAAAACAAGATTTGAAATTACATGAATTTCAAAATTCAAGGACGTTCCGTACTTTCGTTCACTCAGGGAGTCGTCTATTGTCAACATTAGACACCCATTTAGATTGAAGTTTCCATATAAGAAAAATGTAAGCAAACCGCGTAAGGTGATTAAGGTCTCAGATCAATCAGGGGATAATGTAACCCATATGTACATGCTTTTCACACAAGCCAGGATTCAATTAGAGCTGGCTCTGAAAAATTTCCTTCCACTTCCACTTCGTAAAATCCACAGAAATCATATCACTGTCGGAAAAAGTACAAGTTCCGATGAACTTGCATTTTGATTCTCTTCCAAATGTTAACATTTCCTGATCTAAAATTTCATGTAGACATGTAGACTAGTGAGATCATTTCATTCAGCGAGAGTGTTGATATTAGGGTGAATTACATACCTTGGGAGAACTAGGAGCTGCTGCTGGAACCATCATAACATCAGATTGATTACTTTTCTCCCAATCAGACTGATGTTGCAACTGCTTGTTCTTCTCCGCCGTCGTCGTCGTCTCCCTGCCACTACTAACACTGGACGACCCTCCTCCAGCTGATTCATTACTCCGGCTCTGCTGCAGTCCCCGAGTCTTA
This sequence comes from Thuidium tamariscinum, assembly GCA_947034885.2. Taxonomy (NCBI): domain Eukaryota; kingdom Viridiplantae; phylum Streptophyta; class Bryopsida; order Hypnales; family Thuidiaceae; genus Thuidium; species Thuidium tamariscinum. The sequence continues at coordinate 10,616,957 of OX344755.2, forward strand.
CTCTGGAGCTGCTGCTCCTCCGCTCGCTTCATGCTCGCTTGCCTTTGCGGAGGCTTTCTCTGGGACGTGCTTGAGGTTGGGGTTGCAGTCGTCGTTTTGGATGCTGAAGCTCGTTGAGCTTCGGACTTGCCGGCAGGTGGAGAGGAAGTGGTTGCAGGTGGAGAAGGAGTATTATCGGCTTGTTGAAGATCGCCGGAGCTCGTCGTAGGGGTGACTCGGTGGGTGCTGAACTTATTCGCAGCCGTGGTGGCTGCTGCTTGAATGGACTTGTCGGAGAGGTCGGAGGGCCTGGGGAGCGAGTGCGCCAGCTTGGGGAAGTTGAGAAGCGCTCCATTTCCTCTCAATGCGAGAGCTGCTGCAAGTGGCACAAGAAAGAAAGAAAAGAAAAGAAACATTCAATAGCTCTTCAAGGTGACAAAGAATGCAAATTTCTCCACAACTTTGCTCCAGATTTGAGTTATAACGTAATCTCGATGCTGGGTCCACAGAACGAAAGCTCTTGAAAATTAAAACGATATGATATGAAATCAATTCTTCTGTCGACTTGTTATATAAATGAGCAAAGATATTTATGATTAGAGTAACTAATGACCACATTTGGAATGTGTAAATTACAGTAAGATTTAGAGGGTTAATCTTGCGACGTTCCACAGGAGAAATCCAATATGGAAACAGGGCAAATGTCCTTGTTTGTGTCCCAATTCCAGTCCTGCGGGTATATAGACATATACTATCTAGTGCATAATTGTATCCTATTCTATCATGATCACAGGACATTGACTAAGAAATTCTTTAAACGTTTCATAGATGGACATCTTGGCTCTCTCGGGTTGTGATTATCACCAAAAAAAACAGAACATGCTTACGGGCTTGGGCAACGTTTCTCAGCAAACATGTTCCTAAACTTTATGAGAAATTTCGTTTAGAGGTGGTATTCCACAAGCCATTTTTCCGTTCATTTCCTTCTTTCAACGTCAATTTCATTAAATTGGCATGTTTCCACAAACTTGGAAATTTTGCCTTTGAGACCGTGCATTCTGAAATCTATATCGGTCCTAGACTTTAGAGCTCTGTGCAGATAAATCACAATTTTGAGGACCCTGAATCGTGCCAATTTAACAAAATTGTCCATTTTCACTCTTCCCCTTCCGAGGCGTTTTAATGGAAGACCGCCAGTTCAACGAAATGTTGGTTCTGTTGTTCCTTTAGCACAACATTTCAGGATTACAACATTTCGGGTTAGTGTGTCTAAGAATCACGTCCTAGCAAAGGGATCAGCAAAGCTTGCATGTTTCTGAATGGGTCGATTGAATCCCAGTGAGAGGAGGGTGAAGAGGAAGTAATACCGCAATCGTATGCTCTGGCGGCCATCTCGGCGGTGGCGAAGCTGCCCAGCCAGATGCGGGACTTCTTCTTGGGCCGCCGAATCTCCGTTACCCAGATGCCCCACGGACGCTTGCGCACGCCGCGGTACACCGGGTGCCGCGTATCGCCCCCTGCCCCTTCCACTTTGGCCTTCTTGCTGCGTCCACCTGCGGCTCCCTCCGTCGACCTCGACGTCGACGGGGGGCTGTCCATGCGTTCGCCAGAGTCCTCCGGCTCGTCCGCGTCCACGTCTGGAGTCGGAGTCTCCTCGCCGTCGGACATGGAATGAGAGCTTCCACACTTCGGATGGAGCGTAGGCGATCAGCTCGATCCTGATGAAATTCCACTCGGACTCGATCAATTTTCAGCAGCTGCCAATTCCACAGGCCATTACACGTACATGAAACCACATACCATTAACAGGAGCAATTTTCAGCTGCTGCATGCTGCAGTGGTTTCAATTCAGCTACCAGTTGCAGTTTCACATGCCATTACATGTACATGAAATCGATCAGTACGTTCTTCACTCTGGGACCGTAATACGAAGTTCACATTAGCCTATCCCTTTCAGATGGCGTGATTTGGAGCAGTTTCAGTAGAAAACGGAACGTCGATCGATCTGTGTGTTCCGGTGATAGCTTTCAGAGCTCAGGGCCCTTGGACTGGCACAACTTTGGCAGTGCTTTGAAACATTCAAACCAATTAAACAAGAAAAACCAGTGAGGTATCAATCACAGACAACAGCAAGTGTTGGTGTACTGACAATCGGAGTTTGATAAAATGTGCTTGAATACCATCTCGACACAAGCAGCTAGCTGCATGCATACAGAATTCCAAATCAAATTGAACTGCATATTGTTGAACTGCCCCACGAACGAGTCCATCAGCAACACTGTCCGAAACTCCGTGCCTCTGTTTTTCGTGACTGAATTTGAAAAAGTAAGATAAGCCCTGGAGGTTGGTTGAGTACGTACCTCTGGAGCTCAATGATCGGTACTTGACAACGTTTGCTTTCGAGAGAGGCCTGGGCCCATCACGCGTTGGGGTGGATGAAGCTCTCCAGCAACACGCATCTGTTCCCATGCCAGGGGTAATCGGTGCTCTTCTTTTAACTACCATGTGAAAAGCCAGCAAGCTTCTGTTGCCTAATTCGAGCGTTGTAAGATCAGAAATCCACCGGCTCTAGCTCGAATAATATCATCTTCACGTGTGTCTGCCATCAGCAATCGCATCAATTATATCATCACCACGCCTCGGAAACGACGGATTAAACTAGGCAACAGTTTCCGGACTTCCGAGAATTGCAACTAGATAGGACGCACGTGACCCCACGACGCAAGCTAGAGGAAATTGGGCAAGAGTACCTCCAAGACAGGCCGAAGAATTTCAGAATTTGCATATTGAGAGGATTCTTCGGCAATTGCACTTGCCCAATTGCCTCACTCATAAATCATGTCTTTAAAGATCCTGCAGTTTTGTTCTACTGTCGTGTATTCGGAATCCGCAAGTTTTATTGGGTGGCAAACAAAAAATTCCATTGTATTCCCCACGGGTCAAAACCGGCAACAAGGGGGCCTGGCCCAACCGACGTAACTGTAATCCAGAAAACCAAAAGTATTTACTGCACGGTTTCCGATTGTGCAACTGCAAAATAATGTGGCTAGTTTAGAGAAGCATTTTCTACTTGCGCGGTTCTGTACAGTCGGAGAACGATTCCTGAACTGTCGCTCAAAACTTGACCTTGACGGTACCACTAGCTAGCTTGTACATGTCGTTAATTACCACCTATTCTATTGATCATTCAACTCTTGAGTCTTGACCCCTGAGGCTAGTTGGCGGGCTTTCAAAGTCTTCAGACACCGACCACCATGATCCAGACATCTGTGGAAAATGAATATCAAACTGCATGTGGTCAAACTACTGCAGCAGATAGCTCAGGTTAGCTACGACCCCCTTGCAAATTAATTTCATCTCAATTAGCAACGTCTCTGTAGCGTTGATCGCACTACTCTGTACTATGTTTTTCTAGTTGTATTACACTGTTTGCTTCTACTGGTGCCCCAATAATGTAGGTGCAGCTAGGGAAGCGACGTGTGATGTAAACCGTACCGTATGAACAAGAAGATGGGAATTAAGTCCGCACTCATTAACTGCGAAGTACCATATATGGCAAAGCATTTCATATCACCGCAGATCATTGACAGCGAGGGAGGTGGCTTCGCAGTTTAAGCTAAAACCTAAGCTAAAACCCTTAATTAGGGTCGATCTCTTCATAGATTGGCTGATCAAAACCAAAGCTAATGAGATTTGTGACCCAATTTTTGACACCAAAAACAAGGCTCAAGCTAGGGCACGTACAGTCGTACACCGGTACACGGTTAGGAAATTTGTAACTATTGTGCAGCTGCGCTGGACCAGGGTTCTGTACAATGTGAGTAATTGAGCACTAGCTGTCGGACTCCTCCTTATGTACAATTGAGCTACATATTCATTGCAATGGTGGCGGGATTTCAGTGAATCCGTCACAGTTTCAGTCGCCCCAGTGAAAGCACACTTCTGAACCAGTTGATCCTAGTTTCAGAGCTCTAGCTACTCGAATGTCACACTCTGAACGCTTTGAAACAAGCTAATTTTTTTAAGAAACATATGACCCTAGTTTCACCGCACGTACGTGTTTATTACCTGGACTTTGGCAAACTTGTCGGGTATTACTGCTACAGTCAATGGCAAATAGTCGAACTGCACAAGCCTACGTGCTTCATTTGTAGGAATGTAGGTAGAATATCAATTACGTTAAATCGGCGGAAACTCACAACATTGCCCTTTTTCCAGGCCTGAAACATAAATCTATACCAGTCTTTGAGCAGTTACTCCAGCTTTGAGCAGTTGAATGTCACAACTTACTTTTGAAACTGAATTGAGCCAATGTAACTAAATCGACGTCGCAGTCATATCACAATCGGACCAGTCACCAGTGCATGCTGTGACCGTTGTCTCCATTCCCTGCTCCCCATTGTAGAGCTGCAAATTCACGTGTTTCTCGATCACGGCAGTTTTGAAGCCCAAAGAAATGGCAAGAGCCGAGGGCAAGCAAGTTCACCTGACCGTTGCCGCAAACTAAGCCTAGAAGTACGTTTAGTTTTTGGCTTAATTGCCAGAGTGCTAGACACCTGAACTCTTGGTATGTCCTATCCGATAGACCTACCGATCGCGCACAAGACGCTACGCCCGAGGTCTATCTAATGCTTGCTACCAGTCATAAAATCTTGACAACATTCCGCGAAACTCTTGATGTATCAACATGCATGAGGACCTCGAGGGAATGAACTGGAGAATCGTACGTATTCCTAGCAGAAATTACTACGAGCTCTACGGCTACTCACTGGAATAACATATGGAATACTCTTTTGCAAGTAATCTTAGTGGCTAGGACCGTCATATATTTCAGTACCGCCCATTTCAACATTCGCAGACTCTGTGAACTTGAAAGTAACTCCGCAACATTGCAAGATTATGAGTTGAGGGTCTTACTGCATTCTTCACTGGGTACGCCGCCTCCGTTTTTCAAATGTGCTGGGAGGACGCGCGGTCGGCAATCGCTGAATCAATTGTCCTCGAGCTTCTGTCTGCTGGGCATCCTCAACGACTTTCGCTGCATTGTTGATGCCGACGGTCCACCATTAGATCGCTCCAAACCTGCACGTCTATCTGAGGATCGTACCTACATTCCACCACAGACGTAACGGACTCCGTCATTACAAATTCCACAGCTTGAATGATCCCTAACTTACACTGACCACCGAGGACGTATTCACCAAAAGAATATCCTGTGCTGCCACAGAAAAAGGCTTCACTAGTAGAATCATACAAGATTACCAGTCACTTTTTGCTCTACCCATATCTATTCAATTCCACCGACCAGGCTCAAAGACGAAGACGCAAATGCAGTACCGGTACCAGTCCCGCTGGCAGAATGCACCCCTCGAATCGAAACTGTCGTAAACTCTAACTTCGGTAAAATTGTCTGACTCGAATCACTAGACGAGATCTGCTCATACCCCTCTCGAATCTACTCACTCCGGTGACGTGAACAATCAGGATAATTCGTTCGAAGGCGAAACTTTGGGCTGGCTAGCTAAGCTAGAAAGCTCACTCCATCAAAAAAATTGACTCACTCAAATGTGGTGCTCTATCTCCACAATCCGAAAGTTCCAGCCGCCATACAATACCTCCCCCCCCCCAACCGTCCAAAAGTCGTGGGCAGCAACCACACGAAGGGCTTAGGCCGGAAGGGAGCTACCTTAGGTGGAACCGTGGAAGTGGTTGAGTGAAGTTTGTCAACGATTCATGTACAGCTGCACCACAGATCGAAAACTCCCGCAGAGACGCCAAAAAGAAGGGCCTGGGCAGTTGCTGTGGAGAGGTCGAAATCAATGTAAGGCTTGGATGCCCCCGCAAATTCTACACCAGTAGAAGACCGAGAAGAATCAACCCTCACGGTCAAGCGAAGCAGCTGACAGCACAAGGGGAACCTGACCACGTCCCTTCCGGAAACGACATGGTTGGCCAACGCAAAGGGCCAGGACAACCAAAAAACGGTAGCTACCTAAACACTAGGCTTTGCAATACTTCCTAGCTCTTTTTTTCTTCTTTTCTTTTGTACAATTAAAAAATAAAGAGGGGACTAGAACGCAGTCTGGCTGCCGAGAGCAACCGGGAGCTCTCTTTAGGGAAGAGTAATCCTCTCGTTCTTCCACCAATTAGCGAGAAACTCAGTTTCCGTCGACACAATGGTGTCCTCACTGTCTACACGTTGCAACGCTCGACCTAGGGTTTATTGAAGACCTTTCCTCCGACACTCTCACTGCGGAAAGAATGCGTTGTTAAGTACAAGTCCTTTGCGGAATCCGTCAAGCCCAGTAGGAGAAGGACTAGAAGAAGACCTACCCTGAAGAAGATTGAACGAGTCGCAAAGCTGCCAGAGGTTGTCGACTGGTTGTCGAATGGAAGCTGCACTTCAACAACTCCAGTTCTGACTGATGACCTCGAGGATGGTGCCCACATTCAATGCCGGAAAGCCGGGAACTCCGGTCCTCCGTCCTTACCCCACTTCGTAAAACTAACGGTAAATTATGCCCTCGTTCACACCGCGTCCCAAAAAGGAGGACTCAAGGGTAAAAATCCAACCAAAACACACTTCTACAAGAAATAGTATGACTGGCTCTCCTCTCACTTCGTAGCATGTTACCACGATACTCACTTCCTGTTGACTGGGAAAGGAAGTAAACTGTAAGAGGTTGTACTTGCACAGTAAAGCTTACCCTCAACTCGTTTTGTGTCTTACCTTACCCTCTCGGGGCCGGCACTTTGAAAGTATCAGCACCTGTCAGACCCAGGAAAGACCGACATCCGGAACCGTGAACCCCCGGCTCGCTCGTTTTCTGACCTCACCGACCACGTAAGTGCTTCCTCCTTTTGGCTTTTGCCCCAACAATCATCATTTTGTCATAGGGATAATAAAAGGCCCATCCGAGACGAAATTATGGGTCGCTTTTGGGAAGGAGGAAAATATTATACCTGGAAAGGGGAACCACTGTAGCCATGGAGAGAAGGCAGCGCCCCAAAACCGGCAGACCCCCCTCCAGAGTCCGGAGTCGCCCTCTTCTGCCTGCAGTGCGCCCGTGGTCGGTTCTACCGTCCATGCCAGCGCAGACCCAGGTTGAAACTCTAGCTCCATCTTTCCTGTACTCGATCTCACCGCGCCAATTCAAACATCGCACCACACAGAGGATTACAAGTGGTCGACTCCGAGAAAAATCAATTAAGTATACATACTGGGGCTCATCAATCGCCGCAGCCGGCCTCGGCAACGTTGACCTGCAATCGAGACCTGGAACGGCGCGGTAATTGAAAGCCACTTCGACTTCGCACGATTTCAAAATCATCAACTCGCTCTGGAATTCGAACCAGCTGCTCATTATTAAGTGCAAACCCTGGCGTACTGAAATTGGCAACTTCGTCAGTTTTCGGAGGAGCGTTAAGTTGATAGAAATCACTGATTGCAGGTGGTGTTCTTCCGAATCGGCATCGGACTTTCCTCAAACAGGTATTTCAGTGTTTTGCATTCACGAGAAATCAGTCGTGTTTTGTAACGTGAAGAATTGCCAAGTTAGTGTCTGAGTTTGAATTTAAGCAATCTAGAAAAGTTCGAATGATGTATTGACAGCTAGTTAAGTTAGCAAGGAGTTTCAAGTCTGTGAGCGATTTTGAATCTTGTATCTCTGATTGTTTAAACTGCAACGGTATTACAAGTTCGAAAGAGCGACTGATTTTGCACTGGTCATGCAATTGAAAGGTTGTGTGATTACACTGATACTAGAGAATTTTGAATATTAAGAAGTTTTATTTCTACTCATAATTGATAATGTTAATTTCTTGATATATATTTTTACTGTAAAGTTTCATAACATGACAAGTATAACAAGTCTATCATTTGTAATGTAACAACTCACTCTCTTTGAAAATGAATGTTTAAAGTTTGAACTAGCTGAAGAGTGATTCAACATTAGTCATGCAATTGGAAGGTTGTGTGACTATGCTAAAATTTGAAGATTTTGAGCATTAAGAAGTTTTATTTCTACTCATGATTTGCAATGCTATTACTTATTTGTAATATAACATTCATTAATCAATAATATATTACAATCTTTATTAAATTCTTGAACAATACATTCTTTCTAAAAATGAAATCAAATTTGTTTAGTAGTTTAACAAATGCACAAATCATATAAGAAATGATTGAATCAAATCAATAACTTTAAATGATTACAATTGAATTATTTAGATTCCTACTATATTTTACATGAGTTACATTATGCTTACAACTACGAAATAAAAAATTCATGCGTAGAAATAGAACTTCTTAATGCTCATAATCTTCAGTGACAGTTTAACCACAGTCTTCGCAACTGCATGACTCATGCAGTTATCACAAAAGTCATCCTACTACAGATTCAAATGTTTGTCAATGATAAACCAAGTACACATTCCATGATTGAATCGCAATGCCTGGGAATCAAGTCGGTTGAATCAGCTTGCAGTACTTCCGATCGATTCTTCGATGATCGCAATGTACGTACAAGTGCGTTGTAGCAACTCCGATCCAACCTGAATCACATACAGCAAAGCTTACTTCACAATTTTGACGATATCGACAAGCTACAGCATATAAGTAATCGCAGGGAAGTTTAAACCAGTCCAGTCATCACAACCAGAAAACCACCATTGAACAATTATATATGTATGTATCGACTGCAGCAGGTTGACATTCAAAGATCTAAGCGAGCCCTTCAATTTCGAGATTAGCGGCAGATCGAGATTAGTCAAAAGCCTGTGGATTGCAGATCCAGCAACAAGCATTCGATTGTAATGAAGTCGCTGGACCCCTGTCAGGAATGACGTAACTGTCTGGATCATTGCCGCAGAAGCGGAGATCGATCGATCAATTGGGGTTCAGATCAACAGGCCAACTTACAGACAGTCCGGCATTCAGCGCTTGCAGTGTCTCTGACAATGTCTGTCACGCAGCAGCAGCTTTGCCAGACAGACTTCCATAGAGTTTCCGACAGTTGTTGTATCGCGCCCAGCGTGACTCACTCGCGTAACTACAAGGCCGGACTACGTACTGTGAATCTAATCCAAGGAACGCTCCTCCATGGCGATCAAACAAGCCAGGAGTTCGTATTTAAAGCCAATGAAGCCAATCATCATTCGTCATTGTCAAGTGGTGCATGCATCAGTCGGCCCATCGAAGGAACAGTAGATCGAGCTGTCTCGAACCGCATGATAATGAAAACTAGTCGACGGGTGTACCGTAGACCGAGATGCAGCTAGCAGCATGATTCAGTATTATTCTTTCAACCTGTGTGATCGAGGGCCGGGCTTTAACGCCACGATTCCTTCAAATGCTGTGATCGACGGGCGCACACAGCAGGAATGATCGATGCCGCCATCCCCAGTGGACCTGATCGAAAAGGCATGGGGAGCTAGTTCAGCAAGGTTCCCCCACCCTGGCCTCCAGCGCATGATGTCGCCAAGGGAAAACCAGCCTGATCGCAATACAGTATGTAGGAGTTGCAATAAAAGAAAAAAGAAAAAAGTTAGGAGCGAACGAGCGAGCTCGTGGCTCGGTCAAAGGGCTGCTACCAAGGACCCCACAGCGACTGGTCTAGCTAGCTAGATCATAGACAGCTCCCACATTCGGTGACTCTGCAATGCGCAGGTAGCATTAATAAGTTATAGCAAGCGCAAGCTGCAGCAGTCGCCCAGCCTCCATTCCACAACGCGCGTACTTCCCGGGAAGTCGCTCTGACTGACCCTTGCAGACCGTTTTCGGCTGGGGGCTCTGTTGTACTTTAACGGAAATTAGTCCGATGTACGTGCTAGCTTTTCTGTCTCCACGGGAATTGAATCCAATGAATACTCCGTATAGATGTACGTCGTCCTTTTCCTGACTGTCCAAATTCCATTTCGAACTCGTGTCGTCGACCTCCTATGGCTTCAGGCTATTCTGTGATGATCACTGAACATTGACAGCACTTCAAATTCTTCAAAAATTCTGCAGATACACATTTTGGATTTTCCGCCTCTGTTTCAGTTTGTGTCCGAAAAGGAAAATTTTAATATTAATGAGCTAGTTCCCAGCAGCTAGCTCGCTAGCCAGGGCCGGGTGGCCGGGTGGAATGAAAAGGCCCCCGGGGACTGCAGCCGGCGCGCGCGCGGCAGTCACCGACAAGGAGTTCACGTACAGCCATTGATGATTCCTCAGCCGCAGCAGGTTTTGCGAATTCGAATTATAGCAGCTCCCCACCTCCGCCCCAGCCAGCCCGAAAGAACGCACCACCGTGCACGTCAGTGGTGTATCGATCAGTAGTCAGTCAGTCAGTCAGAGTCATTCCCGTTGTGGGGTCGGTGTACGGGCCTCCATTAATAGCGGCACCCAGTCAGTCCGGAAGCTCCGGAAAACCTCCGAGAAAACCACGATGCAGGCAGCCTGGATGCACGACTTCTCCATTTCATTCATTTTCTTTCTATAATTTGGTGGGGGAGAACCAATGGGGAGAATCCATTGGATCCAAGAGACTGCTGACAGGGTATTAATAAACCGTCCAACAGTGCGTGCCTGCTCTGGCGGGGGCTGGGAATGTCGATGATGAGACGGATCAGGACTATTTATACATCGGATTACAGAAGGAGTAGTCTTCCAGTATTACTATTACCATTACGGAGTATTCTTTTATTATTTCGGTAGTACCCCTGCCTGTCGTTGCCTTGCTATTCCCGGTGATCGATGTCGATGCGAAACTGGGAAAACTGCAAAAAAACGCGAACCCGGATCGAGCAGGTCAGGGACTTCCTTCCTCCGGGTTCCTCCGGGTTCCTCGATCGTCCCAGTTTCCAAGCTCTGTCCTCATTTTTTCCGGGCTCTTTCCTCAGCCTTTGCCTGTCTCGTTGCAGTCCTTTGAACATTTCTTTTGATTATAATTCCCAGTGGTGCAGAAATTTCCAGAAACATGATGGAAGGCTGGCTGGAAGTTAATATAAGGCTGGCTGGCGGAGTTTGTGAAGGTGCGTGGGGGATTGCCCCCATCCGGATCGCACGTGTGATCGAACGACTGGAACGTTGAGGATCGGTTGAAGACTTGGAAACTTGGAGCACCTGCCGCTTTTGGGTGCCACCATTTGTAAGAGCTACGTAGCCGGCTCACGGGCTGACGTGGAGCTGGGAGGAAATTTGGGGAGGAAATGCTTAGAATGATGGGAGCTGGGGAAGGGGAGGAGTGGGCTTGGCAGGAAGACGACAGAAAAAGGGTCGCCACTGGAGTTCAACTTGGGTTTGCACTTGGAGAAAGGCCCATGCCATTCTTCATCATTCTACCTGGGAATTTCGACATGATGGAAGTAGATAATGATTTTTTTGCAATTTTTAAAAACAATTTCTTGCTCCATCTTTTTAACCCCTAAACGATGAGCCGGTGGTCGTGGAATTGAGGAATTTCGATATCGTGGGAATCATTGGTTCAAAAAAATCTAAAAACATGCGTTGGAAGTCAAAGCATTGTAGAAGATCTTCCTTTTCCACCCCTAATTCCAAGGATGAATGATTGCAATTATATCCTACATAGAAAAATTCCCTAAAGTTCATTGACCAAAAAATGGCTTCAACATCGTTTAAGGGTTAACGCATGGTCAAGGTAGATATCGATTTCTTGCTTGTGAAGAGATATTTCTTTTCCCATTTTTAGATATATGACAAATTTCATTAAAATGGCGGTCGGTGGCTGCAAGAAACACTTGCCACTTTTTGTAGCGTTTTATTGAGGACTACATTTTTGCCGCAAAGTACTGCCAGTACTACAAGTACTATCAGCAAACTGCCAATGCACTGTACTTTTGACACGTGTACTGGAGTCAGGAGTTAATGTGGCCATTGAATGACATTATCTTACATATTGTATCATTTAAATAGTTTGACAAGTGAGCGAATGTGGGATTAAAGTTAGATGTGGGAGTACTATGTCTACGTAGCAGTATTTAGGAACAGAAGACTACAGTTTTTTTCAGAAAATACAATGATCCAATTTTAATTCATAAAAAATCAAAAGTGATTTATTTCTTTATTTTTAATTATGGACATTTTTTCAAATCTCCTTATCATTACTTTCATCCAAAAAAATTAGAGTTACAATATTTTTAGAATTTATAAATGTGCGCACCATTGAGCTACAATGAGCTCAAAAGAGGCAGTTACTGCCTCAAGTCACAACTATTATGTAGCATATAGATCATACAAAAATAACTAAAAATTGGATTCCAAACCATATTCATAAGTTTATTAGGTGGAGGAATACACCACCAAAATATCAACTCAAAAGCATTCATTTTGATTACTACGAACGTAGTGAATCCTTGTTCACCTAATATGTGACGAGTGGACAAAATTAATTTTTAAATACAAAATTTTTTTTCCAAAATTAAAAAAAAATATAGAACCCTTAAGCATGAAGTTAGTTATCTCCAATAAAAATTTCAAGGTAAAAAGTTTTTGGATTCAAAAGTTAGAGTACAAAAGGAGAAAGTGGTTTCAATTGTGACATGAAATAGGACAGGTGTTTCTTGCAATGACCCCGGTATTCCATTAATTTGACACTTTTTATAGTTTAGATCATGTAGTGCAAAATCTAAATCTCTTATAGATTTTTTAAATCTGTTTGAATTGTAGATGTCTTAAATCTTTATCCATCCAAGATGTTTTGCAATTCACACCGTGCAGTCTTACATCTAAATCCACCATAGATTTTAGAAATCTATACGAGACCTAGATGTCTGAAAATCTATGCCAAATTGCCAATCCTAAATGTTGGTTTTCAGTTCAGACCATGTAGTCTAAAAAATGACATACAAAATACCGCCATTTTCATGAAATTTGCCATTTATAGTAGGAAGCATATTATATCATAGTACAAAATATGCCTAAGATATAAGAAATTTCATTGAAGTTATGCATTATTTTTATCTCTAAATTATTTCAATGTCTTACTTGTGTTTTGCAAAAGAAACATAAGTATAATTCAAAAATAGAGGGAGCTCAATATATAAAACATTGTAGTGTACTAAACAAAAATTCTATGTGATTTTATAATTAGAAAATCAATACATTGAAGTTGCCTAGGATTTTAGAAGTATGTCCAAAGTTCAATTATATATATAGGCATTTTTGTCATTTTTGAATTAGAATAGAAATCGCCTTTGGAAAACTTCTTTTCATTTGTTGAATTCAAATCAACTTATCAAGAAAGATTAACTCTATTTCTAAATCCATGTAAACAAGAATGTATCATAATACAAGAAAAATGATTTCAGATTAATTTGATCTTCTTTACAAAAACTAATAATCAATTTATCTCAATGAGGGAATTTCCACCACCATGTAACACAAATATATCCTACAAATTTCCAAAAAAATTGGCTTAAAATATATATGTGTATGTCTTATAGAACTCTTCAAAGTCATTGGTTAGATTTAAATTGATTGTACCAACATTAGAATACTATATTCTTGAAATTTGGCACTATTCTAGTTCTCCTACTAAGAAAATTTTTCCATGCATTTCCTTTGGTAGTTACCTTCATCTTAAGGGTGTATACAATAGCCATATTTTTTTGTATTTTGTATTTTCTAATTTTTAACAACTCTAGAAAAGTCATGAGTAATGTTCAAAATGCAACATAATTGAAAAGTGTTTCTTGCAATCACCCATTCACATCTAATGAAATGGAATCCTACTAAATTTGAATGGTCCATTACTTAATTACTCAAGTTTCATTGCAAATTGCACCTTAAGAGTTCCAAACTTGATATATAGCAATTTTTTAACAAAACCTTCTTTGAATCTTGTCGCATTTTTATAGTGATATATAAACCTCAACTCAAAAACAAAATGGATGAAAAAACTAATGTTATTGTCAAATTTTACAAAATTATAATATTATAATATGCATTTTTCAAAATCATAAACCAACTCTCAATAATAAATCAATAAAGAGTGTAATTATTTTAAGAAGGTTATAAAAATATAGATGTTTTTACTATTTTTGCATGCCTTATCTACATGCACGATTTAAAGGTGTGTTTACTCTATCAGTGAGAGAAAAAAATGTTGTAGTGAAAAATTTAATCACTTGCTTAGTTGTTAAATACCAACAATTCTACATTAGTGGTAATGGTATTTTGATGATTTTAAATGAAGAATATTAGATAAAATATCACAAATTATGAACCTTTTTTTAAGCTACTTGTATGTTTTTCAATATATGGCATTATAAATCTCTTAATTGAGGTATTATTAATTTTTCTACAAAATAAGATAATTATGCCACAAATCATTGTACAATATTGTTTGACAACTTGAAGTTGCACTTAATTGTTACTTTGTTCTTCACTTAATCCTTCATCAAAAGATTAAAAAATAATAAAGATCTCTTTTGAATTTGTGTTCAACTAATAAAATGAAGTTTATTACACCTAGTTTCTACTTCAAGTTTTATAATCTCTAAATAGAATATTTTATTGCAATTTGGACTAGAAGTAATTATTGTAAAAATTTCATGCTTTAATGAATTTATCAAATAATTATGCATAAAAACATATTGATGAAAAATTTCAAAGACCATTAGATGAAATTTGAGGGCAAGAAGAGACTACAAGTTCCTAAATTGTGGGAACTTTAATAACAATGCCACATCAATAGTTTGATATGGTTGAGATTGTACCACATCAAATATTAATTTTAAAACTTTTTTTTTAAATTAATTTTTTTTTAAATTAAAACTTTTTTTAATTTAATTTTTTTTTAATTTTTTTAATTTTTTTAATTTAATTTTCAGTTTCTTCATACTTTTGAAATTTTGGCAAAAAAACATTAAAAAAACATTTCCAAAAATTCAAAAAATCGGGTTGTTAGGGCCAGTTCACAGTTTTTAGACAACATAGGGAACTACTATGAGAATAACCCCAAAACAATCTCTTCTTACCCTCAAATTTTATCTAATGCATTTAAAATAATATAATATTTGCGTTTGTAGAAAATAAGAATTCCTAGTCAACCAATTACATCCTTAAAATACCAAGGACTGCAATTGATACAAACAAAAAGAATCATAACTACATGACTTAGTAATTTCCTTTGTTAAAATATGTAATAGTTGTAGAAAAATCTCAAATTCCAATTTTCAGCAATAAATTTGCTTGCTTGCATGTAAAATAGTATTGAAATTTCAAAAGTGGAATGTACATAGGCATTCAATCATATTTTTTAATTTACAACATAATTTTACTGAAATTTTGCAGAAAATTATTTTAAATAAGTTAATAATTTAAATACTTAGTTATTTGGAGGTATAATTTAAAAAATATGGCAAGAATCCAATGTTTTGTGGAGTCACCAATGTTTGAGCCCAAAGTTAAAGTAGTTTGCACTAAAAGCCACATGCCCTAAAAGCAACTACTCAAGTAGAGGAATGTTTTATTTTCTTCAATGTACCACAAGTATACATTTCAAGAGGTCACCCTTTAGTTTTAGTGTCCCTATGTTTCAATGTCAAAAATTCATAACTAATTCAACAAAGGTTCAAAACATATGAAAGGACTTCGGGTTAGATGCCAATTCCATTTTTGTTCCCTACAAAAAAAATTTGTAAATGGTTCTGGGAATTTAGCTTCCCCTTAAATGAATGCAATCAGCTCTTAAAAGGTCGCTCATTTAATTGTAAAGCAGAAGGGATGCAAGAAGAGGAGCTTCAGTTTGGAAAAAAGATAGGACAAAACTCCTTAAAGCACCAAAATTGAAGTCCAATGGAGTTAGGTGGCGTGTTTATTTTCTACTATTTTTAGTTATACCTTCCTCTCAACACCCGTTCACCAATACATGACCAACTTTATAATTAACACTACACTAAAATTGGTAAATAGTGTTGGTTGATAATTAGTGTTGTTCTCAATTTTTTACCCCAAACACTATTTACCAACTTATGTCTAAATAGTGTTAGAGCACTTAACTCTTGCTGCCAGAATATGGTTCTTCCCTGGTGTACCACAGATTTTGTCCTTCCCTGGACTCCCCCGTTTTTACCCTTCCCTGGCCTTGGATAGTTTTGCCCTTACTGGACTAAGGTACAGTTTGCCCTTTCCTGGACTCCCCCATTTTGACCCTTCCCTGGCCTTGGACAGTTTTGCCCTTACTAGACTAAGGCACATTTTGCCCTTCCCTGGACTAAGCCAATTTGGCCTCCTTCCTGGACATTTGGGAGAGCTCCATGTCTCCGTGGAGATGAGAGAACTCCAAGGGCTCCAAGTCTACTTGAGGATGGGAGAGCTCCAAGCTTTAGAGAAGATTGTGAGCTCTCAAATTGGGGGGGGGGTATATACTCTGCCATTTCCTGCCTTAATTTCAAACTCTCCTGGTTCCCACCACTTCCATTCGAACTTCCAATGCCTATATCTTTTTTTTGAGGTATGAAATTTAATGTTGGATGACACAGTTGGATTTATTTTTCTCTCCTCTATTTCCTCTAAAAGATCGGGTTTTTTTTGCACCACTTTTCCCCAAACCATTGAAGCATTTTTTTACTATCATTCCATCATTTTTTATAGGTGTTCTGGGTCATTGCAAGAAACACTTGTCCTATTTTATGTCACAATTTGAACCACTTTTTTGTTGTCTACAATAACTTTTGGAGATTAAGTCCAATGAAAATGAAATTTTTATTGAACATACCTAACTTGAAGTTTATTAGATCCCTTATTTTTCAGAAATTAAAAAAAATCATTTTATATTTAAAAAACATTTTCGTTGAGCGTCACAAAATTACATTTATGGTTATCATTACGTTCGCAGTGTCTAAATTTAATGATTTCAAGACGAAACTTTCATGGTCTATTTGCATAGGTGTAAAACCTATGAATTCCAAAAAAAAATCTAAAAATATGTTTTTTTATGTCCTCCACATGAGTACAAATTTTTTTTCATGGCACGCAATTTTTGAACATTGATGATGGTTCTAAGATCGTTCCTTTGGTCAAATCTCATCGAAATCAACTTTCCTCAAATGGCCAATTTTTATTTTTTCTTAAAATTGATTTTCCTATTTTTTACAAATTAAAATGTTGAAGTACTAATTTTCATGAGATTTTGCACTTTTCTGGATTTCCTACTTAGAGATTTTTCCTATGCTTTTCCTTTCTAGGGTATATTCTTCTTAAAGGTTTATACATGAAACATATATTTCACCTTGTTTTAAACTTTTTTTTCTAATTTTAAAGTACTCCCGAAAAAAAAAAGACTACATTGCAAAACGCTACGCTTTTTGGTAGGTGTTTCTTGCAACGACCCTTCTAACATTTTTTTTCAAATCATTCTCGCATTTTTTACTATCATTCCAATATTTTTTACTATCATTCATTCTCACATTTTTTACAATGCTCTACCTGCCTTCGGTGGCACCAATCCCATGAAAATTTTATAGGCCACATCACTCATTGCCAAAGCCAATTGGGCAAAAGGAGCACCATTCTCCAAAATTCAGACCAGGTGACAGCAAAAAAGTTTTACTGTACAGCTGAAATAGTGTTAGATTGAGTTAATAATGATCTAACACTAACCTTGCAAATCACAATTAGTGTTAGCTCAACTAATTAGTGTTGCCAACACTATTTACCAATTTTAGTGTAGTATTTCATAGTTTTTATTTTCTACTTTCTTTGAAGCAAATGAAGAGACCTTCCGCCTGCCTGCAGAGACGGCGAGAATCGAAGAACAAGTTCCGAGTAACCTTCGCCACCAAAGCCGCAAAAGAAAGAGTTTGGGCATCTCCCTTTGATTCCAAGTAAACTAAAACTCCTACCAAGTTTATTAATTTCATGAATGCATCTTCTTCTTTTCTAAGACGGCCGGAGAGAATCAAAGAACTGACTGCAACCTTCCGACGAAACCCGCCAAAGAATTCGAAACCCGCCATTGCTCTTCCGTTGATTGATTCCTGGAAGTAAAATAAAAACTTGGTCGCCTATTTTAATTGATTTCCAACTTTCTCTCTCTCCACACACATTCTTCGCTACAGAATGATGCATCTTCTTACTTAATTTTCTTTTGAAACAACGCTTCCGTCAGCAGGCACGCAGAGACGGAGAGAATCAAAGAAGTGAAGAAGCAAGCGAAGCAACCTTGACGACATCGCCACGAAACCCGCAAAAGAAATGGAAAGAGTCGATCTAGATGTTCTGATTCCGAGTAAAATAGAACTCCGGGTCTCCTATTCCAACTTCCCCTTGTTACAGTAGCTCACATTCTTCGATCGCTACAGACAGAATAATGCATCTTCTTACTTACTTTTCTTTGACACCACCTAAGCTAGGAAGAGACCTTGATTCTGTTGCCCTTCCGTTGCTCTTCCGTTGATTGATTCCTGGAAGTAAAATAAAACTCCGTCGCCTATTTTAACTCCAACTTTCTCCCTTCTCTCACACATTCTTCGCAACAGAATGATGCATCGTCTTCTTTTCTTTTCAGAAACAGCGCTTCCGTCAGCAGGCACGCAGCGCAGAGACGGGGAGAATCTACCAACCGAGTCTGCGCAACCTGAAGTTCGCCACCAAACCCGCAAAAGATAGAAATTAAAAGAGTTTGTGGATCGATAGATCTCCAGGCTTTGATTCCGAGGAAGGAAAAGAAAAAACACTCCGTCACTCTAAATTCCAACTCTTTCAATAAAGACTTCGTCAGCTAGACCGTCACCTACCAATTCCAACTTCCTCTTTCTCTCTCACACATTCTTCGCTACAGAACTGAGGAGGTCTGCTTCTTCTAAACTTAGACTACAGTAGATCGATGAATTCCAAACCTGGGTTCTGAGCTTAGCTTAGTCAGTCAGTCATATATTTTTCTTCTTTTCAGAAAATTTTGTTTTTTGGGAAGGAGGGTGTCTGATCAGTAATCAGATATATTATCTTAAATTCTAACTTACCTTACGTTGCCGTTTTCCTGCAAGAATGCCCCAAGTGAAGCATCACCTAAAAATGTGGGTGCCGAGTTTGGTGGTGGTGCCGGAATCCGGGATCGGTTCCATGAGTTTGAGGATATCTTTTCGCACAACTGCAGTCATCCGTGCAGTGCTTGCTTGCTTTGCTTGCTTTCCTGCTTGGGGGCTTCCACCAATTAATTAACGAGTGAGGAAATGTCTGAGTCATCATGGGAAATTGGGGGTGGGTGGGGGAATAATCGGAAGCAGACATGGAACACTATTTTTTTTTTGTTTTAATTTTTCTATCAAAGGAAATGGAATTCCTTTGCCGATAATCATAACATGGAACACTAGTAGAATAGTAAGCATGGGCGGGGCCTACTACTTTACTAGTAAGGAAAATTAATTAGCATACAACCCACATGTTGATTACAGGAACTACCCTAATTATTATTACAGGACTGCCCAACCGACCACTCGAAATGCCATTTTTTAAACTTACATTGGAAGAATCACTATTCAGAGGGAGGTCTCATGTTATCTGTAAAAAGAATCAGAAGCCCTCCCTCCCTTGGTAATATATTCTGCACTTTTAAAGCAACCTTTGCAGAGCAGTTTGGATTTGGGGGGGAAGCTCAACTCCTTGAAACAATTTTCAGTAAATTTTTGGAGGAAGACTAAATGGAATTGGTGTTGAATGCAAGTTGTTTCATGTTTTTTGGACCTTTGTGGAATTAGTTATGAGTTCTTGAAATTGAAGGATAAGGTAGGTGGCTCGAATTCAGACCTTGTCTCTGAAAGCGATCTGGTAGATTTTGCCTCTAACATGTACCAGAAGTGTACATTTCAGGAGGGGGTCGCTTTTAGAAACCACTGTGTTTTCAACTTCAAAAATTCATAACTAATTCCATGAAGGTCCAAAAAATATGAAACGACTTGGGTTGGATGCCAATTCCATCATTCTTCCCAGGAAAATTTACTGAAAACTGTTTAAAGTGCTTTAAGGTCTCCCAAATTGCGAATCAGCTCTTAAAGGGACGGTTTCTGAGCCACCTACCTTACTACAGTAGTCATTGAGAGTGACCACCTCTTGAAGTGTACACTGTAATCACATTGAAGAGAAAAAAAATGTGCTTAGGTGTTAGACGTTGCTTTAAAACTCAAGGTTGTTTTAAATCAAGGTTGTTCTTAGGGGACCCTAGCTCCCTTAGTGCACAACTACTACATAACAACTACTACAGCACAAGTTAATCTTTAAACAACAAAGTAGTTGATGATTGACTATGGAATCAAAATTTGAGAGTACTTCACTTTATATCCTTCATTTCTTTTCTATTAATAAGTGATTTTTTGTTATCTATTTTTTAGAGATGAAATCATATTTCTAGTATTTGTTATGAAATCATGAAATTTACTTGTGGAATTTCGAAATTACCATTAATTTTTGAAGAAAAAATGAAGAATATTTATATTCAATAAAAATCATGTTAAAAAAAATTGAACTTCAAATTCACTAAAATGCTTATTTGAAGAATTTTTTTAGAGATGAAATCACATTTCTAGTATTTGTTATGAAATCTTGAAATTTATTAGTGGAAATTAGAAGTCATCATCAATTTTGAAGAAAAAATGAAGAATATTATTTATTTATTCTCAATTATTTACTCCCTTCCTTCCAGATCAATTTTAGGATTATATATTATTCCATAGTATTTCAAAGCTCAACTAACAAAATAAAAAACAATTGTTGTTACTTTAGTATCCACTTTACAAGTTCAAAGAACTATAATTTTAGAGCAATTTCAATTTCTCGAGTATTAGAGGTTGCATCAAAACTCAAGGTTGAACCCTAGCCTCCTTAATGCACAAGACCAAAAGTTAATCTCTAAACAACAAAGTAGTTGATGATTGGCTATGTAATCAAATTTGAAAGTACTTCATATTATACCCTTCATTTTCTTTCTACTTATGAGT
Organism: Thuidium tamariscinum; assembly: GCA_947034885.2. Taxonomy (NCBI): domain Eukaryota; kingdom Viridiplantae; phylum Streptophyta; class Bryopsida; order Hypnales; family Thuidiaceae; genus Thuidium; species Thuidium tamariscinum. The sequence continues at coordinate 10,637,873 of OX344755.2, forward strand.
GAATTTTTTGTTGTCTATTTTCTAGAGATGAAATCACATTTCTAGTATTTGTAATTAAATCTTGAAATTTATTAGTGGAAATTCGAAATCATCATCAATTTTTGAAGAAAAAATGAAGAATATTTAAATTTAACACAAATCATATTAAAAAAAAATTGAATTCAAATTCACTAAAATATTTTTTTGAAGAAATTTTCCAACCTTTGGAAGTAGATAAAAAAAAACTCCACTTGGGAGGACTAAATTAAATTGAATTAACTTGTAGAATTCCTTTTGTGTTTTTTTATTCTCAATTATTTATCCCTTTCCTTCAAGCTCAATTTTAGGATTATATATTATTTCATAGTATTTCAAAGCTCAACTAACAACATAAAGCAAAATAATTTCTTTATTATCTACTTTAGAAGTTCAAAAAACGCAAATTTAGAGCTATTTGAAGTTGATTCTATCAAAAACCAAAACATACTATATAATACTCTACACCTACCTTTTTTAAACTAATTTAATAACATTGAAATTTTTGAAATTCTTTTTGTGAATCATAGCTACATTTCTATTATTTTTTGATATGAAGTACAAAATTTGTAAAGATTTTCAAACTTTGGAGACATTCTATAAATCTAGCTTACAAAAAATTATTTAATATCTATTTTCTATCAACAAAAATGTGAATTTTTCTTAGAATGAAGAAGACACATTTACTAAGGAATTGTCAAATCATCATAATATGCTTGAACTTCCAAGGTTTCAAAGCTTTACATTAGCAAGGTCCTATCATGTTAAATATCCCTAATACAAAGATTTTTTGAAACATTTTTGAAGTCAAGGAAATATACTAGCTTTCTAGGAGTACAATCTTTATTTCAATCAATGCATAGGGAAAAGTTATTACCTTCTAAGCACCAAACACTCAAGTCTACAAAAACTCAAAATTAATGCAAAAGTAATATATTCTCATAGAACATATTTTTATGTATACAAAAAGCCACTATTCATTCTATTTGGATTGGAGTGATGTAAGAGTTATAGAGGCTTGTTTTACAAATAATAATAGCATCTTTAAGGGGGGGAAATCATCTAATAGAAGACTTTTTAGCCTTTTATGAGACTATTTCTGAATTGTTCACTAAAACAATAGGATTTTGTTTTATGAATTCAATTTTTGGGGTTTTATCACAATAAAAAGATCCATAGGAAGTAGACTATTTGCTAAAATGACTATCACTATTAAATAGATATATTTCAATTCCATTTTAGAACTATTAGTGAGGTAATTTTTCCTTCTATTTTTGTCTATATTTATTTAATACAGAATATTTTTTATACAAACTAGATTTTTCTATTTTTTTTTTTTTTTTTTATCCTATATTTTCAATATCACTAAAAATTGTTAATATTTAAGGTACAAAAATTTGTTGTACAAAATACTTTTGTTGAGAGGATTTAAAGTTCGAAATCTCAATATGACTAAATACAAAAACATATCATTTTATCTATATTTTACAAATCTACTTGGTCAAAGTTTTCAGAAATTTTTTAGTCAAATCCAAGTAGTTGATATATATATATATATATATGATTGGATATATATAGAAAATGTGTTTTTTTCGCTATTAATTTTTGTATTATAAATGGCAATTTGGAAGTTTCTTTATTATTGCAAAATTTCAAACCTTTAGAGGTTAAAAGATCTTTACCAAACCCTTGATAGTTGCATTATTATGAATGAAAAAGGTTCATAAAGTAGAATAGAGAATTTAGTAATATATAAATAAATAAAAATAAAAATTTCAAATTGTAGTTCAAAATTGGAATATAAAAAATGTATATTTAATAATTTAGAATAGATGCTAATTATCCTAATCTATATTCAAAGATTTACTTAACATCATTATAATAAATATTGCAAAAACTATGAGTGTTTTCTAATTTCAATGTCAAAGTAGGCAACTAAAAATACATTCTATAAAAGATTAATTAGTTTTACTTGATTGTTGAGATTGATATCTATATAAAACTATTTGAATCATATAAACCAAAGAATGATATGAAAGAAATTAAGAGTTTTATTGTACAGTCATTGAAGGTGTAAAAAATATATAAAGCTATTTTTAGAATTCAATTTTGAAAAGTTTTGTATGAGAAAAAAAATAAAGATATATATTGCTTCACTAAAACATTCTTACCACCTAGAGTTTGAAATTGTCAATTTCTTGTCAAAATTATTAGCGATTCTAGTTTATCTTTCAACAAGTACTACCATTTGTTGTATAAAATTTCAACATCAACCTTGAAAAAAAATTGTCAACTTTTTTGTTGTATTTTCAATCCATTTTTCAATATGAAGTGCAAATGTTTTAAGACTTAGTTTTTCTAAAACTTGAACTACTAATGAACTACAAATGTTTAAAGTTGAATTCTTTTGGTGCCTATTAAAGTACTCTTGATGATAAACATTTTAAGTCTTCAGTACAAAATTGATAAAAAAAAATCAAAAGTTTATTTGGAGGGACAAATTTTGGAGTGCATTGAAGATGACCTTAGTTGTCAATGTGGTAATGGCAAACCACCTTAGTATCATGCTTAATTTGATCTAAGAAGTAAGGTAGAACCACCTATTCCTCACCAAGGACCCATATCCAACCTGTAGGATGTCGCTATTTCCAACCAAGGCTAGAAGAGATTTACAATCAAAGCTTGGAATGTATTTTTTCTCCATTTTCAAGGTCGGGACTGGTAAGGTCATGACACATGTTCCTAAGTGTCATAAAGTGTATAGGAAGTACCGTGAGGAAAGTAGTCTCGTCTATGATCTGAATTGAAAGTCTCCAGACATTGGCTATGGGTTCAAAGCACTTTTTGACTTCCAAAAATCATAGTAATTTTAGTTTTGGAAATAAAATTATGAAAAATTTGCAATCTCCGTTTTTCTTATCTTTCTACAAGGAAAAAATTTGCATAGCCTCATATACCTCATGACCTCTTCAAGAATTGGTTAAGTGATTGGGTGTAGGTAGTTCTACCTTAGTTTGCTCTAATGACAGAAAAATACATTTTTCTTGTTTCAATGTATCAACAAAGTATATATGAGGAGGTGGTCACTTCTAGTGGTACTACTATGTTTCGACTTCCAAAATTCATAACTAATTCCAAAAAGGTCCAAAAAATATGAAACAACTTGGGTTTGATGCCAATTCCATTTTTGTTCCTACAAAATTTACCCAAAATTGTTTCAAGGAGTTTAGCTTCCCTGAAATGTCAATCAGCTCTTTAATGGGCATAAGTAATTGAATACTACCTGAATGAACTAATCCCCAATTTCTAGTTTCTTTTGACTCTATTGCTTTGGTCGGTTTGGCGGCTCACTTAGGCGGCTGGTAACTTAACTTAATTGATCCTCCATCTGCAACAAGCAAAGGTCCCTTTTTATCGGTTCCTAAAATTAAAAAAGTTTAGAAAAAAATTAATTTTTCTTTGGTTTAAATCAGTTGATAAATCATACTAATTTGCACTATTAAAAGTCGTTCTAACCTACTAAAGGAGATGCTGCAACTCACTGAACCGACCGGTGTTTCACTTTGTGCGGTGGTGGTCGGTGAATCCGGGCAGTAAATACCTGGGCAGTGAAATTTCCTTTCTCCGGGAACTTTGAGGGTACCGTTTCTGGGTCAATGTGCCACCTTCTGGCTGGTGTGGCCGGGACGGTACTGTCCTCGAAATTGTAGTGCAACAGTCCCAGTTCAGTTGACCTTTAGGAAACTGAACCCGGCCCTTGTTGGCAAATGTAGAGGGACCAAGGGAATCAATGGGGGGCGTAGATTCGATTCGATGCCTTTGGTTGGTTGGCACAGCCCACTGCAAACTTTGAAGAGAACACGGTATGAAAGGTAGCTTTTACCGTGTTTGTAGCTCACTTAGGGCCGGTTCCCATGGGGGGCCTAGACCTCCAGGTCCCTTCCAACCTCTAGGTCCTGTGACCCCCGCCTGCAGACCTGGAGGGACCGGACCCCGCCTGGACGTCCAGGCCCCCCATGGGAACCGGCCTTTAGAGCACTTCCAATGTGCCTCTGGAAACAACACGGGAACGGTGCCAATAGGCCATGTAACGTTGCTTTGCGAAAAACCACTCTCCAATGCAACCGCTATTGTCAACCGTATTTCCGAGGGCTCTCCATACAAGAGCCCCTGCTCTGCATATTTGGGGGATATGTTGAGCACAAAAAACAACTCTGCGAGCAGATTCTCTGACAACGATGACAGGTGGTGGTGGTTCCCAGGTTCGAAAGCACAATCTCACCAAAAGTACACCGAAAAACTCAACACACATTCCTTAGGAAGATAAAAAAAAGGAAAGTTTGCCGCAATGTTCCACTCTCGCGTTGGGGCGTAGGACGTTGAAAACGAGTATAGCCCGGTCTATTGTAAGGCAACAGACCTAGGCCTCACAAGTTCCTGTGTTGTTTGCAGGATAAGCATTGGAAGTGCTTTTACATGCCACTTGGTTTAACCCTCGCCGAAACACTGCGCTGCTATGGACCAACGGAAACCTAAGGACCTTCCGTTTGGTTGGTGTGCAACCCTTTTTTTTACTTTTTTGAGAAAGTGCCAAGATGGCAATCACTTCAAATTTGGTGAAGCATTTTATTTCTATATTCATCCGCCTTTTGTACTTAAAAACACTTTTTCATCCAAGTTTGGTGACTTCATCCATATTTTAAAGAGGATTAGATAATTCTTGGTGAAAAAAGATTACTTTCATCTAACAAAAAAAGACATTTATTTTGATATGGTGCAATCTGGCCCCATGGTGCCAAAAAAAAAAGGGCTATTGGTGTGTGAGTTTTTAATTCTTTGCAATGAAATTTTGTTTCATTTGTGTAAAAAAACAAAACAAAACAAAGGACCGACGAAAAATCGCATCACCTTTGAATGACTTCCATTCACCAAAGAGGCAAAGATAGTAGGATGGGATGGGATCATGAGTTTTTTCATCCCATTTTGTTTTGGAATTGGGAAGTTGCTTGAATACATGTTTAACCCCTAAACGATTAGGTGTTCATTCAACTTATAGAAGATATCTTGGGTAGGTTCTTACAAAGTCATTTTTGGTGTGATGTTGTTGAAATGTGGAGACAATGTGTTGATGTGTACCCTCCTTCATTAAAATCTAATTGTTTTTGGATTGGGTGCTTGGATCAAAAGTTATATTGCCTTGAATTTTAGGGGTAGCTCAAGCACTTTTTGGGAGCTTTTGCAAAGCTCCTTCTTTACTTATGAAATTTGTCAAGTATGTAACTAACATGGTATAAGTTGAAAATGTCAACAAAAAAATCATATGCAGGGTAAAAATCTCACTCTAGAAGGAGTTAAAGGCTTCTAGCCTTCTCAGACAAGATTGAAAAAAAAACACTTTTTTTTTCTAACTTTGAATATTATAATCTTTTAATCCTTATGCTTAGAGTTTTTGAAATTTTTTCCACATTCCTATAGTAGTCTAGTTCAAATTTTTACATTTGAATTTTGAAAAAAAACTTTCTTATTTCATTTTTTGCACTACCCTAAAAAGTGGTAGTTTTCACAATTTCTAACTGAAATGTATTCAATCCTTTAGGAATTAAACCTTAAATGATGCAACCTCTATGATTAAACTAGTCACCAAAATTCTTTGATTATTGGACCAATAAGTGCATTCTCTTTTTTTACAATCAACAATGAAGTTGGGTGATTGCACAAAACACTTGTACTATTTTTCGTCACACATCTCACTCTGATCTCTTTTTTGACCATAACTTTTGCATTTTTACTCCAAATGATTCAAGATTTCTAAAGAAGGTACTCATGACTATCATACACCTTAAGTAATTTTTCATAATCTTCAAAAATAGTTCAATATTAAAATAATACTAGTGATTGAATGTCACAAATGACAATTTGGAGGTTTTTAGTACTAAGGAGCACCTTTTTTTTAATGATTTTAAGATGAAATTTGGATGAGATGGTCTTCTAATAGACTTCTATCTCTCCAAGGAAGAATTTTTGAAAATAGTTAATTTTATGTGGTGTGGAAGTCTACAAAGTGAGCTTCTTTGTGTTTGTATTTTGAAACATATAAAATATTATTTTGGTGGTTTTTTTTGTGAATGACCATCTCATAAAGTTGTTGCAAATTTCCACTTTTTATTTTTTGTATTTACTTATTTTACTATTTTTCCCTAATTAAAACATGAAGGTATGTATTTTCTTAAGGTTTGGCAGTTTTCAAGTTCTCCTACTTAGAAAAATTTTCTATACAATTCCTTTTGTGGGAATATCCATCTTAAAGGTGTATACATAAGTCATATATATTTTTTAAATTTAAAAATTAATTTTTTAATTTAATAGTACTCTAGAAAAAGTCAAGAGTATTGTTGCAAATTGCAAAAAAATAGTACAAGTGTTTCGTGCAATCACCTAGTCATCCATTGGGACACTTTGGTTGACAATGTGCTTACAATATTAGCCCTTGATGAATGTTTCTCCTATGATTAAGGTAGTTACCAAAATGCCCTGGCTATTGGACCAATAGGTGCATTTTTTGTTTCTATAGTGAATAATAAAGTCCTCTCTTCATGACCAATTTTTGGCCTCGACATCTTTCTTGAAGGTTTAATCAATGAATTACCCTTCAAGTGTATTTTGGCCATCTACTCTTGATGTGAATTTTAGCTATGAAAATGATATTTTTTGAATGCAAGTCTAGTTGACAAAATGAAGTTCATCAAGTGTCACTATAAGAAAATGGGGGTATAAATGACTTGTCCACAATGACTACATCGACAACAATGATTGCAAAATGACTATTAAAGGACTGTTTTGCAGTCATTGTTGTTGGTGTAGTCATTGTGGACAAGTCATTTATACCCCCATTTTCTTGTAGTGTGTTGTTTCTATTGCAATTGAAAATTTTGGAAATTTTTTAATTTTAATTTTAATTTCAATATGAACTTCGAACTTGTAATCATGGTTTATTGATTATCTAATATTCTAATGACATGTCAACTTTGGTTTATACCATGATGAGATCCACTATATTGTACAGTGGGGTACCAATCAAAATGTCGTTTTCGAATTCGCAATGAGAAAAATTTCAGTATTGCCAACTTTGAAAGCCTCTTGAGAGCTCAAAAATTGGTATTTTACCACGTAATTTTTACCACAACATCATCTTTAAGTTAATTATATGTATGACAAATTTCAAGGAAAAAAGATTCACCAAAAAAAAAAAATTCAAAATCTACCAACATGGGTAGTGGTAAGAAACATTTCACAACTTTCAACTTTGATACCTTCCTAAGGATTGAGTTTTTTTTTCTTTTGCCATGAAATTTTTGTTATGAAACAATCTCTATGTTTTTAATATGTATAAAAAATTTCAAGGTAAAATTTTTTTTTAAGAAGATATTTGAAATCTTCCAACAGGTGTAGTTTTGAGAAAATTTTCACAATTGCCAACTTTGACACCCTCCCAAGGGCTAAAAAATTGGTTTCTTACCATGAATTTTTTTTGTGAAGTCATCTATATGTTGATAATATGTTTTCTAAATTTCAAATTCAAATGAATTATCAAAAAAAAGATATACAAAATCTTCCAACATATGTAATTGTGAGAAAATTTTCACTACTGCCGACTTTGACACCCTCCCAAGGGCTGAAAATTTGTCTATTTAACATGAAAGTTTTTGAATAAGATCAAATTTATGTTGATAATATATGTTCAAAATTTCAAGTTCAAAATACGAAACCAAAAAAAGATATTCGAAATCTCTCAACATGTGTAGTTGTGAGGTTGAGTTTTTACATTCATGTCAAACTTTGCTCTACAAAATAACAAGAAGAAAGTACTCTAAGAAAGAAAAGTACAAAAATATTCTTGAAGTTGGTGAATTAAAAAAGTGCAAAGTCCTATGAAAACTATAGTAGTACTTTCACATTTTAATTTGTAACAAATAGAATTTAAAAAATAAAATAAAATTGGCCATCTAGAAAGAATTGATAGTCATGAGATTTCACCAAAAGAATTATCTTTGAACCATCTTCAATGTGTACAATTATACATCAGAATGTTGTTTGTACTCATGTGGAGGTCATAAAATAATATATTTTCAGATTTCCTTTGGTAGATTTATGCTTTATTGCTATGCAAATACACCATGAAAATTTCAATCCTAAATTAATTAATTCGGAGAATCCTAACATAGTAAAACCCTTAAACCTAAGATTATGACAAATTAACAAAGATGATTTTTAAATATAAAATATATATTTTATAATTTCTAAAAAAATAAGGGATGTAAGTATCATCAAATTAGAGAATCTACTCATTATTTTAATATTCTAAGGACTTGGGATTCAAAAATTATAGCAAGAGACAACAATATAATTCCATTCATAATGGAAAATAGAATGGTTATTTCTTGCAATCACTCTTGACTTATACTAAAGTAACAAAAATTAAAGTAAAAGTAGTAGAAGATAGTTAGTATCTTCTTAATTATTCGTCTACATGGAAAAAAATGACCCTTGGTCATACTTTCAAGACTTTATATTAGACAAAGTAGTAGAAATAGGGTGGCCGTTAATAAGGTCAATTCTAAAGGGTGGACTTCCTCATATTGGAATTGGTCAAATTTAGAAGAAAAGACAAAAAATTCTAAAACTTGACATGAACATGTGCAATATCTGCAAAGGGGGTATCAAACAAATTTGCCAATATGATTATCTAGAGTAAAGTACTTGAAAGTAGAGGTGTAAGTTCTTGGCTTTTAGAAAACTAAGAGAAACAAGAGAAATGGTTTTTGGGTTGCTTTTAGTTTGACAATAAGACTAAGCTACACCTAAGGTGTAATTTCTCCCTACTTACAAAACAAAGCTACTCCCAAAATGTATTTTTTTCCTTACATAGAAGTATAACCATCATGTAGCAAATCTCATATTTGAAACATTGAAATTTGTTTCTTATTTGGACTCTACACAAAAGTGTGGAGAAATTGAGGTGTGTAACATTTTTGTACAAAAATACAAACAGAAAGATGAGAAAGATGAAGATTCATGACTGTAGTCCTAAAAAACTCTGATGTTCATATTTTGAATAATAAACAAAGGGCTTACAAATGTTGTTTAGTCCAACATTCATTCATCCAATGTAATACTTGAGTCTTAAAAAGACAACATTCCTTGATCTTGAAGCACTCCAAATGTCCAACTTTTGGACGATATATAGATCAAAAATTTGATTTCTTTCTCACCACAACTTAGATGAAAGTCAATCTAATTTTTAGAGATATTTTATGAAGTTGTTGTCTTATCAAACAATTAGATTTGGTGTTATTAGAATAAATGTTTTTCTAAAATTACATAAATGGAAGAATGTCAAGTGGTTGACCAAGCCAAAATTGCATTGATTCTAATTCAAATTTGGAATTGCAAAAATGAGGTTATAGAATCAAAAAAGACAAAAATTACAAAAAATATCATGTTAAGAGAACCTCATTTCAAATCCATTTCAAAAAAATTTACTCAAAAAATGACAATGTTTTGCTTGTAATTGAATTTAGAAGGAATCGTGAATTTCTCCTTTCCAAATTTATAGAAAATATTGGTGATAGCACTTGTGAATGTAGCCATATGGATAGAATCTAAAATTCAAACTCTATAGCTTTGAATTGCATCTCAATTCCAAAATGTTCTTCCAAATAGTACTTTAAAATGATTTTTCTGAAATTGTCAATACTACAAACAAGTCTAAATGCTTAAGGGTTAATGAACAATTTCATGAAATTTTGGTAAATTATATTTTTGTATAAAGATACAAGCAAAAATGTGCAAAAATTCATGAAACAATTGAGGTGTTAACCCCTAAATGCCTAAGGCACCAAAATCTCATATTTGCAAAACTTTGAAGCTAAATGAAACCTCACCAAGTTGCTACTTATAGTAGCTTATATTTTTGGAAACTTCTTTTTGAAGTCTAGTTTAAGCATTAAAAAACCAGATCTTAAAAATGATTGATTATGATTTTTCAATTTAAGATTTTGTGCAAGGGTATCCATTTCAATCTTGAATATCTGTAGTCTTATGGGCTCTTAGAAATGAGCCTCAAATACACTAAATCTTGGAAAAAAAAATACATTATAAATTTCATTTAAAAATAGATTTTGAGAAGCCACAAATTGATTGGGGTTATCATATTAAGCTCTCTAACCTCATATTTTTTTGGTGATCAATTTTTTGGATTTGACATGTGAAAAGACAATCAAAAGACTTCAATTTACTTTTGTAGTTTTAGCACTCTCATGGTCAAACATCATAATCTTTCAATCCATAAGTGATATTGTTGTATTTGCTTTTCCTAAGTGATCTCTAGCATGTGTAATTTGAATTTGTATAGTTACATTTCAAAAAAATTGATAATGATTATCAAAATATTGGCTTTTGTTTAGTTTAGAGCAAATTTCTAGAAGCTCAAGAAAGGCCTTGGGCATTTAGGGGTTAATGGGTTAAAGGTATAAAAACTGGGTCACTGTTACGCAGCACTCGCCCATATACCCGTCCCTACGCTCGGATCCCTATGTTGATACCCGGGAGACCCAGTGTACCAGTGTGAACAGGGATTAGCTTTTGACCACTTTCCTCGACTTATTACTTCGCATTTTCAACCTAAAGATCTTTCCCTAAATCACTTTCTGCTTCTACCTCCGTCTCGCAGGTATTCCCATCGATTTCATCAAGAGATTCCTGAGCGATTTTGCTTTAGATTCAACACATTTCAGTTCCGATTGCGCCCATTTTGGTTCTGGTTTGAGGTGGTAGAGTCAAAGATTGTCAATCGGAGGTGATTTGTGGCGATGGACGTAATAAGCACGAGTGTGGCAGGGGCCACCGGTATAGAGAAGGTGGTGGTGCATCCGTTGGTACTCTTGAGTATTGTCGACAATTACAACCGGGTCGCCAAGGACACTCGCAAGCGCGTGCTAGGAGTGCTTCTTGGGGCGACTTTCCGGGGGCGTGTTGATATCACCAACAGTTATGCAGGTTGGTTGCTCTCTCAAAAAAATTTAGGGTTATGGCGTTGTGTTGATCGAATTCTGTTTCGTCGAGAGGTGAAGGGAGTGTTTTAGAGTTTAGGATGTGGGAAGAGTCAGAGACGAGGTTGGTTGAGGTACGTGTGATGTTTTTGTCATTTCTTTGCTGATTTTGGTGTCTAGGGTTTTTGGCTTAGTACGACAGTGAGAGCTCGTTTTGCGGGTTTTATACACTCTTTCCGTCGCTTTAAGCATTTCAAACTATATGGAAGAGTGTGCTTTCATTGAAGGATCACTATAGAGCTGTGGAGGGATTACTTTGGGTATCGGAGTCCAAGTCCGTTGAGAACAACATTTTATCACTCTGTATGAATTTCTTACGTATGTCGGAGGATATTGACCACGATTGAAGGGACAGTAGACAATCGCATTTGCATTCAAGATCAGTTTCCTTAGAAATTTAGCCTCGTCATGCTTACATCAGTTGCAAATATGTCCAGCCAAGTGTACGAGGATGGCTGCTTTGGGTAGCGGGTTCGATATAGGAGACGTGGTTTTAGTATCGTCCTCCTTTGTTGGAATTTCGTGCCATTGGTGCTTGTGATGTTACTTGGTGCTGAAAGTTTGATCGTGTTTGGGGTGGGGGTTGTTTTCTGAATTTAGTGCCATTTGAGGAAGATGATAAGGATGCCAGCATTTGGTTCTTGGATCACAACTACCATGAGACTATGTTCGACATGTTCAAGAGAATTAACGGTACACCTCCTACTGCTCTTCCTCTTCAAGTCATCCTTGTCACAACTTTGCTGTGTAAATATGGGGAAGATAGCTTGAAATCAAAATTGACTATGTAAAGAGTGACGATCTCGAGGCGGAATAATATACCTATGGCTTTTCAACTTGCGTTGAGTTTAATACTTTGGTAGTTTTTACTAAAGGAATAATGATTTTAAGTATATCTCGATTCTGTTCATTTTATGTTTCACGAACTTCTGGAAGTATGGAGAATCCTTTTACTTTAACCCTAAAGGACTCCATTTTTTTTTGTCAAAAAAACTCAAAACTGCTATTTCTGTTGCGGTTATCCAACAAAAAAGAAAAACATGTTCAAGAAGATGCTAAAACTGCCCAAAAGACAATATTGTCTATAACTTTCTTATTACTAGTCCAAATAGAATGAATGAAAGCTTCACATATAGACTAAAATATATGTTTTTAGGAAAAAAGATTTACATTTTTAATTTTATTTTTTTGCAAAATTTTTTTTTGCTGCTTGCCAAGTTCAGTTTGGGGCTTTTTGTGGTATAACTTTTGCTCTTGGGCACCAATTGAAATTAAAAAATTATATTCCCACAAAGCTAATCAGTTTTTCTATTTTATGAGAAAGTTTCAAAGAGTTTCACTAAAAATTGAGGTCTTAGGAACCTGACCGAAATCCATTTTGTCCCGCGAGGGGTCAACAGTCCTGTAGGGGTTAAGGTATAGGATACAATTTGCGTCATTTTAAGCATTTTAAATATGATGAAGTGCGAATTTTGAGAGATGTATAGAGCTGTTGGAGGGATTTTTGGGTGCAAGAGTCAAATCTGTTGAGTCAATTCTTTTTCCACTATGTTCAAATTTCTTATGCAATTTCAAAGTAGGGGTTGTAGAGAACAATAAATGACAGTAGACAAAGTAATCCCTCCACAGCTCTGTAGTGATCTCATCAATTAGCCTGTTCATGCTTACTCCGCTTGTTAAGATTTATGACCTATTGTACGAACAGACGAGTTACTCTTGGCAAAAGGGTTCAAAATAGAAGACGGTTCTAGTATCATCTACCTTACGTCTTATAGCAATTTGAACAAAGGGTGATCCGTGACAAATACACTGAGTCTGTTAAGACTCTTTTGTGATGTAACTAAATTGTTTCAGTCTTGACTGGACAGCTAAGGAACATGTGATAGGATGGTACAGCACCGGGCCTAAGCTTCGAGAGAACGATCTTGACATTCATGAATTGTTCCGGGAGTAAGTATCACAGCATTATGTTTTCTACTGCTCAGTTTGTCCGTATTTCCCTTATCACGCACCAGGGGATTATTTTCGTCATTGTCCATACGTTCATCATTTGGAACAAGAGTGCAGCAACAATTGCAAGTATGTAAAGATACTATCCGATTACTCAAGTCCATGTTGTGTTGTTCTTGCAGTTATTGTCCAAATCCAGTTTTGGTGATTATTGATGTACAGCCTCGGGAGCTTGGTATTCCAACGAAGGCTTACTATGCGGTTGAGGAGGTCAAAGAGGTAAATATCAGGGTGTGAAATGCACTGAGGACCTCAACACATCAGTGAGATTTGTTGTTAGCGGATCGTTTGTCTGTTGCAGCTTCTACGTAGTATTTATGAGCCCTCTATAGCCCAAGAGAAACTGGGACTCATGCGCAGTACACGATTCTGTGTCGTGCAAGTTCAGGTATAAAGTTTGAGTTAGTGTATCATTTGTTGACATATTCCTTCAAAGATATATGTCCTGAGCCCTGCATCTTAATTGAGTCCTGCATAATTGAGTAGGCCCATGATCTATGTACAGGATGCCACACAAAAAAGTCAGAAGGCGTTTGTGCATGTTGCGTCTGAGATTGGAGCCTACGAAGCTGAGGAAATTGGTATGTAATGTTTGCGATTGAGAAGTTCAGCCATGAACTTCTAGAACCAGATCTGACATTTGGAGAATTGGAAAAATATCGTTAGCTTTCCAGCAGCACTGTGGGAAGAGCTTTAAAGTTATTGATGTCAAGTGACTTGCTGCGAATTTTAACAAGGTTTTTGTGTATGCAGTGTAGGTGGGATTAAGTTTTAGTTTCTCTCTTCTATGTGAGGGACGATTGCTAGCTTTCGTTAAAGAATCAGAGTTTGTAAGAGAGGAATGTGATGGACAAGTTCTACGTTCTGTTTTACAGGTGTGGAGCATCTACTTAGGGATGTTAAGGATGCGACTATCAGCACACTTGCTACAGAGGTACGATATATCTCTTTGAAGTGGAGCTCCGGCAGTTCTTACTACATTGTTACATTAATCAACTCGTCTACTATTCTATCAAGTGGCTGGGAAAATACAGCCTGATAGTATTGTCCAACATGACACAGGTGGGAGGAAAGCTTGTGGCATTGAAGGGGTTGGAAGCACGGCTGAAGGAGATCCATGCTTATCTGGAGCTTGTCGTGGAGGGCAAACTGCCTCTGAATCATGAAATTTTGTACCATCTTCAAGTAAGCCTCCTCCCTCGTTTCAGTATCTATGTACTGTCTTAGCTTAAGGTACAGGTGCTCCGTTTTTAGTGTAACCAGTTGTCTGGGAATTCAATGTGCTGATCATTTGCCCTTCTTACGAGCAGGATGTATTCAACCTGCTACCCAACCTCAATGTTCATGAGCTGGTTAAGTCCTTTGCTGGTGAGTTTTGTATATTTGTATTCGTGAAGTTCTGCATTGTGACATAACCTCCTTGGCAGAGTGACGTTCGTACTCTTTAATTTGACTAAAGGTGTGAATTCACGATAACATACGTTCTGCTCCAAGCCACATGCTAGGAAAAGGTTAGCTTGTTGGTAGTTCAGCATGGCATGGCATGGCATGGCTTTATTGTTAGGATCCTGTCGCTCTTGAAGAGCCAATAGGTGGACGTTATGTTTGGGGATTGTATTTGTCATATTTTCGTGATGGAAATCTTGTTTTACTGTTGCAATGTGGTGGATTTCAGAAGGTCTAGTATGCATGTTTTGACACTTGTTTTGGTTCCGCAGTGAAAACAAATGACATGATGTTGGTGATTTACCTTTCCTCCCTTATTCGGAGTGTTATTGCTCTACACAACCTAATAAACAACAAGGTACCCTTCGATGCTATGTTTCTCTTTATTCCCGGGATGCTGTTTCAGGGGAGAATCATTGGTGTCAGCGTCCATGCGACTCTCTTTGATTTTAATGTTTCTAAAAGCTGCGATGGTGATGGCAATTCGCTTTCTATTCCAACTTATTTTCAGTTTGTTTTAACTTGACGTTTGTAACACTCATTCACATAAAACTGTTCTGTAGAAATGTGACTCATATTAATTCGGGTGTTACAGATTTTGAACAAGGAGCATGAAAGAATTGCAGATGCGGCATCGGCTAGTGTTTCGGCTATTACAGTTTAGGTAGTGAGATGTGAGATACTGTTGCGCAAGTCTCCTATGGGGCACCTACTGTAGGTTTTTGCCTACTCTGAATTCATAGCTGTGTTTTCTTCTGAGTCGATCCCACTTTTTGCTATCTTTGAGTTGCAAGCATTTCTACATCTATTACAGACCGCAAGCTGGGTCTAAATAGTGATGTCTAGTGGTTAGTATCGGCCTTGTTCCTATTCCAGCAAACTCACAACGGTGTTCACCTCTCTCATTCTGGAGCTCTTTAACCCCTCATCGGCGGAGGAGACAAAAAGTGTCCTCACAGCCTGGCAGTCTGATTCAAATTGCTATAACTTTTGCATCCGATGTTCAAATTCAATAAAAATTGTTGGAAAAGTTGTGCATACTAGTCTAGTTTGTGTGGTAAAATTTTCAAATCAATCAATCCAAGATATATAGATGATTTGGGAGCCAATCAAAGTTCACAGGTTCAATTTGAGTTCATCACTGCAGTTGATGATTGCAACTTTGAAGGCTTGTATTTCCTTCATAAAATGTTTGTTTTCAATAAAAATTTGTTGGGTTACATCCCTCTGCAAGTCTAGTTATTGTGGTCAAATTTTCAAGGCAATCCAAGTTGTTTTGAATGCTTGGGAGCAATTCAAAGTTCAAAAACTTAACATTTGTGAATTACAGTGAACTTCAGCGGCTTGTTTCTTCCTCATATAGTGTTAGTTTCTAATAATTTTTTTTGGAAAAGTTGTGCATTCTAATTTAGTTTGTGTGGCTGAAATTTCATATCAATCTAAAAATTTATGAGTGATTGAGATGCATTTTAATAGAAGGAGGTTTAGTTGTAGATGTGTTTTTTGCATTCTTTTTTGTTATTTTTTTGACATTTCAAATTCATTTTGCAAACACAATGAGTCAATTCAATGAAATTTTTTCTCACCAATGTGTTTATATGTTGATTTTGAAGGACTTTCTAGTTCAAGTTTTTACATTTGAGTAGGTTTAGAAATCTAATTTGACCTCCAAATGTGTGTTCAAAAAATTTCAGCATCTTTTTTCAACACTAAAACATTATAATCTCTCAATCTACGTGGTCAAATGACTTCAAACTTTAACCACGTCATCTACAACATGTACACTACAAGATTGTATAATTAAGATCTTCATAGCTTACTTGCATATAGACTTTTGCAGCTTGTAAAGTAAGCAGTTTTTTTAGCACAGTTGGACTTCCAGTGATGAGGGGTTAATGGCACAACTAGTATTTAATTTAATTCAATGCAGAAATTAAGTTCAACATAACAGCCAACTTATGTCACGAGAGGCTTTATTCTTGAAGCACCGTCTCATCTTTTGATTAATCCCTAAATGCCCAAGGCACCAAAATCTGGTGTGTGCAAAACTCTAAAGTTGAATAAAACCTAACCAAATTGCTATTATTATTAGTTTATATTTTGGGGAAGTTCTTTTTGGAGTCTAGTTTCAATGTCAAAAATTTGGTTTGGAAAATGAATGATAGTGATTTTTCTATTCAAGATTTTGTTTGAGGGTACCCATTACTATCTTGACTTTCCGTAGTGTTGAGAGCTCTTGAAAATGAGCCTCAAATACACTAGATTAGGGAGAAAAAATCACATTTAAAATTCTTTTACAAAAATTTTACGAAGCCATAAATTGATTGGAGTTATGTACATTAGGTCCTTTAACTTCATATTTTTTTGGTCACCAATTTTTAGATTTGACGTGCAAAAGAGGATAGAAAGACTTCACATCACTTTTGCAATTTCAACACCCTCATGGTCAAACATTATAATCTTTCACTCTATAAGTGATATTGTTGTGTTTTCTTTTCCTATGCAATCTCTAATATGTATAGTTTGAATTTGTACGGTTACAATTAAATAAAAATTGATACAATTTATCAAAATGCTGACATTTTGTTCAATTTAGAGCAAATTTCAAGAAGCTCAAAATAGACCTTGGACATTTAGAAGTTAAAGATACTACTCAAAACCTGACATGTACCATTTGTCGATGCAAAGCCACCTCCCCTTTGCTTCAAAGCCAAGAGATTAAAAAAAATCACAATACAATGGTAGATGGAGATTACATCACTCTAAATGAAAAGACATTATCCAACCTCAAGTAATTTCTTTAGATTTTATTGAGGTGGAAAGAGAGAGAACTCCCCTTCTGAACTTCCGTTGGAATAATTTTGTAATGCTTGACACTTAGAGACTTTGATTCTGTCAACTCCAAATTATTCTCATTCTTAAATTTCATTATTCACTAAGTTATTTTTGAATTTCTTATCAAATTGGTATCCTTCTCTTTTTTAAGTAGTAGTGCCCTTTGAAAATTTTGAAACATTTATATCTTTGTTTTGTTTTGTTTGTTATATTGAGATCTTAACTATCTATCTCTTATTTATATTCTTAGTACCATCAGAAAGCTCTTGGCGAAGATGGGTGCATGGGTTTTGTTTTGAGGTTTTTTGACTCTTTAAAGAAAAGGTATTGAATTTTGGAGTTTAAGGAATTAAAAAAATTAGAAAATTACTTTTACTTTTATTTTGGTTGTGGCAACAACATAAGCCAGACTAGTGATTGTGAAATCACCTTCTTGAATCCTTTTATAGAGATTTGGAACACAATTTTGAAATTAGTTTGAACAAACATGCTTTTGACCTTATAATATGACACAAGACAAAAAAATGTTTGACAAATGATTTTCAAGGTTCTTGTAGAATGAAGGAATGCAACTTGTCAATTTCTCACAACAAATCATTTTGATGCATATCTATCGCATCTTGGTAATAGGTCCATTGTTCCAAGGCCTAAGATAGTTTACAACTTCCAAATATGAGAAGTATTATAATAAAGAGTGACTTGGGAGAATAATGTTGTGACAATTTTCAAACATAAAATATAAACTCTAACCTATAGGCGACATTCATATGATAAAATAAATCATTACACTAATAATATTTATCAACAAATTGAATAATTCACTACTTTGTCCTATCCATAGACCCAAGTCATCCAACCAATCACTCCCCTTTTGTTTTGCTATATCTAAAAAAATAGAAAGTATAAAAGAAAAAAATATTAGAAATTAAAATGATAGTAACCTAAAGCATCAAAAAGATTAAACACTATACCCTATAATTGCATTTCTCCACCCTAGATATCAACATTTTACATTTTGTAATAACAAATATTAATATATAATCAATAAGCCACAATACAAAATTAATTATTAAGCTCATTGAAAGTAAATGTAGATTTTTCATACAAATTGTAGAACTAAAATTAATAAGTCTCCTAAACCCTCTCCAAATCATGTACTATATACTATCCCAACTTAATCTTCTCTCCTATTTCTAAAGCATTGCTCCAAATGCCTATTTTCTAAATTGCATAATTTGCAAAAATGTATGAAACACATGAGGTCTTGTTAGCAAACACATCCCACTTTTCCCTTGGTGTTGTGCAAAAAAAGACAAAGTCACAAAAATTCCAAATGGAGACTACTAGCAAAAAATGGCTTTGTGTGAAGGATAGTCATTGATAAGATCTCATACTAAACCTACCAATCAAGATTAAGCGAGTCATGAGGGAAATTTTTGAAATCAAACCAAATTGACTATGTCATATAAACCACCATATACAGAATTCAAGTGCCATTTCCAATGTCTAGTATATATACTAATGATCGTTATTGCTACCACATGCAATGAAAGTTCTTTGTTGAGAGCAATTTGTATCAATTTGCATTGTATAAGGTAAAATAGCCCATTACAGACTTTTTACCCATTACAAACTCCTAGGAATGAGCCCATTACAATTTTCTTCTAGTGAATGAGATTTTGGCTACAATCAATGTCTTATGGCCACAATCAATGTCTTAGATAACTAGAATGGGGTGACTAGTGACCATAATAGGAACTTTCAGCTTTTCACTGTTAAATCACTATAGGAAGTAACCATTAGAAAATACTTGAACCCCAAAAGAGGCCGCTTTGTAATGCAAAAATTTGGGTGGAAAGAGCCTTCACAACTTACTAATTTGGCCAAGAATTCTATGATGAATTCAAAAATTAGTCATCATTACTCAATCCATCTCCATGATCTCATGAATTAGTGGGTGGGAAGAGCCTTTTTAATTCACTAATTGGCCAAGAATTGCACTATGAATTCAAAAATTCACCATCATTACCCAATATAACTTCAAGATATCATAAATCTCATGATGATTTCCTCATGAAGGATGGAGTACATGCCAAGTGGTGGTTGTCTCATGATGGTTTCTTCATGAAGGATGGAGCACATGCCAAGTGGTGGGTGTAATGCCACATATGATTGCTTCCATACTCATGCAATTACATGCAATTACATCCAATTAGTGCTAAAATTGGTAAGAAAACTCGAGGCCTCTTTTTGGGTTCAATTCTTTTCTAATGTCTTTCAAGCCTTCTGTGTTAGAAAATATTTTGACTGCATTAACCCTGGAGTGTCAGGATTCATTCAAGAAGTAGGATTTGGATAGAAAATCACAGAAATTGAGGGGACGAATGCTTCACAACAATTCTAGATGGCACAGAAAGTAACCGTAAGATCTAGAGTATAGCAATGCTTGTGATTAGAAAACAAACTCAAATTTTGGAAAGTGTTACAGGATGCAGAGATCATGAGGTTTGACTGCAAAATTTGGAGCGTTGACCTTGACGGGCAGGTTGTGAGTTCTATGAAAAGCAGGTCGTAACGTGGAAGGTATTGCTCAAAAAATTGCAGGAAAAATCTATGTGTGTAGAGTATGACATGAAGAAAGAGACTATGCACAATTCCTTCACAATAATTGTACGTATGTGAAAATGAAGAGCTTGCAATGCATCGTCCTCCTTCGACAGAGGGAAAACGCTTCATTTTGCGGGATGCAGAGCAAACCGCATATGTGCCCGACACTGAATACAATATAATTGTTGAGAGATAGCTGGAGAGGGCTTGGTCTACACTAGCATGAGAAAAAAAATGTATTATTCTCATAGCGTGATGTCAACGAGCATCATCAACTACAATCCCATTCACATTCAGACTGGTTGCATTGGAATATCTAGAAGAAGAGCTCCAACCATTGAGTGCCACTTCTGTTATATTGGAATAAATTTATGCATATTTGTGGGTTATCGACGCGTGGCATTGCGTGGGACTGGATTGTCATTATTGATGCTGTAGAGGAAAATATTGGATAATCTTTTGTATGATTTCAGTGAAGATATGCTTCCATTTGTTTATCGAATATATGCCTGGCCCACACTTACTGCCCTGTTTGAAATTTTTGCTGCGAAATTCACAATCCTCTACTCCTCTCACCCAGGGCATTGTCAAATTTTCACCAAAACTTGACATGTTGCAGTACTAGAATTTTTCGCTTCCAATGCGTGTAAGAAAAGCACTGCTATCACCACGAACTCAAGCAAAACTTAGCTCAGCACTCACAAAAAAATCGATGGATGGAAATTCCTCATTACCTGCCGCCTGTCAGTCCTCAACTCTGTTCATCGTCCACTTTCTGGACGTCGGCGCGCTCCAGGGTTAAGTGAGTAAGATGACCATTATGGATACAATTTTAGTTGGTTTTAGGGTAGTCTAAAAACCATGATGGGTGGAACACTTCAAAAATTCATAACAAATTCACACTTTGTCCAAAAAATGTAGCTTCACCTGCTATCATCATTTCTATCACTTGTTCACTTTTGGGAAAAAATTAGAAGATTTCAGCAGTGACATGAGGGCAAACTCCTCATTTGGTCTGTAATGGGCTGTTTTACCTTACGAGTTCCGTGCAAACTTACTGTGGATTAGAACGACCCCGAATTCCATAAAATAATTTTCACAGACAGCATCTTAGCTTCCTCAAAAGAGTTAGCAAATACACCAATCATAACAAAGCATACAGTCAGGAATGTGTACTGAGTCAATCAAACCAAAGCGCAAAACAAGTCAACCGGCAAAAAACAGTCCCTCCAGATCAATCCCGCAACTAACCACAACTTGAAAGTCCGCACTTGCGAAGTCAGGCTTCATTTCACTACAATCCTCCTGTAGAAGATATACAAACAAGAGTAAATACAGATGTAGATCAAATTTAATAAAGGCACCTTCACTACTGTAGTTGGCCTTTAGTGGATGAAGAACTGAAGGGGGTCCTGCCGCTTTGCCTAGTTTTACAATAACTCGTTCATCGACAGGATGGGTCCCCCTTTGCTAAGCCAAAT